>JASUUL010000022.1:0-1420000 GCA_030449875.1 Aegle marmelos
ATATGGTTTGTTCTTCTTGTATAGATACACTTTCATTTGATCCTAAAATTGAGAAAACATCTCGCCAATTGAGACAGCAGACGAAGCAAGCCAAGTAACAATCCTCGTCACCTTTGCTTTCTAAAACAGATACAGTGCCTGATTTGGTTGAATCATTTAGCGATTCAAAAGAACAAGTGATAGATAGAGTTGCACCTGTAGTAAGAACTCTTAGAGAGTCAGCTAAACAATATTTGAATCAACAACCACTCTACATTCAATATGTAGACTTAGAGGTAAATTTTGAATTAAAGTCTGGTCTTATTTATTACCCAAGTTTCATGATTTTATAGGTGAAGATCCTTATAAACACCTCAAGGAATTTCATGTTGTATGTTTAAGTATAAGGCCACAAGGTGTGATCAAGAGTAGATTAAGCGTGTGTTTTTTCTTTCTCTTTAAATAGGCTAGCTAAAAACCGGTTGTACTACTTGCCTTCCGGATAAATTAGAACGTGAAATGGCTTGAAAAAGTAGTTTCAAGTACTTCTACTATGTCGCCAATATCGTAGTAAAAGATATTTGTGAGATAAGACAACTTTCTAAGGAGATTTTGTATAAGTATTGAGAGGATTAAATAATTATGTGTTAGTCATCAAGATCGTATTTCTAATCAACTTTATCTAATACTTGTACAAAAGACTCGTCATTGATGGATGTGTGTGATGATAGATGCACACTGGTAGAGGTATGTTTGTGAACACACCCTACTCAAGTAAGTGGAATTGATTTTAAATAGCTTGAGCGAGAATGCCGAATAGTTTAGCAAAGAGGTAAGAGATCCTATTTCAACAGCGTAAATGAGGCAAAGAATTCTTCTATTAATCAACGTTGATAAACTTACTTCTCGTAGAAAGTTTATTGTAAGTAATGTAATATGAAGTCCTCGCGGCATTTGTTCCACATAGGTTATTCTAACCCGATATATGTCCTACACTTCAAGAAGAACTTATTGGAACAAGCCAAAGCATTTAGAGGATATCCGAGCATGCCTTAGAGGAGATATGATCCTTATGCACAAATATACAATCCAAGAGGAAGGATCACCCCAACTTTAGCTATGGAGTTAGGTTGTCAAGATTCCCACAACAATACCCACCAAGACAAACCAACTTTTACAATCAAACTTTAAGTCAAGTATCTCATGAGGAAATTGTTAAATCACTTGCTACTAATACTCAATAATTTCAGTAGGGCAACTACAACAAGCATTCAGAATTTAAAGAACCAAATGAGTTAATTAATAACTATAATAAGCCACTTAGAGTCTCAAGATCGGGAGATTGCCTTCACAAACTAAGCTTAATCCAAAGCAAAATGTTAGTACTGGCCATCCTTAGAAATGGGAAGGAGTTGCAGGAGCCTAGTAAGAAAGTGACAAAACATGTAAGATGAGTTTAATAAGGATTTAATTGATGCCTAAATCTCATGATACTAATCCGCCAGATTAAAATGCTACTCTCCGTGGTGATACCTTCTTTTCTAGGTTGGTTTGAAATTCAAAAAGGAAGAGGAAAGAAAGACATCTCGAGACATTTCGTAGTGTCAAGTGAGATATTTATTTATTAGATGGTATAAATAAATAATAATTGATATTAAAATTCTTTTAAGAAACTTGCACCTCCAAGAGAAAATAAAGAGTGAGATGAAAGAGTTCATAATGAGGAGAATGTTTCAGTAATTCTCAAAAGAAACTACCTTATAAGTGCAAGGATCCGGTATATTTTTATCTCTTGCAAAATTAGTAGTGTTAGAGTTGAGAAGGTTATGTTAGATTTAGAGTTTCTATTAATGTCATACCTCGTTTTCATTTATTAATCTTTGAATGCTCGCCCATTAAAAGAAACTAGAGTGATAATTCAACTAGTTGATAGGTTTAATGTATATCCCTGTGAGTATTAAGATATCTTAATACAAATTAATGAGTTAGTTTCCTATTGATTTTTATGTACTTGATATGGAAGAGAATAACTCCTCTAATTCTATCCCGATTTTGTTAGGAAAACTATTTGTTAAGACTTGACCAAAATAGATGTATATAAAAGGGACTCTTACTATAGTAGTTTAATGGAAGTAATGATTCAATATAAATGATGCCATGAAATATTCTAGTGAAGAGCATTGGTATTTTCTATGGATGTTATTAACTCTATAGTGCAAGAAATTTTTTATTTAGATGTTAAAGATATATTGGTAATTGTTTTAAATAACAATTTAGGCCTTAAGGGATTGTAAAGGATGAAATGAGTTTATTTTAAATTTTGTGTTGCAAGAGACAATTTATGAATTAAATTCTTTGAGAACTTTAACTCATCATATTTTATATTGAATTACTCCCATCTCACACAAAACTTAACTTTCCATCGATTTGCAAGCAATAAAAATAGAGCTTAAATCATTCGAAATACTTCCAAAGAATATGTTTATAGAAGATGGTAAGACACTTTAAAGGATAATTTCTTCAAACTTAGTACTTTAGAGGAAGAAAAGCTTGTTGAATGCTAAAGGATTACAACAAGACTATTGGTTGAACAATTATAGATATTAAATGGATTAGTTCATCCACGTGCATGCCAAACCTTTGATTCAAGCTCAACACCGAGTAAATTCATTCGTTTATGGAAGTGAATTAAGAAAGAAATTCTTAAACTTCTTGATTTGTGGCTGATCAATTTGATAGCAACAGTAAGTCCAAGACAAGTGATACTAAAGAAAACTAGTATAACAATTGTTGAGAATTTTTATGGTGAGTTAATCACCAAAGTTCGTAATGGTTTTGCTTTATTGATTTTAGAGCTTAATTCACTCACTAAGAAGCGATCATTTTCCTATTCCATCGATTAAATGCTTGAAAGATTAATAAAGAATCTTACTTTTGTTATCTTGATGGCTATTTGTGTTTTCATCGTATACCGCTTGTGCTCGAGGATCAGAGAAGACCTCTCACATGTCCTTTGGAACCTTGCATATCGACGTATGCCATTTGGTCTTTGTAACACTCTCGCCACTTTTTAAAGGTGCATGGCCGCGGTGATTTTTTCTCGTACTATGTAAAATATTATGCAGAGGTATTTATAGATGATTTTATAGTCTATGTTGATTCTTTTGATGATTTTCTCGTATAATCTAAAGAAAGTGCTTAAAAGATGCATTGAAACAAACCTTATCTCAAATTATAAAAATATCATTTTATGGTAGATCAAGGTATTATTTTGGGTTTTGTAGTCTCTGTTAGAGAAACTCGAGGTAGATAAAGCTAAGATAGTTGTTATTAAATCTTTACTTTATCCCACGCGTGTGAGAAATTATCTTTTCTTGGTCACGCAAATTTTATATCGACGCTTTATCAAGGATTTTTTAGATAGCTTAATCTTTTATAAGCTACTCTAGAAAGATGTAGCATTGACTTTAATGAAGATGCAAGGTAGCATTTGATAAGCTCAAAGAGTTATTGATTTTTATTCATTATACAGCCACGTGATCAGTAGCCTTCTCTTATGAGATAATATACGACGCCAAGAACTATGTTGTTGGTGCTGCTTCTTAGATAAAGGTTGTAAGAGTTGCTTATGTGGTATATTTTGCATCATGACACTTAATACACAAGACAATTATTCAACAACAAAAAAAGAACTTTAAATATTGTTTTGGCTTTAGAGAAATTACATTCATATTTATTTGGGTACCAAAGATTATTTTTTCGATCACGCAAATTTTAGATATTTGATCGCTACATGAGGCAGCCGAGACTTTATCCACTAGGTCCTATTACTTCAAAAGCTCAACTAAGAGATTCGTGATAAGAAAAGAGTAGAAAAATTATTACGTAATTTTAATTTTTAGTAGATTGACCAGTAAAGAAGCAACGCCTTGAAGGATGATTTTCCGTGATGAACATGTCTTTATAACTCGGGCGTATGGTTCCCAAGACCGGGATATTGTCAATTACTTAGTTATAAGAACACTACCTGAATGATCCGACGAGGGCACAAAAGATAAGATTAAGAGCTGATGCTAAGTAACTATATTTGCATGACCCTTTTACTGGTGGAAATATTGTTCGATGAAGTCATGAAGGTACGATTCGATTTTGAAATTCTTTCTATTCTTCAATTTTGTCACTCATATACATGTGGTGGTTATTTTGTCTCAAAAAGACAACATCTAAGGTATTAACGTGGTCTATTTTGGCCTACTTTATTTCGTAATTCATACATGTTTTATAAAGAAGTGGTAAAAATTGTCAAAAATGGGCAATTTAAGTCATAGAATCAAATGCCACTCTACCCTATTATTGTATATGAAATATTCACGCGGGGCATTGGTTTTAAAGGACCTTTCCCTTATCTTTAAGAATGTTTACATTCTTTAAAATGAGGGATTACGCTTCTAAATAGGTAGGCTAAAGTCACCGAATCGACAATGCTAAGTTTATTATAGTTTTGTCAACTCTAATATTTTTATCAATTCAGGCCTGTAATCGAGCGTGATATGATAAAAGTGACTCATTTTTATAATCGAGATGGAGGCTTTATTCGAGAGATATCATGTTACCCACTCATGTTTAACGCTATCATCTATAGATGTTTTGATAAGTCTGATATCAAACAAAGAGAAATTAAGTCCACTTTAAAAAGATGGTTAGTCCAAATCGAAAGGATTTGATCTTACGACGATGATGCATCGGGCATATACGCATCGCATACAAAACTCCCATAAGTATGTCTCTTTATCGCTTAGTATTTGGTAAGTCTTGTCATTTACTTATACTGAGCATTAATATACTAAAGGCAGGAAAGAGAGAAAGCCGCAATTACGGTAGCGAGGAGATTGAGACTGAACTCATGAGAGTTCCCAACTCTTGGCAATTTAAAAGCACGGGCACATTTCATGATGTGTAACGATTTCGGAAAGGAGTTCTCTGTTGGTCAAAAAGTTCTTTTTATACTATGATTAGACTTTTTCCAGTAAATTATGTTCTCATTGGTCACCTTTATCTACTAATGTTTTTCTTCATAAGGCAGTAATACAAAACTCGACCTCTACAAAGTTTTTGGGCGTTAACGCTCATTGTTTTAAAACTTTTGGCGAAGGTTTTTCAGTGAATATCGGCTGGATGTCGCTTGAAAGTCCAATTTATGAAGATTGATGTATGAATGTGTCTATTCAAAGACATAAAAAAGCTTATTTTTTTAGAGACAAACCCAAATAATTTATTTTTATTTTGATTTTTTTCATCATTTGTTTTTAATTTTGATTAAGATTGCTTAAATAATATTTTCGCTTATATTTGGCCGTAAGAAATTTTTATTAGCGTGCTCACTTTTTAATTAATAAGATTTCTATGATTTTAAAAGAAATGTTAGCTTTTGGCTACCTCTGCTCATATACTTATTAAAAGAATTCTTCTATGATTATTATTTATTTTCAAATTTCACATATACGAAAAATTTTTGATTGTACGCCCATTTTAACTAATAAGAACTTTCGCCTTTATTTATTAAAATGTAATAGTTTTTAAGGCTTACCATATGCTTATTTTAAAAATATTTTTGTAATTTTTAAACTGCCTCAAATGTCTTTTTTTAATTTTTAATTTAATTTTTAATTTTTCCCTTTCGTATAATTCTCAATTAATTAATTATTTAATTTATATTTTTTAAAAAATTTCAAAAATAGAGGTTTTTATTTATTTTTATTTTCATTTTTTTCATTGAATTTCTATTTTGAATTAAAAAAAGCCAATCAATTTTCACTATTCACGGCAACCCTAATGCCGCCTCCCTCACCAGCCCACGCCACGCACCACGCCTAGTAGCCATGCTCAATCCATGTCTTAGCAAGCCCGGCCAAGCTTTAGTGTCGTCGCATTACACCTGGTTCCGTTGCCAAGCTCCAACATCTCAATCGCATCTTTGCTCCACCAAATTGCGTGATTTCACCAGCTCCTCATCAGCATGAGTTACACTACGCCCAGTCTGCCTCCATCTCAAGCCCTTACCAGCCCACGCTATGCACCATGCCCAGTAGCCACGCTTAATCCAAGTCGGCTACAAACCCGTGTCTCCAGCATCTCATCCGCGTCTTTAGTACACTAGCGCTTCGCGCGATTTGACTTAGCCAAAGCAAGTCAGCCATGTCTCTGTCCATAATTGAAATTACTGTAACAATACCGAAGAGGAAAGCTTCAATCAAGTCATCAGCTTCTAAAACGTAAAAAGCCTTATTTGCTTTGAACTGAAATGACAAAAAGAACTTGAAGTAGTGTTTTCCTAAGAAAATTATTGTGCCATTAGAAGTCTAGAAAGGATTGTCTTACATGTGGACAAAAATATGGCTTACTTTCACTTAAATACTATTACTCCAACAAAGCATAGTAAAATTAAGGCTATCACAATGATGATGAACAATGGTTATACGACATTAAGGCCATTAAATAGTGTACAGTTAGTTTCTTTTTCAACTTTGTATATTGAGAAACAAAATCAATCTCGATCTATATCCTTTCAGAGGTTATTTTTCATTTTTAAATAGTCATATCTTGCACTTTCTCACCACTCTATACATAATGCAGAGATCAGAAAAACTATATTTTTAGTATGAAGCCATTGAAAGCTTCTAGGGGTTGACTGGGTTGTAGTTAGTTTTAAGAGTCTTAATAAAGTATTATTGGACTTCTGTTTTTGTTTTATGAAAGAGATTTTTAACAATAGTACCATTCCTGGGGAAATTAATAGAACTTTGATTGTATTCATTCTAAAGGTTGGCAATCTTGAGGTTGTTTATATGTTGTCGAATAAGCCTCTATACTATTGTTTATAAGAATTTGACAAAACTCATTACAAAACAAGCTTTAATATATCTTTTCTAAACTCATTCATCAGAAACAAAAGTACTTTCATCTTGGGTCGACATATTATAAAAAGTTAGATTAGAAAAGGTCTATGATAGACTTAGTTGGGGTTTCACATGATACCTTACTGGAGGTAGAGATTCCCATTACTCTTGTTTGAACTATTATAGAACACATTACTATGGCCTGAAAGAAAGACTTATGCAATGGCAAATTGAAATTGTTTGGTTCCCTAAGAAACTAAAAAGAAGTTAATAAGCTTAAGAAAATATTTTTGTAAACATTTCATCAACTCTCATTAATCTGACTTGTGAGTACAATAATCTTAGATAGTAGAAGAAAGAACATTCTCAATTAGTCAATGCACGTAAAAAGAGTGAGCTAAGATATTTACAAAAACAATAAAAGAATAACGAATTTAGAAACTAACTATGACAACCTTGCTGATTTAGCTGCCATATAAGCAAAAGTTATTACTAAGATTTTTAACTACAATTATTATTCAACATCCCCTCAAGCATAAGGTCGTAGAAGGATATCATGCTTGTTGCGTAAGTAAGCAAACTGATCAAAATAGAGAGGCTTAGTAAGAAGCTCACAATTATTCCTGAACTAGAAACATGAGTAATAGAAAGTTGGTTTTGTTTAATATATTCTTGAATAAAATGAAGATCTAGTTCAATGTGCTTAGTAAAAAAGTGATATTTAAGAATGTTTACTAAAGCCTCAAAGACTTTATTATCATAGTACAAAAGTTAAGAACTTGAGTAAGAAAGATTTCAAGCTTTTGAAGCAGATATGTGACCATGAGAACTTCTAAACCGATTGCAGTAAAGAGCCCCCAGATTCGCACTGGCAGAGATGACATAGAGATAAGAGATTGCTTTTAGAGACCAAAGAGATTAGAATATAGCTAAAAAATAAACAATAACCACTAACAAACTCACAAACTATTGGGACTCAACCCAGTCAAAATCAAAAAAGGATGATGAGTGAGAGATCCTGGGTTAAAAAATTAAAGGCTATAATGAGCTATACTTTAAAGATAACATAACACTTTTTTGCATTCTTACCGATGAAAATCAAGAAGAGCAAACTCAAAAACCGATAGTTTGTTAATTGTAAAGGCTATATCAGATCTAGTTAAAGAGTATATTAAAGAGAGCCCACAATGCTTCTATAAAAGATGGATATGCAAAGGTATTAGGTTTGTTCTTCTATAATTTTTCTACTATATTTATAGGTGTGATGTGCCCTTGATAGATAACATATTAGCTTTCTCAAGAATATCAATAAATATTTAGTTTGAAAGAGGTGAATACCCTAGACAGAGAAGCCATCACAATATCAAGGAAATAGTTAAAATCTCCCATATCTTTTAAAGTAAATTCGAATGCAATGGTGTGATTGTCATTTCTAATAAGCTTAGACTGTGAGCTCTGACTAAAATATCATCCATATCTATATCTTTGCCTATATGTTAGATAAAGAAAGAAGTGATATATTTTTAAACTTTAAACACAAATTGATCAATAATTCATTAAGTTAATCATACCAAGATATTAGAGCTATTTAAAGCCATATAAAGCCTTGTTGAGTTTACAAAAATAAGCAGGATTTTAGTAATGAACAAAGCCTACTAGTTTACGACATGTAAACATCTTTATTAAGCACTCTATTAAGGAATGCATTATTCACATCTAGCTATATGATGTACAATGTTGTATCACCGCAAGTTTAAGATTATATTGACAGAACACGATTTGTTAACTAGACTAAAGGTCTAAAAAAATTTCAACTTTATTAGTTTGATAATAGCCCCTTTACAATAAACGAGCTTTTATATTTGAAAATACCCTAATAGGATTATATTTCACCCTAAAATCCTATTTGTTGCCAATAATTTTCCCAACTGTTTCAGAAGGAACTAAGGACTAAGTCCGATTCCTTTATAAAGTAATAACCTCTTCTTTTATTGGTCAATACCACTTAGGATTGGTCAATGTCAAGCTTTGACAGCTGGTTCAAGTTCTCGAGATGTTGCTATGTAAGTTTTTGGTTTATAGATACCAGCCTTAGCTTTAGTTATCATGGGATGAGAAATGAGTAACCTGAGATAAATTCAAGATCTTAAAGGTAAATGTGGATACTAAGAGGAGAAATGTTATTAAAAAGGAACTGACATCTGAGAGCAGAATGTGCTAGAATAAAAGTTACAGCTATTGACTTTTATTACTATTGTCATTTAGATTAGATTTTGAGGAAGAGAAAAATGAACTAGATAGAGTGACCAAAATTTTTCAGAATTAAGGAGAGAGGTTTGGAAATAATTCAGTAATATAGAAATTCTAGTTCATTAAAGGTTACATGTCTTTGAACAAACACTACGCTTATTTTATTAAGACATTTGTACCTTTTATGAACAGGGACTACAGTCAATAAAAAATATTTTTGAGTGTGAAAATCAAGTTTTTGTTGATTATAAGGTTTAAAAAGAGTAAAACACGAACAACCAAAACTTTGAAATGAAACTTGTAATCAGAGAGATCGATTTTGTAGCTTTTAAAAGTGAAATGCAAATGCAAGAACCCAAGAAAAAATAATTGTGTTTTTAAAAGTTATCAGAAGAAATTTTAAACTGCTCAATCTAACGCCCTTAATGCAAAAAAAATAATGCCTTACAACAATTAAATCAAATATAATAAATTAGACAACGCTGCAAAATAAATGAATGCAAACACGTTGATTTTACGCGGTTTCCTTGAATCCCCGCCACGTCCACACCTCCAAGCCAACCGAATTTCGAGCGATTTTACTATCCAAACCTCCCAAGACTTTAAATATTTACAATCGACTTCCGCACATTAATGGACTTTATAATTAAGAGATATCACCCTAATCCCTTTACCCCAAATGTTTCCTTACTTTGGAAAACTCTTAATATGATACGGAAATGAAAATCGCAATGCTAAACTCTCTATAAGAGTGGATTCACAAAAAATTAAGACAAAAATAATTTAATCTATGATGATTTGTAATACAAGTTTCAATATATCTTTTATCAACTCGCTTTTCTCTGAGAGCTTAAAACGGTCGAGTTGAATTTTTATCATAAAGTTCAAAACTAATGTTATCGAGCAATACGTTTTTGTTGGGCTACCGCTTAATTTAACCTCCCCGCTTCGTAATAATGAAGTTATCTAAATTTAAATTTTCACATTAATACTATTCATATAATTATAATTTTACCTCAAAACTTTCTCAAATTATATTATAACATAAAACTTCATAAAACTTTACAAAAAGCCTAATTCCGAGATTTTAAATACTATTTAATTATCAAAGCTTTCTAAAATTAAAGTATTACCAAACTAAAGAAAATATTCTTAAATGTTCCTTTTGCTTTAACTAAATTACCATAATCTTTAAAGCTTCTCAAAACTTTTCACTTAGACCCTAAACTTTTTTATTTTACAATATAGCCTAAAAATTTCAAAACTTAGCAAATAAGTCCAACTTTGAAATTTAAAATTTTTTCATTTTAAATCCAAATTACTCAAATCCACAAAATATTTTATCTCATAAACATAAAATTAATTTAGTTTGAAAATAATTAATTTATTAACATAAAATTGAGCTCACAAATGTTAATCCAAGATAAATTAAATCATACCAGCTTTATAAGAAATTGTCTAATAAATTATCCGCTGAGCTCGAAATTTTATTCTTGATTTCGCCGTTGTCCGTCTGAGTGTCTTTCACTGATTCATTATCCTTTAAAACTAGTGAACTTGTGAAATATAAAATAAAACACTTTAATGTATATATTTGTTATCATCAAAATTATAATATTTATAGTCTTTTAGGGTTAACAAAATGGGTGACAAATTGTTAAGATCGTTATTGCATCCTATTGATCAAGCAAAATGGTCAGTATAAAATACTTTCCGCCAAAAAGACAAAGGCAAACGAGCTTGAGATAGGAGTGTAAGGCGAGTTTTAACAAATGTCGATATTTTCTTTAAACAACCTTATTTTGGTAGAAAATGTGAAGACAACTATGTCTTAAATGAATACCTTTTGTTGTAAAAAGATTTAAAGACTATGAGCACTCGTCCATATCTCTTTGTAATGTTTTAATAGATAATAAGAATTGTTTTTAAACAAGGAGTTTAAAGTGTTTAAAAGTTATCAAGTGCTTCGATTTGAGTGGTGAGTGGAAATATCCCGTGAGTACTTAGTGAAATCATTAACAAAGGAAAGATAATACTTATAATCATCAATCAAGGTTATTAAGCTAGTCCCCTTAAGTCAGCAAATAGAATTTGAAGAGAAAATTTTGATTTTATATTAATGATTAGAAAATGGAGTTGATGCGCTTACCACACACTAAGCGCACACGTAACTTAAAGGATTTAAAATTCTAGTTGTACAACATAAAGAGAGGGGTGAATTGAGATTTTAAAAATTAATCTAAGTAAATTACACGACAATTAATTCTATTGCCTTAATAAAACCAAGAACAATAAGTTTAACAATGCTAAAATATAAAAAAGTAGGAAGAGAAAATAAACACAGATTTTTTTATATAGTTCAGCAACTTTGCCTACGTCCACGCTCCAAGCTTAACCAAGTTCGAGGATTTCACTATCCAAGCCTCTTACGGCTTCAATTCCATTACAATTGACTTAAGGTGTCAATAAACCCTTACAATCCAGGGATTATATCCCAATCCCTTCACCAAGTTGTTTCCCATACTTATACAACCACAAATTTGATAAGGGATTAAAAATTACAATAAGAAAAACTCTTCAAGAGTGGATGAACAAATATAGTACTAATGATTTAATCTATATTGATTTACAAATTATAAGTTCAATCAATGATATAATAACTTATTTTTAGTTATGCAAGAACTTAGAAATGAGTTTAATTTGAATTTATATAGTTTAGACTTGAAAATAGCCGTTATAGACAAATTCCAAGATCAAGCGGTACCTCTTCATTCAAGCTCTTAGCCACTTACTAAGAAAGTTATCGTTAAATTTGAAATTGCTAAAGAATACTGTTCATGAAATTATAATTTTACACAAAACTTTTATAATTATATTATGATGTAAAAATAATAAACTTTACAAATAGGTCTATTTTCAAAATAGTTTTAACTTACTATAGTACCATCGCTTATAAAATTATAATTTTACCTAATATATTCCTATAATTGTACTATAGCTCGCAAATAAGTTTTTTTTTTTTCTTTGGTATGTTATCATTTTTCACCTCGCGTTGGCGGATAACAATACCGTGACAATCAACGTTGGTTACTTGGGTTTTCTATAATAACCAATATTCTAAGTGAAGGCATGGATGAGACGAGATCTTAGCAAAATTTCATAAGCAATTTCTTTACTTCCTCATAATGCTATCCTCACCATTTATAAAGTTTGAGCACATGCGATTACTTATGAAAAGTCATATCTCTGTTGATATTCATGGATAATTAAAGCCAAAGTATAGTTGATAGGTGAGTTGCCTCCCAAATTTATTGCATACATGCCTGGTGTGGTAAAGGAAATTATTCAAGAAAATGAGAGCTCAAAACTCTTTAATATTTGTCATAAGTGTGCTAGAATGAAATGTGATAAAAATAATGTTATTTAGGAATGTTGTCCGATAATAAGGAAGATAAGATTCAATTCATTAGGGATGACTTGAATAAAGAGTCATTGAATGATATCCTTTATCTCTTGAAACGATCCTGGATACGGTGAAAACGCATCCTAGTGAATGTGCAAACTATAGTATCGTGAATCTGACTATAAAGATCTTGTTTACTAGTTTGTAAGAAAATCGACGCGTAAGCCTATCTTTAACCCACATAGGCGTTCAAGCCGTTTCTAGACGTAAAACCGTAAAGTAAGATGTGAGCCACATTCACAACTACTTGTAAATATCCTTTATTTCAATGTTGTTTTATTTTACCGTTGTTTGATCACTTACATTTTTTTAATAATTTCATGTTATCATTATTTGCTTTGTCGCTTTATTATTTTTTTACTCGAGCCATGTACTTCACGAAGTTATTTGACATAGGCATGCTACCTCATTTACATTTGTGAACTATTATCACAAAGATTATTAAATATGACTTGTTTGTTAAGGCACTCATAAATTATTTTTTAGAAGTATCCAATGGCAGCTACCCTCAACAATTAAATCAAGAACATTTGTGTATTCCCGAATTTAACTATAGTAAATATAAAGAATTTATCGAGGTAGCTGTGAGATCTTGGTCAAAGCATAAGAAGCTGGTGAAACTACACTTGGTTTTTATGGATGAGGTGATCGAGGGTTATCAAACTGGTTTGCCGCTATACGAGGGAGACAAGTGTTAGGCATCATCCCAATAATCCCAAATCTTTTTTTGTTTTGTCTTGCTCACCAACTGAAAAAGAGTTAGTCGCTTCATATATACAAGAGAGAATAACTGAAATGAATCATGTTGATGCCTTTATTTTTTACCAGAGATCATACAACTCTGTGAGGCACTAATGACATTAGCAGATTAGTCCCATCTAAATATTCATTAGAAACCTATTGGTTTGTTAAATGTTAATAACTTTTATGATGGCTTTTCTCCCATTTTTTAACCATGCAATAAAAAACTATTTCATTTCTTCCACAGTGAAAAAATCTTTATTTGTGCTCACACGCTAGTGAGTTACTTAATGTTATGTTTACATAGACCAGCAGTCATATTCCGAGACCTTAGTTTTAGGTTGGCCAACTAATGATGGTAAAGAGGTTGCAGTAGAAGAGTGCAAATTAGATTTAACTCTCCGTTTGTAAATATTTTTTTTTTGTGTTAAAGACTTAGATAATATCTTCTAATATCTATTTCTTTTCTTTAAAACATTGAGGACAATGTTTCATTCCGATTAAGGGGAGGGAATAGTTGATAATGTGGAATGTCTTAATCTTGGTGAAGTTTTTACTAATTTTTGTAGAAATTAATTATGGTTCATTTTTTACATTGAAGATGGCTGAATATGGGTGAAGTGACTCTAGAAATCAGACTTAATTTGAAAGTAAAAATATAAATTTCAATCATTTTTTTCATCTTCATTTTAAGTGTGATTTTTCTAACTTTTTCTTTCTAATTTCTCCTTTATAAATATATATTTTCAAAATTTTGAGTTGAAGATGGCTGAATATGAAATGTCAAAATTTTAGAAGTGCATCTTCTTAATTTTCTTTTTCTTAACAAAAATAAATTAAAAATATATATTTTTGATTTTTTGACATGATGACTTTAAATTTTAGTATTTATATTATTTTGGTCTTGAATTTTGTTATATAATGTTTGCTACTCTACATGTTAATGTTAGGACAAAAATATGAGTTGCTTGAAGGAATATATATGTCATAATAAATTTCAAGTGAGTTCTTAAACCTATTATTTTTCTTGAAAGTAACCTTTTTGCTCATTATTTATACAACTTAGTAGTTTATTATTTGATACACTATTTGTAAATTTCTTTTAAGTCAGCTTTTTAAAAAAGAAAAAAATTTTTTGTGTGTTGCTACATTTGAAAGTTTATCTAACTAGTAGATATGGAAGACTAGTTAGTGCTTTTTAAAAAAATGATGAAAAGGCTATCTTTGACCGTTTTGACTCTTTCTAACCATTTCTTTGTGAAATATCCTTAGATAACCCTTTTGAACCTTTAAAAAAGTTATTATCCTTTTCCTTGTTAACTTATTATTTCGACTCAACTCCGATCCTGAAATACTACTCAATATCGTACAAGTTATATCACCCATTCATGTTTGAGAAAAATGTAAATAATTATTTTGTTCAATAAAATTATGCCTTAATAGTAAAAAAAGAGAAAAAAGAAAAAATCATAATTTATATATTAGTTTTAAAAAAGGAGAAATATACTCTGTAATCTTAAAAAAATCTATTTTTTTCTCAAATATATAATTTGTTTTTCTTCTCTATTTTTCCTGTCTTTATTTACCATGTCCTTAAGATATGCGTTACGCTCTAATAAAAGTCTTTCTTGATTTTAGAGAACTATAGTTTGAAGTAAAAACTAGTTATAAGGGCTATAAAGATGTAATGGTGCATAAAAAAATAAAAAAAGAAAAAAATAAATATATATTGGTTTGACTCACATTTTGATTTAAGATCGTATTATTTCTAAACTGTAAGATATTTATTTCATATTGGCGAGAGTGTATTATACTACTTTAATATTTTCTCTCAATTTATCATTCATGTGAGTAACTATTGTTATGGGTTTAATTTCTTTGTGAGAGTATCACTACCTCGTGAGATTTTGGGGTATTGACATGTCAATCTTGAAAGCAGCCTTAATTACAATAGCTATGACAAAGTCTACATGATTGATTTATGTGAATGGTTGATTTGTGAGTAATATTTCTTAAAGACTAGAGATAATGCTTATACTTTTATTTGATTTACATCATTAAGTTTAAATAAATAAACATGATAGTTCAAAAAAAAGTTTTGGGTTTTAATTTTATTTACCAAAATTTGTTATGGATTATCAATAAGGTAGTTGGGGAGTGTGTTAAATGCTAGAAAATGTATATTTATAAAGAAAAAAATCATCGTTTTATACTTAAAGTTCTACTAACTTCTTTATTTTTATGTATTCAAGTTTATTTTGAATTTAATTATGTATGTTTTATTATAATTAAGTATTTTACGTATTTTTTAGAGGCATCATGGTCATTTCACAATAAATGGACATCGGATCAAAAAATGTATAATAAATCAATTCAAACGGTTAAAAACCTTAAGAGAGTATAAAAGTAAAATTTCATTGTTCATATATACAGATCGTTTCAAGATTATTCATGATAATATTCATATATATTATACGATGACGTAGTATTGACCGACGACGTGGTGTTGAATGATGACGGCACCGATCGATGACTTGGCAGATTTGATTTGAGGAATGATGTGGCATTGACTAATTATACGACGTTGACTAATGACGTTTTGATTGATGACGGGTTGTCACAATCTTATTGGAAAAAAAGGTTTATACATTGTTGACCGATGATGTGTTTAAACTAATTAGAACTTTCCACGTAATGTAATACTGTGCATCTAAATTGTTTTAATTTGATGGCCATAATTTATTCAATGTATCTATAAAAGAAGGGCTCTCCCCCCTTAATTGACACCCCTAAATTTATTTTTTAAATTTATTTTTTGAAATTCCTTGTCTATCTTGTATTTTTTTATATTTTAATAAAATTCATTTTATCCCTAATTTAAATATTAGTAGCTAATTTTCTTTTAAACTTGGGTTGAAGGTGAAGTCTCAACATATTCCATGGGTTTAATTGATAAATTTATTTTATTTTCTCTTCTAATTTTTATGGACATTTTGGTTTTTCGTTAACAAATAATAATAACACAGTTATTACTGTTAGGCACGATAAACCCTTAACACTATATTTATTAGAGGCGTGGGCTCATGAGTGGATTTCTTCCTCATGATTTAATTAGTATTAATAAGAAATATTGAGTCCCTGGAGTATGGTGATGTAGATCAGATACCCAAGACTTTATCATAACAAATTGCATTTTTAATTATTTTCGCTTATTTTAATTTAAAATTTAGGATAAATTTACCATAATTTAACCACTCACTAAGAAAATTAAATTCAACACATGATTAAAATCTACCTCCTTGAGATCGATACTGTCACCATTAATCTATTCTACAATAGATTAGAAAGATTTATGAATTCAATAAAATTTACCCAACAAGTTTTTGGCATCATTATAGTGAAAGTAAATTATTTTAATTTGTTGAATTAATTTTTTTATTTTTTGTTTTCTTGTATTTTTCCTTATAAAAATTATAATTCTATAATTTAATTTTTGTAATTTAAATTTATGTAATTCAATTTTATTTTTTAATTTCTTTAAATTTTTATACTTTAATTTTTACTTTACTTTTCTTTGTAATTTTTTTGTTTATCTGGTAATTTATTTTCATTTTATTTAACCTATTTCTTTTATTTTCTTTTTAGTACTTGAGTGTATTTCCTTGATAATTTTTATTTCGTTTATCTTGTTAATTTATTTTAATTAATTCATAAAACTAATTTTTTAAGTAAATTTTTTGTTGCTTTCTTTTGAAAAATAAAATATTAAAAAATTAAAAATTAAAAAATGAATCTGTAATAATTTTTATAATTTCTTTTTTATTAAATTTCAATAATTCAATTTCTTTGTAATTTCTTTAAAGTTTATAATTTAATTTTTTTCTTTGTAATTATTTTGTTTATTTTTTTAATTTATTAATTCATAGAATTAATTTTTTTTGTTAATTTATTAATTAATATAATTAATTTTTAATTAATTTTTTTATTTATTTTTTAAAATTTTTATTAATAAATTAAAAATAGTGAATCTGAAATTTCTGTAATTTAATTTCTTTTGTTCTTTAAATTCTATAATTTAATTATTGTGTTACTTTTCTTTATAGTTTTTCCTATTTATTTTGTAATAACTTTTATTTTTAATTAATTTATTTCTTGTATTTTTTTTTAGCACTTGAGTGTATATTTATAATAAGGTTGTAATAACGTGATACTATTAGTATCATAATTTCTCACTCTTTTTTATTTTTTTATTAATTTTGTTCTCATTTTTTTTGTTGTATTTTTCATTATATATTTTTTTGTGCCTATCAAGGTTGCAATTACCTAATCTTGAGCTTATACAATTAGAATTGAAAAAAATATTTCGCACACACAAACACATCGCATTTAAAAATAAAATTAAAATGAATTTACAACAACAAGAGCCACCACAGGAGAGGCTATTTAAGGACTATTTCAGTCCCTTAGCTAACTTGAGCGCATTATATATACGATACCTAAATGTAGCTACTAGGAGTTTTAAATTAAAACTTAGTGTGCTAAATTGTCTCCCAATATTTTTAGCTACAGAAAATGTGGACCCATATAATACTAGCACCAACATTTCTGATAGTAGACTCAGCAGGTTATTCATAGGTAGCACTTTCTTTTCTAGCACTTTAAGGTTCCATATTTGTTTCCACCTCCATCACCACCATCATCACCACCTCAGTAATCTCTTTTTCTTATGCTTGTATTGGATACAGTAACATTTATTGCATTATGTTATTTTCTTTTCTTTTTTAGAATATAAGGATGCTTATGGATGTTTGTTATGATTTTCATTGTGCTTTATGCATTTCCTAAGGCTGTTTATTTTTTACTTATGTTTTGGATAATGTGGAACTAATGTACTTGTCTAGAGTTTTTAATACTTGACAGGAAGAATATTTTTTACTCTTTTTTATGATGAAGGGGGAGAGAAAACATGAAATTGTTTATGAAAATGTTTGTTATAAAAAAATTCATGCGCATTCATGTAGGGGAAGCTTTTTAAATTAGTTTTTTATCTTGTATTTATTGAGGGACAGTTTTTCATAGCTAGATCAAAATTTTAAAATATGTTTTGTCATCATAAAAAGGGAAAAATTTTTAGTTTATATGAATATAAAATGATGATTTTTATGATAACAAACTACATGTTTTGGATAATCAAGGAATTGTATACTAAGTTTTTGAAACAAGATAATGGTTATATGAAATTAGTTGTTTTCAAATTTATGGTTTAAACAGAAAAATTTTAAAAATTTTTAAATCAATAAGTATTGCTTTAAAATTCTAAAATTGACCTATTTGTAAATTTTTATAGATATTTTTAGGGAGAAATATAATTTTTGGAAAATAGTACTGAAGTAAAGCAACTAGCCAAGTTCACAACTACAGACCAATTATGAAATAAAAACTCTCTGAATAAAAGCAACTAACTAAATTTATTAAAGCAGCTTATCAGTTATAAAGCAGAACTTTCCAAGTAAAAATAGTTAACCAAATTCATAAAAGCAAGAAAATCGATTGTGCAAAAATTTAAATATTTGAATATAATGGTAACATAAAGTGGCATATTGGTTATCACAAAGTGGTAAGCTAGTTATTTACAGAAGTCAATAATGACTAGTTTTCTACTTCAACTATAAAATAGCTTAAATCAAATTTAAATAAAATGTGAACAACTATCATTATCATTAAGTGTTTCTCTGAAATATAAGCAAAAAATTTGTGTATTCATTCCATTCATTTACACATTACGTTTTTATTTGTAATCAAATATATTATGTGAGGGATATTTATTTGTAATAATTTATAGAGAGATTGTAAGTATTGTGATATCTTTGGGTTAAAAAGTTAGAGACGATCTCTTATCAAAGGTCTATTGATACATTATAAGTCAATTGTAAGAGTTTTTAGAGCCTTGGAGGCTTACTTAGTAAAATCCTTAAGCCCAATGAGCTTGCAGGCGTAGACATAGGCATGATTTACTGAACTACGTAAAAATTTCATATTTACTCTCTCTTACCCTATCTATTTATTTTTCATTATATATTAATTTTTTATTTTGATTTTAGTTGCTTTGTTTAAATTACATTAAGTTTTAATTATTTATTTTTTTGAAACCTAATTCACTCCCTCTTGAGTTGCCTAATTATTATTTCACCTTGAAATTGATTCTTCACATTTTTTTCATTAGGTCATTTAACTTGTTGCCCTTAGATAGAATTACTGTTCAAATCCTTCTAGAACTAGTGAAGCTCATTTTATCTTCTTTTCATAGTTAGAATAGGATTTTGACTAAACAAAATTAAGTATATGTGGTAAAGTAACTCCAAAATCAATTTCTATTGTACGCTCAATTACAAATCCGACAAGCATTTGAAGAATCAATAGTTATGACCCAAATCTAATCCTCAATCTTAATATAATTTTAATATAACTCAATAAAGTGAATAGAGCACAAAGATTCATCCAAGAAGTAATCAAAATCCGTGAAGTCACATTTTGCCTATTCTTCACCATAATTTGTGGCTTTTCTACTATTTTTTGTTTCTTTGTCTAATAAAAATTCAAGAAGTCGTGAAAAGATAAAAAAAAATGACAAAGAAAGTAATAAAAATAATGTAAAATTAGGTTGTTATCAAATGCGAATTCTAAAGTTATTATTACTGATTTCATATATTATTATTTGGTAATAACATTTTACTAAACAAATTATCAAATTTCTATAAAATCTATTTAATGTAATATTTGATAGGGTAAATTCCTAAAAAACCATTTTCAATCCTATAAAATATTTATTTTATATCTGGAATTAGTATATTATGATTAAAAAGTTATATATTCCTCTTAAACCTCATAAAAGCCCTACAATTTGTACTTACCCATCATAAAAATTGTTTCCTTTATTTTTTGCTTAAGGAAACAAAAAAAAATAATGGTTTTCTCTATTCTCCATGGTTAATGATCACTACTCAAATCCTCAAAAAAATAAAAAATAAAATTATTTTTTGATATCATCTGAAATTTATCCTTTTATTCTTCTCTTAGTTGCGTTATTTGCTTGTTCTTATTTCTTTTTAAAAATTACTATCTTCATCTATTTTTTTTATGTACTTGTTTTATCTATTTTAGTAAAAACACTATACTAAAAAACTTGAAAAAAATTAAATAATAGAATAGTTTGTTTGATCTAAAAAAAGAGTAGTAAAAAGATGCAATTTGATTATAAAATCAATAAGTGAAAATGTTGCAATTGAGTTAAAAGATCATGAAAAAATTAAAGAAAATTCTTTTGTCTAATTTGACACACATATTAGAAATATTAGAATGAAAGATTTTATTTAATAATTATAGAACTTAGAAAGTCAGACAAATTGATTTTAAATAAATAAACTTTACAAAGTAACTAATATATGTCTCTTGCCTTAAATTTTAAGAAGATCTTATGAAAATCATTCGCTTAAGGGCTCAAATATGGTTAATTGCCCCTGCATATATAAAAAGAAGAAAATCTGTTTTATTATTTACAACATAGTTTTTAACTTATATCTTAAATCTACTTATCACTATACGAAAGATTTAGAGAAAATAATCTCAAAACGTAATAAAAGTAGGGATGTATAGTGAAAACGGGTAGGTTTCCACCACAAGCCTAAATGCCCAAATCACGTAAATGAGAGTAACAAGAGATAAAGCAAAAAAAAAAAAAAAAAAAAACACATGGATTAATCATGAAGATCAAAGTTGATTTTGGAAAATATCAAAAGACAATGATGATTCCAGGAATTAAGTATAGAGGTGCTAAGTTATATAACATCACAACTTAGCTTTTTTTTCATTTTTTTAGAGTATCAAAATAATAAATTTCATTCAATAGTAACTATTTAAATCCCATAATAGCCTATTTGTAATTTTAGTGATTTACTTGTTTATCAATTAATAATGATGATTAGTTAAATATTAACTTATAGATTGAACTATTAGTTCGTTAGAATTTAAAATCTCAAAAACTCTTAATCTTAGCTCCTGTTTGAGTTGCAGATCTAGTTGTTGATCTATTTGGTCATGCAAATAAGTTCTTTAACAATTAAAAAAAAAGATAAAAGAAAGAAATTATCATAAGTTGTCTTAATTTGATTAAGAAATTAATAAATAATATGAAGATAAGAGAATATGTTGTAACTAAAAAATGATCAATTATAAATTTTTGGAGAAAAAGAGTAAAGAATGAAATAAGGGGAGATGATTTTTAGATTTTAAAAACTTCATATACATTAAAATAAGTTTTAGTGTAAATAATAATAAAATGGATCTCTAAAATTAAAAAAAAATCTTTTTAAATTAGCAAGGTTTCAAGCCCATATTTCACCCTTTAGCTTTGCTCTTGGCAAAGATTCTTTAAATTGTGTAATTATACAAAGTGATGAGAACAATCAAGAGAATGCTATCAAAGTTTCAATTGATCCTTTACACATTCATAAAGGTTCAATCACAAGAGCTAAAGCCAAAAAGATGCAAGCTGCTTTAAATGGATTAATTAAGAAAATATGGACTAAAAGTGTAACTTAAGATGCAAGAGATAATGAACTGAGCTTAGAGAAAATACAAGCCATGATGGGCATTACTTAAGTTATTGGGTACCCACACACACAATTTGGGTTAAATGTAGAAAGGAAAAATTTAGTACAAAGTAGGTGTTGATTAAATTGGAACTAATATAGTGTTGAATAAGTTATAACTAATATGCAAATTATATACTATTGTGAAACTGATTAAATTAACTTTTCAATGCAATTTATAGAGTTGGATTTGGAGTTAAAGACATCATGACCAATTTATTACATCTTTATTAGGCTAGGGAATTCCAACCACCTTTTGTTTATTCAACTTCATTTATTTGTTGTATTTCAAGTTTGTGAATGTGTTAGGTAAGACTACCATTAATAATGTTAGGCTAGCATTAAACTTATTAATGACTAGCGTTAATAATGGGGTTAATGAAGACTTTTAAAGTATCCTTTGACAAACCTATACTTGGAGGGTTGTGCCAATGACTTTTGAAGTATCTTTTGACAATTTATGCTTGAAGGGCTATTCCAATGTTTCCAAATGTTTTTTTAGGATTTAAGTTTCTACTAGACTATTTAAACTCAATAACCTTGCCATGTAAAAGATAGTTTAGACATTAATGTTATTTGAATTTGAAAGATCATTCTTACTTTAGTCCTTTGAGAATTGGTGAACTTATTAAGAGTTTACACTTTTGTGGCACTCAAAACTATACTAAACTTATCATTCACCTATATATCTATATCTTGAGTGTGGCGTCAATATCTTTTTTTTGTACCTCTGATTCATGTTTTCTTAAATATTGGGTCAAGGCTTTTGTTAGGCTTAAACCTTTTTAGAAATTTCTTAGGTAATTAAAACTTTAAATTAATTGTGGGTCTAGAAGTTTTACTATAGGGTTCACATTATTCGGTATCAAAGCCTAGAATTTTATCACTTTTAAATGTCGTATTTCTTTTTAGAATCAAAAGAAAAGAGAAAAACATATAGTAAGAAAAAATTCAAATTGCAAAAGGATTCAAATCTTTCTAGTTTCATCAAATAAGAAAAAAAATGAAGAAATATAAAGGTCAATAAATTTTTTTTTTTACTTTTTGTTAGATTATTTAAGTTCACTTTCAATAATTCCTACTGTGTTATCATTTTTCTTTTATTTTCCTTTGCGCATAACTATTCATTGTAGCAACTTAGGTGTGCATTGACTATTTTCATTTCAGCCGAGGGCGAGTAATATTTGAAGTAAAATATGGGCTTTGGATAACCTATGTCATTTAAGGTATCCATCAATTGGTCTTTTAGTTTTAAAAGTTGTCATAACTATCCAAGTCACTGTCCAATACCCCAATGACCATAATTAATTAGGCTACATGATACAGACTAAGCACACTAGGAGGATCTATGTCATTTAACCCCAAACTACCAAGAAAACAAGGCCATTCTAAATTGTCGGTTAAAACAATAATCTATTAATGATGGGAAAAAGTGAACTATTGGATAAGATCCAACAGTTCACAATAACTAATCAAGATTAAGTTAAATTATAAAATTGGATTTTTTTTACTCGATATTTATAAAGAAAATGAGCCCACAAACTATATATATATGGTGGCAATCTATCTATTCCTACAATAAAGGTAAGAAGATTAAAAAAGAAATATAGATGCCATGAATCCTACAACAAAATCATTAGTTTATAGTAGGGTTATAAATAAGTTATAAAAAGGACCTATGCCTATTAAACCTATAGCAGAGCCCATTAGTCTTTAAGCAGAATCATAAGTCCCTATAGTAGTACCCTTAGTCCTACAACAAGACCATTAGTACCAAAAAAAAGAAGGTACAAGATTATGAATCCTACTGTTGATTAAACCTACAATAGAGCCATTTAAACATGAGCAAATGTTACATCATATGCACCATACAAAATATGGTGTAAGACAATCTAAATCCAAACTATAAGATACAAGCCCATCACATTATTGATTAGATACCTCATTGGAACCTCTCTCTCTCTCTCTCTCTCTCTCTCTCTCTCTCTCTGTCTCCCCACTTCCCTCCCCCTTCCCACTCCTCGGGTTCTCCTTCCTACCTTGTTTATTCATTCATATCATAGTCAAAGGTGAAATTCTTGAATTTGTAAAAGTCAAACAACTATAAAAGCATTTGTCAAAAATATTTTCATTAATCAAGAACTAAAGTTGGGGGCTTGAAGATGATTAGATACCATCCTAATCTCAACCATAAATGATGTAGACCAAGGATCAGCCTGACTCAAGATATAAAAGAATCCAAAAGATTGATATTAGGATTTCTCTAGCTTACATCAATTGTAAGTTAGTAGCTCCCTTGATTTTAATAAAGTAGAGATAAAGAATAAAAAATGGTTTCATCTAGGGTTGGGTATGGGATAGGGTTTATGAAAATCTAACCCGAGCGACTATTTAATGGATTGAGATAAAATCAACTTAATTAGCTAGATAAACATGTTTATCCCTGCTAATCCATCTTAAATTATCGAGTTGGATTATATTGATCGAGTTGAAAGTTAAATCAAAATTAAATGTTAAATAAAAGAAAGATATGAAACTTAGACAATGAACCTTATTAAAACAAAATATAAATCTATAATAACATGAAAATTTCATTGTCTAGTGTTTGGTAAAGAAAACTAAAAAATATTTTAAAATTAAGAAATTTCAACAATGAGCTTCTCGATGTTATTTCTAACTTCTCACATCTCTTTTTCTTTTTTAATTTTAAATTTAGGCTTTTTATATAGCTAGCATCATGCGTACTAACAAAATGAAAGTGATTTTTAGTTACATACTATTAAGTTTTTAATAAAAAGTAAAGAAAATTTGGAACTAAGTTTAATTTCAAAATTAATCTTATATGATAAGAAATTTACTAATATGTGATAGCGACATTAGTTTTAGAATTAAAGTTTAGAGCAACCGATATGAGAATGAGATAGTCTCTTTTACGTTTTATGATTGAAGATTAACATATTATTATTATTATTATTTATATGGGTTAGGTTGGATTAGTCTGGTTGAGCATGATTTACCCAAAAAATTAACAAATTAACGATAATAATCCACTCAACCTGTCAAAAATAGATTGGATTGGGTTGAGTTGAATTATATTGGCTTGCTTACCTCTTTTTCGTCCATAGAGATAGAAAGGAAGGTTATGGATTCTTTCACACAACTCTTTTTAATTGAGACTCGACAATGAATAGTAATAAAGATATGATATTTATAAGAATAAATCTAATTTGTAATACTTTGGATTGTAAAATTATTTATCAATTAGAGAAGACATATATTCATTCATCACTGCACTCAGAATTTTAATCTTATAATAAGTCTATAAATCACAATGTTAAAATTTATTTGAGACTTGCATTTGATTTATAACTACAGAGTGAAAGTAGAGGTGATGAGTCTTATGCAGCAAATCCTAAAATTGAATATTATCATGGTCTTTCCGAGGCAGACGCGACCGTACTGATAGACAGGGATTCATCTGTTAACGACTGATCCAATGAAAATCTTCTTTCTCTTCTGTTGATTCAGTCACCTTTATAATTTCCAGCTCACTCACAACCTCAGTCATCTGAGGTCTCTTCTCCGGTGACTTATTGCAGCATTGTATTGCAACTTGTAGTACTCCAAGCATCCCACGAGCAGCACTTCTCTGCAAAGATATCTCAGAGTCAAATATCTCAGCCGTCCACTCTTCTCTTACCGATCGAAGGACCCAACTACAAAGATCTACACCGTTGATTCCCTGCGGAGCTGAGTGTGTCGAGATTCTTCCTGTCAATAGTTCTAAAAGAAGGCATCCGAAACTCCAGACATCAGATTTTCTTGAAATTTTTTCGAAGATTGGTATTCGGGAGATTTGTATGAGATCATTCGTTGAGCGGCAATGGGTCGTGCCACTAATGAAGAAAAGCCATAATCTGAAACAAGAACCATTTCAGTATCATCGAGAAGAATGTTGGTTGACTTTAGATTGCCGTGAATGACTGCACTTTGTGTCCGGCTATTATCTTTGTGGTGAAGATATTCCAAGGCTCGTGCTACACCTTTAGCCACCAATAATCTTGACCTCCATGGAAATGGAATCCGATTCTTACTAGATTTCCCACCTATATGCATGAAATGAGATAGACAAAATGATTAATAGAGAGAGAAAACATGAGTGAGTTTGCCTTGGTTTGTTCTGGCAGGTTACTTGAAATTGAATCTTGGGAAGGTAGGGATTGTAGAAATACGAAGAAGCTCACCGTGAATGCGGTTAAAGAGGTTTCCATTTTCAGCGAATTTGTACACAAGCAATTTCTCGTCGTTGGAAAAGTAGTAAGCTAGAATTGGTAGCAAATTGGGATGCTTTTGATCAGCAATAACAAGCAGTTGCTTCGTGAATTCTTCTGTGCTTAGTGGTTTCAAATCTCGTAGGCGCTTAACAACAACAGGTGCTCTGCCTTCAAGCAAAGCTTTGTAACTATTTCCGAAAATCCCCTTCCCTAATCCTTCAGCTGGAGCTTTCAAAAGATCATTCAATTGAACCCCGTAGGCTGTTCATCGTCAATGAATATGAGATTCCTGTCTTCTCCTGCAACAACTAATTTTCTTTCGCCCTTCTCAATTTTCTCTTCTTCTTTTTCTTCATCATCTCCACTCTCCCTTTCTTGGTCTATGTATTCTTCCTGCTTCTTGATCATTATGTTCGGCTTTCTTATTCTTTTCGTAAGGTAAAAAATGATGAACATTAATACAGTAATAATACCAAGAGAGGCGAAAAGAAAATAAAAGATTTTCAAGTCATTAGATCCTTTGTCATCAGAATTCGCTCCATAATTTCCGGTCGAACTGCAGTTATACAAAGATGGTGGACCGCATAAGTAAGGATTATTAGAATACGAATAGTTACTAAATAACTGGAGTGTTTGAGCTTTTGGGATGGAGCCGCAGAGATTGTTGTTTGAGACATTGAAAACTTTCAAGCTAGACTGATTAAACTCCGGGACTGGACCTGTCAAATTGTTATTTTGAAGCTGTAATGACTCTAAAAATTTAAGACTCAACAGTGATCTTGAAATCTCCCATAGAACCTGTTTCCGGAAAGATCAATATCCTTCAACATGTGATTTGAAGAGAAATTCATAACATTTCCTGATTTTATGTTGTTCTTTAAGCTAATGACTATCAATTCGGGAATGTCTGCGAACGCATCCGACTTTATTTCACCTTTCAAGCACAAATCTTTTAACACTATTCCGGTAACATGAGCGCTGTAGATGTCACATTGAATGCCATACCACTGTGAAGGAAAGTCCTTGAAGCAATGAATGCCTGTCCAGTTTTGAATTAAAAATGGATCATTAAACGTAGCCTTGAGAGCAAGTAGAGCATTCATCTCCTGTACATAATAACCATTATTTGAGCTTGAAGAATCATTTTTGGCTACAAAATTTTGAAAGTATAATAATAATGAAAAAAGAATAATGATGTCGTATTTGATGCGTAGTGGGAAAACCATTCTTCAAAATTCAAAGGGAACGGACTGGGGTTAATTTTTGTGGTTGTGGCTAGGGGATACGAAATGAAAATTAATTAGTGCTGCAAGTTCAATAATAATTAGTTCGATGAAAACGCAAATATTATCATTAAATCCAATTACAGCTAATGGAGATATTCCTTGCCGATCAAGACAAAAACAAGGACATTCCATGAACCTACCGTTTCTCTCTTGGACGTTTTAGGCTGAGAATCCTAGAAATAATACATACAAGGTCGATTTCCCATTAGAAACAGACTTTATTTAAGGTGAAAGATCATTAATTTAGAAACCGTCCACGCTGATTGTACATTTTTGTTGACAATTGAATTCATGATGGGGATGCAGGGAGCAGGCTGATAGCATATCAAATAAAACGGTGGCTACTGGACAAATTAGTATTTTCTCCTTTAGTAACACCAAATTATTTTAAACCATAGTCATTTTCTTTTTAAATAAGTATTGCAAAATGATAAACTACTACATTAACTATTGAAGTGCAGTACTTTATTATTAGTACTTTATTATAATAACTTTTAAAAAATAACACTTTAGTTCATTTCCATCAATCCCGTTACTTATAAAATATCAATATTACCCTAATGAATAACTCTTCAAGCTATATAAAAATCAAACAATTTTACAGTATTTAAAATAACCCTTGTTTGAAATTTGTAATAAAATTAATATGAACTTTTGACAAATTAAAAATATTTTGCGTACAAGCTGCATTATTTGATATCACTTATGAATCTCACATTGCTTTAAATATATTGAATTTTATGGTGTTTAGTGATTAGATATGAAATAACCAAAGGATATGAAGATTAAGCAAGATGTAGATTATCGGTGTTTATGGTGTATTAGTTAAACATAGCTATATTAACTCAAGAAAGAATTGAAGATTGTGAGTGATAAGACAAGAAAGAATGCCACAGGATGAAATCTTGATAACACAAATTTAATAGAAATTTATAATGAAGAATTTACATGTAGATCGAAAAAATTTTCTGACTTAGTGCTTTTTTTAACATGTCTATGTAATTCACCTTAGTAATTTCCATTCGGATGCTTCTTTTTCCCCTACCTGAATGCAAAGTAAATTCGTGTCAATCATTTATTTGAATTTACTTGTAATTGTTTTTACTTAGTCTAAATATTAATTAAAGAACAAAACTGTCCCAATGGCGGCTATAGTGTAGCAACCTATTTGTTTCTTTGTGGACACTGGTTTTGATTTCTGTAACTGGGAAGTTAAAGAAAATTCTATCCATAAGTCTTTCACATTTCTTCAATGGTTTATTTGCAACAAGTCATTGGTAGAATAAATAATCCAGTTGATGGAGAAAATTTGGATGCGTGATCAAAAGCCACATTAAACAATAAAGGTTGTTGGTATTGAGTATGAATGCACTCCCCCCCCCCCCCCTTAACAGGTAATACAAGCACTTTTTAAAGAAATTGAAGCATTTATTGACAATAATGAAGATCCATGAAAAATAAAAGAAATCCCTTCTTAGAAAGGTTTCATTTCCAGTAGTATTTACTGCCCTGGAAACATATAGTGAATCATATGGTTACTTGTTGTACCATGTTGAATTTATAAGTTGTGTCTGATGTTCGTATTAATAGGAGAAAAACCTAGCTTTGATTACAAAAGTTATGAATTTAGAAAATATATAAAGCACAAACGAAAAATCCTGAATAACGTTTGCTTGAAAGGTTTACACAGAATACAGAGCAATAGTTTATTACAACAATGTGATCAAATTAAACACAGAGGAAAACAAGTGAACAAGTAGTATACGAACTCAAGCTCTGTATCCAGGGTCATCTTTTAAAAGCAAACTTCACAGATCCAACAGCAGCGAAGAGCAAAGAGGCTGCACAGTTTACACAGATTACACTATTAGAATTTTGATGTGTGTGTCTGTGTGTGTATATATATTTGGTCGATCATATGGTGAAGCAATTCTTGCATGAATGAATATCAATAAATTTCGAAGAGTGCACAAAATAAATGTTCTTTGATTTGACCATGTTCATTTTCTCTTGCAGAAGTATTGTTGTTGATCACTTACCGTCCATCTATTAAGCCGCGGTCTCGTTTCTTCTTGGTTTGAGGCAAACACCTCTTCTTTCCCTTAACGGCGGGAGGATTTTCAGTTGGATACCCTGGAAACACGAAAGGGAGATCACGATAACACATCAATGTTAATAATATATTATCGAATGTATTTTCACAAACAAAAATGTGAAAAGAAAACAAAGAATTTAAAACACCGTACTTATTTATATTTATGTAAAACGTATGCCTAATTTTCATGAAAAGGAAACACATTTCTTACATGTAAGATTATATATCTTCGTATTTTTTATATATAATACTTAAATTTAATTATCAAAATAATGTGATAAATAATAATTTGAGTTTTAGTTGTTTACATCACATGTAAGTCAATCTTCTTGATATTTCTAACATTTTATTTATTCTTGTCTCAAGAATTAATTTTTCACTGCTCTTGGAACTATTTTTAATGTTAATGGTTAACATGTTATCCCAAAATTTACTTAGTATATTTGGATTATACCTGTTTGCGGTATAATCTTATATTTGGATTTCAGATACTATCCAAAAAATTTTTCACAATCAATAAAATTTTCACAATCAAAATTCATTATTAGGTGTGACATAATAGAATCCCATGCTAGCAATAGTCCACATTCCAAAACTTAAGCTTACGCATATGGTTGCATCCTTCCACAGTTGAGATGCCTTGACCAATGCTGTAATTATCTTTCTATTGAAATCCCTTATGAACACTGTTAAACTTGCTTCTTGTTGTTTATTAATTATTGCAGCAGCATAAATATTAAAGGCATTTCTTGACAATGGGTGCCATTTTTTCTTAATTCTAGTAGCCTTTTCGTAATGTGTGTTTGTCTTGAGAGCCTCCTTTCAGGTGAGCTTCTACAACTTCAACTTTGGCAAAAAAGATTAATTATTGAATTTGCAAGTGTAAAAATCTACTGTAAAATCGATCAACAGTAATGAGTGTTGCTCCTACGAGAAGATAGATTTTAATAGCGGTAGAGTTAATTTTTTAAGTAGGTGATTGAAATTGTGGTGAAAATAATTTAAGCTATCTTAAAATTTAAATTGGAATAGCGGGAATAAATTATAGTGACAACTATTAAAATGAAGCATTATGATTTTTGGATCCATACTCAACATGCACTATAGGCCTAATATTCATTATTAGTGCAAATTAAATCTTAAGGGGGTATTCACTCCTCATAAACCTCACTCTAATTAATATAGTACTAAAGATTTATCGTGCTAAATAGTAATAACTTTACACTAAGAAGATATTTACATAGTGTAATATCTAGATAAGATTATTACTATGTATCAACAAAAAGTCAAAACATTCATATAAATTGGGAGGAAAGAGAAAATAAACTTATCAAATTATGTCCATGGAACATATTAAGGCTTCACCTTCAGCCCAAACTTGAAAAAAATTAGCTATTCGTAATTAAACTAGGGGTAAATTAGAAATTTATTAAAATACATAAAAAAATACAAGATGAAGAAAGAATTATAGAAAATTGAGCTCAAAATAAATTCAGAGTGTTAAATTAGAGGGGAGAGAGCTCCGTTTTTATACATACAATGAGTAAATCATGACCATCGAATTAAAATAATTTGGACGCTTAGAATTACGCCATGTGCCAAGTTCTAATTGAATAGAACACATTATCAGGGTTATCATTCTGTATATATACATATGTTGTATGCATGTTTTTTGGGATCACTAATATACTGCTATGTTATCGATTAGCATCACATAAATATTTTAGTCTAATATGATCATTATATATCATCAGACAATGTCACATTATCAGTTAACAACACATCATTCGTCTAATCAAATATTGTCACGTCATTGGATGATGCCATATCATCATCGCATTCATATATATAAAAAATGTGTCATGAATAGTATCGCTGAAACGATACCATACATGTGAATAATGTCATTTATTTTTTATGCTACTTGTAAGATTTTTTATTGTCCTCAATTCAGAATTCCTGTCCATTTTGCTATCTGATCTCTCGTATATTGTGAAATGACCATGATACCCTTTAAAATACTTAATTATAATAAAATATACATAATTAAATATTAAAGAACCTAAATACATAAAAACAAAAATATCAGTTAAACTTAGAGTGTAAAATGATAATTTTCTTCTTTATAAATATATATTTTCTAATACTCAACACCTAACCAAATCAACTTAACTTGACCTAACTTGCAATTCTGTAGGTTAGGTTGGATTGGATTGAGTTGAAATATATAAATGGCTAGGTTCAATTGGATGTTTTAAACTCCACTTCACGTAGGTTGAGTTAGGGCTTATATTAATCTTACCTAACCCAACCCACGCCTACTCCTAATGAAACAATCTTATAGCTCTATAGTTGTTAGCTTTTTTAATTCTCAGACTTGTTTCCTGTTTGTGTAACCTATAGTAAAATGTATTATATGCCGCATGTGCTTAAAGCATTCTCTTTTCTCTGCCTTTGTGAGATTTTTCCTTGAGGTGATTAGAGGATATCCAATTTGAATAGTTATTGTAAACATAGATAAGTTTGGGTATCTGTTATTAGGCTTGTATTATATGTTGTATGTGCTTAAAACGTTCTTTTTTCTCTTTTTTAATAAGATTTTCCTTAAAGTGATTGTTGCATCTCTAACTTGAGCAATTATCACAAAGTTGGATATTACTATTGTTAAACATGCTATATGGGATGGTCTTTCTTATAGCACCTTTACCACGTTGGCCGTCTGCTTTGAGCTATCATTTTTTATATCCAACTTGTGATGAGCCATTTTCTTTAGGTTTTCTAAAATATCTGATGACATCGCTCATTTTCATATTACATTTTCTTTGGATAAGGAACATGAGATCAGTTAGTACTTTTTCTTTTCTTTGCCTCGCTTTAACCAATCTAGTACAATTCCATAAGTCCACTTGCTCAAATGTTTTCTACTTTTAATAAATTTGTGTATAGAATAAGATATTGTAAGGCTTTTCTAATATTTGTTCATATTCTTGGTGATACTTGTGGTTGATCACCACACATTGCTGCAGAATACATGGTTATGTCTTAACTCCATATACCTTTATATAAATATGTTTGTTCATATTCCTGATGATTGATAAACTAAAGGGATTATTGCCAATTGAGTCAATGATATTGGGTGGCAAATTCTTTTACATGAGGTATGTGCCTCATGTTTTACATCTAATTATAAAAGATAGATTGTCAATGATTGACAATGGTATTACATGCATTAGAGATAGTGTATTTTATTGGAGTTTGAGGTGGCTGCATGTCAATTACAGACAACGGATGTGAAAAAGTTAGGGTTTGATTGTCCAGTTAGATGGAATTCTACTTTTGTTATGCTTGAACTTGTAGTGAAATACAAAAATGTTTTTTGGTTGACTACAGACACCTGAGCTATAATAATGTGTTTTCCTGGTAGTAAAGAATATGAGTTGGCTATGTAAATGTTAGATTATCTAAGCCCTTTTTCAAGGTTGATAGAGATATTTTTTGGTGTAACATGACTCTACTATTAATCTATTTTTTTTCATTGGTTTATTAAATGAGGATTGCATCAAAGGAGTGGCAAACCTCAAAAGTTCTTGTAGTTAAACAAATGACGAATAACATGATTGAAAATTTTTTAAAGTATTGGGAAGAGATTAATAAGGTATTGGTCATGTATTTCATTCTCGTCTAAGATACAAGATAGTGTCAACTAATTACTATTATCCAAAGATTTATATAGTTGATATTAAAAGTCAACTTAAGAGAGTAGGTGAGTTTTGTGCTGAAATAGTTAATTATTATAAGGCTAAATTTGCAACTATAAGATACAGTTTTGTTGGTGAGTCTTTTACCTTGAGTTTTGTTCCTTTCAATTTTGATCCTATTAATTTGAAAGCTTATTTGAGAGGTGTTTGGAGAATTCTTTAGTCAAAAGGACTCCAAACTTTGATATTTTACAATGGTGGAAGATGAATAACGGCAAGTATCCAAGTTTGGTTAAGATGGCCAAAGATGTTTTCGGCATACCCTTGACAACCTACTTTTAGTACGGGGTTAGAACCCTAATTCCACATTGTAGCAGACTACATTTGGGTGCTTTAGAAGCGATCATGTGCTCTGCTCTCAACATTGGTTATAGGCTACTAGCAGTTGATTTATAAAAATAAATTATTGTTAAAATCAATTATTAGCTGTCTTTACTTTTTTATTTATGTTTAATTTTTTATTTTTTTGTTTAGTGCAATTCCTAAATAAGAACTTTTTACCAAAGAGGAATCAAAGGATAAAAAGAAGTTAGCTCATAAATATTAAATTAGTTTATTTTTTATTACTATTTATAATTTATTATATTATATTACTAATATTTTATATATTAAACTATTATATATTAGATAATTAACCTCACTTTAAGTTTTTTTCAATTTCACAAAGCCTAGGCCTGGCTCTTCAAATGTGGATGAACTTCTTGAGATGTGGCCTTAGTGGCAATAATAATATATTTTGAGTCTGGACTTTAAAAAATATAACCCAAACCCTCAAATTAGCAACCCAAGTTGGGCCTTAATGAAGTTCGCTTGAAACAACCAAAAAAAAAAAAAGAAAAAAAAATCTCTGACTGATTGCATATGTTCTCAAAATCTAAGACCACGGTCCTCTGGACGAAATGTGAGTGCAGAGCAAATTCTAACTCCTCCTCTTTTCTATGTTCGTGTTCGTTCAAAGCTCAAGACACCCAAACTGCAGAAGTGGAGCTCTCACAAATTTACAAATGTTGATGAAACTTAAAAGCATCAATCCATTCAATTCAAATCTCATGATTAAAGTTTCACTTTCCTTCAGAATCTATTATTATTATTCAACAACAACAACAGCAGTCACTCCACTCTTCAACTTAAACCCCAAATCAGCATCAGCAGAACCCTTAACAGAAGCCCAACTCAAAGCTTTAGTCCTCAGCCAATGCTCCCGAGGCCACTTCTCCAACCTCCTTCAAAACGTCGTCGCTTTGCCGTCTGTTCTCCTCACTGCCTCCCTCAACCTCTTCAACACCCACCACCTCAATGCTGCCGGCCACCACTCAACTCTCGACTCAGTCTCTAACCACTTCTCGGTTCAAGAAATGGGTCGCGAGCTTATGGAGAACCGGTTCGATATCCAATCTTGTTGTGTCAAAATGAGCAGCAGCAGCGACAACAACAGAGGTGATTCTTTTGTTTCTCCCAATTTGAAATTGAAAGTCTTGATTGAAGCTATAAGGATTGTGTTAGAAATTATTTATGATGAACGCTTTGTCACTTTTTCTTATGGCGGTCGTGTGAATATGGGTAGACACACTGCAATTAGGTACCTTAAAAACTCTGTAGAGAATCCCAGTTGGTGGTTTGTTGTTTCCTTTAATCGCGAGAAGTTTGATAATCGTAAGGTTGATAAGTTGTGTTCGTTTATGGGATATAAAATTAAGGATAAAATGTTGATTGATATGATTAAGAGGTTATTTGATTGTGGAATAGTGGGAATTGAGCTAGGTGGTTGTTACTTAGGAAGGGGGTTACCTCAAGAATGTGGGTTGTCTTCGATTTTGATTAATGTTTATTTTGATGGTTTTGATAGAATGTTGCAAGAAACTCGTTTACGTATAAATGAGAAGAATCCTAAGTTTGACTCAAACGAGTTTGGTTCGACATCCAATGTTTCTTACAAGCCTATGAGGATATATGCAGTTAGGTACTTGGATGAGATATTGGTTATTACTTCAGGGTCAAAGATGTTAATAATGGATTTGAAAAATACAGTTTTGAAATTTTTAGAAGAGAAATTGGAGCTGAGCGTGGATAGAGTGAAAACAGCTATACATAGTGCAGCTTCGGAGAAGATTGACTTTTTGGGGTTGGAACTGCAGGCTGTCATGCCTTCAGTTTTGCATCCTCCTATGTCTGAAAAAGCAATAAGAGCAAGAAAGAAGTACCTCAGGCAGAAGGAAGTCAGAGCTCAGGAATTGAGAAATGCACGGGAGAGGAATAGGAAGAAGCTGGGTTTGAAATTATTTTGCCATGTTTTTAAGAAGTTGAAGCAGAGTAATGAGTTCAAGTTTGAGTTCCACATTGAGAATGAAGTCAAAGATATCTTTAAAACTTGGGCAGATGAAGTGGTTCAAGAGTTCCTGGGATCCTTAGATGAACGTTGGACTTGGCATCGGATGCTCTCTACAGGTGATTTTCTCTCTCTGAGACACATTAGGGATCAACTGCCCGAAGAGCTTGTTGATGCTTATGACAAGTTCCAAGAGCAACTAGACAAGCATTTGTCACCGATCAAAGCTAGGAAGGCTTTGGAGGAAGAAGAAAGGAGGTTGGAAGAAGAAGAGGAATGTAAATATGCTGAAAGAACTGTTGAGGATTTGAAGAGGCTTTGCATGAAAGTCTCGGCACCTATAGAACTTATTAGAAAGGCTGTTAAGATGGCTGGATTCACTAACCATATGGGCCGTCCCAGACCAATAAGTTTACTTACTGCTCTAGAAGATACTGATATTATTAAGTGGTATGCAGGGGTTGGAAGAAGATGGCTTGATCTTTTCTGCTGCTGCCACAACTTTAAGATGGTGAAAACTATTGTAACTTATCACTTGAGGTTCTCATGTATTTTAACACTTGCAGAAAAGCATGAATCCACCAAACGTGAAGCAATTAAACATTATACTAAAGATTTGAGAGTCACTGATATGGAGGGGAATGAAGAAGTGTACTTCCCCACAGAAAAGGAGGTTAAGATGATGGGAGACAAGAATCTTTCAGATCCAAAACCAGTGGATGGAGCTTTATCCTTGGCTTTGATCAGATTGGCTTCTGATGAGCCATTACATTCTTGTGTTGCCCATTTTTGTGACAGTACTGATACCGTCATGTATAGGGTATGGTTGCTACAAAATCGTTTAAACATTAACCCATTGGATGAGGAAAAATGGGTCCGGGGAATGGGTGCCATTCCTGAATGTCTGAACCGAAAGTGTATAGCCCTCTGCTCTGAGCACAAAAGTGATTTATTTAGGGGAATAATCACCCTTCAGGACATTGATTGTGCTTCACTTGTGGATATAGACTGAGTTTTGGTGTTTTCCTACAGTCTTGTAAAGGTTGGTTGTGTTTGAAGGCTGCTAAAATTTGAAGATTACCTCAAGATAGTGTACTACATATTCTTTACCAATTCTTATCAGACACTGATATGTATACTAATTATAGCTTGATTATTTTTTCAAATAGGACTTAGGTTATGCCTTCTCTTATAATCGGTGCTATCTGTTAAAATGTATGCTTAAGAGAACTCAAGCAGAAATGACTAAAGAATAGTGGTGGTGAGTTGATTTCATCTAAGGCACGGTTGGCAGCCCTCATTGCAAGGCATTGGCACTTCTCATGGTATTAAATTATTACAATACTATGTTGATGACTACTACTCATTGTATTGTGTTGCGGTCATATTCTTTTGTAATGCAGTCAAACCCGCATAACTAAATCGGCATGAGAGCCGGGCTTATGCAGGTTTGAACTCAGGAAAAATAATTTCATTCTGCCTCTCCTTAACAGCTCACAAATTTCCTTCACTTTTGTTCTCTCTCACATGCGTTGATCACAGCAGCAACTCCACCACCACGTCATCTGCCTCTAAGCGGTCCGTCTCAACAACACCAGCTCTGTGCCATCTGCATCCACACTGCCACTGTCACATGACGCCACAGCCACTATTATGCCTCAGCTCCACACCACCACTGCCGTGCAACCCCAACTCCACCATTGCGTGATCTGCCTCCACACTGCCACTGTCACGCGACCCCAACTTCACTACCATGGGATCTGCCTCCATGCAATCCGGGTTTTTGCCTGTTTGAGGGTCACCTTGATCGCATCTTTAATATAAGTATTTACCAAATTGTTGTTTGATGTTGATTGCAGCATGGCCCATCTGGAAGCTTGTGCAATTGATATTTGGCCTGAATTGGTAAGGCTTTGTTTTAATGTAATTTGAAACTTTTATATTGACGTCAGTATGAAACATTCAGTATGGGAGGTGGAATAAAATCACTGAATATTTGGCGTAGGCACTACAATTACAAACATGACTGATGCGAATCCCACATTGAAACTTTAAGGAGAACACTTAATTTGAAGTTTTAATTACCCAAGAAAGTTCTAAACAAATTTAAGACACACAAAACCTTGATCCAATGCTTAATCAAACATGAACCAAAGGTATGGAGAAGGATATTGACGCCACACTCAAGATTTAGATGAGAAGGTGAGTGAAAAATAATTTCATTTGCCTCTCCTTAACAGCTCACAATCGCAATTTCCTTCACTTTTGTTCTCTCTCTCAAAAGAACGTTGATCACAGCAGCAACTCCACCAAACCAAATAACATTAATATCTCTATTGTCCGTCTCAACAACACCAGCTCTGTGCCATCTGCATAACTGCCACTGTCACATGACGCCAAAAAGAAAAGATTAAATGCCTCAGCTCCACACCACCACTAACTAGTTGCAACCCCAATTTCCACCATTGTAATAAATCTGCCTCATAACTGCCCTTCTAGAGAACTCCAAATCTAACTCAGTAAACTTCTTTGGAAAGCTATCTTAATTATCTTTCCAACGGTTTTGCCTGTTTGAGGGTTAATTCCAGCTCAATCAATACCAGTTTTATACCAAATTGTTGTTTGATGTTGATTGCAGCATGGCCCATCTGGAAGCTTGTGCAATTGATCTTTTTGGCCTGAATTGGTAAGGCTTTGTTTTAATGTAATTTGAAACATATTTTATATTAATCCGTCAGTATCTTTTTGAAACATTCAGTATGGGAGGTGGAATAAAATCACTGAATATTTAATGGTAGGCACTACAATTACAAACATGACTTGACCCAGATAAATAATAGAACACCATGTATTGAAATTTACAGGTTTTGAGTTGTTTTTTTTTTTGGGGGAGGGGGGGGTGTTTTCTTTTTCAAATTTTGCCTTTTGATAAAACATTCCTGTTAAAGTGAAGTTTGTGATGCAGAATGAGTATTTCTAGTTTATCTACTGCGTTGAGAGTTTAGCATTCGAGCCATTCCTGATTTTCTTATTGCCCCCAAGTTTGAGGAAATAGAAATAAAATTCGCTCAACCAATATGTATGATTCTTGAAATTTGAAGTAGAAGATTATTATATCAAATATTTTGATAATCTTTTCCATTATGAGTATTGAAGGTGGGGATATTCAGGATGCTGTAGGACTTCGAAATCTTTATAGGCTATATCTGCAAGGCTTACAGAGGCAATGTCGTGCCTAAGGCTTGCGGCAACCTATTCCTTTTCACCAACCACTATAGGGTCGAACAAGAGCCTGTCTTTCCAGCTATCCATAATAAGATAAGGAGATAACAACATCACTCACAAGAATTAAATCAGCCAAAACAATGTGGATATGCAAGATGAGCTTGGTGGCTTCATTGTAGATGCCTCATTGTAGATGCCTCGTACTTTCATTTGCACTTTTCCAATGTGTTTATTATTATTTGTAAGTCCCAATAAGGTGCTGCTGACTTGATTAGAGGTTGTAAGTTGTTGTCTAGATGTGGTGTTTCAATTATGACTTTGAAACTAGATTAAGTGATATTGAACGGTATTTGAATAGAGAGCTATTGGCTGCTGCATATGAAATGTGTGAGCTTTCAATTTTTACATATATGAAAAAATGAGTTGAACTATTTCACAGGTTATATATTTGGGAATTGCTGATGTTATGCTGTCGAAAATTTTAAAATTTATTAGTTTTAAACATGTTTCATTAAGAACTATGATTTTTTTAATTTAAATAAAAAAAGAATTGATGTAAAAATTCTAAAATTTAAAACTTCTATATTTAATATTTTTCTCAGTATTAATAAATTATCATTTTTTAAATATATAATTTATATTAATTACTAAAGAAATTAATATAGTATAGTGTAACACCAAATATAATATAATTATAAATTAATTCAGTACAGTGTAGCACTGGATGTTATATATTATTATCATAGTACAGTGATTATGCAATACAACATAATATAATTCATTAACATTAAGATAACATAATACAATACAATATGCCAAATGCACCCCATAAGGCCATTGAACTGTTAAGTAGTTCCTAATGAAATGGTGAGAGGAACATCCTTCTTTTCCCAAAGCCTTGAATTTTTACTTTTGCATGGTAGAGTTTGGTCTGACGGACATAGGTTTCCAAATCATTGTCTCTACCAAAAATTTTCCGCAAATGCAGATGTAGCTTGCCCTTACGAGTGGTGGTTTTTGGGAGACAACAACTTGTAAACTCTATCTGTATGTCAGATAACTTCTGTCATGTTATTTAAAATTTGGGTGGAATTTTTTTTAAAAGCTAAACTATTTCTGTAGATGAGGTTGCCATTGACCAAACTGATAAAATGAAAAGTAGAAACATTTTGCTTGATCCTGAAGAGGTATACAATTCCAGAACCAAGAAAAGACAATATAATAAAACAAGTTAAAGTCAATTAATTACTTTCAAACAAGTTATTAGATCATTCTTCAGACATGAAAACACAAAGGATGATAAAATCAATCACAAGCTTTATAATAAGTGTAACAGAAAATTCAATATATTGCTACCTATGAAAGCAAATGCTCCGCTGAGATTAAATTCACTAGGCAAGTTTGCATATATCCTCGTACTCAATGGCATTAAGCACTCTCCCATCATAAACACCCTTTTCTACCTTCACCTGAGCACAAAACTTATCAGTATCCACTCCCAGCAACCTTGCATTCGAACCCCGGTATGCACCGTTCACAATCCTTACCAAACCCCCAATTTGTGGAATGACAGTCTCAAGCTCATCCTGATCGACTCTCAAAACGTGCTTTTTCTCAAGCATCTCAATTTCCCCAACGTACTTATCAATGACTTTCCTCACAACACCCTTCTGCTTGTAGTATCCTTTATCAGCCAATGCCTTGCTCATGACCTTGACAATAATTCCCTCACACAACCAATAGTCTTTCCTGTTCATTTTCTCCTTAACCTTTTCTTCCTCTCTCATCAACTCCTCCAACGCAGAGTTCCCACTAACTTTACTACCATTTTTATCAATCTTCCTATTATTGTTATTATTATTGTCCTTATCAAACTCTTCAAAAACCAAGCTAGTACTGCTACTACCATTATTGCTACTCCCATTGCTTGTAACATTATCTTTGTATGATGACCCAAGTGCAAAGCCAACCTTACCTGCAGGAGCCGCAGCCTCCAAATTCAATTCCCTGGTAGTGTTATCCTCAGAATTAGGAAGGGGACTGGTCAAGGAAACAGAAGCAGAAGCAGCAATTTCAATTTGCCTTTGAATCTCTCTCTCTTGCCTCTCTTCGTCAACCATATCCAGCTTAATTCTCTTGTTTTTCATCTTTTCCTTGAAAAGGGTCTCTGAATCTCTATCAATATAGGTAATAAACCATCCCTTTGGAGTCTCCTCAACTTTGCACTTACCGGTCCGGCCCAAGTACTTGACAAACTCGGTCAGGGTAGCCCACCTGGTGGAATTCATGTGAACGTGGTGTCGGTCGTGGATGTACTCGTTGTAAACGACGGTGGCGGCGACGCGGCTGAAGCGGTGGCTACGCTTCATGAGTTCGAGGAAGCCGGCTTCGAATTCTTCGGAGTAACCCTGGACGATTCGATCGGGGTTTTGACCGAAGATTTGCATCTGACGCTGGTGGCTTTCGCTCATGCAGTGGCATTTGAAGCCGTTCTCGTCTCTGCATTGCTTCTGACACATCTGGCAGTACCATCGTAGCTTCTGTAACCCTTTCGCTTTGATTCTGTTGGCAATTGCCTTTGGGGTTAAGAACTCGTTCTTCCCCATCTCTCCTTCAACAACAAGGAGAAGCCAACAAGCAAGAGGCGTATATAGGCGGAGGATTTCTATGTACTAAATACCCCCTACCCAGACATCGTTTTCTTAGCGTTGAAAAGACTAAACTAGCCTTAGCTTCAAATCATCTCGATCCCAAAAATAAAAATCATCCCGATCCCAAATGCCAAATCTCAATTTTCCAACCAAAGCCACAAACACAGAACAAATTCAACAAACCCAACAACAGCCGCCGGCTCCTTCTCCTCAAATTAAACAAATTAAACTTCCTTTCTGCAAATTTCATCCGTTCATTCTAAGAAATATGGTAACAACTGTGATCATTTTCACCTGCACATAACTCACTAATCTAAAGCCGCCGGCTGCCGCCACGCCGCTCCACTTCCCCACGACGGCACAGCCTACCACGACAGAGCCGCCGACAGCGTCACGAGTCACCACGACTGAATTGTGATCTTTGATATTGTGTGTGCCTATGCATGAGAGTATAATTAACCAACCTATGAAGTCGGTCCTTTTACGTGTGACTCACTCTAACCTCAAAAGTTTCTCTGCTGATGTTCACTTCGCAATTCAGGTCTCCACTACTAATTATCTGTCTGCATTTATTATTTTTCATTTCTTATTTTCTAATTTATAATTTATGTTCTAAATTCAATGGAAGAGTGTGGAATTATTAGAATTAGTGCACTTATTTGGTTTAAAAAGATAAGAGAAAATTGATTATGAATCTAAAAAAATCTTATTAGTATATTGAATTTAAAAAGAATACAATTGGACTTGTGTTGTTGTATTTATATTAATTATATAATTGCTAACACGATATTGTTATTTAATAACTAATTCATTAGCAAATATTTCTCTAATCCTATTACAACATGTCATCTATCAATTCTTTCAATTTCAAAATCTTTACATAATAACTTAAACACATCAGCATGATATCTCTTAACTACTATATAGTTCGGCTATACAAACCACTTGTACACCTATTCATACTTATGATAACCCAACTCAACTCAGTTATATGCTCTACATGAGTATAACATTAACATATAATTCAATATCTCACCTCAAGTTCAATCTAATACAGTAAAATTGAGTTTGGAATGAAGAGAATGAAATGGATGATGAGCTAGTGCTTTGGTAAGATTATCAACAATATTAAGATTACTAGGAACATAATTTACCCGAATACTGTGATTAGCAACCTTTTTCCCATAAGAAATGGACATCAAGTTCAATATGTTTAGTGCGAGAATGGAATTTTGGATTGCTAGTGAGAGCTGCAGCACTCTGATTTTCACACTAGAGAACAGTAGTTGAAGAAAGAGAGATGCCAAGCTCAATTAGTAAAGATCTTATCTACAGAACTTCAGAAGCTGTTGATGCTAAAGCTCTGTATTTTGATTTAGTGCTTGATCTTGAAACCACTGCCTATTTTTTTAAACATCAAGAAACCAAGTTCGGATCAAAATAGACATAATATCCAGCTATGGAGCTTTTATCATCTCGATCAATTACCCAATTAGTATCATTAAAGTAGTTTATATTCACAATACCATGATTGTAAATTGTAACCCCATATGAAGAGCACCTTTAAGATACCTTAATATTCTCTTGCAGGCTTGCCAATGATTGATGGTAGGAGCAGTCGAAAATTGACTAAGTTTGTTTACTGGAAAGGTTATCTCTGGTCTTTTGAGTGTTGTATATTACAATGCACCAATTGTACTTCTGTAGAGAGTGATATCAATAAAAGAATCGCTATCAGTTTCAGTGAAATGAGTGTCTGCTGCCATAGGTGTAGAACAAGGAGTATAATATATCATTTGAACCTTTTTGAGAATATTTGAGATATACTTGGATTGTTAGAGATGCAGACCATTTCGATTTCTAACAACTTGAATTCCAAGAAAGTAACTAAGTTCTCCAAGATCTTTAAGAGCAAAGATAGACTGCGGATTGTTGATAACTTGCTGAATAAGTTGGGAATTAGAACTTGTTACAATGATATCATTAACATACACAAGAGCAAGTAACAAATGGCCCTCAACCTTCTTAAAGAATAATGAAGTATCAGACTTTGAATTCTAGAAGCCTCACGAAACAGTTAATATTTTTTTAAGTCTATCAAACCAAGCTACACGAGCTTGTTTCAAACCATATATGGCTTTTTAAAGCTTACAAATATGACTAGGCTTTGATGGAACAACAAAACTTTCAGGTTGTTGCATGTATACTTCCTCAGTCAAATAACCATAAAGAAAAATATTATTGATATCCACTTGTTTGAGTGACCAGTTGTTTATAACTACAAGACGAATAATGATCTTAATAGTGTAGGCTTTTATAACTAGACTAAATATTTCATAGTAATCATCCCTTTGAACTTAGTGGAAACCTTTGGCTACAAGTCTAGCCTTAAATTCAAAAACACTACCATCAGGATTATATTTGATTCTATATGCCCATTTGTTATCAACTATTTTAATTGGATAAGATGGAGGAACAAGGATCTAAGTATTATTATCCAACAAGACTTGATACTCATCTTTCATGGCTTGAAACTACTTGGGATCTACAATGCTTCTGATACTGAGGCAGGTTCTAATGGAATAGATGAACAACTAGCCATATATGTTGTTTTGGGTTTAAAAATTCCTACTTTACATCTGGTAATCATGTGATGACCAACTGTGGGTTGTGGTGGTTGGGATGGTTAATGTAAAGGTTGATCTGATTGGTTTAATGGAATAGATTCATATGATTGGTCTGGTGTTAGTGGGATTAAAGAATGTGGTTGAGAAATACTGAGATCATTTGCTGGTGTTGGAGATTGAGAAGAAGAGTCATCAAGTTAAGCAGCATTTTAAACTCAAGATGAATAGTGAAAGAACTGGTGAAGGAATCAGGAACTGAAGATGAACATGAATCGGATTGTAAAGATACAAAATCATTGGATTTAAACGGAAATGAAGATTCATCAAAGATAACATGATTACTGACATAGACTTTCTCTGAAGAACAAAGACAATGATATCCTTTATGAAGAAAACTATATCCAAGAAAGACGCATTTGTCAATTCTAAACGCAAATTTGTAATGATTGTAAGGTCTGAGATAGGGATAACATGAACAACCAAATACTCTCATAACTGTGTAGTCTGAAACTTTATAAAAGAGCATTTTAAAAGGTGATTTATTATTCAAGATAGAAGTAAGAAATCTATTGATAAGAAAGGTGGTTGTGTGAAAGGCATTCCACTAGAATTTAAAAGGTAGATAAGCTTGTGCCAAGAAATTTAAACTAGTTTTTAACTATATGTCAGTGTTTTCTTTCAATTTTTCTATTTTAATGATGAATATATAGACATAGATGTCTAAACTGGATGCCTTGTTCAGAGAGGTAGGATATAAAAGGTCTGAATTCTCCCCCTTAATTAGTTTGAATACATTTAATTTTTCTATTCAGGTTATTTTTTATCATGGTTTTGAAGGAGATGAAAGCTGACAATGTTTGAGATTTGGTTGTGGGTGGAAAAATCCAAGTGAACCTGATATAATCATCTAAAATAGAAAAATAATAGTGATAGCCTTGAGAATATTGTATAGGAGCTGGTCACCAACGGTCTGCATGGAGTAACTCAAGTGGTTGTGTGGTTGAAGTTTCAATAGAGGGAAAGTGTTGCATATGGCATTTGCCAAACTGATAGGGTTCACAAAAATTTAGTTTAATTTATTTATCAGCAGTAAAAGTTGCATCCAATGTCTTCATGATTTATTTTAAAGCATGAATAGTTGAATGCCTTATTCTTTTGTGCAACAAGTTGAATTAACATATTTGATATAAAAGGCTACAAATGTCATTGATATATCTTTATTGAATTGAAAGAAGCATTCAGAGCTTTGGCCTTACCTAATTACATTTGAAGAACTCAATTGAGTGAACATTGACACTGGATGACTTATTGAATTGAAAACTGACTTAAAGATTGATTTGGATAACTATGACTAAGAATTAGGAGAATTGACATTCAGTTGATTGCTGCTAAATTACCAACTTAATATAGACCTCTTTTAGCAATCCCCCTGAGCAATATGATCTCTATATTCTTGGCCTTAACAAAACAAGTATTGTGATGAAATTCAATAAAGATATTATTATTAGCGAGTAATTTGGAAATACTAATAAGATTTTTAGTAATAAAAGGAACATGCAAAACATTATGCAAATAAATATATGCTGCAATTGAGGTTTGAATGATAGCGGATCCAATGTTGCAAATAGGTAATCCCATACTATTTCCTATATACAATTTTTCTTTACCATTATACGCTGAGTATTAAGAGAAGATACTTGCATCATGAGTGAAATAATTTGTTGCTCCAAAGTCAATATACTAGGTTAGATCAACTACAGGATTGAAATTCATCTGAGGTACATTTACAGAGGTATTAGGAGACATTCCAGCATACATAGTTGGTGCTGCTAAAAAAAAAACATTATTGTAGTTGCCATTCATTCCTTGGAGTTCAGTTACACCGTGAGGATACATGTAGCTTAGACTCTGATAAGCCATATAACCATAGAAGGCGTCACTCTACCTAGGAAAGTTTGATCCAAATCTTGGTCCATAGTTAGTAAAACTAGCGGTGAAATTAAGGCCTTTGCCATATACATTTTGATTATTCCTTACAAAACCTCTAAAATTCTGACTACCTCTTGGTCTATAGCCATCGCCAAAGTTTATGTTCCTTGGTATAAAACCTTGATTGAACCTATTTTTGCACTTATAGGCTCTATGACGAGGAATAAAACAGATCTAACAAATTATATCTTTTCCAGAATTAAAACCAACACCACCACCAGCATTATTAGCATCATTACTTCTAAGATTTCTAGAGTTAACATTCTTAGCATAACCTGATCTACGATAGACCAATCCTTTTCGAGCAAGATTAGTAGTCCTATCATGTAAGATTTCATTCTGTAATTTGCCTTTGTTCATTTCAAGTCTGGTTTCATGACTAAGCATCATTGAGTAAACTTCTTCTACCGTGAGTTCTCTCTTTCACTTCTTGTGAGTATATTAGTGACTAGTGATTCATAGCTATCATCTAATCCAGTTAATAGATGCATGATTAGTTCATTAGAAAAAAAACATCACCTCTAATTGTTAAACTATCAATAATCTTTTTTATCTTGTTAAAGTAGTCACTTATAGAAAGAGAGCCTTTCTTTGTTGACTGAATTTGCATTTTCAGAGGCATATACCTTGCCTTAGATTGTGACATAAAAATCTCAACAAGCATTTCCCATAGCTCAAGTGATGTTTCACAATTAGTCACCATGATCAATACGTTATCCACCATTGATGAAAGCATCCAGCTGAGCAGATGCTTATCAATCTTTATCCAAGTGATGTATTTTTGGATTTTCTTACATTTGTAAAACTTGAGCTTCATATCTGCGTAATTCTCCAATTGACTCAGTAATTTAGCATTCTGAATACACACTGCTACCATTGATAAATCCTTCAAGACCATTAGCCTTGATTGTTGCACAAATCTATGCTTTCCAAACCATATTGTTGCAATGATCAAGTTTGATTGGTTGAACAAAATTGATGAAAAGTGATGATGAAGATGTATTAATTTGATTTGTCATATTTGATAGCTATGATACCATATTAGAATTAATGCACTAGTTTAGTTTAAAAAGAAAACAAGAGAAAATTAATTATGAATTTAAGAAAATTTTATTAGTATGTTGAATCTTAAAAGAATACAATTGAGTTTGTATTGTTGTATTTATACTAATTACAAAATTTCTAACACGTTATTGTCACTTAATAACTAACTCACTAATAAATATTTCTCTAATTCTATTACAATATGTCATCTGTCAATTCTTTTAATAATTTCATAATATTCACATAACAATTTGGACACATTAGCATGATATCTCTTAACTACTATACAATTCAGCTACACAAACCACCTGTACACCTACACATGCTTATGATAACCCAACTCAACTCAGTCATATGCTCTGCACGAGTATAACATTAACATATAATCTAACAAGAATCTATGAAAGACAAATTGTAGAGAAAATATAGTGTTTCTCTTAATTCAATGGTCATTGAGCTTTATGATGATACCAACACTAAAGTTGTTATTTCAACTGATAATTCCACACCCCTTGGTTTTTACTCTCTACTCCTTGGCTTAGTCTGATATGATAGTTTTGCTATTATTGTTGAAATTCTAACTAGACTACCCAAGAGGAGGGGTGAATTGGGTTTTTAATAACTATGGAAATAAATCGCTCAATCACTCTTTAACAAATTCGAAATAATTGAATAAATAAATGGATAGTGATAAATAAATTAAGAGATATGGAAGAGAAAGCAAACACAATGATTTTTTACGTGGTTCGGCTATCCCCGCCTACGTCCACGCCTCCAAGTACTCTAGGCTTGAGGGTTCCACTATACAAGCCTCCAAGGATTCAACAACTTACAATTGACTTCTCAGGTGTCAATGAACCTTTACAACAAGAGATTATTCCCAATCTCTTAATCCAAATGTATCCCCACACTTGCAGTCACTCAAGACAGAGAGATACAGATTGATTTTTCTTTCACACAATCTTTCAGGGTTACAAGTTAAAGCGCAATGTGTGAATGAATGAAGTATAAATCTATTTAAAGCTTTCTATCATTGGTAAACTCGTATATAAGCTCAGTAGTTGTGTTGTTGTCAGTTCTTGATTTGAATTGGATGAGCATATTTATAGTCGGAGCTGAAAACTAGCCGTTACTCTTCCATCTGACAGAAAACGGTTGGCCGTTAGCTGTTAACGGTTAGCCGTTAGCTGTTAACGGTTAGCCGTTTTTCTTTGGTCAATGTTACCGTTGAGCATGATTTCAAATAAACGGTTGATTATTAAGAATTACCCTTTTGCCGTTAACTTCCAGAAACCTGCACAACAAAAACACTTGATCCGTTTTCTCTAAACGGTTAAGGGTTAACAAAGAATGTCAATTCTGAAACTTATCGGTTAATCGTTATGTGTTAACAGTTTGCCGTTAAAATCCAGAATCCTTATAATTCAAAGCTCTGTAACCGGTTCCTTTTACTATTAAAGTATTTTAAAGAATTGACGATATTGGTTAGCCGTTATAAATTAACAGTTCGCCGATTACTTCCAGTATCTCACAAAATGCCTATCGGTTAAGGCTTAAGCTGTTAACCTTTTAACTTTAAAGAATTCACGATATCGGTTAGCCATTATACATTAACGGTTCGCCGATTACTTCCAGTATCTCACAAAATGCCTATCGGTTAAGGTTTAAGCTGTAAACCTTTTACAGTCTTAAGGCAGCTTTATTAACGGTTAACCGTTTAATATAATCGGTTAGCCGTTTATACTCAGAATTTCACTTAACTTACAAATTGTTCTAGTTCTTCTAAGAAATGTTAAATACTACCTAGTTTTAACTCTCAAAAGAATACTTGAAACTTTTGTAAGTCTTAAAACACATTTATTAACTTAAATTCATTGTTTGTTATCATCAAAATCAATTATCAAAACATGTATATGTTAATAATTGTGTATAAATAATTTTGGTTCATTGATTTTTCATTAGCTCATACATCTTAATCTAATGTCAATGCAAAGGTACCAACTACGTGTTATAGATCTTGATCAGTGACCTCTGATGGCTCGCTGGAAGACGCTTCACTTATAGAGAAGTATATGATTTCCAAAGAAAGACTATAGCAAATATGATGGTAAGTTTTCCCAAAATCAGCTTCTGGAGAATATAGCAATGTTATATAGCGTATAAGTACTGAAGGTTTTCATTTATCCTTATTGATTAATTTTGATATTAAACTCAGTTACTTATGTGGAAAGCCATATTTGTTCGACAATTCCAGCTTCTTTTTATTTCAGGTACACTTAAAAAATTCAAGAAAAAAGTGCTGAGTCAAAATCCTTCAATTGTTGAGAATAGAGAAAGTCTCCCATATTTCAGGATATAAAGTATAGTTGATTGATGAGACTATAATTATAATAATAAATTGCATCAAGGTGTCTTTTCGAATGTCATAAATTGAAATTGTGTAATAATATTATTGTTGAATCTTGGTCTTTTTGGTTTTTTTACTTGGTTTAAAAGATATCATGTAAGACCTCTGTGCAGATATTAAGGTCAGTTAACTCTGTTCATTTTTTCCTTTCACAAGGTGTCTCAAATAAATATAACTTCTATTTTGAAGTTCGTTTAAAAAAATGGGTTGTAAAATTTTTTAATTTTTTTAAATGAATTTGGGGATGAATTATGGCTAGCGGAAATGGGAGAAGACAAATACTAACTTCGTAATAATTACAATTTTTAAGTGTAGTCAATCCTTGTCTTTGTTTCCGTGTCATTGTTAATTTGCCCTTTATTCTTAGTATTATAATGTTTTTCTTCGTATTTGAAATCGTAATGACATACAGGTATTTTCGATGGGATTATTTTTCTTCATTATATTTGTTTTGATGTACTTAAAAAGATCATAAAAGTACAACAAATAGTGAACCTCAGATTCTTCAGATGTCAAAAACATTTTGACATCTTTGAGCTTCTGATTATACAATTTATGACTTTTTGAGATACTAAAACCCAACTCCTAAAATCAGTGATAATTAATGTTGAGGGAAGATCCTTGACCTATTGAACCATTTTTTTTCTTATCTACTCAAATTTCTAGAGGTGGCCAAATGATCACTTGGTCCAAATGGAAGCGCTATTCTACACTTGCACTGCCTTGTTTTATTGTAGAGATGGAAATTAAATCACTAGCGATAGTAACTCGATGTTGTCAATATTTTGTTGGGTTCTAAGAATCTGTACACTTTTTAACCGCTGGTGTGTATACTCTTAGGTCATGTTTGGTTTGAAGAAAGAAGAAGAGAGAAAAAGAGTGAAATGGAGGGGAAGGGAGAAGAAAGGAGTGGAGAAGAGTAGTAAAATTATATTTCATTGTTTGGTTTGACATAAAATTTGGCAAGGAAATGAATTACAATTTTTTTCTTTAAACAAATTATCATTTACCTTAAATATTAAAATTTATATTAGTAATAAATTATTTAAATGGCAGTCTGGCAAAGTTTTAGTGATGGTTAATTTATATTTCTATATTTTCATATAAATAAATAAGTTTATTTATTTTGTTAAGTTTCTTAAATTATTTATTAAATTTAATTAATATATAATTATTTATAATATTAAATTAATAAAATAAAATTATAAATAATAATTAGTAATGGTATTAAACAAGTTAAAAAGTTAAAGGATAATTTTGAAAACTTTAGTTTCCAACATAAAAGGATTTAAATTTTTCACTACTTGGTGTGAAATTCAAATTCTATATTACCATGGATATTAAATTCTAATAAAAATTAAATTCTTATATATTTTGTCCAACCAAAGAATGAAAATAAAAGTAAAATTTAAATTATTTTACTCTCCATTCTCTCTTCCCAACCAAACACCACCTTATAATTTATTATTGCCGGTGTTGAAGTCCTTTTTGGGGATTACCAAGCATCATGAGACCTAGTAGGAAAGCATGTCTTCCAAATACCATTTGGATTGTTGCAAGCCTTCACATTGAAAGTTTAAAAGTACTTCAATGCCTAAAATTACAAATAATAATTTTTACAAGCTAGTAGCATTTTGAATTTTGATACTGTCAGCACTAAGGCCTATCAGATGTAGAACTTTTAGTTCTTTTATAATTATATTCCTACCAAACAATTGCAATTATATTGGATTAGTGTATTGGGTTTAGTGGCTAGTTTTAGCCCATAAATGATATTGACTTAATATCTTTAGAAAAAGGTTTTAATTGCCAATGCAAAATATAGGTACACTATACATTTGAACTGTTAATTTTGTCGCATTGTAAGTTTTCACTGTTTCGTATTGCATGAATCATTTATGGGTAATGCTACCTTGCAGCAAGCTACAAGGTAGACCTGTCCATCATTTATTGACTGGTCATGTCTATTCATTTCCACTGTGTTTTAATTATTTTATTTCCCCAAATGTTTATGATTAAGGTAGGAGACAGATGTAAAGTAGATCCAGGGACAAAAAAGGGGTGGTTGTTAAATTTGTCGGTGAAGCAGCATCAATTGCACCCAATTTTTAGGATTAGAATTCAATATAATGAACCACTAGGTAAACATGATGGAAGGTAAGTAAACTATATTTCATATTTTCTTTGTGTTTTCTAAAGTCGTAATATGTTCTCCAATCTACTTTTCCTAGCACTTATAATAGTATTTGGTCTTCTTGTCCCCTAATATTATTTTGTTTTCTAAAATAACACTAGAAGATTAATGTGTTGATTTTTTTTTCAATTGGAAAGCAAATTTTGTTGCATTCTTGCTACATTCTAGATTTTACAACATTGTATGGTTGTAAAGACCGATGTGTAAATAGAGTTGACAAAATATGGCTAGGACATGACTTTTCCATGCAGGGTTTGGCTCGACCTAGACGGGTCGGGGTTTTTTTTATTAAATATGAATAATTTTTTAATAAAATAAAAAATATTTAAATTAAAAATAATTATTTAATTCATAATAAAATAATAGTTTAATATACAAAATATTAATAACATAACATTATAAATTTAATATTTTGAATTTTTCTTTTTTATTTATAAATTGAAAAAACTTGAGCTCCTTATACTCTTATCTAGACTCAATTTCTATGGGGTTTTATATGTTTTTACCCATATTTAGGTCCAACCCATGCAAGTTAGGCTTTAGGCCTATGGGTATGGATTTTTTTTGCTAACCATAGATGTAAATTGATGAGCTTGAAATAATGGAACATGACTTTCTGAAAGTGTTGTAAAATAAATAAAAGATCATAATCTTCTGCCATATTTGGTTGATTTAAATTCATGGTCAGTGTGAAGAGATTTTTATAATTTATGACGAGATGGATGGGTTAGCATGATCAAGTTAAAGAGGCACAAAATTAACCTTTGATAAAGGACAAAGATTATGGAATGACAAAAAGGAAAGTCGGATCCTTTTGAAATAGCCTAAAAATGCTTCCTTTTTTTTATTTTTTTCCGGCAGTTTGACACTTGAAATTTAGAAATTCTAATTAATGTTTATGCATGTCTTGTTATGCAATGAGCTATCCTTTGGCGACCAGAAAAAAAAATATATATATATATATATATATATATTCAAAAGTTTGCAATAGCGTAGGATGGCGTTGTTTGAACTGCGATTGTTAATGGAACCTATTGGTGCCTTCTTCAATCTGCATTAGTCGCTGAAGCTGAAGTTTTAGTGCAGAAATCTCGGGCAGCATATAAAGCATCACCGTAAGGCGAGGAATTTGCATTAGAGATAATTTGGTGCCTCTGAGTCCCTTGTAAAATTCGATATAAATTAGGAAGAAAAGCAGAGAGAGAAAAAGGAATGCCATTCCTTTTATTTTTTTGGGGAGGGGGGGGGGGATGATAAAGGAATGTCACAGTTCAGCACTAGGCTAATGACACATTTATCAAACTTAAACTAAGGATACATCAATAAAAGATCTCTCAGTAATGTTCTCGATCACATTCCCTTCTTGATGTTAACAATGACTGTATTTCATAGATTCAGTCCATGAAGATTATGAATTTCAAAATAGACTGCTTCCTAGCTTTAGTTTGATGCCTTCTTGCATGGAGATTTTCAATATTTTATTAACAATTTTTGGATGAAGTGAAAACACTCTTCCGCTTGTATATTCTGCTTATGTGGTGCATTTTCATTATTTATTATTTTCTCGGTCATTTTGCAGCATGGAGCCTGCTATTTTAAGTGTCCCCTGCTTCATGGTGCAATGGTTAAGCCAGACAAAGTAAATGTTTGTATGCAAACTGTGTTTCAGGATGCTTCCATAGTGTAATTCCTACTTGCCAATGATGTACTTTTTCCTATCGACATGTTGAGCATTTCAGCATTTTTAGGTAGAATACCCTCCCCATTTAAGGCATGTTCGGTTTAAGAGATCGTGATATGCCAATCAGGATTTTGTCAGTTAAAGTTTGAAAGGTTGAGAAGATATCAATTAGTAATATAGCAGTGATGAACAAAATTATGAATGAAAACTGTTTTCTTGTCTGTAGTTCCTTCCACCAGGTTTACTTCATCCTTTACCGTTCACCTTCCCTGCCTTCTTCATATGCTTTTCATTTGGTAATATTTTGAATCTAAGACTGATCTTTGCAGCCTATCTCACCTAATTCAGCTTCCGTGTGAGCCTAGGTGAAAAGGCAGAGTGTTGATTCTTCTTCCCCTTCTCAATGCACTTAAAGAACAGGCTTTCTTTTCATAATATTTCTGGTCACAGATTATTTCTGCGTACTTAAGGAATGCATCCACACATTAGTTTGTTTTGTAACATAGATCTTGATTGACTAGGTTGTGTGTGATTAATGATGCACATAAAACCTAAAGAAAATTGAGTTCTTAAGCCTTTCTTTCAACATTTAAGTTTATAGTTTTCTTAGATTTCACCCTACTATCTTAGTTAGACTGAGTATCACAGTACGTTTTGTTTTGGAAATTGATAAGATTCTTGAATTACAACAAACTTATCTCTGGGCAGAGGCCTTGAAAACCTAGGAATGAGACAAGCAGGTGGACAAAATTCTTGATTGTTGAGGTTGTTGGAGCTTGAATGGCAGTAGCTCTTTAATTCTAGACTGGAGTTGAACCAAGGTAGGATTCTCCTTCATGAATCTTTTTTGAGTCAAGGATTCTAGATGTTGGTTTACTCTTGCTGCTTATGCTTGTCTGAGCTTTATTGAGATTTCCCCAACTCGATATTTGTCTTGAAGTTTGTCTTTGACACATACAGCTGATATGAACGTGTTAAGCTGCATAGATACATATCCTTAGCAGTGGATGAAAGATAAAGAACTGCAATGCTTTCCAGGTAGCTGGGATAAAGAGCGACTAAAGATTGACAAATAAAATGAACACTGAGAGAGTCACGTCTGCATGTTAAAATAATAATAATAATAAAACAAAAATAAATTAATAAAAGAAGCAAATAGGAAGTTAAAGATTACATTGGCCCCGATTGTTATTGAAGTTGAACTTTAATAAACTCATTATTTATAATTTTTGATAAAAATAATATTTGATAAATTTTATAAAAGCAGCTTATTTTATAATTTTATTTATTTCATCACCAACATTTAAAAACAGGCAGAGAGTTACTTTTTATAAGCAGCTTATTTAATAAGTTATTGTACCTTTTTAAAATTTCTATTCTAACATTAGTATTTTAATAAAAAGATAAATTATATCTTACTTATCCATAAACTAAAATATATAAATCATTACATATTATAATATTATTATAATATGAGAAATTTTATTGCAAAAAATTTAATGTGAATGTAATATATATTACTTTTTATTTTATTTGAATTATGCATAATTTTGAATTTTTATCGTATTTTATGTAACATATTATGAAGTTTTTTATTTTTTTAATTGAATATTTTAATATAATTTTACATATTTAAGGGTAAAAAAAGGTATATCTAAATAATTTATTAAATATCTAAGTAATTTAAGTAATTTATTAAACATACTCAAAAGAAAAGATAATTTAAACCTATATTTATCTTAGTCATTATATAATAAAATAGTCTATTTTTTAAATTTATAGCAAATATAACAGCACAATTTATCAAACACTAATCTATTTTTTTAATTAATAACTTATTTCATCTACACAATATAAGTTATTTATTTCATCAGTCTCCGTAATTTCAAACTATCCGTTATTCCGTTGCCAAAATCATCTTGTCATTTAAAAAAAAAAACACGACTAAATCTTATTGCTCAACATGTTGGGGGTCTGCCCAATGATTGCAAAGCCTCCTAGCCCATTAAATCATCTTCTGTTAAGTTTAATTTCTAGTTTTTGCTCACAAAACAGAGAGCAGAGCTTGTTGAAAGACCATTACAGTTTCCTTCAAATTTTGTTGATTGATTTGTTTTGTGTAGGTGAATGTCATTACAATCTAATCATTCTAGGTCAGTGACTATCCTGAACGAGATCCATTCGAAGAGGATGAAATATAAACATGTTATGATGAAGGTACTACCAATTCCTTTTCTTGATTATGAAGTGATCAATCTTCTATTTAGCTTCATGCGAAATTTTCGAATGCCAGAAAATACAACCACAATTCAAGAACTTGCTTACCGATGACTGAAGAGTTTTATTGTTGCATGTAGCTGAGGTGGATGTAAACTTGCAATGTCTGTTGCTACTTTCTGGCTTCTGATGAACTTTGAATTCAAAATCTACCACTCGCCAGTAACCATGAAAAATCAGATGTGAAAATTTATTTTCCAAACATTTGTGACGTGCTGTGTTGTAATGGTTGAATTGTGTGGCTGTGGAAAAACAATGTAAAACAATTGAAATATGATGTTTGGTACAGAATTGTGCAGTACATTTTAGTATTTCTTAGTATTTTTCGTGTTTAAATTTATTAGTAAAAATTGAAAACTGTGTTTTGGTAATAAAGTCCTTAATATTTCTTGATAAATTGATAAATAAATGTAAAATAATTAAAATTATTTTATATAATAAAATTAAAATTATCAATCATAAACTCCTAAAAGCATCCAATTTAGGCTTGTTTGAGATTAAGATTGAAATTAAATAAATTACTTATTTTATAATTTTTTTTAGAGAAAATGTTTGATAAATTTTATAAAAACAGCTTATTTTATAATTTTTTCTATTTTGACAGTAGTTCTTAAAAGTAAATAGGGGATTGCTTTTTATAAGCAACTTATTAAATAAATTATTACCCTTTTAAATGAAATTTTTATTATAACATAAAGAGACAATTATATCTTATTTGTTCATAAACCCTAATATATAATTATTAATTAGATATTATATTACCGTCATAGTTAAATTGCTACCACAACTATTGTATGTCCTCTTTATTATTAATTTAATGTGAATATAATATATTATTTTTATTTTATTTAGATTATATATAAGTATGAATTTTATTCATATTTATGTAATAGAATATAAAACTCATTATACTTTATTTAATTGAGTTTTTTTTCACATTATGCAATTTTATGTATTTAAAGAAACAAGGGAAAAAAAGGCATGTCTAAATAATTTGTAAAACTACTCTGAAAATAAAAGACAACTTCAACTGGAATTTATTTTGGTCATTATGTAATAAAATGATATTTTCATAATAAAATTTACTAAACACATGTTCTTCATTTTTCAAACTCACAACAATCGCAACACATAACAAAAATAACTTATTTAATAGCTACCACAATTTGAAACTAGCCTTCAGGCATATAAAATAAGCAAGCAAGCAATGTTGAATTAGATCAATAGTAAAATCTCATTAAAATAATACTTTTGGGACCAAGAAAAATAGTATTAGACGAAATTATTTATTTACTGATAAATGATAATTTACTAATTTTTATTCATAAATAAATATCAGTTATTTAAATTATATGTTATTTTATATTTGACATATTATTTTCTATTAGTTAATAAATTAATTGGTTATGAAGAGAGAGTAGAAATAAAAAGTACCCAATTACTTAGACCACAAACAAAAAAAAAATAATTAAGTAAATCATGAATAACAAAAAAAAATAAAGTAATTAATAAATGGCAACAAATAAATAGATACATTTTAAGTAATAAATAAAAAATAGTGTAAAAAAATGATAAAAGATGTCACAAATGGAAAAAGATTTTTCTTCTCTTTATCTAATTCTAATTAAACTCATGTGTAAATTGATATTGCTAATCCCATAATTTTACGATTAAATTTAAATTTAGTCCATTAATCCAATCTACTAAACATCACAAAAATGGGATTAATATTTTTTTCACAGGGATCTGACTGAGTACTAGATATGTTTGTCTTGCCTTTTTATTTCCTCTCATTATCTATTTGCTTGTAAACGACTTAGCGTTTGCCATTCTGCTGCTACAATGCATTGAAATTTTTTTTTTTTTTTTGCCACTTTTGTTATATGCAGTCATCACTACATCGTTAAAGTACTCGTTGTTAACAGAATAGCTTGATTTTCACTGAGAAAGACAGATTTGCCTATCATCAGATGATCGCTAATCTTCCCTTATATTTCATTCCATCTTCCCAAAGCTATAATATCAAAATAATTGTCTTATTATTAATAATTTTTAACTTTAAACAATTCTTGTGCAGTGTGAGGTACAGCTCAATTTGTTTCTTTTTTTTTTTTTAAGCATCAATACTCTGTTAGTCTATCATACTAGTTATGCTTGTTATTTCTAATGTGCCTTTAAAGGCTTGAATAATGAATATAAACAACATGTAAGAGGCCCTATTTTAGTAGAATAATCTAATTATTATTTTCGGCGTCATTGAATCTGTGCTGTGCTTAAAGAAGGGACCTGTTATTGATTTTTTAATCCTGTCAATCCTCTTGATTAAAAGTAAGTGCTTTGTACCAATAGGAGTGGTGACAAAAGCTCATTATATGTATAACTGAAGTCGACCATTAATATACAAGTGGCCAATATTATCTTCATGCACCATTAGTGAGCAAGTTGGTTAGTGCCTTTGGTATAGCATCAAGGCCTATTCGGTGGTGGGATAAATATCATGGGATCGGCTTATTGTAGTAGAAATTATCTCAATATTGTGTTCAGTTTCATTATTTGGATTTGTGTTGTGCTTAAAGGAGAGGGCTGTTATTGATTTTTCTAACGTAGCAATCCTCTTGATCAACAGCTACAGGAAGTTGTAATCGTTCATAATTCAGAGGTAAAGGGTCTGGCCTTCGGGGTCGTTCTTCTTCTTCCATTTACAGATTTACTTAGATAAGCCTAAATGCTGCGCGTCTGCATTAATTTTAGGTCGATGTTTTGGTTCACCTAGTACATTAGGTTTGGTTATGTCTTGCTGTCTCCAATGGCCCAGAGGTTCAAAAGAATAAACTCTTCGGTGGAAGTAGCATTTTAACAAAATTTCCCATTATATTCATTAATTTTCATAAAATGAAACATTTCGCGTTCCAATATGAATTGCTTTGGGATCAGGATAGGGGCATGATATGTTGTAATTCTCGTTCAGTTTATTTTCCCTATTATATTCGGTGTCTTTAAACCATCTATGTTAATAGTGATTCTTTTAGTTGTTTTTGCTTCTTGACTGTTTTGCACCTATCTTTGGGAACACGTCATGATTTGTGGGGAAAAATGTATGTCAATGCCTGTATTGAAGGACCAATGAAAAGTGTTTTAAATTTAAATTTAATTATTGGATAACTTGTGTGGATTAGAATCACTTGAACTTTGTATAAAACACAAGTCAATTAGTATTTTTAAACATAGAGATGATCAACAAGCCAAAGCAGCATATGACACAACACGTCTCTTAACACATTTTAGTAGGGCATGCGACAAAGCATTGCAACACGTCTTTTAACACATTTTAGTAGGGCATGCGACAAAGCATTGCACACACTTGCGATTGGTTAAACTTAGAACTTCACACATGTAAACCTTAAAAGTATAGCATAATTAGGGATAAGTTAAAACATAATACGTAAAAAATTTATAATAAGTGCGGCTTAGATAAGCTAGCACACAACTTGTGGTCCATCAATATCATGCGTGGTAAGAACATCAAAGGAAAATTTTTTAGTAAAAATAAATATAAAATGTTACAATTTTACAAAGAATTTCAAATTAAACTTTTTAATATATTTTATTAGTGTAATCTTTTAAATTGATTTAAGTCTTATTTTTTAAAAAATTCTAATTATTTATGTTTATAATTTATTAAATAAAAAATTATATCATTATTTTAATAAATAAAATTATAAAAACATGATTATAAATGACAAATCTAAAATTTTATGACTTATAACTTGTTATAATTGATATCTAGTAGTTATAATTTCTTGTAATCATTATTTCAAAATTGTAATTTCAATTTTTATTAATCATTATTATGATTTATAAAATTAGATTTATATATTTTTGTATTATAATTAGTTGCTATGAAATTAGATAATATGTTTGTATAATTGTGTTAATAAAATGTTAATTGTTCCCTTAAAAAAAATGTATTATTATCATTATAAGTGCACGATGAGATTGAAGCACAGATACGTGGGCTTAAAAAACCAAGCCAAGTATGTGGGTTTAAGCAAAGTACGCCAAGCATGTGAGCCTGAAAAATAAACTAGGCACAACCTTTTTTATTTAGAAAAAAGGAAGTTGGACTTTTTTAGGCATCACCCCATGCCACGCGTTGGCTCGTGTTGTGGGTAGTGAACAGCCTAACTAAAAAAAATTTAGCAATAGCACCGCACGATCCGTTCGCATGATGGGTTGTGCTCTGCTGGCCTGTGGGCTTATATAGGCCTCTCTTTGACATGAAAGTATCACAGCATGCATTTAATGCTTGCGTTCTATTTTATTGATAGGTTCGCATCTGTTGCTTTCACTCGACCTAACTTCATGAAGAGGAAAGTTAGTTTAGTAAGGGGTAATATAAACTCAATAAGAAGAAAATGAAAAAGAAAATGAAAAAAAAATAAAGACATAAAAAAAGTTAAGTGTCTATTTGGTATAATTTATTTAATAATTATAAGTACTTATTTAATTATATAATATTTTATTAAAAGTTTGTTATTGTTAAATTATTTAAAAAAAAATTTTTTAAGTTTAAATAAAATATTTTGCCTCAACTAATGAAAACTCAAATTTTGAGATTTTAGATATAGAGGTTGAAAAATTTTAAATTAATTTTATAATTTTTAATAAAAACTTGCACTGATTAATAAATAACTAAATTTGTAAGGTAAAATCTCTACTTATAAAAGTTGTACTGATAAAAACTCTATTTAAATAAACTTTTCTTAAAAAAACTGTATCAAATAGACCTAAATATAAGGAAATTAAGTTAAATAATCAACGCGAATGCAAGCAAAGCTAAAGAAATATAATCATTAGTAATTACGACAACTAGAGCTTGCAAAATTTAAAAGACTTAATTATTTGACATGAATATAATATGAATAAATGAATATGGGTCGTCAGATTTTATACGATTATTAAATAGATTGAGTCTGGGTTAACGGGAATTTTTTCTACGTCGAGATAGAGTTTACGTTTTTGACTTATTTGCTCTATAATAACATGATTATATTTTCTAGTCTAAATTAGTTTATATGTTTTCTTCATAAAAACTCAATTGTTAGACATATCTCTCTCTCTCTCTATCTCTCTCCCTCTCCCCTTTGGAAAGGACGAACATGAAAGGATTTTAGATCTATATCAGTTAGATGTAGGCAATTAAGAATCTAAAATTAACAATTTAATTAATTCTAGAAAATATTGTTCACCTATCACTACTAATCCGCATCAAAGAATATTAATTTTTTAAAAAACACAATAAATTACAAAAAACAAATGACATAAAGATTTTTATTTGGTTCGCATTAATTAATCCTACATTCACAAGGGCACGCCCAGATGAAAAGCAATTCACTAAGTTGAGATGTTACAATCTATAGATTTATCCAACTTAAGATTCTCACTTATAATTTATCACCATACAACTTACTGAATCTTAGATCTGCTTTTCCTGAATAATTGCTACTTTTTTTTTTATCTATGATCCTCAAGGTACTTCGTAAAGTGATCAATAGTAACTCTTTAATTGTTCAATATCTAGTGATTCTCGATCTACATAAATCTTCAAGAGATGAAATGAAAATAACAAATCAACACAACATTATATACAAATTTCGATTATTTAGGGAGGAGGTCGAATCTTACTTCTCCGCTTTATGCTATGTGTCGTGATTACCTTCAATTATAAAATATCTCTCTTTATATGGGTATTAGGGTTTCACAAAAAAGAGCAAGCCTTAAAAAGACTTGGATTCTTTTCAAAATAATATTTCTTTCCTCTTATAATGCCCATGAACTTAAATGGGAAAAATTTTGATCTTCTTGCATTGCTTAGCTTCCAAGGAATATCTAGAATATTAATAAACTACCTGTTTGAACCAACTTCATGCTCTAAATAGATTTTATGCACAAATTATATAACCCTTTATTAATTGACTTGCTAAATTAGCCATCTAATGAAATTAGAAAATAAATATACCTAATAAATTAGAATCTCACTAAATTAGAAAATTAATAAATTAATCTCTATTACAAGATATACAATAAATAAATTATCAATTAAACTTGCCATAAAATACTAACTCCATAAATAATGGATTTAAGAATCTCTCTCTTTGGAATTCTTATGGCAAAAGTAATCCAATACAAGCCTTCAACGAAGCTTGGGGCTAAAATATAAATATGAAACAAGCATAAAAAACAAGAAAGAACTAACCAAAATAATTAGCAATTAGCATATTAGTCCATGTAAGTAAATCAAGGTAAGAATTAAAATAAAATGCTAATTTAATTGATCGATAAAAAAAACAACATTATGCATAAAATCAAGAATAATAAAAAGATAAACTCCCCCTAAAAACTAGAAATCTAAAAATTTAAAATTCTTAAACAAAAATGAAATCTCCCCTTAAAATATTGCATTTGCAATGGAAGACTTAAAAAAATTACTCCTCTTCTTTGGCCAAAAGATTGCAAAATAGAAGAAGTTTGGCCTGTAATTCAATGAAACGAATGGCAAGTACAACAATAGCCTACCCTTGTGTAAAAATTCGAGCCTCAAGAGAGGTAAGATGAAGATCCAAAGCATTAGAAGGAGGAGAAAAATGAACAAAGGCTGCAGTAAAATTTGGAAAATCACGAATAATACGAGGAGCTGCTGCACTTGTGACAGCGAATAAGGATGCATGTGGTAACGGCTGGTGGTTGGCAACAGCAGCATGGATAATGGGAGTAAAGGTGGTGATCCGAGGATCAAAGTGAGAAGGTTCAGAGAGAAAATTATCTTCACCAGGATCACTTTCCATAAAGACATTATCGTTTGAATGTATGGACTCTTCAGGAGATATATGTCCAAATTTTAGACCAAAATCCTCATCATCATCAATTATATGAATCTTGTGAGGACGGCCACAACTAGAGCAAAGATAAAGTGAATGAGTGTGATGATGAGAACTCTTACCTATTGCAAACTTAAAGAGAGTGGGAGCCATAGAAGAGAAATATGAAAGGAACAAAGAAAAATTGAACAAGAGGAAACAAAAACTATATTCCAACCATGAGAAACAAGAAGAAACCCACAAAGTTGAATGCGAAACAATGATCAAAGGACTTTCTTATATAGATGAACTTACCTTATTAAAGGACGGTGTGGAAATCTAATGCACATAAGGAAAAAAAATTAATAAGAAATGTTTTGTTCCAATTTAAAACACCAACCATTAAAGATTTTGATCTAAATCAATAAATAATCATAAACCAAATCATACAAGGCAAAAACAAAAATATAAAATACCAAAAATGAAATCTCATGCATGATATGATACGAAACAGACACACAGTACAAAGTAGAAAAATTCAAAATTAAATTGAAAACAAATGTAGAGAAACTAGAATACAATCCATATCATTGAAAAACCTATTGAGTCAGCTTTTCATAGAATTTTACATAACTGAATTTGGAGTTTTGTAGACAAAGTTATTATCAAAGGAACGTAACATACTCAAGTGTGACGGAAAAAACTTATCAATACACTTAGAAAATAAAAAAGTTAAGTTTTGCTTAAAAATATATAACTCCTAAAATATGACAACATATCATTATATGAGAATGCACATAATAAAAAAATTATTTTTTCCTAATAAAAATGCATTAAAAATGAAATTAAAAAAATTTTAAAAAGTATATCACAACAAGCATTAATTCATGAAATCAAAACTTTAATTTCCTCGAACAAGTAAAGATTAAAGAAATTTAAACTTTTTTTTTTGTGTGTATGCAAACAACTCAATTTAAACGTTTTTCTCAAAATTTATTTAATTTTCATAGTCAAAATCTTAAATATAAAACATTGAGTTGGTCAAACTAATCTTATCATCTTGATCTCTAATTTTTGACCACTTCAATTGTGACATACATTTTTTGTGTTTTAATAGCAAAGCCTTTTTTTTTAAAAAAAAAAAATCTATAATCAAGAGCTTTTACTCTACCCTTTAAGGTAGCCATCTTCTCATGGTAGTTCATCCTCTGTCATATTTGTGATATGCAAACTTAGATTACTCAAAGATAACTTCACTCATAAGAGTTATAGGTAGCTTTTTTTTACCATAGTGTCTATATATACTTAAGGTCTTATGTCAAGATAAGAATCAGGGCAAACAATCATAACTAAAGTTAAATATTATCATTAAAGACCATGTAAATACTAAAACCTTGAATCAAAGTAAAGATTGAATTGTCATTCATGTGCTTTTGAAGTAAGGCTAAATAACGCTAATCAAAACTTATTCAAGGCTTTCAAATCTTTAAACATATGAAAAACTGCTTGTCTTTCAAAAACCTAATAATAAATATATTTTTTTTAAAATAAAACATGAAAAATAAAAACTTAAAAAAAATGTATGCTCTAAATCTAAAGCATAAATGCATGTCTTAAATCTAAATGTAAGGACATTTTGACTTACATAGAGCACATAACTAAAGCTTTCTTTAAAGAATCAAAACGTTTGGAATCTAAAGCTTTTGTGAAAATATCCGCAAGCTGTTTTTCTATATCAATGTATTCTAAGGACAAAGTCTTACTTTCTACTAAATCTCTAATAAAATAATGGTAAATAATGTGCTTAGTCCTATAATGTTGAATATGATTTTTAGAAATATTGATAGCACTTGTGTTATCACAAAATATAGTCAAAGTATCCTGAAATATACCATAATCTGTAAGCATTTGTTTCATCCAGAGTAATTGAGGGCAACAACTTCCAGCTGCAGCGTATTCAGCTTCAGCCGTGGAAAGAGAAATTGAATTTTGTTTCTTACCATGCCACGACACTAAGTTATTCCCAAGAGAAAAACATCCACCAGTGGTGCTTTTTCTATCATCAATATTGCCAATCCAATCTGCATCACTATATCCTGTAAGACTTGAATTAGTGTTATAAGTGTACCAAATACCATCATTAACTATCCTACTGACAAGACGAATGATTTGTTTAACGATAGCTAAGTGTGAATCCTATGGATTCGCTTGGTACTTAGCACATACACCAACACTAAAATATATATTAGGTCTACTTTCAGTCAAATAAAGTAAGCTACCAATTATACTTCTGTAAAAACTAGGATCAACACAAGAACTGTTGTCATCTCTAGTCAACTTGGCATTAGTACTCATAGGAGTTCTCATGTGTTTTGCAGAATCTAAGCCAAACCTCTTAACTAAATTCTTGGCATACTTTCTTTGATTAACAAAAATACCATTCTCCATTTGTTTTATTTGCAAACTTAGAAAGTAAGTCAATTATCCCACCATGCTCATCTCAAATTCTCTTTTCATTTAATTCACGAATTCTTTCACATGATCAGAAAAAGTAGAATTAAACACTATATCATCAACATAGATTTGAACAACTAAAATCCCTATAGTAAGTTGCTTAATAAATAGTGTTCTATCTACTCCCTCTCGCTTATAGCCATTTTCAAGCAAAAAATTAGTTAACCTTTCATACTAAGCTCAAAGAGCCTGTTTTAAACCACATAAAGCATTTTTTTAATTTAAAAAAATGGTTTGGGAAATAAGGATATCAAAAACCTTTAGGTTATTCAACATAGGCTTCTTTATTTAAGATGCCATTAAAAAAGATACTCTTAACATCTATTTAAAATAATTTAAAGCCTACTATATAAGCTATTATAAAAAGTAAATGAATGGACTCGATTTTAGCAACAGATGCAAAGTTTCATCAAAGTCAACACCTTCAATTCGAGTGTAACCTCATGCAATCAACATAACTTTATTTCTCACTATGTTACTAAATTTGTCAGTTCTGTTCTTAAAAATCCACTTGATTTCTATAATATTAGTGTGACTTGGTCTAGGTACTAGCATCCATACATCATTAGGCTCAAATTGTTCAAATTCTTCTTGCATAGCTTTGATCCAAAATTCATCAACTAAAGCTTCTTTATCATTTTTAGGTTTAGTTAAAAATATAAAGTAAGTAAATCTTACCATATTTGCATACTTTTTCCTTATAACCATTGGTGCATCAGAATTACTTAAAATAAGATCAGATGGGTAATTTTTCTTAACTCTTAATGATGGTTCCTTTCTAATTAGGTCCTATAGGTCCATGGTTGCCTGGAGCTTTGAAGCTTTCTCTTTTACATTTTCTGGTGTTTCCTTAGAAGCGTCTTCTTTAACAGGTTCTTTTTCTTGCAAAGAGGACTCACTAGATAGTCCTTTCTCTATAACCCGAACTTCAAGAGTAATAACATTTTGTGTTTCTAAAAGACTAGTTATCTCTTCCTCAATTGAGTAGTTTGTAAAATCTTGATAATCATCAATAATACATGTGCAGATTTAACAATTTTTTGAGTTCTCATATTATAAATATGAAATGCCCTGCTATGATTGGAGTAACCAAGAAAAACACCTTCATCAGTAATCAAATTTACCAAGATGTTCGTGATCATTTAATAGAAAGCACATACTCCCAAAAATATGAAAGTAACCAAGATTAGATTTTTTACCTTTTTATAACTCATAAAGAGTTTTCTTAGTACCTAAACAAAGATAAACATGATTAATGGTGTAACAAGTAGTGTTAAGTGCTTTAGCCCATAATCTCTTTGAAAGTTTCTTCGAGTTTAATATCACACGTGTCATTTCCTAGAAAGTCTTATTTTCCTTTCTACAACACCATTTTGTTCAGGAGTAATAACTGAGGAAAGTTCATGTGAAATTCCATGTAAATTGTAATATTCTTCAAAACTAAAGTTTTCAAAATTCTCTTCTATAATCACTCTTAATTTTGACAATATTACAATTTTGTTCATTTTTAATCTTTTCACATAATTTTCTAAACATATCAAATGTATCTGATTTTTCTTTAATAAAATCAACCATTTATACCTAGAGAAATCATTTACATATACAAATGCATACCTTTTTTAGCCAAAATTTCAACTTGGCATTGGTCCTATAAGGTCCATATAAAGTAATCGTAGCACATTTGATATTCCTTTGCCCTTTATTGTTTCCCAAATTGACATGAACCATATATTTTAGGCTGTTTCTTTTTAAGCATATGAACTCCTTTTATAGCACATGTTTTTACAATTCTAGTCAATAATCTATAGTTCACGTGACCTAACTTTTAATGCCATAATTCTGTGCCATCAAAAGTGGTCTTATGATAAATAATTAAACTAGTTAATTTATAACATTGATCAAATGATCGATGTCCTTCCAAAATGCAATTTCTATCAACATCGAGAACACGACATTTGTTTCTATCAAAATTGATCAATAAGTTTTGATCATAAATTTGACTAATACTAACTAGATTTGCTTTGAGATCATCTACATGCAGAACATTGTCAAGTTTTGGAAAGCCTTCCATATTCAATGTTCCCTTTCTATGAACACGACTTCTTACGCCATCAATAAAAGTCACATTTTTATGATCAACATTTTGATAGTTGATCAAGGCACTTTTATCACCTGTTATATGTTTAGAACAACCGCTATCAAAGTACCAAAAGTCAGTAGTAGAAGTTCTTAAGGAAAATAAAGGAAACATAAGCCTTATAATTAATCTTTTTTATCCAAGTGGTTCTAGATTTATTTTTACTTGTCTCAACCTTAGGTCTAATTGTCATATTAGATTTTCCATAAAAATAATTAAAGAATATAGCCTTTTTTTATATATTTTATGAATTTGAGCAATTAACTCTTATATGTCTTTTTACATGACAAAAATGACAAGTAGGAATAAACTTCTTATTCTTACCTTTATGAATTGGTGAAAAATGTACAACAACCTTACTTTTTTAGAGTTATGAAATTTTAACTATTGGTGGAGAAGTTATAACTTAAAAAGCCTTAACAAACACACTTAAATTTGACTATTTTCTATCTTGATATCTAATATCATGATGATCAAAGCTAGTTTTGCCAATTGACAAGATATGATCTAACTTTTGAGTTCTAAAATTTATTATTTTGAGTGACTTTTTAGTGTTATCTAGTTCTATGGACACGGCAAGTAATTGATTATCTTTGTCAGTAAGTAAAGACTTGTAATGGATTACTTCACTTTCAAGTTTTGCCTTATCATCTAAAAGATTGAATACTTGAGTCATCAAGGTTACATTCTCATTGTAGACTTCTTCCTATTTAGTAAACATCATCTGATAGCTTTCATAAAAAGCTTTCTTGTCATTTATATCAATGTTACTGATGTCGTTGTCTAAATCACTATTCTTGTTAGCGTATTATATAATTGTATCAAGACGGGAATCAGTGTCTTCCTTGCAATGAGTTAAATGTGAAGCTTCTGACATGGATACATCTGTGATGTTTGATTCTTGCTTACTACCATCATTATAGACAATTACCCTTTTAGCAAGATCTTCTTCATCAATGCTAACATTTGAATCATTATCACTCTAAGTGGATTGCATTACTTTCTTTTTTATAAGATTGTTAGCATATTGTGCTCGTATATGTCCTATGCCTCTACATTCTCTATATCAAATACCTTTAAGTTTGTTAAAATCAAACAATTTAAAATTAGAATTAGAAGAACCTTTTTGAGCCGTAAGTGCCATTGATGTAGAAGTCTTCTTTTGTTGGTTAAAGTTTTACTTTTTCAACATCTTCTTGAAGTTCTTTGTAAAAAGTACAAGTGAATTATCTATATACAAATATGGATCATCATCTTCACTTTATTTAGTAACAAGAGTCTTTGTTTCAACCTAAAACGCAATACCTTTTTGTTTCTTGGGATTCAAATTCAAGTAGTTAGTCTTATAGATCATCAATTTTCCTATAAGTAAACCCCTAGTCATGGCAGATATATCAACATATTCTTCAATAGCTAAAATTTTAAGATGATACCTAGGATGAACAGATCTTAAAATTCTTCTACAAATTTCTTCCTCAAAAATATGTTTTCCAAGAGCAAAAAAATCATTAACCATAGCAAGGATTCTATAATTAAATTCAAATATGGTTTCATTGTTGAGTACTAGAAAATGTATATTTATAAAGGAGAAAATCATTATTTTTCACTTCAAGTTCTACTAACTTCTTTATTTTTATATATTCAAGTTTCTTGTGAATTTAATTATACATGTTCCATTACAATTAAGTATTTTACGTATTTTAGGGGTATTATGATCATTTCACAATAAACGAGACATTGGATGACAAAACAGATGGTAAATCTGAACTCAGAACGGTCAAAAATCTTAGGAGAAGTATAAAAGTAAAAATATCATTGTTCACATGTACAGTACTGTTCATGGTATTATTTATGATACTGTTCATATATACTATATGACGACATGGTATTGACCGATGATGTGGCATTGATCGATGATGTGGCTCCGACTAATGACGTGGCAGCATTTGATTGGAGTTGACTGATTATGTGGCGTTGACTGATGATGTGACTTGACTGATAAGGTATCACAATCTTATTTGGATAAAAATATTTATGCACTGTTGATTGATGATGTGGCAGTATGTTAGTGAATCAGAAAAAATGTGCATACGGTACATGCATATACACTGGATAATACCCCTGATGATATGTTCAAACTAATCATAACTTGCAACGTGGCGCAATCCAGTGCATCTAAATTGTTTTAATCCGATAGTTATGATTTACTCATTGTATCTATAAAATGAAGACTTTCTCCTTTAATTTGACACCCCTGATTTCATTTTTGAGTTCCATTTTCTAAAATTCCTTCTCTATCTTGTATTTTCTTTATATTTTAGTAAAATTTTCTTTTTATCCCTATTTCAAATATGAGTAGCTAATTTTCTTTCAAGCTTGGGTTGAAGGTGAAGTCTCAACATGTTCCATGAGTTTAATTGATAAATTTATTTTATTTTTCCTTCTAATTTCTGTGGATATTTTGACTTTTCATTGATAGATAGTAATAACACAATTATTACTGTTTGGCACGATAAGCTCTTAGCACCATATTAATTAGAGCGTAGCTCATGAGAGAGAGGAGTGGATTTCTCTCTTATGATTTAATTGGTATTAATAAGAAATATTGAGCCCTAAAGTATGTTGATGCAGATCAAGATATCTAAGTGCTTTATTATAACAGTTGCATTTTAATTATTCCCGTCATTTTAATGAAAAATTTAGGATAAAATTATCATAATTTAACTACTCACTTAAAAAGTTAATTCAACATACAATTAAAATCTACATCCTCGTGGGATCGACACTCGTCGCGATTAATTTATTTTATAATAGATTTGTGTACTTACGAGTTTAATAAAATTTGCACAACATTCTGGTTCATGCATTTTTAGGTTTTCAAAATCAAATGTAAGTTTCTGAAGTTTAGAACATTTTACCGTATTGTCACCTTCAAAAGTACTTTAAAGTATATTCCAAGCAGCTTTAGATGTCTTACATGTAGAAATTAGTTGGTGTTAAAACACATCAACTCCATTGACAATAGCGTTAAGTCTTTTTATATTATATCCAGATGCTTCAAGCTCATTATTAGACTATTCTCTTACTGGCTTAGGAGATTTAACACCATCTTCATCAATCTTGATAGGTGGAGTATATCTAGTGAGCAGACATTGCCAAACTCTTTTATCAATTTCTGTCAAATAAATTTTTATTCTTTACTTCCAATAAGCATAATTTGTCTCATCTAATACAAGAGGACGAGCCAAAGAGCCTCTCTCTCTTTGCAAACTCATACCTATAAAATAGATCTAAGTTTCAAGAATCTCACCAAATAAAAGTTAGTGTCTTGCTCTAATACTAATTGAAAGGATTTTAGATCTATCTCAATTAGATATAGACCATTAAGAATATGAAATTCACTATTTAATTAATTCTAGAAAATAGTGTTTACCTATCACTGCTCATCCGAGTCAAAGAGTATTAATTTTCTAAAAACACAACAAATTAAAAAAATAAATGACACAAATATTTTTATGTGGCTTAGATTAATCAATCCTATATCCACGAAACCACACCCAGATGAAAAGTAATTCACTAAGTTGAGATGCTACAACCTATGAATTTATCAAACTTAAGATTCTCACTTACAGTTTATCACCATACAGCTTACTCAACCTTAGACTGAATATACTTCTTCTGAATAATTGCTTCCCTTTTTGATCTATGATCCTTAAGGTACTTCACAAAGTGATCAATAACAACTCTTCAATTCTTCAATATCTAGTGATCCACGATCCACATAAATCTCTAAGAGATGAAATAAGGATAACAAATCAACATAACATTATATGACAAATTCGGATTCTCTAGGGAAGAGGCCGAATCTTACTTCTCTGCTTTATGTTCTGTATTGTGCTTACCTTTAATTATGAAATATCTCTCTTTATATAGATCTTATGGATTTTTTCCAAAATAAGTATTTCTTTTCTCTTATAATGTCCATAAATCTAAATAGGAAAGAATTTGATCTTCTTGCATTGCTTATCTTTTAAAGAATATCTAAAGTATTAATAAACTGCCTATTTGAACCAACTTCATGCTCTAAATAGATCTTATGGACCAATTATGTAACCCCTCATCAATTGACTTCCTAAATTACCCATCTAATTAAATTAAAAAATAAATATCCTAATAAATTGGAATATCATTAAATTAGGAAATTAATAAATTAATCTCTATTACAAGATATGCAATAAATAAATTATCAATTAAACTTGTCATAAAATACCAACTCCATAAATAATGGACTTAACAGAGCATATACATGATGTTTCATTTATAAAATTCTATGTAGATTTAGAACTTTAATAGTATAAATACATAATATTTTGGTGGATGTCTATATACGTGTGTGTGTATGTGTGTGTGTGTGTGTGTGTGTGTGTACAAATATATATACATACATATGTGTATGTGTAAATCACATTAAATATATAGATATTAAGTAGGTTATCGAATAGTATGTTTATTTTCATCGTAAGTTTTGGCTCAATATTTGAGATGATTATTAAATGGGTTGTACTTAACTTAAGTTAAATTTGACACTGTGAAGGTTAGTTATATTATGTTAAACTTGATGAGGTGGCCTAATGAGCTGGCATGCGTGGACCAGTTATATGTTCAATTAGTTAGTTAACAACTAGAAACATAAAGCTTATAAAAGGTGTAGAGCATGCTAATAAATCATCATTTGAGTGGTTGATTTTAAAAGTTCTTAGTGAGTAAATTACATTGTTCTAAATGGAGGAGATCTGTTTTCTATAATCTTGTAAACTATTGTAATCATTTTAAGCAATAAAAGCTTCAAGCTCCTTAAGATTTTTAGCTGTAGATATAGGTATCTTGGTACCAAGCCACGTTTTTTTTTTTTTTTTTGCATTGTTCTCTTTGTTTTTCTTTCTTTATTTTCAATTTTGACTTATTGTAATTTTCTTTTCATCCTAATCAAGTTGATTAATTGGATCATTTGTTGAATAGATTAGTCTTAATCTTATTTTACTTAACAGACACGAAACAAAGCTAACACGATACAAACCCGATTTGATAATCCATTTTATCGGCTCTAACTATAATATCTTAATTTGACTTGTACTTAAAAGGAAAAGGAAAAGGTACCACAACATAAAAATCAAAGAAACCTATTGATTGCATGATGTCTCGCCACCTCAACAGAAAGGAATGGGTTGATTATGGTATCTTTGATTAAAAAGAGTTAAATTAACTCATTTAGATGGGGCAAAATGATGATTAAAAAGAGCTTATTTGAAAAGATAGGTGTATAATACCTTTTCCATATTAAGAATTAGTTATTATTCGTCTAATATGTCTATTAGTATGATAAAAGTAGTTAGGATGCTCATCTAGTACACTTGATATGTTAAAACTTAACTATCATAAAATTGATAGTTGTTTAGAAACTGCATGATATTTTGTTATAAAACTTAGTTCCCACGTCAACTACACAACAGTGGAATCTCAATTTCCAGTGGAATCTCAATTTCATCTTTATCTAAAAAGAGCATACAACTCATTAAAAAATGCCATGTAGTAAGAAAGAAGAAAATGCCAGAGCAGACAACGTATATAATCATCTCAAGGCACATAAAAAGGAAAATTTTTTAGATCTAATTTCTTTTTGGGGACTTATTGGCTGTTTCTTCTTGTTCTTCCTTAATTTTTTGGGTATTTGTAAGCCCTTCGTTAAAGAGTTATCTATTGAAGATCTTTATCACCTTATTCTTGTTTTGGAGAATTTTCTCATCTCCCCCACTAAACTCGTATTCACTATCATATTATCATTTAAAAAGGTTTGGCTGATATTGGAAAAATAATAACAAAATAAATAAATAAAATAACAATTCATTATCTAATATATTGTAGATTAATTACTCTCTAGCAAAATGTCATTCTATGTAATTTCAATGTGTTCTTTATTTTATATTTATTTTTATTATTGATGACTTTATCATATTCATATTCACTCTTAAACTCGCATTAGCTCGCTCCTATATCTGTTCTTCAAACCAATAAAATCACCTTCTGCAAGCTCCCAAAAGCGCACCGGCACCTCAACTGTTTTTGTTGGGAAATTGACGAAAATAACCAAAATAATTTAGTATTTTTCAATTCTAGTCCCTAGAAGTTTTTTCAATCAACATTAGCCAAATTAGTTTTTTGAGGACCAAATTATCCTTGTCATTCTCACCATTCCCTCTCACCCAAATTCTCTCTCTCTCTCTCTCTCTCAACGAACCAAAACCTAATATACATTGTCGAAGGCGTAGATCGATTCCGGAGTGCCCCAATCACCAAATCCTAGGTGAACTATTACTTCTTCATTGATTTGTGTCGTAATTTTCGGGTGTTTTTGAGTTTAATAGTTGCTATTGTTGTTATGTTTGTTGGTTGTTTGTTAATGGAGGTGGTGAAATTTTTTCAAATGAGAAGAAATTTCCTAATAAATTGAGTAAATTTGATTGAGATTTTAATCATTATATGTTTTAAAAATTGTATAATAAAATTAAACTTTAGATATAGGTTGTTAAGGTTGCATAATGAAACGAAATCTAGTGAGAATGATGTATAACAAATATCGCATATTAGCTATTCGACAAAATTTCTCTTAGAAAATTAATGATAAGTTCTTGTACAATGGAAGTGTGATGGGTGAGTTGTGGGTATTTTTTTATGGATGAAGTGAAAAAAAAATTAGAAAAACATTGCGCGAGGGACATGGGCTGTCGCACGTAGCCCTCGTGCATAAAATTATTTTTATTTTATTATTTATTTAAATAACTTTTTCAATTTTATTAATTTTTAAAATGTGAATTTTTTTCTGAAATAATTGTTTAAAATTAAATTACCTTTTTAATTTTATTATTTTTTAAAATTTGAATTTTTTATGAAATTATTGTTTAATATTAAATTACTTTTTTAATTTTATTATTTTTTAAAATGTGAATTTTTTATGAAATAATTGTTTAATATAACAATTTAATTTTCTATTGTTTATCAGATAAATGGCGAAATCAAAGCTAGGAAGGTATAATCCACCCAGACCGGCAAAAGAACCGGACATGATGAAGGTACCTTATGACTCACACTTCTCTGGCCGTATAACAAGCATGTGCAAATTAGATGTGGTTATAGGGGCTATTCGGGAAAAATTAACAAAAGCACAGTTGAAATTGTTCAAGCGTGACATATTTGGGCAATTTTTGGAGTGCTGTAAGTATCCTTTTAGCGGCGTAATTGTCCATAACTTGTTGCTTAGGCAAGTTGCCCATGAAGAAAGTTATGAGAAAAATCAATTGTGGTTTCAAATTGGTGAGGAATTGATTCGCTTATCAATTCGAGAGTGGTGCTTGGTAACGGGTCTTTCTTATGGTAACGATGTTGCGCTGAAGAATAAAAAATTACCACATCGATTACTTAACAAGTATTTCAATGGTTTGTTTCGTAGGATAACGCTTGGACAATTTGATTCAATATTTATGGAGTTGGATTTTAAGGTTATTGATGATATTGATGCGCTAAAAATTACATTATTTTACTTTGCGGATAGAGTCCTAAATGGGAGGAAAGACCATTGTCAAATTAATTTCTTGTGGCTTAGTGAGGTGGATGACATAGATCATTTCTGAAAACGTCCATGAGGGCGTTTATCTTGGGAAATAATATATGATGGTCTCGAAAATGCATTGAATGGCAAAACTACCAAATTTAGGACTAAGCATGTGGAAAAACCGAAGCATACCATTGAAAAATATAATATTTACGGCTTTACGTCTGGAGTTCAGGTACGTAGCGAAAAAAATGTTAACGGATTTTTTATTACTTGATTTGTCAAAATTAATGATGCCTTATATCTTCGTTTGTTATAGGCGTGGATTTATGAATGTATTAGAGGATTGCCTGAGGAGTGGGTGGTTAAAATAAAGAGGAAGACTCCTCGCATCGTGCAGTGGATGCCAAAGGCCTCTTCTCTAATCAACTATGCCGAAGTAGATTCACATTTCAATGACAACTTGTGCCTTGTAAGTAATATATTAGATTGTTTCAATGATAATTACTTCATTGGACAAATATTTCAGAGATTCTCGCTAACTTAAAATATCATATTATTTACGAGAGGGAAACATTTTACAAACTCTCAAACCGAATGCAAAAGAAAGAGTCTCAGAATATTGGTTGAGCGTTCAGGATTATGTGTTATATATTCCTGATTGGGTCCGTAATGTGGGTATCCTTACTTGATCCCTCTTAGCACATTTGAAAAACAATGAAAACGTCATATGTCTTCTAACTCACTCATAACTTATGTTTAATGTTACTTTATGCAGCATCAGCCTTCAATCAACGTGCCATGCGTTATAGGCACAAAAGAGGAGTCTTATGACTCAATAAGACTAAAATAAAATAAACAGACTCCCTTTGAGGATGAGAATAATGCGGCTGAACATGATGAATGTATCCATAATTTTGATGACGCCCAACATTCAGAGGTAACTTTCTAATTTAATACATCATTTTATTCCCTACTTTATAAATGATTTAAGTACTCTCTCATTATTATTTTATTCATGGTAATAGGAGAGAACAAAATTCTGTTATGATTATGTCATTAAATGGATGGACAGGATTGATCGTACTCTCGATCAATTAAGATCAGATTTTAAGGCTGAGCTCATAGAACAACAACAGTTTAAAGAAGCATTTCAGGCCGAGCGACTAGAACAACAGCGGTATAGAGAAGCGGTTATGAAATTTATGGCTTCTTTTGCTGAGGGTTACACAAAGCGCTTATACGGTGATCATCCAATTGGACAGTCGTACACGGTCAGCCCCTCTTATTACAAACAATTATGTGTTATTTGAATTTTAAATGTGATATTATTCTTAAGTGTTCATGTTGGTAAATTAACAGCCGGTGGACGATCATGGAACGTACACTGATGTTCGCAATGATGATGATCATACCCCAATGTCATTGTATAGTTTCTTTGGGGATATAAATGATGACGGTGTACAGATTATCACAGAAGCACCTCATGGGGTAAGCAAGTTTGGACGATCGTATAGACCATCATATGTCTTTAACAGTCCTTTCTTGATTCCTCTTGTGAAGAAAGTAAAAAACAGTAAACCACACACGACGCTTGAAATAATGGAGCATGAGATCGCTGAAAGCCAGAGTATAGACATAAATCCGCTTAGAGGCTTCGATGATCCAAGCATTTTTGCGGAGTTTGATCAGTGGTTTACCGATAAAATTATAGTAGACCGCACCATCCAGCAGTCACACTTCTTATTTTATGTTCTTTTGGGAAATGCTTCAATGGATTGGCTTGACGACGAAGTTAGTATTTTTATTATATTTTTTCGTTTGTTAATGATGCATTGTTGATTTTTCTTTTATATTATACTCGATTCTTCTGTTAACATCTTTCTATAATTCCACAGCATATTCATACGTATTTTCGCTTGGTGAACAAGAAGCAACATGAGTATCCAAATGCCTTACCTCAGTGTGTCACGCATACAAACACATTTTTTTGGGTAATCAGTGAATAGATAATTAATAATCAATATTACATTTGGTTACTTACAATATCTCGAAGGCTCACTAATTGGTTAATATATGTACTAGGTATTCTTGACACAATTATGGAACAATGGTGACTGCGATGTCCGTTCATTAGAGTTTAGCAGCAACTTCAATACCTATCTTGACGGCCGGAAAGATATCATGTTGAAGCGGTTCACGGACGTCGATGTGGTAAGTATTGCTTCATAATGCAACGACATTTCTTTTTTTACATATTTTAGATCAACTAAGAATTAAAAAGTCATGATATTTGTTATATGCAGGTCTTGATTCCTGTGCATATTGGCGATGATCATTGGGTGTTAGCCAAAGCTGATCTTCGCAAGAAGAGGGTGTGGATTTATGACTCATTGGGGGCATTTCGCAACGAGAAAACATACTTAACTCAATTTCAGCCACTTAAAGTCATTTTTCCTCAATGGCTAGAAGATATTGGATTTTACAACATGCGGCCTGAGTTGCAAACTACGGATTCTTGAAAAATCAGGATAATAAAAGACGTACCACAACAAGCGGCTAGAACTGGTGATTGCGGCATTTTTTTGTTGATGTTTGTGATGTATTTAATGTTCGGACTCAAATTTGATTTTGATAGTAGTCACGTGTAGTACTTTAGGAAGAAAATTACTTTAGATATATTTAATGATGATATTAGACTATAAATCATAATAATTGTATAAATAATGATAAATGAGCTTTATTTATAATTGGAGTCGAAAACCATATTTTCGGAAATGATTTAAATTTTTTGGAAATGAAAACTAATTTGGCATCAATTTTTCACATATTTGAAAATAATAAAATTAAAAAAAATATATAATTTAAATTTGGCGGCAAAAAAAGTTGCGCTCGCAGCTAAGGCCTGTCCCACGAGCAGACAGAAATGATTTAATTTTTTCGGAAATGAAAACTAATTTGGCATCAATTTTTCACATCTTTAAAAATAATAAAATCAAAAACAGAAAAAAAAAATTTAAATTTGGCAGAAAAAACAGTTGCGCTCGCGGCCGAGGCCTGTCGCATGAGAAGATAGCGTCTGTTCGTGCGACAGGATAGGGCGTTCCACCAGGAGTCAGGGCTGGTGGGCGTCAGGACAGTCCACTCTCGCGCGTGGGCGTCAGGCCAGTCCAGGGCTCGCGCGCGCGATGCCTGTCTCCCGGATCTTCTCGCGTCCATTTTTTTTTTGTTCCAAAAATTCTAAATTTTATTTTGTTATTTATTTATATTACATAAATAATTTTATTATTTTTAAATTTGTGAAATTATTGTCTAATAATTATTTGATTACATAAAATCGTACATTAAACAAAATTAATAGTCTAATAAATTAAATAAATAATTTTATTATTTTTAAATTTGTTAAATTATTGTCTAATAATTATTTAATATAACAATTTAATTTTATTTTATTTATCAGATAAATGGAGAAATCAAGACAATATTCTCTATAATTATTACGCAAAATAAAATACTTGATTGCATAAAATCATATATTAAACAAAATTAATAGTCCAATAAATTAAATAAATATGCTAATTGCAATAATACAACTAGTTTTGATTTGAAGCAATGGGGTTCTTACATCTCTTGCGGTTATGACCTGGTTGATGACACCGCCCGCATTTCACGGTCCTCCTGTTTACATCCTCACCAATAGAAGGTATTCTAAACTCTGGACGACGACCAGGTGGTGGTATTTCGAGTGGCAGGTTAACCTTAATTTGCCGGATTTCTAGTGGAACTTCCCATTCTACCATGTTGCCAACCGGCTCCACTGGTTGTGCATATGCCATAACCAATGATTCCTTGGAATAAAAATGCGAGCAAAGCCTTATGTAATCCACTCGAGTTATCAGACAAGCAGCAATTGCATGTGCACAAACAAGTTGATCGAGTTGGAATACTCTACAGGAGCATGTCTTATTATGTATGTCAACTATCCCTTCCTTAATATCACCACCTAAAACATGAAATCGATGCTGAGACATAAGACGAACAGTCATTCTTTCGGCTAAAATCCTTCTCTCAGCTACTATCTCATCAACCCATGTCGTTAGACGAGTACTTATCGATTCAGCAATAATTTTCCTATCATAAAACCATTACTGCATAGTTTGTCTAAAGTGATCAATAAGATGAGTGATAGGAAATTTGCGGGGCTCCCTCATAAATGAATTCACATTTTCTACGATATTAGTAGTAAGTATACTGTACCTCCTACCTTCAAACTCAGACCTTGCCCAATTACATGTTCCCACATCATTTTCTAAGTAATTAGCCGCACGCGAGTGAAGCATCCACAACCCTTCAAGCTATTTTTTGAATTCTTCATGTCCATATGCTTTTGCTGCATTAATAAAGGCAGGCTCAAATTCATCCCAAAGAGATTTGGACATCCGAAATTTTGACTTAATATTGCCTTTAACATGGTAAAAGCATACACCATGAGCTGCATTACAAAATACTTTTAAAACGGCTCTCTTTATGGCAGTGGATCGATCAGAGATAATTACTAACTTTGACTTATCGCCAATCACTCCATGTAGCTTAGTCATAAACCATTCCCAAGCCGCATTGTTTTTGGAATCCATGATTCCAATGGCTAATGGATATAATTGATTATTACCGTCCAGACATGTTGCCACGAACATACTTCCGCGATATAGCCCCTTTAAATGAGTGTCATCTACTGCAATCACAGGCCTGATGTACTGCATGAAACCCTTGACTGATGATCCAAGCGCTATAAAGTAGTACAAAAAATTGTTATTTCTATCAACCTTGAGATGAGTAACTGTACCCTCATTGACTTTGGATAAGATATGAGAGTATTTAAGAAGTAAGTTGTATGACTCTGCAGCGTTCCCTCGTATTATTTCAAGACCAACTTCTTTAGCCCGATAGGCCTGCTGATATGTTAATTGGACACCGTATTCCTGCTGCATGTCTACTCTAATATCATTAGGAGTATATATTCATTTATCTTAGATAAATTTATCTGCAATAAGATGACCAATAACTCGACTCCGTACTTGACGGACACCACTAGGCAATACGTCGTTAGAACAAGTGTGTATATTGTCAACTCTTTTTACAACCCAAGGCACATTTTGCTCATCTGAAGCTCTCGTTGCTTGAATACGCCATTTACATGATTCTAAAGAATAGTGAGTCTTAAAACATGTTGTTGTAGACCGTGAAATCTTGAAATCAAACTTATTGCGCAGGGCAACTTTGCGCAATTCTATTACTAACTCATTCTTTTCAGCGAACAACATGCCCACACTAATACCACAAGAATTGTAATTTCTGACTAAATCTAGAGTAACCAGGTTTGAAGGCAAAACTGGAGCAAGATTCACAAAGGGATCAACTGATCTCCTCCTCCTAGGAATAGGTTAGTTTTCACTATTATTGGTAGGAATATCATACTGGTGCTCATTCTTATTATTGATAGGAATATCAGAATGACTAATGCCCCCATCATTAAATTCATTATTGGAGTTAATACCGTGCATGCTATTATATGGCTCCAAATAAGCATTATCAACTTCTGTATTGATGGTGTCATGAATAAGACTATCATTGATGTGAAAATCATTGTTGTGGTATGGAGAATAATGTCGCTCTAACAGTGGTGGTACCACCTCTTCTTCAGTATCAGGAAAAGAGTTATTTGCTCTAAATGAAGTTTCAGTTTCTACAAATTGCTCAGGATCTTCTACTGGAACTCGAGGAGATGTGGTGACAAATATAGGGATGCATCCATAATTGATCACATCAGACGCCATGTGCAGTACAACCTTAACCATTTCATCATTCAATATATCCATAGACAGTGAACATGCACGATATACGGTGTTACTAGACCTCAAAGTTGTCTTCATCTCAAGACTATATTCGTTAGGATTTATCTGCAAAACCTCATGCACTCTTGTCAAAAATTGATAAAACGTACAATCTTTTCGAACTAAAAAAACTGTATTCTTGGCATTCACGTACTCCATACGCCTATTTGTCAATATCTCCCAACAACCATCATAACACAATTGAAGCACAACTGAATCCATTAAACCTAAAAAAAATAAAAGAAATAAGATTATACATTGCAAAATATAAAAAAGTGAATATGCATAACATGTATGTGGAGTATATAATGGTTCTTAATTGCAATGGTTCTTATTGAAGTTAATTTCTTGTTCAAACATATCATAGAATGAAGTATATAATGTTAGATTTGATTCGTCTCGTCGCAAGCTTCGAAACGGTATATCATACGCCTAAAACAAACATATGTAGCTCAGGCTATAACCTATAAAAATATCATAAATTCAGTGAGACAGGCAGTGGGACAGGCGCCTGTCTCACATAAATACAGAACAGTTATGTGAGACAGGCAGTGGGACAGGTGTCTGTCTCACATAAATACAGAACGACTATATGAGACAGGCAGTGGGTTAGGCACCTGTCTCACATAAACACAAAACGATTATGTGCAACAAGCACTTGTTTCACATAAGTTAGTGAGACACGCAGTGGGACAAGCACCAGTCTCACATAAATATAGAAAATTAATATGAGACAGGCAGTGGGACAAGCGCCTGTCTCACATAAGTACAAAACCAAAATATACGACAGGCACATGTCTCACAGCCTGTCTCACATAAGCACATAACGTTTAACTGCGACAGGCACCTGTCTCACTTCCTGTCTCACCAACTTAAGTGAGATAGGTGCCTATCCCACTGCCTGTCTCACATAATCGTTCTGAGTTATACTAGATAGACACCTATCCCACTACCTGTCTCACCAACTTATGTGAGACAGGTTGTGGGACATTTGCTTGTCGCACATAATGTTTCTGTGCTCAAGTGAGATAGGTGCCTGTCTCACTTGTTCTGGGCTCCATTTTTCGCTCGAGTTTGTTTGTCTTTTTTTTTATTTCTCTTAATTGCTCAACTTAAACAATGTACACTATTTTATTGATGAAAAATAATAATATTTACAAAAAGAATAACTTTAGTTTCAAACTAAATTTTCAATCTCAATATATTAAAAATTTATGTTATGTAGAAACATATATTGACCTTAAGTTCTCCCAATTGATGATTTTTCAGCTATGTAATGTTTCTTGGAGAGTGTTGAAACTTTTTTGAAAGTAATGAAAAATCTCTAAGTGTATTGACTGTGTTGAGATTTCTTTAGTTTCTATTTTGAATATTATAAGAGTGACGTTATTTGAAAATTTGAAGAATGTGATAAGGATAATTTCGTCTTAAAATTTCATCTTTGACTAATTATGATAGAAAAAAGTTTCAGGAACTAGAATTGAAAAATACAAAATTATTTTGGTTATTTTTGTCAATTCCCCGTTTTTGTTGTCATCCTCTACAAAACATATAAATCTTTATTATTTTTCATCTGAATTTTTGGGTCATTAAAAATTCGGCGAAAGCATTACCAAAATTTTACTTGCATAGATATAGAATCGTAGGTTACTACTACAGAGACATCCTCAATATCACGTTGTAGAGAATCAATACAAAATTGCTGTATTTCAATATATATATATAATGCACAACATGATATCTCAGCCATTCAAGGCATGTTTGTGGAGCATTACATATCACTACTTGGTGGGCCCTATATTGACCGTAACAAACCAGTATTTGGCAGAAAAAAATGGGATTACTTGACAAATTATGTTGTTTCGCTTCCTCTAGGTGCCCATGCTTTCTCCAAATCCCCCTCCCGGCGTTACTGCTCTCATCATACATGATTTGTATGAGGTTCCTTACCCTCGACTAACTTTGCCTTAGCTTCGGCTTAAAGCTCCATTGTTCCCCCACAAACCCCCCACCCCCCCACAAAAAAAAAAAGGGGACGCATTCTTGGCAGTAACTATAAAGACTTGGTGCACGTTTTGCCTAATTGTTTAAACCTGAAACGCGTGACCCACCAGGGTTTATATTGAATTGTATTAACTTTAAAACACAAAATTATTTAAGCAATTAAATTCTCTTTAATTTATTTATAATTAGTTAATAAAATATAAAGCTGACCAGTTGAAATAGTAGCCACTGTCAACCATTAAAATCAACCACCGTCATTATAATTTTGGTATTTATTGATGTTCACCTAGGTATCATTAGAATTCTCATCATTAGAGTTACAAAATATTGTATATTTCAATGGCAATAAAATTACTATTCATTGTAGATCTATGGCTGAAATTTCAATTCTCGAAAATTTGATCATATATTTACACTGATGGGAAATTTTGTTGTGGATGTACGTACAGTTGCATAAATCTAGTGATAAAGATTCTAATAATACCAAAACTAACATCAAAGGATATTAAAATATAATGTTGGCAGTGGTCCGTGGGGGCTCACAATGGCCGGTGGACGGTGGTGAATAGTTTCATTTTTATTTATAAATTAAATAATAAATTTAATAAATACAAATTATAAAAATTTAATAATAATATATAATATTATATAATATAACACTAAACATTGTACAACATTCATATCATACAATTTTAATATAATATGATTTAATATAATACACTCATATTAATTAATGTAATACATCATTATGCAATTAATCATTGGATTTTAATTAATCTTAAATGAAAGGCCGAAAAAAAAAGCTACACAGTTATTATTATCGACGAAAATGATTAATTAATTAATAAAAAACCTATAATTATGAAAATCACGTGCATCACACGTTCGAACGTAAATCCAGTCATCAATATGATGCGGTAAAGGATAATAAGCTACCGAGCGAAAACAAACGAAAGAGAGGAAAAGGGCAAAAAAAAAAAAAAAATCGAAAACAGACATTGATTTGATAATAACAAACAATCTACAACTATTCAGTTGTTAACTGGACGAGCAAAGAGTGTTCGCTCTTCTAACCTCTTCTTCTTGTTGTCACGGAAAAGAAAAGAAAATGGGAGGGTATAAGCTGGGATCAGCATTTGATTTGAAATCAGGGCGGGTGATAATGGTGGGGCTTCTATTAATGGTGGGTTCATTCTACTTCGGTACTCTCTTTGGAAGCAATGATCCCACTCACGTCTCCAGAACTTCATTCAATTCCTCGTCATCTGGTATTTCTTCATTTTTAGCTCATTCATTCAGATACCCATTGCCATTTGGACGTCAATTTTGTGCCTTTTTCAAATTTGAGCCCAATTTTGAGATTTAGGGTTCTAGGAAAGTTTGTGTCTTTGAATTTTTAGTTGAACTGACCAATTTCCACTTTTTTAAATTATTTTCTGCGCTTTTTACTTCACCTGATTGTATGTAAGAGAGCCTGCAATGGAGCTTTTGTTATTGGTTTATAGCTTTAGTTTGCCTAATTTAACAGAAAGGACTTGAAGGGGATTTATTTAACTGACATTGTTGTTTTTTGAGTTAAACCGATAAGAGGGAGTTCTGCATCTGCTGAATCTAGATAGAAGGTATCTTTCTTGTGTGAAGTGGCATAAGTTGCAGAAGATTATTGACTTGCTAGTCAATGGATGAGATTGGCAGTTCTGTAGGGACTGTTGAATTTAGTTGTCAGCTTCTTATATAAACATATAACAAGGGCTTCACTCCAACTGGTGTTGGCTAAATGTTCAGAGCCCGTAAAAGTCTGTTTGAGAATCTACGGGGCACTCCCTAGTATGAGCTCGGTGACATTTTAAATAAGCCTGTGTTAAGGACTAAAATCATTTTTTTACCTTTCTTTTTAAATTGTTTGCAGGGAGACATTATCACAAGAGAATATGATTATGTTCGTGTTAGATAACGTATCAATATTTGCTGCTTAAAAAATGATTTTACCTTCATCATTAGTGTTGACACTTAACATTCTTCTCATACTACATACAGTTAGTTGATTACACTTTTCTGATTTTTCTTGAAGGTAATCATTGTTCTCATATTGAAGTTTATATCATACAGGCATGTCAAAGTTTACATCAATAGAATATGATGAAAGTTTGAACGTCCAGAAGATCATCGTATGGATGGAAATCTCATGTAGCACTTTGTAATATGAATGTATTGTTTGCGAATGTGCACTGTGAGAGTGTTTTATATCATGGAGACTGAAGTGATGGTTTAATATAGTTTAGCTTCTGACTGGTTCGATTGTTTGTGATTATAGACATCTTTTTCAGTTGCAGGTACTGCCACTTTTATGAACAAAGTTGCTCTAACTTACAGGAGAACACCGCTTGTTATTCCTGAAAGTGGGATGAATGTATGTCCTATAACGTACAATGAGTACATCCCTTGCCATGACCCTTCATACGTGAAGAAATTGCTCCCTAGCTTGGATCTTTCTAGAAAAGAAGAACTAGAGAGGCATTGCCCTCCACCTGAAAAGCAATTGTTCTGCTTGGTGCCTCCACCGGAAGATTATAAGATTCCTATAAGATGGCCGACCAGCAGGGACTATGTGTGGCGAAGCAATGTAAATCATACACGTCTTGCTGAAGTGAAAGGAGGACAAAATTGGGTTCATGAGAAAGGTCAATTGTGGTGGTTTCCTGGTGGCGGTACTCATTTCAAGCATGGGGCACCTGAATACATTCAAAGGTAATTACAATTGACTTAATTTGATAGATGCTCCTCTCTCTCTCCCTCTCGCTCTTTTTCTCATCTTCACTGTGAGAAAAAAGTTCGTTTATCTGCTATATACATATTGTTTTTCCGAGAAAGCAGTGTTATTGGAAAAAGACTTACATATCTGCTGTTATTAAGTCCAGTTATGACTTGAAAACAATTGTTACTTTATATAGAAGAAAATTTTGAAATGTGTATTAAGTGGTTCTGCTTTATGCCCTCAAATCTGACTCTTCAAATCTGCTTTATGCTTCTTATTGCTGTCAATGTATATAGTAACAAACAATGCCTAGTTTTTTATTCATTTTTTTTTCCCCGAACGGAAAAATGGATGGACTTATTTGTAAGCAAAACTTTGGATGGCCTTTAGCTCTAGTTCTGCTTCTGCATGGGTTTCTGTACACAGTAGTTCATGTTTTCTTAATCATTAACTTTCTTTTCCTTTTCTTTTATGACACAGGTTGGGAAACATGATGACTAATGAAACGGGTAACCTATGTTCAGCAGGGGTCTTTCAAGTTCTTGATGTTGGCTGTGGAGTTGCCAGCTTCTCTGCTTTTCTTCTTCCCTTAGATATACAAACAATGTCTTTTGCTCCCAAAGATGGACATGAAAATCAGATTCAGTTTGCTTTGGAGCGAGGGATTGGCGCAATGATCTCTGCCCTGTCCACAAAACAACTTCCTTATCCTTCAAACTCATTTGAGATGGTTCACTGTTCAAGGTGTCGTGTTGATTGGCATGCGAATGGTATTTGCTATCTGAAATCGTAATATGCGTTCAATATGTTGCTTGTTATATGCATAAATTATCATGTTGATCTAATTCTCAAAACTTCTTTCTGTGATTTGTCATCCATTTTGCTGATAATGAATAGCTTCAAAAGATGAGTTTATAGCATTCACTAGTGGCTAGGACTTAAATGTGTTACAAATAGGCATATTGCACTGACATTCTATGTAAAGTTTCCTATGTTGCTTTGGATGTTGTAATGCATATGTACTGAGCATGTCCATCCCAGTGAACTTTGCAACCAGATCAATTTAAGAAGTAGCAATGCATTATATTAAATAGGAATATCAAAAGGGTTATGGCCTTGTAAAGTTTATGTGTGGCTGGAACAATTTTGAAGAGATGTATTATTTCCACCTCTCGCCTGAGTATGTGTGTATGCATCCCCATGTTGTCATTATTGTTGACATCTATTGGTTCTAGACCAGCTGTTAAATTAAACATTAAATTCTCAAGGTTCAAGATATCTACAATCTCATAGGTCCTGAGTTTTTTGTAGTTGGGACTTCAAATGTAGAAAGGCTGTATATGTTGATTGTGTGGCACTTCCCTCATGATTGATGGGTAAGCACAATTGTCTTTGATGTAGTAATTTCTCAATGGATATCCGTTGATAATTTAATTCGAATGTATGGAAGCTTGAGCTACTCATATTGCTATGGATGAACATGGCAATACACTTGATACATATTATCTTAATGCAATTTGATATGTCTTTGAACTCTTTTTCTGTAGTTTCTTGCACTAAGATCTTCTGTTCCGTTATCACAAAAGAAGATCAGTATACTGGTGGTTGATATTTATTCTAATTGGTTTTAATTTTTACTTGCTATCAATACTCAATTAGATCCACTATGATGTTTTATAAAGGGAAGTAATAATTTCACTCTTGAAAGGCTTGTTACACTCCCATTCCTTGGAAATCAATTAAGCTATTGTCATCATAGCTTTTATGATGATAATGATAGTTACAGATATTTTGATAAGCAGAGAATTTCCTTCTGAATGGGAGTGTAACAGATTTCTCCCCAATAATTTTGTCACTTCCCTTCAGCAAATGTTAAAAGCATGTGTTGTACCTTGGATCTGTGGATTTGGATGCCCATAGTCTGTGGGTTCCTATGGAAAAGTAAATTTGAGTTGATGACCCAAATATAAGAGAAGTGGCTAGGAGGTTCAGAATATAGTAGGAAATACTTGTAATTTTACAGAAGTAATACTGTGAACCATATTACAAAATAAGTCTTGTATAGTGCTTGTGTGTTATAGATTTATTTAATAATATATTACCAAGGTTTATTTTATAATATATTACTATGATTTTTCACCATGATCATATGATGTGGTAAACAACAAAGTGGATTTTGTGATAAAAATTGAGTAAGACTTACGAATCTCTGTAGTGGAACATTCATCCCATAAGAGAACATACTTTCATGAATATGGTTGCCCTTGCTTCATGTTCTTTGGTAATAGGACAAATTTAAAGATGTGATGGCAAAGATACTTTTATTTTGCATTCTAGTAGAGTTTGTTCTGTTACTGACTTTTTGTCATTATACTTATTTTCGTTACTGCAGATGGTATTTTACTAAAAGAAGTCGACCGTATTCTGCAACCTAATGGATATTTTGTCTACTCGGCTCCACCTGCTTATAGGAAAGACAAAGATTATCCATTGATTTGGGATAAACTGGTAAACCTCACCACAGGAATGTGCTGGAAACTAATTGCTAGAAAAATTCAGACTGCAATTTGGATTAAAGAAGAAAACCAGTCTTGCCTTTTGCACAATGCATATCTAAAGCTCATTGATGTTTGTGATGTTGTTGATGAATTTAAACCATCATGGAACACACCTCTTGGAAATTGTGTGCAAATAAGCAGTGCACAAACAAATTCCCAGAAACTCCCTCCTAGACCAGAGCGTCTCTCTGTATATTCTGAGAGTCTCAGCAGAATAGGTATGGTACTTTTTATGAACATGCAGTAGCTAGTTTTGGTTTAAGTTTCTCAGTTACTCTACTTATTCAATTTGCAAGTTAAATGTAACCATCGATCTCTGATGCGTAAGGTTGAATCAGAATCTAAGGCTTTTTTTGTGCTTATTCTTGATACTTAAAGATGCTTGCTCATTGGCTGTTAATTTATTGTTGGACTAATTTTGTAATGTCCGTGTTTGACTCCCAGAGACTTTTCCTCACGATTTTCTAGCTCAAATTATAGGATTCCTAGTAATTATTTTATTTTGAATGAACTAGTGAACATTTTGGACTGGAGCTATTTTCCATTTGAGCAACTTAGAATCAGTTGTAAAGATATTCAAATGATCACAAATCAAGGAAAGAGAACATAAATTTATGGCACAACAGGAATGTGGGCAAAACAGGGATATCTGAAGTTGCAGCATGTTTTGGATTTTTTTTTTAGCTTTCTTTTCACATGAAATGTTCAACTGCTTTTAGTATTTAATTCTTGTACTAGATGTGTCTTGTTATCATTTAAATGGATAATTCGGGTTAATTAAAATGTAAAGCATAATTGGATCAGTGGCATCACACCTTATTTTTTGACTTTGATTAAATTGAAATAGATGAGTGATAATGTTATGTCATAGAAAGCAGCAGTGTTATAAGATATGATATGATAGTTTAACATTTTTCACCATAGGTATCACTCAAGAGGAATTTACAACAGACACTAGCTTTTGGCAAGATCAAGTTCATCACTACTGGAAGCTGATGAATGTGAATGAGACAGAAATACGAAATGCCATGGATATGAATGCTTGTTGCGGTGGATTTGCTGTGGCTCTGAATTCTCTACCTGTGTGGGTAATGAATATAGTTCCTATTAGCATGAAGAATACTCTGTCTGCTATTTACAACAGGGGGCTGTTAGGTGCTTTTCATGATTGGTAAGAAATAGTCAATCATTACATTTGTTTGCATTTTTCTAATTTCCATGGACAACTGACCAGGGATATGCAGATTTCCTGCAACAGTTATTTGATTCTTAATTAACTCAAATATATTCTAATTCAGGTGTGAGCCTTTCTCAACTTATCCTCGCACATACGACTTGCTGCATGCTAATCATCTGTTCTCCCACTACAAAAATCGTGGAGAAGGTTGCTTACTGGAGGATATTATGCTGGAAATGGACCGTATAACACGACCTCAGGTAATTGTTTTGAAAAATTTCATCCTTGTGCTCGTATATGCAAGCAAAGTTGAAATGTGGTTTATCGAGTCTCTAAAATCATAAAATGGGCGTAATCTTAATAGCTAATCTTAATAGCTGAAAACTAATCCTATCCAACCACCACAGCCTTCATTTTTATGCTTAAGATTTGTAGAGCGACAGTCATCGGCATATCAAACAAAAATATGTGGATGATATTCACAAATACCAGAGGGCACAATTTGTCGAGTTGGTGGTGCATAGGCCCTTGGCCGTTATTATACCGTACGTTCATATAGTTCCATCTGGTATAGATCAAGTAAAGAACATCCTACAATGCTAAGCATTTGTGTTGGTAAAATTAATAATGCTGTAGTCCCGTTTTCAGCTCATATACTGTCTTTCTTTTTGTATTTAGTTGAGACTGATGTAGTTTTGCTTTCTTTACTAGAGTATCATAAGTCCAACTACCAATGATCTAAACATTTACCTATAGCTTAATGTTTATGCAGGGATTCATTGTAATTCGAGATGAGAAATCTCTGATGACAAGAATCCGTGATCTTGCTCCAAAGTTTCTGTGGGACGTGGAATTGTATTCTCTGGAAAATAGAGAGAAGAAAATAGAATCTGTGCTAATCTGCAGAAAAAAGTTTTGGTCAATTGCCTAAAGTTGATCTTCCTAGGATGATTTACTAAAATCTACTAAGTTTTTTTGTACTATTGAGTCTCCTTTTTAAGTTACAATTTTTTTCCTTTTTACTGTAACAGCATGGCTTCTTGATCTTATGAAGATAGGGCAACGAGTCTTGTAATTTATTAATTGCCTACTAATCTTTCATCCGTACATGTTTAACTTTCTAACATCATGACCCTTTTATTCTTTATATAGGAACTACCATTTTGTATTATTCTCGTTTCTTCAAAACCAAAATTGTAATCAACGCTAACAAGGCAATTCACAAGAAAGCTTACATTCGATTCTAATTTAGGGGTTCAGGCTTTTAGTAGGCCATATTGTGGCAGAAGATTAATTTCATTGAAAGGCCTAAATTGGTCAAGTTATATTACGAGCTCGCGTTAAGCTAAAATAAAATATTTTACGCAATGTGACTTAGGCCTCAGCTAAGACAATGGCTAACAGCATTAATATTGACTTCGTTGACTACAAATTCTCAGCATCTGTCGTGCCTCGGCCACCGGCCGCCTTCACTCTCTAGTTCTGCTGTTCATCGCTTGCCGGAAACAGTGAAACGAATACGAGTTTCCGACAGCAGATTTATATTTTAAAATTCTTTTTTTCTTTTTTTGGTTAAGAGTTCGTAAGAGTTGTGTATTAAAAGTTTGTAGCAATTTCTACACAACAATGGTCATTTTTACTTTCTTCCCCTGAGTTTTGGGCTTTTTGCACTTAGATGATTAAGATTCATTTATTAGTGAAAAATCCCCTACAAAATGCAAACGTTAGTTTTCCGTTGGTCAGTCATGGGCACTTTGGCAATCTAATTTGATAAGCAAAGTTTTGCATATTTTGGTTGCCATGAGCACTTGAATTGTCTAAGTTATTCTAAAAAGTTGTGTCTTAAATTTATGAAGCAAAATTCGCAAAAGAATTCAAAGCTTGAAAAAGATCTCTCGAACTTCAAAGTGAACTTTTCTCGCTCATGAAGCTCGACTGAGAGCTTTGTGTTAGAAGGCCAAAAAATCTTCCTTTTTGGCATAACAGTATCCATTACTTGTGTGAAGTGAATAATAAACACTAGACCTGCATTATATATCCCTTTGAATTTCGCTGACGGCCCAGTGACCCAAATCACTCTGTTGAAGACAATATCATGTTAGTTTCAATTTTGTTTTGGCCTAATTTAGAGTGTTTTGATACTATTGTAAGTGGAAAATGTCGAGTGGGTGCTTGATTTCTTGTTAATTGACATGGTTTTGACGAGGTTTGTGGAATTGTGACGTATAAAATTCAGAACGATAACGTTTTAGCTTACGTCGAGTATGTGCAAGCAAACGGTTTCAGCTTATGTCTGAATTTGAAATTTGAACGTGTGATGCACATGATGAACATTTTTAAGAGATGAGTTTAATAATATTGCATAGTGATGGATTGATGTTTAACTGAATTATTATTAGGCAATATTTCCGGTGATCATAAGGTGATATATCTATGATTTTTGTTCGTACCTCTTCATTTGCTGGAGCATATTCCTGGGATTTATGTAAGATTGGACCTGACATATTGAAATTTCGACGTTAGAAGTATTGTTAAAATTTGAATTCACATAAGAATATAAACATTTGTAAAAGCTAATGTGGGTATTTAATATCATTGCTCCATTAGAAAATGATTATGTGGAATTTAGGAAAAATGCTTTGAAAGCTGCTGCAGTTTTGCTCTTCAAAACTTAAAAAGAATCTATCAAAGCATTATGCTTTTAATTTTTTTGAACTATTTAGGAAATACTCCAATACCACAAGAGTTGAATTGGTTCTAACTGATTCATGCATATTCTATCATTGCATTATAGAATTAAAAGCTAGTGAACTAGTGAGTTAGAAAACATATAAAAAATACTATCATATGTAGATGGATAGTGTAATTAGACCATTTCAATGTTTAAAGTGTTAGTTCTGCAATATTTTAATTTAATAAATTTGTTTATTTTAAAAAAGTAATGCTTTTATCATCGCATATGTTACTGAACAATAATACATTCTAGAAACTATTGAAGACGTTTTCAATTTTTATTTAGAAAAATGAGAAGTAACTTATCCCGTCTCACTTAATCATCTTTAAAATATTTGTTTGAAAACTATTTTTTTCACTATTGTTTGTGAAAAATAGAAAACTAACTTTGAGAAACAATACTAAACACCCTTAGCATTATTTAATGTTGAAATCCAATTAATGAATTATCTTCTCATTTGTTCTAGGCTCATTTGCATATTGGTATTATAGTCACATACTCTTTGCATTTAGCATTTAATACATTTTAAACTTTTTCTTTAACATCTGTATCATTTATTTATGTTGTTTTACAACATTGCAGTATTGTGTATTATGATGTTAAAGTACTCATTAATGGCAAACTGAATAAGAACAGTTTTGTTACTCCTGACCACCATTCATTGACTAAGCTTTGAGCTAACATTAAGGACATTTGTTTAGATGAGCCCATCAGACATGCTATTGGCTTTAGAGCTCAACTATTGTTACCGTGGGCATCTGATAACAAGGACTTGTTGAGTGATTGTGACGTGCAACAAGCTTTCAAAGAATTGTAGAAGAAGTATTATAGATGGGTAAGATTTAAAGTGACGTCTTATATGGGACATGAACCTATAATTACACCTTTAAATGGACAAAACACAAGTAAAGAACTACCACATTACTTGATAACTCTTAAAGATTATTTCCTTGTCAATCTCAATGTTGTTCTTGAGATTAATTCAAATGAATTGGATGATGTTGAAGTAATTAACAACAATTAACATACTATGATGTAAATAAGCCTTAGTGGCGGTTTTACACTCGAAAAGGACATGGCAATTCACCTTAGCTTTGAAAATTCCAAAGGAGTGGTGAGATTTCAATTGAGTCAGATTATATTTCTAAATCAACTTCAAGTGATAAAATAGAGCATCCTACTATTGAACTTGAAGATGTTGATGGTTTGCCTAATGCTCTTAATGATGAGAATGCAAAATCATACGGTGAAGAAAGTGATCATGGTCTTAATGATTACCAATCAAGTGATGACATTTGTGAAGAGTTTCTTCTAATGATAATGTTACTATTTCTATGAGGTACAACACAAACTCAGTTGGATTTAAATTCACACCGAGTGGAGATAATATTGTTCTAAGGCTTGGTTTATGGATGTTTATAAGTTCAGGAAGGTATTGAGGGTAAATACTATTAGAAATGAGTTTAGCCTGTATAGACCTAAGAACGAAAAGGCTAGAATGATGGTTAGATGTATTAAAATGGGATGTACATGAAGAATCCATGCTAGTCTAAGCTAGAATGCAGAGTCATTCTAAATCAAGACTTTTTGTGATGTTCATACATGTGGTGGGATTGATGATGACAATATAGAAGCCACTTCAAAGTGGATTGTAACTGCTTATCTCTATGTCTTTAAGTCAATTTTTGAAGTCTGTCAAATTAATAACAGCTATTCCTTGAGGAGGTATAGAACTAAGTGCAATATGCATAGGTTATACATAACAAAATAAAAAGCACTTGATATGCTTAGCCAAGATCACAAGAAGAGTTACAGCAAATTGAGTGCTCTAATGAATTATAACCCTAGATTAGTAGTGGCTATTGAGAGAGAATTCAATGGAGATGCAATTCACCCAATATTCAAAAGATTTTTCATGATGCTTAATGCAAATAGAGAGGTTTTTTTTTTTGAAGTTATAGATAATTTACAGGGGTTGATAGCTGCTATTTAAAGAGGCCATATAAAGGAGTTTAATTTATTAATAATAGTTTGCATTAAAGCTAACTATAGGACACACCAACTAGCCTTATGTATAGTAAAAAGTGAAAACACTCACTTTTAAGTGTACTTCATGGAAAAGTTGTATGATCATATTGGTTGTAATAGAAAAGAGGGCTAATGTTTCATGAGTGATTGGCAAACATGAGTGCTTAATGGAATTGATATGATATTTCTAAATGCAATCAAGAGATACTATTATAATTATATTTATATCAATTTCAAGCAAAAGTTTCCTACCATGTTATTGAAGAAATTCTTTTAGAGAGCACATAGAATTCCAAAATACTCAAAATTCAGTGAAAACATTGAGGAATTGAAGAAAATTGTGATGCTAATCACCAGTGGCTTATAAACATTCCAACTGTATATTGAGCCAAACATACTTTCCCTATCTACACCAAGAGCAACCATATGACCAAAAACATGATTAAATCCTTCAACAACTAGATCAATAGTTTTAGAGGCATGCCTATTGTTAGAATGCTTGAAGAGATAAATAGAAAGATCATGAAACCTATTTATAAAATGAATAAGGCTACAGTGAGATGAAATAGACATTTGTCACCTTTTGTCAAGAGGGAGATTATAGAGGCAAGAATTGAAGCAAGAGGTTCGATATTGATACTTGATCACAAAAACACGTTTGAAGTGATGAAAGATCTGTCTAAAGTGTTTATGGTAGGTTCAAGCGAAAAGACTTCTGATTGTAGGGAATGGTAGAGATATTTGGCCTATCCTGCAAACATAGTGTATATTGTATTTATATGAAAAGGCTAAACATTGAGGATTATATCCATACTTATTTGAAAAGTCAAGCTTTTATCAACACCTATAAGTATCAATATCTCTTTTTGCCCAATGAGAATAAATGACCATTGATTCTAAATAATAATTTAAAGCCCCGTATTATGATTAAGTCTGTTGACAAGTCATAGACAAAGATGAGAAAAGAAGCTAATAAACTAGCTACATTCAAGAGGAGTTCAAGTGTTAAATGCTTAAAGTATGATCAGTGGAGTCATAATAAGAGGACATGTAAAAGGGCAACAGTTTCTAACAAACAAGTTAGCTATCATTTTTATTTCATTCAGTAGTTAAATTGAATTAATTGCATTACTTATGATATAGTCTATGCCATCAGCTGTGAATGGTGAAGGCAGTTTTGGTGCTACTTAGCCTGCAAACTCAAGGCACTACTTTCATTGCATTATCTCAGTCTATTGTCCATGACAATGGTGAGTTTGGTTTATAATTCTCGTAATGGTTTTAGCAACCAACATCCATTTTTATAATTTTAATATGAGATTGTTTATTTTATTCATGACAACAGGACATGTTACTCAAGAATGAAACCATTAAGTTGTAGCATCTAGTATATGAAGTAAATCAAGCATAGATGTAAATGAAAGAAAATAACAGTGAAGGGTAGATTATTCCCTCTAACCATTTTTTAAAGGAATTGGATGATATAACATCTTATTATAGGTAGAAGGATGGAGCTAGTGTATCATTTTTTATTTAGACTAAATATAGGTTTGAGCCTTTTTGTTGTTTTATTTTTTATACATGATACTATCGTACAACCAAAGATAAGCTTGCTTTGTTAATACCTATAAACTACCACGAGTTTGCACGAACCTATTTATATTTAGTTGCTTCATACTTTGTAATGGCTTTTTTAATGTAGCAGTGTATGATATTGCTTCAATTATTTAATGCTGGAATGCAATTTAATGGGTTAGCTTCACACTTGTTTTATGTTGATTTGCTTGTTGGTGTATTATAGTTGCAATTAAACCTTAGTTTTACTACTATTAATTGAAATTATTATAATTGAAGTACTATAATTTCACTTAATTTTTTTATCCTACTTAAAATATTCATGTTATTATTAGATAAGAATTGCAGTATTGAAGTTTAGGTTTTATATTCAAATCAAATAGGGTAGCTCACATTATATGCAGTTAGCAAAGATAGTATGACAACTTCATTAAGAATTATGTCACGATGACTAGTTACAAAAAAGAGCATTATAACTTTACTATATTTTCTCGTTAGAATAGTCAAAGTACAACTCATTACAAAAGTTAAGATAGCAACTTAGGTATATTATTTCAATGCAATACCCATAAGAACACTTAAAGAGGAAAAGTAAGGTATTTAAACAGAGCACAACCCTCACAAAGCCACAAATCACTCTACCTTCTTTTATTTTCTTTAAAGCAGTCTTCATTTTATGCACAATACTTAGATCGTGTGTAGGAATATTTTGAGATTGATAAAGTTTTTTTTCAAAATAGTCTTCACTTTACTCAAGGCACTTAGTACTTCTTCAGGTTGTGCATTCACTTGTTCTTGCATTACTGCACAATTTCTTTGACTTTTAAAGAATGCACTATTGTTGAAATCACTTGGTTTCGGGCACCACCAATGGAAAAAATCATAGACATCATAGGGGTAGTTGCAGAATAGCTTATTTGGATTTTCTTTGGTTTCTGAAACTTTAACGGCAACAAGTACTCTATAAGCACATATGAAATTCTTAAAATTGATTAGATTTCTATTAACTTGACTCCTCCATTTCATGATACCCTTATTGTATTTACCCCTCTTGATGGTTGCTACACTTGACCCTTTGAATCCATGTTGTTAGGATTGAAAGATTGAGAGAAATGTAGTTAAGTTTGAAAAATTTTGAGAGGACGTGGTGAAGCTAGCAAAAGAGGCTCTGTATTTGAATAAGCATATCTGTGGCAATCTAAATATTGGGATCCAACCATCAAATTGCAATAATAAGTATTTATTTACCTTGAATTTTTGTCTTTTTATGTGAGTATTGTGGTTAATATGATTTATTGTTAGGGTTACAATTGTTTTTTATTTGTTAAAGTTAATTATAAATAGCCCATATTTTAAGGGGTATAATGATAATTTTATATTTATTATAAACTAGACGTCTCATGTGTGTAAGTTCTTGAAAACAAAACCGTGGATATTTTGAACTTTTTAACTTGAACTAACAATCAAACATAAAATTAGTTGACGGTAGGAGATTTTTGGCTAATAAATGAACCTTCACATTTAAGTACGGTAAGCCCAAAGCTGAGGGAGAAAAATAAAAATTACCCACCCAACAAATATTAAATTTTCCCTGATTGAGATGCATTCAGTTTTGTCAAATAAAACTAGGGACATGAAGGTAATTTAAGGGAGGCACCAACGAGGAAGAGGAGAAAGCTTTGAATGTGTAGAAAAAGAGGGGCACTTCGTTGAGTGTGATTTGACAAGACAATCCCGTGCTTGTCGGCCTAACTCAGTTGCCTCAACACAAACCAAACCCAATGGCCATTTTATTTGTATTTTTACACCAAAACGGTTGACTCCTTAGTCTTTGCCGCCTTCACCTATCCATCTTTCCAATTCTTCCTAAGTTTCAGGCTTTATTACAATACAATTGGCTCCTACATAATGAGGTTATATGGACTTTTCTACTTTATGTAATTCATGAGGCTTTTAGCAAACATGTATTATTGTTGCACTATAATAACTGTATTGTATTGTATTAGAATATATTGTATTTTATAATGCACAATCTATGTTCAATATAATGTTGCGGTATTATAAATAATAATAATAATAATAAATTCATATTAATTAGGATTATTAATATTTTAGTAGCATATTATTAGTTGTAAAATCAGTCACCGAGAGATCCCACTAACATATTCCTGTGTCTTTTGAAGTAAAATTTTACTATCATTGAAATTTTTGCTGCCGGACTAAGGTAAATGTGCAATCATACTAGTATTCAAACTTTTGTTCACCGTAGATATATCGTCATTAAATAATTAAATAAAATTACATAAAAATAACAGTTATTTGTTTCCTTTAATATCTGAGAAATGATTCAAACTTACCCATCAGTCATAAAGTTTACTAGCTAGCTCCAATAATAAGTATCTGCAATCTTTTCTAAAGGTGCATATTTGGGTTGCAGCAAATGCAGTTAATATGATTCTTGTAATGCAGATTTTGATCGACAAACAGCTAAAAAAGGCATATCTTTTGCTTTGTTTATTAGCAGTCTAATCAATAAAGTAAACGAAAAGTGGAAACGATACCAAATTTTAGATAATGTCAATCTTAAATCTCAATTAGCCAAAAGCTTGCGAAAATTACATTTCACCATAATCTAATCTCATTAACAAAAGCTTCATGATCTGTTCCAATTTGCTGTGGGGTCTTTTAATCTTCTTCCTAATTCACTTCAGACATAATGAATATTTATGACTGGTAGTTAGGATCCATTGACGTTTCTTAATCTAAGCTCTCGTGTTTTTTTTTTTTTTTGAAAAAAATAAAATTTGTATTACAGTAATATTCTATTTTGTGAATATTTTTGTTTTTAGTTTGATTAGAATTCATGTTTATTTGGAATTTTTTTTCTTACAATAGAATTCTAAATAGATGCATGTCGATTATGAAACATCTTTTGTCAGGAATTTGAAATTTACAATAAAATGATATTTAGTATCATTTTTACACTATGCCACATATTGGTATTACTATATGAGATTTGAGAGTTCAACTATAATGTAACAACTACATTAGTATACTATGGTGAATTAGCCACAAGCTTTCTATTTTCTGTAATAAATTTTTTGTTACTAGTAATAACAATACGTTGCATGTTGCAGATTTACTATAACATGCAGTGTAAACCTATATGATGAGATTGAGGGCAAACTTATCACATGCATGCGGGATGAGGCATGTTTAGGTCCTATTCAAGTTCCCATCGAACTTGTCACAAGAGTTCATGCTAAGAAATTCAAAGAAGCAATTATGGGCTAATTTAAGCAGCTTCGGCTTAATATAATTTGTAGAGGCCTATTGAAGAAATCGCACATGATATACAGACCATCAAATGTGTGATTCAGACTCTTGAAATTTTTGAAAAATCACTACCATAATAGTAGCAAGTCAACTTGCATATTTTGGCTAGAAAATATGCTAGTTTCATTTTCGGACACTTTCTATTTCTTGAGAAAAACAAGTGGTGAGACAAATCAATTATTTCTCTTTTAATTATCTACTTTCCATTTCAATTAATGTAAGGCATTAAAGCCATTTAAGAGACTTTCCTTATTGCTTTAGATTAGGTGTTTTCTTTATATAATTAATTCTGTTTTTATTTTGGTTTGGGGCTTATTTCTTACAAGGGTAATTATGGGATAAAAATTCTTATAACTAGCCCTATATAATGTAATCACATTTAATAAAGAAGACATATTAGTTTTAATGTAATCAACATGAGAGTTTAGTTATCTTTAGTTTTTAAATTAATTTTTAAACTTATCATATTTTCGTATTATTCAAACCTTTGACTTATCATTCAGACTATTAATAACTAATTGCGGCATCCTCACGTACCAAAGTTCATGCCTTCATTGAGCACAGGGTTGCAGTTTCACTCAATTCTGAGTCTAGAATTTGATCTTAGAGACTAAATTGATTAGGATCATGTCAATTCTTCAATAGGGTCATCAATATAGATAGTAAATATAATTAAAACAAAAGTGTTACCGATAACAAAAATGCAGTGACTGCAATGCGTAACTAATATACCTTAGCGAAACTGGAGATTTAATTATGCTCTTACATTTTGAATTAATAATTATACTAGTTATAGACTTTTAGCTTATCCAGAGAAGATCATATCTATGAGGAAAGGCTCTGGTATATTTGATTGCTACGAACTCCATATGATACAAAGTTTGAAATAAATATCACAGTGAAATAATTTGGAATGATTAAAAAAAGATTCTTTTAATTGCACTGAACATATATAGCTAGTCTTAGCTAATTGATTAATCAACCAATACTTTTCACATAGAAAAGGAAAAGGAGAAGCATAATTTTTCCTGATTTAGACATAAATAAAGTTGATGAGATGAGTATGAATCAATATATTAAAGGTTGATTTAAATCAACTTCTAAAGCTTTGATTTAATCACAATTAGCAATTGTATAGTTCAAAACCTTAAATGCACCATAAATGTCACAGTAGAAAACATCTTTCGCGCTTTATAATTATAAAATAAATTGTAGGTCCTAGAAGATTTCACTTCATTAATTATGGCAGATGCCGCTTTTTTTGCTGCAATTAAAAAACATATATGATGATTCAAAAGTATTTCTCGCTTACTCTAGCATAACTCTTTACACTTGCTAATTTTGCATTATATCTCTGTCTTTCTTTTATTCTCAGTTCTAAAAGCTCATTTCTTACTTCCATTTTGAGGCATAAAAAAAGCACATTGTGCTTTGTAAAAGCAAAGTTAAAAATTATAATCCAGAAACCATGCCACCTAAAGACTGGCAACTGTGGCCCAATTGCGAAGATTTATTATTATTATTATTGTTGTCGTCACTATAATCTCTTTCTAATCTATAACTTGGACATACAAAAAATATCACCAAGAAACAGTAAGTCTCAGCAATATTTTTTTTATATTTTTTATTTGCTCATACTAAATGATTTCATGTGTTTTAACAAAACAAGAACAAACGTGCATATACGACATGCATATGTAGTGATTTAAGGAAAATTCTATAATGCCATAATGAAAATTATGGCATCAATATTTAATAGATATAAATATTATAAATTACACATAAAATTAATAAATATAAAATAAATTTAGTAAATTGATATAAGATTATTAATTATTTAAAAAATTAACATTGTTTCTATAGAATTTTAGTAAAAAATATTTTAGTCATTAAAAAAATACTTTAACTAAAAAAAATTACTCATTAATTAAACCAAAAAAATTATTGAAAAAAGTAGAATAAGTTTTATTGAATTAGTTACCATAAATTTTATATTTATTCTAAGACATTTATATAGCTTTTTTTCTATTTTCTATAATTATACCTACATATTACACAAGTTAACGAAGCATAATTATTTATCTTGATGTGAACCAAGTGAAAACAAAACAAAAAAGGTACTCTTATATTACTAGACATATATATGATATATCAATAAAATTATATCTAATTTTGAGTCTTGTGCATACTTTATGTAGTTTCAAATTTTTTATTTGTATTTAGAGGCAATTTATGGTTGTTATTGAAGAAGTATGGAAAGATGCTAAATAACCTCATCTTACAACTACAAAATATCTTAAAATAATATTTTTCAAAAAATTTGATTTTAAACATAAATTTCATTCTTAATAAAATATCACATATATTACATAAATACAAAATTAAAATTATTCAATTTAAATGAAATAGTTCAATAAAGATATAAGGTGATAAACATTATAACGAGTTTTTATTTTATAATTATGATTGCTATTGTAGTAACTCTTATATTAGTTTACTTATTTTACTCTTTTATTAATAAGTTTTAGGCATAATCTACAAAGTTTATGTTTTATTTTGTACTTAAATGTTGATTTACTTATTTTATATTATATTTATAAGTTTTTATTTTATTTATTAGTAATACATCAATTTGTAATTTTATAGTAATTTACTTATTTTACCTTTCTTTTACAAGTCTTGTGTTTCATTTCTAAAATTTATGTTTTATTTTACAGTTAGTATTAATATACTGGTTTTATATTATATTTGTAAGTTTTTTTTTTGTTTACTAGTAAAACATTAGTTCACTAGATTATATTAATTTACTTATTTTAGCTTCCATTTATATGTCTTATGTTTGATTTTCAAAATTTATGTTTTATTTTGTACTTAATGTTGATTTACTAGTTTTATGTTATATTTATAAATTTTTCTTTTATTTACCAGTAATACATTAACTTATCAGTTTTATAGTAATTTGCTTATTTTACCTTCTATTTACAAGTCTTTTATTTCATTTTCAAAATTAATGTTTTATTTTATAGTTAATGTTAATTTATCAGTTTTAAGTTATAATTACAAGTTTTGTTTTGTTTACTAATAATGCATCAATTTATCAATTTTATATTAATTTACTTGTTTTATTTTTTATTTACAAATCTTATGTCTAATTTCTAAAATTTTATTTTATTTTATGCTTAATATTGATTTATAAATTTTATGTTAAATTTATAAGTTTTATGTTTCATTTAATAATTTATGTTTAATTATAATATTAATGTCATAACTTTAATCATTGGCCTTATAGAATGAACCATGACTTAATAGTAATTTTACTCTTATTTTAGTAATCATTTCTGCTACTTAAGATTGTTTGATTGTTTGAATCAATAACATGAAGTGACATAGGTGTCCTACTGCCAACCATATGATAGGTGAAGTTATTCACTAGATTATTTTCCTACAGAGGAGTGATCTAACATATAATGTTGTCCACTAGCTCTATCTTGTTAATCAAAATTTCTGACTCTATTAGTTATATTTAAAAAGTTCATTTTAAGAAACTACACCCATTAAAAACTAGGTCTTATCGTAATTATGACTTGTACTAAAATAATTGGAGTAAAGAGCATTTACAATCAAATCAGCTACAACCAAGGTCAGCCCCAAATTTATACTTTTAAAGGGTCTGCCTAAGTTACGGTTCTCGTAACCCTTGTCTTTTTCTTACATCCAATTTCATGCAAACCCTTATATGTTCTTTCATTTAGAATGTGTTATATATATTATTCTTTTATTTTATTTAAATCCAATGATCATTAAATTTGCCTTAAAATTTTTGAATTTCAAAAATACTCTTCATTTAATTAAAAAATATGGTTATTATTAATCTAATTATTATAATAATTATAATTATAATTTTTAAATGAATTATTATTATTATTATTATTATTATTAACAACAACAAAAATTTATTATAATTAAGTAATACAGTAACAATAATTAAAAATATTTTTTTAGTTAAATTGTTAATAATAATAATTAAGAATAATTATTATTTTAAGTAAAATTAATTAAGCCCTTCTACTTTTTTTTATTATTCAAAATTACTATGAAATTTTCTACTTACATATATTATAAAAATTTAATTTATCTCTGTACACTCTTTTTCATTTATTATTTTTTTTGGAAGTGTCAAAAATATTTCTATTTATGACCACCACACATTAGTTACTATAATACACTAATAGTAATAAAAAGATAAAAATTTACTTAAATTAGTTCTAAAAAAAGTACTTTCCTCTCTTGAAAAATTACGGTATCTCTTTTTTCATCACTCATTATCCACAAGATTTTTAAGAATATTATCATTCATCTTTTTTATAATATCATCTCATAATAATAATTATTTTCATGATAAAAAGGTTTAATTAAATAAAAAATAATTTCTCTTTGAATCCATCATTCTCCACTATTAATTTCTCTTCAACTATCTTTACCGATAATTAAAGTCACTATTAGACTTTTTAGAGAGAGAGAAAGAGTGAGAGAGAAGAAGAAGAAGAAATAAGAAAAAATATATATATAATGTTTATAATTTTATAGTACATTCACTCAAGAGGAACTGAGATTAACTGGAATAAGAATGAGTTATAATCAAAATAGTTAGAATTGAGATGAAGAATTCGAATTAAAATAATTTATTTACTTCAACTGGAAAAATCGTAGTTAGAATGAGATGTATTATCATTGATGTATTTACTTTGTCTTAAAATCAAAATTATAATGAATTCAGCTATAATAAATTACTATAAAATTCTTAATTAATTTTTATCATAATTATTATTTTGTAATTTATTTATTGTAATTATTATTATTAGTATTATTCTTATTATTCAAAAATTAATTATTAATAAAAATTATTGTTAATTATTATTAATAATTTAACTAAAAATTATTGTTAATGTATTACTTTAGTATATTAGTATATTACCTTTTTGTGTTAATAATAATAATAATAATAATAATAATCATAATAATAATGATGATGATGATGATGATGATGATGATGATGATGATGATAGTTCATTTGAAAACTATAATTATAATAATTATTATTATAATTATTTATTTAATAATTATTATATTTTTTAATTCAATGAAGGGTATTTTCAGAATTTAAAAATTATAGGGTGGATTTAATACTCTATGCATTTAAATAAAATAAAAGAATAATATTTATAAATACATTATAATAATAATGATAATAATATAATAATTAATTCATTTAAAAATTATAATTATATTTATAATTATAATTATGATAATACTTAATTTAATAATGACTATATTTTTAATTAAATAAACGATATTTTTGAAATATAAAAATTAGAAGGTGAATTTAATGCTAATTGGATTTAAATAAAATAAAAGAATAATATTTATAACACATTATAAATAAAAGAACATATAAGGGTCTATATGAAATTGGACGTAACTTAGGCGTACCCACTTTGAAAACATATATACATTTATGTTGGACTGCTTTACTTGATAGTACGTAACAAATAATAATATGATGCTCAATGAAGAACCACCGTTGGATAATTTTCATCTCTCTTCTCCAATTTTAAGAAAGGGGTCAAATTCACGCTTGTGGTAAAAGGTAAATGGATTTCTCCATTATTTACAGTATTTTATTTTTTTTTTGGAGTTTTCCCTTTTATTAAATGTCAGGCTTGCTCTTTATTGTTCACTGTTTTGCTAATCAATATATATTTTTAACTAAAATATCAGTAGATATAATAGAAAAAAAAATCCAGTGTAAATCAAAGGTCCTAACGAATGTCTAACTGCAATATTAATGGAATTTTATACGAGAAGAAAATAATAATAATGATAACAATGGTGCTCAGTCAATAAATCCAAATAAAATTGCCCACGTCCAATTACAAAGACAAGCCTGACACCTGAAAAAAACAAATGTTAGTGGTCACGGGCTTATAACTGAAGTTCACTGAGTGGAGTCTTGAATATCTTTTCAATGGATACGGCATATGTTATACATAGAGACAGTCCAACTTAACAGAGAGTGAAAGATGGATGATGAATAAAAACCAGACCCATTTGAAAGATAAAAGGGCAAAAAGGCAACAAAAGGAATGATAATATCAAACGAAGACTTCATTTGATCTTGATAGAAGAGACATGTGATCAATCCTGGCCTCTTCTCTTTCTCCCAGTCGACTGTAACTGTACATAAGTTTTAATGTTAAGTCTAAAATGACTGCATGTAAAAGTGTCTCAATAGCTGGCACGTGGGAGTCAGTGCACGCAATTAACAACAACAGTTGCCAACTTATATTATTCAAACTACTAGATGTTCAACAGTAGCGATAGAGAGTGATCATTGTCTTTGCCACGTGTCACTTATGTGGAGGTGTTTGGGTGGGGGACTTATATATATATATATATATATATATATAGAGACCGTTTCTATGTGTTTGTACGGTTCTTTAGCCGTTTTTTTAGGGTTAAAGGCTTAAAGAAATGGGGTTGGATTCGGGTCTGGTCTGGTCTCAGGAGTCTGGTCTGAACTCTGAAGTCTGATGGATTGAAAGGTCAGACGAGGCCACTTCATATGTCAACATCAAATCTCTCACATGCATTAACCCTCGTCTTGTCAAATCATTTGGAATCAGTCAGCAAGCAAAAGCACCAACATCTCTCACGCTTACCCATCAATCCCCACCTCCTGCTGGTTACATCATGTATGTATGTATTTCCGATACAGTGTTTTTTCATTTGTGTTTCTATTTTTTTATTTTTTGTCTTTTTTAAATTGAGCTAGTAGTTAGCGGTAACCTTAAGTTTCTATATCCTTACCAATATGCGTTTGTGTTTTTATTGGATATTGTGCAAATTGATCATTTCGACCAGTCCTAAACGCGGTCCATATTGCGTGGAAAGGATGTGGAACATGTACATATTAGTTATTTTGATCGATTGACAACAACCAATAATGAAGAAACCCTTAACTTCGATGTATAAATTTTTCAATTTTACAAAAACATGACTCGGAGTACACAAACCCTAATTATATACAAGAGAAACTCTGAAATTAATAAGGAAATCCCACCCTAAAATATTTATATGTTGAGAGAGAGAGAGAGAAAGCAACTATAAGCGAAAAGATGTGGGAATTTTAAAGTCGGAGAGATCTAAGATCTAAACTGTAAAGAGAAAACGTATGCGTTCAAAGAGATTATGCGGATGAATGTCAACTACTAGTTCGTAAGCATTTAAAATCGAATCGACGCTTTTTAGTTACCGGTAGAAAAAGTTCCAAGTTCCAAAAATCAAATTAATCATAACCGTTTATGAAATCTAACGATGGAAATATGGGGATGTACGGTCCGGGCGGACGGACCGTAGCTTACGCCTACAAACTTACAAAATATATACATCAACTGATTGACGATGTTTAGGGTTTCTGCCAACTGTCCCTTACATAATTTCCTCGCATATAATGCAAATTTCACTTGTGCAATATATATTATTCGGTATCTCTACCTAAGACTTTTGTATATATGCTGCAATTTAGCTCAGTTTGATTGGTGCAAAGGTAAAGGAAATGCTTTAGAAGTTGGAGACAGCCTTTATCAAACAAGATTTTGAAGATTTGATCACACTTTCAGGAAAAATAAAATCTATGTAAAAGTACTCCACAGTTTCAATTTCACACGGTTTTATCTGGCATCCTTAACAATCACTACTGCTTTCATGAACTAAGTAGTTGCGTTGCCCTTGGAATTCCTTTGTGGGGCTAGCTAGGAAGAAAAGGAACAATGACGGCCCCACGTAAATTGTGGTTCAATTAATCAATGCCTTGCATCTGATGAAACCATGATCTCAACTATCCACCCTCATCAGTTTTAAAGAGATCATGTCTGTTTTGGAAATCCCCAAACGGCTCCTAGCATCAATGCTATAGGCTTTTCCATTTTTTGCTGGAAAAAAAAATAAAAATAAAAGAAATAAACCCTTTGATCTACAATGAAAGATGGGACCCCTTAAAAGAAAATTTGGTTATGGATAGACGGGAGAGCCACAAATTTATTCCCACTTAAAATGAGTGCCTGGCTATGGCATGATGGCAATGGTTGCCCTAGTTGGTGGAGGTCAAACAAGTATAAGCAAGTGGGTTTCCCCTTCTCTATTTTAATTTTTTAATCTAAGTGGGAACTGGTCTCCCAAAGACCTGCATGCTCACTCTAGGTACTTAGTTAATTAATTCTTTCTATATATTAAACCTTGTTTGGCAACGGGATCAAAATCTCATATTATATTAATTGATATTGCTTCATGAGAAATCCACATATCACATATAAGAAATTTATAAGGAAATAGAGTTTAAAATTAGGAATATAATCACATTTTGACCTCCTTATACAGTTAGTTGAATAATTTTCAATTAAGGACTTCTAGTCATATAAAAATCAAGGACAAGTTAAATACACACACACACACACACACATATACTAAAATTTATAATTTTAATCTTTTAGTTTACTCTTGATTTTAATATATGAAATTAATTATAGTCATATTTAGGTCCCTAATAAATTTTTTATGATAAATTTTACCCTGTTCTTAAAACCGAAACATAAAAAACATGCTAATGAATGATAAATGTGATCTACCAACAAATAATTAACTAAAATTTATTAATATGAATGGTTTTAGCAATTACAAATTTTGTTAGAGACCTAAGCTTTAATAACAATATTTAAGAGAGAGCAAAATATGCCTCCCCAACCCCCCCCCCCCCAAAAAAAAAAAAAAGATTATCAAAAGACATTGTGATTTATGATCTATTGCTAGGTGGTAAACATCTGTTCATGCACCACTGCGGTAGCCGACACCTAATTATAATATATCTAGTCAACGAAGTAAGATGGGCAATTTGATCAATGTGGGACCTGTTGTTATTCAATTTTTTTGATGGGGAATAAAAGATTATTGTTGATCGATTAAAGTATTCTTCTATGGGAATGGGACACTCGTTTGTCAATGGCAAATTAAAAGCAACTTGTGCACATTATAGATCAAATATTTATACTTTCAGATATCAAATGCATTAAGGCACCATATATCATCATCAGCATCATCATCATCGTTATTATATATACACACTCACACTCACACCCCCTTTTACCTGTTCCTTTCCTGAGTTTGGTTTCTTCAGTTAAGTCTTGTTCTTTTGGTAAACATGATGATTTAGTCTTCAGGAAGTAATGAGTGAAACACAATGCCATGCCCAATGTGTATTCCTGTTCCATACCTAGAAGTTATTGGAAATCATTTCAATAGTTTAAGAAGAACAGTTTCTAAAGCTATTTCTAGAAACTATTTTCCAGCGGAGTAATCTGGCCACGACTCATGATTATTAAAATATTTAGTGCTATGACATAATATACGGCAGAATATGATGCTACAAAAGTTATTTAAGAAAGGAAAAAATCTATTGGCACAATCTAAATATTTCCACATATAATAGACAGGGATTTAGAAAAAAATCAATCTTACAACGTCAATAAGAGGCACTTGAAACATCTGGTTTTCCACTAAGTCATTGAATCGTTTTTCATGCTACAAAAGTTAAAAGAAAATTAAAACTAACAATGAAAGTTATTGTAAAAATGGTTAATTGAAGTGATTACATACTCATTTTGCTTGAGGGCAAGATTAGAAGCAATGAAGGGATCTAAAATTATTTAAAATGTTATAATGTTGGAAGCCGTCATTAGGAACAAAGCTGGCGATCAACATGATTAAATTAATACTTATATAGTAATCAGATTTTGCCTTGCCCGTTGTGCCGGTAAAAAAACTGTCCTCGATGATCATTAAAAAAACAAATTGTGATGACTAGGGATCTAAACAAAGGAACAAATGATTATAATCTATGCTAAATTTGATCGTTTAACTTATACAGCAAAATAATAGCCGTTTCTTTACATGATTGCACCAATTGAGAATAGTTGTTGTCTTCTTTCCGCATGCAGTCGTCTCATGCAAATATTATTATATACACAATAACTATGAACATGTATATAGTTGTTTATAATATAATCTAGTTAATTACAATTAGTATTTATATCGTCATAGAAGCAAAAATTTTGTTGTCAGATGGGTATACAAAGAATATTTGAACATGCACGATAACATGATTGCTTAGAAAATTGCGCATCTATCTTGTCTTCAATACCAAACCCTTATTGATACGGTGAGATTGAGACTCAAATCCATCGTTACTAGTCTATGTCAAAATGCTAATGATTTTCACCAAGACCACGTGAATATATATTATATGTGGCAACTTTCAATATACTTCATGTGGCAAACATCATATTATGTCAAATCCTAGTGTTTGTCACCTTTAATCAAGTCAAAACTGGCCGACCTAATTCCATTTGGACGAAAATAAAAAGAAAATAAAAGTCTTCTTTGAAACCCTAGAGGGTCTTTTAGAATGAATGAATTCGAGGGAGCTATGACTGAGGGCCTCTTAATTGGTGGAATGTGCATTTAAATGATTATCTAATGGATGTGAAGGGCTTGAGCTGACACCATTATACATACATACTCCATTTCTCATATTTTCCACCATATGCACCACCGCACATTTATGGAAAAATGAATTGTGGTATTTTGACCCTACTCTCCACAAAACAAAAGAAAAGAAAAAAGGGGAAACAAATAATATGACGCTCACCCACTTCTTCAATTCTCATACATGGCGTTTTTCATATTTCCCAATAACATAACATCAAATCACCAACTCAAATTTGATATTTAGAAGCCTACACAATTCAATTGGGTTCCACATAAGAGTCCCAAATCAAAGTCAAACCTCATCCTTATCATTGTAAATTAAACCATTCAATCAACTTGTTTTAGTTGGACTATTTTCTATCTTTCTCATCAAAAGCGAACGGCCTAGAAGAAGAATTTGTTAGTCTGATTTTCAAACTTCAAGTTGTCCTCCCATAAAGCTTTGAATTGTAATTTGTAGTCTTATAGCCAAAATTCAAACCATTTAGGTTTCAGCAAGGATATAGCACTGAACAAATTCCGATTCGATGGACGTTTTCTCCTTAAATTAAATAAAAAGGCAACATTAGAAAAGATAAAGAACAATGCATTATGGTACAAAAGGAGGACTTAAAAATATTCAAATTCAAGGCATTATTTGCATGTTATTAGAGTAATTATGTGCTTTGCCAAATCTTTATATTGAGATATTGTATTCTAACATGGAATGTCACATAGGACTGATATGTTTTTAAACATGATCGTATCACCTTAATGGATCTAATTGGATGAGGGACATAGTTATAATCTCAAATTATGACAAGGGCCTCCACAAGATCTTCAATTGATTAGTAGCAGGATCTCCCTATATTACGGTTATAACATACACGTGATGTGCTACGGTGTTGGGTAAGACCCATATAATATTATAACTATCTCATATATACCTTACTGCCAGCTGTAACTTAAATTTTCTCTTCCTTAACATGAATGTTTTCTCTGCTAAAAGTTTTGAAACGAATAGTGATAATTTTCTGCCGCCAAATAAGGGCTCCGCTCACGTCAGTCAATCAAAAAATTAGCTGCCAAAGAATTCTTTCAAAACCTGAAGGTTTTGGATTTTGACAAGCAATCCAGTAGTCAAATTCAACTATGTATCATTGATATTCATTGATGTTAGTTAATTTGATGATTATGTAATTGTACTTTATGATATGACTTGAGTTAGGCAATGCTTTGAATGAATTTAGGTATGATTTTAGGCTTCTATACTCTGATTTTGACCATTTATTGATCTTTTGACTGCTGAATAATTATCTGCCAGTGCCTTGAAGCCAATAAAGTTTGTCACATCCGAAGATCACATGAGTTTGATCCTTAACATCAAAACGAGCGTAAATGAAGATCCTCCTCAGTCAAACAATATATATATATTTCCACTATTAGATCCAAAGATAGTGAGAATAATAGCTATAATGAACGAAAATATGGAAAATCCCCGAATTATTAAATTTGAATATTTTGAGTTTTTATCCTTCAATATTTTTGCACAAACTAGGCAATTAAGCCCTAATGAGTGACGAGTCAAAGTTTATTTTGATTCTTTAAAATCGGCATGATATCCTTATTTTAGATCTTTGTCACATGCAGTGTCATTCCAAAGTTTCATCAACTTAGTGCCTTATATTGTTCTACTTCTATACTTACAAGTCCCTATGTGTTTGTTGTTTTGCGTATAACTTTAATTCTTCAATCAACTTACAAAGTGAAACATCATGTGTTGTGCATGAAAAGAGAGATGATCCATTCATGCATACATATATATAGATGAATGATGATGATAGATTGATGGTAAAAGGGAAAAACAAAGGCTGAAAGGACATATCAACGGACAAAAAGGACCAAATGTCACATCTCTTTTTCAGATGCGCTTGGATTTTTACACGACTTAAGTCTTTACAGCAATTGGAACATCATTCTAATGGGAATAGGAATAGACAATTGAAGCGTGTATTTACAATTAATGCTGTTCGCTACTAGCTCTAGTGCTAGTTATTAGCTAGCTAGCTGGCTAGCTACCGATCTTTAAATCCTTTGTAGTCCATATGTAGGGCTAGTTATTCACTATTTTTGTTTATTCACTGCACCCATTTGAAGTTTGTACGTAGGGCAAGCTATTTTGTCCCGAAACGCTAATTCCAGACCAATGTGACTTCTGAATTTACGTTTGAGTCTTGACCTTGACCAATTGGCTGATACGATCACTGTTGTGATACTGAGAAGGGATGTTCACCAATGGAGCAAGAGGAATATTGTGTTTTTTTTTTTTTGGATTGGAGGAGAAGATGTACCGTACAATAATGTTAAACGAAGAATAACCTCCACCCCAAAATATATACATTTTTCGGATTTTTATGAAAGTTTAGGCATTGGGTGTAGAGTCTAGTCTTCCTAAAGCATAGAGATTAAATGATCATGAAAGATGAAAATTGTTGATGTCAAAAAATGACCTCAATAGTTAAATTTATTTTTTTCAGGGAGAATAGAACGAATCAACACTTAAAAAATCATTCCAACCGCAATCTCCTACACCTGCCAACCATAACCTCCTAAACCTACCAACCAAAAAATACGACTAGGACAAGTTAGTAGGGGTTCTGACGTCGGTCCTCCAATGCGGTCCTCCAATGCTTAAGTTAGAAAATTTGTGTATATGGCATTAAGAATTAAAATGGAGAGTTGGAAATAATTTAAATCAAAGAGTTTTTGTGGCCCCTCTGGTGGAAATTTTTGTAGTAAGCAACAAGGTCTTGAGACTGGCTGCTTGTAGGATTTTCAATCAATTTTGCTAACCCTCATACTTGAGATTCTCTTTCGCTTTTATAACCCTAGGGTTGTAGGCGATTACCACGATTTCCATTCACTTAATGGTAGTTATCTGTGGTTATACAATAGTCATAGACAGTTAACAAGGTAGTGATATATAACTCCCCTACGAATTAGGTCACGTTATCTTCCTCTAGTTGGAAAATATATAAGTTATGTCATTCATGCAAGCTTCAGGTTGAACATATGAATCAAGTCGTCCATATAGATTTTAAGTTGTGTTATTTATCTGATTGTCAACATAGGCAGTAGGTTGTACTATTGAAATCGACTTAATGACAGTTAGTTCTAAGTGGGTCTAGGTCGACCATATTTCTTTGTATAGTTAAGAAAAATTCAACCCAAACAAAAATAATACCAGATACCTTTAAAAACTTAATTAGCAGTACCATCTAAAGTCAATACCAAACACTTAAAAATTGTAGATCCAATATTTAGTAGTAATAATTTTTTATTGTCTCACTTGTTACTTATTGGAATAGTTATTCCCATAAGATCAACATCTTTCTTTTAGAAAATAGATGAGATGTACTCACTATAAATTTTAGTTAGCATTTCCTGACCTCTTTTGATTTTCAACGTCCTCTTCTTGATTGCACTTCTTTTTAGTTCATAATAATATTAGAGATTTTAAAATTTTAGTCTTAACTTGAATCATATTGTTATATGTTTTTCATTTATTAAATAATAAATATAAAATTATTTATTATTTTATTCTACCATTTAATAAATAAATATCACTTTCATTAGAATTAAATATTGAAATCTATAACATTACATTAAATATTTTATGTTATATTTTTGGAGTAAGTGAAAAGAAAACTCAAATAAATTTGATAATATTGAGACACTTATATATGTGATGAAAGTTAAAATATCCTCTTGTACCAACTTGGATTATAATATTTGCCAAACTATTCTTTTGCACTCTATTAATTAGATGCAAAACATTTTATCTTATCATACGATTTCCTAAAATGGCATCTTACCCAATTTTACTTCCTCAAGAATCCCTCTTGGCTAAATTCATTGGAATCTTCGTAAGGGTTAAACTTTTATCCTTCGGGGTTTATGAATGCTTTCACCACTTTCTCGCTTTTACTCTTTTACATAGTTAATGGTCTGTATATAATTAAGAAAAAGAAATCTACTTATTAATCTTCCAACTCAAGCTTTTCGCATTCACATAAGGAAAAAAGAAAAAAAAAGAAAAAAAAAGAATTCCACCTTTATTCGTATCACAAAAAGCTCATCCAATGAGCTAAAAGAGTGTTATTGCAGTCGGCACAATCAAGAATGCAAGCTTGTTGGCTGTTGCATCACAAATTTGTTAAACTGCAAATCTCTTTTTAATAACTTTTACTGTCGGGTATCGACAGAAGTTCTATCACCCAATTTCCAATTGACCATATGCGTTAGTACTAATGTAAACTGCTTTCGTGTACTTCAGTTATTCATTTATTTTTATTTTTTGAAAAGTAAAGTTTTTCAATTTAATCTATCACTGAATTTTTTTTGATCCAATTATATTATAATTTACAAATATTTACAATAAAAAGTGTATAAGAACCTCTTTTTAGGATATCTGTAATAGCATAGTTGTGATAGGAATCAAATAATGAATCAAAATTGATCCTAGAGATTGTGATAAGCATAAGATGAAGATACTCCTCAATTAAACGTACGTAATTAAAATCAAGTGTATTATAATATTCATGTAGGAAAAATCATTAGCCATTAGGAAATGCAAAGATGGTAAAAATAATGGCTATCGTGAAATGAAAATATGAAGATTTGTTAATTATTATATTTGAATTGTGGAATGAAAATACGAAGAATCCTCAATTAACATATTTGAATATTGTCTATTTAAATCACTCATTGTCTTTCGTATAAATTGAACATTAGAGCCCTCATTGAATAATAATATTGAATTGAAAGTTAATTTAATTATTTTTTAATTGAAGCCAAGGTCTAACTCTAGGGATAACGATACATATTTCAAAAGTTTATCCCAAATTATTTTTTAAATAATCTGTCATTCATTTAGTGGTTAGTAAAGTTTGACAATAATCAAGTCATTTAAATGCATGACGAGTGTTACATAGTGTTACACATCATAAATATTTTTATCCAAAAAAACTATCCTAAATGATACATTATTTATCAATTAGTTAATGAGATAATATAATTAATTAAATTAAATCTTGTACAGAATTATAAATTACTTAATGAATAATCACATCATTTGAGATAAAATGTAGGGTGTCTATTATTACTCTTAAGTGCATTATTCTGCAATTCAATTGATAAATACCACATTCATTTCAGATGAAAATTTGGGATAAAATTTCGGTATGTGTAGCACCTAGCTCCAATGATAAGGAGCAGCCTTCAATTTGGATTATATGAGTTAATAATATATATATAGCTAAATTTTTCGGTCTTGAACCTGAATTAACTAAATCTGCTCTCAAAAGTTGGAAGAAAACTAAATGCTCCTTTACAATCATTTGATCTAGCAAGGTGAATCATAATCCACACAGAATAAATCTAGCTATTTCCTTTTTTAAGATTTGATCTAATAAGGTGAATAAAATTATCATGAGATGTTACAAATTGCTCTCAGTGTAGGCCGCTACTTCTTCTCTTGAGTATGTACACGTAGCTGACTCTTGAGTCTGATAGTACGAAGAATAAGTTTCGGCACAACCGGAATTAAATGTTAACTCGCATTAAGACTTAGTGTTCAAGACTTATATATCCAGCTTAAAAATTAATGCTAGCCGACTGGGATTATCATTCTTTCACAAGTTATATGGCATATTTATTGCATCAGGCATCGGTTATTATCTAAAAGTCAAAAGAAGAGGAGAAAAAGAGTACAATCAAAGAGCTAGCAAGAAAACCCTAGGTCCCCATCATGGAACAAGCAAGAAGGAAGAAGCAATGTCCCGCCCTCCTTGCTATGAGCTATCTTCTGCTTTTCTGAAAAGTGTACTAATCAATGCCACACCATTGATACGTATTGAATTGGCAAAATTATGTTTCTGTACATATTTTTTTTTCATTTATTTATTTATGTTGTAGAGTGACAGAAAAAAAAAAAAGAAAAAGAGAGAAAGAGACTGTGAAAAGACAAGTCAAACGTCAAATCGGGGGTCTTGAAATCATAAGACAGTCAGGTAGATGTGTTGTCAATCGATGGGATTTTGTTGTATTTGCCAAAAAAAAATTAAAAAAAGATAAGAAAAGAAAAACCGTAAAAATAAAGAAGGGCAAAAGAACAGCCTTTCATTTTACTCGTTAAACCCTACACCATAAATAATGATGCATGTAACAAAGAGTACTTGGGTGGCCCGGTCTCCTCTCTAGTTTTAGAAACCCCCACCAATTAATCCACGTGGCAAGTGTTGTCTCACGTGCAGGCTGTGGTTCAGAAAAAATTAATTAAACTTTGATGCGGTGTTGGTATTGCTAATGTTTCTGATGGGGGGCATCAGCCCCAATAATATGAAGCCGACACGGTTCCCTATGCTCCTTTGTCCCTACACCTTCCCCATCCACTCCTTAAATTCCTTTTCTCTGTTATCCATGCATTAATTTTTTCCACTAATTAATCTTAGTGCTTTACAATTTTAATTAACTCTTGTGTCTAATTACAATATCCCATTAATGCAGTATTTTTAATTACGAAGCGGGCGTGAATTAGTTTCTTTAGTCAAGTCTCTTCAGCGTAAACAAGAGGTTTGGGGATAGAAACCCTCGCATAGGTGGAAAGAGAAATGAATTCTCACTATAACTTAAGAAAATATATTATATTATGAAAGAATATTATAATTGTAAGATCAAACACAAGATAAGTGGATGAGTGTACACATATAGAAGCCCCTAATCCATATATAACGTTGTCATGATGTATTTCATTTACTATAAAAATGTATAAGATACTTCCTAATCAGATTATATATTGTATGACTGATGAATGAGGTGCTTCTTTAAAAATTAATAAATTTGGAATAAAGATTATATATTTTTTGTTAGCTATTAGCTTATTATTATTATTATTATTTTTTGGGTAACAATCTGTGTTTGATTAATTACGAGACAATACTTTGTCTCTATATAGATGAATCCAAATTAATATGTTCGTTTATATCAGCAACCACCAACAAGCTGTGTGATCCAAACAATACCTCTACGGTTTCTTCTTATGAGATTGAGAGTGAGATCCCAACAAAGAAAATGAAAGGTTAAGAATTAGGATGGCCAATGTTGTTGTTTTTGTCATTTTTATGAGATAAATTCTTTGAAATATATATAATGATAGCAGATGATGTTGCTTAACTACGTTATGTTGGGTGATACAACCATATTTTGTTGACAAGCTTGTTAATCTAGAGATTCAATAGTATAGCAAGAGTATTTATCATATCACAAATGTAATTTTGATTTCATCCGTGTCTAACCACTAATGAAAAGGGAAAAATAAACTTTTTTCTAATGTCAAAACAATTTTAAGTAGCATATTAAAAATGAATTTTCGCTTACCTTGACACTTCTAAAACGAATGAAATATCATGTTAAATATTAAATTTTCCTTGCCTTGTTATCTCTATAAAACAAAGTGACAGGTCTGCTTTATCAAGTTTTTTAGGTTGAAAAATCAACATCACTTGTATTTTAGAACCAATATCAGACATATTAAAAATTTAAAATAAATGTTCCTTCTTATTTTTCATTTTTCATATTTTATCTTTCTTGCTAGGTCACACTTTAGTCTTAAATTGTAAATATATAGAAAAAGTTTACTTTTATAAAACCTCTAATATTTTTTAGAGCATTTTAATCATTTTCATTATATTAAGGGTATTTTAGTCTTTTTATCCTTTACTACCCTATGACCCTAGTTTAAAAGGAGAAGAAAAATGCCATGTCCGCAATAGAGAGAGATCATCAAAGAAATGAAGAAAGAAAGAAGAAAAAGAAGAACGAAAGAAAAGAAAAGAAGAAGAAAATAAAAAATAAAAAATAAAAGCCCTTTTTCTTAGTTTAGTCATGAAAAAGAAGATGAAAATAAAAAATAAAAAATAAAATCCCTTCTTCTTAGTTTAGTCATGAACAAAAAAAGAAGGGAATTTTATGAGGTCAAAGTTGGTTAATTAAAACAATTATTGAGCAAAGATAGAAGATTGGATGTAAATTTCGATTCTTAATTTTTGTTAATTGTTATACAAAAACATGACAAGATAGGAGTAATAGAAGTCGAAATATAAAATTTTGTAAGGAAATATATTGACAGTAAGTTGTTTAAAAAATCTTAATAATTTGTACAAATTGATTTTGATTTTCCAATTATTGTCAATATATGTCCATGTAAATTTTAGATTTATATTTCTACTAATATAATCTAATCATGCTTCTCTATAACGATTAATGAAAATTAAAAATTGAAATTTACCTTCAGTCTTCTCTTTCAACACAATACCTGTTTCAATTGACACAATTTTGATCTTATGAATTCCTCTTGTTTTGATCATAATTGAGCTAAGGAAAAGAATTTTTTTCCCCTGCTTCTTTCACTTGTTTGCGGATATTCTCTCTCTTGTGGAGATGAATTTTTTTTTTTTTTTTTTTGTCTTAGGTTACTAAGGGATGGTAAAAGAGTAAAGCACTTTAATTTAATGAAATAATTAAAATAATCCAAAAATACTTTAACTTGATCAAGTTCTGAATTATTGATCCTTTGAAATTCAATGAGTTGACACCATTAAATGTTATTTTTATTTTAAATATATTTAAATTTTATGCTATCAATTACTTAAAATTTACGTTAAAATTTTAAATAAAAATATCTCAACTAATTACATTTATTTTTCCACAACTATGTGATGTGCGATCGTATTTATCAAAAGGAAAATTGGTATCCAGACATGACAATGACCACAACACAAATAAATCCACACTAATTTACAATGAAAATTTTAACAAGCTAAAAAGCTATTGTGGATTTGTTAAATTAAATGTAAAGTGCTTCATTCATAGCTTAACCACAGAGAAAATGAACAAAGCAGAATAATAATAAAAAAAATTGAGGGGAGAAATGATTCCAATTGAAACTTTTAAAATGATTAGAAAGTCCTAAAATATATACGTGTCCTAATCACAACCTCATAACTCATGTGATCGAGCTAATATTTTTTACAGTTAATTAACCTAGTGATAATTTCTTTATTGTTATGGATTTGAAAAGCAGTCGTTAGAAACTCATCAAAGCTTTAAATAATGGCCATCGCCACATTAATTAAATCTTGAAGTCAACACAATTAAGTCGTAAAGAATATCATGATTCCTTAACCTATTCTCATCTTATAATAATTATATGCGTTTTGAATAGCGAAACACGAGCTAATTACTCATTAACATAAATAATCTTACCAAGGTCTCTAGGGGCTTGATTGTTTCCAGCAGTTTTTTTAGCTGGTCATTTGAGTGTAAATCTTAAGAATAGAAGGCAAAATAATAAAGAAAAAAAATCATTATCCACCTTTTTTTTAAAAAGAAAAATATTGTCAATCAAATGTCTAAGAGAGTTTGACCGAATTAATTATAATGTTAAAAACAATTTTTAAGAGGCTCGCTCTTGTGAGACGTATTAATACTTGAGAAAGAAACTTTACTCTTAATAATAGCATTAAAGACAAAAGGCCGGGGCGGAACTTTCTTCGGAAACAAATCAAATTAAAATTACACGTAGAAAATTATACTGGAGAAATTAGCTCTAATATACTAATAACATATAAACAACAGTAACGTTGAAGACAAGTCTTCATACAACATCTAATTAATTAACTTCAAATTGCTTTTTCCACAATCATTTCTTTCTCTACCGGTCTCCCTCATTGATTCACTCTTAATTTAATTTTATTTTTCAATTATTAAATTAATTTGCCATCTTCTATTTTAAATAGCTCAGCCGCCCAGAACAGCCACCCATATTGCTCTCACTCACTCACTCTCTCTCTCTCTCTCAAAATAGCCAACACCACAACACACACAACAACTATCCATCGAAGAAGCGAATCTCTCTCTCTCTCTCTCTCTCTCTCTCTCTCTCTGTGCTCTCGAAAAAAAAAAATACAGTAACCATCATATATCATCCTTTGAGCAACGAAACCAAAAGCCTCTCAAATGAAAAATTCTACCTCTTATTATTATTGTTATTAACTCTCTCTTTTTTCTCTTTCAAAATACAGCTTCCACATAACCCTAAAACAGAAAAAAAAGAGAAAAAAATTTATAAGTGAGGAGATGACTCTTGAAGAATCATTAAGATCTCTCTCACTTGATTACCTAAACTTGCTGATCAATGGCCAAGCTTTCTCTGATGTGACTTTCAGTGTAGAAGGTCGCTTAGTACACGCACACAGGTGCATCTTGGCAGCTAGGAGTCTCTTCTTCAGGAAATTCTTTTGTGGACCCGACCCACCATCCGGACTTGACCCGGCTACTGCTTCCCGTATCAACCAAGGACCCCCCTCGCCGGCGTCCAGACCGACCGGTGTTATTCCGGTGAACTCAGTTGGTTATGAAGTGTTCTTGTTGCTTTTGCAGTTTCTTTATAGTGGTCAGGTTTCGATTGTGCCTCAAAAGCATGAACCAAGGCCTAATTGTGGTGAACGAGGTTGTTGGCACACTCATTGCACCTCAGCCGTTGATCTTGCTCTTGACACTCTTGCTGCCGCTAGATACTTTGGTGTTGAACAGCTTGCATTGCTTACTCAGGTTTTATTAATTTTTCATCCAGTACTTTCTCTGTCTTATGTTCTGTTGGTTAATTTTTTGTTCTGGTTTTTCAGAAATGGGTTCAGACTTTTATTTTTAGTTTCTGTTTATGTAGTCCATGAACTCCACCTCCTCTTTATATTTTTTCTTTTTCATTAAGAGTTTTTATTAATCTTATTTTGCTTATATATATATACATATATATGTCAAACAGTATCGATAAAAATACATATTTTATATAAATATGTATATTGCTTTAATTAAGCTTATCTTGATTTCATGTATTATCAAAATTTTCAAGTTTCTGAATCGGGTATTGCTTATCTAAATGTTGCAAGCCCAAGACTTTCCATATTTAGATCTTGATCTACAGTCATATCTTCCACAGCAAGCACACAAAATCTTTCCCAAAAATTCACTATCCTCATTTGGTGTTCTATAAGATTGGAAAGCACCCATTACAAACATAAAAATGCAAGAAACATACACATCCTGCAATACATTCCATTTTTTTTCTAATATTATTATTTGTTTTTTGGGTGAATTTCAACAGAAGCAATTGGCCAACATGGTTGAGAAAGCCTCAATTGAAGATGTAATGAAAGTGCTTATAGCTTCAAGAAAACAAGACATGCACCAACTTTGGACTACTTGCTCTCACCTTGTGGCCAAATCAGGCCTGCCGCCAGAAGTGCTTGCAAAACACTTACCAATCGAAGTGGTGGCCAAAATCGAAGATCTCAGGCACAAATCATCACTTGCTCGCCGGTCCCTAATTTCCCATCACCATCACCACCACCACCACGATCTCTCCGCTGCTGCGGCTGCTGATCTTGAGGACCAAAAGATACGTCGAATGAGAAGGGCCTTAGACTCTTCCGATGTAGAACTCGTCAAGCTCATGGTAATGGGAGAAGGCCTAAATCTTGACGAAGCATTAGCACTTCATTACGCGGTCGAAAATTGCAGCAGAGAAGTGGTTAAGGCCTTGCTTGAGCTCGGAGCAGCCGACGTAAACTACCCGGCAGGGCCGGCGGGGAAAACGCCACTTCACATAGCAGCGGAGATGGTATCTCCGGATATGGTGGCAGTGCTTCTTGATCATCATGCTGACCCTAACGTAAGAACCGTTGATGGTGTCACTCCGTTGGACATTCTAAGAACCCTAACTTCCGATTTCTTATTCAAAGGAGCTGTCCCGGGATTGACCCACATTGAACCAAATAAACTACGACTCTGTCTAGAGCTTGTTCAGTCAGCAGCTTTGGTTCTTTCCCGCGAAGAAGGTATTTTAAACGAGCCTTCTTCTTCTACTGCTACTGTTATATACCCACCGCCGATGAGCTGCTGCAGCGACGAAGTACATAATAATAGTAGTAGCGGCAGTGCTACTACGAATAACAACAGCCTTAATTTAGATTCTTCAAGATTTGTTTATCTCAATCTTGGTGCTGGTACAGGTAATTCTGCTCATCACAATCATCATCAAATGGGGTCATCAAGAATGGACGGTGATGATGATTCAAGCCACCATAGCCAAAGGGAAGCCGTGAATCGACATGATCCGAGTATTTACCACCACCACTCTCACGAATTTTAGCCCGTCAGCTCCATCCATCGACAGCAACTACAACTATATATATATATATATAGTCATATTGATACTCGGATCATATATTCATATATCTGATCAATTCTATTTCTCTAAATGAATATTTGTCAATGGATGATGATGAATTAACAAAAGACAAGCAAGCACTGGAATTGAGTTATATAATACGCTTTTGTCAGTACTTTCTTTTTTCCTTTTTTTCACTTTTTTTTGGGTTTTTTTTTTTTTTTGGTTTATTGGGTTATTGTTTGTAGGCTTTGAATGATGATCATTGATGAGAAGTTGCAGTTTCATTGAAGATGGGATGATGAATGAGATGAGACAAGGAGAATCTGAGATTTTACTCTGTGATGGATGAAGGAGAGAGACGCAGGTCAATCTTTTCAAACTCGGCCTGTCAACTCATTTGTATTTATTGATAACATCTAATATCATGGCCTATTAATGTCACCTTTTATTTTTCTTGTCCCCTCACCCAACCTTCCATTATGTATTATTATACGACATTTAACGTGATTTATGAGCATGTAAATGTACCTAGCTATTAATACGCATCATACAATGAATTTTATATGGAAGGAATATAACGTAATTAAGGAGGCATATTTTTGGCTTTTTAATGCTATATAGGTTTTTCTTTATAGGTTTTGTTTGGACATTAGTACTCCATATTCTATTGAGGCTAAGCTAATGAGCTGTCTTGTCTTTTATTTTTATTTTTCTAACATTCATTAGCTTTTGAAGCAACTAACAGGTTTTTGTCCAATTATTTTAGAAGAGTTATGTGGCTATGAACAAATTGATTGGTTGTCTTGCATGAACGCAACATATTGAAGTTGACCACACAAGGACAGCTTAAAATATTGGTATTTATCTAATTGAGGATTCCCCTTGTAATCCTGCCTTTTGTCCCCCTTGCCATTTTGGGTTCCTATTAAAAAACTCACAGCCAAAACCCTACTCTTCATCTTCAATCCAAAATAGTGGGTTTGTTGGATTCTTGATCATTGAGCAATACAATGATTTGGTGGTTTTCTTTCTGTCTTTTATACACTCTCGCTTTTTTCGAATTAGTTTTAGGCAAGGATAGCTCATTGCACAAAGGGTAACTATATATAGCACTCTAATTTCTTTCCATTCTATGAAATTATGGAAGAGATTTGATCTTAATTGGGTTATCTGTCCAAGTATATTTGTTTCTTATTCACACAATTCAGAACCAACTCAAATTCATTGTAATTTTCTCCTCCTAGAAATGGATTTGGGATAAGCAATTAAAGTAGGACTCTTTTGGGATTAATTGATTAATCAGTTAGAAGAAATATTAATCATGTATCGTAATATGTTGCATAGATTAATTAATATTTTTCATTTCATTAAACAGATGTGTTGAGCATAGATTAATATGTTGTGTTGCCTCTTGTGCCTTGAGCATATTTTGAAAGGTAGGAAGTTAGGTATTCAATTCTTGCTCTATAGAAAACAAAATTTTATTACACGCATTATAGAACGTATGAAGCCTTCAATGTGTGAATAAATGAAAGATTACGGAAATTAAAAAAAAAATCATTTCAAAAGCTTTAATGCAGCCTTGTTGCACTCAGACATTATCATTTTCTCCTGACATATTTGTATGGAAGACTTGGATAAAACTTTTAAATCTTATTCTTCTATAAATATTTTATGAGCTCCTCGTGATTTTCTGTTTGTAGCCATTGGCATGAAATGATAATTGATAGTCTGTTTTCAATTACTAATCCAATAAATATTAGTGCCTGAAAATACAAATTTGTCTACTTCGAAAGCTTTACATATTCTGTTAGTGATTGCAAGTTATTAGGTCGGTGATGAGAAGAAATGAATGTATTGCATTACAGCACCGCAGACAAAGGTTGGATTTTAATTGTTAGTTAATGCTGGTGTGTGTGTATATATATATACACTTTTTAACTTATCCTGATTTTAATAAAGTCAGGAACGAGTTAAAAGATTAAAAAAATAATGCATTGGAGTTCAGTATTTTTTTAATTCATCATTAAAGTTAGGAATTCTTAATTGAAAAATCACTATATATATATTATTTTCTCTTGTCTTCATCTGAAAAATTCATTTTTGATGGAAGTCATTATGTCAAAAATTATTCATTGATACATATTAATGATAATAGATTTAATGGATGATTTTGCAGCCATATGTTTTACGTTATAAGTTGTGCGCCATATTTTTCGCAATGGTGCGCTCTGAGACTCTGACATGACATGTTGATACAAGGGCAAAACTATGGATGGTGCTTGAGCTCTTTTTAACACAAGTATCTCGCTCATGAATTTGTCAAATTTTTTGGTTACGTATATCAAGTTATGAGTTTTATTTCTTAAGTTTCTTGAAATTTAAGATATAAAGAGAAAAGTTGAGAAACTCAGCCAAACACTCAAAAAATGTCCGCAGAACTTGAGAAATACAACCGAAAAGAAAAAAACCCGACGCTATGTATTGATGCACACTGTAGATTAACGTACTTCAAAAAAAAGAAAACAAAAACGGATTGCAGGATCCATATGATATGAAAATCTATGTTCAATAGCATTCCAAAATATCTACTTCTCACTTATGTAGATTCTTTACATGTTTGAATGATTACAATTCATGCATGATCGATATGGTAGTAATTTCTGATTCAATGTGGAGAAAGAAAAATGTATATATTTCATGTATTAGCTATATTGTTTAGATTTGGATTCAATACTAAGTTGACCTTTAAACTAACCTTTTAAAAAGATAAAATCACTAGTTATCAGATAAAATTATAAAATTAATTGAATCTAAACTATCTATTATTATACATGCATGTGTAGCAGGAGATTATAAAGAATTGGGCACAAGTCAAGATCCAAATACATATTGCTGGAACTCTCACTGTAGGCATTGTTGTTGGCTTGATATTCAGGCATCCAATTGGTTCTTAAAAGATAAGAAAATATGTTATAGATAATCAGAATGTTGTATTATAATTTATAAGTTTGATCAATCAAGAGAGTCCGAGAGAAATCAAATACTATATAATAAATTGACTTAAAACAAAAGATTTTGTTAATTCAGTGCCGATATGATTTTTGTGCTGAATTTTTCAAAAATTACGATGAAACTCGTAATCTTAACGTGCAATTTTTTCGCTCCTTGAATAAATTTTCGTAAATGTTCAACCTAGATAGTGATGAAAGTGAAATTGTTTCAACAAGTTCACATTGCAGAAAAGACAACTTTTGAGCTCCATGTATTATTGATGATTATAATGGATTTGGCTTATATACCAAACCCGACAAGATGTTAATCAACTGAAATTTCCCTTTTGTATATATTATATATTTTCTAGCGTTTTCTTGAATTATTTATCTTTGACAAATTAGCAAAGTTGGAAATCATTTTCTTTCAATCGAAAAGAGAGAAAAAATTGTCATCATACTTTGACAAAAACAATTACCGTTTGCAAAAATTACTTGCCTTTGCTGCCCAGATGTAACGGTTGGGTGTGACGAAATTATTTGAGAAGAAATACTGTGTAAGTAATTGAAATAATTAAACTTTGATTGATCAATATTTCTTTTTACAGCATGGCATCTTCTCGAGTTTATTTACCAGTAATGATGATATGCCTACAGAAGTTTTCTCTACAAGGAATATATATATATATATATATATATATATATATATATATTTTATTTAAGTAATAGTGCAACCCAATCGAATTGTTCAGCTCTACTCGAATTCGATCTGTACTAAATCAAATCCAATTAGATCGCACAAATTAATCCATCTGATTTCAATTTTTTTTGAATTGGATCAAATCTATCTAAATTTGATTGAATGCCCAGCCCTATCTCTAGTTTTATCTAGAGAAAATTTTATGTTGTAATCCATTAATATAATGAAATATTATATTGAACTATAATCTCATACTTTTCCCTAATTTTAGGTCTTCTACTTAAAATTTTGTATCTCTTATAGGTGATTTATTGCTTTGAATTGTGTTGATTTATTTTCTACTTATCAATTTATGGTATACATCCCATTTTAATAACAGAGAGAGCAAGAAAGTTTGTTTCTGCTTAATTTGAGCTGCTTACATGGGTTAAGACGGAAGTGTCCTTGGCCTATATGGTTAAATTGAAGGTTAAAGTTCTTTGAAGGAAATTAAAAATAATTTATAAGCAGTCAACAGTACAAAATAAAGCTAATTTAATAAAAAGGCTTGTTAACTTGCGATACAAAGAAGGGCGTAGTATAACTGAATATACTATTGAGTTTAAAGGATTACTTAATTAGTCTACTATTATAAAAATTATTTTAGATGATGAGTTGCAAGTATTACTATTATTTAGTTCTTTACCTATAGCAAGAGATATTAATGATGCCAATTAATAATTTGACTCCGAATTAGAAATTAACTTTAAATATAGTTACAGATAAGCTACTGAATAAATAATCCAACAGAAAGAATATTGAAGCAATTGCTTCTAAGTAGATGCATTTGCTTTAGAAAAGTAAGAAAGGAAAGAGAGAAGCCAAAGTAGAAATTCCTACTGGCAAAATAATAAAACCTTAGAGAAAGATTTGAGTCCCTGAGGAGAAATATAAAGTGTATTCATTGTCAAAAAATAAGTCATATAAAAAAGGAGTTAGATTGTGGAAAAAAAAAGTTGAAAGAAATGGGTATTACTAAGAAAAATAATAAAGAGAATGTTAAAGTTATAGATTGATAGTGATATAAGTATTATTTATAATAAGAACTCTGTAAATCTCACTTATCATACCAGTTATTAGGTGATTGATTTGGGTGATTCACTTCATGTTATTTATATCATTATTGCTTTACATTCTATATTAATGGTGATTATGGCCTTGTTTGGATGGGAAATAAAAAGGAATCTATGATTGTGGGTGTTGAGTGTTAGAAAGTGTATATTTATAAAGGAGAAAATCGTCATTTTACACTTTAAATCTCACTAACATTACTACTTTTATTTATTTAAGTATTATGTTATTTAATTATATGTGTTTTATTATAATTGTGTATTTTATGTATTTTAAGGGTATCATAATCGTTTCACAATAAACGAGTGATCAGACAGCAAAACGGACGTCATATTTGGACTCAGGACGGTCGAAAACCTTAAGAAGAGCATTAAAGGAAAAAGTCACTGTTCACACATACGGTACTGTTCATACGTATGGTACTGTTCATAAGATATATTTACTTAGAAACTGTTAGCCAAAAGAACTATATATAATGTAATTTGATGAAAACAAACATGTACCTTTATTGTTTTAATGTATTTCACATTTTTACTAAGTTCTTGAAGGATAGTATTTATACAAGTGAATCAAATGAAATTAAGTTCAAGACACTCAATGGACAATAGCTCGATCAATAATGAGGTTTGGAACTCAACGAACTCAATATTATAAAAATTCTTATAAAGTTGGTATGATCTAATTTATACATGATTTTACATTTGGGAAGCTCAAGTTTTTAATCAATTGATCATTATTTTTCATTAATTTAAAGTTTTACAATCATAAATCAAGTATTTTATATAAATTAATTATTTTTCAAAATATAAACTAAAACGAAAAAGTTTTATAATCTTTGTTTTTAATAAGAATTGTTAATTATAGATCTAGATTAATTTGTAAAATTAAAAATATTTTTAGCCATACAATAATTTTAGAAAGTTGAGGGAATAATAAGTATTATTTAGAAATTCTAAAATTAGACTTATTTATAAATACTTTTACATTTAGAGCTATAGTACAATTATAGAATTTATGGATAAAATTATAATTTTATGAACAGTAATACTGTAGCAACTTCAAACTATTTCAAAAATGGATCTATTTGTAAAGTTTTATGAGTTTTTAAGTCATAGTATAATTATAAAAAGTTATTGATAAAATTAAAATTTTGTGACCAGTATTACTGTAGAAAAATTTAAATTTAACGGTAACTTTACTGTAGCAAGCGGCTAACCGGCAGAATATAAAAGCTAGCCGCTTCGATACTAGAATTTGCTTATAATGGTTATTTTTCGAGTCAAAACTATATAAACTCAAATCAATTTCATTTCTTCTCTCTTGATCAAGCACAAACAAGTATATACATCATATTTTAAGTTTTCAATTTGTAAATCTTTATAAATTAAATCTCTATTGAGTTATCATTTGTATGTCAACTATAGATAGAGAGAGTATTTATTATATTTTTCAAATTCATTGTAAACTTAGTGAGTGTTTAAGTGTGACAAACACTTTAGTAAAGAGATTAGAGGATAATCTTTTGAGTGTAAAGATTTATTGACACCTTTAAGTCAGTTGTAATAAACTTAAAGCCTTGACAGACTTGATTAGTAAAATCTTCAAGCTTAATTTGCTTAGAGGTGTGGACGTAGCTGAGAATTGCCGAACCACGTAAAAATACTCATGTTTAATTTCTCTTTCTTTATTCTTTTATTATTGCACTTTATCAAACTTATTATTTTTTATTTTATTAGGGTAATAGATTAAATTGTTGTGTGGTTTGTTTATATTAAATTTAAGAAAACCTAATTTACCCACTCTTGGGTTGCATAACTAGCATTTCAGAAACCAATGTTGGCTGTAAGTTGTTACTTAAAGATGTTAGATATGTACTAGATATTTGATTTAATTTGAATTCTACAAGTAAGCTCGATGATGATGGTTATATTAATCAATTAAGTGAAGGAAAATAAAAGCTCAACAAAGGCTTTCAGTGTCGGTTAGAGGGAGGAAAATGAACACACTCTCTTTGTTAGAAGCCAAGATCAAGAAAAAGAAATAGGTGGATGCAGTTGTCAAGGATTCTGATATATCACATAAAAGGCTTAGTTACATTAGTGAGAAATGGTTGGAAATTTTTGCTAGAAAAGGATTTCTTGCTAGCTTCATAAGTATTTCTTTCAAGAGTTGTGTTCATTATTTACTTAAAAAGACACACAAAATAGCTTTCAAAGCTTTTCTCTATTTAGAAAGTCGTATATCCTTGATTTAATTCACACTAATGTTTGCATGATATAAAGTAGATAATAAGATGTGCACTTTATTTTGTAATTTTTATTAATGATTGATCCAGAAAAATATAGACTCTTGCTTTGAAATCTAAAATGCTTAATATGTTTAAGTCCTTCCATGCTTATGTTGAGAGAGAAATGGAAAGAAAATTAAAATTTGCAATTTAAGCACAGAAGACCATTTAAGCAATATTTTAAATCCTATGAAATTAGATTTGAAAAGATTGTACTAACCACCTTTCAGCAAAACAGTATACATAAAAGATCAATTAAAGAATAGATCGAGTGCATATGTTTTGATACCATGCTTCTAAAATAATTTCAGATAGAATCTAGTGTATTATAGCTGATTTGATTAACCTTTTTCCTTTACCTTTTTTAGATTATGATGTACCTAAGAATGTTTAAATTGAGAAAGATGTTTCTTATGAACATTTAAGAGTGTTTTTTTTGTAAAATCTATGTTTATATCTCTAAAGATAAGAGATTGAAGCTTGACAATAAAGCCAACAAATGCATTTTCTTATGCTATAAACATGAAGAATTTGAGTACAAATTTTGGGATCTAGTGGCCAGAGATTAAAAGTAAAAGATATTGTGTTTCTTGAAAATCAAATAGTTGATAATGAAGAGAAAAGTGATATATCTCAGTTATCTCTAAAGATTCATATTATTCCAACTTCAATTTCTCCATCTATAGTTCATAATGATCATGAGAAATCTAAAAAGGATAATAATGATGGTCCAAAAGAACTAATTGAGCAAGTACCTCTAGAACCACTGCATTATTAGTTAAGCTAGAATTAAAGAGACTGGATATGGAACAACGATCTTCCATTAGATGACCGTCACATAAGTATATGATGCTTACAAATGGAAGGGTTCCAAAATACTTTGAAAAAGCTATATTTCATCAATATAAAACTAATTGTATCAATTCTATGCAAAATGAGATAAATCCTTGAATGAGAACCGTACTTATTACTTGGTAAATTTTCTTACCGAAAAAAGGACACTGAAGAACAAGGGGCTTTACAGCTTAAAGATTGAAAACAATTTACAATAGTAGTACAAGGCTAGATTAGTTGTAAAGGATTTCAATTAGAAGAATGGTGCTGATTTTGAAGAAATTTTTTTTCTATGGCGAAAATGTCTTTTATTCGAGTAGTTATCAAATTAGTAGCTAGCTAAATTTGGAGATTGAACAAATTGATGTAAAGGTAACTTTTCTTGTATGATGACTTAAAGGAAGAAAAATACATAAAGCAACTTGAAAAGTTTAATATCAAAGGTAAAGAAGAAGTTGTATGTAAGTTGGAGAAAATTTTATATGAGCTGAAATTAGCACTAAGACAATGGTATAAAAAGTTTGATTCTTTTATGGAGAATTATAGTTTTAAGAAGACTATGTTTGACCATTGTATTTTCATGATGAAGTATAGTGATAATGAATTTATTATTCTTTTACTTTATATGGATAACAAGTTGATTGTTGGCAAAGATACTAATAGAATTAATAAACTGAAGAAAGAGCTTAGCAAGTCTTTTGCAATAAAGAACTTAAGACCAACAAAATAAATTTTTAACATGAAGATTTCCCATGATACAAACTCAAGGAAGTTATGGTTATCTCAAGAAACATATATTAAAACAATTCTTGAAAGTTTTAACCTAAGTAAGAAAAAGTTTATTTGTTCTTCACTTTAGATATTTTAAGTTTAGTTTTGAGTATTGTCCTAAAAAAAAGAAAAAGAAGTAAGAGATGAGATTCTTATCTTTAACAATTGGTAGTTTGATGTATGCAATAGTTTATACAAGATTAGATATTGCTCATGCAATTGATACAATTCATCGATTTCTCTCTAACTTAAGCAAAGAGCATTAGACAATAGTAAAATGGATTCTCAAATATCTCGAAAGCACATCTAATGTATGTTTATAATTTAGAGGCAAAAAACATGTGTTATAAATGTATACAACTGCTAATATGGTAGAGGATGTTGATCTAAAAAATTCCTGTTAGGATATTTACTCTTCTATATATAGAAGCAGTCTTATGCCAATCTAGACTTCAACACTATATCACTCTATCTACTGTTGTGCAAATTTTATTGAACTCGCAAGTGCACGAATCTATTGTAGAATAGATTAATAGTGACGAGTGTCGATCCCACAAGGAGGTTAATTTTAATTATGTGCTGAATTAATTTTCTTTTAATGGGAACAATTAAATTATGGTAACTTTATCCTAAATTGTGAATTAAAATGATGGGAATAATTAAGAATGAAACTGTTATAATAAAGCACTTGGGTATCTGGATCTGCATCAACATGCTCCATGGGCTAAATATTCCATATTAATACCAATTAAATCATAAGGGGGGATTCCACACCTCATGAACCACTCTCCAATAAGTATGGTGCCAAGGGCTTATCGTGCCAAATAATAATAATCTTGTACTAGGGTGCCGGTTTAACCAGGGCTGTATCTAGACAAGACTATTATTATTTACCGACGAAAAATCAAAACAACCACAAATATTAGAGGGAAAGAGAAAGTAAATTTACCAAATTAAGCCCATGGAACATGTTGAGACTTCACCTTCAATCCAAGCTAAAAAAGAAATTAGCTACTCATATTTTAACTAAAGATAAAAAAAGAAATTTTATTAAAATACAAAGAAACTACAAGAAGGAGAAGGAATTTCATAAATCTAAACTTAAAAATGAATTCAGGGGTATCAAATTAGGGGGGAAGAGCCCCATTTTTATAGATACATTGAGTGAATCGTGACCATCAGATTAAAAACAATTCAGATGCTCAAGATTGCGCCACGTCATCAGTTAACAGTCAACAGTCAACATTTGTACAATAACGCCGCCTGAATAGTAAATAATCCCATGTAAGTGCATATACTGTACACACAATTTTTGCTCCACTCAGATGCTGCCACGTCATCGATCTACAGTACATAAGAAATTTAGTCCAATAAGATCGTGACACATCATCGGTCAATGCCACGTCATCGGTCAACGCCACATAAGCAGTCAATACCACATAATTCGTCCAATCAGATACTGCCACGTCATAAGTAGTTGCCACATTATCGGTCCGTATACATGAACAGTATCGTGAACAGTACCATGAACAGTACTGTACGTATAAACAGTACCGTATATGTGAACAGTGACTTTTTTCCTTTAAAGCTCCTCTTAAGGTTTTCGACCGTCTTGAGTCCAAATATGTCGTCCGTTTTGCTGTCTGATCACTCGTTCTTTGTGAAACGATCGTAATGCCCCTAAAATATATAAAATACATAATTATAATGAAACACATATAATTAAATAACAAAATACTTAAATAAATAAAAGTAGCAATGTTAGTGAGATTTAAAGTGTAAAATGACGATTTTCTCCTTTATAAATATACACTTTCTAACGCTCAACATCTACCACTATAGCACAGTGTATTACAATCGCTAAAGGTTGCAAAGAAACCTTGTGAATAAAAAATTTTCTTGTAAAAGCTAGGTGAGAAACACAACAGTTATATTATGTACTAAGATAATTAGAGCTTGGCAAAGATTTCAACTTATTATTTGAAATCTAAGCATATTGATGTGATGTATAATTAGATATTAGAAATGCTTTAGAAGAAATGGTTGTATCTTGAGCAGATACATACAACAAAGAATGGATTAGGTATAATGATAAAGTTATTGCCCAAGGAGAAGCTGAAAAATTATAAGTGGATAGTAGGCTTAGTAGTGTCCCACATATAATTTATGGAGAGATTTGTTGAGTTCATCTCATTTAGAGCCCCAAAAGCCTAAAGTCCAAAATTATCATTAAGGTCTGTACTTGGATGAAAATTGCCATTAAAAAGTAGGTTTTGAAAAACACATAATATAAAAAATAAAAGCAAGTGATGACTACTGTGAAGAAAAGTAAAGAAAAAAGAAAGAGAAGAATAGTGACATGTTTTTAAAATTGAAGGTAAGGTTTTCAATCTTTGATTAGACATTCAGAAGGTGAAATTAGCTTTATTTTCTCCTAAATATGAAGGGTAAGTTATTGGCATTCCATTTATAATTTTATTTGTCTTGCTTTTTATTTTATCTTTAGCTATTATTTGAGATTCCTACTCAATAAAGAGATAGATATTAGGCTACTACTATAAGTCAAGACTATTGATATTCTTAATTTTATTAGCCTCTAGTGTTATCCAGGGAAGAATTTATGCTATAATCCCATTAATATAATGGAAGATTATATTAAACTATAATCCCATGGTTTTTTCTTATTTGAATTTTCATATAAAATTTTGAATCTCTTGTGAATAATTTATTACTTTAGATTATGTTAGATTATTTTTTACTTATTGATTTATGATACACATCCCATTTTAATCATTTAAAGAAAGAAAAAGTTTATTTTTGCTTAATTTATAACTGCTTGTACGAGGTTTTCCCCAATAAATAAACACCCAACTACAAAAGAGAAACATAATATACTAGCAGTACAACAAGAAAAATTAAATCATAACTATTAATTATGAAGAGATCTTATAGTTGTTATGTCTATTTATTAAGATAAGGAAAATTATCAATTGTATACCCTAAGTTTATTCTATCATCAAATTTACTATACAAGTTTCAAGGTATATCAGTCGTACCCCTAAATTGATAAAATGTATTTACCGTCCACCAAACCATTAGTTTTCGTTTAAATATGATGACATCATAGGAGTAATATGGTCTTTTCATATGATGAGTGATAATTTAAGTGTATATAAGTATAATGAGAGATTTTAGAGATATACAAGTGATAATTTTCAAGAGTAAAATTATTAATTCATTATAGTTCCATTAACTTTCAAATTGTAGCTATTGATTTACTGGATAATAGATACATTTTGTCAACTTTGAGTGGATGATTGATACTCCCTAAAAGTATTATAATATATTTTTATAAAAGTCTAAATTTAAGGTATATGAATGATAATTTTTCTTAATATAATAACTAAGAAAATTTCAGAGAGTATGTGAACTGAAACTAATATGTTTTTAATGAGTTTAACAAACTAAACATATGTGCAATCTAATTACTCATACTAACTCTAATTACAAGGCTAACAAACTAAGATATTTATAATTGATCAAGCTTATTTGGCATCAGCTTAAACTAACTCCATAATTCTACACATTGTCCTAGCACTACATTAAATTATTTTGGTATAGTACACTAAAAGTTGAGGTCAGCTTCAGCTTAACTAGATGACCACTCTTAATATAGCCCCTCAAGCTCAATCATTTAGACAATATATTCATCTTGTGTTTCAAGCAATTGAACTTCGGTGATGCTAATGGTTTTATCATAACATCTACTACTTATCTGGTGGTCTTATCTAATTTTAAGTTGGTTGCAAGAACGTTATTCCCATAAAGTAAATGCTTATCTCAATGTGCGTGGCCTTTCTATGGTGTATAAGGTTTTTAACAACAGCAATTGTACTTTTCACTATCACTTTATAATACTGGAGATGGTAACATCAGAAAACCAAGTTTTGAAACAATAACTACAACCAAATTGAAGTAAAAAAATGCTCTATACTCACTTTTTGTACTTTATTTAGTAGGGATATATTGCTTCCTAAAACTCAAGAAATCATATTATTGTCAAGATAGATATAGTGAGCACCTGTTAATCTCTTATCATCCATAGCTCTACCCAATTAATATTTATAAATCCATTTAACTTAAGTCTCTTATCTTTTATAAAGTATAGACAATGATTATTGGTAAGCTATAAGTACCTTAAGATTTTTTTACAAGCTTACTAGTGTTAGATTGTAAGACATGTTAAGTATTGATTACGCTTGTGATTGTTAGATTGTAGGACATGTTAAGTATTGATATCGCTTGTGATTGTATATGGTCTAGTTATAGTAACATACTATAAACCACTCACTAAACTTCTATAGAGTGTAGGATATTTAAATGGTCATTCTAACATGCCTTCTGTTACAAACTCCAACTTGAAACTTGGAGGTCTCGATATATCATAAACTTTATAATTTTTCATAGAAATTTTAAAAAGTAGATCAATAGTGTACTTGATTTGAGAGAGATTTTATTGAGATATTGATCATTAGTCCTAATTCAGCAGCATTATAGATTTTATTGCATAACAAAATGACACATGATGTTTAGAGACTTACCTTGCTTGAAGATTGACAATAAAGAAAAATATGAATATTTAGAAAAGTTATTCAAAGAGGGAAGTAAAAGTCAATATTAATTATCAAATTTTTTAAATTAACTATACTATTCCAGAAATAGATAAATTAAGGTCACAACTTTTAAAAATTTTGCAAAATGCCACAAGTTTTGAATTCACTAGTTTTGATGTATTAAGATTGGACTAAAATTTTCATATAACAAGAAAGCTCTTTGAGTTAGGATTAATGAATTTTACGATATTTAATTTAGAGTTTTAACATTAAAATATGATTAAAATAGTTGACAACTCACATTTGCTAATCTTACTATCGTAGAAGTCAAATTAATTTTTGCTTTGTTCTCTTCCACCTCATGATAGCTAAAACCTTTAATTCAAGTTTGATTTAAATTCTAAATAATAGAGGTTTTATCCTAGGCATAGAGAGATGTTTCAAGTTATCTAATAAAGGCATTATTAGGTTGTAACTTGTGAGAGGGTTGTGATTTTGAGAGTGTAGCTTAGAAGAGTTCTCTTTTAAAGTTTTTTTTTCCCTTTAAACTATGTATCTCTTAGATAGATCCCTTAGAGTGGTGAGCTGATAAGCCTTACATCTCTTGTAGGATATCATTGGATGGTAAATATATGTATCTCATTGTAATTCCCTTGAATGATAAGCTCTAATAAGCTAAAGAGTCATGTATATCTTGTAGAATATTCTTGAGGTGGTGAATTATTTATATGTTAATGTAATCCTCTTGAATGGTGAGTTTTTGTACTTACCTTGTCTATATGTATATGTTTTACTTAATATTAAAAGCTTAGTTTATAATTAGGCCATTGTCAGATTTGGTATCAAAGTTTTACACTTTATAAGCCATGAGAATTCGTCCTGAGAATGGTTTAAATGTTAAAGAAAGTTTTAGTTATAAGAAAGATTCTAATATTAAAAGGAAGATTTAAAAAGACCAGTATAACAACTTCAACAACAATTATAATAACTTGAAGCAATTGAAAGAGTTGTTTTCTATCAAAATTTTGATGATAAAGCTTCAAATAATAATAAAGATAGCTTCAATCCTTTCATAATTATCAAGACCCCTTGCAGTGGCTTTAATCCTTATTCTCAAGATCAAAGGTGTGTTAATCCTTATCAATCCTCGAATATTGAGATCAATATTCTAGAATTTGAAGGAATGATGCAACTTGATGAATTTCTAGATTTGGCTTCACTCAATTAAGGAGTTTTTGACTTTAAAGATATTATTAAACAATAAAAGGTTAAACTTGCTAATTTAAAGCTAAGAAAATATGCTTCTTTTATGGTGGGAAAACCTTAAAAGGCAATGAGCTCAAGAAGAAAGGAACAAGATCATGATGTGGGAAAACATGAAAAGGAAGCTTAAGAGAAAATTTTTACTTGACAATTATAGATGAGACAATTTTCTTAAGTTTTATTTTTTGAAGTAACATTTCTATCCATTGAATAATATACTATTAAATTTAGACAACTTATGAAATATGATATTATAAAACTAGAGAAACAAACTATAGCTTGTTATCTTAGAGGTTCAAAAACAAAAATTAGGAACATGGTTCAGTTTAGCCTTACTAGATTTTCCAAGATGTTTATAAGCTTGCCTTAAAAGTAGAAAGACAACAAAAGGAGGCTCATAATAATAGTTCGGGAACTTTCACTCGATATGATTTGTTTAGTCAAAGTCATCCTACTTTAAAGCAAAATTCAACCATAAAACCCTCTCCTAAAGTACGTCAAAGATGCAAGGTCGACGGCAGTATGAAGCAACTAACAAGTACTTTAACAATAATTCTTGTTATTACTTTAATAGTGCATTTACTTCCCGGATTGAGGAATCGAAATGATTGATGGCGTTTACTTTGCAAAAATAGAATAAGAATCGGAATCAAAATGGTGGGGCCTATCACTATTTGAGAATGAGAAATGGCAGATTGATTTTCATGGGAGGAGGTAGGAATCAATTTCTCATTTTTTGAACTTTCTATTTTACCCCTAATGATATTTTAATATTTCAAAAATATCCTCCTTTAAATTAATATATTTTATACTTATAATTAATTAATTAATATAATATTATAAAATAATTATTATTATAATTATTATAGTTATTTAATATATTATTATTGATTAATGAATATAATTATTACTATTATTAATATATTAATACATTATTAACAAGAATATATTTATAATTATATTTTTTGAATAAATAATCACAATGATTAATATATTATTATAATTAATTCATTCATATATTATTATTTAATAAATATAATTATTGCTATTAATTAAAATATTAATAGATTATTAAAAAATAGATCAATAATTATAGTTTTTGAATAAATAATCACAGTAATTAATATTTTTATTATTATAATTAATTAATTAGCAATATAATTACTATAAATAATTAATACATTTTTATTAATTAATTAATATAATTATGATTAATTAATATATTAATAATTATAGTTTTTGAATAAACAATCACAATAATTAATATGTTATTATTATAATTAATTCTTATATTTTTTAATGTTTTTAATAATTATTATAATTAATTCATATGTTATTATTAATTAATTAATATAATTAATTCAAATATTATTATTAATTAATATATTAATACATTATTAACAAAAATATATTAATAATTATGGTTTCTGAATAAATAATCACAATAATTAATATGTTATTATTATAATTAATTAATTAATATATTATCTTAATAATCATTAATATAACTATTATAATTAATTCATATATTTTTTATTGTTATTAATAATTACTATAATTAATTAATATATTATTAATACCTTATTAACAAAAATATAGTAATAATTATAGTTTCTGAATAAATAATTACAATAATTAATATATTTTGTTATTATAATTATTTAATTAATTAATATACTATCATAATAATTGTTAATATAATTATTACAATTAATTCATATATTATTATTAATTAGTATATTAATACATTATCTATAAAAAATATATTAATAATTATAGTTTTTGACTAAATAATCACAATAGTTAAAATATTATTATTATTAATTAATTATTAATAATAAAATTTTAATAATTATAGTTTTTTAATAAATAATCACTATAATGAAAATATAAAATATCAATTATTACAGTAATTCATTAAGTACTTTTTAGTAATTTGTTACAATTTAACTTATTTCAATTCCGATTCTAAAACAAAGTAAACACATTAATGCAATCTAACTCTTTCCGATTTCAATTCTTACAATTCAAGTAAACAACTTATTATTATTCTCATTCCTTATTCTCATTCTATCTCATTCTCATTCCTATCCATTCTGATTTTAGCTCATTCTGATTCTAGTATAGTAAACGCAGCATAAGTGTCAAGGGTTACAGAGATGACATTAAAGCATATGTGCAGACATGTCTTGTATACCAATAAAATAAGGCAAATCACCAATTGCTAGTCGAACTATTAGAGCCTCTACCGTTAACATCAAGGCCATGGGACAACGTCACTTCCAAATCAAAGAGTTATCACCTTTGTTGAAGAAAAAGTGGTGATGGTGATAAAGTATGTCAAAATTCCATGTGACGAAGATAAAGAAGTTATTGTATATGCTAATCAAGGAAAGTCTTTCATTCTCCTAAGAGCTTTAAGCTCTAATCATGTAAAAAATATATAAGATTGGCTTTAGAAAATTTTACTATTTTCCACACTAGATGCACTTCTAATGGAAAAGTATGAAAATATAATCATTGATGATTGTAGCCTCGGGAATGTAGTAGCTTCTAAAATGGTAGACAAATTGAAACTTAAGATCAAGATACACCTATATCTTTACAAACTTTCTTGGCTTCAAAAAGGAAATGAAATAAAGGTTAATTAATGTTGCCATTTTCTATCGGAAAAAAATTATAAGGATAAGGTTTGGCGTAATGTTGTACCAATGGATGCTTGTCACTTTTTGGTCATCTATAGCAATATAATTGGAAGGTGATTTATGATGGTCATAAAAACATCAACTTCTTTATCAAAAATAGTGTGATAGTTATCTTGGGACTTTCAAAATAGAAATTACTCTCTCGCCTTCAAAAAGAAAAGAGTGTAATTTACTTACTTTTGGTCAAAGTAAAAAGAAGTTAAACAAAATTGAAAAGATCTTTTTCCTAGTGGTTTAGAAGAAAATTAAGGCACTTATACGCCACCGCTAGTTATGCAACACCTTTATAAAGAATTTAAAAATGTTACTCTTAATGAGATTCTTTTTGGTTTTTCAAAAATAAGAGATATATAATATCAAATTTGTTTATTTCCTAGAGATATCTTATCCAACAAGGTAGTATATAGGATTACCCCAAAAGAGCATAAAGAACTTCAAAGACAAGTAGACAAGCTTTAAAAAAAATACTTAATAAAAGAAAGCTTAAGTGCTTATGCCATCTTTACACTTCTAGTGGGTAAGAAGAATGGTTCTTTGCATGTGTGTTGATAATAGAGATAAAAAAAAATTACGATTAGTTATTGCTTTTTTATCTCACCCCTGTGGTCTTCTTGACCAACTTCATGGTGCATTAATTTTTCCTCAAATTGATCTTTGTAACAAATACCATCAAATTCAATTGCGACCCGGAGATGAATAGAAGACAACTTTTAAAGTAAGAGATGGCCTCTATAAATAAATAATGATGTTGTTGACATTTTCTAATGCCCCTAGTACTTTTATTCGCCTTATGACTTATGTCTTCAAATAATTCATTAATAGATTCATAGTTGTCTACTTTGATAATATTCTTATATATAGCAAGATAGAGGACAATATTTAAAGCATTTTCGGTAAGTTTCTTATACTTTAAGGGATTAAAAGCTTTATGTCAATTTAAAGAAATGCAATTTATTTACTGATAGCCTTATCTTTTTAGGCTATGTTGTTTTTAAAGATGCAATTAAAATGAATCTTAGCAAATTAGAAGCAAATATAAATTGGCTAACTCTTAGAACTTTTCATGATATTCAAAGTTTTTATGGTTTGGCTTTCTTCTACTAGCAATTTATTAAAGGTTTTGGCCCAATTATAGCCCCTATTATGAAGTGCTTGAAAGAAGGTACATTCAAATAGATAAATAAAACTTAAAAGAGTTTTAAACTCATAAAGAAGGAGGTAACTAAGACTCTCGTTTTCGCTTTTTTAAATTTTAAAAAAGAAGTTGAGTGTCATGCTTAATGTAACAATTGGTATTGTCCTCAGCTAAAAAGGCAAACAAATTACTTGTTTTAGTGAGAAATTAAATAATTTCTGTCAAAAATATTCCACTTATGATAAAGAGTTTTATGTCATTTGTCGATCTTTGGATCGTTAGAGTCAATATCTTCTTTCAAAGCCTTTTATCCTCTTTATCGACCATAATGCTTTGAAATTTATAAATAGCCAATACAAACTTAATAGTGACTCGCTTATTGGGTTGAATTTCTATAAGATTTTAACTTTACAATTAAACATAAATTGGGAGCTCAAAATATAGTAGCAGATGCTTTAAACTAAAAACATTTAAGTGAAAATTATTGATTTTAAAGTTTTGAAATAGCTTTATTAAAGCGATCCTTACTTTTCCAGGGTTTTGAAGGCATGCACAAATGGTACTCATCAACAAGTTTTATTGCATGTGCTCATCTCTTTAAAGGTTATGCATTCCATAAGGTTTACTTTGAGAGTTAATACTTGTAGATTTACATATTGGTGATCTATAAGGGTATTTTGGAAAAGATAAACTTTTTATCTTCTTTAAGAAAAATATTATTAGTAAAACATAAAGAAAGATGTTTTAAGAAGAAGAGTTCAACTCTATGCTTTAATTCTATCTTAGTAAATCCTTATTTAACATCAGAACTGCATTGATTCTTTCCCAATACCTGAATACTTTTATCATGTGCAACAATGTAAAATTTGTAATGTGGTGATAAATCATAATCAAAATATTAGTTTGTTCATTTTATTTTCAATTTCAACCTTTCCTTAGAAAGACGTAAGTATGGATTTTGTTGTGGGTTTTCTAAGAACACAGACTAATAAAGATTCTATCATAGTTATTCTCTCTTATTTCTCAAAGATGGCATGTTGTATTCCTTGTAACAAGACTCTAGGTTATTCATGTGTGGCTAACTTATATTTTCAAGAGATTATTAAACTTCGTAATATTTTAAAATTTTTTTTATTGGGGTTCAAAGTTTTAAGTCATTTTTTAAGGACTCTTTAAAGAAAACATAGAATAAGCCTTCGTTTTAGCTCTCCATATCATCTTTAAATTGATGGCCAAAAAGAAGCCACTAATAAAAGTTTGGGGTATCTTCTTGAAAGCATTATGGAGAAGAATACTCGACAATGGGACCTTATTTTAGCTCATATTGAATTTGCCTATAATCGTAGCAAATGTCAAACAACTGGGTGTAATCATTTCAAAATTGTATATAGTAAAAATCCTTTAAGCCCATTAGATCTAGTCCTTTTCAAACTACTCAACAATTTAGTGGAGATGTTTAAAATGAGAAAAGAAATTAAAAAAAAAAAGATGCATGGAGAAGTTAAAATGAAGATCATAAAGCAAAATGAGAGATATCAAAAGAATGCCAATAAACACCGAAGACATGTAGAATTTTAATAAGGTGATTTGATGTGAATCATATTATAAAAAAAAAAAGGTTCCCATGAGATAAATTTTTTGAACTCAAAATAAGAGTTGATGGTCTATTTAAAGTGTTAAAAAGAAATAGTTAGAATGCCTATAAAATTAATTGGCATGAAAATTTTGGTGTTTTAGAAACCTTCAAAGTTTGTGATTTATCCCTATATATTGAAAAAAAATGAAGATTTAAAATCAAGGATGACGTTTTCTCAACCGAGAGAGATTAACACATGAGTATTTAGAAACTTACCATCTTTGAAGATTGACAATGAAGATGAATGTGAACATTTAAAAAGATTAGTCAAAAAGGGAAAAAAAGTCAAGATTAATTGTCCAATTATTCAAATTAACTATATTGTTCTAGATATAGATAAATTATATGTTATATATGTTTGAAAAGATAATTATATCTAGGTTCTAAAGAACTTTACATAATTAAATTTGGACATCTCTTTTTAAAGATATTTAAGATTCAGTCAGCAAACATCATAGTTATCAGAAATTGTTCACGAGGCCACAAGTTTTGAATTTACTAGCATTAATGTATTAAGAGCTAACTAATAAGCTTCATATCCCTAGAGAGCTCTTTAATTCAAGAGATTAATGAATTTTACAATATTTGACTAGAAATTTTTTAATCAAGATATGATTAAAAGAGTGCTAATTGCTCATATTTGTTGACTAAACAAACCTAAAAGTCAAATTGCGTTGTGTTGTTCTCCTCTACCACATTATAGTTAAGACCTTCAATTCAAATTTGATTCAAATCCTAAATAACAATGATCTTCTCATAAGCATAGAAGGATGTTCCAAGTTACCTGTACAAAGGTATTATACTGTAACTTTTGAGAGTGCTTTCTTTAAACTTTAGTCTCTCAAGTGCTTTCCTTAAAATGATTTTGAGAAGCCTTATATCTCTTATAAGATATGACTGCCTAGTGAATATTTATACCCCTTTGTAATTCTCTTAAATGGTGAACTTTGGTGAGTGAAAAAGTCTTGTATTCCTTGTAGGAAATCGTTAAATAATGAATTATTTATGCTGTTATAATTCTCTTGAATGGTGAGCTTTTATACTTGCCTTATATATGTATGTGTTTTACTTAATATTAAAAGATTGGCCTATTAGAATATTTTATTAGTGCCAAGATAATACTATCATTATCTATTCTGAAAAATAAAGAGTTATCCTGATTTAGAGTTCTTAAAGTTCCATTCAAGCAACCACCATTTAACTTGTCATACCAAGCCTTGGGGGCTTGCTTGAGTTTATATAATGCTTTCTTTAGTTTACACGCATACCTGCACATGTGTATATCTTCTATTGGCTTTCCATTAAAGAAAGCATTATTGTAATCATTTTTTTGACTTGGCATCCTTTTGAAATTGTAAGATTAAGTACTTCTTTAAATGTGTCTATCATTACTATTGGATTAAAGATTTCACATAGTTCCGAGTGTTTGATGTAAATATTTAGCCACTAGTGCTTTGTTATAATCCTATCAATATTACTTGTTTTTAAATACCAACTTACAACCAATTATCTTGAATTTTGAGGTATAAGGTGTGAGGTACAATCTTCTTACTTAGATATAATATAATTAACCTAACAAACCCCCTTAAGCATTTATTATAAGAATAGTAATAATAATAATGTATAATAATATAATGACATAAGTAATGTTGTAGAGATATTAGAAATTTTAGAAATTACTAAAGATATTTATGGAAGGATAAATTAATAATTAAAACCAATGATGACATAAGCAATGATATAAGTGATGATGCAACAAGAAATGTTGTAGATATATTAAGAATTCTAGAAATTACTAAGATATTTATGGAAAAATAAAATTAATAATTTAAAAGTAATGATGACATAAGCAATGACATAAGTGATGATGTAATAAGAAATATTGTAGAGATTTAAAAATTCTAGAAATTACTAAGATATTTATAAAGAGATAAATCTTCACTATTAATTAAGTGCTAGGTGGCAAAATCTTAGCATTCTAGAAATCACTAAGATATTTATGAAGGAATAAATCTCTACCATTAATCAAATGATATGGTAGCAAAATCCTAGCCATATATGGGCCTTAGGAAACTCTATAAATACCTCTTAACCCTTGCATTTTCCATAAACCCTAGAAATATGATCTTTTACTATTTTAAGCCAAAGCATCACTAGTAAAGAAATTCTCAAGTTTAGGAAGGAAGGTTTAGGGGAATCAAAGAAAATAGGTAAATAACACTTCACTTCAACTGTAATGTAAGGACAATATGTTAAATTAGCTTTAAGTAATAATTCTCTTATGCTAGGTTTAGTTCTAATTAATCTCTTGTTTTAAAATGATTATTATTGTGGTGTGATTGGTTATTATTAAATCTCACATGGCTGTCTATGCCACCTACATTATGATATCATCCTCATATGGCCGGCTATGCCGCCTAGGATGTTATGCTTAATAATTACTTGATTGGATGGTCGGCACTACCGCCTAAATTATGATGTTGTTATGACTCTCTACATGGTCGGCACTACCGCCTAAAATATGATGTTGTTATGACTCTTTACATGGTCAGCCCGGCCGCTTATATTATAATTCTATTTCTTTAAGTTTCTGTATGGACGGCACTACCGCTTATGTTAGATGTTGTTATCTTAAATTAGTTTTATGTTATGTTTTATTATATATTAAAAAAATTTACATGCTGTGGCATAAGTTGCATTGGTCTCATGCATCTCACGAGTGATTTGATAAATAGGTATTTTAAAAATTTTAAAGAAAGAAAGGACTGCTGTACTACTAGGTAACAAGCATTCACAAAGAGGGCAAGCCTTCTAAGCTAAGAAAAGAGATCCTGTGGGGACGGCGATACGTAATGCCCAACGGATCAATTAATTTAAGCTCAAGGGTATGTTTTAGAATGCTAGCCTTGTAGTACAACAAATCTAGGACCCTAACATCATTTTTCAAAGTTCATGTAAAAGCTTTAGAACTTATTTCATAAAGTCATTCATATGCATGATAGGTAATACATGCATCAAGTGTTTACTTACTGGGTATTACCTCATGTAGTTCTTACATTGTAGGAACTGAGTAGGAAAAAGCTGATGTCAAGTCCCAACCAAGGAAAGGTGCATATGGACATAACAGACCTTGGGTTACATAACGGGCTCAACTGTGTTCCTATCTAAGCATAAATACCACAAGCTTATTTATGGAATTGGTTTGTGATTTTTGTAACAAAGTTTTTGGTGTGACAAACTCTTTTGTATAGTTTTTATGTAACAAGCTTTTTTTTTTGTACAATATTTATAAAATGCTTATTTTGAAATCGTTTCCACAAATACTTAATGTTACACCTGGTTTAACCATTTTAGATATGATCATAAAGGTGGAGTAGTACATAAGGCACCAAGGTCAAAGTGTGATTCTTACTATAGCATTATATTTAAGTTACATAGCATTTATAGTCTCATAAGGCTCCTAAAATAATATTTGGTTCTTTGGAATCATTTTACACTAACTTTAGGCTTAAATATATCAACCTTTAATCTTATTATTACAAATTCAGTACATAAAAGTATGTTGAGTGTTAGAAAGTGTATATTTGTAAAGGAGAAAATTGTCATTTTACACTTTAGGTCTCACTAACATTGCTACTTTTATTTATTTAAGTATTTTGTTGTTTAAATATGTGTGTTTTATTATAATTATATATTTCATCTATTTTAGGGGCGTCATTATCGTTTCACAATAAACGAGTGATCAGACAGTAAAACGGATGTCATATTTAGACTCAGGACGGTCGAAAACCTTAGAAGGAGTATAAAAGAGAAAATGTCATTGTTGTTATATATACGATCTTTGTTCATACATATAAGATCTTTTTTATGATCTTGTTCATACGTCTGATCTTTTATTCATGACACTGTTCATATAAACGGACCGAGGACGTGGCATTGACTAATGATGTGGCAATTACCTATGACGTGGCAGTATTTGATTGGACGAATTATGTGGTATTGACTGCTTACGTGGCATTGATCGATGACGTGGCATTGATCGATGACGTGGCATTGACTAATCACAATCTTATTGGACTAAATTTCTTATGTACTGTGGATCGATGACGTAACAGCATCTCAGTAGAGTAAAAATCGTGTGTACGGAACATGTGCATACATGGGATTATTTACTATTCAAACGGCGTTACTGTGTAAATAGTATTACTATGCAAATAACAGCGTTATTATGTAAGTAGCGGCCGTTACTGTTTAAACGTTGACTGTTGACAGTTGACTGATGACATGGCGCAATCTTGAGCGTTCGAACTATTTTTAATCCGATAGTCACGATTCACTCAATGTATCTATAAAAATGGGGCTCTCCTCCCTAATTTGACATTCCTGAATTCATTTTTAAACTTAGATTTCTAAAATTCCTTCTCCTTCTTGTAGTTTTTTTGTATTTTAATAAAATTTCCTTTTTATCCCTAGTTAAAATATGAGTAGCTAATTTTTTTTTAAGCTTGGATTGAAGGTGAAGTCTCAACATGTCCCATGAACTTAATTTGGTAAATTTACTTTCTCTTCCCCTCTAATATTTGTGGTTGTTTTGACTTTTCGTCGACAAATAATAACAGTCTTGTCTAGATACCGCCCTAGTTAAACCGGCACCCTAGTACAAGGTTATTATTATTTGGCACGATAAGCGCTTAGCACTATATTTATTTGAGCATGGTTCATGAGGTGTGAAATCTCTCTTTATGATTTAATTGGCATTAACATGGAATATTTAGCACTTGAAGTATGTTGATGCAGATGCGGATACCCAAGCACGTCATTTTAATAGATTCTAGTTTAATTTAATTTCTACCATTGGAATTTAAATTCAAGCATAATTTACATAAATTTCACCACAATTTTATTCACCCATTAAAAGAAAATTAATTCTGCACATAATTAAAATCAACCTCCTCGTGGGATCGACACTCGTTACCATTAATCTATTCTACAATAGATTCGTGCGCTTGCGAGTTTAACAAAATTTGCACAACAAAGTAAAAGCAAGAATTGTGGTTGTGATGTTAAAAGAATTTTAGATGATAAAGTAGATGGAAATGGCTAGGTTGTTTAGATAAGTAAGTTGGTTATCAAGAAAAAGTGAAAAACAATCACTAACTTATTCTTGTACAAATGAAATGTAATTAACAAAATCTAAATAAGGAAAAGATCTTGGACTATAAGCTACACATTTGAGTGATCATCACCTAAATTTTGAGTAGAAATAAAAGAGAAGCATGTGATATGAAAAAGATGCAACAAATAATAAAAATAATCTTTTTTATGAAAAAAATTGTTGATTAAAAGAAGGATTTATTGTATATAGAAAGCATGTCTCATCAAACAAATTATTACTTCCTATATAGGCTTTGCCATTTGAGAGTAAGCATTTATAACCTTTGTGATATGGACTATAACCAACAAAGGCACATTCGCTAGATTGAAAACTAAATTCATATCTACTATACTATCATAGAAAAGAAAAAAGACCACAACCAAAGCACTTAAAAAGATATGTAGCTTGGTTTTTGATGATATAGTAACTTAAATGGCATTTTTATTTGAAGAAGTGGAATGTGAAGCTATTTACAGGATAGAGCATGATGTGTAAATATTCTCTCTAAAATTTTAGTGGTAATTTAGCTTGTGATAAGAGAATTAGGCCAAGACAAGATTGTTTCTCAACTTGAGCTTTATAAGATTTAAACACGATTAAGGCAGCTAACTTTTGTTTTAAAAGGAGTGTCTGAAAATGCCTTGTAAAGTCATTAACAAAGCTAATATACCATCTATACACATTTAGAGAAGGAATATCCCTATATACTAGTGTTTACTAGTTTAAGAGCATGCTTAGTTTTGGTTTCTATGTGTCGAAAATGATTTTTGTGCTTTTATCATATTTTACAACATTATAGGAATAAAAAATAAATATTTTATTTAGACCAACAAACTTCTTACACTGCATGATAACATGCTTCAATACAATTAAGTTATACAATTAAGTTAATATGATCGAACTTTGTATAAAGGGTTATATTATTAAGATCACTAGAAGGATAAACCATAAAAGAACAATAGTTTATTAAACTATAAAAGATAATCTTTGAGTGAGTTTGACATACAAGTATTGTTGGAAACTACAAAAAAAAAACATGGATAAAAAAAGTTGTAAAAACAATCTTATTTGAGACTAATTTGAAACGAGGGAAAGATGATTGGAACTAATTTTAATATAATAAAGTCAATATTAGTTTGTAAAGATCGCTCTTAGCCTCGCTTAGTCATCCCTTTTATTTTGTTTTTCACAAACATTATCCTTTTGCCTTTATTATGTGGCACCAAATTCATTATCTAATAAGGCATATTAACTCTTAGATCTTCATTCCAGTTACCTACTCTTTTATAATTTTCAAATGCATATCTATAGCCATCAAAATCACCATTTTAGTTATTGTTATCATTGTTGTAACTACTAAAACCTCTTTTGTTGGACATATTAGCCTCTTTTAAAGTTGCATAAAATTGCCTTGGGCTACTTAACTAATAGATTCTTTGACTCTTTTAGTTATGGCATCAGTACTAAGCAATAATGTAGAAATCATATCAAGATTTATAGGATCCGTGATGTTATGACTAGCAATATATGTAGCAGCTACATTAAACTATCCTTCCAAGCCTTCTAGTAAATGCATTACAAGATCTCTCTCAATAATTAAACCACCAACAATTGAATAATTACCACTAATCTGCCTCATTCTGAAAAAATAATTAGATCTCTCTCAGTAATTAAACCACCAACAATTGAATAATTACCTCTAATCTGCCTCATTCTGAAAAAATAATTAGTAATACTCATGCCCTCTTTTTTAGTGGTATTTATCGAATACATAAAATGAAAAACTTTTACCTAAGATTGACTACTAAATTATTTTTCAAAAGAAGTTGCAAAATTAATGACAAAGCCAAGAATATCACATTCATTAAAGAAAAAATCCAGGTAAAAAGAATATTCCATGGAGATATTTAAGTGATATGACTCGAATTTTCAATCCTCTTGGTCTGATTCATTTTCTAACTCATTATTCTACTTGAGATTTATAAACTGAGGTAGACAAATTGATTCATTAACAAAGACTTTTAGCATGTTACCTTTGATCAAAGCCAACAATTATAATTTTCAAAGCAAATAAGTAGAGCGATTTAATTGAACAATGTGTTGAAAGTGAAGTTGATATTTGTTAAAGAGAAAGATGTTGTAGTGTTGGCATTAGAAGAACTTACTATATTTGATAGGCCAACATTCAGTATATTTAGAATCTTCTCTGATACTATGTTAATTATGAGGAAATCTTGTGATTATTGTGTTTTTATTGAGAAAATAGTTAAGAAAATTTCATAAAGTAACCAGAATGAAACTAATATGTTATTAATGAACCTAACACACTAAATATATTTACAATTTGAGCATTTATATTAATCCTATTTACAAGACTCGAAGTCTAAAATATCTAGAACTAATCAAGTTGATGTGGTATCAACTTAACTAACTTTATAAGTCAAAATGTGGACTTGGCCCTCTAGTAAACTATTCTGGAATAGTGCACACTGGAAATAGAGGTAAGTTTAATCTTAGCTGGATGAAGATCTATTAATAATAAGAGAGAAAGAAATTGTCATACATCATCTTGTATCTTTCTATTAACCTATGATATCTTTTTGTTTAAAAACTCATTTGCAATTAATTAGTCTGTATTTATCTAGCAATTCAACTAACTCCCAAACCCTATTATGGTTATAAAAATGTTGCATCATCATTCAAGGCATATGGCCAGGATGAGGATTATAGACAACTAATGGCTTTTTGAAAGGTAATAGGATTAGTTGACATGTTAACATCAAAATCATGCTCTTGCAAGTAAACCACAAAATCATCACAAATTTAGGTCTCATAACTTTCTCAGACTTGCTTAATTACATATGAATTACATTATTGTTTATAGCCTCAAATCATATATGATGTCATTTAAGATTAATAGAATGATCATGAACTTATGGTAACCTTATCATAAAAGTTAAAAAAGATGGAATAGGCAAAACTACATATTTATGATCATTCTCAAAGTAGATAGCATGATCAGAATTAATGATTTTAATAATAAAATCTAGAACTTGTTGAGCTTATACAATATCTAACTAATAGTTTAAGATTAACTTCCCTTGATTGCAAGTTTTAAGGCCTTACTTTTGCTCTGTATCCTCAAACATAAAAATGATTAGAATGGATTTCTTCCATGATCACACAATTTATAAAGACTTTTGTTGAGTAAGGTCAACAAAATCTTTCACATTTCCACTAAATTAGATTTTTAAAATTTTAAAACATTCGTAATTGCATTTAGATGTGTCAAAATTATTATATTTCATGATGGGATGATAATTGTACAAAGTAAACATATATGGTGAAGACCATCCCGCTTTAATTTTTTGATCTTCCACCATTCACGAAGAATATTCGATTGTTCAATCTAAAAAGTCCTAAATTAAGTATTTTTTAAGATCACGTGAATTAAGAAAAATACAATAATACGTTAATTCCACGGTAAATGCTAAGTTACAGTTTATTGTAACTTACTATTCTTACGTGCTACAATATCGTGTAAATTTCACAGTATTATAATATGTGAGAGAAATAAGTTATAATAAACTGTAACTTAGGAAGCTTTTAATTCTACATAAAGTATTAGGCATATGTCTTGGAAGAAGACATACGAACGTAATTCAAAATATACTAGCTGGGAAGAATTTCAAAAGCTTATACTTAAGTCCCTACTTTCTGTATTACTATAGAGTTTGTTAAAAGTTAAAGCAGATATTTTCTGAAGCATTTTGTGGTCAAAATTCACTAAGAAAAGATTTTATAGTGGAAAAATGTCGTTATCATAGAAAGCAATCTCAATTTTAGCATCAAATGGTTAATGCTCCTATATCTTGCCTTCAACGAGCGTTAAAAAATAAAGGCTCCCAAAATCGAAACATCATCATTGAGAATGTAATTTTATTTTCCAATTACCATTTAAGCATATCTTTAAGATCTAATTGGTGTGCCTTCTTTTTCTCAAGGAAGCAACTGAGACTTCAAAAAAAGTCGCAATAAATTTAATCACGATCATAGGTCAATGACCATCGTGGCTTTTAAGCAAATATCATACAAGTTCACACTGTACTCTTAATGGCCAACAAAATATGATTAATTGTTGAAACGATAGTTCCAACTTAGACTTAATGATTCTCCGAATCACACTTTTGAGAAACAAAAATATTAAGTAATTAATTAACCTGATAGGCCACTAAATTAGTAGTTGTACGTGACAAGTCACTAGGTGATTGCAGTGGAAAATTCTAGTAACTAATAATTGCTTCAGAACAATTCAATACCAAATTCCTTTTCTGTAAAACAAAGCGATGAAAGCGAAAGGGGGATCTCACCACCATCAATGTTTTGGCCCACGCCCAACTGATCAATAAACATGTCCCAGACCCAACTCCGACGGAATCGTGTTTCTTCTTTGACCTATCATCATTTTAAATTTTCACAAGAAAAATCCTAAACCAAACAATAATAATAGATATGTTGCAGCGAGATTTTCAACTTTCCACGTGAAATTTTTGAAAGAGATGGTCGATGGCTACCGATGAGTGCTTGTTGATGATAATTTGTTAGTGAGTTTGTTCATACATTGCTCCTTACTTTTTCATTTATCTTATACTTTCAAAAATTACTCTTACTAGAAGTAAAAAAGGAATTTCTTTATTACTAATTTTATTCTCTCTATTCTTCATTCCCTCTCTTTTTAGGATATCCATTAACCCCACTATCAATCTCCACATCAACAAGTATATAATCATCATAACTACCACTATCATATGTCTTCTTCACTATCAATCCATCACCTTCATTAACTTATGATGAGTTCTAATATTGAATTTTTGTTAAACTTAATGAACAAAGTGTTTGATTTTATTGTTATTGATAACATTAGTTTTGCTTGGTGTGATTGTTTAAGATTTTGTTTAATTTTGATTTAGGATTTGATAGAAGTCAATAATTGATTCAAATTATGAATCAACTAAGAGATACTTATGGGAAGTTTTATTTTATTGAGAGCTTGCGAGTAAACAAAATAAATTTCTTAATTATTTTTCTATTTGTAATAAGTACAATTTGAACTAAATACTATAAATTAAAAAATGGGAGTTGATAAAATAAATTAAGAGTGTTAAAATATCATCACTCTTTCTTATTTTATTACTATTTTATAAGAGACTCGAACGATAGCTCTTTTAAAAAAGAGCAATGACATTTAACTCCCTTAATTTATTTTACTAACCATCACTTTTCACTAAAATTTTATTTCCAAAATTACCTTTTAATAAAAAATAAAAATAAATAAATATTATATTCTTCTCATCTTAGTGCGTACAAACTAATTGTATGGGCCCATGGGGACAATTTTCATGAACTTAACGGGGCTTTTTATGTAAACAAGCAACATTGTTGATCTATTGGCACCCTTCCAAAATTTCTTAAAATTCCTATTCAATTATAAGTATATTTAAGGACAGATTCAAATTAAATTAACCTCACCTTTTTCTTCCCCTCTCTCTCTTTCATCTGTATATTTCCTTGAGATAATTGATAATCATGGGAGTAGCAATTTTCCAATTTTATATGGTTGGAGGACTATATTTGATAGAAATAGATATATTAATTTAAAAAGAAAAAACCAATCCTAAGAAAAAAATTATTTGGAATTCTCAATTGATTTAGTATATAGAACATATCAAATAAAAATGAAATTCCATTATCATAATTAAATGAATAATGGTTTTTCTTTAGCAAGAGAGAGGGGCTGGTTTGGAATAATAGTGGTGTTATCAAAATTAAATGAATTTTTTATTTTTAAATGGTTTTTCTTTAGGAAACAAGTTCCTTCGGGACTTTTTGAGGGGTTAACTTTATTGCCCTTAAATACAATGCAAGGGTAATGATGTTTGGCTCCCTCAAATTACTGCTATAACTAGCACTTTTTAATTTATTTGTTACGTTTCATAATTACCCTCATTAAATCAAAAAATTATTATTTTATTTTATTCTCTCTGTGTCTTCCCCTCACTCTTTCTCTAATATAAGCATGTAACTATCACACCCACCATTGTATCAACAACAAATTCATCATCACCACTACCGCCGCCTATTTTCTTCACCATAAATCCATCACTTTTACTAACATACGATGAGTTTCAATGTTGAGTTTTGTTAAATCTTATGAACAAGGTAGTTTTTACTGTTATTATGATATTGGCTTTGATTTTGTTTGAGAATCTAAGATTTTATTTAATTTCAATTCGGGATTTGATTAGGAGTTAATATTTTATTTAAATTTTGAATTAATTGAAAGGATGTGAGAGATGAGAATTTAATATAATGAAAACTTAAGATAAAATTAAAAAAAAATTTAATTTGTAAATATTTTTATTTTTCAATCAGAATAATTTTAAAATAAATAATATTAATTAAAAATAAAAGTTTATAAGATAAATTAAAAGAATCAAACATCACCCCTCATAATTTAATATAATAGAAGTGCTATGAAATTAATTAAGATGGGCCAAAAGTCCAACTCAAAATAGAATCATCGACCACACAGAATAGAGGATAAGCCCAATTCGATTGGGTGAACTTGGGCTAGCTATTTAGTTTGGGCATTAATCCATAATGAACCCAAAATTTCCACTATTAAACAAACGAAGCCCATCGGTGTTGATATTTATTAAAGGATTCCACATCCTTCTAAATTTTTTATATAACTCTTTTTTAATTAAAATTATTTAAATCGTAAAATTAATTTTACTAAATAAAATAAAAATTACACAGTAAAATTACCTAATAATCTAGTGAATGATGTCTTCTGTTATTTATTAGACAAATTACTTAAATAAGTATTTTTTTGGCAAGAGTAAATGTTCACTTCATGAAACTCCGAAGGGGTGCCCCAATGGTTACAAAGGGGTGTGGAAAGCTCTACTCTTTAATAAACTGTCTAAGACCACTTCTGTTATTGCTTTTTGCATTCGTTAGCAATGATGTTAGCACTCGGATAATCGCTTTGCCACCTGTTTGTTTATTATTGTTTCAAGTTGTCAATCATCCCCCTCGTTGCGTCATTCTAAAAGATAATGATCAATTTCTCACACTACAACGTTCAAACAATTGGCAAAACATCGATGAGTTTTGATTGAATCCTTTCTGGTTTAAACACTGTGTGTGAACTGAGTTGCAAAGTCGTCAATGCCGTGTCTCGTCAAAAATTATGCCTTTTGACATAATGTAACCAAAGCATATATTCTTAGGATATAATAATAATAATAATAATAATAATAATAATAATAATAATAATGGAGAAGTTTTGTACGTTTAACGCATGTCTTGTTAGATATAAATATGAGGAACCGTTTACTCTCCTTTCCATTTTAAGGAATTCCTAGCGACTGCGGTAAGCGCTTTTTACTTTTTTTTTTTAATTGGGTATCCCTTTAATTAAGTCTTAAGTTTTAGACATTTTCCATTGTGACGGTGTTGTATTGACTTTATTAACCTTCTAATGCGCTTACTAAATTAAAGGAAAAAAAAAAATACCCGCATGCAGTTTTCTAGTTCGATTCTGCAATGCCCATCGTCTTTCATTGATCTGTTTTTAGTGATTCTCTTCTCCACCAAGTAAAGAATCCAAATTAGTGTTCATGCACTTTTTACTTTATTCTCTTAAAATTATTTTGGAAGCCGCCGGTTTTGCTTTCAGGCTTGCAAATTATTAAAATCTTCAAAACTTTTAAATTAAAATTTGCTTTTATCACCGCCCCCAGGTAAAAAGCAGCTTTAGGATAATGTAGCTACACATGTAAGGTCCTGTACTATCGAATTGGAATGCATATATATAAACAAGAACATGGCAGAGCCTTCCCTATTCCCATTTCCAGCATCTTCTGCTTAATTACAGATAAATACGACAACACTCAGGTTGATCAAGTCATAGCTTTGGCTGAATCAATTTATTTGAAAAATGGCGAAGTCATCGGAGGCAGAAAATAATCAACCACCAGCAGGTTTAATTGAGTTGATTACCTCTAAAACACAAGAAGCTTCTGTCTCTTCTTCATCCTTTTGATGTCTTATCATGATCTTCATTTCTTGTTTCCAGGGTATCCAACTGAAAATCCTCCCGCCGGTAAGGGAAAGAAGAGGTGTTTGCCTCAAACCAAGAAGAAAGGAGACCGCAGCTTCATAGAAGGATGGTAAGTGATCAAAAACAATACTTCTGCAAGAGAAAATGAACATGGTCAGATCAAAAAACATCTATTTTTTGCACTCTTTGAAATTTATTGATATTCATTCATCCAAGAATTGCTTCACCATATGATCGACCAATTATATGTATGCACACAGACACACACATCAAAACTCTAATAGTGTTATCTGTGTAAACTGTGCAGCCTCTTTGCTCTTTGCTGCTGTTGGCTCTGTGAAGTTTGCTTCTAAAGGATGACCCTGGATATCGAGCTTGATTTGTATACTACTTGTTCGCTTGTTTTCCTCTGTGTTTAACTTGATCATATTGTTGTAATAAACTATTATCATGTATTGTGTGTAAACCTTACAATCAAACATTATTCAGGATTTTCATTTGAGCTTCATATATGTTTCTAAACTCATAACTTTTGTAATCAAAGCTAGATTTTCTCCTATTAATATGAACATCAGACACAACTTATAAATTCAAAATGGTACAACAAATAACCATATGATTCACCATATGTTTCCAGGGCAATAAATACTACTGGAAATGAAAACTTTCTATGAAGGGGTTTCTTCTATTTTTCATGGATCTTCATTATTGTCAATAAATGCTTCAATTTCTTTAAAAAAAAAAAAAAAGGCTTGTAAGAGGAGGAAGAAGGGGGGGGGGGGTGGATGAGTGCATTCATACTCAATACAAACAAACTTTATTGTTTAATGTGGCTTTTGATCACACATCCAAATTTTCTCCATCAACTGGAGTAATTGTTCTACAAATGTCCTCTTGCGAATAAACCATTGAAGAAATATGAAAGACTTATGGATAGAATTTTCTTTAAACTTCCCAGTTACAGAAATCAAAACCATAATTGTCTACACTTCATCATCATTATTCCATTTTTAACAATATTCCTCACAAAACAGATTACTTGCTTGCGCAACTTTAGAAACTCTCCTATATATAGTGGAATTGTAGTTCTTAGCAGAATTTAGAAGAGAGATAAAGCCAAAAGCGAAGTTCAAGACAAGCGAAGAAGGGATAAAGGACAGCAAATGACTCTGTCCACAATTCAATTCAACCAAAATTCAGAGCCTTCCCAATTTGAGCTCTCATCTAAGCATCTTTTCCAACTGTAAACTTACAGTGCATTTACTAAACAAGAATTAGAATGGACTGGAATTGTAATGAGTTAGAATTGGAAAAAGAATTAGAATCAGAATAAATTGTTCTTAAGCTATAGGAATCGAAATGAGTTAGCTTATTACATAATACTTAAAAATCCTTAACTAGTGTCATAATTATTATCATTATTAATTATTATTATTATTATCAATAATAGTATTATTATCATTATTAACATTAATATATTAATTAATTATAAGACTTTTGTAATAGTAGCAGTAATAATAAAAAAATTCAATATATTTACTTTACCTTGAAATCGAATTGTGATTATTGCAAGTTACTGTAATGATCTTAGTTAATTATTGTCATTATTAATTTTAATAATTGTGATTATGATTATTATTATTATCTAAAATAATTATTGTGAATAATAATAATAAATAATGAAAAACCTATTTATAAATATTACAGCATTTCTGAAAGAACCAAAATGTGAAAAAATAAAAATTAATTCAGGGCAATTTGGAAATTATGAAAATTCAATGGGGTAAAATGGGGAATGGAACTTGATTGGACCATCCATAGGAATTAACTTCTCATTCTTCAATCCCAAATTTATGCGAACCCCACATGTTTCATTCCCATTCTCCTTTCTACTTAAACAAGTAAACATCATCAATTATTCTCATTCTGTATTATGATTCCTTAATCCACCAAGTAAACACACCCTTAAAAAGGACACCTAGCCTAATTCAGAAACTACATACATATAGAATTGCCATGTACAAATTCTAGAGTTTTTTACATATAAAGATTAGACAATCCATAAGGAAATCAAATCCTCGACTTTCCTTCCTTTTTCAACTTTCATAAAATCCCCCCTCTTTGGCTAAACCAATAAAGCAATGTAACATGAATTAACTGAACTAACTCTTTAAGTATTAGACAATTTCTAATTACATATAAGCCACACACCCAGAACCTGCCACCATAGACCTACCTTGAAAATTTATGTGATGATTTGATCTTGAATCAATCAATTTCGAGTCCTGAAAAGCTTTCCTTAAACCAAAAAATTGAAATAAAACAGATCTAGATCACTCCTGCAAAACTAATTTCCAGATACAAACACCTCTTATGGCTGATAACAATGAGGTGCTCACATTCCATGCAAGTAATATAAGAGATTCTCAAACAGAAATTGAAAATTAGCAATAACTTTAATACACTTCTATTACTTTATCTTTCATAACATACAAGTTGAATGTATTATTTGATATATGGCAGAGATCTTACAAGACTTTATTATCAATAGTTTTCATATCTTGTCATCTCTCTTTTTAATGTACTGCCATAATTTTAGGGCTAAAGAAATTCACTGTGAATTTGACAGAAAGAAAACAAAGAATGCACACTTTAATCTGACAAGGTACAAACAAAAAACTAACCAATATTGGGCACTTCTTAGATGGTATCTGGTAAAGGGAAGAGCTTCTCTAGCATGTTGTTGGAGAGGATTCTGTTGGGATCCAACTCCTTTCGGGCTTTATTGTAAGAATCCACTGGAAAACGCTTTCTTAGCCTTGCTTGGAGTGCTGCAAGTTCTTCTTTGTCCTTTGGAACCTGGATAGAATTTACCAGTGACTTAAATATGAAAAAGTGATAACAATAATAACAATAATAATAATAGAAAATGTTGTAGGTAAAGAATCATAAAAGAATTAGTTAACAAGCTGAATTCGGCATAAAAAAAATTTACTATATATTAAATGTTAACATATGACTCCAAGAAATTTTAATTATTATTCTTTAAGGAACAGGAATAGAATTTAGAAAATTGGAGTATAATTCCATGGGCATCTGAAAATTCAAGAAATCCATTGTGGATTGACAAATGAAACAAACTTTTAATCTCATTCAAAACCATGAGCGATCACTTAATTTGTTTCAAAGGTCAAATTTGTGAAAGAAAAGCTAAAAGAGCAGATCATAAAAGATGTAGACAGTACCTCAATCTTAGCCCAATGCTCATAAGCAGAATATTGATCCCACAACTGCTTTTGAGTCAGATGCCTGTAGTTGAAGAATTCGTCCGTTATTTCCTTTCTCTGACGAGCATCCATGGTGGGAAGGTACATAATAATGCCAACCTGAAATGGAATCAAAACTTTGTTCGATGCAAGCGATCCAAACAACTCAAAACATTTTTCACAGATCACCAATCATAACCCACAACTAAACCACTATGCACATACAAGTGCCCAAGCCAGAAATTGCAACAGCGAATGGGGGCTGGAAAATATAGAATAAGTGTGTTCATAATGGTTAAGGAATTGAATTTGAGGCCATTTCTTGCCTGATTAAAATCTAAGGGGAGATTTTACACTCATTAATATCCATTGGATTTGAGATGAATCAATGGATCAGATTTATTGAAATTAAAATTGAATAATATTTAATATTTCCTCTCTGTGTGTGGACCCATCCCAAATCTTTCTCCTCCTATATTTTTTTCTCTTTTTGCACATGCTCTCTCTCTCTTTCTCTCTTCTATTCTCCTTTTTTTTAATTTTTAAAATCCCTGACTTCTCATTTGATATTTTATTTTTCTCAACCACAAAAATTTCATTACTCTCTCCAAATTCATCTCGCAATTCTTTGTAAAATCTCTGAAACAATAGAAGATTTGGTATGTTGTCATACTTTTATAATTGCTTTATTTGTTTTCCACATTTAATGTTGGCTAACTTTTCTGATTCGTAAATTATTTTCCTTCCATATTTTTATCTTTCATACACTGTTTATTTTTCATTCTATTAAAATCATTATGTTGTTTGATTATTGTTACTTTCTTTTATAAAATTCAGTTAATTGTTTGACACATTGTAGGCGAACAATGGTGAAGTTGAAAAAAACCTTGAACAATTAGAGGCACCATATGTGGGGACGCTTTTCGAATTGTTAGAGAAGGCTAGAAACTACTATGAAGATAATGGTAGACAGGAGGGTTTTGGATTCGAACTTGATCTTCTTCCAAGAATAGTGTGGATTGTAATGAGGTGACTAGTGGACAGTTTAAATGTGTTTTGGTTGTCTGTTAAATCTTTTTACCAATTAGATCTAGAGACGAGATTTGAAGTAAAAATTCCAGTGCAATGTGTGGGTGGCACCATTGCCCACAGATAAAATTGATCCTTTTGTACTTCCAATGGTATGCAGAGAGAGAAAATTGATGAAACAAACAATTATATAGGAAGAAAGAAAATATAGGAAGCAGAAAGATTTGGTGCAATGGCCCCACAAAGAGAGAAAATATTAAAAATTCTTAAATACTAAATTTCAATAAACCCCATCCATTGACTCATCTCAAATATAATAGATATTAATGAGGGTGAAACTAAAGAGTATTTTTAGGAGATGGATTCATTAATGTTCCTCGAAAACAATTATAAAATCATTATGTTTCACTTCACTCTAAAGCAAGTAGAAACTTAATATGGACCCAGTCCCAAAAACTCTCCCAGCTCAGAGAATCTATGAATAGAGAAAACAAGAGATAAACGAAATAGTAAGACAGCAAGAAAATCAAGCCCATGCCTATAAATGAATCAGAGGAAGAAACGAAGAAAAACATAGACAGAATAAAAATTAACATGGAATAACAGAAAATATTACCCATGAGAATATGTCGTCCTGAACTGAGCTATAAGCAGGGCTCATGAGGCTCTGACTTCGTGCCGTCCAGCGCTGTTCTATAGGAGCAGGTGCAGGTATATCTTCCTTCTCAATCAGCTGCTTTAGCTCTTCTACATACTCAAGATCTCTCATGCTTAGCTTGGCAAGGGTTCCAGAAGGAAAGCAAGTTTCTGATACCCACTGTTGCCCACCACAATCAAAGCCCAAAATTTCATCAGCCCATCCCACTCTGTATCCCTCTGACTTCCTCCAGAACTCAGCCTCAGCTTGATTAACCTTTATGACATGCTCTTTGTTAAGAGGATCAAGTGCAAGAAGTTTATCTCTTAACTCTGTAAATGAAAGCTCATTTATGTCTGGTTCAGTGCCATCAGGAGATTTAGTTGTCATTAGATCAGCCCTGCAAGTAACTAAAATGAGCATTTAAATTGACTGCAACAAATAAATGAACACAACAATGGCGCTGTCATTACATCAGCCCTGCAAGTAGCTAAAACAAGCATTTACAGTGAGATAAGGCTTTAATTTTTAAGGGTCAGCAGTTAACGATCTTTATTTTGCAAAGGTGAACAGCAATAACAAGTGAATTCAATTAAAAAAAGAAGGAAAAAAAAATGATGTTGATTATAAAAGTAGTTAACAAAGCTGCAATTGGACAAGCCACAATCAGAAACAATCAAAATAGGGAGCAAATACAACCTGGAACTTATAGTAAATAGCTACCATTGGGATTAGAATATGGAGATATACGCATCCAATGGCCTACATTGACTTCATCAACTAGGTTATCAGAATTCTGAAGAATTAGAGAACACCATGCAAGTTCTGTTATTAGTCTAGCCATGTCTGCTCATTTATGTCTAAAATAATTTATTGAAGCAACATAAAACTAATAATGTCAAAATGACTTTTTACATTCTTAAAGATTTTGTCATGTTAATGTTGCCCACTTACATTCTTGCTTTAACTTATAGACCTAATTATAATTCAATAGAATGTCAGGCAAGCAGTTCCTGACTGAATTAGATCCTCACATATACCTCTAAGACAACAAATTATAACAAACATATAAGTAAAGAACAAAGGAAAAAGGAAACAGAGTGCAAGTGTAAAACCACTCATTTTGGCAATGTTGACAAATGTGCAAGAAAAGTTTTAAAATATTTAGAGGTCAATACCTTGCTTTACGACTAAAGGCATTAAAGCCAAGTTAGAGGGGATAAAAGAAAAGGAAAGCCTTATGAAAATTAGTTAAACAAAGAAAGAATAACTTATATGTGCGGTCTCATGTGTGTGCTTGTGGCATTTGTGTGTGAAAGAAAGAGATAGAGAGAGATGTTCGGCTCATCCAAGCATTTCTAGGGCCCAAAAAATTTATTAGTATAGCTAGTTACCTATCCTTGTGCCCAAATTTGTAGTAGCAAAATGCATACCAAAGATAACAGCCGTACCTGTACTTTGTAAGAGATTCCCCATAGAGGTCTCGGACATGCTGTAGAGTTTCATCCTTAGTATATTTGGGTTTGAATTTTGGTGGACCTTTCCATTTTGAAACAGGGTTGCATGTCACAACTACAACTGTGTCAGTATAAGGGATATGAAGGTACTTTACATGCTTATTCTCAGACAGCAATTTCCTGCAAGTAGAAACTGAGAAAATTTTTAGTATTTGAGCCACAAAAAAATCCACCATCTTTTGTTTTTTCATCACACATTACTTTATGATAAAAAGAACAGTCACTTCTGTCTCAATCTCATCCAAAATATATAAATAGTTATGCATCACATCTGAAATCTCATCCCAAAGATATAAATAGTTATGCATCACATCTGAAATGGATTGCATGCAGTGCATAACCATTAAAAGAAGATTCAGTTTACAATACACAGGCAACCAATTTATTTATCTAATAACATAAAATCTATACTTTCTTCTAGATAGAGGTCATAGCATACAAGAAATAATAAAACATGATGAAAGCAAATGCACCAAAATTGTCCTAAATAATTCACAAAAAATTAACATTGGGATGGACTCAATGAGTAGTAGGCTAATGATCTACTCGGAGATTGCATTAATATTTTGGGGCAGGCAAGGATCTTAGATTTGCTCAAAATAAAATATAAATGGAACAAAAAATTACTTGTGGTTTTTTTTTATCTCTTTTGTGTTTGAGACAATTGTGTGCTCTACAAGCTCTTGTCTCTCTACACACTGAAGGGTGACTTCAGCAACCACTCCAAGACCCCCAAGACCACAACACACTAGATAAAAGAGCTCCGGATCTTTCTCCTTGGAAACCTCTATCATTCCCTTTGCAGGAGTGACCAATTTCATGCTGATGACTTGCTCATCAACAGGAGGCAATTTTGCACCTGTACCGTGTGCACCAACCTAACAACCCATAGACAGAAAAGAAAAAACAGAGGATAAAGAAAAAGAAATAAAAAAATAAAACACCGGCTCACATCATATAATCAATAATTCTCAGATCAATGTAGAGTTTTGTTTCTTTTCCTTTAAAAATAGAAATGGCAAGTATCATATATAGTTTTATGCTGCTCTTGAAGCTTTCTAGATACTCCAACTGCTCCAAATTCCAAAGGAAAAAGTGAAAACATTCTTTGAAGTCTCTTTTTAGTATCCAGGTGTTCAGCCTTAAAAAATGCTACAGCCGCTATAAAATAGAACCAAATATAATTTTATTGAAATAGGGAATTCATCTTAGCTTTCAAGCTTTGCCTTAAAAGCTACAGCTGCGAGTCTAAGCTTGATGCTTCACTTGTACTCAACACCTCGTGATTCCATAGGAAAGCAAAGAAAGTCTATGCAATTTCTAGGTTATAAATAAATAAAATAAAATAAAAGACATCCAAGTAAAGGAAAATAACCTGAACAATGCCACCAATTTGTTGCTCTCGAATAGAAGCAAAGTTCTGAAGGGTAAGGCCATATTGTTTAATCTCATCGACCAAACCCTGAACTCTAATACCAGCCTGCACTCTCACTCTCTTCTTCTCCTTGTCAACTTCCAAAACCTTATCCAAGAGCGCCAAATTCACCATCCCAGCACGGGCGAGTCCAATGCCATTGGGGGACAGCCCGGAACCGACGGGCCGGATCCTGGCCCGCTTCTCATTGGCTTCCTTAACTAACTTCTCAAGCTCCTGAACGCTCTCGGGCTGATGGAAGTTCCGAGTCTGCACCTCGTGGGTCCCGCTCCAGTTGGACACAGTATGGAGGTCTTCGGGTAACGGGGCGTAACGGAAGATCTGGGCCTTCTTGTGCTTGGCGTTTTCGGAGAATGGGAATGAATAGTATGTGGCGGCCCCGCAGAATACGAGGAGAGCAGTGTAGCCCAGATACTTGCGGATTTCAGCATCAGACGGTGATGGTGATGGTGATGGTGATGGTGATGGTGAAGAAGATGATGTTGATGAGAGTGTACGGATTGAAGGTAATGAGTGGTGTTTCAATGGGACCGGGTTGTTGAAGAGGAGGTGGTGTTGAAGGGATTGGAGCGTGCGTCTGATGGAGAGAGCTCTCTGCATCTTTTCAACTGTTCAGTGGCTTAGAGGGCATTGGGTTTCTGTTTTGTTATGCCGCCCTTTTATTAAGTTTACGACCAGGAATTTGTCCCCAAAGTAGGGGTATTTATCTGAATACACCCTCGTACTTAAAAAAATCTTCATATATACCATTTTTATATGCAATTACATAATTTCCCTAAATTAAAATTTAATCCTTGAAAATTCAGTGTGGTTGGATGCACACCGCCTCTTCTTCACGCTGCTTCTTGTTCACTTCTTCTGCTACCACTAATTCTAGCACCACCAATCCGACACTTTTACCGAGAATTATAGTAATTAAGAGGTCATTTAGTTCGTCTAAACTTAATTTTTACTGTATGAAGAGAATTTATAATAGGAGTCTCTGAGTTATATTTTCATACAACTTATAGTTACACATAAATAATATATAATGTGAGGTTCATACATTGTTTATGTGTGTGTTGTAAGTTACTTGATAATGTAACTTAGTAAATTTCATTTATAGTTTATAATTGTTAGGGTTTTATGCTTTAGTATATACTTTGGGATTTAAAAAAGTAACCTCTACTTATTTTAAGAAATGTTTATGCTATTAGAGGATTGAGTGCTCATTTAACTTAATGAATTTTCACAGTTTTACCAAAAAAAAATGGAAGAAATTATTTGATTACATGATAGACAATGCAGCATGTTTAAAGGATTCATTTGGCACATTGTATTTTAATATGTTGTATTACATTGCTTTAACATATGTGTATTGCATTATGATATGTTATATTAGCACTATATTATAATAATATTATAAAATATTATATTATATTGTATTGTATTAATTTTTATTTATATTATATTTAGTGTCATACTATATTGTATTAATTTTTTATGATTAATTTAAATTAAAATATTTAGAAAAATAATATTTATTGGTACCTAGAAAAATACTAAATATAGAAATCTCAAAATTTTAAAAATTTAACATTATTTTCTATACAAAAGTTAAAAGAAAAATCATAATTCTACATAAAGATCGTAGCTTATGATCTTAAATTTTCTACAGCGTAACATTTATTTTTTAGAATTTTTTGAAATTGTAACATGTGGAATATCAAAGAAATAATTTAACCAAACAATCTTTAAATAATATAACAACATAAATAAATAATAAAACCTACAATATTAGTTTAAAAGTTATCTTAGGATGATAGAATGAAAGTTTATATATACTACAAAATAATCAAAAAATAATAAAGTGATATAGTAGTTATACCATATTCACTGACAAAATGAATTGTACTAAATAATTCAAGTGAGAGTTTTGTAGTATATATAATAATATTTTATACCTTTATTTGTATTACTATTAACATTATTCAAATTTATTCATACTTAAATATTTGTTATTAGTTATATTAAATTGTTAAATAATAATTAATTTTTATATACTACTTGCTATAATATAATTAAATAACGTAATATTATGTTATATTTTATTTTTATAAATTATTTAAGTATTTGTTATTAGTTTTATTAACATACTCAATATTATTCAATTTTGTATATTAAATATTATAATATAATTAAATAATATATTATATAGATATATTTTTAATATAATCAAAATTAGAATATAATATTGAATAATAAATTATTAATTTATTAATTTATATTAATAATTATAATGTAAAAATAAAATAATATAAAAATTATTATCATATAATATTATATTAAATTAAAAAGTTATATTTATTTAGCAATGCAACCTTATGTAATGAAGGGTGCCAAACAAGTGCATTGTTTTATGGTTGCACACTTGCATAGGGCTTGTCTGGCACACATTACGTTTTACATCGTCAATTTTGTTGAGAGGAGAGAAATGGTGAAGATGACAATTGAATGAGTGAAGCTCTGGTGTGGGTCTTATATTTCTCGAAAGGGAATATCTTAGTCAATGTAACACCCAGAAGATATATGTACCTAATTTTTAAGTGTAGGGGATAAGTAGATAAATGCCCATATTTTAGGTATATTTAATTAGAAAAAACACTTTCTTTTTTTTTTTTTTGAACGGACTCAAATTGAATTTGGATTTAGAATTTTTTTGGGCAGCTCCAGTTGGAATATGAAGGCTCAGTTTGAGCTCCACCGGATTCGGTAGCACCACCGAGACAGTGATACGGCGGGTTCCTAATATTTACTTTTGGCTTCGGTATTGTCATGGAGTAGATATAGCCTTCGGTTGCAGAACTGAGACAATAATAGATAGCCATGGACTGGATACCCTCCGGTAGCAATAAAAAAAAAAAACAAAAACAAAAACAAAAAACAAAAAGCCGAGTATGGAAATAATAAACATTGTTAGTTTCTAAAGTCCATTTTTTTTTTATTATTATTATTAACTCTCAAGTATCCATTAAAATTTAAATTTAGAACCCATGATCTAAGTCTAAGAGAGAGAGTTATTTAATATGGTGGAAGCATTAACCTTTAGTTTGAGGGGAAAAGGGTTAGTTAACCTTTAGTTTAATGGAAAAATAATATGTACATCCTTAAAGTTTGTAGAAATAATCATCAATATCTCTAAATTTTTAAAGAGAGATAATAAGATCCTTTTTTAATAATTATACCATTTATTTTTATTATCTCAACAAATTGACTCTAATATTTACAATAAAGAGAAATATAAGATTAAAATAAATGTAGTAATATATATATTTTAAGATAATTTCAATATTTAAAAGATATTTTAATATTTTATAATCTATTAGATATATTTTATTATATTAAAATAAATTTTATGATAAATAGAATCATAATATTAAAATAATTATATTAAAAATTTAAATTATTTTAAATATCATGTAAAATAATAATTTTAACAATATTCCTATGTGAGAATGTTTTTAATTATAGAATCTATTTAATATAAATATTTATTTAAAATCTCTACAATAAATAAAAATATATTATTAAAATAAAATAATAATTTACACATCAAAATTTATTAAAATATTTTAATATTATTAATCTACTGCATATATTATATTATTTATATATTATTTATATTTATTAAATAAATTTTTTAAAATAATAAAAATAAATAATATATTAATCAAAAGGAGATTTTAATATTTTTTTTAATTTAAGGATATTAGTGATTATTTCTCCAAAAACTTAAAACGGTAAATGTCAATTTTTTCCTATTTTGAGTATTATACAACTTATCTTGACGTTGCCGATCAAGGTTGTACAGTCATGTCATGAATATAACCGCAGTCACCATGATAAAATTATTGCACGACAACCTTTTTGCACTAAAACTATTGCTGACCAACTTCCTTTTGCCCTTCCATTTCTTCTACTTTATTTATTTTGAATGTTTATGAATTGTAAAAGATTAAGATTCAGTGTTAAGTTAACTTTGTGTGGTGAATTTTTCTTAAAAAAACAATACGGAATTAAATTTTACCCTCACATCATTATAATCTCCCACATGTGTTTATATATAAAAAAAAAAAAAATTATCACGCTTATAATTTTGGGATTAAAATTCTCCCATTATCCAAATTTTTTCTTGAACGAAATTGACGTATTGACCCCATCAATAATGTACGCATAGCATATAATCTTTAAAAGCTCGAAAAACCATGATAATGAGAGATCTTAATTCATAATTTATTAGGTAGAGAGATTTATAGAAAGAACAAATTTATGTTCTGTAACAATAATCTAATGAGTGGTATTTTTCTATCATTGATTAGGGAGTCGAGACCCCGGAAATTTCTCAACAGTATCAAAAACTGACTATTTTGTCCCTTCGAGATCAATTACGACAAAAGTACAAAAGCAAATGGGAACGGTTGGTAAATGATTGATGTTCTTTTTCTACCCAATACCAAAGCCTTTGGAGATAATGCCTACGAAACTTAAATTCATTTCAAACCAATATTAATTTCCTGCATTTGCTTGCTTTATTACATTAATATTAATAACAATAATGGGACCTCATAAAAAGGACATTAATATTTAATAATTATTAATAAGCACTGTGAATCAAAATAGGAAAATGAAATCAATTTTTGTGAGTATGCTTGGATTTAGGGGCCTTTTCCTTCTTTGGACCAATGTCATCTTCTGCAGAATAATAAGCTTCATCTTCTGATTCAGCAACCTCCTTGTTCACGTTCGTGTTCGTGTTCGTGTTCATGGCAATAAGCTTCTCATTATCTGGAATTGCCCCCTCAAATCGAACACGCTTTATGATCTTTTCTCTGGCCGCCTCCGTTTTCACTGCATTACTCAGAATATTGCTTTGTTGCGCACCTGAAATTATTCCCAGATGCAAATTATTAATACAAACAACCGCTACAAATACAACTCTTTTTGTATTCTCTATTTAAGATTCTAAAACTTTTTATAAATTTTGTAATTTAAAAATCACAATAGACCTTTATCCTTGTCCTTGTTTGAAGACTTGTTGTTTCTCAACACAACTCCATCATTGTTCTTTGATTTGTTGCAACCCATCTCCCTCTGCAAAAACGATCACAAACTTTTATTTATTTATTTATTTATTGGCGTAATTTCTGTTTCAGTATGAAGTTAACCTGATTGAATCCTAAAACGAGGAGAATATGAATGTGCAACGTAGGAGGTTGATTTATATTACCCAATATCAAACAAGATTCTTGCCATATAGAGTGCACTGATTTAATGTACACGCTCAACAAATTTACTTGCTTAATAAAAGCTGGAACAAGCCTATTTCGTTACTCATTCAATTTCTAAACAAACGAAAATTAATACGGATGAAAGAGAGTTGTAGGTACGTGATAATGATTTCTCTATCAAGAACAGGATGGTTAGCATGTCAATAAAATAAAACCGTACCGCGGCCTTGGCGCATTTGCTGTTTAATGCCACGACATGCTCCTCGCGCCCGTCTGTCGCGCGTGTTAATTTTTATATGGCTCATGAGCAGAGCTCAGGGAAAATGCTGTTTATTTAAAACTCAAATGATATCTCAGAAACCAAAGCTGACCGCATCGGCTTTTGCAATTAGTCTTAGAGAAGCAAATTGTCTATCAGCCTCTATTTGCTGAAGAAACTCCGAAACTTCTCCATCCTTTGTTTGCTGAAGAAACTCCAAAAATTGTTGATCAGCCCCACCACCGATTTCCAAGGCAACAATCTTTTTTTCATAAAAAATGAAAGTAATCCTACAGAAATAACTTAGCTTACCTAACAATCCAAAAAGCCAACAAAAATTTGATTATCTAAAATTCGTAAACATGGGAAATGATAGATTCCAAATGATACAAAGATGGAATCGACGAATTCTAATGAATCTCCAACTTCTAGCTGCAGGAGAAAATTTATGACCATGTGGTCTGTATCTCAACTAGATCACCGAAGGATTTATACATATTACTGTATAAAGCATACACGATAACACTTTCAGGATTACAGTACATAATTGCAAAACTTAAACAAGTAAACAAGCTCTGCTCACAAACAGAAACCACATGAAAGACCACATTAGGGATACTATGTACAACGCTTGTGTTTGTATCGCCACAACTGAAACCCAAATGACAATACTTTTATCTAAAATCAATTGAGGAAACTGCCTACGCAAATCCAGGACTATCTCATAAATTCCCTCAATTCCCAGTTCTCTTGATGCCTTCCAAATGAGTTAGCCATGTTGGGCACCTCAGTTAAATGCAGATGATCTGGTTCAATACCATAATCTGTCAGTGGTCTGTGCTCAAGAACATTATCGTGATTTTGCACAAATTCAGGGATCTCAATCTCTTCCTTCTTTATTTCACTCCAGAGATACTGAAGACGGCTAACATACTTGATTTTCCAATACAAACTGCAAAGATAAAGACCTTGCTCAATAATTCATCCAAAATAAGAGATTATTAACCAAAAATGTCTGATTTTTCACTGCAAAATACAAATATATATCTATGCAAAGTATAAAACACATATATGTGGAAGCTCATCATTCCACAAATAAAAAGTTCGTTCTGGTGGCCACATGGTTATACTATGAAATAATAGCCTTCCTTTAAAATCTGACCGGGCAAAAGGTCAAAAGAGGGGGAAAAAATTAGTGATAGCAATAAATAGAATAAATATAAAAGGACAATACAGAATATTACCAATTCCATACTTCAGGTTTATATCCCTTTTTGTAATAAATGCAGCGATTCTCTTATTTATTATTGCCAAGAAAGTATTTCTAATATATTTTCCCAACATAGGAGACCTATTTGATAACCTGCTGAGCTGAAATATAGCACCAATCATAAAATACTCAACCAAACACACTGTCCGGAAAATGTCTTGCTGTCATATGTTCAGTAACTTCACAACAAACCACTAAAACAATGGTCGATCATTGAGTTGTAAACCAGAATAGTCTTTAGTCCAAGAAACACAACAAAGATCACATAAAACTCTAATAGTCACTGTAAATCCTTCCTCAACACTTCAAAGGAACCCCATTAATTGATAACTACGACAATCTAGAACAAAGTTTCATATTGCTCGTTGTAAGTTTTAAGTCCTACAAATACTTAAAATTTAAAAAGCACTCACCCTCCACTTAAGAAGAATCGGCCAACAGTGGCAAACGCTAGCCTTGACCACAGTCCAGGATGAATAAAGTACATGATTTGGAGCCTATTCTTAATGTTTGATGGAAGTTCTTCATAAATCCATCTCAAGATAGTCAAGCCAGGATAGTTGTCCTCCTTTTGCACACAACTGTGCATGTAAACAATGCAGAATGGCCCATCCGGCAAGTCACTGCAAATTTTGTGAAATATATACTTCTTCAATCGCTCCGCACTGACAACTGGAGCTGCACATCAATAAAGAAGCAAGCAAATTAGAAGGATATCAAATTAACCCAAACAAGGTTTAGTTCAACCCAGATAAGACAAGTATAATGCAACATCCTTTCCGTATAACCGAAAAGCGAAGCACAAACACAGTGCATTGGTCATTTGGGCTTCTATAAAGCAGACAGATACAAAGCGAGAGGGGCGAGGGCCATTGCTGGCATACTTGGACCAGCAACAAAGCAGTTTTAATTGATAAAATTCATGGAGTAAACTATAAAGACAATAACAATGCGAACTGTAAATCAGTCGATAACAACAATACCATGACTAAGACAGAATATAGCAGGCAGCTCTAACAAGAGAATCATATTAAGAGTAGACGATAAGATAATGAAATTAATAACCACAAACAATACCATAAATAGATTATCCACATAAAATTTTTTGGACGTAGCTTTTATAACTAAATGGGCAGGATCTAAAAGCTCATCTGATACTAAATAGTGGGAAAACTTTTGAAATAACTATTCCAACAATGTAACAATGCCTAACCATGCCTTAGAACACAACAAGATGAAAAATAAGAGTAGGCTTAACGACTTTGCTTGCTTGTGCGACGCTCGTTTAGTAGACAGCTGAGTAGAGTGCATAAGCAAGCCCCTGTAGAGATAGGGTCGATTATTACACGAGCTTGTAAGTCAACAAATACTGAACTTGTTTATGAACTTGCCTGCAACAAGGGTTTATGATTGACCCAACACCCTCCCAATCTTATAAAAAGTACAAAAAGATGAGCTTAGCTAAATATTGAATCGAAGATATAGAGTAGTTTATATCTGTTGTGCTTTTACTTAACTACGAATGCAGAAACTATCACCCCACTACCCATATCTGCAGGAGAAGCAGAAAAAAACAAAAATTAAAAACATTTAAGAACTTGACTGCCCAACTTCAAAAAAAAAAAAGGGATTATAATATAACCAGGTAGAGAGGGAGAGGAGGGTGTTTGTTTACCAGGAAAATACTTTCCAACGAGGCGGAAAATGCGATTTCCAGATTTATCAGAACCCTGGAGGCAAAAGAACTGAAGAGAATCGAGATCAGAGAAGTCTTCATCTGGGGAGAGATATTGGGCGCAATCGTGCCACTGTTCTTGTTCTTGTTCTTCAATTTCTGTGTCTTGTTGCTCTGATAAGAAAGGACGTGCATCTATCCCCAAATCTGACGCCAATACCACCACCGAAAAATCATCGGGTGGTGAACTTGAACTTCCCATCCTTTTTCTTTTTTCCCAATCCCTCTCTCTCTCACACAGCTTCTCACACTTCCTTTGCTTTTGGTGCCTGTTTGAATGATCCAATGGGCATCAGGGGTATTTGATTCGGGGTGTCGTTGCGAACGTGGGGCATTTAAGATACGTGGCATAATCCGATTTGGGTACTTAGACTTCAAAAATAATATGAGATGGCTATGAAAAAAATTAATTAAATATTTATTTTTAAAAATATTACGATTTTTTAAAAGTGTCTTAAGTATTTAATAAAATTTATTATTAAATTATAATATGAATATAAATAATTAAATTGAATGTTAAATAAAATTTATTTATATATTTAATAAATAGATAAATGTTTTTATGTGTGTATATAATAATAAATAATTAAAATAAACATTTATATTATTAATTTATTTTTTATTTTGTCTTCCTAATATAATTTATAAAAACAATAATAATTTCTTTAAAGCTAACAATTTTATTCATAACAATAATTTTAGATGCTTATAATATATATGATGATATATATAGAATTATATCAAGTATAAAATTAATTCTTAAAATTAAATTTTAAAAAGATCTTGGACAGAACTGGTAGCAAAAGATGAATTGATAGAATAAATAAACACTAAATATCATTTTGTATCGGAATAAGAGTATATAATAAATTCATACTCTAATCAAAGTACGATCATATCTCTTTTTATTATAAGTGATTTAATAAGATTTTTTATAATATCTTATATGAGATCAAATGATGTCCTAATCTAAAAGATTATATAAGATATATTTTAATAAATAATCTCAAAAAAATTTTAAAAGAGTCATTTCTTATTAATAAAAAATTATAAAAATATTAATAAGACCTCTTTATTAAAAATGGCAAAATACAAGCTTAGGTTAAGTTTTTCTAAGCTTATGTCTAAGTCCAATCTAGGAAAAATATAAGGATTGGGCTTCGATAACGCCAATTGTAGGCCTAGATCGAGCTTAGACTTTTATTTTTTTATTTTTAATTATTGTAAATTTAAAATAAATTAATGGTTATCAAGTTATTATAAACAATGATAAATAAAAATAAAAAAATAGATATTTTAAAATAAAATAATAAATAAAGTAAATAAAAAATTAATATTTAATATTAAATTTTATAATTTAAATACCTTCTTAATTAATTAATACTTAAAAGAGATTTTAATATCATAATTTTAGATTCTTTTAATCATTATCAATTTGTGAATTAGGAATTTAAGTTTTCTTTTTCATTTTTCTATTATTTTTCAAATTTTAATTTATTATTTGAATTTATAAATTTACTTTTTATAAATTAAGGCATTGAATCTAGCCTAAGCTTTTTTTTATTAGGCCTTATCTAATCACTTATCTAGAGGACTAGATCAAAAGTCTACAGGCCTCATTTCTCTCGACTAAGGCTTAGGGCAGTCTAAACTTTTTTGACATCTCTATTCTTATTTATAAAAGAGTATTATGTATAAATTAACTTAAAAAATCATAATTATAAGACAAATAAAATATTAAAATACATGCCATAATTGAGTATAATTAAAATAAAAAAATATCAAAGACCTAAATAAATTTTAAAATCCTAAAATAACATCAAACATCAATCTTTTCAACTTAAAAGACATTCATCTATAAGTTTGGATATAATTGGAGAATGAGACTTATAATATAAGAGCAAATCATTTTAAAATTCAAACTTATCCTTATCAATTTTTTTAAAAAATTTTTAGGAATCCATGCTTCATTAATTTCATTCGTTTATATATTTTTTGAAGTAATAAAGACTTCCATGAACAAATAATGATAAAAAAATTTATCCTTCTTAAATCACCACTAATGCACTCTCCCATAAATTTCACCTTTTCAATTAAATCTTTTTTAACCGCCACCTTCTTGCCTTCAATGTGAATAAGTAGAACCATATTGATCATTTTAACTTTTTTAATTTTATTTTGCTACACAATTTTAATTGTATTATTAGGTTCAACGCTTAAATAAAAAATATATTATATGTCTTCTTTAAAAATCTCAGATAAATTAATTGCCTTAATATCTCAACACTTGTCTTATCTTTCAGTGAAACATGACGCACATTCTCGGATAAAATTATTAAGTAAAAACTTTAAATCAACAATAAATCATACCTCGTTTTCTGTAACGTTAGGCACATCTTCAACAAATAGATAGGTACAAACATCTTTCATATATCGTCTCCTCTCAAGCTGCCGAACAAATTTCCAGTGCAAAGATTTAGATTCAGTTGAGAACTATCGCATAACAACCCCAAAACTGTAATCCACATCATCATAAACGGCCGTCACTTCAAGTTGGATTTTACAAGAAACCATCACGAGTCTGACCAATGCGCAGTTACCTTTGTGCTCCTCACCATCATACTTTTATTTATTTAGAAAAAAAAATTAAATGAACAAAAGAGGGATGTTTGATCCCTTTTATTAATCCCTAAATAGGGTCCGTTTATGTTATAATAGTTATATAGTATAATAATTTATTTTAGTTGTTAGATTCTTAATTTTATTTTTTATTTCATACATTTAACGACTGAAATAAACAGTTATATAGTACAACTGTTGTAACATAAATTTTACCCTCTAAATATTATAAACTTACTAAATAAGAAATCTAAAATACTATTTGATAATAAAATTCTTGTAATTAAAAAAAAGTATCTAATTGGACATCTAGAAAATGAAAAAAATCTTGAAATAAAAAAGAAAAATAAGAAAATAACTTAATGTCAAAAATTACCAAACAAGATAATTTTTTTACTAAGCACAAGATAAAATTGTATAAACTATTTTAATTTTAATTTATCTATAAGTTTTGAAATGATATATTATATACAAAAGACGACAACTATAGCGTAAGTTATAAGTGTTGGAAGGAATCCTACCCATTTCACACAACCATCATACATTATTATTTTTTAAAATTAACTATAAGATAGAGTGAGTTTATAAAAAGTAATTTAAAAAAAGATTATCAAATATTAAAATTTATTTTTATACATTTTGTTATGTATATGCAATAAAAAGATTTATTAACAGCAATTATTAAATTAATTTAATTATGACATAGTTCAAAATATTTATTCAAAAAAATGAAAAAAAAAGGGGACTGTATCTATTTCTCCTCCTTGGTCTTTGCTGTTAAATTTATAGAACAAGAAGAGGGCAAGAAGCTTACGTCTAATAAATCTTGATCTCGAGTAAATGTGGGCCACCACCGCTGGGGGTGAGCATGGCTTGAAATGCGTTTTAGTGGGTCACTATCACTTAACTTTTTTATGGCCGACGTTCGCCCATTTACCTCTGAAAAATATAATTATTCTTATTTGTGTTATTTTTCGCCACCCCCATAACAATGGACAAATTTTGTCCACCCACTTCTTTCAACGACTATTACAACGCAACCACTCTCTTAAAATTACCGTTAGCTTTAACAATTTTAGATATTATTTGAATTAAATTGGCTGTGAGTCTAAGATTACGCGTCATAACTCAAATCGAATTTAAAAAATAAAATATATCATCATAATAAATAGGATTTATTATTATTTTTGTTCTAATTTATTAATATAATTAAATAAATAAGTATGTATAGCGATGCAATAACAAAAAATAAATAAATAAACTCTGCTGTGTTAGATTTTTTTTTTTTTTTTTTACATATACTTATAGTTTGTGTAGAACTTGTAATGATTAGTTAGTCTTCAATTTTAGAGGATAAATATCTAGAAATGACATCCGATATTTCAGAAAGTACAATAATAACAATAATTGGAGCTTCAATTTTTACACACAATTAAATTAATTTATTCTAAATAATGCAACTAAATCTATAAACAATAAACAATAACATGAAAACTCAAAAAATATTAGGACATTTGAACTTTGCAACCACCAATCTCCGACATCACGTCTGCCAACAATAGCTCAAACAAGCATGCTTCTTATTACCTTGCAAAATCAAACTTTAATTTTGTATCCGCCAGTTTTTGATGTATCTGCCAACAACAATCCAAATTAATGTCTCACTTGTGTCACTTGTTGCATTGTAAAATTAGATTTTTAGTGGTTCCATTTGCGATAGCTTAGCCATTGGTCTTACAATTCTTGTGATAGAAATAGTCAACACTTAATGAGCATCCTTTGCTATCAGACATGGATGGAGAAGGAAGAAAATGAGATTGAAGGAAGAAAAATGAGTGTCAAGGATGAAAAGTGAGAACTTTTTAATTATATATAATTTATATTTACTATTCTACCCTTGTGACTATGAAATTAACGGTAATATTTCACAGATAGGCGCACAGTGATAGGTGTTGAAAGAAATAGATAGTGATAAAATTTGTCGATTCCTATGGGGGTCTGGCGAAAAATAACCTTTTTTTGCTAGTCACAAAGTTCAGATTATTTAATTTCTCTTTCATAGTTTTATTTGTCGGATTATTCTTTTAGTTCGTTCAGTTTGTTGTTGAGGACAGGCCACATACACAACACAAGCTTCATCTTTACCAAATATCCCTAAGCAACTTCTGGGTTGAAAAATGCTCCCATTTCTCTCCTCTCTGCTTAATGGTAAGTCATTACATCTCTCTTTGCAATAGATTGAATAATTATTTCCTGAATTTATTCCTCTGTTTATAACTTCAACAAGACCCATATTCATATTGTATTTCAAGGTTACTGAAAACCTTATAGGAAAGCCATGGATACTTTACTTAAAACTCATAACAAGCTTGAATTCTTACCCCAACTTCAAGGGGTTTCGGAAAAATCCAGTAGTTTAAGCTCATTGAAAATTCAGAACCAAGAGCTTAGGTTTGGTGTCAAGAAGTCTCATCAAAAGAGGAACAGGAGTTGTTTCATTAAGGCTAGTAGTAGTGCTCTTTTGGAACTAGTTCCTGCAACCAAGAAGGAAAATCTTGAGGTTGAGCTTCCCATGTATGACCCATCAAAGGGCCTTGTTGTAGACCTGGCAGTTGTTGGTGGTGGCCCAGCTGGGCTTGCTGTTGCTCAGCAAGTTTCAGAGGCAGGGCTTTTGGTTTGCTCGATTGATCCATCTCCCAAATTGATTTGGCCCAATAATTATGGTGTTTGGGTGGATGAATTTGAGGCCATGGATCTGCTGGATTGCCTTGATATTACTTGGTCTGGTGCTGTCGTGTACATTGATGACAATACAAAGAAGGACCTTGATAGACCTTATGGGAGAGTTAATAGGAAGTTGCTGAAGTCCAAAATGCTGCAAAAATGCATAACCAATGGTGTTAAGTTTCACCAAGCTAAAGTTATTAAGGTTATTCACGAAGAGTCCAAATCTTTGTTGATTTGCAATGATGGTGTGACAATTCAGGCTGCTGTGGTTCTTGATGCTACGGGGTTTTCTAGGTGTCTTGTTCAGTATGATAAACCCTATAATCCTGGTTACCAAGTGGCGTATGGAATACTAGCTGAGGTAGAAGAGCACCCCTTTGATTTAGACAAGATGGTTTTCATGGATTGGAGAGATTCGCATTTGAACAACAATTTGGAGCTCAAAATGGCAAATAGCAAAATTCCTACCTTTCTTTATGCCATGCCCTTTTCGTCAAACAGGATATTTCTTGAAGAGACTTCACTAGTGGCACGGCCTGGAGTGCCATTGAAAGATATCCAGGAAAGAATGGTGGCTAGATTAAAGCACTTAGGCATAAAAGTTAAAAGCATTGAAGAGGATGAGCATTGTGTCATTCCAATGGGTGGGCCCCTTCCAGTGCTTCCTCAAAGAGTTGTCGGAATAGGTGGCACTGCTGGGATGGTGCACCCTTCAACTGGCTATATGGTGGCGAGGACTTTAGCTGCGGCTCCTATCGTTGCAAATGCAATCGTTCGAAGCCTCAGATCTGAAAGAAGCATTTCGGGACACAAATTGTCTGCTGAAGTTTGGAAAGATTTGTGGCCCATAGAAAGGAGAAGGCAAAGGGAATTCTTCTGTTTTGGTATGGATATCCTGCTTAAACTTGACTTACCTGCCACTAGAAGGTTTTTCGACGCTTTTTTTGATCTGGAGCCTCGTTATTGGCATGGTTTCTTATCATCGAGATTGTTCCTCCCTGAGCTTTTAGTTTTTGGGCTTTCTCTATTCTTGCATGCCTCCAATACTTCTAGGTTGGAGATCATGGCAAAGGGCACTCTTCCTTTGGTTAACATGATTAACAACTTGGTACAAGATACAGATTAAGGCGACTACAATACTTATTATATGCTTAATATTTTGATGCATCTCTGTTTCAAAGTTTACTTACTCTTGCACTAATTGTTTATAAAACACTTCAAATTAGTTTTGATGTTTATAGCTTATTACATGAACCAAAGCTCATGATAGACATGCTTTGGTATAAAAGAGTTTCAGATTCCTTGGTTTTCTCATTGATCCGCGCAACACTTGATTGAATCATATCACGTATTGATACCTTCCATTGTTTAGAAGTTTGATTCCTTTGTTCTTCGTTTAGTAAGATTTGCAGGAAATTAGCATGAATGGCCAAAATATTGGTCAAATTTATAATTCACTAGTAGGTGGGACTGTGTAATGGGAGAGATCGGAATGGACCTAGGCAGTTGAAGTGCTCAAATCATGGCTATTAGCTAGATTGCAAGCAGATGAGATTAATTGCTTAAAGTGAAGGCCATATTCTGCAGAGAAAGAAGTGATATTGTTGTGGTATATCTCTCTACCTGAGCATTATTTTTGGCGTAATTGTGAAGTCTGCAGTTAGCATAATGTACAAGTAATTGATTAATTTAAACTATCCAGAATGTTACTGAATTCTTAATTTAAACTAACACGGTGAATCTTTTTCTTTCTTTCGTCCATCTCCTATCTGGTTCATGAGAAAGTGAATAATAGTAACTACTGCACTGTATAAATTAATTCTTTCGAGAAAGTGCTAAATTCCAAGCTTGACAAGGGGGGAACCGCAGAAGTGGAGGTGCTTGTTCCAAAACCGCAAGAAAGCCTTCACTTGCAGCACACTTTAATTTTCCAAATAGCAATTTATTCAGATCTCATGATCTCGATAATATTTATGCGCAAAACTCAGGATATCTTCTTTATGAGAAACGAAGTCCCGCTGCCTTGTACCATGCAGCCGCCGCCTGGTGATCACATTGAAGCACTGGATATTGTCATCCAAAATGATGCAAACAGATTTTGTGAGGATGACAAACAGTGGCTTAAATCCATAATCAATCTTGAAACCAACCATGGGGTCATCGACAAATCAAGGAAGTTGAAATTAGAGAAAGTTCCAAGAATATTTCGTCAGAAAAAGGCAAAGAAATATTGCTTTGATCCTTTAGTGGTCTCCATTGGTCCTTATCACCATGGGAAACCTGAGCTTCAGTTCATGGAGAAGCATAAACTCACGATAGCCCAACAGTATGTCAGCAACAATCTGCATATCCTTGAAGAATTGTACAAGAAGGTCTTTGACGTCGCCAAAGCTGCAAGAGAATGCTACAGTACTGATGAAGACTCATTCAAAAAGTTCGACGACAAGAAATTTATCCGGATGATGGTTCTCGATGGTTGCTTCGTTCTCCAATTCATTTACTGCTTTGCGCAAAATAAGCGCGACCTTTTGAAGATGAAAAGCAATATTGCAGCCTGCGTGCAGCGAGACTTGCTGTTACTCGAAAATCAACTTCCTTTTCCAGTCCTCAAACAGTTGATGAGCTTCAGGTACAGTGAAGATCAATGGAAGAAAATGTTGAGCAATTTCATTGCACAAATCCGTGGACCAGTTAAAATAAACAAGTGTTTCTCACGGAAAGCACAAGCTGAAGCTGATCATCAGCTGATACATTTCGAAGATGAACCTGCTCATCTTCTTGAAGTTGTTCGCACACAGCTGATCGAAAAATCTGCATACACAATTCCTCCTCCAAGCTGCAGTGACTGGTCCTCATATCGCTCAACAATGGAGCTTAAGGCCGTGGGAATCCATTTTCGTCCAAGCAAGGCTCGTAAATTCACAGACGTCACATTCATATCAATGTTTTCGGAAGCATTTCTGAAACTTCCGCCAATAACAATTGACGACTCTACAGAATCCATGCTTCTAAACATGGTTGCTTATGAAGCTTGCCCCGAAGGCCCCGATGATTTTGGGGTCTCTTCTTACGTTTGCTTCATGGATTCACTGATTGATCATGCTGAAGATGTAAAGGAGCTGCGATCAAAGGGCATACTTTTTAATTTTCTTGGAAGTGATCAACAGGTTGCAGATCTTTTCAATCAGATAGCTGACAATTTGGTGCCAAATCCTCATGCCTATGCTGTTGTTAAACATCGAATTGAGAAGCATTACAAGAACAAAATCAAGATTTGGCTGGCCGAATGGTTTCATGCTCATTTTACTAGCCCTTGGACCGTTATTGCATTTTTTGCTGCCATGTTTGCCCTTTTCCTTAGCGCCACTCAGACATATTGGCAAGTATTTAAGTCTTGACAATTCCCAATGCAAGCCACGCTAAATTATTTTACACGCTTAATTTTATTTATCATCATGATTGCCGTCATTCGATGTAAGGCCAAAGTATTGTCTTTCTACTGGTTTTGAGTAAAGTCTGAGACACTGTTGTTTGCGTTTACCTGTCTGATTATCTTATGCTTGTTTGTCCCTTTTTTTTTTTTTAATAATAACGAAACTACAAACTCTTATACAAAGAGGGCTCTGACGCCGTATTTAAATAAAATATAGGAATTTGGCATCAAATTTTCAGCCAGTTGATGTCTGAGACCAATTGATCGTTTCCATGAAAAAATACGATGACACGAATTGGAAGCAAGGTATGTATCTAAGAGTTGAGTATCAAAATTTTCCTATTCATCAATGCCTGAAAGTACATTATTAGCATATAATCAACTTACCAATGCAGCTTCATGCAACTGTTTACATCAATATAAATACCAAAAAAAAAAGGGGGGGGGGGCGGTTTAATTGCCATACTAGAAGAGCTGAGAAACTGGAATCAAAATGAATTAGCTCTAGGACAGTTCTCGGCTACGCTTAGCAGCAGCAACAACAGCATTCATTAATATCCCTCGAAATCCACTTTTCTCCAACTCGTGAATACCAGCAATAGTAGTCCCACCAGGTGATGCAACATCATCTTTTAGCTGACCAGGATGCTTACCACTTTTAGTGACCATTGATGCTGCTCCTAGTACCTGCAGAAATAACAATTTACAATTTATTAGTTAACTGTACAAAAGCTTCGAAATTAAAAAAAAAAAAAAGTCATATGGAAGCTCAAATAGCATCCAACATAAATATGCAGACGGCTAACCAAAAGAAAAAGAATTACTTGCTCACCTTCACCCACAGTACTGCAATCAAATTTGACAAGATACTGGGTAATTCCAAAATTTCAGACAAAGTTGGGTAATGGTAGTTCCAAGCTACCATAGCATTTCTTTATAGATGATTCTTTTTTGTGGATCTAACCCAGTGCCAGTAAATATGATAAAAATTTTTAACTAGTTGAATTTTTCATTTCATGTTAAAATTTTAGCAGCTAGTATCTGATCAATGGTGTTATGAAAGAGCATAATAGGAAGTAATTTCTAGTCTAGTATTTAAAACTTTCTCTGCTCTATGACATCATCATCCCAACTCCTTTCTACCATATTTCTTTACACATGATCCCTACAGATTTTTTAATGCGCCATGATATAGATATCCGATTGTGAATCAAAATCAGTACCTACAACAATAAATCTAGGCCATAAGGCAATTATATTTCCAACAAATATTACATTTCATCACATGTAAGACCGGATACTACAACCTAAACAAATGCAAGTCATGTAGCACATATGTAACTCTAAAAAGAGGATGTTGTGGGTTTGAATCATGTAATGAGTTTCAAGTAAAACCAACAACTCCATTCCTTCCCACATCCCAAACAAATAAAAGGTTAAAGGAGAGTCAGATACAGAAACAAATAGCTCACTAGGGTGGGAAAGTTATAATGTTCATAGCCAACAAAACCAATGAACCAAAGAAACTGTGTACAAGGTTCTAATTGACTTACTGTCTGAGAAGCTAGACCAAATGCAAGTTCTCGTGGTAGCCCTGCAGCCACACCTCCATCAGCCAAAGCTTCAATTGCTAAAAAGATATATGCTGGACCGCTGCCACTGAAAATTTAGCAATAGAAAGTGTTTCAATAAAACATCGAATAAAATTTAATCCATCTTGAAACAAACAAATTTTAACAAACACATAGGAGTGGCTGTCTCTTTTTGATTACCTGTTTACCAGGAATCTAAATGCAAGAAGATTGGTGATTACTGAAATAGTGCCTCTGGGCAATAATTACATGAAAGAATTTTCTGAGCATAATATAGCTCTCTACACACAGAAGCCGCATACCTCAGACCAGTGATTGCATCAAACAATTTCTCATCAGCTTGCCATATCTTGCCAACTGATCCGAATAATTTACCAATTAGTTCTCCATCCTCTTCTGTTGCAGTTCCCCCCAAGGTCATAACTATTTAAGGGTAAGTATTAGAGAATTGTACCATTTTCATGCAACCTTTTTTATGAAATTGATATGAGAATAAAGGATTGCAAACATAAGCTATAGAGATTTCATAGTCTAACACTAAGCTGTCAAAGAAATGAAGATCGGTTCATTTTATTGTAGTTAGAAACCACCATAAAGATAGAAGATCTACTTAGAAGTGAACAAATCGTCCACAAAAGCAAAGAGAAAACAAGGATCAAATAATCTCTTAAGATGTCTCAGGAAAAAACACCCTCAAGAAAACCCCTAAAATATTAAATGATTACCAAATTTATCTTGCATCAACTGCTTTCTCCCAATCAGGATAATTTGAAAAGAATGTCACTTCTTCAACTTAAAAACTCAAAGGAGCTCAAGGTTCAAAGGCAAACCCAAATAATCCTTATTCCATAAACATATAGTTTCCTTCTTACAATAGTAGTCAAAATTATTTTTCTTTCAACACAAAGTTCCACATATCCCCACTTTTGGACTTTCTAACTACCCAAAAGCATAACTCCCAAGTCCTTCAGATTGTGAGGCAAATTGAGTAACATAATACAACATTCATTATATGGATGGGATAAGGTCAACTCTGGTGGGCTGAGAAAAGTGAAAGAATGTAATTTCTGTTTTTAAGTAATCATAAAGCATAAAAAGTGGTAACATTAAACATAGTATAACATTCATTCATTACAACAATATTTACACAATTATGTTAAACTTTTGCAAATAAAATATATTATAATCAGAAGATTCATCCTGACAAAAGCTGAAAACATCAATGGGTAAATTAACTCATGTCTCCTTCGTCACTCACATTGAGTCCTCCACAAATTGTATGGTTAATTGATAAACATGGTTAACACGACATCTTAAAAAAAGTTGAAAAAGAAAAATAAAGAAAATATCCTTTATCCTTGCAAAGTTGCTCATGCATTCGACATCAATAACCACCACAAATGACAAACAAACACACGGTTCAAAACATGAAAAAAAGTTCATAAGAACTAACAGAAAATGAGATAGCATGCTTATATCTGCTTCCCCTATGTAGTTGAGGAAAACAATGATTGGAATTACAATGAAAAGTGAGAAAGCATACCTGTAGCAGCCTCACCTACAGCAGAAGGTGTATTAGGCATAACTCTAATAAACCGGCTATGACCAGTCCATTCCTGAAGAAAATATAACATCTTTTTTCAGTTACGTAAAACTAAAGCATAAACTAAAAAATTAAAAGCAATTGGATGTATAAAATTAGCAGAAAGAAGGTGCAATTATAAAGTGGAAAGGGCCAAAAAAAAAAAAAAAAATTCAGAATATAGCAACTGAATTATAGCATTGAAAGGGGAAATATTACATTCATAAACTTTCTCTATTTTCTCCCTCCAATCTCTCCCATACAGTTCTCCACTAATGGTACCATATTACTAGGCCTAGCATTTTGCAGAGGAGTAGCTAGAATGAAATTTCATTTTAATCCAAGAACATGAATGCACTAGCAAAGAATCATATCACCGAAATGAGCAAGCTACCTTCAAAGCTCAGAGCAATTTAGACATTAATCAACCGCGAAAACCATAACCATAATTATTACATAATTGCACCATTTTCTCTAGGACTAAATGGACTTTACCACCCAAAGACTCAAACACTGCAAACCTGAAGGTCTTTCAATTTCACTCCTGCAGCAACGGAAACCAAAAGCTTCTTCTGTGATAACAGCGGCCTCATCTGCATGGCCACATCTTTAACTGTAACAACAACATATGATGATTTCAAGTATCAATAAAATATTGGAACCTAAAAAATTAAATAAAAAACAGAAAAATAGATAAACAAAGCATGACCACTAACAGGCATTAGAAAAGAACATTTATTAGGGAACCAATGGATCTATACATTTTTCAGCAGCTAAAATTTAGTTAGGTTTCATCAGAATACATCAACCCAATGGTCTACAAATCCAAATAAAAATAAAATAATGGAAACTATTTAGGGAAAGGGGTAATACCTACTTGCGGTTTCACAGAGAAAATAACCACATCGCTGTATTCAACAACCTATCGATATAATAAATTATTAATTATTATTATCAAAATAATTATGAAATTAGAAGTAAATTAAAAAGAGAAAACATGGTTGTGTAATAGCGCGTACGGCGTTATTGTCGGATAATACTTTGACGCCGATGGACTCAAAAGCATCACGGCGTTTGAGATTAGAATGGACGGCAGTGCAGATACGATCGGGCGGCAACACTCCTGATTTCGCCACTCCTTTGGCAATGCTCTCCGCCATTTTGCCGGCTCCGATGAAGCCTAGAATGAAGCTTTCGGCCGGAATAGCAAATGCGTCCATGACCGCCTCGTCGCTGCTGTTCTGAACAATAATAATAATTTTCTTTTCTCAAATATCTCCAGTCTCCACTTACGTCTGAGTGTAGAACTGAGTAACTTAATTGAAGTAACCACAAGAACGGAAATGTATCACAGAATGCTGCCTCCGAGTGAAAAAAAAAACAGAAAAAATTACCTCTGTGATGCAGTGATTTCACAAGTTTTCGTAAAATTTATTTAAATAGAATTTTTATTAATAAAATTTTATAAATAAAATTTAAAAATTTTAGTTATTTAATTATTTATAAAAATTTATATTAAAATTATTTTAATAAATAAATTTTTAAAATAATATTATAAAAATAATAAAATAAAATTATTAAATAGAGAAAAGATATTTTAGATATTTTAATATTTAAAAAAATTTTAAATTTTTTTTTAAATTTAAAATTTAAGATTTTATTAGTAGAGATAAAATGATTTATTTAAATTTAAAAAATTTTATTAAAAAAATAACTAAATAATAATAAAAATATATTTAATAAAATAAATATTTATAATTATTAAATAAGTGATATCAAATAAATACTTATACGACATTAATAACTTAAAAAATATATGTTTTTAAATTAAATTAATAATATATATTATTTTTTATTAATAAAAATTTTTAATTATTTTAAAAAATATAACTGATTAACAAATTAATTAAGAAGATAATTTTAAATTTTAAAAGATAAAAAAATAATAAAATTCAATCTCTTTTTATTTTATTAAATTCATTCTCAAAATTATGGTTTTCTTATAATTTCTTAAAAGCTGTCTCTATCCCTAAATGATCAAACAAAAGAGATTTGGTAGCCAAATATCTTCCAACCAAAATACCTTCGGGCCAATTTATTGTTGCAACATATGACTTTAATGATTGTCACTTACACTTTAATCGGTGAATTATTATTCTTAAAATTAAATATAATCATATGGTAAAAGTTTGAGTTTTTATAAACTCAATTTCTCTAAATTAAAAAATTTAATTATATAAAAATAATTATAAAATGAGTTTTACTCACCCGTAAAGTCATTTGTCTGGGTAATTTAAAAAAAATGACCCCAATCAATTCTTTAATCTATATATAGTGAATTTCTCAGTAAATTCATGAGAGAATTTCCTAGAAATTTTATTCCTATAAATATGACTCATTAACCGAGTTCAATCTCAAGATTCTTTTATTTTTACATCCGATTTTGCTCAGTATAGCTACTGCACGTAGTTAAATTCAAAGGAGAAAAAAAAAAACGCGTTCTTTATCTTACATCAATAACCTGCAAAAATTTTTATTAAATTTAAACTATTTGTTTTAAGTTTTAAGATACAAAGCTTAGCAGGGATTAGGGTGGAGAAATAGAGGAAGAGGAGAGAAAAGGGAGATCTACAAAAATTCAAGGTCACTACTTATTCATTGTTACCAATAGAAAAGAAAAAAAATCTGATATAAGTTTCAATCTAAGCCATTAAAATAAGTATCATTTGGTAATTTTAAAACTTAATATCTACCAGTAATAAAAATAGGAAATACTTATCTAAGCATGCTACTTCTATTATTTAATTAGTCATTCATTATATAAAATGAATGATTGAGATTAAAATACTTAAATTTAAAGGTCTATAATTTAAAGATGTATAATAATCACACTATCAATAATATGAAAACACATACAATATCATAGAAAAATTTAAAAATTTATAATAAAGCAAACCCTACGTTGTAGCTGCTGTATGGTACGCTTCACACAACATTGTAGCTGTGTAAAACGCATATTACAGCAAGCTGTAACGTAGAGGTTCCCTTATAGTAATAATAAGATTTAATAATTTACAGGATAGTCCATCTCTTATTACTAATTTGTTAATTAGGTACTTTGTCTATTTTAACTGTAAACTTCAAATTTCTACCTCCTCTAATTTTCTTTCTAATAAATAAATAATTTTTAGTTTTTGAGTTAGGCTTGCATGAACTAAACGTAAAATCGTTAATCCTTTCGAAAGTTGTTCGGTTTGTTTTTACCTTTTTGTCTCTGAATTTCATTTGCACGCCTTGTCCTTTGTATTTAATTATTTTTTTAATCATTTATATTGCATTTATTAAACTATAATCAGAATAGATATGAATGAGAATAATGAATAGAAATCAGAATAAGTTGTTTACTTGATATTATTAGAATAAAAATCGGAATAAGTTAAATTATAACAAATTACTAAAAAGTACTTAATGAATTATTGTAATAATTGATATTTTATATTTTAATTATAGTGATTATTTATTAAAAAATTATCATTATTAAAATAATAATAATAATAATTATTATTATTAATAATATATTAACTATTGTGATTATTTATTTAAAAACTATAATTATTAATATATTTTTGTAGATAATGTATTAATATATTAATTAATAATAATCTTATTAATGAATTAATAATAATAAAATATGAATTAATTGTAATAATTATACTAACAATTATTATGATAGTATATTAATTAATTAATTAATTATAATAAAATATATTAATTATTCTAATTATTTATTCAAAAACTATGATTATTAATATATTTTTATTAATAAGGTATTAATATATTAATTAATAATTATTATATTATATTAACTAGATAATAATATATTGAATTAATTATAATATTTATATTAATGATTATTATAATTAATATATTAATTAATTAATTATAATGATATTAATTATGATATTTATTTAGAAACCATAATTATTAATATTTTTTGTTAATAATGTATTATTATTAATTAATAATTAATATATTAATTAATTAATAATATATGAATTAATTATAATAATTATTAATTACAATAAAAATATAAGAATTAATTATAATAGTTATATTAATGATTATTATGATAATATATTAATTAATTATAATAATAATATAGTAATTATTGTGATTATTTATTCAAAACTATAACTATAAATATATTCTTGTTAATAATGTATTAATATATTAATAATAGTAATAATTATATTAACTAATTAATAATAATATATTAAATAACTATAATAATTATATTAATTATTATTATTATATAATATTATATTAGTTAATTAATTATATTTATAAAAATATATTAATTTAAAAGATGACATTTTTGAAATGCTAAAATATCAATGGGAGTAAAATGAAAATTTAAGGAATGAAAAATTAATTCTCACATCCTCCCATGGGAATCAATCTCTCATTCCCTATTCCTAAATAGTGATAGGCCCCACCATTTAAATTTCAATTTCTGCTCTATTTTGCAAAGTAAACGCTATCAATTATTCTAATTTCGAATTCTAATTCCTCAATTTGAGAAGTAAACACACCATAATATACAATCAATTGAGATTTCTAAAGAACTATTATTGCACTACATTCTCTGAACATATGAATGATGTGTATATAAATAAATTATAACTATTAATTATTTGATAATTCATTAAAATAAACATACACACACACACATTAAATGGGTGTAATACAATAGAAATATTTTAAAATCTTTTAAATCAATCATCTCTTTACACATTAGTGGACTCAAGACTTTATATTATCCTAGGTTAAACAAAAATTTTATATTTAGAAGTAAACATAGGTATTCATGAGTAAAAAGAAGTATATCAAATAAGCAAGACACGTCCTATAAATACATATTCTAGACAAAAATAATTATAAAAAATAATAGAAAACAAATACAATTCAAATATAAAAATACTAGTTCTCAATTATAGAATCTGATATTACAACCTATAATTATGTAAGAATTAATAATTCAATTAAGAATTTCAAGCTAGAATAAACCAATAAGTGTAATTATAATCAATTCAAAATTGCAAGCAGAACTTTTATGTTTAAAAAGTACTTAATTATTAGGTTTAAAAAAATTAAACAATTAAAATCTATTCACTTTTTAAATTATAAAATTATTATTAGTCAAAAGTTTTAATAATAAACTAAACTTAACTCAATAAAAAAAATTTTAGGTGCTATTATTTCTTTGCCACACACTCTCACTCTTTTCGAAAGACCAAATACTGATGATTCTTTTATTAAAATTTACTCAAAATATTCAAATTTTATTTGTTAATTCATCCTCTTATTTAATGTAACTAATAAATAAAAATATCACAATCAAATAAAATTAGTGAAAATGTTAATAATTGTTACTATATGTTTCTTTTAGTATTTTTAACACTGTGATGATGTTATATTATATTGACATACTTTTTTTAATTAATTTTTTAAAAAAATTAAAGTAATAATAACATTTTAGATCTTTAATGTTTTCAATCTATTTAATAAATATATAATTTGATCATTTTATAAAATAAAAGTCATTAATTTCTATTGGAAAAAAATATAATGGAATTAAGGTCATATTTAAAAAAATAAAAAACTCGATTGTTATATGAAATTAATGAGAATATAAGGGTAAATGAATTAGGGACATATATAAAAATAATATAAAAACTCTGCCCTTTATATAAAATTAATCAAAATATAAAGGAGTTAAAATGATTTCTTTTAGGCTGGACCGTGATGTATTTTTAGAGTATCTCCAAAAGATTATTTAAATTTTACTCTTCAAATTTTAATTTGCTTATTGATGTGGCAAGTAAGTGAATGGAAAAATATAATTTTCTCCAAAAGACTCATCAAATTTAAACAAGTTAACATTATTTTAATCAAATCCTTCTCTCTATCAAATTTAATTCATTATGAAAACATAAATAATAATTATAGCAGTTGTATTTTTTCAATAAATAATAATAAAATATTAATAGAAGAGGGAGAAACTCACTCTTCAATATTGAAAAGTGAGAAACAAATCTTATTTGAAGAATCTAAATTAATGTGTCTTTTGGAGTGTTTAATACTGACATGACTTTTAAAATAAGAAGTAAAATTTTATTTGAATACTCTTTTGGAGGTGCTCTAAGTCCGCCACCGGTGCGGCTCAAAAATCGATCCTCATAAATTTTGTTTACATTTTTTTTATCAATTTAATCAGTTAACATCCACAAATTAAATTATACTTTATAAAGTTAAAAATTACGATTTATTACCATGTATTATGACGTACAAAAATTTGGAGGAATTCTCTGATTGACATTGCAAAAACTTTTAATTAGTACGTTTTCAGTTCAGGAATTGGCTATAAATTACCACGAAACACACCTAAATTTTTTTTAAAAAATTAATATCACATTACAAATATATGAATATTTTTCAATTAAATGTGTTCGGGTTTCTTAAAGTAAGAGTGTGATGATCCAATCCAACGCATAACAAGTTGGAATGCCGGTGAGCTATTTGGATTCTTTGTAAATTTCAACTCCTAATACATGTAGATTGTAATCATTAAGCCCTCTATTTCCCGATAGAAGTAAATTTCTTTTTAATCAAGATTGAGTAACGCAGAAAGCAAGGTTAATGGAGGTCAAAACTTCTACTGATAAAATTCTCCCCAAACAATATAATTTGGCAAAAGAAAGATCTTGAATAATGTCGTGGTAGTCTGGAAGCTCAAACCCTAGCTTTTCTTGGTTTGCCAATCCAGCTTATGTGCCGCTCTGTTGGTTTGCTAAGAAAGGAGCTCAACTTCTCTCCAAGGAGGAGTTTGTATACCTTAGCGGGGTGGCTTGGCTGATTTGGAAATATCGAAATAACGCTCCGTATAGTAATTAAAGGGAGGATTATATTCAAGTTCTATTATGGGCGGCTGAAATATTGCTGGAGTCCACTAAAGCAAGTCTTCAAGTGACTCTATTGTTGGAATTTTTTTTTTAATCTAGTATCATTAAATTCTTAATTCAACGTTAGATTTATACGTGAATAATTATGTATTATAGACTGTCACATAATATTAAGCCTAATTAAAAGTAATTTATAAAAATTTTCAATAATTTAATTTTCAATGTATCTAATAGAGTGTAGATCTTAATAATAAATATAAATATTTTTAAAATATAAATGATGATTTTTACCAAAAGAATTTCTTATTCCAATATTTATCTCTAACAAAATTATTTTCCTTAAAAGTTTGATTTCTATGATGTTTTAGGATGAAATCACTTGCCACAAAAATCATAATCTCTCATACCACATCTCTCATTATTTATGTATATATATATGTATGTATGTATGTATTGACAGATTCATTCTAGTTTGTTTGCTTTGTGTTTCATTTTAACTTTCCAGTTAAGCTTATGTTTTTAAAAATAAGTCCGGATATCAGAAAAATAATAGAATAAGTAACTGTCTTAGGATAGACAAAATCAATAACAAAGTCCTTAATTTTTTTTTTTTCAAAAAGACCGTAAATGACAAAAAAAAAGGTAATAATTTTTAATTTCCTTAAAGAAGAAAGAGAGCCGGTGATCGATTTACTTGCTCTCCAATTAATACACGCACGTGGCCCGCGTTCAACAGCGTTTAGGAGACCCGCGAGGGCAGCACTATATATAGATCTGGCAACGGAAGGCCAAACACTTTTCACACAGCGATCGAATTTTTCCTTTCAGTCTTCGAGAAAGAAGCCTGGGTCACAAACACTTAGTCCCTTCACAAGTCTCTTCTCAAATTCTCAATCATTCTCACTTTCATTTTGCCGTTTGACGAACTCAATTTGGTTCAAGAATCAACAGCAATTTTTGAAAATCAGAGCTCGTCGACGTCGTTTTGGAATTACCTCAGGTTTGCTGCAGTCTCTCAATCAATCAATCAATCAATCAATCAATCGAGGTTATGTTTCTATAATTAGGGTTTCGTTATCATCGTTCTGCAAGGATGATCGTATCCGAATGTGGTTATGATTCGACATGTATTAGCGTTAGGTTTCTTCTTTTATCGTTCTTACTTTTTGGTTTAAGGTTAGGGCTAGGGTTTTTCGCTGAGGATTTAGCGGTCAGATAATGATCGATTTTCAAGATTATCAATAACCCGATTGTTATGACTGGCCCATTCTGTATTTAGATTATAGAATTCTTATTAGGGTTTACCTTGGAATCACTTGCGCATCGATTTTCCAATTGGAATTGGAGGATCAAAGGATTGGAAGATGGACAGTGTTTTGTTCGTCTGTGCTATGTGTTCTGATTTTGGATCTTCTGCTATTTGTTCTGATTATGCGGATAGATAATGATTGATTTTCATGGTTATCAAGAATCTGATTCTTGTGGCTGGCCCATTCTGTAATTATATATTAGAATTCTTATTATGGTTTACCTTGGAATCGTTTACATTTTGGATTTTCTTATTGGAGTCGGTGGATCAAAGGATTCAAAGATTGACAGTGCTTTGTTCTTCTTCACTGTGTTCTGATCTTTGGATCTTCTGGGATGGAACTGTTGATAATCTTTGAAGGAACAGTCATATGTCTCGTCAATTGATTTTGTCTGTCTCGGTCTTTTTATGATATATAGTATGGAGGTTAAGGCATCCAGGAGATTCACATATCAACGAGAACGATCACTCTTTAATCCAGTTAATGAACGGGCAGGAGGCAGAGTAGGAGGACGATGGCCCACCAAGAAAGTAGTATGCATTTACTTTTTAGAAGGAAGGTGCAATCGTAACCCCTGTAGGTTTGCTCACACTGAATCACAAACCCTGCCTATTGGTAACCATAAACTTGCTAAGAAGAGTCCACCCAGCTATAATTGTCCAAAGAATAATGTATGGGTTTCCAGTGGATCAGAAGAGGGAATTACCCATGTTCAAAATGGAGAAAACCCAGATTGTATTGTTCCTAATAAATCATCACTGGATTGTTCTACTGCAAGTGATGATTCTGGGAATAAAAGAACTTTGGAGAGGACTAGCCCAAAAAATGTGTGTTACCATTGGCTGTCAGGTGATTGTGTAAAAGGCGATGAATGCCGGTTTTTGCATTCATGGTTTTGTGGGGAAGGGTTCGCAATGCTGGCAAAGCTTGAGGGGCACAAAAAGGTATGCTCGTGCTTACAAACCTTTCTGGTTGTAAGTACAATTTATCATTTACTGATGACTTCGGGCAATTTTTTATGATAGGCTTTAAGTGGAATTGCCCTTCCTTTGCGATCCAACAAGCTTTATTCAGGCAGCAGAGATGGAACAGTACAACTGTGGGACTGTCATACTGGTCAGTCTGCTAGTGTGATCAATCTTGGTGCTGAGGTTGGATCATTGATTTGCGAGGGTCCCTGGGTGTTTGTGGGCATGCCTAATGTTGTTAAGGTCAGCATATATCTTAGTATATTTGTATATTTTTTCTTAAATTGACAATGGCTCTTTTTGATCTATAGCTCATTAATTTTGTGTTCAAAAGCTCATTTTGTACACGTTGATGATTTTACAGGCGTGGCATATTGAGTCGTCAGCTGAATATAGCCTGGATGGACCAGTTGGTGAAGTCTGTTCCATGGTTGTTGCTAATGAAATGCTTTTTGCTGGGGCACAGGTAACTAGAGCTATTTGATTATTATATGGAACTGACATACTTGCTGCCTTTTATATGTTGACTGCGAAGTCTTAGAATTTGTTAGTGTAACAAGCTTTCTGTCGTTATTTACTATGAACATGTTATTGTAGGTATAATGGGTCATACATTTTGAAAATCACAGCTGATGATATCCCTTTCTAATTTATATGTTTACATCACATCTCCTGCATTATTTGTCTAAGTCATTGCAGTATTCATAAATGTTTATTTACTCATTTTTTTTTTTTGTTGGATATGGCAGGATGGTAATATTTTGGTCTGGAAAGGCATTCCCAATGCCCAGAATCCCTTTCAACTGGCTGCATTATTGAAAGGCCACACGTGTCCTGTGACATGTTTAACTGTTGGAGGCAAGAGGCTGTACTCTGGTTCCATGGATAATACGATAAGGGTAAGTTAGTCTTATATAGAAGATTTACCAGCTATTTTGTCTTTTCTGCTGTTAGTGATAATGCTTGCAGGGGAGGCTTGAACATTTGAGGATATGTTAGTTATCTGCCCCCGGTGCATGCGAATAGTTAAATATTTTGTAAAAATTAATCTATTGGAGACCTATGTAGTGCTACTGGGAAGTTCATATTAGGCACTGGCCTGCTGTCTTACTGGAAGTTCATAGTTATTATTATTCTTAATTTAGATTCTTCTCTTCAAAAAAAGAAAAAAAAAGGAAACTATATTCTTGCATAAAAGTGGTAACTTTTATTTTTACTTTTATATGTGATCAACCTAACCCTTTGTTTTGCTCTATATGTCTCCACCAGGTTTGGGACATTGACACTTTGGAGGCTGTAATGACATTGAATGGTCATACTGATGCACCAATGTCTCTTCTTTGTTGGGATCAGTATTTGCTATCATGTTCATTGGACAACACAATAAAAGTTTGGATTATGACTGAAGGAGGCAGCTTGGAAGTTGCCTATACGCATAATGAAGATCATGTATGTTGAATTTCTTTAGCTATTATATATCTATATATATTCCTTTGTTTATTTGCTTGCCAAAATGGAAAATCCTGCTGGTTATATAATGTAATGTGCGATGCTGTTAATATGCTAAATGAAAATAATGCGGACTGATGCAGTGTCATTGATGGGATTAATTTTCATGCCCGTGAATTGTTTTGGCACCGTTAGTCTAGAACTGTTTTCTAGTCTGTTCATCGTATGTATGCATTTGAGCATTTTTGTTGCTGTACGGTGGGGGGACTAGATGATGCAGCAGCCGTGTCTTTGAAAAATATATCTTTGCTTCATCGAATGCCATTTTTTATTGTTTTATCTAATAATAGTTTTATGCATCCCACTTTATTGCATCAACTTTGTGCTCTGGAAGTGCATGCGTAAGCCCTACATGCCTTCGATGCCACTGTTTTATTAATTATTTTCATTTGCTTGTTTCAGGGCGTACTTGCTCTTGGTGGGCTGAATGATCCAGATGGTAACCCAGTTCTGATTTGCTCTTGTAATGATGATTCTGTTCACCTATATGAGCTGCCATCGTGAGTGTCTCAATCTGTTCTTAAATCATTTGGGATGAAGTTAATTTCTCCCTTTCTTCTGTTTAATGGAATTGAGCTTTCCTTGTGCCAGGTTTATGGAGAGGGGAAGGATATTCTCAAAACGCGAAGTTAGAGTAATTGAAATAGGACCTGATGGTCTGTTTTTCACGGGTGATGGAACTGGGATATTGAGTGTTTGGAAATTGTTGGCAAAGCCAAACGCGGAGATGTCATGAATTGTATATATGTTATTGAAACTATCTGATTTTCGTGATTTGGCCAAATTGGTCAACAACTTGTATATAATAGATGTTGAAAAGTTTGGTTATTGCATCAAATAATGAAGTTTTCTATTTAAATAAAATTTCTTCATTTTCATTGTACATTTCTTTGTAACATATTCCATGATTGTAATGATTAATGGTAAAATTTGACACCTAAACCTATAAATAATGTCTTTTTGAAAAAAAATGATCTGAACTTTGAAAATTGTTTTAACCAAAGAGTTTTCGTATTGACAAGGCTGGGTAAAATCCGAGTCGGAGCAAGATAGTGATCCGAGAAGCACTCCAAAATGCGGATCGGACTAATTCGAATATGGATCGCTTGGATCAAGTCTTGACCACTCGCGAATCGCAATACAAAATTCAAATCGGATTTTTTTTTTAGTCTCTGCATTTGTTGATTTGTTGTATATCAGTGATTTGAATGACAGATATTAGTCAGCTAGGTTTTTTTTTTTAATTTAAATATACCTCATTTGTACTAAAGTATTAAATCTATATCCCATTATATATATATATATATATATATATAACTGCCAGTGATCGTGGGAAGGTGTATGAATGCTTTGGAATATCAAATTAATTATCTTTAATTAAATTAATACTAAACAACCGTTGGCTTTAGTAGGATATTTATGGCGTTGTTAGCTAGGGAATGAGGTCTTATTTATCTTTCATAGATATTTAATTCTCCTTTGGATAATGGCGCATCCACTAAAGTCAAATATACCAATAGAATTTAAATCTTTAAAATTTTAATCAATTAGTTTATTTTAAGCAAGCCTATCAACAAGGGAGAAATAAACATACATTAAGGTTTCATCTGGATCGAGAAAGGGTGCTAAGTGTGGAGGGAGAGAAGAAGATACAATGGCGAAGGCAGATCCGTCTCTTTGCTTCAGAGGCTAAGTAGTAGTTTTATGGCAGAACTGATACAGATCAGTTTGCAAGCATATATAAAATTTAAAAAAAAACTTTAAAAATTTAAAACATACATTCTTAATCTATGCTTTAAAATTAAATTACAGATTAAAGAGTATGCTTTAAATGCTTTAAATAAAATTGAAATTAAATGCTTACATGTAATTACAGAGACTTTAATTCTTTGAAAGAAAAGAAGAAGAAAGAAGAAGATTTCTGGAAAATGTCTGGAGTCAAGAGAATCTCTTTAACATCCAACTCTGATTTCCAATATTGAAATCTTTTGAGAGAAGGGAGAGAACTCAAGAGATAAGAGAGAAAATTCAGGTCCCCTCAACTGGAGGCTAATGGCAACAAAAATTATATATTGCTTTACAAAAGAAAATAATTACAAGTGATAAGGTCTTCACGTGGGTAGGACCTCGGTTGGTGAGAAAGTAGGGAATCCGTGAGTTGATCTTTGCTTTATGGTCTTCAAAGTCTTTGTAGGACCTAAGAAAGGAATCCTATCCCCACAGCTTTTTTCCCGTGATGGGAATAATGAATGAAGGAGGAAAATATCTAGTCAACAAAATACAAAAGAAAATAATTGCTTTTGCCTTTTTTTTTATACAAGTCAACAAAATACAAAAATAAACATAATTATTTACAATGCTTTACAGGTGGGAAGATGCCAAAACAATCATCTTCATTGTCATCTCCCAAAGATATGAATGACTCTTCGTCTTCGTCATCCGAGGAGTCCTGTGCTGAAGGCTCGGATCTGGAGGTTAGGAGCTGTTCCATTACTTTGAGGCGATAGGCTATAAAGATTGGGCCTTAGATTTTTGAGAGAGGAAAGTGGTCTGGGTTTTAGTTTCCTTAATAGTAGGAGTGAGGTGTCCTGTTGAGGAAAGCTATTTTTGAACGATGGCCTCGGTTAATTTTGACTCTTCATCAAATTTTGACCACCATTTTACTTTGAAGGTTCTTTGTAAGAAAAGCTGAGCTTCCTGAGTGTAGAATTGAAGACCCCACATCCAGACCCATGGGAGGAAAAACTTTGTACAGAAACAAAGAAACGGAGCAAATCTTTTCTCTGATTCTAAGGGCTTATAATGGGCTTTGAACAATATCTGACATTGGGGTTAGAATTTCTTGGTTTGGCCCGAAATAACCCTACTAGGTTTAGAAAGCTTTGTATGGTTATTTTTGAATTAAAGAAAAATAACCATGAATGAGATTTCTTTGGATTTTGTAAGAAAAATGTATTGAACCAAGTTTGTTGATAGTCCCAGTAAGAAAAAGACTGACAATGGTCAAAACGGCTTTGGAAGCTAATGGGAAAATCTTTGGTTTTATGAAGTGGGTCACCCCATTGCTTTGGACTTAAGACATTTAGAATTGTGGCCGTGGAGTAGGCCGGTTCTTTGTGTTCTTTAGAAAGATAGAAATATTTGAATTTCACTGAGTTAGTGAATTCAAGAATGCTTTGATAATAGGGTTGGGGTTTTGTTAAATCACATGGTTTGAAACCAACCCTTAGGAAAAATCTTTAAAATGCTCTGAAATGGATCAGAGTGATAAAACCCATCTTTGATAACTAAAATATTTTGTCGATAGGCTTTATTAGTCCAATCCAATTTTTTCTTTAATTGAGAAACAACTACTGAAGAAGAAGAGCTTTCAGTAGAAATAATTTCTTTGGAAGATGATGGCTTTACAATTTCTTTTGAAGCAGTTTTTTCTTTCTCCGGAAATTGAGAAAGAGGCTTTATATTTGAAATGCTTTGTAGAGTCATTAAGAGTTCAGGAGATTTTGAAATGGATTCAATCCATTCTTTTACTGTTAGAGTTTTAGATTCTTCATCCCTGGACCATATCAATCCAAGACTTTGTAAGCATTCTTCGACAGCAATTTTTCTTTGAGGAGGTGATTGGGCTTTAGGTGTTTTAGGTCCCCAACTCCTTTCTCTTTGTCTTTCTTTTTGGCGGCATTTATCCTGTTTTGAAGAAATTCTCTCGTTAGAAAAAAGGGAATTTACATCACCTTTAATAAATTCAATTTCAAAATCGAAAACACTTAAAATGGCTTGCCATCTTGCAAAAATTTGTTTAGATGCAATGTTTTGAACATTTTTTTCTAAAACATGTTTTGCAGCTTTGCAATCAATTCTAAGTAGGAATTTTTGATTTAGCAAGTCACTTTGAAATTTTGTAATGCATAAAACAATAGATAAAATTTCCTTTTTAATAGTAGAGTAATTCTTTTGACACTCATTCCAGTGTGCAGAGACATACTGTACTATTTGTTCTTTACCATTGTCTACTTGCTTTAGTATACCACCATATCCTAAGTCAGAGGCATCGGTCTCTACTACCTTAGGTAATGCGGGGTTTGCTAGATGCAAACATGGTATGCTTTTAATAGACTGTTTTATTAGTTTGATGGCCCTAGTATGTTCATCAGTCCACTCAACAGGGGTTTTCTTTAACCTATCGTGTAGGGGTTTAGAAATCCTATTGATATTTGGACAAAAATCTAGGACATAATTTAGGCTACCAAGAAACCTTTGCAGTTGGGTTTTGTCAAGTATCCGATCATAAAACTTGTCAGTAAAGGCAAGAGATCTCTCAATAGGGGTGATGGTGCCCTTAGAAATATAATGTCCTAGGAACCTAATCCTTGTTTGGAACAAAGAAATCTTTGAACTATAAATGGCTAATCCAGCTTTCCTAGTAGCATAATAGAAGTCTTTAAATGTTTGAAATGTTGATCAATCGAGTTTGAAAAGATCAACACATCATCTATATAAACTATACAGAAATCTGAGTAAGGGTTATAAATATCATTCATAATCCTTTGAAATTCAGAAGGCGCATTTTTTAAACCAAATGGCATAACGAGTCCAAAAAATGTCCAAAAAAAGCAGTTTTATACCGATCTTTAGGATGGATTTGGATTTGCCAAAATCCTGATTTCATATCAAATTTTGAGAATATGAAAGCAGAATGTAATTTTTGGAGCAAATCTTTCTTGTTAGGTATGGGGTACCTAATCCATTTTAGGGCTTTATTTAAAGGTTTGTAATTGATCACTAATCGAGGTGTTCCTCTCTCTAATTCACTATTTTTATTGACATAGAAAGCTGCACAAGACCATGAAGACCTTGATTTTACAATTAAGCCTTTAGTCTCTAAGTCTTTGATTTCATTTCTACAATGTTGTTTTAAGTCCATATTCATTTGAATGGGCCTAGCCTTGGTAGGAATTTGTCTTTCATCGAAATTGGGCTCATAGGGCAAATCTACCATATGTTGAGCGATGGGAGATAACAGATTTCATTCTCAATTTGGCTCTTGAAATTGGAAATCTTTTTCTTTACAAAATCATTTTGTAATTGTTTTCCAATTCTTTGTAAACTTAAATCCTTCTGTAAACAAACCAAATTACTCTGCTTTGCTTTTAGTAAAACATTAATCTGATTTTGATAAACAGAAGTGGCTTTAATTATATTTAAATTCCTTGTTCTCGGCTTTTCAATAAAAGGAAAAACAAGTCTTTTTTCTTGGGCTTTAAAAGATATACCATCATATTTAACAGTATACGGGGTAATTAAGTTTATAAAAGGAGTTCCTAAAATGACAACATGATGGATATCATTTATCAAAATGAAAGAAGTCCTAAATTCAAAACCATCATTCAAAATAGAAGCATCAACTTTTGAAGTGATTCTTAATTTTGAATTATTAGCGGCAGAAAGCCTTTCTTTAGTTTTTTCTTGAAACTTTTTTGGAACAATTATTTCTTTAATACAATTCAGATCGGCACCAGTGTCAAATAATGCAATAGTGTCAATTTGGAGTTCTTTGAAAAATTCTATTGTGACTTTAATTAAATACTTTCTTGTGGTGATTTGTTTTAAAGCAAATAAAAAATCATGAGGTAGAGACTCGATGTTTTCAAGTTTCTCATTTCTCATCCTCATATTTTCGAGTCGATTTATTATCCGAATGTTGCTCCAATTGTTTCTATAGCAATATTTGGATAAAAGTTTTTTGTTTTTGCTTTAAATCGAAATTTTTATTTTTATTTCTTTTATTTCTTTTTTAAGATCCTTGATAGAAAGAGAAGGCTTTTTAGTCTTTCTCTTATTTAAAATATCCGTGAGATCATAAACATGCTTTTGTAATCAATGATTTGCTTTGGAGGTCAGCTTTTCTCATGCTCAAAGGTTTTTAAAAGTCTATCTAAATAAAGGAAGGGTCAGAAATGTATTTGACTAATTCAAGAAAAGTTTCTTGTTCTTTAGTCAACACATTAATTTTCTTTAGGTATGATTCTCGTGTCGAATCGATCGAAAGACGTGTCGATTAGTCGATCAACTCATCAACTTGCAGAGACTCGCTATCTTCCAAAATAGAAGATTCTGACTCTGAGGAGTCTACTAACAAAGGAGTTATTTAGGAAAATATTTCTTCACTAAGTCCTAGCTCATGAAGTCTTTTGGCCATTCTACAATATTTTACAGTATGTCCTTTTTTTCCACACTTAAAACAAGTGGCTTCTTTATAGTTGAAATTATTTGGTTTGGGCCTGTCTATTTCTTTCTTTTTAGAGGAATGCCTTTTATAAGGCCTTTTGGGCTTTCTATAAAAGGATTCTCTAAGTTCTGGAAAGGGTTTCCTATATTTCTTTAATTTGTGATGTTTCTTGTAAGTCTTTGTGGAACAATTACCACCACAATCCTTAGAACTGGAGGCTTTAAAAGGGTCATAGTTAAATTATTTACAGAAACTACCTAACTCTTGTTTAGATTTCTTAAGTTCCCACTTAAGTCGTTTCTGCAATTTTAAGTCTTGGCATATCTTTAGACCTTCCCTATTGACATAACTAACTAATTCACCATAGGTGAGATTGTCATAAGGAATTTGGTTATCGTAAAGGGCTTTAATTGAATTCCTTACCTTTTCTCCTAATAGGGTAGGTAATCCTACAAGAAATTTTTCTTTCCAAGTAATATGATTTGCATCATCTCTTAGAAAGAGTCTGGTAAAGAACGTGGCTTTATAACTTTGAAAATCACTAAGTTTTCTACACCTGAGGTTGTGTAGTAACTCGGCATTTTTATCTCTAAGGTGAGATGGATCACCTATGAAGTGAAGTGATATTGTGACTATTTGAAATCTTTTGGATTATTAAATTCATCAAGAATGGGTGATCTTTCTTGATCAGTTTTTACAGCATTCAAGATTTCAAGATGTTGTTGATTTGTGAGGAGATGATCCCACCATCCTTTAAGTTGACTAGTAAAACCGACAACTAAATTTCAAATGGCTCTGTCTGAAAAGTTCTGATTGGGTTTTATATGCATTAGCTACCATGGTCATTTGTTGGAGTAGTCCAAGTATATTGTACTCAAACATTCCATCTATATTCCATTCATAGACTGAGGATGCATTAAACCTTGATTGGTTTATATTATCATTGGATTTGGTGGAACAGAACAGAAGTGCTAATTCCCAATGGACTTTATTGACTTTAGGCTCAGGTTCAAGTTCTTCTTGGAATGCTTCTAAGTCAGAAGAGGCTATGGAAGACTGATCCTGATCTAATACTCCTATTTTACTAGATTGGGGAGTATTAAGGACTATTTCTATTTTCTTAGATGAGGATGAAGAGGCTTCTATCCTATCTAATTGTTCTCTAATGGCTTTAGCAAAATCCAATTTCGAATCTTGAACAAGTTTTTGACTTGCCTTTGAAACCTGGAAAGGTTTAAAAATAGGCTCTTTGAGTCTTTTTTCAAGATCAGATTTTATAATTGGCTTTGGAACAGTAGGAGAAACAGTAATGGTCGACTTTTGGATTTGACTTTCTATTTTAGTCAACTGTTTTCCTATCGTGTTTAGATTAGTGTTACAAAAATTGTTTTGTTGAATAACACTATCTAAATTTTTGTCTATATCACCATTCCTATGGATCTTGTAGGGTGATGTTTTTACTTCTCTCGGAGGTTCACCGTGTTCAATGGTAATATTTCTTAATGGGGGATGTTCAGATTCTACCTTAGTTTGGCTATCTGAAAGCTTCCATTCAGAAACTGTCTTTCTAAAAATGGGATTTGAATTTTTGAAAGGATATGAAATGTTGTTATTGGAGGCATATATCTCAAACCAATCAAAAAACAAGATATGAGCTTTTTGCTCATTGACAAACTCGTAATAGGCATCTTGAATTTGTTTTCTCTGAGCCAAATGGTGTTTAAAAAACCAAATTCTCTTTTCTTTATTTAAATCAGAATAAAAATAATTGTGCAATAGTATTTTGTCTAATTCAAAAGGCTTTTCTAAGACACTGATTACATTTTCTGTTACAGCAGAAAATGTGGGAGATGTCGGAGGAGAGGATTCCTTCTCCTCTTGTCTTTGATCTATTGTTCTAGTATATAGGTGAGGTATACTAGTAGTGTAATGATAACGTATGGAACTACTAGGAATATCCGAGGTGGAAAACCTAGGTTGGTCTTTATAGGGGCATTTACTATGAAGGTATCCTAGTAAATGTTCTATCTATAGAAGGAATACTAGAAAAGAATGTCCGAAAATCTAGATGAGGTTGACTTTCTAAATGATAATTTAACTTTACCATCGAATAGTCACATTTTGCAACTTTTCAAGTTGTTTTGGAATCTTGTTCAATGGCTCCATCAAGGATCCATTCTTGGAAGATGGACATCTTTCCATTGGATAGGTCTTGATACGACGACAATATTGGCTCTGGATAGAAGTTTGGAAAAGAATTATTTTATTCTTTTTTGACTGAAATTTATGTTGCGTGTTAACGAGAATTGCCTTATAAGACATCTTAAAAATCAATGCAACAGGGATTGATCCTTCTATCATGTGATAGTTATGGGTTTTGATTTGAAGAATCATGCTTCTAAGAATATTTTTGTCTTTAATCGAGATTGTTATATTTGGATAACAATCAAACGATATTGGGCCTTTACAGAGACTTGATTCGATACTGCTAAGTAAAGAATCATCAAAAGAGATGAATTTGCCATTTCTCAAAACGACTAATATGGAGGTGTCTAAACCTTCTTTGGTCAGAGGCTTAATTCCTACTTAGATTAAACCTACATGGACATATTTGAATTTTTTATCTTTTAAAATCTTTAAAAGTCGAGTAACAACAATTGGATTGTTCAAAAGGTTTTGAAAGAGTGATGTCTCTTTCTTATCTTTATAATGTAATCGACTTTAAGAAATCTAGTTTCTTTTCTTATAGATCATGTCTTTAGCTACTTTGAGTAATTTAAGAATTATGGTTTTATTAAAGTCTCAATTATGAATTCCTGGAATTCACAACATTCTTTTCTTAGTCCTGGGAGGAAGAGTTAGAGAAAGAGGATTCTACAGAGTAGAGAATCCATGTAATCTAAGTCTTTTCAACTAATACCTATAATGAAACGGAAAGCGGATCCCAGCGGGTCTTTACTAGGTAAAGAATTCACCGCACACACAAATACCAATTTAGAGAATTAAAATTACACGAATTCTTTTTCCCTATATTACACTCTTTTTCCCTTGGCTCTGATACCAGTACTGCCAGTGATCGTGGGAAGGTGTGTGAATGCTTTGGAAAAGAGTGTAATACTCATGAAAGTATTAAAAATTAAAAATACTCTAAACAAATCATTTATCTACATTTTATTTCTCTTTCATAGCTTTTACATAATAACATAACTAAAGTCAAATATACTTCACTTTTTACTTAACTTAATTTAAAGGGAATTAAATTTTTCATTTAAATTTAAGTTGAGTATTATCGATTAGTTATCGAACTTTTATGAAAAGTTGAGAATTTTTACTAAATAAACATTGGGTAAGATTAAATTAAAGTCGAGTATTCTCGATTCATTACTTAACTTACTAAAAAAAAAAATAAAAATTCTCTAGATAATTTTTTATTTTAATTAAAGTCTAGTATTCTTGATTATTTATCTGATAACATGGACAAGTCAAAAATTTATACTGAATTACTAATTATGTATGGTTTGATTTAGATCAAGTATTCTTGATTGTTTATCTAATTTTGAAGATATGAGTTAAATTTTATGAGAATTTAATTATGATTATTTTTATATTTTCTTTAATTTTTTAAAGTATATGTGTGTAAAGTTTAAAAGTGTTATTATTTGAGGCATATATAAAATAATTTAAGGCATATATAAGATATTTTAGAGGAGGTGGGTATATCCCACGCAATTCTCCCCATCAACGATTTGCTGCATTTGAAAGGACAGATATCAGTGATTTGAAACTAATTCGACAGTTTTATCTGTGCCAGCCAATAAATGATTCTGCTCGGGGAACCCTTGCTGCAAGGTAGCATTACCCTCTGCTCAGTGGTTACTAACCGAATCTGTATTATAGCCGCATTCATTTTGAAGTAAAAAAAAGGGAGGTTATTATTTTACATATTCTATTACACACACACCCAATATATGCATTGTACGTATCCCGCATTCGGAGAAAAAAAGAAGCAAATGCTTTTGTCTCGGAGCTGGCTAAAGCAGAATCTGTAACTTACAGATTCTGCTTTAGGTTTAGGTTAAGGTTAATCCAAATTAGATCAAACCCGATAACTTCGGATTGGATAGATATTTTACCCAACCCTCTACTTTGTATGTTTTTACTAGTTCAAGAAACTTACCCGAAGTCGGAAGAATTACTGTCTCGATCAATAAATCATGCACTTTCATTGTTGCCAAAAATTGAACCTTAAAAACGAATTTGGAGAAGATCTAAAGCTTCTCTTTTGCATGTTAACAATTGGCTTGCTGCTTCCATTGTTCGACATAGCAACGGCACTCACCGTGGGAGACACCTGCAGCCGGCGTGCTCCATCGCCATGCTCCATAACTGGCGCTGCACCGCGCGCGCGAATCCTGCAACTTGCTTGCGTGCAACTAGGTGAAAGGTACTTGCTCTCTCTAATCTCTGTTGAATTTTTTTTTTCTTTTTCTGATTAAATTAAGGCTAAATGGAGTGAAAATGAACCCAAAAAAAAAAAAAATTAGTTTATTGTTGAGTTTCGATTGCTCTTCTATGGCAATCTCAAACTTTTTTAATTACTGTTAAGTTGCTATTATTTTTTTTTTTAAATGAAGCAATAAAATGTTTAGATTGATTGTTTATTTTAGATTGCCTTTGAGTTTAAATGATGAATAACTGAGTTTAAATTTTCAGTTGTTGTTACATTATTTGTAAATATTTTCAAATTTACTTCAACAGTGCTTTGTCGATTTGGTTTTACCATGTTGATTGTTAATTTTTTTATGTTGATGAGGTAGAGTTCAAAGAGGGAAACTGAAATGTTCTAATGAAATCACATGTGGTGGATTTTGATTAATAGTTTTTGCCAATTTTCTGTGTTTTGGCTAGTGAATCTGTGCTGAGACTGTGGTGTTTTTGGATAAGAACTTTTGTATTATTAATTCTTATATTTTGGGTTATTACTAATCATTATATGTAAAAATTGATCATATCTCACTTGCACACAAAATGGACTCACTCTCAATTTGACACTAATCAATGTTCAACCAGCATTAATTCACCAAAGGAAAATAGAGACTGATGAGTTTGAAAGAGAGTTGTAGAAACGAACTCCGAACTGCGATTAGTCAACTCAATGACAGGTGCCGTTACTCTGCCGCCAAATGGTACTAAAACCCTAAACCCCCAATTACTTAATTTTCTGATTATCGTTATCATCTTTTGATACTTTAATTATTGTTTTTAAGCTCATCCTTCGTTTATATGAAGTACTGAATTGGTTTGCATTTTGTTTGTTGAGGCAAAAAACGGAGTTTTCAAAATGCCTAGCAGATACTACCTAAATATTTGATATTGGCTATTTCTGTTACTGTTATTTCTTCAGTTATCAACAATTAGCTTGTGTGTGCTGTGATTCTGTAATAAATGATAAGGCTACAGTGTTGATGGTCTATTGGTCACTGAGAAGGCTTCAGGAGAAAAAGTAAATGAAATATTGGTCTTAAATTTTGAGAATGTGGAAACCAATTTGAGGTAGATGTTTGAATCACGCTCATTTCAAATGAGTAACTAAAGTCTGGAAAAACTTACTAGTTTAAGTTTACCATTTGATTTTAGTATCAACGAGTTTTCTTGTGCCATTATATATGCAGGGCAACAGAACAGCTGGTGGGAATCAAGCAAGACCCTGCAAAATATACTCCTTCAAACACCAGATTCCAGCATGGAAGCTCAAGCATATGCAGAAGGTTTTGCGCGAATGAGATAAGTTCAACACCAGTGGGTGGTGCCTCTTCTGTGTCCACTCCTGTGATGGAGGAGGATGACATGGTGGATAGCGACGTTTACTTTTTGGCAAAGTCGTACTTTGATTGTCGAGAGTACAGGAGGGCTGCTCATGTCCTTCGTGATCAAATCGGAAAGAAAGCGGTGTTTCTGTGCTGTTATGCACTTTATCTGGTTTGCTGCATTCTCTCCTCTTTTTCTTTTTCTTTCTTATTCTATGGTTCTGATTAGGTGGTAACAAGTGATAACATATGAGGAATTTGGATTATACATTTCAAGTGATTATTGCTAGAAAATGAAGTTTGGTGTAACAACAATATCATGGATTTTTGTCTCTCTTGTATTGACACTTCCTTCTTGTGTTACCCTGAAGCCCCTTATCCAAGCAATTTGGAATCAAAAGAATGCCCTTTGAAATTGTTTTTGCCTGAATTCCGAATTCTCCACATTGACTTTTCCTCATTACTACCTATTATTTTAATTCCCTCTTGTTGGATAATTAATACTTTTCGGCGGCACTTGATTCTTTTGGATGGTTTTCCATTTCTAGTGAAGCTGAAGTCTGGGTTTGTTTTCAGAATTTTTGGTTGTACTTAATCCTTCGTATTAGGATCTTTTTCTGTGTTCTTTTTGGCTACTCTCTTTTATTCTTACTGTACTATGGTTCCAACCCTTTTTCTTAGTGTTTTGGAATATTATTATGTAATGAAACAGAAACAGAAACACCTAGGACAAGAAACTTTATGGAGGACACTGTCTTCACTCTATTTAGAATTTTGTGAAGGGACCATAAAACCTTTATCACAATTTACGCCATGATGTGTAAATTAATGATTAATACAAAGTTATTCATTGATTCTGATTATGAAATGTATAAAGACAATGTAAGTACCGGTAATTTGGATAAAGTTAGAAAGATCTTAATCATCAATGGAAGAGACTTAGTCTTATGTTTGCAGCTTATATTCGTAATACATCACTTTGTTGCTTACAGATGTACTTGTGTGGTTTCTGGTGCTTTTAATTGGTCTTTTAATATAGTACAATAATGCTCTGCCTTTTTGGAGTTTTCACCTTTTTGTTTCTTGTTAAAGGAAGCGGAAGGAAGAAGAAATGATAGAACTTGAGGGTCCATTAGGCAAGAGTGATGTCGTGAACCGTGAATTAATTTCTTTGGAGAGGGAGTTACCTACTTTTCGAAAGAATCGGACAACGAATCCCTTCATTTGGTACTTATATAGTCTTGTGCTCAAAGATAAAGGTGTGGAGATAAAATCTTTGGTAAAATACTATCACTTATAACATAAGAATATTATGTTATATAATTAAGAATCAATAACAAAATTATGCGAAAGCGTACTTGAATTTATGATGTTGAATTAATCTCTAAGATTGTGTAGTTGGCTTTTTAGATTTATACATTTTCTTAAAAAATCCTTTAATTCTCTCTATACTCTTTCTTTGACGACGAGATATCATAAAAAATAAAAAGAATAATAATAATAATACGTGTGACCTGTGAATTATAACCACTTATATAGATAATATTTTTTTGTTGTTACTGGGTATTTTTAATTCTGTTCATCATAGAATTAGAATATTTAGGTTTTTACATATTAAAAACTCACGCCCTATGAGATACATTAAAATTCATAATACAGAAAATCTTAATTGATCACTTTAATTGGACTTAACCTTATATGACAGTCTGCAACATATAATTATTCACATATAAATTCAACATTGGATTAAAGATTTAACATTATTGGATTAAAAAATTCAACAATTTTTTATTTGGGCTCTATGTGTAAATTTATAATTATATTTTACAAAAATAACCTTATGAATTCAATCTTTACTGTCATTACCAAAATGTATCTATAACCGATTCGGTCCATCAATTATATCAACGTAGGATTAAAGCGACTTTTATTACATTTATCATAACTTGGCCCATCAATAGTCACTTTGTCAATACAAGTGAATAACATGAATTATGATGTGGATGCGTAGTATGAAAAATTTCATATAATGTGATCTTAACATGCATATTTGTAATTGGTCTACCTTAAACTTTAGTGAGATCAAACCATTCCAAAAGATCAGAGTGTGAATAAACAAAAACTTGATTTCTATTGAAAATAATTCGAAATATCTAAAAACTGAAATAACTGAAAATGTCTATATTATAAGAGTATAAAAAAATCACAAACTCTCATTAAACTTAAATATCCTTAAATAACATGACACCCATACGAGCAGTGTGTTCATGAAATATCTTGAGTGGTAATCCCTTAGTAAGCGGATTCACAATCATGGAGTTTGTGCCAATATGCTTAATAGATAATTGTCCACTCTGAACTCTTTCTTTAACAACTAAGAACTTAATATCTATATACTTCGACTTCGTCGAGCTCCTGTTGTTATTGAAATATAGTACTGTTGACTTATTGTCACAAAATAATTTTAGTGGTTTGTCAATATCATCTATTATGCCCAGTCCCGTGACAAAATTTTGTAATCATATTTCATGATTGGATGCCTCATAACATATTATAAATTCTGCTGTTATCGTAGAAGAGTGTATAAGAGACTATTTAGCACTCTTCTAAGAAACAGTACCCCCAGCTAGTAGATAGATGTAATCCGAAGTGGATTTTATCATATCTTAACATCCAACAAAATTAGAGTTAGTATACCCAATGATCTCAAGTTTATCTGACCTCCAAAATGTGAGTATATAGTCTTTTATTCTCTGTAAGTATCGCAAAACTCGTTTGGCTGCTTTTTAATGGTTTAATCTCAGATTGCTTAAGTATCTACCCAACATCCCAGTAACGTACGCAATATCTGATTGCGTATAAACTTGAGCATATATCAAACTTCCCACTGCTGATGCATAAGTAATTTTCTATATTTTTTTCTCAAAATTATTTTTAGGGCACTGATTGAGACTAAACTTGTCTCCCTTAACCACAGGGGTATCACCTGATTTACAATTTTGCATGCCTATCTCTTGAGAATTGTTTCGATATAACTCTTTTGTGATAATCCCATAATACCTTGGGAATGTTGCTGATGTATCTGTATGCTTAATACAAAAGAGACGTCTCTAAGATCTTTCATCTCAAAGTTCTTAGATAGAAATCTCTTGGTTTCGTGTAATAAGCCTATATCGCTGCTTGCAAGTAAAATGTCATCGACATAAAAAATAAAAAAAATATGTTTACTCCTACAAAACTTATGGTATATACAATCATTAATTAAATTTTGAAACCGAATGAGATGATCTCTTGATGAAACTTGAAATACCATTGTTAAGATGTTTACTTAAGCCCATAAATGAATTTCTTAAGTTTGTAAATCATATTTTTTGGGTTTTCAAACATAAAATTTTTCTGGTTGCAACATATAGATTGTTTCATCAATATCACCATTGAGAAACACTGTCTTCATATCCATATGATGTAAATTAAAATCGAAATGCATTACTAATGCCAGTATAATCCTGAAAGAGTCTTTCGAAAAAACTGAAGAGAAAGTTTCTTTATAGTCGATGCCTTTTTTCTGTATAAAGCCTTTTGCTACAAGACGTGCTTTGTACCTTTCTACATTGCCTTTCGAATTCTTCTTAATCTTAAATATCCATTTACAACCAATAAGTTTCGCACATCTTGACAATGGAACAAGATCTCATATATCATTGTCATTTATAGACTTTATCTCATAATTCATGGCATTAATTCACTTTTGAGAGTTTAAATTTTTTATGGCTTGATGGAAATTGATTGGATCATCTTTTATCATCCCAATACCTACCTCATGTTCTTGGAGAAATATAATATAATCATCTGGCAATGCACTTTTTCTTTCTCTAGTGGATCTTTTTAATGGCATAGGTTCTTGAGGTGATAGAGTTTGTTTTTCTAGAATAATTTTTTGTATAGGGGTTCTTCAATATTGTCTTAATTTATTGTGTTTTGTACAAAATTAAGAATGAGATCCTGATCAATGCTAATAACATCTATGGGAATATCAACATATTCTTCTTTAAGGATAAAGTCTCTAATTATATCTCCTTTCGCAAACTCAATATCCTCAAAGAACTGAGTATTTTCTGATTAAAAAATGGACTTAGTCATGGTATTATAAAACTTATACCCCATTAATCGTTCTGAATATCCAACAAAATAACAACTTACTATCCTTGAGTTTGATTTCTTCTCATTAGGCTTATATAGCCTTGTTTCAGCTGGACATTCCCAAACATGTAAATGTTTTAAATTAGGTTTTTTTTCATATCCAAAGTTTATAAGGGATTTTGACAATTGCTTTAGTTAGAACCTTATTAAGGATGTACGTTGCAGTCTTTAGTGCTTCTCCCTAGAGTGATTCTGGTAAGGTAGAATGACAAATTATACTCCTCACCATGTCCTTAAGAGTCATGTTTCATCTTTTAGTAACACCATTCATAGTGGGCGAACCCATCATAGTATATTACGGGGTGATACCACATTCTTCTAAGAATTTAGCAAATAGCCCTTGATATTGTTCAACTTAACTATCATATCTATTATAGTATTCACCACCATGGTCAGATCTGATATTTTTAATTCTTTTGCCAAGTTGATTCTCAACTTTAGTCTTAAATTTTTTGAACATGTCAAGAGATTGCGTCTTTTCATGGAGGAGATGTATGTAGCCATAACTGAAAAAATCGTCTATGAATGTCATAAAATATTATTGACCATTCCAAGCAGATTTAGCAAATGACTCACAAATATTTGTATGTATGAGTTCTAAGACATCCGAAGTCCTGTTGTCTTCAAATATCCTTTTATTGTTTGTTTTCTCTTAATTTAGTTAATACAGATATCGAAATCTATGAAATCTAAAAAGGCAATAATTTTTTTTGACACAAGTCTCTCTATTCTCCGTTTGGAGATATGACCTAATCTCTTGTACCATAACGCAGTTGAATTCTTACTGGCTAATTTTTTCTTTAGGCATTGTGTACTTAATTGCAGGGATTCATTAAATGAAATAATTATATCAAGCATATAAATATTATGCTCACATGATAAAGAACCAAAACTAACTTGTTTTGAATCATGAAACAAACTAAATTTTTATTCTTAAATGAACAAGAAAAATCAAATTTGTCTATAGTAGAAATAGAAATCAAATTCCATCTAAAAGACAGAACAACAAATGTTTCATTAAGATCCAAGTAAAATCCATTCTTTAATAGTAATCTAAACTTTTAATTGCTTCAACTTCAAATGTCTTACCATAACCCACATATACGTGTCTTTCATCATCACTAGATTTTCGACAACCCAGGCAACCCTACATAAATACACTAATATGAGTGGTTGCTCCAGAATTTATTTACCATGTGTATTTAGGCACTGAAGTTAAATTAACCTCATAATAAACAAAATTAAGAAGCATACCTTTTTTAGCACTCCATGCGTGATAATTAGTGCAATGTTTCTTCTAATGCTCTTCAGTCTCACATAAGAAACAACTAATACCTTCTAAATTACTATATTTCTTTTTATTATTTCTTTTGAGGTGCTGTATCTGCAGTTTTTTTTATCCTTATTCTTTCTTTCCCTTATCTTTTATTGAAATTAAACTTGTTAATAGCGTACCAATTTCTGTCTTTTCATTCTTGACAAACTTTTGTTTAATTTGTATAAGAAACTCATTAGCTATAGTTATTTTTTTAATCATTGAATCTCTAAATGCTTCTGGAATGACTTTCTTTATGATCATGATACATATGCGATTTGATCTCTTTCACTTTTACATTTCATTTTTATCATCAAGAGTATTTTTATTCTTAAGAGGTAGGGGAGAATCAACCCTTAACACAAGATCAAGATCCATGACTGTGAGAACTATTGAAAGATTCTTATACCATGATTTGAAGTTAAAGCTATTTAGCATAGGAATTGAATTAATGTTAATAGTAATATTAGCAGCAAACATAATTGAATAAAGAACAACAAACAAAAAAATAAGTTCATATCAATCTCAAAATAAAAATAAATTCAAATAAAGGTAAATTCCATATCAAGATACCAGACACTCCATTAATATTTCATCTTTAGACAAAACATTAACTTGTAAGTGATATATTGGTGTAGTAATCAAACATTGATAATAAGAACATGTCAAACAATTAATCTTCTTTTGAGCTGATGTATTACTCAGATGTAAAACTGAATAATCATCACATATTTATTACCATAGGAACACATGTAATTCTATTAAATATGAACTTTCTTTTGGGCCGATTAATATTCACAGAAAATTACACATATAAAAAACTATTTATATTCCAAAATAAATTAACTTCTACAAGAGAGGTCACTTTAGTGACATATTGTTTCAATTAATTCATCTTAAAATATATATAAACCAACAAATATTTAATTTAAAATTATACCAAAATTTACTCAAAATAAAATAAAAAATAAAAAAATGTGGGTAAAAGTCAATCTTTGACCGATTGAAAGGTTGATCGGTCAAACGTTGACTGGTTCGAATCGTTAGCCGGTCAAATAAACCAATTTTTTTTAAATAGGCTAAATTAAAATTTTAAATTAATAGGTTATATAAATGCTAAATTAACCTTATAATTTCTTTTCATTAAGCCCAATATTTAAATTCCTTAAGCCTAAACTGATTTTGGATTTAAAGTAATATATCTTTATCATTCAGCCTTAAAATTTTTTTTAAATTGCTCCAGAGACCTTTGTGATAATAACCATGAAACCCTTCGCCTTTTATTCTTTCCTTTCGTTTTTTTCTTCTTTCGTTCCACCAGTAGTCAGGCCGTTGGTTTGCTTCTTCCTTATGTAGCAACCATGGCTGCTTCTCTAACCAAGCTATAATGGTTTGGTAACTATTGGCTTACCGGAAATCTTTCATCAGCCGGAAGTCGTTTATCTCCCCTTTTTTTTATTACTCTATTCTTTTTAATTACTTTTTGGTTGTTTTTTTATGCGGCGACCCATGGCCATCACTCTAACCGGATTAGTTGCGGCTTGGTGACTGTCGCTTCCTTTTTCCGAAGGCTTTAAACCATAAAGAAAATTTTTTTAATCTCAAATTTTCAAAACTAAAAAAATTCCAATTCTAGATTCTTATTATTTTGTAACACTAAAGAAAAAAACTATAGATTTATTCTTAAATTGAAGAATACTAAATTTAAGAATATTAAAATATTTAATCCTTAATCAAAATAAATTTGATTCTCAATAATTCAAGGTGAATTTACTTTGATACCACTTGTTGGGATAAAATATTTGGTGAAATAATATCACCTATAACTCGAAATATCATGTTATATCACCAAGAATTAATAACAAAATTATGTGAAAGCATATTTGAATCCATATCCCTGAATTAATCTTTAAGATTGTGTTGTTAGCTTTCTAGTTCTACACATTTTTCTAGAGAGTCCTTTAATTCTCTTTATGCTCTTTCTCTGATGATGGGATTTCAGTCCAAGCCACACTTCGTCATCTCCTATATCTTGAAATTGCTTTATCTATTTTATGGACACTTCATGAATGTTACAGTCCACTCTCTTAGTGGCGCAAACAATTGCAAAACATTTCAGTCTTCCATAATCTTTCCACATTACCAGGACAAGAACCAGAGATGTTCACTTTAGTTTTTATAGTCCATCTCCTATATTTTCAACATCCACACTCTAGAGACTATTGGACACAAGATCAAGTTTGAATGGTAGACTTTCCTACACCCATATCCAATTCTCCATGATCCTTCCACCACTTTGATCTTAAAAACCTACTTGTTTGAACTAAATAACGTTTAACCTTTTCCAACATACATCCCTAGGTCCTCAACATACCTTACAGCTATTTTCCTCACCATTTTCCTAAAACACCTCAGCTTGATCCTATAGCTACAGGAATCCTAGTTAAAGAAGAGAGACTTGACTACACCAATATCCTGTTTCAAGATTCCCAAGGACCCTGGGAAGAGTTTATATTCGTGATTGATCAATTTACTAATCCCTAGTGTAGTTACATGATCTCTACACCAATAGTTTTAGAATCCCCATCAAAGTCTTTAGAAATAAAATCTCAGAAAAAGCCAACAGTCTATAATTGTCCACCTAAAGTTCAAGAAAAGTTAAAGAAGATCCATATCCTGATGGGTCATATAGGAGACATTACTGGTGTAAGTGATGAAGATCTCGTAGATTTTGAAGATCAATATTTTGAGAGAAAAATCTAGAAAACACGACAACAGTTTAAAAAAGAGACAAAGTCCATGTCTCTATCAAGATTCCTATCCACTCCATGATAATAATGATTCGGGAATCAAGGCTTTAATAAAGACAAGAGTGTTGACTTGTCCTACCTTTATCTTTTTTAAAGGAATTTGCTTTCGGAAAAGTAAATAGTTTTGTTTTTGTTGTTTTCTATTCATGTTTGCTTTTACTTTTGCTTTCTTCAGTATAATCATGGTGTGTGTAATCATAGCCGGGATCTTGTCTGACTTTTAAGATGAACTCTGCCTATATAAGAGAGTCTTCTCTTCTTTGTAAGATAAAAAGCTTTTATAAAAATAATAAGAAGTGTTTTTCTTAAGATGATTAGCTAAAACTCTTTCTGTCTATTCTTCTAGTAAGGTTGTAGACTTCTTAGTTGTTCACCCTCTTTTATAGCTTAATGAAAAGTATGCTTTACACCTGCCTTTGAGAATCTTGTGTATCATAAAGTCCTATTCTATTCCCTTGTATCAAATAACAATATTAATCACTAAAAACATTGTTAATCCTTCATTAATGCTTAGGTTGAGATTTTAGTCTTAGGATGGTATACGTTATGGTTTTCTTCTTTGGTATTGGGTATATAGGCTAAAAATCAGAGCATGCAAACTATTGGTCCAAAGGACAATTTTGATTGTCATTACTCTAGTATAACAATGCTATGTACTCCATTACCTGAGTGGTAAATGACATTTCTTAGCAGTTCTTCCAATACAAGTTCTACTTGTTCAAATTCCCTCAAACTGTACTGGGCTTTAGTTTTAGGGTGGTATGTGTTATGGTTTTCTTCTCTGGTATTGAGTATATAGGCTAAAAACCCGAACATGTGGGTTATTGGTCCAAAGGACAATTTAATTGTCATTATTCTGGTATAACAATGCCATGTCCACTACTCAAGTGGTAGCGAGTCATTTCTTAGCAGATCTTCAAATACCACTTCTACTTGTTCAAATTCCTTCAAATGTCTTTAACCTTGTCATGACAATGGTTTTGAAAATGTGTCCATGTGATATAATTTTCCTTCAAAAATCGACTTTGTGATTGTAAGGTTAGCGAGTTTCGGGCTTTTAGGTTAGCGAGCTCGATATTATTGTTGTAGAATCATGTTTGAAGCATCAAATTTTGAGCGTGTCTTTTTTATTAATAATTTTCTTTCCACATATCTTTAACTCTGATGTCATTTTATAAAGCCTAGAGTTGTGATAATGCCAGTTTGAAAATTACTGTCAAAATTGATTTTAATTGGGTGAGGAATTCTGTCTTTAACTAAGGCTTCATATCAATTCAAGCAATGACTTCCTTTTAGTTGAATGAGCTTGATTATGTTACTGAGTCTCACGGCTTCCAGATGACTTATTGAGACATATGGCTTCTAATTACTAAGGTAGAATTCAAGATAAATAATTTTGCCAAAAATACTGTGGGCTTCAAATTCTTGCTTCATTGGATTTGCTATTTTCAATTAATCTTCTGGGGTTTTAGAATATTCAAGTACGTGGCTTCAAATGAGTAGGCTTCAGTCTTGATACTTTAAGGATTTAATCAGAATTTTTTTTTTGCTTCAATCTTGGTTTTGTACACTTCAGTCTTGATTTATGCTTCAGTCTTGTATGATTTGTTCTTTACTTATAACTTTAGTAATATCAAATAAACAAGAAAAAATACAATAACTAGTCATATTTTCTAATGTGGAAGATCCAAATTGATGAGGATAGATAAAATAAAAAAGGCATGAGATAAGATACTTCCGGTACCAAAGTGATAGTCATGCTAATTAATAACGTGTTATAATAATTGAGAACATATGTAGAAAGTATAAATTAATAAATACATGATATAAAGGAAGATGATACTATGGTAACTCACGAGGTTTCAATTTAGGATACAAATTACGAAGCGCGGTGCTCTCTATTTATAGGATCCATTGGCCAATCAAAACAAAGCCAAGCCTTAGGCCACGTCATGATCATAACACCCACGCTTGATCGACATAATTTGCTCTTTAGCCATCCAATCTCTCGAGCTGTCTTGTTAAATGGCCAATCAATGCAAACTGTGTGTATCTGATGGTCGTGTTTCAATTTTTCTTTGGTGATTTTCCAAGCTTTACTGCGAACTGACTTTGCTCACCCAAATAGCTTAGCTGATTAACTATAGCTAGATAAATTGGTCTAAGCTGATGATGGGTAGCCGCCAGCTTCCATAACAAATTAGCTAAAAATCTACACCAAATCCAATAAGAAGATTTAACTTTGTTGAAAGTTGCTATGTCTAGTTGAAATTTCGCCCTTGAATGTGAGGATTATAGAAGACAAAAGCGAAAGAAAGATGAGCATGCTAATGTTGAAATCAAGCGAATGAGGCATCTTCGGAAAACGAAATGTAAGATTCTTCGGAGCATGGTAATAGTAATGCAACAATGACCGACACATATACAAAAAATAATATAAAAGGACATATTATTAAAAGATAAAAAAAATTAATTACAAGATAAAAGATACACCACAGGATAATAATTTTTTTATATATATTTTTATTAAATTTTGTACTATTTTCCATACATATGTCATTATTCATAATCGTGCCGAGTGCACGTTGTAAAAACTACAAACGAAGATGTGTTCTTGTTTCATTTCATAATCCAAGAGGGCATCCTCTTATCCCGGAAAATTCTATAATGCCGTATGAAAAATACCGTATTAATATTATAATACACATAAATATTATAAATTACACATAAAATTAGTAAATATAAAGTAAAACTAGTAAATTAATGTAAGATTATTAATTGTTTAAAAAATTAACATTGTTTCTTATAGAATTTTAATGAAATATATTTTCATTGCTTACAAAAAATATTTCTTTAATTAAACAAAAAAAATATACTAAAAAAAGTAAAAGAAGTTTTATTGAATTGGTTATCATAAATTCTATATTTATTCTAGGACATTTGTATACTTTTCTTCTCCGATTTTCTATAATGATATATATTGATTATGCATATTAATTACACGTAATTACTTATTTTGATGTGGATCAAGTAAAAATAAAATAAAAAAAGCTTAAATTGTTAGACACATATATAATATATTAATAAAATTAGATTTAATTTTGAATCATACACATACTTTATGTAGTTTCTAACTTTTTACTTGTATTTGAAGACTCTTTAGAATTGAAAAGAAGTATATAAAGATGTAATATAACCTCATCTTATAATAATTATGAAAGATATTAAGATAATATTTTTCTTTAAAAATATAATTTTGAGCATAAATTTCCTCCTCAATAAAACATCACATGTATTATATAAATACAAAACTAACATTGTTCAATTTAAATAAAGAATCAATAAATATATAAAGTAATAACTATTATAACATGTTTTTATTTTATAATTGTAAACTTTTTTTTATAACAAGTTTTTATTTTATAATTGTAAACTTTTTTTACAGTAACTATTATATTAATTTACTTATTTTAGCTTTTATTTATAAGTCTTAGGCATAATTTACAAACTTTATGTTTTATTTTGTACTTAGTGTTGATTTACTTATTTCATATTATATTTATAAGTTTACATTTATTTACCAGTAATATATCAATTTACTAGTATTATAGTAATTTACTTATTTTAACTTTCTAAGTTATATGTTTTATTTCTAAAATTTATATTTTATTTCACGGTTAGTATTGATTGACTAGTTTTATGTTATATTTATAAGTTTTTGATTTGTTTACTAGTAATATATTAATTTACTTATTTTATCTTTTATTAATTTAATTATTTTATTTTCAAAATTTATGTTTCATTTTGCACTTAATGTTGATTTATGAGTTTTATGTTATATTTATAAGTTCTTGTTTTATTTACTAATAAGACATTAATTTACTAGTTTTATATTAATTTACTCTTTTTACCTTATATTTACAAGTCTTATTATTTAATTTCTAAAATTTATATTTTATTTTACAGTTAATGTTGATTTATAAGTTTTATATTAAATTTATAAGTTTTTGTTTTGTTTACTAATAATACATCAATTTACTAGTTTTATATCAATTTACTTGTTTTATTTTCTATTTACAAATTTTATATTTAATTTTTAAAAATTATGTTTTATTTTGCACTTAATATTGATTTATGAGTTTTCTGTTAAATTTACAAGCTTTTATTTTGTTTACTAGTAATACATTAATTTATTAGTTTTATATTAATTTACTTATTTTATCTTCTATTTACAAATCTTATGTTTAATTTCTAAAAATTATGTTTTATTTTGCACTTAATGTTGATTTATGAGTTTTATGTTATATTTGCAAGTTCTTGTTTTATTTACTAATAATACATCAATTTACTAATTTTATATTAATTTACTCTTTTTACCTTCTATTTACAATTCATATGTTTAATTTCTAAAATTTATATTTTATTTTATAGTTAATGTTCATTTACAAGTTTTATATTAAATTTACAAGTTTTTGTTTTATTTACTAATAATCCATCAATTTACTAGTTTTTTTTATCAATTTACTTGTTTTATTTTCCATATACAAATTTTATGTCTACTTTCTAAAAATCATATTTTATTTTGCACTTAATGTTGATTTATAAGTTTTATATTAAATCTATAAGTTTTTGTTTTGTTTACTAATAATACATCAATTTACTAGTTTTATATTAATTTACTTATTTTATCTTCCATTTACAAATTTTATGTTAATTTCTAAAAATTATATTTTATTTTACACTTAATGTTGATTTATAAGTTTTGTGTTATATTTGTAAGTTCTTATTTTATTTACTAATGATATATTAAGTTACTAATTTAATATTAATTTACTCATTTTACCTTTTATTTATAAGTTTTATATTTAATTTCTAAAACTTATGTTTTATTTTACAGTAAATATTAATTTATAAATTTTATGTTAAATTTATAATTTTTATATTTCAATTACATAATTTTTCTTTAATTATGACATTAATGCAGTAATTTTAATCACGTCATCATAGAATGACCCTCTTATCCCACTACTTTTTAAAATTTTTTACTCCACTGCCCACAAAAAAGAAAACCTCGACCCACATCCATTTACACAAACTGAATCGCAAGCAAACTTTGCTTTGACCTCTTTCATTGAACTTGAACGAGAACTATCAATGATTTAGAGAGCCAACTCAAATTTGAGATTGAACCAAAACGAGTAATAATAGAAAGCCAATTCTAAATAATAGCGGATTCAGATGATTAAATTAAATAATAACAAAATGTAATCAATAATAAAATTTTATAGTTTAATGAGTTTGTAGAGATTAATTTAACAGATTTAATAAGGAAATTAAATAATAATAAATTTTTCTACTGAAAACAATTTTTTTTAAAGCTAAAGTATGAGCTTCTATATGTTTCAAAGTTAAAATTTAAATTTTATAGGTTTATGAATTTATGGACCTATTTTTATGAATTTAACATCATTATTTTAATTAAATTTAATGAGTCTAATTAGTGACTCAAACAATTATCTCATTAATTCTTTAAAAATTATTTCCTCTAGCGAATGTTTGAAGTCCACCATCATAACCCCATAAGAGAGCAAAATAAAAGTTGAATATTTTTATAGATACCTTTAACAGCTTAAATTAATAACAAAATTATCCCAAAAAATTTCTCAACGTGGAGTTGGTGTGGGCACATTGATGGAGTGCATATCATCATCATTGCGAAGAAAAAGGAATCTTTGAAAATTAAAGGAAGAATGAAAAGTCCGGTCAAAATTTATGAGCTTGTCCAGGTTCAGGACTTCCGCAGACGAACCATACCCCATTAATTTCTGGCTAATATTAGTCGATTTGCCTACTACCTCAAATTCTAAAACCTATATAAAGAAGAAACGAAACGAAACGAAACGAAAGGACACGAAACAAAGTGATCAGTTGATTTATCTCAATTCTACATTCTCAACACCTATTTAGGGGGGGAAAAAAAAGAAAAAAAAGATGGCAGAATTTTTCGTTAAGCAGGCAAAGCAATACGTGGAAGCACGACCAAATTACCCAGAAGAATTGTTCAAATTCATTGCCTCAAAAACACCCAAACACGACCTTGCTTGGGACGTCGGCACCGGAAACGGCCAGGCCGCTGCATCCGTAAGTCTACTTTTCACATCTTTAGTTTTTATTTTTGAACAAATACAACAGTTCCATGTTAATATTTCAGGATTCTGATCCCAAGCTATAAGACAGTTGAATTATATAACTATTAAATCCAAGGATGACAGAAATTCTCGTAAGACGAGTCTTGAAGGATTTATGGAAATTTTTATATCTTAATCAAAATTCAAGGAAGAGATAGAGATAAGTTAATCCTCAATATCTTATACAGGGAGAATATCCGGATTTGGTGAATTCCTTATCTCTCTCGTTTCCCTATTTCTTATTTTAATTTTTAATTTTTATTTTATTTCTGCTAAAATTTATAGTAAATATGTTTAAAATTTTAATTGTGATGGTATGGATATATATATATATATGAGCACTTGAAGATTGAGAAGAAAATTTTCCTGATGGTTTATACCATATGTGACTTTTATGTATGTGCTCAACCCTGAAGTTCTGTTTTTGCTTAATTTCATAGATTATCTTGTAGTTTTGATGACACATACTTAATTAGTTTGATGGAAATGATTTTAATTATTTTAGTTTGTTCTGATGTTTTTCTATTATCAAACGATTTTATAATTTTACTTAATAAGATTAAACCAAGTTCAAAAATCAGTTATGACGGATCGGGTGTCCTTGGGGATCCACATCCCTATCCTCATGCAATTTTAAAAGGGATGGGAAGAGTACAAGAATATAAGTGGAGTATCCAAAATGGATACAGGATGTCGATCTTCTCTCATTCCCATTGCCAATCCCTAATTAATTCCCTATTATTTTTATTCATTAATATGTACTTACTATCTACAAATCAGTATCCGCATTATCTGGAAATTTAATCGTGAGATTAGTAGTGTAATTTTTATATTTGGCCTTCTCAATTTTGCGTACTTTTGTTATAGCCTCCTATATTTTATAATTTCTCTCAATTATATGTCTTCAGCTTGCACAAATCTACAAGAATGTCATTGCTACAGACACAAGCCCAAAACAGCTAGAATTCGCAATGAAGCTCCCCAACATTCGGTATCAACTGACTCCTCCCACCATGTCCATAACTGAGCTTGAGCAAAATGTGGCAACACAATCAAGTGTAGATCTAGTGGCAATTGCTACAGCACTACATTGGTTTGACTTGCCTCAATTTTACAAACAAGTGAAATGGGTACTCAAGAAGCCTAATGGAGTAATAGCGGCATGGACATACCCCTGGCCCGAAATCAACGAGTCCGTAGATGCAGTTTTCAAGTCGTTTTATTCCGTTGATTATGACCCATTTCGGGAACCGCAACATAAATTGGTGGAGAACAAGTACACGAGCATTGATTTTCCATTTGAGCCTTTGGATGGGATGGATAATACGGGGCCGTTTGATCAGTTTGTTGTAGAGAAGTTGATGGATTTAGATGATTATTTATCTTTCATACGGTCAAGTTCAGGTTATCAGACAGCTAAGAACAGGGGTGTTGAGCTTTTGACAGACAATATGATGGAGAAGTTTAAAGTTGCCTGGAATTCAGATGGCCACCTTAAAAAGGTTGCTCGATTTCCAGTTTATCTGAGAATTGGAAAAGTAGGAAACTAATAATAGTTTATTTAAGCTCAAGTTATTATATATTGTTGATGATGAATCTAGGCGAGTTGATTTGTCGGCCTGCAACCAGACCTCAATGCCGGTATTTAAATTTATATGTGGAGAGCGGTTTGCCAACCTCTTGAATTCTCAACATTTGAAACTCTTAATTAGTAAATATAGTTGATGTTGAAATCTAGTTTTTAAATCTAGCAACCAGATCTCAACACCAGTTTTTAAATTTATATGTGGGAGAACTATTTGCTAATCTCTTGAATTCTCAACGGGAACCCATGAACTCGATCAAATTCTCCATCAACACTTACAATCTCAGAAAGCAATAAGAGGCATTAGAAGTATTTTGACGTTAATCCTTCGATATTAAAATTTATTTTCTTGGATTTATTAAAAAATAGAAGTAGTGCCTGTTTTTAGTATAAATAGAAAAAGAAAGAAAACGCATCAACGTAAAGAGAGTGAAAAGTAAAAGATAGTCTAGTGAGAAAAATGTTTAACTTACCTATTTTGATTTTCTTCAACTTTTACGGAGGTTAGAATTCTCCTCCCCATTGATTTTAATTGTGAAATGTAAAATCACAAGTCCTCCGGGCCCCCAGATCCGATGTAATGAATTACTTCATTTTTTTGAAAATTTAGATCCTAAGCCTGGGGTATAAGATGTGAAAACTGCACGTCTTGTTGCTTCATTTCATCATCCATGATGCATTCTCTTCATTCTCTGTGTCGGTTCTAATTTTATCGGATGTTCCAAAGAGACGACGACGGATCCTCTGATTCCATTATTATTAAACTTCTTTACAACAATAAACCACAAGGTTGGACAACCTGGTCCAGCATTTACAAAAATTGAAGCAAAAAGGCAAAAAGCCAAATCCCTGACTATTTAATCTTTGAAAGTTTCAAGGAGCAAAAAAGAAAAATCTGGGTCAAAATTGAACACTTCTGAGGTTCCCTAAGTTCAATTTGGCTTCGCCTGATAACTCCTACGATATTAGCATCTTAATTTTACTGAGATGATGTTACGGCCAGCTTTAATTTTTATTTTCTTTAATGGCCACCTTAGAATCAAAACCCTGGACTGCTACCAACCCTAACTTTATATTTGAAATTTCAACTAGCTGGGGCGTTAAAAAATGTCATAGGCTCGAACCCAAGGCCCAAATAATTAGAATTTGCAACAAACGATTTGATATCACTGCACTGCACCGGCAATGTCCTGAGCTTGAACAAAATGTCGCAGCACAATCAACCGTCGATCTAGTGACAATTGCTCAAGCCATGCACTGGTTCGACAGGGTCATTTTTAGTTTTACAATCAAGTCAAATGGGTACTCGAGAAATCCAATGGTGTAGTAGCTAAGGCGGTGCGGCACAGTGCCAAAAGTGAACATATCCAGCTTGCTGCGGCATTGGAACGCTTGGCCAAGGTAGGACGAAACCAGTCGATATTGTGCTACTTCTACTAGGTTTACTCTCGTAGTATGGGATGCAGGAGTGTCGCATGGGCAGTTGTCAAACTATTTTACACTGTTGATTCTGAATTGTACTAGGATAGCATTAATTGATGGAAAACAAGCACAGTGATTTTCCGTTTGAGCCTTCAAATGAAGGTGGTGCGTAAATTGGCAAATGCATTAGTCGATAGAAATGATATAATGAAGAGTAGAGTATCATCCTATAGATATTATAGATTGCCTTTGCTACTAAAATTATGCTAACCCTAATTTATTTGAATAATCAAGTAAATGAATTTGGATTAAAAACTAAATAAAATAAAATAAATAAAAATGCAAGAAGTAACACAAATCACCAAGAGATTTAAATACCAAGACATCTGGTTTCACCAGAACCAATCCAATTTAATTCTCCATCTATACTATCAAAGATTATTATCTCATGTTGATAGTGAATTTTCCTAATCTATTTAATATCCTCTCCCGAATAATATCATAAATAGCCTCACATATTAACTCACTATATTTCTATATGAATTTAAATATGTAAAAATTTATTAAGCTCTATAAAAATTCTTAGATAAAATAACATGAATCATATTGATATATATTTATCTCTCATTCAATTAATGAGATTTATTATACAGAATAAAAATACATAAATCTTCTCCTCGTCTCATTATAAAGTGAAGTTACTTTTATTTACTTTTATTTATATATATTTATCAACTCTTAATTACTTTTATTTGTTGGATTTTTAATATAATATAATTAAATCTTTAATTTAATATTGGAATTATATATAAATAATTATGTGTTATAGATTGACATATAAAGTGAAGTTAATAAAAGTGATCAATTAAAGTTTTCAGTATTATGGGCTTAAATGTATCTAATAAGATGTGGGCCTTTAATGTGTAGAAATCTAATAATATTTTAATTCTATGATGGACAGAATTAGGAATACCCAGTAACAATAGAAAAAGGTTATCTATATAAGTGGTTATGGTCCATAGGTTATACATATTCTTTCTATTTTTTCTGATATCTTTTCATTAGAGAGAGAGCACAAAGAGAATTAAAGGACTCTTTAGAAGAACTTCCAATCACATAATTCTAGAGAACTATTTGACGTTATAGATTTAAGTACACTTTCACATATTTTGTTATTAATTCTTGATGATATAATATATATTCCTAGGTTATAAGTGAGATTTGCGCTAAAGATTTTGTTTATCCCAATAAATAGTATCAGAACCTATTTATGTTCAATCATTGAGAATAAATTTTATTTTAATTAATAATTAAATATTATGGTATTTTTAAATGTGGTGTCTTTTAAATTTGAAAATAGATTTGTTGTTTTACTGAATTAAAAATCAAAATTTCAAAATTTTTTTTATAAAAAAAATTCTCGATTCGGTTTTATACTATTGGTTTCCTTAAAGCTTAAAGTTTGTGGCCGGCGATTGTTGTTTCTATTAAGGTTCTTGGCCAAGTATCACGCACGGTTGGAAAACACAACGTCATGGCTGATGGGCTGGCACACTGCTAGTGCACGATTTACGTTGTTGGCAGTATGAATCACGCTGTTAGAATGCAATCTCCGTTACTGCAGTGCGCTGGCAGTGCTGAAGAGGAAGAATAGTGGCTGAAAACCACAACAGAGGAAGAAGAAAACAAAAAATGGTTAGGTTTTGCTTAGATAATATCACAAAGGTCCTTAAAACATTATATAATTTTGTTTTCTAACAGAAAATTAAGCCAATTTTGCTTTTAAATATAAAATATGTTTGGGGTTAAGAAAATTAAGGTTTTAGGCCCATTTTTAGACATTATAAAAAAAAAGTTTTGGGTCTAAAAAAGTGAGCTTAACGAAATTAAGTTTTTGATCTAATTTTGGGCTTGTTGTAAAGAAATTATGTGGTTAATTTAACATTTATAATAACCTATTAGTTTAAAATTATAATTTGACCTATTTTTTTAAAAAAGATTGGTTTTGGATCGATCTGGTCTAGTTCTATTCAGACCAAACTGGTCTGTTCTAGAAATGATCAGCGGTCTGAATTGATCAACATTGACTATTGATTATTGATCGGTCAAAGATTGACTTTGAACCAAAATTTATTAATTTTTATAGTTTAAGTAATTTTTTTAGTATAATTTTAAATTTAAATATTGGTTGGTTTATATGTATTTTGAGATAAATTAATTAAAGCAATATGTCACTAAAGTGACTTTTCTTGTGAAAATTAATTTATTTTTAAATATAAAATTTTTTGTATGTGTAATTTCTGTGAATATCAATCAGTCCAAAGGAAGATTCATATTTAATAGAATTACATGTGCACTTGTGATGATAAACATGTGATGATTATTCAGTTTTACATGTGAGTAATAAATTTCTAAAAGAATATTAATTGTTTGACATGTTTTTTTATTTTTATTACCAGTGTTTGATTACGAAATCAAGATATCACTTACAAGTTAATATTTTGTCCAAATATGAAATGTTAATAGAGTGCCCTTATCTTGAGATGAGGTTTACCTTTATTTGAATTTATTTTTGTTTAAAAATTAATATGAGCTTTTTAAATTTGTTTATTATTCTCTGTTCAGTTATATCTGCTGCTAATATTACTGCCAACATCAATTCAATTCCTATGCTGAATGGCTCTAACTTCAAATCATGACATGAGAACCTTTCCTATAGATCTTGACGTTACGTTAAGGGTTGATTCTCCCCCACTTTTTATAAATGAGAATACTCTTGATAAGGGAAATGAAAAGATAGGAGAGATTAAATCGTATATGTATCGTGATTATGAAGAAGGCCATTCCAGAAACATTCAGGGGCCCAATGACTGAAAAAACAACTACGGCTGAAGAGTTTCTTGCATAAATTGAACAAAGGTTTATCAAGAACAAAAAGGCTGAAATTTTTATGCTCTTGATAAGCTTAATTTCAATGAGGTAGATTGGTAAAGGTAATATTAGGGAGTACATCATAGAGATGTCTCATCTTGCTTCTAAGTTAAGAGCACTTAAACTTGAGCTCTCTAAGCACTTGTTAGTGCATTTGGTTCTAATATCCTTACCAACGCAGTTCAACCACTTTAAAATGAGCTATAATTGTCAAAAAGAGACCTGATTTCTAAATAAGCTCATATTAAATTGTGTTCAAGGAGAGGATAGGTTGAAGAAAGATAAGGCAAAAAGTGCTCACCTAGCCTTTACTTCTAAGTGCAAGAACAAGGGTAAGAAAAGAAAGAAGGATAAATAAGCTGTAGATATTAAAAGAAACAATAAAAGAAACCAATTGATTTAGAGGGTACTGGTTGTTTTGTTTGTGGGGTTAAAGGGCATAAGAATAAACATTGCACTAATTATCATGTATGGCATGCTAAGAAAGGTATGCTTCTTAGTTTGGTTTATTCTAAGGTTAATTTAGCTTCGGTACCTAGACACATATAGGAAATAGATTCTAGAGCAACCGCTCACATTAGTGTGTCTATGCAAAGTTACCTAAGTTGCTGAAAACTTAGTGATGGTGAAAGATACATCTATCTTTCACCATGATAAGACAATTGAAGTTGAAACAATTGAAAATTTTAAATTATTGTTAAAGACTAGATTAATAAAATATTTATTGTTCCATCCTTTGGATAGAATTTGATTTTTATTTCTGCCATGGATAAAATTATTTTTTCTTGTTCTTTTGAGAATGAAAAGTTTAGTTTGTTTCATAATTCAAGACTAGTTAATTTTGGTTCTTTATTATGTGAGAATAATCTTTATATGCTTGATACAATTGCTTCATTTAATGAATCCTTGCAATCAAGTATATGAGGTTTAAAGAGAAAATTAACCAATGAGAATTCAGGTGTGTTATGGCACAGGAGATTGGTGTTGAGTGTTAGAAAACGTGTATTTATAAAGAAGAAGATCATTATTTTACACTTCAAGTCTCATTAATATTGCTACTTTTATTTATTTAAGTATTTTATTATTTAATTATGTGTGTTTTATTATAATTATGTATTTTATGTATTTCAGAGGCATCACGATCATTTCACAATAAACGAGTGAATAGATAGTAAAACAGACGTCATATTTGGACTTAGGACGGTTGAAAATCTTAGGAAGAGTATAAAAGAAAAATATCAATGTTCACATATACGGCATTGTTCATACATATGGTACTGTTTATGGTACTGTTCTCGACATTGTTATGTATACGGATCGATGACGTGACATTGATCGATGACGTAGCATCTACCTATGACGTGGCAGTATTTGATTGGACGAATTATATGGCATTGACTACTTATGTGGCGTTGACCGATTATGTGGCATTGACCAATGATGTGTCACGATCTTATTGGGCTAAATTTCTTATGTACTGTGGATCGATAACGTGGCAGCATCTCAGTGGAGTAGAAATCGTATGTACGGTACATGCACATACATGAGATTATTTACTATTCAAACCGCGTTACTGTATAAATAGTATTACTGTGCAAACTGCGGCCAAAACTGTGTTACTGTTCAAACATTGACTGTTGACTGTTGACTGATGACGTGGCGCAATCCTGAGCGTCCGAACTATTTTTAATCTGATTGTCACGATTCACTCAATGTATCTATACAAAATGGGGCTCTTTCCCCTAATTTGTATCCCTGAATTTATTTCTAAACTTAGATTTTTGTAATTCCTTCTCTTTCTTATATTTTCTATATATTTTAATAAATTTTCATTTTACCCCTAGTTAAAAAATGAGTAGCTAATTTTCTTTTAAGCTTGGGTTGAAGGTGAAGTCTCAGCATGTCCCATGGGTTTAATTTGGTAAATTTACTTTCTCTTCCCCTCTAATATTTGTAGTTATTATGACTTTTCATCGATAAATAATAATAGTCTTGGCTAGATACCCCTCTAGTTAAACCGACACTCTAGTACAAGTTATTATTATTTGACACGATAAACCTTTAGTATCATATTTATTTGAGCGTGATTTATGAGGTGTGGAATCTCTCCTTATGATTTAATTGGCTTTAATATGGAATATTTAGCCCATGGAGCATGTTGATGCAGATTCAAATACCCAAGTACTTTATTATAACAGTTGCATTTTTAATTATTTCTGCCATTTTAATTCACAATTTAGGATAAAATCTGCTATAATTTAACTATTCACTCAGAAAATTAATTCAACAAACAATTAAAATTCACTTCCTCGTGGGATCGACACTCGACACCATTAATCTATTCTACAATAGATTCGTGCATTTACGAGTTCAATAAAATTTGCACAACAATTAGGTCATATCTGCAAACAGAGAATAGAAAGACTTATGTCAGGCAAAATTCTTAACCCTTTAAATTTCATAGATTTCAATATCTATATTAACTGTACTGAGAGAAAAAAAATTAATAAAAGAAGATTTGAAGCTAATAGGACTTTATATGTCTTAAAACTCCTATATACAGATATTTCTAAGTCATTTCCTATAGCTTTTTAGAATGGTCAATAATATTTTATTACATTCATAGATGACTTTTTTTTTAAAAATATGATTGCATATATCTCTTCCATGATAAGGGACAATCTTTTAACATGTTTAAAAATTTAGGACTGAAGTTGAGAATCAACTTGGCAAAAGAATTAAAAGTGTCAGATCTGACCATAATAGTGAATATTATGGTAGATATAACAGTTTAGGTGATTAATGTCCAGGGCCATTTGCTAAATTCCTAGGGAAATATGATATCATCCCCCAATATACTATACTGGGTTCGCCCACTATGAATAATGTTGCTGAAAGACAAAACTCCTTAAGGATATAATGAGGAGTATGATTTATTATTCTATCTTACTAAAATCACTCTAAGGAGAAGTACTAAAGACTGCAACGTATATTCTTAATAGGGTTCCAATTAAAGCAACTATCAAAATTCCTTATAAGCTTTGGAGAAGTAAGAAGCCTAGTCTAAAGCACTTGCATGTTTGGAGATGTTCGGTTGAGGTAAGGCCATATAGACCTAATGAGAAGAAACTAGACTCAAGAATGGTAAGTTACTATTTTATTGGATATTGAGAAAGATCTAAGGGGTACAAGTTTTATGATCCTACAACTAAGTTGATTTTCAAGTAAGAAAATGCTCGGTTATTTAAGGATGTTGAGTTTGTGGGGGAAGATACGATTAGAAGCTTTGTCTTTAAAAAGGAATATGTTGATATTCCCATAGGTGTTATTGGCATTGATTAGGGTCTCATTCCTGACTTTATTCGAGACAACAAATTAAGACAATGTTGGAGAACCCTTATACAAGAAGTTGTTCTAAAAGAATAAACTCTACCACCTCAATTACCTATGCTACTAAAGAGATCCACTAGAGAAAGGAGAAGTGCATTACTAAATGATTACATTATATTTCTCTAAAAACATGATGCAAACATTGGAATGATAGAAGATAATCTAATCAATTTCCATCAAGCTATAAAAAGTTCAAACTCCCAAAAGTGAGTTAATGCTATGAATGAGGAGATGAAGTCCATGAAAGACAATGACGTATGAGATCTTGTCTCATTGCCAGAAGGTGTAAAAACTATTAGTTGCAAATGACTATTTGAGACTAAAAGGAATTCGAAAGGCAATGTGGAAAGGTATAACATGCGTTTTATCACAAAGAACTTTAAACAGAAAGAAGGTATCGACTATAAAAAGAATTTCTCTCCAGTTTCTTTGAAAGACTCTTTCAACATTATAGTGGCATTAGTGGCATATTTTGATCTTGATTTGATGTGCTGAAGACGTTTCTCAATGGCGACATTAAGGAAACAATTTATATGGTGCAATAAAAAAACTTTTTGTTTGGAGACCTAAAAAATATGGTTTGCAAAGTTAAAAAATTCATCTATGGGTTCAAGCAAGCGTCTCGACAATGGTATTTCAAGTTCATCAAGTGATCATCTCATTTAGTTTTGAGATAAATTTGGTAAATGATTGCATATACCATAAGTTTTATGGGAAATATATTTTTCTAATTTTATATATCGATAATATTTTGCTTATTAGTAGTGATATAGGCTTATTGCATGATACCAAGATATTTCTAATTAAGAACTTTGAGATGAAAGATTTTAGTGATACCTTTTTGGTATTAGAAATATAGATATACTAGGATCGCTCTCAAAGTATTTTAGGATTATCACAAAAGAGCTATATCGAAACAGTTATCAAGAGATATGACATGCAGAATGCAAACCAAGTGATATCCCTGTAGCTAAGGGAGATAAGTTTAGTCTCAATCAATGCTCTAAAAATGCTTTTAAGGAAAGAGAAATGTGTATGCTTAGGTTTATACATGACTAGATATTGTGTACATTACTACAATGTTAGGCAGATACTTAAGTAATCCAAAATTAGACTATTCGAAAGTAGGCAAACAAGTCTTGCGGTACTTACAGAGAACAAAAGGCTACAGGCTCACATATCAGAGGTCGGATAAGCTTAAGACCGTTAAATATACTGACTTTGATTTTGCTGGATGCTAAGACAGTATGAAATTCACTTTGGGTTACATCTATATACTAGCTGGAGGTGCTGTCTCTTAAAAGAGTATTAAACAGTCTCTTATAGTCTTTTCTACGATGACAACAGAATTTATAACATGTTATGAGACATCCAATCATGGACTATGGCTATGAAGTTTTGTCACAGGACTGCGTGTAGTAGATGGTGTTGATAGACTACTCAAGTTATTTTAGACAATAAGTCAGCAATACTATACTACAATAACAATAAAAGCTCAATGAAGTCAAAGTATATAGACATCAAGTTCTTAATTGTTAAAGAAGGAATTCAAAATGGATAGTTGTCTATTGAGCACATTGGTACAGACTCCATGATTCCAAATTTGCTTATTAAAAGATTACTACCAAGATATTTCATGAGCACACACCTCATATGTGTGTCATGTTATTTTAGAATATTCATTTTAAGTGGGAGTTTATGATTTTTTATATGCTCTTATAATATAAGCATTTTCAGTTTTTTTGATTTCTGGATATTTCGAGTTACTTTCTGCAGAAATAAAGTTTTGGATTATTCACATTCTAATTTTGGTATGGTTTGATCTCATTAATGTTTAAGGTTGACTAATTGCAAGTAGGCATGTTAAGATCACGTTATATAAAATTTTCATACTATACATCTGCATCTGATCCATGTTATTCACTTGTATTGACATAGTGACTATTGATGAGTCGAGTTATAATAAATGTAATAAAGGCCGTTTTAATCCTATGTTAATATGATTGATGGACCGAATTGATTGTAGATATATTTTGGTAATGATAGTAGGGATTGAGCTTATAAGTTATTTTTGTGAAACATAATTATAAGGTTACACATATAGCCCAAGTGGAAAATTATTAGATTTTTTAATCCAATATTGTTCGGCTTATACGTGAATAATTACTTATTGTAGACTGTATATAAAGTGAAGTCCAATAAAAGTGATCAGTTAAGGTTTTTGGTATTATGGACTTTAATATATCTAATAAGATATAGACTTTTAATATGTAAAAACCTAACAATATTTTAATTCTATATGGGCAGAATTAGGAATATCTAGTGACAACAGGAAAATATTGTTTATATAAATGATTATGGTCCTTAGGTCATACATATTCTTTTTAATTTTTCTGATATCCCATCATCAGAGAAGGAGTATTGAAAGAATTAAAGGACTCTCTAGGAGAACGTGTAGATTTAGAAGGTCAAATCACACAATTCTAAAAAATTATTTGGCATTATGGATTCACGTACGCTTCCGCATATTATGTTATTAATTTTTTGTGATACAATATAATATTCTTGAGTTTTATGTAATAGCTTTTACTAAAGGTTTTATGTGATGGTTTTCACTAAATAATGATAATTTTATGTGATAATTTTCACCAAAGGTTTTATATATCCTAACATTATCGTCATATAATATAAGGTAGATGAGATAATAGAAAGTTTTTCCGATATATGTCTTTGGCCTGAGAAACTAAGAGTGACATGAAGATATTCTATATTATTCACATTTGCTGTCTTTATACGAAATATATTATGATGAATATCTTTGAAACTTAAAAGATTTATTCTAGACTTGGGTGAAGATAGAGAATCATGGATACATAATTCTATACCACCCACTAATATGATTGTGGCTCTTCTAAAGCCTTCAATAAGATCTATAGGATTTGAAATTGTATCCAACTTAGCTTCAAATAATTTTAAACTCTTAGAATATTTCTTATTTTGAAGGATTGTATGTGTTGTTGCATTGTTTGCTAAACTTACTTCTCTATAATACAATCCTTTTCGAAGATCCATATCCTTCTAAGATCATTAAATTTAATAGTAATCTCAACAGCTATAGAATCTCCATCACCAATTAAATCAGTTGCTTATATATAATGTATCTATGATATATAGACATATACTCTCACTATGAAGCCAATAATGATTTCTTACGAATGTGACTTCAATCATAATTGTAACCACGATTTTTAGCATCTCTATAACCTCGTCATGACAATGATTTTGATCATGCGATTATGTGCCAGAAACTTTCTTCAAAAATCGACTTTATGCCTGTAAGGTTAGTGAATTTTGTGTCTATTTGGTTAGCGAGCTCAATATTGTTGTTGCAGAATCATGTTTGAAACATAAAATGCTGAGCGTGTCTTCTTATTAATAATTTTATTTCCAAATATCTTCAACTCTGATGTCATTTTGTAAAGCCTAGAGTTGTGATAATGGGCTAATTTGAAAAATTGCTGTCAAAACTGGGTGAGGAATTCTGTCTTCAACTAAGGCTTCATATCAATTCAAACCATGACATCCTTTTAGTTGTATGAGCTTAATTGTGTTACTGAGTCTCATGGCTTCCAGATGACTTATTGAGACATATGGCTTTTAATTACTAAGGTAGAATTTAAGATAAATAATTTTGCCAAAAATGCTGTAGGCTTCAAATTCATGCTTTATTGGATTTGTTGTCTTGAATTAATCTTCTGGGGTTTTAGAATATTCAAATATGTGGCTTCAAATGAGTAGGCTTCAGTCCTGATACTTAAGGATTTAATCAGAATTTTTTTTTGCTTCAATCTTGGTTTTGTACACGTTGGTCTTGATTAATGCTTCAGTCTTGTACGATTTGGTCCTTGCTTTTAACTTTAGTAATATAAAATAAACAATAAGAAATATAATAACTAGTCATATTTTCTGATGTGAAAGATCTTAATTAGCGAGGATAAAATAAATAGATAAAATAAAAAAGCATAAGATAAGATATTTCCGGTACCAAAGTGATAGTCATGCTAATTAATAACGTGTTATAATCATTGAGAATATATGTAGAAAGTATAAATTAATAAGTACATGATATAAAGGAAGGTGATATTATTGTAATTGATGAGGTCTCAATTTAGGATACAAATTACACAGAGTGGTGCTCTCTATTTATAGGATCCATTAGCCAATCAAAACAAAGCCAAGCCTTAGGGCACATCGTGATCACAACACCCAAGCTTGATTGACATAATTAGCTCTTTAGCCATCCGATCTCTCGAGCTGTATTGTTAAATGGCCAATCAATGCAAACTGTGTGTCTCTAATGGTCCCGTTTCAATTTTTCTTTGGTGATTTTCCAAGCTTTACTACGAACTGACTTTGCTCACCCAAATAGCATAACTAATTAACCATCGCTAGATAAATTGGTCTAAGCTGATGCTGGATAGCCGCCAGCTTCCATTACAAATTAGCTAAAAATCTACACCTAATCCAATAAGAAGACTTAACTTTGTTGATATTTCGCCATTGAATATGAGGATTATAGAAGAGAAAAGCGAAAGAAGAATGAGCATGCTAATGTTGAAATTAAGCGAATGAGGCATCTTCGTAAAATGAAATGTAAGATTTTTCAGATCATGGTAATAGTAATGAAACAATGACCGACACATATGAAAAAAATAATATACAAGCACACGTTATTAAAAGACCAAAAAAAAAATTCATTACGAAATAAAAGATACATCACAGGATAATAATTTTTTATTTTTATTTATTTTTAGTAAATTTCAAACTATTTTCCATGCATATATGATTCATAATCATGCCGAGTGCACGTCTTAAAAACTGCAAACGAAGATGTGTTCTTGCTTCATTTCATAATCCAGTCAATCACAACAGTTTGATAGCCACTTTTTATCGCAAGTCTTATTCTATAAATTGCTATTTATCCATTTGTATTGGTGTTAACTTAAGTACCAACTTGTTCTCCACAATCTTTATTTCCCTTTCATAATTTCGTTAATTTACTTTAATTTCCTCCAATGTTTTAAGTTTTTAATTACACAATAATTTTCTAGTTCGATATATATACATATATATACATATATGAACAGATTTGCTGAGAATTTGCACCAAAGAAAATTTGGTTGATTTCTTTTTCGTGACGTTTGTTCACTTTTCGGGTGTGCTCTGAATAACTAATTTCCATGTGAATGTCAGAAGGTGAGGGTGGACAGGATTGTTCATGTTTATTTTTTTAACATTTAAAATATTTTGTCACACAAATATTTAATCTCTTTTTAAGTGAGAAACTTTTTTTTAAAAAAAATTAGAATTTGTGGCTTTAACCTTACTATTTTTAATTTATAAAATATTTTAGCAGAGGATAATAATTACTATTTTTTTTGACATTTGACGAAAATGCACTTGCCTTTAATTATTTTTGGTGTAGGATGAAAAGGAGGAGACAAAAAACATATGTACAAAACTTAAATTATTGAGACACGTGTTCAGAAACTAAAAGTGGATTTATCATAAATAAACTGAACGTTGAATCCATAATTACATCATTTACATTCCTTATGATTTGGGTAAATTTATGAAATTAGTCATAATACTTTAGAAAATTATAAAATTAACCACACAAGTTTTTTTTATCAAAACTAGCCAACTAACAAAATTTTAGACTAAAATACTTATGTCAATCTCACTGAAGCTCACCAAAATCTGTAACTCACACAAACTTCTCACCATTCGCCAGCAAAGTAAAATTGGAGTCTATCACCGGGGGCAATCTCACCGATATTACATTCAACAACTCTGTTTTCACCAAAATCACGTGTAATATCAAAGAAAATCTCTAAGATAAACGGTTGAAGTTCAAAAACCCAAGGTTAGCAATTTGAAACACATGCTTTATTTTATTCTCGTGTTTTTTGTGGTTGTGTGTTGTTATTTTCATGGTGGTGGTGGTAGAGGTTATTGATGGTCTTCATGCATTGTTGGAGTGTGTTAAATGTGATGGTGGGAATATCTTGTAATGAATGCTACTAATTCGTGAAAATTCAAACAATGATTAGCATCCATTGACACGAAACGACGAGTATTTCTAAAATTTTGAGTGACGGGTGACTGTTGCACAAAATTTCAGAATATGTTTGGTGACGGTAAATGTGAAATTTTGTGCAACGGTCACTCGTCGCACAAAATTTTAGAATTGTTTGGTGTGATGGATAGTTCTAAAATTTTATGCGACGATTGCCTGTCGCACAAAATTTTGGTCGTCGTACAAAATTTTGGGTGATAGTCACCCGTTGAACAAAATTTCAGAATATGTTTGGTGCGACGGGTAGTTCTAAAATTTTGTGCGACGATTGACTGTTGTACAAAGTTTTGGGTGACAGTCACCAGTCGCACAAAATTTTAGAATATGTTTGGTGCGACGGGTAGTTTTAAAATTTTGTGCGATGATCGACTGTTGCCCAACCATCGAACAAAATTTCAGATTAATGATTTGTGCGATTGTTGACTATTGCCCAAAATTTTAGGCGACAGTTACCTGTCGCATCAAGAACATATTGATCTTTTAATTTGTCGCATATAAAGTTTATAATATTTTTTAACATGTAACCATATTTATTTTATTTTTTAATAATTTTCAGATTTAATGGATTCAGTTGTGCTTCAATTGTGTTACAACGATTGGTGGGAGGCATCCGCAGATAGGCATGTGGAGTATGTGAGTGACAATAATACAGCTTTTTTAATTTGAAAAGATTGTACTTTTGATCAATTGCTGACAAGAGTTTATGATATTTTACAGATAAATCATAATGAATACAATATCTCCATGAAGAATACTTTGAGGTCTAGTAATACAATGTATCGTACATGTTCACTACCTATGGACATTTTTAACAATGAAATGGTTAATGTTGTGTTACATATGACCTCTAATGTGGTCAATTACGGTTGTATTCCTATATTTGTTACCACAGCTCCTCGAGTTCAAAACCAAGATGTTGAGGAAGAGGCAATACTAGTAACAACGTCGTTAGAGCAATGTTACTCTCCATTTTATAATAATGAATTTCGTGACAATGATAATCCTATTGATGACATTGAGGACACAATAGTAAATGATAATGGGGGGTGTTGGTCCTTCTGATATTCCTACTTATTATGAGGATGAGGATTAGAGTGATATTCCAATTAATATTAAAGATAACGGACCTATTCCTTTAGTGGTTCGTGCAAGAAGGAGAACAATAATTGATCACCTTGTGAGTCTTGCTCCAATTTTGTCTTTGAACATACCTACTCCAGACTTGATCAGAAATTGTAATTATGATGATATTGGTGTGGGTAAATTATTTGTTGATAAGAATGAATTAATACTAGAATTGAGAAAAATTACCTTGAGGGATAAATTTGATTTCAAGATCACACGGTCGACAATAATACGTTTTGAAGCCCAGTGTTCTTCGGAATCATGTAAATGGCGTATTCGAGCAACAAGATCTTCGAATAACCAAAATGTTCCTTAGTGTGTGAGAAGAGTTGATAATGTACACACTTGTTGTCACGAGATACTGGCTAGTGGTGTTCGTTAAGTAAGAAGCCGGGTTGTTATTCATATTATTACAGATAAGTTTATCCAAGAAAAACGGATATACACTCCAAATGACATCAGAGCTGACATTCAGCAACAATACGATGTGAACTTAACATATCAACAAGCATATCGGGCTAAAGAAGTTGGCCTTGAAATAGTTTGAGGGAACCCTTCTGAGTCATAAAACTTACTTCCAAAATACTCTTATGTTTTAGCTAAAACAAATGAAGGTACCGTTACTCACCTGCAGTGAGATTCAGATGATAATTTCTTATACTACTTTGTAGCTCTTGGATCTTCAATAAAGGGTTTTATGTAGTGCATTAGGCCAGTGATTGCTGTAGATGGTACTCATCTAAAAGGGTTATTTTAACGGTTAACCGATAAAATGCAAAGAGGGGTTATTTTCTGAAGCTTCAATCAATTATTTTATAACTTAGTAAAAGTTAGCCACTGGATGTAAATGGCTAATTGTTATTTTTAACGACTAACCATTTAGGGTAAAGCCTAACCATCGTGCTTAGAAAAAGGTTATTTCTTAAGCCTTAACCGATAAGCTTCTAAAATCGATAAAGGTAAACAGTGAACCGTTAATTTTATTGGTTAACCAATAATGTTCAAACATCTATCATGTGCTAACCCTTTACCGTTTAAAGCAAATGGGTTAAGCATAATTTAATGGTGAACCGTTAATATATAACGGCTAGCTGATAATATTCAGATTGTCAAATTTTATTAATCTATTACTGTTTAAAGGAAACCGATTAACATTTTTATTTTATAAGTTGTTGGAATTTAATGGCGAACCGTCAATATATAACGGCTAATCGATAATATCCAGACTGTCAAATCTTATTAATCTTTTTCCATTTAAAGGAAACCAGATAAGCATTTTTGTTTTATAACTATCAAATTCAGTTATCATTGGCCTACATCTGGCCTCTTCTGCAGCTGCAATTCCCAACTAAATTGCTTTAGCTTCTGCAACAAGAACATCTCCAAAAAACTTCTACTGTCTTTGAGCTGCGGCTGTAAACTTTCCTTCAGAATCTCTAATTACTACTCCTAAACTAGCCACCTGATTCTGTAGCTTTGTTGCTGCATCTACATTTACTTTAAAACACCCCAGTGGAGGGGGTTTTCGAGTCTATTTTGTTGAGTAGTTATGGTCGAGAAAAGATGGCAGCAGGGGACTTAGTTTTCCTGTAACATTCCACAATTGCTTCAGCTTTAGCCAATGATAGTTGGGAATCTTCTTTCTTTCCATCAAAGATGAAAAGATGCCTTCAACGCCAAATCGCCCAGCAAATAGCTATGAACACCTCCATTGCTGCCCTAACTTTCTTTGTTGTCAATTCTTACGCAACACTCAATAAATCCTGGTTCCAAAAAGTTTGATTTCATCAACAAAAGCTGTGGCCTTCCACACCTTTTGTGCTACTTAACAGTTCAAAAGGGCACGAGAAACATTTTCTCCTTGCTTATCACATCTGTTGCACCATGGCTGCCGTAGGACCCTTTATTTGCCAAAGATTCTCTGCTGTCGGAGTAAATTCTCAGCTACTCCACATAAATACCTTGACTTTCTCCAGTACATCTAGTTTCCAAATTGCAAGCTACTCTAATGAATTTTTTTTAGAAGAACTAGGCCAGTCTGGGAATTTCAACTGCAGAGCAATCTGGTATACAATTTTCACATAGTTCCACTATTTATCAAAGGCCCCAAAAAAACGATCTGACCTTGAAGATCTTGGTAACATAATCCTTACTATATGGTCTGCATCCTCTGGTATGAAATGTTGTCTGAGTAGAGATTCATTCCACTGGTGCTGACCATTTATTAGTAGGGAACACAGTGGCATCAAGATTCAGAGGGTGTGTTGAGATAATGTTGACGGTTGAAGTTTTTTTGATCCAGTTGCTGTTATAAATCCTCACCTTGTCTCCATTTCCTATCCTCCCTCTCACTCCATTATGCAGCATTTCTCTATTTCATAGGATGCTCCTTCAGATAAATGATGGTTTGTATTCCAACTTTGCAATCATAAAGTCGTTTTTTTTTTTTTTGAAATATTATGCTTGTAGAAGTCTAGCCACGAGGGAATCAGGAAATCTTGCTTCGCAATTAAAACTTGGTTAAAACTAGACAAATCGCTTAGTCTCATTCCCTCTCTTTCCTTAGAATTACGCATTTCTCTCACTACCCTAGTGAATGCCTTTGTGTTCTAATGGGTGGGGTGTAGCGGAAATGGAACTAATGGAATAAGAAAACTAGGAAGTGAAATTGATGGGTAAGAAACACTAGATATTGTTCTAGTATTGGATTAAACCAACACAATTATGTTACGCTCTAATCGAAGTGTGATTAAATATCGTTCTAAAAATGACTTAATGAGATTTTTAATGACATGCAATGAGAGATTAGATGATGCTCTAATCCAAACGACTTTATAAGAGAGATTTTGATAAACAATTCTAGGAAAAATTATAAAAAAGGAATTTTATTGAATAATTGAATCTGAAGTTATCAAAATGATTATAAGATCTCTCTATTTATAATAGAGAAAACTCACTTCTCTAAGTTAACATAAAAAGAAAAATTAAATTATAATAAAAATAAAGATACTTTCCCTAAGTTAACTTAAAAAAAAAAACTAAATCACAATTATAATGAAGATAAAAGATAGTTTCCTAAGTTAGTTAATCTCATACCTTAATTGACTCTAAAAGTAGAAAGTTTTAAAATAATAAAATATCATAATTGACTCTAAATAAAATAGAAAGTACTAAAATAATAAAATTTTATAATCGTAGAATTTCCAAAATAATGTCTTAAATCAGTTTGCGCCTCTTAAAAGAAACTCGTCCTCAAGTTTGAATATAGTATAGAGGATGAAACTTGTAATGTAATACCAAATTATCTTGTAATTCAAACTTGTAACCTTGCTTATCAATCTTCCTTGCAACTTTGAAGTATCCATATTTCATCAACTTCTTTCGCTTGTACATTCTTTGAGGTGATAAAGAATTCTAAGAATGAAAGATGATAAAATAAGTCTTGCCTTTCCCTAATTGATGCTTATCCAACAACTTTTACCTTCTCAATCAAATCTTCTTTAAGCACAATCTTTTTTTCTTCAATGTGAATAGGTAGAACCATTTCAATCATTTCAACTTTTTCAACTTGATTTTATTGCACAACCTCAATTGTACTGTTAGGCTCAATATGTAAATCAAGAGTAGATTGTTCTTTTTTAAAAATCACACAGATCAAAAACCTCATAATCTTCAATATTAGTCTCGTCTCCTAATGAAACATCATGCAAATTATCGCTCTTGTCCTATAAGGAAACATCATGCACATTCTAGCATAAATTGTTAAATTGAAACTTTAAATCAATGATAAATTTTACTTTTTCTTCTAGAATCTTACGTGAGTCTTCTTTCTCAATAATAGGAGAACTCGTTGGTACATATCTTAGCACTTTCATAGCAGCACACCATTCGTTGGCTAAATACTAGACTTCGTCAATTTTCTTAATCACATCATCAAAGTTTCTTTGTTGTTGTGACTCAATTTGCAATTCAATTTGCTTGGCTAAATGAATTGCATGTTGTAAAATGTAGATAGTATATATAGACATCCTTTATTGAATATGTAAATCAAGCCCTTTCACAAATCTTACAACTGTTTAGGCTCATAATAATATTTGAATCTATAAAATTGTTTAAACTCATAAGCATAAGCAAAAAAAGATCTCGTACCTTATTGCACCAAACAATAATCAAGAGGGACAAGCTCAGATCATAAAACACGTTTCATACGGCTCAACGATAACTTTGCATTTACCTTGGTCAAGGTCAAGAAGTTTGCAACTCATCCTACTATTCTAAAGCACTTATGCTTAATCTACTAGTACTAAACAATACTTGCTCTTCTTTAAGAGTGTGCCAAAATATAAACCAATGCTCAATCTTGTCCAACTAATCAAAAAATTTTTTTGGATAAATGTATGCATATAATTCCTATACATGTTAAATAGGAGGGTAAGGATGGTAGTTTCTCATTTAAGTTTCCACAATAGTAAAATCGTAATTAAGACTCAATTCTTCTGTTTGGTATGGTCAGCTGAATGGTAGTGGTTAATGGCCATAGGTGGCGGCGGCAGTGGTGGTTATAGGTGGTGGCTAGGGTTTTTATTTATTTATTTTTAAATGATGGATTTGGTGGGAATGGATATGGGTATCTAGGAAAGTTATGCAATTAACACAATATTGCTCTAATACCACTTGATGGGGTGAGGCATAGTGGAAGTGGAACTAATAGAATAAGAAACCATAAATAAAAAATAATGGATAAAAAACACTAGGTATTGTTATAGTATTAGATCAAACTAACACGATTAGATAACACTCTAATCGAAGTATGATTAGATATTGTTCTAATCAAAATAACTCAATGAGATTTTTAATTACGCGTAATGTGAGATTAGATGACATCCTAATCCAAATGACTCTACAAGAAAGATTTTGAGAGATAATCTCAAAGGAAATTATAAAATAGGGGTTTTATTAAATAATTAAATCTGAAGTTATCAAAATAATTATAAACCTCTCTATTTATAATAAAGGAAACTCGCTTCCCTAAATTAACTTAAAAAAAAAAACTAAATTACAATGAAAATAAGAGATATTTTCCCTAAGTTAACTTAAAAAAGAAAACTAAATTACAATTATATTAGAAATAAAAAATACTTTCCTAAGTTAATAAATCTTATACCTTAACTGACTCTAATAAAAATAAAAAGTCCTAAAATAATAAAATACCATAATTAACTCTAAATAAAATAGAAAATACTAAAATAATAAAATTCTATAATTTTAAAATTCTTAAAATAATATCTTACATCATGTTCTCCTTTTAAATGCCATCGAAATTGAGCTATTGCTCTGTGATTGTTAGCATATAGTCCTATTGGGATTTTAAAGATGCCCATTATATGGGCAGGAACTAATTGGGCGATTGCTTTGATTAGGGCCTTCCCCATTTGGAAACCACATGTTCTGCCAACGTGATATCTTATCAAACACTTTTAACTTAAATATAGTTGAAAAAGCTCATTTTTTTCATTCCCATGATAATTAGTAGCCCTAAATGCTTCTCACATCTAGAGACTACATTAAGTTTAAAAGTATTTATAATCTCTTCAACTTATATAGCTTGAGTGTTTCCACTAAAGAGCACTAAGGATTTTTCATAGTTAAGAATTTGGCCTGATGCAGCTATATATTTATCAAAGATTTGCACATACTAAATAAAATGCATCTTAAGCTGAAATATCACAAGTATTGCCTTTCTGGATTGTCGCAAGAAAAACTATAACTGAAATTCTTTTTATCTGGCATTAACTTAGAACCTCGTGCATCTAAGCTTCTTTTACCAAGGTCAAGGTAGTTATATGTAAACTTAGAGCAAGAGCATGATAAATCAAAATGTCCTCAAGGCCTATTGTTAAGAATAGAAAATTACTATTCTCATTAATAGCATTTAATTAGCCTAGCAACCATATGTTTTGATCAGTATTGAATCCAAGGCCATTCACTGAAGATAAAAGTACATCAAATCCATGTGAAGTTTTACCATAAGTAGATTGCATCTACTCGGCAAATATTGGTTTGATCAAGATTTGTTTCTCTATAGTACCAAAAACAATCATGACATCATTATAAACATAAAGTCATAAAGTATGGAACCGCAGAAACAAGCTAGCCTATTTAAATAGGACAAAATAGCTTCATTATGGTCTAATATTCTTGCCAATACGTTATCCTTATTTTGTTCTAGATTGTAATATCTAAAAAGAAGAAATATGTAGCTCCATGAGCAAAAGCTTCTATCATGATAAATCCAGTGATGTATTAGTGATAAGTATATAATGCTACTCGAGTAGGAAAATCTTGCGCTATGCAAGTAAAGAGTACACGTATTGAGCTACCAAGGAAGTAATAACCTAAAAAGGCTAGAATAAGGCCTAATTGAAAATTAAGTTTATTATTGATTGTGTCATACAGGCCTTTGTGCCCATGCCCCAAGCATCCTTATAGAGGAATATGTGCTTCTAAAAGATCTTTTATATTGTGCCAAATCCTGAAATTCATTCTATAAATATGACTAGCAATGAGAAAAGTAAATACAATAGCTAAATGATGATGAGTAATATCAGTTAGCCATAAGCTTTGCATTTGTGGATGGAATACCTTGAGAATGATTAGAATGGCAATTTCTATCCTTAAAAGGTACCAAATACATGACTACTTGAGTTGGGATTTTGCATATAAAGATTCAACTGACTCGAAAAAAATGGGCCTAACCCTTATGGATGAGACAATACATCTAAGAAATTATTCTATCAAATATACTCCCTACAAGTCTAGGAATAGCAATCCGTACTAAATGCCTTGTCCAAAACAAAGAACTTATTCCCCCGAGCCCTGACAAATGATGATTCATATGAGATCTGACATTTTAAAACCACAAAGTGCTCAATTCCATTTCAATTGTAGGTGTAACCAATCTACTATTAGAAAAAGAACTCTAATATAAGAATCCTCATTAATACATAAACTGATTGTATAATACTACTAATAAACGTTGGAATAAGCAATATTTATTAGGCCAAGAACATCTCCCTAAGAAAAAGCTTCAATGGCCAGTTAACTTAAAATGAGGATCCAAATTGCATGAGCAATAGGTCTTACATGTAAAGGGTCCTATACCTATGCCTTAAAACTTCCTTACTAAGTTACATGAAAGAGATTTTTGGAAGTCCAAAGAAAAATCATTGTTAATTACCCAAAGTGAAAAGCAAAGATATTCTAATAAAGATATTCCTTAATAACATCATCATGACTCTCGAAGTCATGTGCAGTAGCAATACCAAATCAAATACGATAAGTAGTGAGATTCTGAGCTTAGCTTTGGCTGAACCTTGAAAATCTTAATGCCACAATGCCTTTCAAATCCTTCTAACTATTATCTTATTGTAATAACTCTTGCTAAAAAGAATGTCTATATTGTGGCAATTCCACCTAGAAAGTAATCGGATACTCCTATAATACATCCTTGTACAATGCTCAAGGTTCTAAGATGAGTAGCAAGAGTAACTTTTAATTTATTATGAGCCTTAACGATGAATTCAACAAGTTCTTGTAGGTAACAAAACCTGCTGAATAAAAAAATTAAACTAAAAATCCATACAAAATAAACACTTAGGAAAAAAAGGTTTTATGCAGATAATGATGAACCATAAAACTAAATTACTTTAGGATGTCTGTGCTTAAAAAAAATTTCAAAGCTACCCATTAATCATAATGGAACTCTGTGTAAAGCTTCTTTTTGTAATGGGAGTTACCAGCCCTTAATTACTTATACTACCCCAAACATCTAACTGTATTCTCTAACTGAAATGGAATATTACTACGCAAATTGCATTATATATCTAGAACAGTATTAAGAAGATAAGATCTCAAGCAGATACTTGACATATCCTCTTCTTTCAAGGCCATCACAAGGGAAACAAAACCCAAGATTTGCTTTATTGGATATGAAATATGAGCTATGAATAAAGAGAACTCATTTTAAGAATATCAATATCGTTACATGAATCATAAATACATGAATGTGATGTATCAAAAAGTCTGCTATTTATAATGGAATAAGTAATAAAGTAACTTTTCCTCCCATTACCAGTAAATCAACATCCCTCCAAGTCAAACTGGTGCTTGTTGGTGCACCATGGGCCATTCTGATGAGTGCTAAAGTACAGATGTTTTGTATCCACTAAGCAAAGATAGGTTATAATTGTATCACGATATCTGAAAACATATCTTATAAATGTCTTAAAGCACCATGGAATCATTATGAAAATATAAACCAAAACTGTGAAATCTTAGAAATATGTATACCCAGTTGAGATGTAATGTGATTGCATTGTGATGTCGAGGGATGCAATATAAGAGATCTTTGTATCTTGTAGTTAAATCATAGACTCTCACTATAAAAATGGTTGCATCCGCAGTAGCGCCACCAATAATAAATCCACCAATCTACATGTGGTATGTGAACAAATGATAGTTTTGTACCATAGTCAATAGTAAAGTATGGATAAGTAGGCATGGAATATATATGATGAGCTATAATAATGGTTAAAGATCCGAACATAGCTAAGTTAAGCAATAATTAAGTATGTCAGGATATTGTTAGGATCTTGTATAATCCTTTATGGCCTAGACCTCTAAATAGACCTTTATGGGCCTTTAAACTATCTTTTAGATCATGACCAATCCCCTCATTGGTCTTACATGTGCCCCACGAGCAAGAAAAGGATTACAATAGCTAAATAAAGGTGTGCAATATTGGTCAACCATAGACCCTTTGTTATTAAATCTAATCTGCCACGAAAAGTAAAAATTCCATATATTTTGACCAATTCAAAGTAAAAAATGGGGTTGCTCCATTGGCAAAACTAGGATAAAATTAAGCCACAAGATCCAAATTCAAGATAATTTCCTGAGAAAATAGGATCTTTTTAAGATTTACTTTACATTTAGAAATTGGTTAATCAGTAAAAGTACATGTACTTGATGCTTGGCCAAAAAAAGAGACATGAGCCCTAACAATCAGACTCACTATTGGTTCAACATAGATTCTACATCCTTAAACCAAGCTAATTTAAAATAGCTTTGTGATAATGGAACCAACTAGCCAAAAGCATTAAGGCTACAAAAATCAATGTGCTAATTACAATACAATAGAGTTCTAGTTTACTAGTTATTCCAAATGCTTGCCAAATAAAAAAAAAAAAGCCCCAGAGGTTATGTGTATTCCTCAAAAATCTCGGTCCATATCACCGTTCAATATTTCTTGCCCAATATTGGTCAAAGCTATTGTATGCTAGGTCTAATATAAGTAGGATTGCTTAGCCAGGCTTTATAATTGGAAAAACAAGCATGTGGAAATACATGCCGCTCAACCAAAGAAAAATAATGGAAAGTAATAAGTACTAAATACTTTTCAAGAGATCTCCTCCAAATCACTAGTATAGCTATCGAAGTCAGAAGTACGGGTAGGCAAATTACCTAGTCTAATCAACTCGACCCAAAAATTTTTTTATATAGATTGGATCAGGTTGTAAAGGAAACTTGATCAAATGAAAATATACCCAATCGGGTTGTGATCGAATTGGGTTTTACTTGATCTAATCCAAAAACCTAATCGAGTTTCTTTAAAAGAAAAAAAATCTAAACCTAAGCACATACACGCCACCACACACAAAAATCATAGATTCACATTCCACAATACGCACACAAACCCAAGTAGGGGTGGGCAAACGGTTCATTTTTTGTCAAATCAAAAAAATTCAATTTGGTTCGGTTCAATTTGGTTATATAAGTAAAAATTGAATAGTTTTAAAGTAACGAACTAAACGATTTTTGTTTGGTACAGTTTAAAATTAAACTGAATCAAAAAATTAATCAATTTGATTTAACTTAATTATAATATATTAATTGAAAATATATAAAGCAAAAAGCAAATTTCAATTACATATTTACACTATTGTTAAATACTTAAATCCCTAAATTTCAATTTGCAAATCATCACCTCTCTTTTTCACCCCTCTACCTTGAGTTTCTTCTTCTCCTCATGGTGAGCAACTTGAGCTCAGCCCCTCTCGGTTTCTTCCTCGCGAGAGTGTCTCTCCCTTACGTCAGCTCATCCCTTCTTTTCCTCATGTGCACAACCTCTTAGCACAGCCCCTCCCTTCAAGCATGGTGACACCATCGTTAGCCCCTCACACACAACCATCTTTGGTATTTAAGCTGGTGTTGTAGCCTATAGGTGTCTTTTTTTAATTTAATTTATGCCATGGCTCGTGTGTTTAACCTTTGTATACTCTTTAGTTTCTCTTAGTCTTACTATGTTAGGAATTGACATTGTGGACTGTTGGTGTACATAATATACTTGTTGGTGGAGTTAAAAATGGTGGGCAGATATAGTGGTTGTGGCTCATGGCAATGAAATGGTTGTATTGTATATTGCAGCCTTGAATTGAAAATTTAAAAATAGACAAATGTATCATGCTTCTATCAATGAAAATTTGAAAATAATATTCATTAGTTAACTTATTTGCATAATGATAATGACTTAATTAGCTTCATGAGCTTGCAATTTGATTTTGGCAATTTGGGAGGAACATTTTACATTAAATTAATAATTATCGGAAGTAAATTATGATATGTTGGGTTAACTTGTTAAATTAAATTAAATTAAATTATGATTTGTTGGCTATTAGTTAAATTAAATTTAATTGATTTTTTTATATGGATGTTGTAAATTAAATTAACAATTATTGGAAGTAAACTATGATTTGTTGGCTTAACTTGTTAAATTAAATTAAATTAAATAATGGTATGTTGGCTAGTAGTTAAATTAAATTTAATCAATGTTTTTGGCATAGCCATTTTAAATTAAAATAACAATTACTGAAAGTAAATTATGATATGTTGGCTAGTAGTTAAATTAGATTTAATTAATCTTATTTGTCATGGACATTTTAAATTAAATTAACAATTATTGGAATTAAATCATAATATGTTGTCCTAACTTGTTAAATTAAATTAAATTAAATTATGATCTATTGGCTAGTTGTTAAAAATTTAATTGATCTTTTTCATTTTTGTAACTTGTTAAATAAATCAATATTACTTTTTTATTTTTATTTTATTCATTGTAAGTGTCTAATTATTCAAGAGTTTAATTATTCATTGTAGGTATCTAATTATTCAAGAGTTTAAGACAACCCTAATTGTGTAACCAATGATCTTGAGCATGAAATTAAAGTTGATGGTAATGAAAATGAATCACGAACAATTGTCACCCATAGAAGCAAGAGGAAAAAGTCTTTCATCTATACTACCATTACCAAGGAAAAAAAATGTCTCTAAGATCAATAGTGTGGTAATATTTCACTAGACTTCTAGTTAATAATCAGAAACTCAAATGCAACTATCGCGGTAATGAATTTGAATGTGGCTCAATAAGGTACAGAACTAGCACTTTAAGGACTCCTTACCAAGAAAGGTGCAAAAAGTACTTTTCGAAAGAGCAAATGACTTTAACTCAAGAAATTGGTAGTGATGATATTGTAGCAATGGGTTTTAGTCTAGATGCTTATGGACGAGTAATTGTGAAGATGGTAATTGCTCTCAATAAATTACCTTTTTCTACTGTAGAGAATTTGGGTTTTAATCATTTTTATAGTGTCGTGGCTCCTAGATATCTTCTTCCATTATGAAGGACCATTACTAGGGATACTCTTGATATAAGGAAAAAGCTAAGTTGAAGAACTTATTAGTCATGAATAAAAGAAAGTATCTTTGACCATTGATATTGGGACTTTCGTTGTGACAATTAACTACATGTCATCATAGCTCACTTTATTGATAAGAATTGGAATTTACATTGAAAGATTATCAACTTCAACACTATTAATGATCATTCATCGAAAACAATTGGTAAGCAAATTGAAAAATGTTTAATTAACAATAAAGTCCAAATAAGGGCGCTTTTAAGTACTTAATTGGTCGACCAAAGACTTTGATATATATCTTAGTGTTGAATGGTGATTATTTGCATGTTCATTGCTGTGCATATATTGAATTTGATTGTTACTGAATGATTGAAGGAACTAGAGCCGAGTATAGATTGTTTGTGCAAAATGTTGTGAAGTATGTGAGATCTTCCACTACCAAGATGCAAGCATTTCAAATTCACGTGTAACAAGAGAACATTGATTACTGAGGAAGTGTGATTTTGGATTGTCCTAATCGATAAATTCTACATATTACATGTTGAGTACAACATTGAAATTTAAGCTGGCATTTGATTGGATGGCACTTGAAAATAAACTTTATAATGTTTATTTCAATTAAAAAGAAGGTGGGAAAAAGAAAAGGGAATGACTACCCCTGTACAATGAATGAGAGAGTGCTCATCGCATAGTTAAATTTCTAAAGACTTTTTATGACGCAACTTTGCAATTTTCTTCTTCTTTGAAGGTAACATCAATTTTTTATTATGCTTTTGAATTTTGACATATGGTATGAAATTTATTTTAGCTTTATTAATGTTATTTTTTTCTTTTAGGTGACATTAAACACTTGTTACAATTTGATATGTCAAATTGAACAATCTTTGGATTCGTTGTTTACTAATGATGATAGCCTTTTAAGTTTGATGGCTATTAAAATAAAGTGAAATTTGATCAGTGTTGAGAAGGCTGTTTGAAGATACATAAATTATTGATTGTTACTTATGTACTTCATCCACGGGGAAAAATAAAATTCGCAACATATTGTTTTGAGAAATTATATAACAAGGATAATGCCAAATGTGTGGAGATGAAGGAAATAGTGAAAGATTTGTTAACTAACCTTTATGAGTCTTACATTGCACAATATAAATCGATGGCAATAGGAGTGCAAGTGGAAGTGCAAGCAAAAGTACAAGTAGAAGCCAAACTTTAGCTAGTTGAAGTGGAAGTAGTCTAAATTTTAGGGATTTAAGTAATGATGATGATGTTATAATTAAAGATCCTTTCTCCGAATTTAGTAAGGCAATTGCGATTAGTGAAGGTGGCCTAAAATTGTGAAATGAGTTGGATTTTTACTTGATGGAAAAGACTGAAAAAATTATAAAAGGTAATTTGGGAACTAAATTTGATATTTTGTTATAGTGGAAGGTTAATTGTGCCAATTATCCAATTTTGTCAAGCATAGTAAAGGATATTCTTGCTATCTAGTGTCTACTGTTTTCTCTAAGTCAGCCCTTAGTGCTGGAGGTCGACATCTAGATCAATATATAATTTTTTTTTACTTCATACATGGTTGAGGCACTGGTATTATTATAGAATTGGTTGCGGTTTCCTCTTTTCTGAGTACTACAGTGGACTTAAATAAGTTAGTTGAAGGCAATGAGTTTATGGATTAGCTTGCAAAATTTTAATTTTAATTTTAATTTTAATTTACTTTAAAGAATTATGACCTTATACTATTTAGTATTTTTTTTTAAATAATATGAACCTTATTCAATCTGTTAATTTTTTTTTTTTTTAGTGTTGAACTTCACAAATCAACAGTAGCCAACCAACTTGGTAGATCAACATGAAAAATGCAGTCCAACATAAATAATATTTAGGTAATAAAAATTATATGTATTTATTTTTTATTAAATATCACTTCATTTTAGTTAGTTTAATTATTTACTTTGGCTCACTTTGAATTTTGATCTAGGTGATATGGATGGTGGATCTAGTTATGGCTTGTTTGTTACAATAGATCTAGTTATGGCTTGTGTTATGTTACAGTTTTATAAAATATTGATGCACTATTATGGAATTGTTGTTGTTGTTGTTGTTGTTGTTTTGCCATGGAATTATAATTTGTAGTAGACTTTTAAGTTTAAATGTGTTTATGAATTGCAACTATTTTATATTGGGACTTTTATTATTTTGCATGTGATTTGAGGGTTTTATACTTGTTTAATCATATATAGTATTATAATGTGTGTAGAGTGTAGTTAGTAGTTATTAGAAGTGGAAACTACAAAATTAAGTCAAATTAAGTGAAAAGTATAAAATCTAATAATATTAGAGTTTGGTTTGGTTAGGTTCCTAAATTTGGTTCGGTTAGGTTCCTAAATTTGGTTCGAGTTTGATTTGTCATCTTAAGAACTGATCGATTTTGGTTTAGTTTAGTTTGGTTCAAATCTGAACTGAACTAAATCAAACCGACTATTGCCTACCCCTAAACACATGTCACAAGTCACAACCCCCCTCATTACACAAAAAACATACACATTTATTCACAGCCAATGCCAAGTTGCTAATTGATGGCCACACAAGTCGCAATCTCACCCTCAAGAAACGTCTAATCTACTATGCATCTCGACCCCTAATCTACTATACATTTGCCGATCTGTGATCTATTACTGCACATATAATCGGGTTTGCAATCTGATACACATCTGACTATGTATTGCTATGCATCCATGGCTATCGATCTGCTACAAGTGCCATCGATTTGCTACCAAGTGCCACTGATTTACATTCTACTGCTCTAAGCCTCCAACTTGACCCAAGTTTCTCCCTTTTGAGACTTTGAGTTTTAACTTCTGAAGCTTTGAGTTTTGATGGTATATAACTCAATCTGATCTATATCTAATTTGAACCCAATCGTACCTAAATTCAGTTTAAATTTTTTTACTTGATCCAATCTTATCTAAATATATTGGATTAGATCGAGTTAGGTTATAAGTTCAAGTTAAATTCAGATTAATTTTTACCTAACCCAAACAACACAAACCCAATTTTTCCTACCCTTGGTCATAAGCATTAGCATATAGGTTCAATATCCAAATAGTAGTCTTAGGTCCCTTAACTATAGTTCTTGAGAAATGCCCTAGTTTGGCCCATTCTTTAAAAAAAGTTTTTAAGGGATCCTTATCTATTAAAATTTTTAATTTTAATTCTAATAAATGAATATATATATATACTTGATGTCCGGATCCCACATTAGCCCCAAGACATTGGTCTCTAACTGGAAAAAAAATATGTGAGCTTGAGAAACTTTTGGCCTCGTGGGGCCATAAAACTCACTAGGATAAATGGTATTATTGAACTAAACAAAGCAATAAGTAAAGTTAAAAATAGATAAAACCTTTAAATTATAAGAGAAATAAACCTCCTAAAAAAATACAAGTGCATGATGAGCCCATGCAAAAGGCTTAGTTAAAATATGTCAAATTTCACTAAATATAAAAATATAACCTAACCATACATGACCTCCAATTATATCTTCTAAATCATCTACACTAACAATCTACCTCTCTTCTCTAAAGAAGTATTTTAGCCTTTGTGAATATGAAAGTGTCGTTTACAAAAAGTAAATGGGTGATAAACAAACTATTTTTGAATTTTATCCACTAGATTAACTTCTTTGATTCTATCCGTTATAATAAATTTAAAAATCTCTTTGTATAAAGAATACATAAATAAGGAGATAGAGGGTGGCCTTACTTGAATGTCCTTTGTGAATGGATCATCCTTTTTGTTACTCCATTTATGAGGACCAAGAAAAATGATAATGAAAAACACTTCATAATCAACTCAATCCAATTTGATGAAAAACCTAACTTTCTTATAATATTTTCCAAAGACACCATTCTATCCTATCATATGTCCTGCTAATATCAAGTTTTAAAGCCATCAAGCTATTTTCCCTCTATTTATGAACTTAATCTTATGTAAGCATTCATAACCTATTACAAAATTATCTATAATGAGCCTATTAGGAATAAAGGCTCTTTGAGTTAGCAAGATGATGTTATGTAATATATGTTTAAGTCTATTTGCTATGGTTTTTGTTGCAATTCTAGATATTACATTACATTGACTAATAAGCCTAAATTCTATTACTTGTCTAGGCTTTTCAACCTTTAGGATCAAAGTAATGTATGTGTGATTGAAAGCAGTAATTTTACCTCTTTTATTAAGGATATGAAGGCAGGTTGTCAGCATTCTTTTGCTTAACAATTTCAAATGCTTTTGAAAGAAAACTGCTGGGAAGCCATCTGGTCCAGGGCTTTTGTTGGGCACATTTAGGACATAGCTGCTGCTATCTTCTTTGTCTTAAAAGGTTTATCCAACTCTTCATTCATCTCTCCTATCACTTTTCCAGGCATATCTTTCAACATATCTTCTATCTAGGTTTGAAAAGACTGAAAAGATTTGCAAAATAATTTCAAAATATTCTTTCCACAACATCTTCTTCTTCTATCCAACTCCTATTTTCATTTATGATTCCTCATATTTTACTTTTCCTCTTCTTAGATAATGCCTTAGCATAGAAGAATTTTGTGCTTGTATGTCCCTTTTTCAACCAATCTGCTTTAGACTGCAACTTTCAGTATATCTCTTCTTATAAAAAAAAAGGTCATCAATATGTTTTTCTAACTTTCTAATGTGCTCCCCATTTTTATAGTGTCGATTATTCTACTTTATCTCATTTAGCTTCGTAATTAATTTTTCTATCATTAAATTTTTGCTTTTTAACTTTTTTGTACTCTAAAGTTAAAGTCGAATCATTGATTGTTTAGTTGTTTTTTTTTCGATTTAAAGCATTCCACTGCATCCTCATTATTCCATCTTTCCTGTTCAAGCCAATTTTGCTTTACTATCTCTTTACACTTCTTAAAAGAACTCTACAAGTCTTTATAGTGTACTCTAAAGAATATCTTTCTCTTGTATCTTAATCTTCTTTGTTTTTCTACCATAGTCATCATAATAGGGTTACGGTCTAATGTTCATGTCTCTAGAGTTTCAATAGTTGATTCTAGGAACATGCATCCTCATTCCTTGTTCTCTAAGAAATAATATAATATCTTTTTAATCAAATAATAGCCATATTTTTTTATTTGACCATATCATATATATATCACTTTTGACTTCCCAAATTTATCATATTACACTTTGTAATAGCCTTTATAAAGCCTTAGATCATACTTACTTCCACATCAATTCCTTTTATCTCTTTAAAAGTTCATAAAGTCTCTAAAGTACAACCAAGATAAAAAGGATAGATTGGCTAACCTCTTCAGTAGTGTCCATGTGTAATGCTTTTGATTCATCTTTAAGTGTCCATAGACTTAAATGCACCTCTAACAACTTCCATTTGCAATTGCCACTGCATCAATATAATGTTTACTCTAACATTTAATATCTACAACAAAGTGTAATTTCAACGTCAAATCCAAGCCTTTTCCTTTTCCTTTTCCTATATTGTTGACTCTATAGCAATTTTCAAACCTTAACTTCGACTTATTTGTTGCATTTGCCTGGATCTTGTTTTGGTTTCACAAAAAAACACAATCTTGAGCTTATGCATTTTGAGCACTTTTTGAGCTTCACGGAAAGTTGGGTTGCTCTCTAATCCCCAAAGGTTCTAATAACTATATTCCTGGCTATCAAGGGCTAGATACTAGTCTCTACTAATCTATATTTTGAAATTTCCATTGCCAACTTCTCTATTTCACTACCTTGTTGCTTTTTCATTCCTATTTCTAGCTTCTATTTCACTTTTTGAAAAGTGAGAATCACAACTTGCAATTAGCTACTTATTTTTTTCCTTCTAGCTTTTGGACTTGCTTATTTTTTTCCTTCTAGCTTTTGGACTTGCCCAACTAGCTTCAGTTACTTCACTTGCTACCCTTTTCCTGTGTTAGGCATAATTTGCACTTCAGCCTTCTTATCTCTATAATTTTATCTTCATTTCAAGCTTTTACTTTTCATTTTCTTCATTTGGGCTTTGTCATAGAGCCATTCAACTTATTTTCTCTTTTTTTTTCATTTTCACATTCTTTTAAAGCAAAAATTAAGTTTTAATTTTCCTTATTTCCAAGTTCAACTTTGCTTTTAAACTTTGGGTTCCCGCCCTTTTTCTCCGTTTAACGTATTAGCCATTGTTAGCTTTTACTCCCTACTAACATCAACTTCTCCAACTACCACCCTTAGCTAGTGATAGTTGTCATTCACAAATCTCATCTCCTTACCCCTATTATATTAAATGCTCCTCTGTATCTGCATTTTCTAGGTCTCGGTTGCCCTAAATTTCCAGACCTGGTTTTTCCATCTAGTTTAATTTTGCAATTCAATAGTCTCTGACTTGAGGTCATCTAGTGAATTTTATAATTCATTCCTTGAATTTCTTAAAACTACATTCCATTTTCCTCTATCTATTTATTGCTTTAATCTTTTAGTTGTGGTTTGAGCTTTTGTCTTTGGTTCATATGACAAATCTTCATTGGCTTGATTTTTGTATGTTGCACACTCTTTGCATTGATACCAATACAACCTCAGCAGGGACAGAATTCTAGTAACTTTTTATACTAGACCATTATTAGAATCTAGCTTTTTTTTTTTTTTTTGGTTTCCTCTTGCATATCTTCTTGTATTTTTCCTTGTCCTCTTCTTGTTCCCCTATTGTTTTCAACATTATTATTCTTGTTAATGGCTTCGTCATATTGACTAACACCCTAAGTTAAATGATCTACCCCATGATATTTTCATTAGCATCTGTCTCTACCTTTTTTACCTTCCCAATCACCTCATCAATCTCTGTTAATATCCCTTCATCCTTACATATAATGGGCACATTTTGGAGTTTTACCCAAAATGTTGTGTATGTAAATGGTTATTTATATACATCTCCAATAACTATCGGCTCTATAAACATAATAAGAGAATTGTTGAAATACAATGGACCATTTCCACTTTCATTCCAAACTTGAACATAAATACATTGTTCCCCAAAGTTTCTACCTTCACTTTTATAATGTTTTACCACCTTGCTTATTGCAGAGCTATTTTCAGTCCCTCCTTATTTGCACCTCTATTTGTCAAGGCTTTTCCAATTAAACACTCTATTGCAATTTTTTCTCCTTCAGCTCTCATTCTACTTTTTAGAGATATTATGTCTTCTACCTCTCTTGGTAAAGTAATAATTTTGCACCGTCAAATTAAGTCTTCAATGTCGATAGCTATTTTTATTAAAAAAATCTTCTCAATTACTACTGAATTTATTTTGCCAACTACTTCTTTGACTTCAAGCTATTTTAAGACTACTATAAGTAATGTTAACAAGAAAAGTATTAGAAAAGTTATTAGCCACCAACACAAAATAAAGAAGCAAGACAAGATGAAAAATAAAATGAGAAAGCAATATATACTATAGAGAAATTTTATTGATTCCAAAAATTGTTTACAAATAAAGAGATAAGCTCTTCTTTTATAGTTATATAATCACTCCATGAAATTAATGAAAATATTATAGATCATAATTTCTTGTGAGATACTAAGAGTTATAGAATAACCAAAGATTATTAGTAGGAAATAGTAGGGAGGCTAAAAGATGCATGTTGTGAACATCCACATTTATTTTAATAAATTCATAACAAAAAAAATTAAAGAAAGATAAATGAGAGAAGATTTTAAGGGACACAACTAGTAGGTAATAAGAAAGTCATAAATAACTCTATTTGGCTTCCATTCTAAGTTTTCCGCCGCGGGGGGGGGGGGAGGGGAGAAAGAAAAACTGAGAAGAAAGAGGCCTTCACATTTGTAGTTGCCTTTTTTATCAGTTATTATAACATCTTGCTAAAATGAGTTTTCAATCAAGTTGAAATGAGTGATTTGTATTTAATTTAGTTATGCATGAGACGTAGGTATGACGACAAACTTGACCTATTAATCATGTATATTTAACTATCACAAGATAGACAAATAATCTTTAGTGAAAAATCCATTATCAATTGACACATTAGCTTTGTCAAGAAACAGGTGAATGCAAATCTGTCCATTATCTAAACACTTTGATGTCAATATCCTTAGTGGCCGTCATTTCCTACAGATATCCCCTTATCTGTCAAGCAAATTTTTGAAAACTGGGCTAACTCTAGGCAAGTTTAATAAAAAAATTTATAATATTTTTAATATTATTATTAAATTTATTATTTAATGCTATCCTATCATTTATTATCTAACCCTTTTAATTTTTAATTTATTAGATAATACATTATTTATATTACGAATTATAAGCTTTGCCACTCACTGAAAGCAATAGAATGTGTAAGTGACCAATTTTTTCTTCCTCGAATATGACCAAGAGCGTAGGTTACCGTAAAGATGAGGTCTTTCCACGACTCGCCCTAAGAAATCAAGTACAATTATCTGTTTAAAAAATAAAAATAAAAATCCTTCAATTGTACTTATTGAAATTTTAAATTAATAAAATTAGTGTAATAATATAATCATAAATTCTTACATAAATTTATTTTATATAAATTAATTTAACATTAACTCATTGATTGAATAAAAAAATAAAAATAAATTATGCGAATTAATAAATATTTAATTTAATCAATTTAATTATCTCACGTCAGATTGTATAAAAAAATTATAAAAATATTTATGTTTATATAATTACTCGTAACGTTGTGTAATTGATGTATGCTACCTTACAATAACGCTGTCTGACTAATCTATTAGATATATTTAAAATACTTACACCTAATAAAATAGATTTAATCCTATATTTATAAATATTTATGAAAAATAAATGAGTTATAAAAAAAAATGATCAATAACAGAAAAGAATTGATCCATTGATTTTTCTGACAGAGAGGTCAGTGAAAGAAGTTTCGCGGAAAGTAGAAAAACTGGGAAAGTCATGGATCGAACAGCACGACAACAACTATCGTTGGACAAAGCACCACCACATCATTCTTATTCTAATAAATAATCTCATTTTCCTTTTGTGTCTAATCAATATTGGAATCACAAAAATATTATTTACATAGTTGTTGTGATGTACATAATTAAGACTTAAAGTGATGTGTTATTAATATTTAATTATTAAATAGATTGCCCTAATCTATTTTTATTATTTATGATTGTGATTAAGGCATCGTATTCGTCTATAATTTGAACATGATAATATTCTTATTGATTTTTGTTAATTTTTAAATTACTTAACCGTAGCTGTGCGAATCATTGGGATATCAGTGCTCTGTAATCAGATCCATTGTCTATTGCTATTACTACTAGCAAGTTAATTTTTACGGCATATGTCAGCTGGTGATGCGTCAGATACCGTATTGAGTTAAATACAAAACATAGTATGTGTCGTGGTATGCCATGTTCGAATCAAAGAAGTAGAAAAGTCGAAAAGCCATGTTCCTCCTTCCCGACTTCACGCCAAACCGCCCCTATATCCTTGGCGTCTCTTTTTCAGCCTTCCAACTAACATTTGATTATGACTTCGCCTACCGAATAATTATTATATTAATGAGAAGATAAATAAAAAGTAAAACTCCAAAGTTCTCGGTTTATTTTTGAAGTCCAAAATTAAAAAAAATAATAATAATTTGTGTGTGTGTGTGTGTGTGTGTTTTATGAAGTTATAGCGGTTGATTTTTTTTTTTCCAAATTCTTGGAAGTAAATCAGAATTTTTGGACAATTTTAACCAAAAAAATTAATTATTTCAAATTATAAATTTTCCTAACTAATTACTTGTCATAAAAAATAATATTTATCATCATAAAGTCATTTTACGTAATTCATAAGTAATTACGCACGCCAATCATTTACATATAAAGAGGGGGAACCATATATTGTAAAATTTAACCTTCCATCTATAAGATTTAGCAACCATTTGGAATTTCTTTTGAGAGTCTCGAAGGTAGTTTTTTAAAAAGTTTAAGGTAAATTTTGATATTTTTTAAATTTTTTTAAGAATAACCTCTGATAAAATCATAAAATCACTTCATTCCATAACGTATTTTGTTCTTATTTCAAATAAACACTATTTATAATTCTCATTCTAAATTCTGATTCCCCAAATCTCTCACGTGAACATAACATTAAAATTTAAAACTCACAGCACTTTATACTTAGTGCAGTTTTTTTTATATATTCTCACATATATTTTAAAATTTTAAAATTATCATTATTTAATTAGAAAATAAAATTACTAAATTAAAAATCATTATTATCACCAATTAATATTGAGTTCACAAAAAATAGAATTAATAAAATAAAAATATGTATTCTAGTTATCAACTATTATTATATACACGCACAAAAAAAGTATATATACATGATTAGAAATGTATAAATAAATTTTATTTAACACTATATCTATTTTAATTTTTTGTATTGTAGATTTACCAAAGGTATACAATTAATTTTAAAGTAAATTTTACTAAAATTTGAACTATTTCTCTATACCGTTATTTATTTTTATAGAATAACTAATAGTAATAATTTTAAAAGTTATAGTATTACCAAACTAGTACTTAATCATCCTTCCATATTACAGACAATTTATCCATTTAATAAGAAATACGTACAAATTAGTGAATTGATTTTTATTAACTATTGTTTCTTTTGAATTACATGAGACTATGCCAAAAATTATATCATATGCCACACAAGATTACTACTGATGCCTGCTACACTCCCAATGGGCAAAAAATTTTTATTGCTCTTGTTTGTTAATGATGGTGCTGATAGCTTAGGAGCTGGCTAACTTAACAGCAGGTGGAAGTTACAATGTTAGATTTGAAACAAATAATAACAATAATGATTAAGTAAACTCTACTTTACAGTTATTATATGATGTGTTCCATATAATTATAATATTATTAAATTCACACAATATTATATGTAAAATATATATCACAATAAACTATATCATAAAATCTCTTTAATAAAAAAAAATTAAGTTATAGTCATATGCCACGTACACAACACAATAATTAATTATGATTATTATATTGTATGGAATGGCCCAAGTTACAGTCATAGTTATTATAGAATTTCGGACCCATAAGTTATACTGTAAGCTGCAAAATAATGATAAGAAAATTTAAGTTTGTGTCAGAAGAAAATTAAAAACATGCAATGTGTAAGACATTCCTGGGACAAAGCAGGTTTTACTTTGAATATTATGCTATTAAATTAATATATATATATATACACACACACACACATACGTGCATAGACGGGAATCTTGAATTGCATTACTACTGAAAAGACTTTATTGAGAGCGATGCGTTGCAACTGTCGAAGTTATTGAAAGTGATATGCTTCTTAATCTATTATTATTAGACGCCAAATGTCAGATTATTATCAATATTTTATGCAGTTTACCTTACGTTAAGTAATTAAATTTCTAATCACCAAATTTTATTTTGGGAGTTCTGAATTACGTCCACATATTATTGATATTACTTTTAGAAAGTTTGTTCAAACCAATTTTAATTGCGAATTAATGCGTTATCATTTAATCATCACTAAAATATCCATATCTATGTTCTCAAAATATACAGAGTGCAGAGAGATAAAAATAGAACAAAAATATGTGAGAGTAGCTTCATCACAGAAGAAGATGTGCTAGCAACAATTGAGCAACATCTAAATATAATCTTACTACACTATGCAAAAACAAACAAGAAATATTTCCTTACTTATCTTGATTTGGGTACAAAATTTTCTCTGTGGGTTTAGAGATCCATGGAGAAATCTGCTTTCATATGATAAAAGAAAAGAAAAAAAAAAAGAACAAAATAGAAACGTCAAAAATAGAAGATAAAGTTAGTTATAGAAACGAGGGTTCTCACTGCAGTGGCTTGATTAAGAAGAGGAGTTCACGGAGAAAGGAAGTTCATAAGAATCTAAAAATTATCATTTGTAAAACCAAATAACCAAATATTATTGTTTGAGAGGCACAATCTAACGATCAGAGAGCTGGCAACAAAGTTGCGAAGTAAAATATTACTAAAATTTTGATGATTTTCATTTGAGAGTGCTGGATTGTGAGAGCTCCGGGATGGAGGCTATATAAGATTAGAGAGTGTCATGGCTCTTAAAATTTTCAACAATTTTAAAATTCTTTAAGTAAAATATAAAAAACTATTGTAAACTATCTGTATTGACCCTGCACAATTAATATATTAAATAATATTATAATTTTACTATTTAACCCCATGTATTTTCTCCTGTCAGCTCCGGCCCCGCAAGAGCAAAGCACTTGGCTGGGGTAACGTATTACTTCCATACGGAACCTTAATTGGGTTGTCCTCTCCTTTATGATTTCATTGATTAAAGTTGGCTCTCGACAATTTCTTTACAATGTGACAAGACGGATTGGGATTAGCCGATTGATCCTATCCTAATTATCAATCAGGATTAAAAAAAAAAAATTCTGAATCTCGTTATAAACAGTAAATTAAAACAAAAATGTATGTCAATCTAGTTTGATTAGAATTTTAAATTGTGCTTAATGACATGAATTTTCTGTTATACGCTGTAAATCTATCATAAATAGCATATCGTATGAATATGACTGACATATCATACATACATATTGTTTATCAAAATGACTTGTCCCACAAATACAACCGCTCAATTATCGAACCTGTCATTCGTTTTTTAAAACCAAAATTTAAGAACATTTAGGATCTTAATTGAAATTTTCAAACTCCCAAATCTTCGGATAGTTAAGTAGCAAATCTTAACACGAACAACAAATCAAAACGACGTTTTATACCAAATCCCATTTCGAACAAACCAGCATCCGAATTCTGATGAGATTTCAAGATATTCTAACACCCCTGTTGATACGAAGTTACAAAATTATATCGCCAATGAGTTGCCAATATTTTTAAAAAATGAAATTACATTTTACAAACTAGATAGCGAACTAGTTTCTCACAACTATCTTTAGTGCTTAATCTTATCAAACACAGTGGCACCGGCACATCGTCCGAATCGTGCCTGAAATAAGTCCATAAAATCTTTAAAATATCATTATCATGAAAGCAACGATCACCAAATCTCTCGATGTGATCACTGATCAAAATTGGTCTTATGTGCCAAACAAATACTAATAATAGTAATAATGATAATAGATAAAGGAAGAAAAAATAAAACATTGGCAAATACGCACGCACACATACACGTATATAAGAACTAACATTCTTTATATATAGAAAAATAATAATAATAATAATAATCATAATCATAATAATCAAGAAAAAAAATTAACAACTTCGATTTTATACGATCTCGAGGAGAAATTCACACGATCATCATTATCATCGCGGGGGTTTTTAATAGCATATGGATTTATGTATATATAGTATAAACATGATCATCTGTGCAAATCCATCATCCTTGAAAAGTCCTCGAAGCAGACGAACCCATCCCCGTTTTTATCCACCAGCGCTATCATGCGCCGGCAGTCGTCTAACGTGCACCGCTCGTCTCCTAATTTGGTGAAAACACTGAACAATTCCTCGGCCGTGATCTTACCATCGTGATCCGCGTCAAAGAAGTCAAAAGTCTCCTTAAGCTCCGGTTCACAAGCCGGCTGGCAAGACGAGTTCCCGACCCGGCTTACCAGCGCCTCCAAGGGGATGCACCCGTCGCCCTCCCGATCCACCTCACTCAGCATCGACGACACCTCCTCTTGGGTCGGCGGGTCTGCTCCAAGCCGGATCAAGAGCGCCTCCAGCTCGCTTCTCAACACCACCCCGTCGTTGTCCCTGTCGAGCAACTTAAACGCCTGGATGAGCTCGTAGCTCAAATCTAGCGAGATATCGGCCGACACGTCGGACCAGTCACCCGATATATCGGGCAGGACACTCGTGGGCGTCCCCACTCTGTCCTGCGCAGAACCGAGTTTGTTGTGGGTGGACGAGTCGGAGGTAGAGGACGAGCTAAACGATGACGGTTCGGAACGCGAGACACTGGTCCGGTCCTTTTTGGACTTGGATCGGAAGAAACGTTTCGGGCTGAGCTTCTCGATGAGTTTCATCTCCGAAACGCGAAGAAAAAGAAGATGAATCCGAGTTTTTCTTGTGAAGAGAAAAAGAGGAAAGAGAAGGAGAAGAGGGAATGAATTGAAGGGAAAGGAGGACAGTTGAGTGGTTAAATGGAGGGAGTGTGGGGAGCTCCATTTGCAGCTTCCAGGAAATTTCCTACACACAGCTTTTCAGTCGTCCTATTTATATTATTATTATTTTTTTAATTTATTTATGTAGGGGTAAACTGGTAATATTGACAGAAAAGCAACGTCATCTCGGTGGCCTTTTAGCTAATTTTTTCCATTCCTTTTCCAAAAGGCATTTTTATCGTGAAAGTCATTCGCCTTTTTTGGGTTATAGCGCGAGTGCGACTCAGCGGGACTCACCCAGCGCTAAAGCAGGGAGTTTTTAGAGTCGGACGAACACGTGGCGCTGTCGGATTGGTTTCTGTTGCGTTGATTAATTGATTCTTTTGCGCGCGGAAGGGTAGTCAATTTTGTTTCGGATTACCTTTCCGTTGATTGTTGAGATTCTACAGCTGTTTACGGGGTTGATACATTCTGGCTTTTTGAGCATTTTCATTTTATTTTATTGTTTTTTTAATATCTCTCGATTTGATAATTGTTTATAAATTTATCATTTAATAAAATTTTCTGTTTAAATTACGCTTCAGATAAACGAGAATGAGTATTTATAGATAGTAAACAACACAAAAAGGAAAAATCTAAAATAATTTTTACGATATTATACTATATTAGGACGATTCTAAAGTTAACCAAAAATTAAAAAAAAATCAACAAATATGACAATCTAACGGTGAATAAGTTACAGAGTACATTACTCATTTACGTACCGTAGACAAAGCTATATTACCATTATATTTTATTTATGTTATTTGGGAGAAGAAATATAATTTTTCAAAATTTATTATTTTCCTATAGATATATATAATAGCTAGCTATGACAAATCAAAATCTATTAAAATATTTCTAACATAAAAAGAAATAGAATTTTGAACTATCATGAACTTGTCTTCTTTTCTTTTGTTTTTTTAGAAATAATACACCTTCTAATAAAATCAAATAATGATTCTACCAATTCTTTTATTTAATTTTCTTGTAATCCGAACATCTTGACTAAACAAGATTTTAATTATTAAAGTAAACAAAGCTTAAAAAAAATTAGGATGTCTTTTAAGTCTTAATTGTTGTCAAATCATAACTCAATAAAGTTAGTCAATTTAGACCTTAAACTTAGAATGGTGTCATTCGTAAACCCCTGAGAAATTACTCTTGAATACTTATTTTTCTGATTCAATGAATATTGAAATGTTGGCCTCAATTATTGAATATTTATATATTTGGTTTAAGATTTGGGAAATCTGGCAAGAAAAACACAATAGGATATGCAATATTTCAATGATGAACAGCAGATGGTTGGCTCCTCATTTGATCAATAATTGGCAGTGGCTGACATTTTTAGGTACAATACAACATATACCAATAATAATAATAAATGCGGATTCTAATATAATTTCATTGGGATAAATTGGTAATATCATGTATTTATTTTGATAAGAGTAAATTAATTTTGGGGGAATGATAGTGATGCAAACTTTATTGTTTTAATAAATAGTCATATAACTATTTTTTAAATAATTATGCTCATACGAGAAACAATTACGTCGCCATAGTTAAAGATATGATTGTCTAAATAAGGTTTTAGATAATGAGACTTAAATTCAGTGCTGAGTTATTCTTTTGCTAATTTTTTAGAAATATACAACTAATAATTATTAAATAAGAATATAAAATAAATTAAATCTTAGCTATATATTATTATTATATATATATATGTGTGTGTACTGAAAGATTATAAAGACTTAAGTATAGATCAGCTCAATATTAGATCTAAATTCTTAAACTATTACTAAAAGCAATAAAATCCTCATGATTGTTTCACCAAATCATTGATTGTCATCATCATTTTCCTTCAAACTAAAGATAAGATTTTATACAGGATAATTGAAAAGTTTAGTTTGATTTTAATTAGATCACCATGGGCCTGCTTAGATTGTTTGTGGTAGGCTCAATTGTTTTTTAAAAATTAAAAGTTAATTTTGACACTTGATAAATATTTTAGAAATTATATTTGGCAAAATCACCTCATTGTATAATAGAATTTGCAACGTAGGAGGAGTTAATTTTTCAAAATTTGATTTTCATAATGTATTTTATACTTGATATAATTTCATATATATTCCCATATATACAATAAAAATCTAAAATTGACCTTATTAATTAGAAAATAAAACTATTAACTTTAAAGAGATTATTATTATTGCCAATTATATTATGATAAAAAAATAAAATAAATAAAATTAATGACATAGAATATTTATTTTAGTTGTTAATTATTATATATACACAACAAAAAAAATATTTGATATACATATCTATAAATGTGTTAATAAATTTCAACATTATATTCAATTAAATTATTTATATTATTACAACAGTTTAATAGCAAGATTACTAAATACATATAATTACTTTTAAAACTCAAAACAATTTAAAAAAATTACCAAACATTTAATTAATTTTTTATAGTTAATTATTTCTATAGTATAACTAATAATAATTATTTTAAAAATTACAATATTACCATACTAACCCTGCATGCAATATGAGCAATTCAAAATATAAAACATAAAATCTCCTTTTAATTCTACGTGTAAACCAATGATACCTTTTTAAACAATTAGATCTCTATAGTTAAATATATTATCTGAATTAGATCAATAATTGATTTGGTATAATCATATTATTAATCCATTAGGGTTAAATAAGTTATTATATTTGATAGTGTTAAACAAATTATTATATTAATAAAAATAATGAAAATTTTAAAGATGCCATGATTAAAATTATGGCATCAATATCATAATAAATGTAGATTCTATAAATTATACATAAAACTAGTAAGTGAAAGATAAAATAAATAAATTACTTTAAGATTGGTAATTAGTGTTTTAAAATTTTAAAAAAAGGCATATAAAAATAACTTAAAATTTGTAAATTAATATTAAAATTTCATTAAACAAAAAATAGTTTTTTCATTTAATTTAATCAACAAAGAATGTCACTCATCTATTAAAACAAATACTTGTATTGAAAATAATTGGAATAAGTTTAATTGAATTAGTTTAATCATAAATTCTATATTTATTCTGTGACATGTATAATTTTTTTTATTTTCTATCATAATTTTGTTTGCTACACAAGTTAATTAAGTAAAGTTATTTCTCTTGATGTGGATCAAGTCAAAATAAAATAAAAAGTATTCTTATATTACTAAGTATAAATGATATATTAATAAAATTGGATCCAATTTTTTATTTTATACATATTACATGAAGAATGAAATATCACTTGATCTTATAAATAGTTTTGTAAAACATAAAAAACATAGTTTTTTAAAATCTATTTTTAAGAATATGTTTTATCCTTACTAAAATTTCACATATATGACATAAACCCAAAACTATTATTATTTAATTTAGAAAAAAATCAGCAAATATATAACGTAATTATTATTATAATGAGTTCTTATTTTACATTTGTAAATTTTTTAATAACTCTTATATCAATTTATTATTTTATCTTTCATTTACAGGTCTCATATTTTATTTATATAATATTTGTTTTATTTTATACTTAATGTAGATTTACAAGTTTTATGTTATGTTTTTAAATTTTTGTTTTGTTTACTAATAATAGTCGAATTTACCACTTTTATATTAATTTACTTATTTGTTTTCCATTTAGTCTTATTTTTCATTTACTTAATTGATGTTTTATTTTACCCTTTTTATGGATTTATAAATTTTATATTATATTTATCAATTTTGATGCTAATTATCAATAATACACCAATTAATTACTTTTATGTTAATTTATTTATTTTACATGTTATTTACGAGTCATATATTCTATTCACACAATTTATATTTTATTTTACACTTAGAGTTTATTTACAAGTTCTATATTATACTTGTAAGTTTTTATTTTATATAATAATAATACATAATTTATTATTCCTATGTTAATTTTCCTTGTTTTACCTTCTATTTGTAAGCCTTATATTTTGTTTACTTAATTTATGTTTTGACACTTATTATTGATTTTCAAGTTTTCAATTATATTTACAAGTTTTTGATTTGTTTACCATTGATATACTAATTTATTTATTTGATCAAATGGTGACTATACTCTTTTCTTTCTTTAAAAAAATAACTCGCTTAAATAAGTAATAAAAATAATTAAATATATGGCACAATTCTATTGAAGCATATTTTAGGAGCACTCTCATATATAAATTGAAGTTTCCATAATTATACTGAATAATATTTTATGAACATTCTTGTATGAGAATTTCAATGAGATTTACAACTACAATCTGAATTGTTAGTGAAAAAGGATCTAGGCTAGTTTATAAGTCACCAATTATTTTAATTAAGTAAATGTATTATGAAATATAAAGCATAAGAACAAAAACGTGACGACATGTGCCCAAAATAAAAGAACAGAAGAATTTCTATTTTGTTAGACTAGCAATGCTAGATGATATGTTGTAAAACAGACCAACCGTTACATGCTTTGCCGTAACTATTAAATATGTTCTACACTTATTTCTTTCATTTTACAATATAATAAATAACCTGCAACTATATTCTTAGAGATATTAATAAAGAAAAATAATTTATCAAATTAACCTTAAAAGTGACATAAAAATTATAAATTTTTATATTATTATTTTACTTTTAGGATTAATTTGGTAAATTAATTTTCTATAAACTAATTATTAATAACATTGTTGTAAGGATGTTAAACATTACTTTCAATTGGTTGATATTAATTTATTTATAGATAATTATTAGTAAGATTGTTGCACCAAATAGGAATGATAGGTTAATCAACTTTTTTTATAAATAGATTAATTAATGTCAAGAGTGCTATTGGAAGGGTATTATTATAGAAAAAGAAAAAGAAAGGGTAAGAATGTAATATTCTTAGATGTGGAGGTGATGTATTATTTAAAATATAAGGATTAAATAGATACAAAGTAAAAATACAAAAACTAAATAAATATTTACTTTATTTAATATACATAGTAATTTACTTTCTATTCTAGAAACAAGAACCAAGGATTCTTTTAAATAATAATTTAAAATTTTAATTTGAGTAAGGTTTCTTTTGATATTGTGGGTGACAAGGTCAAATTTTTTGACTAAATAGTAAAGGTTAATACAAGTTTCTCTTCCTTTTAAACAAACAATTATTAAGTAAAATTAACGTAAATTTCAAATCACCTTCCAAATTCAATTGTTTACCAAATATTGTACAACTAATCAACTATATAGCCCAATATATCCCTTAAATTATATAAATTAATATTGATGGGTGAAACATAAGGAAAAAAATAATTAATTTAACAAAACAACTGCGGGATTCCTATCGTTTTCTCTAAAACTTTATGGAAAGAGCGTCGATGCTTTGCATGAAAAGAAGAGTATTGAAAAGTTTTCCTTGTCACCAATTTTCTAAGAACTTGCACGACTTTATGTTAATCTTTTTGTGTGTACGGGGTTTCTGCATAATTTTCGAGAGACCCGAGAATTAAACTTGATCACCTTATGTCACGCTCTTACTTTGAATATGATCACAAGCAGAACAGTGATTAGATTAGTTTATATCTAAGATCAGTTGTTTAATTATTTATTGCAAATTTTATGAAACTTCAAATTGTAGTATTAGTCTTGGAATTATAGGCTGTTGATGGAAATACTGTTAGTTATATATATGAACTAAAGATATGTCCAATTCACTCTATTCTTATGATTATTGTGAATTTCCATAAAAATTTTAAATGAAATTATTTGATTTTATCATTATTTTAACTATGAACTGTATCAATAAAAATAAAAGGAGTCTGTTAAGTTACTGTTTTAATAATTTATAGCTCTCTCACGTGTGTACAGTAAAATTATATAATATCTTCCTTTTATTTTGGAAAAGCCTAAGTTACTGCTTCAGTAACTTATAGCTCTCTCACGTACGCACAGTAACTAATTGGTGAAAGAAAGGAAAGGAATGAAGAATTCAAAAAAGAAATGGATTCACAAAAATCCCTTGTCGTGCCTCTTGATCGGAACTAAAATCTTATCATTCACGGTTTCTTTAATTTTTCTCAAGATAAGTCTCAACAGATACCAAGAAAGATGGATTTTTGAACTGCTATGAATGATCTTTGCGCCTGCAAGCCAAGTTTGTGGATTGAGTTTCAGGTGAAATTATATCAAGGCAAAATCTCAATGGATTTCTGATTGTAAGTTTTAACATCAAAGTATTTATTTTATTTTTTATTTTTTTCAGATTACTTGAATGAGCTGCTTCGCATCTGGGATCACTCGTTTCAAATGAAATCTATTACTTCTTATCATAATTTCACCCCGAACAAGACTTCAGATGAAATACACGAAGACAAGCTCGAAGCCCTAGACGTAATACTAAACAGATGACAGGGCTTTGCGTCTTTACGTTTGCAGCAGATGAAATATATCAACATAAGTCTCCGTAGACTTCTATCCATAATATTATTGCAGATGATGATGATGTATGGATGAAATTTCTCATCTCATCCAAACTTTTTTATTTTTATTTTTATTTTTTGGGTTGGTGAAAAAAAAAAAGAAAAAGAAAAAGAAAAAGAAAGTGGCTAGGCAACAAAGTGAATTAGGACATGGTACACCGCCAGCTTTAGGCCTTTTGCACTGACGACTGAAGAAAAATCAAACCCCAAAACCAAAAATAGAGTACAGCTTGACACACGACTTTCACATTCGAGCTCTCTTGTTCATTCATTCATTATCGTTTATCAAACACTTCAGCGCAACTTGACGCCTGCTATTCATTTCCCTTTGCGCTACAAACAGACTTTTCCCCCCCCCAGCCGTCATCATCATCCCACTCCCACGGCACCCACATGGATTAAATTGAATAGTTCGCGAGCCCACCGTTTTTCAGTTTCTTCACAATCTCTTCTTTTATTATTTTAGGCGTAAATTAGACATGTTAAGCGCGATTATACATAGAAGCCGCAGTGTGTGTAGCGGGGTAAGATCAGAAAGCAAGTTTGTTTGCACATTTCTGTGCATGAGTTTGATAGCCATTCATTGATTTTGTTTGTATTACTAACGAAAATTTAATCATATTGCTAACACGAACAATAAAATTAATTTGGATAAAAAATTTGTATACCAACTGACATAATGATTACTTAATTTGGATAGCTATTTAGTAAAGTAAATTACTAAATCACTATTTAATACGTTGTGCTGTCATGTTTGCACGTATGTATGTCATAGCAACAATGTGATAACATCCAAATTATGCATCCAATTATGTGTTCATAAAATCCATGATCATTGTTTGGTTTGAGAAAATTAGAAGGATGCATATGTATATATACATATATATATTAACATTAAACAATTTTTAGAATTATTAATTATTCACATACGACCTAAGTATTTTTGAAGAATAAATGTTCATTTAATTTTTATATTTTAACTTAAGCATCTATTTAATATATATATATATATATATATTAAAAAAATAATTCAAGACATCCTTACTGCTAACTATTCTATACGCTTACACTTATTTTTATTAATAATAATAATAATAATAATATCTTTATAATAATTTTGAGAATATTAATGGAAAGAAAAGAATATTAATTTACCAAATCAATTTTAAAAGTAAAATAAAATTAGTGTATTTTTTGTAAATTAATTTATTTAGAAATAATAATTAGCATGGTTGTTGTAAGAGTACAAAAAATATCGTTCCTTTTATAATGTTTTTATTGGTGAATTTGCTAATAAATAATTATTAATTAATTTACTAATTAAAATTTTTCAATAGCTAAATAAATGAATGTTAAGAATGTTGTAGTAAGAATATTATTGTAAAAATAAAGAAAAATAAGGACAAGAGTATGATATATTTAAAACTAGAAATGTCTTAAAATATTTTTTAAAATTTATAAATTAAAATATAAAAATTAAATGAATATATTTTAAATTTATAATTGATAATTTTTTAATATATTTTTTAAAAAATTTTGCTCCCAACATATTGATTGCTGGCATTTAGATATTTAGATAAGATAGATGATTGATCAATACTTTGCTTTTGCTCTGTACTCATGCGCATGCCAAGACAGCCCGTGTTTTGATGCTTGAATTCTCGAAAATTCAGTGGGCATTGTTGGACCACCATCAATTACAATTACAACACATTCAATGGACATCATCAATGGAAAATGTTACCGCATTGTTTGACTTCTTGCTGTCCACTCCTTTTCATTGTTCTTTGTTGATCCAATTTTGCTAATCCAACTGCCAAAAGATGATTAAAAAAGAAAAATTTCCTATGAATTTACACGATAAACAAAACATGATTCACTTAAATTATTTTTTGTTATTTAGTCAAATAATTCCATCGTCAGTTTATGCAAAATTAATGTCAAGATCATTTTGCAAAATTTATCCTGTATTGTAAACTCAATTTATTTCAATTTAATTAAAGAAAAAGCTAGAAGAGTGTCAATTACTTAATTTCCTTGAGATTACTTTTTTTCAGACCTTCGTTTAATTGCTTGGCTCAAAGTGGGGGGAAGTATCACATTATTTTACAAATCGAAAAGCCAATAATATTATATTAAAAAGCCCGGACACCAAAGTTGAATTTTTCTTATTAAATCCATGACAGCTTTGATGCTTTCCATATAAATATTTTCTTTTTCATTTAGTCGGCTTTAAAAAAAAAAAGAAAAAATAATGTGAATGAAAACAAGAAAAAGAAAATAAAATAAGCACTGAAGTTTTTTTTTAAAAAAAAAAACATGCAAAGCACAGCCTAGTCTAAGAGATAAGCCACAAATTGAAGGATTGTTTTTGTCATGGGCGTCCAAATTCAGCAAGAAAACATAACTCTAATCGGAAAGAAAGAACATAATTAATGGTAAATAAAGGGTTTTTTTTTAATTAAGGGTGAGATTATTTAAATTTATTAAAATATTTTTTTACCCTCACTCTTTAATATATATATATATTTTATTTTCAAAGTATCATTAACTTAAATTACTTCTATAACCAAACATCATAACTCTTGAACACGATTTCTCTCTCTAAAATTATGTTTTCTTTACAATTGCTTCCCCTTTTCCTCACTTTGCAATTTTTTTTGCAGATTTATGTTCATATTGGTTCTTATAGTTTGTAGCCCCTCTTGGAATCTAATCTCTTTCAGCGTTCCTCTTCCCTCAAGTTTTTGTTAAGTGCGAATGCTCTCAATAAAATTTGGTTTCTGTCAAATATTAATTCAATTAAGAAAAGATTTACTGGCAAAGATTAGAAAGATCACAAACTTCCTTTTAGTTACTTATTGATAGTAAAGATAAACAAAAGACTTAGTATTAGGTCAAAATCATTTCTCTTTGAAGTTGTTCAGTACAACTCAGAAATTAATTGTGTGAGATCCCCCCACACCCCCCCCCCTCCTCCTCCTCCCAAACACAAAACAAAAAAGAAAAAAAAAATTATATCTTATGTTCTAGCATCTCACGATAGAATTTAGGGGTTCATTTTAACCAAAATGGAAAAAAAGAGCAAGTCACTGCAGAGGATTTGATTTCAAAACCATAATAGAGAAAGACATATCAGAAAATAAATTAGCCACTTCATAAAACTGAAGATGTAAATGTATATTTGGTATTTAGGACGGTTTATGGAGTATATAACAGCATGAAAATTATTTAAATACAATCCATCTATTAGTTTACATGGATATCCTAAGAAATTCAAGTAAAGTTTAAAATGTCTGTTACCGAAAATATCAAATGCACGCTCTTTCTCACACTCAAGTCATCTTTTGAAACCTCTCAACTAAATACAACTACTCGTTCATATCCTTAACGCCCATATTTTTTAAAGTGGAAAGAAGGTGCATTGCTCATAAAGCAACGCAGGAAGGTATGTTGATATTGTTTGTGAATATGCATTGATGGTGAAAATACTACGAATTACACGTAATATCCCGTACTGATTTCGAAGTCATGTAATACATGGAATTTGGTGCTGTGATGATGCAAGACGAGTGCATGACTCACATGATTAGGCTTGCTGGTTGTATAAGTCATATAGTTAAGCAGGTCATATAATTAATATAGTGGTATAGTCATAAAAAAATTATTGTTTATATCGTACAGACCAATATGGTTTTGGAGGGTGTCTCTATCTTCTTCAATGGCCAATCAGTTAGTCAAAATGATGAGTATAAATACAAAATTTTTAAATGTAGAGGAATAATGGTATCACGACGGACAACGTATAGAATTGGTGGATAAGGTATCTCGAGCTATTGATGTTGATTCTTTAGAATTTAAAATCACAATGAAGTCCAAGCCTAAGATATCTAATCATACGTCACCTGTTGCAAGTAAAACCAATGAAGATCCGCCGTTGGAAATTTTATTTTTCATTACGAAGTCATGTCTTACACGAATTTCCGCTCTTTCCATTAAAGAAAAAAAAGAATAGTAATGTTAAATAATTTATTTTTCATTATGTTATAAGAGACTTAATACAAAATAAGCCATCATAGTCATATCCAAAATAAAATAAGTTCCTTCGTAAAAGTCATATAATACATATCTACATGAGTTAAGAAGAACTTAACAACTTCATGTGCCTTTTCAAGAGTATCTATGAATTTTTTTAAAGATCTTGTTTCTGAGGTATTTGAACAATTTTCAAAATTTAATAGGATGGATCTGCCACAATTACCTCTAAACCAAGGCTGAAGCAACCATTGACTGGATCTAGGATTTGACAATGAGGACGCCCCAATCGAGATTGACTGGTAATGTAATGCCAGTCCACTTATTTGGTCGAGACAAAAAATTGCACCAAACTCCATAATTGAAACAAAAACGAGTTACAGATCTCAACCACTTAGAATATTGTATCGTCCCATATGCGTGTGAATTAATCTAAATATAATTAATACACAAACTTATTGTATTTGCAACTTGGATTAAAGATTTAATCCATTGACATGTCGCTTAGATTCCTGCAACTAATTCCTATTTTGTTTTAAGCATGCGCCTTGGATTCTTTGTCTCCGTTAAGAGGCGTCATTAAAATAATAGATTCAAAATTTTAATCAATTCCTTTTCCAATGATCAAAAGAAGAAGAACATCACCATTTTTGTTCAATAAGATTTCAAAGTGGATAATTAACTCATTCATTATTAGAAATAATTGCAGGAAATCTTCTGATACGACGGATTTCGATTTCTCAGTGATATCGAAAGATCAAAGACAGTTGGCCAACTTCGTCAAAGACCAAAGCCAAGGGCGAAAAATTGGAAAAAGAAACGCAAACTAGAACCATTAAGAGTCCACTAAACCACCACCCAAAGTTGCTTTAAATTTCAACAAGTTTGTGGATGTAGAAACATCTAGAAACTGGCACCACCACTTTCCATGTTTTGCATCAGAGAGAACACGCCATCTAATGGAATCCACGGGTCGCTACAAAATAAACAAGGAAAAAGTGAAAGACCCTTTTCAATATTGTTTGTACTCTATTTGGCAGGATACTCGGAGAAAACATAATGGCGTGATTCTTGCGAATTCTTCTCCGAAAGAGCTTTGACCTTGAACGTTTAGATTCGGAGGCTTTGTCAAAGGTCAAAACAATAGCTATAAGAAAATTATAAGAATTAAAGAGTACAGTTCCAAGTTCATGAGATTGATAAATCGACTAGCCATAAATAGTACAAAGAAAAATCAGTGCACCACAGCACCATCTTCGAAGGATATATTTACCTAAAAGAGCACTATCAATTCCAACTCTAGTAGGGAGACGATAACATATATGTGAGAAATATTGATCCGCCTTGTAATTTTTCAGATTTCAAACTTTCGTATCTAAAAGGAACACACATTTGAGCAAGCAAAACATAAAAAATAACCAATATTTCAATCTAAAATCTATGCTCTATGAAGAAATCTAAGTTTCATGACATATGGCTATACAATAAAAAGCTAATAATAACAGTTACAATCAAGATGTGGTCTCTTGCTTTGGGATCTTAGATAAGAAAATAATAAAAGTTTGCCGATAAATAGAGACAAGAAAGACCCTTTTAAAAAAAAAAAAAAGTAGGCATCTTAGTGCAAGTCTGCAAAGTTTACGAAGTAAATCATGTTTTCCTTTTTGGCTTTGCAAACAAGGATTTGCTTACCCAAGCGGTTTCAGAACTATAAACGTTGTATACGAGTATAATGTCAACAGTAAGTTCTGTGTACCAGAGATTTAGGATTGTTACACAAGTTTTGACTCGGTGGTCGAAGTTGTCATATTCTCTCTGCATGCTACTGCTAGGACTTCTCCAGGTTGTCAATAACCTGCAACCTTAGGAGGTTCAGAATCACATATATACAGCCAGTGCTCAAATTAACCATCTACAACACTCTGATCACCATGACCATCTATCCCAGAACAATCTGTGTGACTAGGATCTAGAGCAACTTCACTTGCGCAGCTAGCTGCATTGTTGACATCATCACCAAATTCAGATTCTGAACTAGCATCTATCTCCTTTTCCGGACAATCAATTTGTACTTCAGCTACTTCACTGTCGTAACAGTCTGAATCATGACTCCTGCTTGATAGTGATAGTTCTCCTTTCTTAACAACATTAAACACAATTCCGTTATGAATCCTTTCAGTCTGCAAAAGATCTCCTTCAGTAACCATAATACTAGAACCATTCACAAAGGTTCTACTGCCAAACTCCCTCTGCTCAAACTCATTTTCTGAACCTCTATCTGGTGTTGTCCTTGGGCTGTGATTATACGAGTCCCTGGCTCCTGTCTGAAAAGCATGGGAGTTAGGATGAGCCATCAAACCTCTGGTCAGTTCAGTTTCCACATCCAAATTTTGGACAAAGTCAATGAACTTATTTGCAGAAGCAGTCCTCATCAAGGGACCGCCAGATCTTGTCCAACAATTCAAATCTACATTTTCCGATTCACTATCACTTCCATCATGTGCATTCCGGTGCATCCGCAAATTCCTACCAGGAGATGGTGCTCCTGAAGTTCCACCAACTCCTTGATAGTGTGAGGCAGCAGCATCTGCAAGGAGGTAATCATCAAGAGAGCCAGTTGAATTCTCACGTGCAATGCAGTTCCAAGAAGGGATTCTTCTTGAGGCACTGAATTTGGTGGGAAGGCCATGACCATGAGAAGCTGCAGCAGCTCTCTCAGCACTCCTTTTGAGTCTACGCATGTGGTTTAGAATTGCAACACACTCATCCAGAGCAAGCTCAATACCGCAGTTTGCTTTTATAGCTGAAAGCTTCTCCCAAGTGCATCTTCTTCCTTGGTTGGCTGCCTTTTGAAGCTCCACATGAGTTGGATTTTGTATGATTTTTAAATACTGACAGTATATGAAAACCAAAGACCGGTTAGTTGGTTAAAGTGGGACAAAACAGCTCAACCCTCATACACTAGAGTCCATAGAAATACTGCTAATCCATCCAGAATACAAGATACACAATTCATAGGACTCTAAAACAAAGCTTCCAATGCTGAATCACTTTCAGGAGAAAATTTTAAGTGGTCAACATTCATAAACTAATCTCCATGACCAAAGAAATACAGAGACAGATGGTTTAGGATTTCTCGCCATTAAATCCAAGATAATAAATTGTTTTACATTAAGCCTATAACCATCAATTCATTTTACCTGAGAAACTGTAGCAGGCATAACAACAGTAACGTCACCCTCCCAGTCCTGAGCAAAAAGCTTGGCTAGACCACCGAGTGGAAAACCAAGTTCCAATATCTGATTGCATCTATGTTTAACCTCCATCTCAGTGAGATGAGCGAGCTACAAAATTAAAAAAATCTTAATCAGAACAACTGAAATAGAAAGGAATAACAGACTAAATAAGCCACAAATATCTCCTCCGTAAAATAGTAAATAGTAAAGGCCCAATAAAGATTCCTCTTGTTACAAAATTTCTCTATGCTATCAACCTATTTGTTTGATTCTCCTAGAGACCAAGAAAATGGCCTGCAATGTACACTGATTTGTCAGTTGCTTTACAGTCTGAAGTAAACCCAAACTAGCATAATGTCCACAAAACCACATTGAAACCAGTACTATCTAGATGCTCAAATACAACTAAAGGAATAACTTTTAAAGGTGCAACAACGTTATGTTAATTCTACAGCTGTTAGAGCAACTCTATCCAGTGCCTTGGGAAAGAATAAAACCAGCGGCTGAAACAGTATGAGATGCTAGGTCAATGTCTGCTTGTTCAATATTGTTAGCGTTTACTTTTAAAGGAAGCTTCAAAACAGGATCAACACAGACTAGGAGAAGAATCATAAATCCATAAGGCAAAAGCATCTTCATAAAATGCAAACCAAATTAAAATCATGGAAAGTTAAAAAGTATTGTGGTTCTATATACCTTTGCTGCAAAGTTACCTCCATAAGCTCTCACAAACTCTTTCAGCCTCAACAATGGAGCTATATGAGGATTTGCTTGACTTACAATAAAATGATTGACGTTAAAGAGCTCCTTCAATTGCATCATAGGTAAATCAATCTCCAAGCTACCATCCCTCCATCGACGCACTGCTGTGCCTGAGCCCTTCTCAAGGTCCAAATGGAATGGTGGATGATAAGGAACGATTTCTCCGCTTCTATCCTTGGCCATCAGTTCCTGGGCCTCAAAAAGACCGGGAAAGGCACAAGAAGCAGTTACTGCACTCCATATAACAACATGAGGTGAAGTCAAGTAGTTAAGGCACCTCGGTGGTTCGTGCTTCCTTGGAGAACAAACTGTAATTCCGAGAATTCGACCTGTCATGTCATAGGCTTCCTGAAATGTAAGATTGCTTGTAAGATGCCTCAGCATCCATTGCAGCTGCCGTATGTCATGAACAGCTCCTTGGGTCATTACCCTTCTCACAATCGAAAAAATCCCGCCCAACTGATCAAAAAACTGCAATGAGTGCCAAGAATCCTCAAAAAAACTCTGTAACTCGGGCCATGACCTAGTGGCTACAACAGAACATATGATTGATCCCACGCTAGACCCAGCAATAATACGGGGCATAAGTTTATTCTCAACCAGTGTCTTAACCACACCCACATGAAAGGCTCCAAGGGAAGCACCCCCACTCAGAAGCAATGCTGTTCTCCCAAAGGCATGTCTTGTTTCATGCATAAAAGAAAGCCTCTCCTCCAATGAAAGCTCCTCTGAATCTGAGCCACAAACCATTCTAAGTTGTGTCGAGACCTCATCTATATATTCCTTTATGAGTTTAGGCACTTGAAGCCTGCCCTTGTGAAGCTCAGGATTGCACATATTACCAAGGTTCCTAATAAGATCAGCTCTCATACAAAAGATAATATCTCTCAGAGATCCTTCTTGGCGACGGTGGTGGAGCTCTTGAACTTTGCTCCTGACCAGTTCCTCATCATAAAGGTCTGATTCATTCAGCTTAGGTGTCTCCTTATCAAGCATCTTTGCGGCATGAGCCCATTCCTCATATGTCAACGCGGTTCTCATCATGTTCCTCCAAAATTTCCTTCTATAGGCCATTTCAGCCCTCAGCTTTACATTAGTGCATCGTTTCAATAAAAAGGCAATTATTGTCACCATTGCTAATATCCCTTGTGGATTCCGCGGATGCAGCCATGATATCAAGGGCGTTACAAAGTCTGTAAATGCATAAATAAACTTCAACAAGTCATGATAAATATGATATTTCAATTGTGACATTGATTTGCAGAACAAGACTCTAAAAGCAATTGTCCGACCAACAAGTGTTGATGGTCCAATTGAGAAGCGATCAATGCTTGCCTCATTGCTTATGTCCATATCTTGGTCGAAACAAAAGCAACTGAGCAAAATCAAATGATCAGAAGAATTTCAGCTTATTTGGCCAAGAATCTATTAAAATCAATCAAAAGCAAATCCAATTCACGTGATATGGATAAAAAATAACTAGATTTATAACTTGAAACCCTAAAAGCGGAAATGGGTAAGCAAATCAAACACCCAAAAATCAAGAGCATCTAACAAAGAAACCCAGATGGGTCTCTCCAGTCAACCTATCTCAAGATTTTCAAAATCGACCAAAGAAACCCAAGTAGAAGTACAGGGACCAAATTGCAAGATATGTAAACTGAGCAGAGAAGCTAAAAATAGAAAGCGAATGAAAGTAAACCGGACAGATGGGTAAACTTATGGGGACGCATTGGGAATTGGGACGAGATAAGGATTCCGATATGGTTGTGATGACGCAGATTTGAAGCGGCGATGATTATCGCTGGATAAGGATTTAAATTTCAGTTATTTTATTACAGAAGATTCGGTTGTGGACAAAGCTATGATTTGTTAGAAGTTTCTATTTGTGGAAAGTGGAAGATCGAAAGGGAAATGTAAATAAACATGATGAAGAGGTTCAACGCTACGGGTTGCGGATAAAATTAGTATGAAAATTCGGTTGGGACTGTTGTGTTAGAAATTAAGATTTAGATTGAACGTTGGTTGATAACTTTATTAATTTTTTAGAAATAAACAATGAGCAATGTTAGGTATTTTAAATTTTAAGTTTCAAATTGAGTCTAAATTAATACAATATTTATTTTATTAATGAATGATTAAGTAATTTTATAAAATATAAAATTTATTATCAAATAAATAAGTAAAGCATAATATTAGAATTTAAGTTAGAACTTAAATATTAAGATTTTTATTATTATTGATATATAATTAATAATTATTATATAAGAATATAAAATTAATTAAATTTTTATTTTTTATTATTATACACTATAAAAAATTAAATACATAAATCTTATTCGCGTTACATACTATTTTTGTAATCTTTTTCTTGACTATTAGTACTTAAATTTAAAATTGATTTATATATATATATATATATTTTTTTTTTTTTTTTTGAAAGAAATTGTTGTTGTTGCTTACAAGGATAAAAGAACTTTAAAATGATTGATGATGATGTTAGTTTTTGTTGCTTACAAGAATATAAAATTGGTATTTTTGTTTTTTTTTTTTTTGGGCCGGGGGGGGGGGTTTGGCTTTAACGTTTTACCCAGTTATTTATGAATTAAAAAATCATGTCAAAATCATAGTAATCCTTTGTCATTTGTTTAATGCCATTGGAATTTTCAGAGAGAGCATTAATATTTTAATTGAAACTTTTGACATAATGACGATAAAAATAACAGTGTACCCATATGTGAATGCACACGTATTAAAGAAATCATACTAAAGCTTTGTCATTTATTTAATGCCAAATGGAAATTTTCACAGACAGCACTAATATTTTAATTAAAACTTTTGACATAATGATGATAAAGAATAACATTGCACTTAAGACTAGTGCGCACGTATTAAAGAATTAAAGAATACTTCAATATGAAACGTTTTCAAATCAACTTGTACGCATCATTTTAAGTAACGCCGAAAGAAATGGGGGGGCTCTCACTGTCATCATCAGTTCGCTCTCTCTCACTCTCTTCCAGCCTTCAGGTTGCTGTCGATTTTGTTTCCTCCAGCTTTTTGTATTTCATTTAAAATTTGTTAATGTTGAATTTTTTAATGGATGTCTGATAACTTCACTGAAAATAATAATGATAAATAAATTGGTCGTCACATGTTACGATGACTTAAATCCTTTCTTAACCTAATTTCTTTTTTCTTAATCTTTTGGGGTTTTCATTCCACGTGCCAATTTTAACACCATATAAAGTGGAGATTAATTAACTAATTAATATTTTCCTTAGCTAAACAACCCAACCATTTTATTTTAAATTTTTTTTCTAAGTTTAGTTAAACAACATGCAATATGCAGTTTCTTCTTCTTTGCGTACCACCAATATGTACACTGAATTCATTTTCATTTCAATTTCACACGGACTCATCAGAGAACAATTTTCCTTAAGCTCTCTCCTCCTTCAATCAATGTTGCAAACACACACAATAATACCCTGCTCGATCATATTTCCTTTTCTTGTGTAGGTAATGCTTTGCCTTATTCTCGTGCTCTTAATATCATATGTTTACGGCTGAATAATTCTAGATTTTCTTTGAAATATTTAGAAGTGAATTTGACCTGTTTTGAATTCTGATTGCACTAAAATACTTAAATTTAACGAAAAAAGAAATCTGATCGGGTCAGCGTCAGTCATCCTTTTCGCCTTCGCTTTGTACTTGACATTGCTAATTGCCGTTGATTATTCAACTGCAAGCGGTGGCAGAAATGGTGCATTTAGTCGTTTAGTCAACAACCATGCTGATGCCATCAACTCCAGCCAAAACTCTAAGCATCACGTAACTTCAGAGAGCTATCAAAAGAATTAAAAAATAATAGTGATTTAGATTCATGTTTTGGTCAGTACATTCGTGTTCATGATGTTCCAAAGAGATTCAATGATGATGTGGTCAACAATTGCACACTCCCCTGTAAATGGTTTGAGATGTGCCCATTCATCAAAAATTGGGGCCCTGGCCCTCAAGTAAAGAGTTCTCAAGGAGTATTACGATTGAACAGCAGCTGGTTCTTAACAAATCAATTCACATTAGAATTGATTTTCCATGAGAGGATGAAGCAATATAAGCAACCAATGATTCATCCATTTGCTTCAGAAATGTATGTGCCTTATTATGCTGGCCTCAATGTTGGCCGAAACCTTTGGAGTGATGACTATTCCATGAGAGACTCATTGCTCAGCCTGAATGGAAACGAATGTGGGGCAGAGATCACTTCTTTGTCGCCAGCAGAATTGCTTGGGATTTTCACGGACAATCGGACAACCAGACAATTAATGGACCGCCTTCAAATTTCCATCCTTCCTGTTGCGGCTGTCGAGGTGTTTCAGGACTCGGTATTTTGTTTACAGCCGCCGGGAGATTCATACACTAGGAGATCAACTTTTGATGCCATTCTAGCCAAATGCATTCCAGTTTTCTTCCATCCAAGCTCTGCTTATGATCAATATCAATGGCATCTGTCGAAGAGTTATAAATATTCTGTTTTCAGACACAGTGTCAGTGGTGGGTAAATGGGCTATGAGAGATGAGGTAATACGACTAATTCCAAACATAGTGTCGGCAAATCCGAGGTCCAGAATGGAGCCACTCGAAGATGCATTTTCAGTTGCAGTTATGGGGGTTTTTCAGAAAGTCGGTGACACTCGGAAGGTAACTTGGGAGGGGAAGGGCCTGAGCTTTGAGTAACTTGTACAGAAACAGCTACTTACTAAAGTTGTATAGGGGCTGATTTAGTCAATGGGACCAATTCTTAGGGCAATTTTTTTAAAATTTTGAAAAAATTTATTGAATTAGATATTGATTTATACAATCGCTTGAACATGTGCAGAACGGTATACATATGGACTGTGATATTCATTGTCTCCAGATTGCAGACTCAGAGGCTTCCTATCTCCAGCTTAAAAAATGTCCTGACACAGTTATCTCATGTCAAACCAAATTTGCTATAAAACAAAATCTACTTATAATTTTGTAAATACTGTTAACCGATTTTGAAAGCACACTGCCAAACAGCCACTTGAAGAACGTTGTCAACACGAAGCTTGAAAGAATGCAGGCAGTAAGAAAATTTCAAAGTGTATTTGCGAGTTGTCTGCTATGTGTTGGAATCCTTGATGTAGGCTGAATGTCTGTCCACAAGGAGTTTAATGAGGGGTTTTTCGACATCAGAATCAGAGCTCGTCTTCTCTCGATAAACTGGAACTTTCCCGTTATTTGTGACAACTACAACTTGCTCCTTGCGGGACGAGAGCTCATTTGCAACAACTGCATGCATCCCATATTTTTTGAGAGCCATTTCTGCCTTCTCTAAGAGAATCTTTGAATCTGTTTCAAGCTGCGAGTACAACACAAGAAAATGGAATCATATAATGGGAAGCACATTAATTGTTTTTCCATTTGAATCCCCAGCAACTCAAAACTTTTAGTTTAAAAGTATACATGAATATACAAAACCTAATATCTATGACAGCTAGCACAAATGCCTGAATGACCTACTCAAATTCTTTCATGTTTTTCATAGATTTTGCTGCTATGAGACCACAGCACATGTTTCCATTTAAATACTTCCTTTGACAAAAATATATATATCATAAGCAGCATAAACATATTACCACATCAGTGGTATGTTCTCGAACCTTAAATGATATGCAGAAAGCCATGGGAGCCCATTCTTTCCTCAGCACTGAGAGCATTTTTGGCACCTGTGAAAGTTGCATGTCCAAAGCGCCAGAACCTGACTGAATCTTGTGCTCTGCCTGCAAAAGAATGCAGCTTTTATTAAGCAAAAAAAATGGGTTAGAGAGTTTGAAATTTTAAGAGAATTGACATCCCGTAATCTGCAATAGTTTCCAGGCTCCAATAGACCAGTTCAAGTACGATTGGGGCACATTTGGTATCTAGTTAGAAAGTAACATAGAAACACATCCATCGAACTCCAAAAAGAAAATACTAAGCTCTCCATCCATTTTGACACACAAACCACCCACTAGATTAATGGCAAGAAGAGTTAAAAAAAAATGGTGTTAATGACTGCTGCTTAAAACAGGCTGGCTTCAGGGGTACAACAAGCACACAGGACTTGTAAGTGACATACAATATGAGATGGGAGCACATCTGATCTGTTTCTCACTCTTTACATGACGTACAGCTATTTTCCTTGGAGAAACTTAAGGTTCCCCGCATAAGTTTCACTTATTAGAAAGGTACTTAATTTTCTCTATTACGCGTAATTGTCATATGGTAACAAAATCAAAGAGATGCTCTATTTTGAGGACCGAAAACTGCTTGTGCTATAGAGACAAGAAAAGTCAGACTTTCACCAGGAGCTAAAAGATCTACTTTTTCCCAGCATAAAATGTAGTCTTAAAAGCACAAATGAAGAACACAGTATGCAATATGCTCTCATTGAACAGTTACCATGCTTTTCCAAGGGACATAGAAGTCAGAAGCAGCAGCAGCAAGATAGAACATAGAACACGGCCCAATACTCCTTGAAGATACAGCGATCATCTGTAGCATCTGATCACAATAACAGACCAAAAATGCAATAAATAGGAGAGAATTTATGGAATGGGAATTCGCAGAAGTCCATATTGCAATCCAATTGTTAGAAATAAGCTCTCGAGAAAGAAGCTAATGCTAGATCAAGAAATACCAGCTAAGCTGACAATCTGGGAAGATATGCAGGAAAGAAAAGAATATGTTAATGAATAATATGTTTGATCCATCATTTCCGATAGTAGCACATGCAAGCCATATGGTCTAATAGAAAAAGAGGTATGGCCTAACACAGAAGTTCTCATTCCAAGCACATCCTATTTGCAGTAGACCACAAATAAGCAAAGACAGTAACTCATTGGCGATGCAACTGACAGATCTGTAATAATGAGATCAACAGCATTATTCAACTTGAAATACAAATACTAGATCAATAGTCTGTAGTTCCTCCTATAAGATCAATGAGAAAACTTTGAAAAATAAATGATAATCTTACGAGAAAAGTGATACGAAACAAAAATAGGACCAAATTTTGTAACTGAATTTCAATTAAACTGACAACCCTTCCATTCGAAAAATTTGGAAAGGCAAAAAAGGGAGGGGGAGGTTTAAAAGAGCTTGATTTCTTTAACCTATGCCAAAGATTATGCATGCTTAAAAGAACATATCTTCATTTGGTGGAATAATACTTCCCATAGATTCCTATGAAACTTAAAGAAAATTTTGTTGCACCCAACATGGACTTCAAGAGGGGGAAAAGGAAATAATTAAAATTTCATTAAGGTTAACCTGTAGATACTCGAATATAGTTGTAAAGGGAAGCTTCAACAGAAGGCCTCCTGCTACTGCCTGTAATAATATTTGACAGGAAAAATGACCCATAAATTTAGGGCATCACAAATTGAGAGAGTAAACAGCCATGACTGCAGTGAGGACTAAATCCAAAACAAAACACTTCAAAATAAGTAAGGATAATAATGGTCCGTACAGCGTTGTGATCCCTAATGGCTCTCTTCACTGCTTCAGAATAAGGTTCGCAGACTGAAATATCAGACAAAACCCTATTAACCTTCTTAATGGTGAATTAAAATAGCATCTCATGCAAAAATTCACAAAGCTCCCACGGGGTCAAACACAAATGTTTTGACAAACCACTTGACTACCGAATTCCAATAAATAACACATGAATATCACGTAAAAGATCAACTAAAACTCAACTAAGAAAACCAAAGTTGACAACTTGATAATAATTCAAAGAAGCTACAAACCCTGAACTGCTGACTCCTCAGTGACCTCAAAACATTCAGGAAATGCATTATCAGGGAGAGATCTGCAATATGGCTGGCAAGTTCCCCTACATAAGAAAGGAAACAATTAAGAGAAAAACCCACACATTATCCACAAATCAGAAAACAAACAAAAGTCAACAAAAACTAACCTTCGGTATAAGAAAATAACAGCATATCCCATCTTAATAAAATACCTACAAATTCAATTTTTATTAAATGCATTATTAATGCTCCAGAAGGGGAAGGAATTTCAATATTAGATATTTAAAGCTTAATTGAAAGACAGTGGATATACATACTCGGTAGACGCGGCTCCTCTATGGCCTGAGCTGAAATTATCAATATAACGGACACAGCGTTGCTCCAATGGCACAGTTGTGCCGCCAGATGTCACACACACCACTCTTCTTGTTCCTTCACATTTACGTTTAAAAAACACAACACAATCGGCAAAAACGTCCATATAAGTTATATACACATATTAGCTAACCTTATGGCAAGCGACATTACCACACACGGCAGGATATAGTTAATCTACAATTTCAATATTATTCCCAAGAGTCACACAATTGTGCACGTGTCCAGGTGGTCGCTAATCATTATATATGTACAGAAAGCAAATTACGATGAAATTGTGAATTAACTAAACAGCACCACGAGATGGTGTCAATTTTGACATCTCTAACTAGATCATTAGTTCATTATTCTCTCTCTATGTGTGTGTGTGTGTGTGTGTGTACATGCATATATGATATTGTATATTTTGCTATAATTAATAATCGTGATCTTGAACCCTTGCCTGATTCTGACGACTTCAGTGCAACAATGAATCCGTTCAATTTCTCACTGATAGCGGCGCGGTCATTGAGAGGCGGAGCCGAATCGAAGAATGATTCGATTTCTAAGTTCAGCGGCGAATCCATTTCTCAGTGGCCTGCCTAAAACATTTATCGGCAAACAGGAAGCCAGTTATAGCGTGGACTACAATAGATTAAAAAGCGACGTCGAATTAAGACTTACCTTCCCGGTCTGTGCAGTTAGGAAATTACAGTTGCTGTGGTTTTGATTAATAGCCCGCCACTTATAAATATCTGAAAAATGGTTCAAGGGCAAAATAGTCACATGGACATAAAGTTTACCCCTTTCGATGGCAGCCGCACACGTGTTATGCGCATATATAGTCGTCGATCGCTTGTGTCGGTGAAAGCGATAACAGAGGATAGAGGCGACTGTGGGTGATAGGGACTGGGGTGTGCCGACGGAATGGAATTGAGTGGAGCGATCAGAAAAAGAGAGGCGAATATTGAAAGACTTTGTTTCGCTCGCAGGGCAATATTTATATGGGTTTTGAATAAGGTAGACTTGGAAGCGGGCGGTAGTTGGAGTGGCGGTAGGGGGTACTTAGTTTAACGCCGCAATTTTTGTATTATTCGTTGCTAATAATAAATAATGGGCAGTACATCTACCCATACATACAAATAAATTAATCATTAACTTTTTGAAAGGCGAGACCAACAAATTTGAACCATTAGCAGCATAGTTTTAGTTCTTGACCTCTTTAATATTGTTCCTCATTGATTCATTATACGCCGGTGATAAGAAATGAGTTGAAATTGATTTAGTGTTCGTAAAATACTCATAACTTTCTTTTTTTCATTAAATTAAGTCTTAATTGGTGTGATAATAATAAATAATATTATAATTATATAACTGAAGCATAAATTTGTGCTCTAATTGACGTGACATTTTATGTACCCCTTGCTAACTGCATTGTATAGTTACTATGTTCGATATTAATATGTTACAATCCCCTTTAGATTACATGAGAGGAGCCCGGCTATTATTAGCATGTATTATTCTTAATTGAAGCTGGGGACGGTCATAATCACCGCCGACTTAGATTTAATATAATATCACAGTTTGAGTAGATAAGCCTGATCATAGCTTGGACGGCTTCGATTGAATTTTTTCTATCGAGTACAATTATCACAGTTAACCAACAGTTCGGCCACCTTTCCATTTATGAACTAACTTATTTTAGTAGGCTCGACAAAGTTTCATATTGACTTATTGTTAAGATACTGCGAATTCATATGATAAAGCGAAAATTGCTATTGGATTTTTAATGGATCAATCCATTACTCATTTCATAACGGAATGAATTTGAGTTAGCATCAAAATCCATTTCACCCAAGATATCGTCACTTTATGTTAACAGTTCAATAAATTAAACAACTTAAATTATATAAAAACTGTGTTTACTCTTTTTAAAAAATATTATATGCAAAAGATAAGTTGACTTTAAATTGATTAATTATATAAAGTTACTATAAACTGTAAAATCCATAAATACTTATTTTAAAACTTGGAGCAACCATTGACTCATTGTTGATTTTTTTGGGTAATACAAATTCCTTTCTATAATTTTTTTCTCTTATGATTTTAATTACTGATATTGGTACTTGAAACTAAATTGTTGATTGTTTGTGGACTACATTATTAGATCATGTTAAACATAAAAGAATATTGAGCTTTTCTTTTATTTGGTATATTTTTTAAAAAATCTGCCTTTGAAATTGTTAAAGACTTTCTTTTTTTAGGTACTATATTTTAAAGAAGCCTGTGTTTGTAAATTATTATGTGTTTTAAACTAAGAATATATAACAACTATTTTAAATTTACCAAAAAGAAATGATTAAATGGGGTTGTTCAAGTCAATGATGATAACGAATGGGTTTGATTTGAATTTATATTTTCCTACTAATATAAATAAACGGATAAGTTTGAATAGATTTAATTTAACATAACACAGTAAGAACATGACAAGATATTGCCTAAACACGATCAATTGCTAGGTAGTAATGGCCAGGATCCAACTTATAATTAAGGCTTTAATTTAGGACAAATCAATTGTTTTACATATTAATTTCTGCTTTAAAAGTAAAATTTTTAAGTGAATAAGTTTTTTTTTTCCTTTTCAATACATCATAAAAGTCAATCACATGTATTCCTAAACAAATTTTAAAGGCCCGTTAAAATTAAAAAAGTAGTTTATATCTATTTCAATATATCAAATTTCAAAAGGTAGTTAAAAAATTTCAATATTGAACCCTTCTTTAATTTCATCACCATTTATTTTATTTTTAAGTTCTAGAATGCTATATATATGATTTTTTTTTAAATTGTTACTATTCTATAAGTTTAATATAATATGAAATCTACTAGGATTAGAAGTTTACTCTCCCAAATAATCAAGAAAAAAACCCCCTAATCTACGTTTTTCCAAGTTATGCATATAAAATTAAACATACAATTTTTTCTTTTTAGTTAATCTTTAGACATAAACTTCAAAATTTTCCCAAATAATCGCCTATATTCATTTATTCAGTAATCACTATTTTCTTAATGGGAAAGTATAAAAATTTAATACTCAATAACTTTCATTCATTTAACAAAGTGAATACATTCGTGATTTCTGTTGAAAATGAATCTACTCAAACAACAGTTTTAAAAATAATCCAAAATTAACTTAGTTAAAAATAGAGGATTGCATTACAAGATCTTATGATATCTTGTCCTGAATTTATGAAATGTTCCAAAAATTTTCATTATTACTGCCTTTTTATTGTTAATTAAATCAGCCACCATTTGAGAGCCAATTTCAATAATTGGCCACCTAGAAGCCATAGATTCCACTTCGACATATGCTATATCCTCATATAATTTTGAAATATCGATAGCAATGGTACAATGTTTTCTATTAAATCTCTAATTATACCTCCCTAATAAGTTAATCAATTATTCAACTTTAAAGAAGCAAGTTCAATTTTTCTAATTGTGTGCAAACAACAATTTCTTTCGATAGAAAATACTATAACACGAGTCAATGACGGCTATAATTGTGCAAATTAACAGTACAAGTGTTCGACCCTAAAGTCTAGTTGATTAGAAATTGAAAATAAAAAGTTTAGATTAAAGGCCGCCAGGAGAACAAAAAAAGGGGAGTTGAACCCGACGTGAATCGAACACGCAACCTTCTGATCTGGAGTCAGACGCGCTACCATTGCGCCACGGATCCCCGACTGTTGTATCTTAAATAGAAAGTAAATCTCTTCATTAGGTTTGGCCCAAAAACCCAACAAGTTGTGTGAAACCAAATGAGGCTGTTTAATAAATTTAACTGAAAGTTTTTTTGGCCGGGCTTACCCTCTCTCTTTCCGCAAGAGTTCGAATGTCTTGAGTGCAGAATTTCAATTTCGATCCCGGGAGCCCCATCGGTGGTTTTCGAAGAACTTTGTTTAGTTGACTATGGACTTTGAATCTTAGGAAAAATTTTTTTTCGTCAAACTATCAATCCCATGTTTACGAGTTGCTTTTAGTCAGTCATTGACCCTTTTGTTCTCTGATTCTGCTGGACAGTGAGGATTGGTACTATTAAATATACTCTGCTTTTATTTTGTATGAAAATAAGTTAAAGCAGAAGGCGTTTGATGAAAACACAGAGGTGTTTGTTGAAATGTCATAAAGAGATAGATTATTGGCGCGAAAGAAGAATTGGAAGATCCATCATGAGACGTCTTGAGGAACATCCGGATGAGGATAAACGTTGATGAGAGATTCGTCATTGTCAAAATAATCTGTATACTCTGCTTTTGTTGGAATCTTGCTTTCTGCACTCTTTGTCCGCAACTTTCACAATTTACACCGGCAAAGTCCTGCGTTTTCCTCTGCTTCCTCCGTTTCCCCAATTGCTTTTTATGATTCTCATCATTCGTATTAATTGGAGCGGTTACTAATCCTTTGCTTGATTGCCGTTCGCAACCAGAGTCTTTCCATTGTTGCCTCCGCGGTCAATTTGCCGTTGATTTGCTACCATTTGTAGACAATTTTTCAGACTATGATAATGGCTTACAGCGAATCAGTCATCTTTGGTTATAATATCAAAAGCTTCGTCAATGTTTTAAGTTGAAGCTAATTGAAATGTAATTCTTTTTCTCTTTGTCATTTTAGCACATCATATATATATATATACGATGTTGGAAGAGGAAACTAGACCATTTCTGTTTTAAAGACTGCAGTTAGCCAGTTAGTTTTATTTGAACTTACCTGCATTGCGGGACTGTTTTTACACGGTTATCCGTACATTTTGAGTCCAGAATGCTCCGTTGAAACTTAACCTCCATATACATCGGATATAGCTTCTACACACACTCTAAAGACCATTGCATCGGAAGAGTGAAACGATTCATATTGCCACTGCAGTAACTCGAGTAACAATTACATTAGTGTTGTGAACAATTACCCTTCCTCAAAGTAAGACACTATAACTGCAGTCTCATTTCTTTTTCATTGTGATTGATAAACGGTCAATGCTATGAAACTCCTTACTAATATTATTCATTGTTGGATTTTTTAATCTAATAATATTGAATCCTTAATCTAACATTGGACTTGTATGTAAATAATTATGTGTTGCAGATTATCGTATAAGGTTAAGTCCAATTAAAGTGATCAATTAAGGTTTTTAATATTATGAGCTTTAATATATCTAATAGGTGTGAGCCTTTAATGTGTAGAAACCTAATAATATTTTAATTCTACGATAAGCAGAATTAAAAATACCCAATAACAACAGAAAAATATTATCTATATAAGTGGTTATGATTTCCAGGTTACACGTATTATTCTTTTCATTTTTTCTTATATCCCATCATCAAAGAAAGAGTATAGAGAGAATTAAAGAATTCTTTAGGAGAACGTGTAGATATGAAAGGTCAACCACACAATCCTAGAGATTAATTTAGCGTTATAGATTCAGGTATGCTTCCGCATAATTTGTTATTAATTCTTGGTGATATAACATGATATTCTTAGGTTATAGGTGATAGTATTTCACTAAAAGATTTTATTCTAATAAATGATATCAAAGCCAATTCATGTTGAATTATTGAAAATTAAATTTATTTTAATTAAATATTAAATATTTTAATATTTAAATCCGGCATCCTTAAATTTGAGAATAATTTGTTGTTTTGCTGAATTAAATTTGGAATTTCAAGAATTTTTTTCCTTTTTTTAGAAATTCATTTTTCCTTTTTTTTCTTTTTATAAAGGATAAAAATAAGGAGGTGGATGGATTTCGGTCATTTGGTCAGCCGGCAACTGTGCCGTGGCCTAGCAGCTTAGAAGCAGCAGCAGCGTGGCTGGCGTGAGCAAAGATGAAAAGAAAGCGAAAGGTGTCCTAGGTTTTGTTAAAAAATATCATCAAGGTCCCTAAGATATTATATAATTTCATTTTGTAACAAAATTTTAAGGAGATTTTCAATTAAATTTAAAATCAGTTTGGGCTTAAGGAATTTAAATATTAGGCCTAAATTTGGGCTTGATGTAAAGAAATTAAGGTGTTAGTTTAGCATTTATAATAGTCCATTAATCTAAAATTTTAATTTAGCTCATTTATAAAAAAAAAAAAGTGTTTATTTGACCAGTCCAGTCCGGTTTGGCTCAAGCCGAACCAACCTATTCCAGAATCGATTAATTATTGACCATTGAACGATCAATCATTGTTTGTTGATCAGTCAATGTTTGACTTTGACCCAAATTTTTATTTTTTTATTTTATTTTAAATAATTTTTTATACAATTTTAAATTCAAATATTTGTTAGTTTATATATATTTTAAAATGAATTAATTAAGCAATATGTCACTAAAGTGATCTCTCTTGTGAAAATTAATTTATTTTGGAATATAAATATTTTTTTTGTATGTGTAATTTCTGTGAATATCGATCGACCTAAAGGAAGGTCCATATTTAATAGAATTACATGTGCACCTGTGGTAATAAACACGTGATCATTATTTAGTTTTATATGTGAGCAATAAATCGGCCCAAAGGAAGATTAATTGTTTGATATGTTCTTATTATCAATATTTGATTACTACACCATATATCACTAACAAGTTAAAGTTTTGTCTAAAGATGAAATATTAATAGAGTGTCCGGTATCTTGAGATAGGATTTACCTTTATTTGAATTTATTTATATTTTGAGACTAATATGAACTTATTTTGTTTATTTGTTGTTCTCTATTTAGTTATGTCTCCTACTAATATTACTGCCAACATCAATACAATTCCTATGCTAAATGGTTCTAACTTCAAATCATGGCATGAGAAGCTTTCAATAGTTATCGTAGTCATGAATCTTGATCTTGCATTAATGGTTGACTCTCCCCTACCTCTTACTAATGAAAGTACCATTGATGATAAAAGAAAAGTAAAAAAATGAGAGAGATCAAATCGTATGTGTATCATGATCATGAAGAAGGCCATTCCAAAAGCATTTAGGGCTCAATAACTGAAAAAGCAACTATGACTAAGGAGTTTCTTGCACAAATTGAATAAAGGTTTGTCAAAAACAAAAAAGTTAAAATTAATACGCTCTTGACAAGTCTGATTTCAATAAGGCATAAAAGTAAGAAAATGAATATGGTTACTAAATTTTGTCATAAAGCTGCACATAATAGATAATGTTGACAAACTACTAAAGTTATTTTGTGACAATAAATCAGCAGTGCTATATTCTAATAACAACAGAAGCTCGACAAAGTCGAAGTATATAGACATCAAGTTTTTAACTGTTAAAGAAAGAGTTCAAAGTAGACAATTGTCTATTAAGCACATTGACACAAAATCTATGATTGCGGATCCGCTTACTAAGGGATTACCACCTAAAATATTTTATGAGTACACTGCTGGTATAGGTGTCATGTCATTTAAGGATATTCAGTTTCAATAGAAGTTTGTGATTTTTAAATGCTCTTATAATATAGACATTTTCAGTTATTTTAGTTTCTAGATATTTTAAATTATTTTTTGCAGAAATAAAGTTTTGGTTTATTCACACTCTGATCTTTTGGTATGGTTTGATCTCTTTAAGGTTTAAGGCAGACCAATTGGAAATAGGCATGTTAAGATCACATTGCATGAAATTTTCATACTACACATCCACATCATGATCCATATCATTCACTTGTATTGACATAGTAATTATTGATGGGTCGAGTTATGATAAATGTAACAAAAGTTGCTTTGATCCTATGTTGATATGATTAATGAATCGAATTGGTTATAGATACATTTTGATAATGACAGTAAAGATTGAGCTCATACGGTTATTTTTTGCGAAATATAATTATAAGTTTACACATAAAGCTCAAGTGAAAAATTGTTGGATTTTTTAATTTAATAATATTAGATACTTAATCTAACATTGAACTTATATGTGAATAATTATGTGTTGTTGATTGTCGTATAAGGTTAAGTCCAATTAAAATGATCAATTAAGATTTTTAATATTATGGACTTTAATGTATCTAATAGGGTGTGAGCCTTTAATGTGTAGAAAACTAATAATATTCTAATTCTACGATGAGCAGAATTAGGAATATCCAGTGACAATAAAAAAATGTTATTTGTATAAGTGGTTATGATTCTCAGGTTACACGTATTATTCTTTTCATTTTTTCTGATAACTCATCATCAGAGAAAGAGCATAGAGAGAATTAAAGAACTCTTTAAGAGAACATGTAGATCTGAAAGGTTAACCACACAATCCTAGAGATTAATTCAGTGTTATAAATTCAGATACACTTCCGCATAATTTGTTATTGATTCTTGATAATATAACATGAATTCTTAGGTTATAGGTTATAATATTTCACTAAAACATTTTATTCTAATATTCATTCGGCAATCGCAAACTATTAACTGAGGACACTTGAATAGCAACACTCACTGATGGTCATTCAGTATGGAGGAAGCCTGAGTGGTCTGTGCAACTCTTATTCTGCTGCAACGACCGAAAATCATTGTAGCAAAGCGAACTAATCTTTGCCCATTTGTCAATTGATAACAATAAATTATTAGAACTACTTTGCATTGCGGAATAATTCAATAAGTTGTATGCAACTATATTTACGTCTAATGCCAAAAGATTAATTTTATTACACGCGGACCAAAATTTTTGCTTTCTTTTTTTTTTTCCCTAAAGCATTCATATAATTTCATTTGCAAAATTTATTTACAAATCTTGCTAGTGATAAATAAATAAACGAGCAATATGCTACTTACTACTTAGCGGTACTTAAGCATTGGCGGTGCTGCACTTACGTAAAGCATAACACTTAACACAAGTCTATTATTTTACTATTATCACGTTTATAACGATTGTTAATCCTTGTTTTTTTAGTATGTGACAACTGTTAGTCTGAAACAATTTTTGGTCCCACGAATGACAAATAAATCATAAAATCAACAAAAAGTGTCATGATGGACGAGAGAGGACCATATGATCACCGGCAGTTGCGCCTCTATTAGCTTGGCCCCACGTGGAGCAAATGTTTGCCGGTCCCCACGCGGACGCGCTTTCACGTTCCCGGAAAATTTTCCTTTAAATTAGTTGTGGCCCGGCTGGCGCGCCTCACAAATTCAAAATATTATAAAAATGACCTGTTAAATTCCCATTTTTCACATATAGCGACACTCCTCGCTCGTTACTTTTGTAACCAATAACTATCACTTTTCACATCACTGAAGACCCCCACACACGCACATTCTCTCTCTCTCATTCTTCACATCACAGAATTTCAACCGTTGATTTCTTTTCAATGATTGATAAAATAATGTTTAATGCAAGAGATAAAAGGGTTATGTGTAACATAAAATTTTAGGAGTAACTTGGCGGGAAATTACTTGTTCGATCATTAAAATTTAAAGCAAGAAAAGTTTTGGTGCGATTGTTTTTTAAATTAAAAAGGTCTATGGGTCATTTTGATAATTTTCATTCACAAGTTTTGAAGGTCGCAGTAAAATGTAAAACTTCTCTAAAATAATAAAATTCCTAAGAAAATCCTCTTGAAGTTACACCAGATTTATGCAAACCTTCATTACTTTTCAAACCAAAGACATTAGATTGCATTTCGTTGAATAATTAGAAAATTCAGTGAAATTTACTCTTCAAATTAGCTTGGTCCACTGTATACAAGGAAACCCAATGTAAAATGGTTACTTACCTCACAACCAAGTTGAAGTTACCATTTTCTACCTAATTGTAATAAATAATTAGAGATAATTTACAATTAAGCAGATAAAATAGCCAATCTTTCCTGGGCAAATAAGAATAATGGTGTCTGGTTCTTACCATCATATCGTGTAACCATGTTATGTGGGACCCCCACCAGATCTAATTAAAATTACTCGACACAATCAATTTCCAGCCAATGATTTTATCACACAATTCTTATTTTACTTGAAACTTTTCTCTTTATTTTAATTTCCTGTTGCCGTGCAGACAAGTAAACGAATAAAATTTTTACCCAACTTTGAAGTCAATTCAACAAGAACCAGTCAATTCTCACCTCCTTGTACAGAGGCTTCCAGCGTCTCTGTATCTCGACTGATGCCCAGTGCAAATTAAAAGCTCAACTTTTAATATGAGGCTGACAAACACAAACTTTGGAATCTCTGGTGTTTGTGTCATCTTTTCAAAATTCCCAAGCCTTTAATTTTCCCAGAAACAAGAGTTGCCCATCTCAAATTGATTCTGCAATTCACAAAAGGCAGAATCTTTTCTGTTAGAAGAGTTAAGAATGGATTCAAGCAAGATTGAAAGAGAAGCAGATTCTGATCATTGTTCTCAATCTGAGATGCTGTCTATAAGTGACAAATATTCTGAGGATAATGATAGAGAAAACAGAGGAGGAGGAAGCACAGAGACAAAGAACAAAATGAAGTTGAGATCATTCAAGCTGTCTAGATTGCCAAGCTTAAGATCATGTGTGAGACCAATGAAATCACCGTCCAGCAAATGTCCTGGCTTGTTTTCTGGTTATACAGCTGCGAGCTCTGAACAATCAAGTTCCTATGCAAGGAAGGAGAGTTTTCAGGCAAGTCATCGAAATTCTTATTCTAATTCTTTTCTTGTTCTCTCTCTCTCTTTCATTTTTCTTTTCTTGTTTTCCTTTTTTTTTTTTTTGGCATTACCTCTTAGAAATTAGAAGTCAGGTTGTTTGAAACCACACATTACTTGCATTTTCTGGGCAGAAATCAGTGGATTCAAGTTTCAAGCCAATGAAAAGTCTAGCGAAAATGTCTAGTATGAAATTTAGAAGGCCCTTGATGAGGAAATCATCTGGAGGAACTGACCTGAAGAAGAAAGTGAAGAAGACAAGATCAATCAAGCTTGCAAGTTCTGGAAGATCGAGACCGTCTACAGAAGGGGAGCATGCTCAATGTGATCAGCCTTCTGAATCCTGTTATAGTAGCAATGATCAGAATATAAAAAGTTCAGATGCTTCTGTGAGAGCTTTTAAAAGAACGGCTACTCTGAGACCTCAGAGGATTTTAACAAAAACTGCTAGTTTGAAATCCAAGAGGTCTCCTATGAAGAAAAGCTCAGAAGTTTCTGAGATAGCAGATCCAAGCATTTACAGAGCAACATGTTCTTCAACTCTCAAAGATGCTAAATTTCCTCACGGCGTGAAGCTTCAACCAGGAGGAAGTGAATCTGAAGGAATTGCAGCAACAAAAGTTTGTACATATTCTTATTGTTCTCTTCATGGGCATGGCCATCGTCCTCATGGCGGTTTACCTCCTCTGAAGCAATTTGTCTCATTGAGGAGGCGATCCTTGAAGTCCCAGAAGAGCATGAAACAAGAAAGTTGCTCTGTTCCTAAGATGAAACGTTCGAGGAGCAGAAGAAAAGCAGTTCAGACAAGTCAGATGGTCTTTAACGGGGATCCCTCTGATCAAGAAACAACCCAAGCCGGAAGAGAAATATCTTCTGTTACTAAAAAGCTGTTCAAGGTTGAGTTTAAAAAAGCAGATGGTCATGGCACAGAAAATGTGAATGGTACAACGAAACCTGTTAAATTGAATCCTGAAGCCAATGATGCAAAGAAGGAAGAGAAAATTGCTGCATCCAGCTATGACAATGGAGATGAGAAGTCCATTCTTATTGCTGATGATCACCAAATCATGGAGCATGGATTACCAAGGCTCAAAGATTCCATTCGATTTGATGATCCATCCTTAAAACATGATGATGTGATAAGCACCAGCCCTGAGGAAGCTCCAGCAGACACCAAAGTTCACAAAGAACTCGATGGAGATACACTTGCACATTTGAACTCGGAAGGGTTCAAACGTAGCAGTGAACTGAAGATTGAAGTTTCGGAAGCCAGTGCAGTAACCAGGGTAATCAATGAAGAAAAGCCGGAAGATTCTGAGCCAAGCAATGATTTACAGGAAGGATTTTTGCAATGTGGAGACTCTCTGCTGAATTGTGCTGCTGACCAATCACAGAAATCCTATATGGGAAAGCCAAGATACAATGGATTATGGGGCCTCATATATCACCATATGGCATCAAGCATCGCTACAGAAGATGAAAATGAGCTGCCTCATAATGGCAAGGAAAAAGCAGAACAGGTTAAAGATGGATGCATGGTGGCTCAGAGGAATAACTCTGTTTCTGATCAGAGTGCTTCTGGAACTGATGCAGACAAGGGCATGGGGGATCTCAATGCAGGTGACCAGAAGTTTGAGCTCTGGCAGAGTGATGCCATTAAGCTGGTACAAGAAGCATTTGATAAAATCCTCTCAGAAATTCCAGATCAGTCATCTGATGATCAATCAGTTACCACTGAAGTAACTTCAGAACAAGAACTCCTAGAAAATAATCATTGTGAAGGCCGACAACAAAGCATCTCAAGTTACTGCAACTGCACCAAAGAGAGTTCAGTACAAAATCCAGAAGAGCCACAACCAGAAGCTGATGATATTAATACCTCTGGAGAAGAGAAAACAGCAATAAATGTGGGCAACAAATCTAGCCAGCCAATTTCCAAGAACTGGAGCAATCTGAAGAAAGTAATTATCCTTAAGAGATTTGTCAAGGCATTGGAAAAGGTGAATAAGTTCAATCCCCGCAAGCCGCAAATCCTACCCATTGAGGCTGATCCAGAAACAGAAAAAGTTCATCTGAGACATCAAACAGTGGAAGAAAGAAAAAATGCTGATGAATGGATGCTTGATTATGCACTCCGGCAAGTTATTTCTACACTAGCTCCAGCTCAGAAAAGAAAAGTAGCTCTGCTTGTACAAGCTTTTGAAACAGTCACCCCACTACCTGAAATTAGTACTCATCTGAGGTCAAATGCAACAGCTTCTTCTCATTCAACTCCACTTCAAGTGTCTACTGATTTCTCCATTCAAAGAGGTGACCAAAATGAATCTGGATTGCTTCATGGATCATCATCTCCTGAAATAAGTATCGAAGATGCAGTAGGCCATGTCAGCAGCCTCGCTTATGCAGAAAAACAAATGCCACAGACATGTTCTAAGTTCCAAGAAAGAAGCTTAGGAATTAGTTGTAGTAACACAGCGGTGGGTCCATTGGCTTCAGAAACTACCCCATCAAACTTGAATGAAGAGGAGGAGGAGACTGCTACTTTCAAGATTGTTAATGAAGAAAACAATTCTATTCTCCCAGATGATCAACCAGGTCTAAATGATGTATCTTTGACAAATTCTGAAGAGCCCATATTGTCTGGTGAACCCTCCTTAAAACCAGATAACAGCAACAGCACCTCTAGTGACAGAAAATCCCTTCTGGATGCCTCAGAAGAAGTACCTTTGACTTCGGACTCAGAATTCAATGATGATGATATCAAAATCAACAGCAAGAGACTGGAGACTGGTAATTTACTTAATGCAGCTGGTAAACAATCATGCCAGTCCAAAGGCTTAAGCCCAGAAAATTTTGTGGAATCATCTGCATTTAGCAATGTGCTCTCTTCCATTGCCTTTTCTGAACCCTTGAAGGAACCAAGGGCTGTTTGTGGAGAAGAAGCTAATACCAAATACAAAGTCCTCCAAAAGTCTTCTGCACTAGAGGAATCAGAGCCCAGTGATACCATTGACATGGAGCAACAATCCAAGTTAGAAAAACAGAAATACATGAGGCTGTGGTACTTATTATATAAACACATGGTATCAAGTGGCGCTGAAGCTGGAACAGAACCAAATTCTGAGGGTTCACACAGGGAAGAACAAGGGAGCAACAACAATGCCTTGCTTGGAATGAAAGATGCCGATTCATGTAAGAATTTTTTGCAGATGAATCAAAAACTAGTGGACAATCAAAATGCAAACTGCCAAAAGATCGAATGCGACCAGAATGAAGCCATAAAAATCATTGAAGAAGCAATAGATGAGATTCATATTCAAGATGATTCAATGGAAGATCCACCAGTAACAGGCAATATGATTCCAGAGCAGGAGCTCCAGGAGAAACACAGTGAAGATGGGGAAATTTTCATTGCTACTTCCACTGATTCTTCTAAAGATAGCGATAGAGAATCTAACAACACCAAAGTGGAGAATGATAAAACAGTGGATCCAAGAGAAACAAGGCTTAATTCAAAAAGCATCCCTGCCCCAGACAAATCAGAAGCATTTTCAAAGTCATCAAATAAATCTAAGCCACAAGTGCAGAAGAACTGGAGCAATCTGAAAAAGGTCATTCTCCTTAAGAGATTCATCAAGTCATTGGAAAAGGTGAGGAAATTCAACCCAAAGGAGCCACAATATCTGCCGTTGGAGCCTGACAAAGAAGCAGAGAAAGTTCATCTCAGACATCAAAACATGGAAGACAGAAAAAATGCTGAGGAATGGATGCTTGATCGTGCACTTCAGCAGGTGGTGGCTAAACTAACTCCAGCTCGGAAAAGAAAAGTAGAACTGCTCGTAGAAGCTTTTGAAACAGTCACTCCTATGTTGGAAGTTAATGCAGTATCTCCCCAGCCGAGACTCATAAATGGCTGAGATAGTCCATAAGGTAATAATAGCACCCTTTTCTCAGTTTTTTTTTTTTATTTTTTTATTCCATTCACCTGTCTTTATGAGGCAAGAATTCTGTTAGTTGCGAGATAAGCTCCAATCCAAACAAGGAATCCAAAAAATCATTCTTCTTAAAGGCTTAAAGCCCGTGATAGGAAAAACATATATCACTGTGAAGAACAAAGTTTCATTAATAAACAAGTCATTTACTTAATGCCATCAATCAGAATTAATTATCCTTGAGAAGCTCAATTCAATGTTTTTCCTCAAGCTTAGAATTAGCATAGCTTCCAAATGTAAGATTGATAGAGTATCAAATAAAAACCAATTAATCTTGATTGATAGAGTATCAAATAAAAGTCAATTAAGCTTTTATGTTGAGAGATACTTTGATCTCATGGTTGATTTATCTATATTGACAGGGCTTTTCTTCTATGTAAAATGAATGTGAAGGAATAGCCAAAGCAGCAACTTATTGATGATCATTTAAGGTGGCTCCACGGCAAGGGGGCGAAGGGGATGTAAGCCTTAGTAGACAAACTAAGATTAACTTTTATCAATTTAAAATGAAAGCAGTATAGCAGATAGATATGAATCATTATTCAAACAAGAAAAATACTGAGTTATGATGTTTTGTAAATTACATAGCTTATATCAGAGTGTTTAGGATAATAATTAGAAATGCTAAAATGTAGTTTTCAATTTTGGAAAGCAATAAATGAAGTTTTAACCTCCTTCCTGTCTCTTTATAAATTATATAGTTTCTGCAAGCGTAAATACTGCTTTTAAGTTAAATGGACTGGATGTTGCTGCATAATGAGAACAATAAAATCTTATCAGACTGAATTAATGAGACTCAGAGTGAGAAGATGTTATCTAATCAGTATAGAGACCATAATTTCTCCTCTAAAAGATTTGGGGAAGTTCAAAGATGCTTTGCCCCTGCTTGATTTGATGAATCTCCGACTTGGTATTGAATGTTAACATTATAATCCAAAATAAGAGACCACAGACCAGGATCAGTAGTAATTTCTGGCATATCAATTTTGACTTCGGTTTGACTCACAAGCAACTTCTTCCCCATCGAAATTTGGCGGCAAATTTATTTTTAAGCACCTCTCCATAACTATTTCAAAATAGAGTTACAGGTCAGACGTTTATCCAAGTTGGTTACTAAAAATACACAACACCGCCACCGCTTAACAGAAAGAATCAAACAAATTCAAAGGCAGCAAGCAAATGCAATAGCTGCAGAACGTATCCATTCAACCAAAAGAAAGGAAAAAGGATTAAAAAATAGCCAATAAAAGCATTACATATAATCAAACACTTGGCATATACCACGTAAGGAAAATGAATTTCGGAAACGAACATATACCTAACAAATGCCGTTATTTAGCTGGCTATTATTCCCCATTTGAAATTTGGGATGAAGCGGCTTCGGTTCCTTTTTTTTTTTCTTCCCCTTGGGGAATTTCAATGCAATTGAATTAGCTGACAGCTTAGCGTTTTGCAATGGGTTCCATTTTCATCTCCACAGTTTAGCTCGTAAGAGAGTCTCTCTTCACTAACTTCAGTTGGAGAGGCACTGCGTCTTGGTCCGCTTGGACAGTTCCCGGGTAGGAACCCGATTGTACCTAACCGGGGAAATTTATTTTCTTAATTTTTTTGAAAAGAAAAATCACAGTTAAAAAAAAAATTCACATTTATCATTTTGCTTTAAATTTAATTTTATATCATTTTCTTTAACCAGTTTTGTAGCTTTTTTCTAGTTAGTTTTTACAAAACTAAAATTTTCCTTAATTTTATCCTTTAAATTAGTTCTCAAATAATGAATGGTTGTATAATTTTTTTTATAAAGTAAATAATTATAAAGTTTAATTGACTTTTTTACTTGTGAAAAATATAACATAAATTAATTTCTGAAAGAGCATGTACATGTGTTACCAAAAAATAATTCTATATTTAGAATCTCAATTCTTGTATGATAAAACTAAAAAATCCTAGTTTTAAATATTAAAAAACATTTTTTTTTCTTTTCAAAACCTTTTAACTATTAAGAAGATTATTATTCTATTCATATTAGTAATTTTTTTTAATACTTACAGTATATTTCAATAAGATTATAATTTTCGTATATTTTATTAAAAGTCGAGACATACTTTAATATAATAAATCCGTCGAAACCCACCTTAATATAATCCATTAAAGTCCATCGTGCAAGTTCTGATTACAGTCCATTTGAAATTTGGCGTCTCTGCCAATCTCCTTAACCCTCTTCCAATTTGTTGCCCCTACTGTCCCTCCACTAAGATGCTTTCCTAATTAAGTTTATAATTTTAAAAAATCACTAATATAACAGCCTTGAATACTTTGATGAATCACAGAAGCTTCCCAGCAGTTGGCTACACACACGCACACACAGAGATACACATATATATATATACCCTCTGCCCGCAGAACTTCCATCAGTTTTTTGAAGCACTTTCCTTCGCTTCATCTTGCTATGCTGAAAATTGGAAACTAGTAGAAAGCAATCGAAAGCAAATCTGAGTGTCATGCTGCATAAATACACATGCTCATTAAGTCCTTCACCGTTGGTCCACTTTCCACAAAGAATCTAAATGCTTCACCAAGGAAAGTTAAACAACAAACTGTGAAGTATTGTGACCACCGATCGCCAATTGAAGTGGAACATGTAACAGATGGGGTGGAATATAAGACACGCTGCAGCACAACAAACAAAGATGAAGTATACAAAAATGATTTTGCCAAGGAAAACATTTCATTCTGCATAACTTGACTACGAGAATTGTTATCAACTGAAAACTTGGCTAAAAGAAAATTACAAAAGCTACTAAAGAGACATTTTAAAATGCCGTACAATAAGCACAGACAAAAAGGAAAAACAAGAAATAAAAAAATACAAACTATATCATCTACTCCTCTTCTTCTGCATCTTTATTCTTCTTTTTCTTCTTTTTCTTTTTCTCACTTTTATCAGCTTCAACATTTTCGCCATTATCAACACCCTTAACCTCCTCAACTTCTTTGTCTTTCTTCTTCTTTTTCTTCTTCTCAGACTTCTCTGTTTCAGGTGAGCCAACTTCCTCCTTGTCTTTGTGCTTCTTTTCCTTAACCTTCTCAGTCTTTTCCACCACCTCTGTGTCTGCACCAACATTCTCTTTGTCCTTCTTCTGCTTCTTCTTCTTCTCTTTTTTCCCAACTTCAATTTCCTCAGCCTTGTCTTCCTTCACTTTCTTCACCTTCAGAGTTTCTTTCTTCTCAACCTCTACTACTTCTTCAACTTTAGCTTTTTTAGCATTCAAAGCAGGGCTATCACCACTTGCATCTAGTTTGCGCTTTTTCGCTTCAGCAGTCTCTTTCTCAGCTAAGGTCTGTTCAGCTGCAGCTGCAAGGCCAGCGACCACAGAATCCCCACCAGGTGGCAAAACCACATTTCTTGTCCACTCTAGAGGTGTTTTCTCATTCGGCTTCCCATGCTTATCTAACTTCCCTTCAGCAATCAATTTCTTCTTCATAGAAGCCCTCGGTCCCAAACCCCATTTTCTTGGATATGTATCCCTATCCATCACCACCCTCTTGATCCTCGCCACCACACCATGATCACAAGTCGCCATCACAGCAGTAGTCATCTCCGCAATCCCCAAAGCAATTGCCTCCCCTTTTGTAGTCATCAAAACAACTTCCTCACCAACCTCAATGTCATTCTCAAACCTCAACAACCCAGGAATCATCAACTTGGCTCCGTAACAAATAGCATTCACTGTTGTATCTTTCACAACCAACCTCTTGTAACTAGTCAAAAGCACTTCAAGAGGCATAATCACCCTCCTCAAATAAGCATCATCTCTATAATTATCATATAACCATTGCGCATCCATCACATCGTGCATAGTCACCATATTATCATTCTCCCCCAAGATCCCAGACCTAACCCTCCTCAACTCCTGCATATGCCCACCAACGCCGAGAATCAAACCCAAATGCACACACATAGTCCTCACATATGTACCAGCCTCACAAGAAATCCAAAACACAACCAAATGCCTATCCACATCATACTCCAGCAACTTACTTTCATATATAGTCCTAATCCTAAGCTGCCTTTTCACAGCAGAGATCAATGGCGGTCTCTGAAAAACAGCCCCAGTTAAAGCCTCAAGCGCCCGAGCCACTTTTGCAACATCGGGCACTTTATCATGCAATCTAGCAACACAAACGTACTCTTTCCCAGCACCTTGCTGAGACTTAACAAGACGGGTGGCTCTATCAATACAAACAATTAGATTACCGGTCACTTTGGGATCCAAAGTCCCGCTGTGGCCAGTCTTGTCGACACGCAAGATGCGTTTAATCCAGGCGACGACCTCGTGGGAAGATGGGTTAGCGGGTTTGTCCAGATTGAGGATTCCGTACCTGATGTAGTCGGCGAGAGGGCGCTTGAGAGGGGAGTAACCGTTGGGAAGAGGCGTGTAGTGTCCGGTTCGTACATTGAGGCGGTCGTAGTTCTTCAAGAGAATCGGCCACTGAGAGGTGTCGATAGAGGGAGTGAAGCTCTGGGGCTTGATGATATAGTCCTTGGCGGTGGTGTTGTCGTCGTTGGCGTCGGCGGAGTCAGTGGTGAGGGCTGCGGCGTCATTTTTTGCGTCAGCTGATGCTAATTTCTTTTTGTGTTTTTTCTTCTCAGAGCGGGAGAGCTCAACTTCAGACATGATGGGCGAATGTGAATGTGTGAGTGTGATATGGTTTTAGGGGTTTACTAGGGTTCAAGATGGAGGTGGCTAAAATGAAGATATATATGCGACGGAAAATGAGGATTTTATAGCAGTTAGGGTTTTGGGGTTTAGGGAAGAAGGTGCTGGAGTTACTGAGAGAGAGTGTGCGTGAATTTTAGGGGGTTCGGCTTGGGCTGTTTCTCAATTGGGCTTTCCTTTTCTCGGATTAGGCTCTACGGTTAATAGACACGGGCTAGGTTTAGATTTTAGGACCATCTAAACATTTATTTTTTTCCGAGAAGATTTATATCTTAAAATTCAATCTGTATCCGGATTAAATTTTTGACATCGGATTCATAAAAAAAATATGCCGATCTAGATGTGGGTAAGATTTACATACATTACGAGTGAATTTTTTAGATATTTAGATCTGCATATTTTTAAATTTAATAATTTATTTAATAATATCAAATAAAATTTAATTATAATTTAAAAATCAATAATTTAACATTAATTCAACATAAATGACATATAACACCGTAATAAATTTAAAAATGATAATTTCACAATATAAATTGAATAAAAATAAAAATTTTTTAAGGTTAACTGATTCATTACAATGTTATTTAACTATTATTATTGTTGTTGTTGTTGTTGTTGTTATTATTATTATTATTTTAGTTTTTAACATATATTTCATAGTCAATGAAGATTATAAAGTTAATTATGCTTATAAATATAAATAAATAATGTAATTTATATATTATTAATTAAAATTTTATTAAATAAATTATTTATTCATAAAATAATACGAATTCAAATATTTGACTTTTTGAATCTGGATCTTCCAAATCCAAATGGATAATCTGGATCCAGAGTTTATTGCCAACCCTTCACAACATAGTCTTAAGTTTATAGAACTAATACAGGCCTAAGCAAGGGTGAGCAAAAAGGAAAAAAATAAATAAAATCTTTTACTATAGTTTAGTAAAATGGGGTTATACAATCTTTTTAATCTACGAGGGAATAACTACCCTAAATTGAGTAGAGGAAAGAAAAAGAATACAATAGATAAGAATATGTTCATCTATCTCTTTTTGCATCGAAGAAAGTAGAAATTTTTTTAAAAAATTATTTGAAATTATTTTTCCTATGATAATGTATGATTTTTCAATAATATGCTTTGGATTAAATGTTGTAATCATTGCCATTGATTTAAATATATAGAGATGATAATGCATATTTGATTTCTTCATCTTTGTGCAGGTCATTAAATGTTTTTACAAGGTCTGATGTTCTTTTTCTACAATGGCATTAGATCATAGATTTTAATTATTGTTATAAATAATCGACTAAGTACTTGTTTCGTATGATTTATTTAATGATTATAATTATTTATTTAATTAAATAAATTCTTATCGTAATTTCTATTATTATTTAGTTGTTCTCCTAGTAAAGTTTTGTAAACTTTTTTTTTTTAAGAAGTAAAGCTTTGTAAACTTAAATAAACTATTTTGTCTCTACTATTAAAAACTGAAAATTTAGGCTTTTGAGAGTAGAGCTTGAAAAATTTCTTTTAAATATTAAAATATCTAAAATAAAATTTACCTATTTAAAAATTTTATTTTATTCTTTCTATGACATTATTTTAAAAAAATTACCTATTAAAATAATTTCATAAATTTTTAATAAAAACTTTTATGGCCAACTAGACAACTAAAATTTTTTGAGTAAAAGCTCTATTAATAAAAACTCTATTTAAAAAACGGTATCAAATAGAGCCTACGTATATCTTTTTCTAAGTTTATAGTTGTGATTTTTTAAGTAAAGTTGTAGTATATTTATGTCACTTGAATTCAACATGTTACCAAAACTAATTACTCATTTTTACAACTGAAACAATTTCATAATTTTAAATTCTTATTTTTATTAATTGACTTTTTTTTTTTGAAATCACTCTTAGGCTAAGATTGGCGTGAGACATCATCTCTCTCTTCCATTACAACGGCCAAACCAAGTGGACCATGCGAGTTAATTATATTTTTCATAATTGAGGTGCGCAATATATCGTTATAAATTTCCAAATGAAAATTCACACCGTAAAATGATGAACGTTATTGGTAGCTAGAGAGCTTGTTTTTTTAAAAAATATTATGGCACGTGGGCTTCCTACGACGTATAAGAACTTTCATTACAATTAAGAAACTTCTATTCTGATTGTAAGAGCGGTCAATATACAACAATTTAAAATTAATATCGTATTCATGTGACAATATTCAAATCCAAATCCTACGCGCAAGACATTGACCTTCTTGAAGCCTTGAAGCCTTGAACCCGCCCGTCAAATGTTTGGATTATATATAAATAAAGAACAGGATCACCTCATTAATTCATATAACAAAACATAACAACTCTTCGCTATTTCTGTTCCAAAATCTTATCATATATTTTTTCTTTTTTCTTCATGGCTGGCCTTCAGTATTATTTCTTTCCTACTGATTTCTTTTACCCTCGTCCGCCGGCATCATCCGTCAACGGCGGCGGCGACGACACTGCTAGCCCAAAGCCGATTCTTTCCGCTGAAACCCTGAAGAGAGATGACGTTGATGAAAAGCCCGAAGCAATAATATTACGTCATCACAAAACGCACCAAAGAAAGCTATCATCACAAGCAACACAATCAAGGCTCAGGAGGATATCAATGCCAATATCGCTAGCCAGTACTGGGATTAATTAATTCAGCGGGCGGATGAATTAATTTGGAAGTATGTTATGCATGTACGATTTTGTTGATGCCTTTGTATTCTTATTTGGCATTTGTATACATTTTCATTTTGGAGTAAAAATCTTCAAATTTTTCGAGTCTTAGCTACACTTTGAGGCTCTCTAATTCCTTAATAATTAGTAATATAGTCTTGCGGGTAACTACTCCTTTATTCTTGCAACTCGAGCCAACCATATGTTTTTTTTTTTTTTAAATAAAGATTCTTTAAGATACTTGTATCGTTATGAAATTTATATTATTACTTTCTTAGCAACAGAATTTGACAGTTTAAGAATAAAATTGTATTCATTTATCGACATATTAATTTAAAATTCAGACAAATCTAATATGAACGTGTGAAAAGTAAATAATAAAATGAAATAGATTTTGATACAAGCAACGGATTCTTTCTCTGTTTTCTAATGTCTCCCGAGAAACCTCATTCGACCTCAGCGAACCGATCGTTTTTATCCGGTTCGATGAGAGACGAACCGGAAAACGGTTCGGTTTTCCACATAAGAAGAAGTTGAAAAATAAAAGAATGGATTGAAATTTTAAGCAAAACGGCAGCCCAACGCACTCATCAAACCGGTCCCCAACGAGCCGAAGACGCTGCTCGTAGCCGCGCCGTCGATAGCTTATCGTAGCACTGCCGTGAGTTCCGTTTTTGTTTTTTGTCCAATTTTTATCTCCGCTTTCATTTCGTAATTGAGAAGATTTGATTAAATGAAAAGGAAAATGAAACTGTCATGCTCCTATTATTATCGTTTCTCATTGCCATTCTGTTTGTCTGGGTCAAGTCTGCAGCAATTCCTAATCGGTTATTTGATGCCTTTCAAGTACTGAAGCATGCGGAAGGCGTTGAAACATACGATTAAGAGCATGTAGGTGATTTTATTTTTATTATATTTATTCTTCTTTTGCTTCAGAAATGCTACTGTAATGCTTTATTTTTCGGCTTTTTAGCTGCCATATCGCCACAAAAATTTTCCTAACACCGAGCCAATTATGATGCCGGAGTTCGTTTTACATTGTAGAAGATTCTGACATGGCAGCCAAAAAGCTCAAGTATACGGGGAAGAATAAGGAGGAGAGGAATAATAATCAAAGTGAAAGTACCTTTGCATCTCCACCTCATATATTCCAAACCTTAATTTCCCAATTTCGCTCTCAAGAGGTACCCTTTGCTCGCACAGCCATATATATTTCTGATAAATTGATGAATATTCAATTTATAAATCGTTTAAGTGTCTTAAATTTCAGGGTCTAAAGCTGCCAGTTTTGAAGAGTTTATATTACCTACTGAATTGCTTGTCGTTGAATGAGGCAATAAATTTGTCCGATGAACAGTTCAATGTGTGTGGTTTCGTGGTTAAGTTTGATGAAATCTGTAGCCTGTCAAGTGTTTTGTTTGAAGAATCTAATAACAGGTTTAATCGGTTGTTTTATGCTAATGAACAAGGTCAAGGTTTTTCGGGTTTGTATTTGTCGGCTTACATTGAAGAGCTAACCCTGCTTTTGAGGTGTTGTATGGTTATTTTGACCTTGTCCTGGGTGTGTGACCAAAACATTTTGATACAAAATGGCCAAGTTCTACTTTTGATACTTCGTAAATTGATTTCAGTGGAAGTGAGTTGGGGAAATGAGAAAACAGAAACGTCTGTCGGCATCCCAGAGTTGGTCCCTTGTGAATACACACATCTGTGTTTGCCGGGATCTTCCAATCAATCTGTTGTGAGTGCATTGCTTGAGGTATTTACAGATGAGCTTTTGATGCATAAATCATTGCAAGAATGCTTTCTGTTAATTGATTCTGCATCTTCCACAAGTAAAATGCTTTTCAGTTGCCACTTTGCTCATGGTGATATTGGAACCGTGTTGGAGGTGATTGCTGCTCATTTTATCAGATCATTTTCTATTGAGCAATCATTTGGAGGTTTCCTCGACAGATTAGTTTGGCAGCGCGAAAATGATTACAGGATTCCAAATATGAGCTTGACTGCTTCCTTATCCTTGCTTCAGAACCCCATCATGCTTTCTGCACCAAAAATGTTTCAGGCATATCTGATTCTATTGGTAGCTGAAGCTGTAGGTATAGGCATGTGTTCTAAGCATTTGAAACCACATATTACAATCACAGATTACCTAACAGCATTTGAAAGGTCAATCATTTTGTATGCTAGACACATGCCAAGCTTGGATATGGGTGGTGATCCTATAGGTTGTAACCGTTCAACTGTTAAATCATGTATGCTTGGGAGTAGTCAGCTAACATATGAGTCTTATCTTCAGCCGGTCACTAGGAACATGATTAATCATGTAGTTACCAAGTTATATGTTTACTGGGATTCTTATGTAAACAATAGATCCAAATTTGATATGCTGGATACCTCTATTGCATATGTGAGGGAGAGTTTGTATCTTTTTGATAAAACATTTGAAGATAAAATCTTGTCAGTATTAACTTCCCTTATAATTAGAGGCTCTTCAGATGATATGTGTGATACTAAATTATGGAATGAGGTTAGAAATCCTGAAGACATACTTCTTCTTGCTTCGATATTGAAGTTAATGAGTAGTTCAATGTCACAAGCTATTTGGTGTTTAAGGCGTGGTAGCAGCTCCGGTTGTCTAAAAGCATTGCAGGATGTTTTGTTACGCAAGGAATATGATTTCATAGTGCATCTTGTTGGTGGCTTTCAACAATATAATTTACATTTATCGATTCAGAAGTTCGTAACTGAAATGATGAAGGCTCACCCAACAAGGCATAAGGAGTCAAAATGGATGCTTTTCCATTTTTCAGGCTTGCTATCATCAACTTATGTTAGCAGGCATGATTTCTTCCTTAAGGAGTGCATATTTACAGTGATGTCCTTGTTAAATTTATTTGCATTTGAAGAGGGTGATTTAGATGCACTGGCATTGCCGTTCAATTCTGGATTGGGATCTGTTTCATCTAAATCTTCAGAAAAAATCAGACAGGTATGCTTATGCCTTCCCAGATCACTTTGTAAAGTTCATTTTTGCTCTATCTACCCTATTTTAAAATTATCACTTAATGCTGCAGGCTTTACGGGTACAAAGGACCAGCAGCAAAATTGCTTCAAAATTTCATAACATTCAGAAATTGTACTTGGGGTACGTCATTATCTTCTGTTTACTGATGTTGAGCATGTTGTGAATGTGTTGTTTCAGTTGCCTTCTTCATCGCTATATGTAATGAACTTGTACTGAATTTGACATGGTTCTAGGTAGAATCTACGTTGTATTTGTGTTTCTTTGCAAGCAGGTTCATCTAGCTCTGTACATTTTATAAAGTACTACATTATGATCTGTGATTTCTTTGTGATAGAAGTTTGAAATTTGTGAATCATTTGTGCACTTTTTGGGTGTCTGCCTAAATTAAAATAAAACTCAACATTTATTGTGGTTTATAAGAATGCTACTGACACCTCAAGAAAGAATCACTGTATTTTGCTTTTCAGGTTGTAGAAAATACTTCCAGGATGCATCTTTTCTTGTGTTGGTTTTAAAGGAAACATGACCTTATTGGAAAATGAATTTAGCTTTCACTTTGCTTTGTTAGTCTGGAATTAGTTGACTACAACTTATTTTGCTCCAAAAGGTTACTACTTGATATGGGAAAAGAGCACTATAATGAAATTAAACTTGACATTGAAGTCATATTTGATATCTGGCCGGATAATTTAGCATGCTATTCTAGCAATTAAAGATTTTAATAGAAAAACTTCACCAGGTGCAATTGCTCTTGCAAATCATTGGATATTCTTTAGCCAATAGATATTTTTCTTGAATATTCAGGGAACTATATAGAACTATAGGACTTTAAGTATGGGGTCAACTCATACTATCTCAGTAAAGCCCAATCTATGGTTCCCTCTTTAAGTTTGGCATCGACCAGGACATTTCTACATGTATAGGTACTTTTTACGCTTGTCTTATTTATGTTGGATTCTGACCCAACTTGTTTGTTATTATTGAAAACCAACCCACTCAATTTTATGGTAACTTTGCCCTGAAGGGTGTGGCTGAGTGGACAGTTTTTTATTGGTTAGTTCAAATCTTTTTTTTTGGGGGGGGGGGGGGGCGGAGGTGGGAGGGGGAAGTAAAAATGTGAACTTGAATGATATTAGAGGATAAGCAGTAATACAAGAAATCACAAAATCAAAAGTCACCATAAACTTTTACATTTTTATTTTTAAAGATAAGTGGGTGGGCAAAGTCCAAATTCATTTTTTACTCTTCTTTTGTTGTGCTGCAGTAAGAGATATCATTCAAGTTTACACAAAAGAAACAAAGACAACCAAACAAGAACTTCAGAAAATGCCTGTCCCCTGAATGACATGGAATCTTCTATAAGCATGGAAGAGGACCCAGGAGAAGTCTGTAATGGGGAGATCTTTCTCAAATGCATACAAGACAGTTCCCGACAATCATCTGATATTGATGATTTAGCTGACTTTATTGAGTGCAAACCGGGTAAGGATTATTCTGCCTGGTTGAATAATCGAAAATTTTTCAGAATATGGAAATCTAGGAGGAAGGCAGTTACTTGGTGTGACAAATGGAAAAGGAAATGTAAATATAGTAGGAAATGGAAATGAAACATACTTTCTGTTTGTAGGTTTACATTTGATGTTCATAGAAGTTGTAGATTAAGTTCCTTGTTCTTGTATAACTGTTGCTAGCCAGTAGCCTGTTACATTCCCCTCAGCGGTGAAACAGTTGTCTGAATAACTTTTGTACGAATGGGGCATAGCTTAGTGTTTAATTGTTGGTATCAGCAAAAATCTTCATATTGCACGCTAATTTGAGATCTAAAACATTTCCAAATCTTATATGGAAACTGAGAATTTGGTAGAATGTTTTTGTTTTTTTATTTTTTTGTTTTTTGTGGTCTTTTTTTGGGGGAGGGGGGGGGGGGGGGAGGTGTAAATCCTAGAAGGAACAATAGTGATCTTTTTCAATATTTAAGTTAAAAAGGTGTAGGTGCTAGCTAATTCATTTTCTACGGTTTGATGTTTTGACCCCGCTTATATGTGTAGGGGAAATTTTAATTACCAGTCATGCTATGTTTAAATTAAAAAGGAGGTCAAATGTTGAACTAAATGAAAAATCTTCAAGCAGCTTTATTTCAAAGACCTTTCTCCCGTTTGTTTTCATACTAGAATATTCGGTTGATTGCCTTCGCATGATTGTATGAATGCCCTAACTGAATTCAATTCTTCTTTGCCTTCTACTAGAAATTCAACTAACTATTTATTATTTTTACAATTAAAAAGTAGGTATCGGTTCCTTATCCTCAACTAGGTTGTCTGTATTTGATCATCCAGGTTGGCTATATTTGTTCATCCGATAATTTTACAGTGGAATTTGAGGAATAAATAAACTCAGCTTTTGGAAATTTGATTATATAGGGGTTCATCGTTGAAGATATTATTTTTAAAATTGTGCGACTCACAAAAGTAATGAACCATCTATATTTATTTTTTTTCCTTAAAGAGAAAGAGAAAGAAAAGAGAGGGGGGGGGGGGGGGGGAGGGGTATTGCTCTTCCAGTCATTGACTAATGTAAATTAGTAGTTGAACATCAAAAAGGGAGCTCCACTTTCTTTGAAGAGTGACGTTATGAAGTCGGATATAAATTTAGTGACAATTAACAAACTATTCATTTTTTAGTACTGTAAAATTATTTTATTAATGATATTATAAAAAGTTAATACTACTAAACAAATGATATTCATTGATTGGTTATGTATTATTTTAGAATGTAAACATTATGTTAAAACTTTGTAAATATATACTCTTATTTGAATTATAGACTTTCATCACATCAATGCCATAATTCACTTGCATTCTGAGGTTCAAGAATTAAGACTCCCAAGATCATACATAAATAATGTCTTAAGAAGGTTTTCATTCTTTAAACCTTCTTATTTGTTGCTAATTTCACCTTTAGCCCTTCAAATTGCAAAATTCTACCTTCACCTTCACTCCTGAAGGATGCAAGGATGGTTCTAAATAGATGTATATCTATATTTTAGTAAATATAATTAAAATAAAGTAATAATACAGTTATAAATTTATTTTATATAAATTGATGTAACATTAATTTATTAATTAAATAAAAATATAAAATAATTAAAAAAATTAATTTAATCAAGAGATATTTAATTTAATTAATTAAATTATATCACATTAATTTATAAAAAATTATATAAAAATTATAATTATATTTTTTTAAACAAAAAAATTATTTTATCATCTCACTACCACAAGATAGTAACATCCACCCTTTGACAATAATAAAAGTGATTAGCGTTTATGCTTTTTAATAAGCGAAAGCAATTTGGGAATTAATTGCTTCTTAGCTCAAAACAGAAGCCAAATTTTTTAAGGCATAATGTGGGTCAGAAAAATTTTCATTATACCTATATTTCAAGGTATAACTAGGATATCTTAGTTATACATTTTATGAATTTTTCAAGATATAACTAGGATATCCTAGTTACACATTTTACGAATTTTATTTTATTTATATTATGTTTGCTTTCGAAAACTAGCTTCTTTACTATCCATTTGATTTTTTTTTTTTAAAGCTTTATGTATCCAAGGGTGAAGCTCTGAAATGCCCAAAGAGCAGAAAAAGAAACCAAAAATCAATTGAAAGACAGAAATAATTATTCACATCTTGGCCTCTCGAGGTATGTTTTATGCTGTGGCTCCCGCTGAGGTAAACTATAATCTCATTGACCCCCTAATAGCTCTTTAGGGACACATTGGATGATCGAAGAGGAATGGACAATGGATGATTTTGTCGAAGATCCAAAATTAGGATGCTTTTCCAGAAAACAAAATCGTTTACCCCTTTGGGGAAAGTTCATTGGTGAAAAAAAAAAAAAATCATACCTATCATCAGTAATCAATCAAGCAGTCTCTTGTTCTGAGAGTATTCTAGCCCAGTGGCTCGATCAAGCGACCAAGAAATTGGAAGCCCAACTATAGCACACCATCTTAACTGCAAAAGAGCCGCTGTAAATGCAAGATTCTCATCGGAATCTTCACAGAATTGGAGTATTCGTAATTCAGCTTCCGCGTTTTCAGCAAGGATGAGATCCTCAAAATCTGACCTCTTTTCTTCTAAAGTGCTAACTTCTTCACAAAGCATTCGCATACTTAGCAACTGCAATGCTTCCATTGCAGCATTGTTGAAACCACAGTTTACGTATCCAGAAAAAACAAAATGGCAGGTTGATGGATCTGGCTGGACTTTGTTTTGGTGCATCTGCTCAACGATAAACTCAATTACATCTATCCTTCCCTGCCATCCAATCATGAAAAGCAAATGCAATGTAAACCATTTGTGCCTTGGTGCATGGATTAAATGGCCTTTGTGATAAAACAAAGAACAAAAAAGAGACTAATTTAAAAGTGTGGAGAAATAGGAAACATGAGATGCTTCACCTTTTCACTGGCCTTTTTAAGAATTGTATTATACAACAGAACATCATGTGGAATCCCTTCTAAGCTAACATGATCCAACAGATTTAATGCTTCATCAAAGTTTCCATAGTCCAACAGTATCTGACATAAAACATCCTCAACCATTAGAAATAACTTTCTGGCATTACTTATGATAAGACAAGTAATTGTAACTGTTTTGACTTGATTTAACTTCTCGAACAGGATAAAACAAAAGTATAAGAATTAATGTTACTCGATACATCAGTAACAAGAGAAACAGATACCTTTATAAGAGCAGTATATGTCATTGTCTGTGGATAAAACCCATCCCGCACCATCATGGAAACTAGTGCACAAGCAGACTTGAAGCATCTTATAATGCTACAGCAATCAATCATTATGTTGTAAGTTGCAGCATTAGATGGAATACCACAAGGTTTCATTTGTTTGAATATTTCGATAGCCCTGCGACTCTGCTTGTCAAGGTAAATTGATAATTAATAGTCAAAATACATGATAAGTATGAGCCTACAAATCATCTCGCAGTAATTGCAAACTGTAGCTAATTCATTAGGTGTACTTACTTCCTGAACTTCAACAAGCGAATGCAACACTGTATTATAGGCAGGTGTTCCCAAGAGAGTTTTGCTATCACGGAAATACTGGATGAGTTCTCTTATCATTCCCTCTGCTCCAAGAGCTTTAAGCTAAAAAAGAAAGAAAAAAAGAGGAGGAAGATGGTGTACCCTCAGAGATGGACAAAATGGTAATGACAAGGCTTTGTGTCACAAAAAATGCAAACAAGGTCAGCACACAGTGACATTTCCATTTTATAAGAAATGTTGAAATAAGAAAAATACGAAGGCTAAAGAGCTTTGTCATTAACTTGTTACAATAAAATGGAATTCAGAAGTTCTTAATAATGTTATAAACTCGCGAAAACTTAGTATTAAAGTACAATTCAAGAAGCAGTACCCAGTCAGATGCTTACTGTAGCACTTTTCATTAAATCAGCATGACATTTTACATAATTTCCGAGCCACAGTTACCCATACATGGTGCATCCAGAGGGCACATGGTATTATTTCTGAGAGACTTCCACCAAAGGAAGCCTATTAAGGACATTGGTCCCAGGCCAAATAATTTCAGAGGTCACTTGAGGGAATGTAACTAGGATATCTCTTAATCCAGAAATTAAAAGAGCTACCTTTCAGTAGCCATATGAAAAAATATATAAAATAAAGTGCGAATTCTAGTCTAAGGTTTTAAGCAGTGGAAAAATTCATTAATCATCCATGGAAAAGGCATGGATAATACAAGACAGGAATTTACCAAGTTTTTCATAGATATATGACTGTGCTGAATGTTGTTCCTTGCCATATCCATCTGTATGGCATTTATCCTTTTAGCTGAATCCACCTGTGAAAACATATTGCCCTCTTCATATGGGGCATTCACATTACCAAATAATGAAAACAGCAGCTCGTAAGTCCTGATATCTGGCCTCAGTTTTAATTGTCTCATTTTAGCAAATATCTTAACAGCTTGTTCAGGTTTATCCTGCAATGTTTAGTTAAAAAAAAAAAAAAAAAAAACTGTCATGGTAAAAAACAAGAAGAATTGGAAAATAACAAGTCCCAATGAACTTCAGTAAAGTAACACAACAAAGAACAAATGTTTTCTTTTCCTTGACAAAATTAGTTACATAGAAGCAGTAGAAGTCATGATGATACCTATATTTCTCTGCCTTATGCATAGAAAGACTAACTTCATATGCCTAGTTCACATTTATCTACTAATATTAGAACCAAAACATGCAGACTCTATCCAAGCAAGACCAAAACTATTTATGCTAGCTTGCTGAAGCCTTCACCATAAGCCTAAAGCAACTTTCAATACAGCAAAATTAAAGCATGTTGATCTGCCAGCACCATCCAACCTACTCTTTTCCTAAATGTTCATAGCAGGAAGAGAAGATGAATGCTAAGTACCACTTCCCCTGATCTTGTGAACAATATTTTGGAAGTTCTGATTGTTCAAAAATGCTAACTTGGAGAGGTCAGCAATACAGTGCGAAGTTTAAGACCTAGAAATATTAACATACCATGGTGTCACATGCAGCAAGAAAAGCATTGAAAGGCTTTGGATTGGTACAACTAGAAATTTGGTCCAGTAGAGCCTCAGCTAAGTCCAGTTCTAAAGCTTTGCTGCATTCAACTGAAAGGGTTGCAACAGTTGAATCCTGTGGCTTCAAGTTGTTCTGCTGCATTACCTTTAGCTGAAGATAGATAAACATACAAATTGATAGCAACTCTTACATAAATAAAAATAATGGCCAACTTGACAACCGACGTAACTCACCACTTCCATTCCATTGCTGAGACCTCTATCAGAAACAATAGCTCTAATAAAACCATCATATGTATGGCTTGATGGTTGCAACCCAAGACTTTGCATCTACATGGAGAAGTTTCCCTTAATTTAGTATACAAGTTTTAAGGCTCTGAATGAAGGGTTCACTAGATAAACAACAAATATAACAAAATAAGTGCCACAACTTATTGTAAGGATTCAATTTCAGTGAAGAGTATTATCATTTATGATGCAAACAATATAAAAGTTTTAAGAAATTGCCACCCAAGTTACTGAGGCTTGTGAAACTGCAATTATATGAAATAAAATGGTACCTCATTATTTTCACTTCAATGAAGGTTTTGCGAGTCAGGGAGAATACCGGACCAAAAAAAAAAAAAAAAAATCTTCATTTCAGAAATTTACTTTCAATTCAGTTCTTGTAACCATAGAGCATTCAATAATAAGAAGCTCAAAAGGAAAACATTATTCCTACCTGCAGCAGTAACTGCTCTGCTAGTCCACTATTCTGAGTTTGTCCACATGCGTGTATTACATCACTGAAAGACCATTGCAAGACCTTCATAACCGGCAAGACTTTGAATTTATTCATAATACCTATTTTGACACACCCAGCTTCACTGATTCCCACGTTAGAAACAACACATTGCTCATTTTTTCTGACACAGGTGTCCGTTCTCAAAGCAACAGCATGATCATTCCCCCCAAACTCAACTTTCAGTGAACTCAGTTGACCATTTAAAGGCATGGGGATGTCCAATCTTGAAGAACGCAACCTTCCTTCAGAAGTTCTATTAATATAGAGCTTTCCCATCATGGCTAAAGCTACCATATGTTGCAATGTTTCATATGCAGATTTTAAGTCTTTCAACCTTGTAAAGGACCAAATAAACTTTCGCAGGGAGAATATGCTGAGACTGTAGTGTTTAATATAGTCCTCCCAAATTTCATGGACAGCAGACAGATTTTTCTGCCAAACTGCAAGCTGAAATCCAGAAAAATTAGAAATGCAATCTGGGATGAAATGGACAAGGAAACTGTCTGCATGGAAGGGGAAATCATGGATGAAAGCTATGGGGAGAACTGAACAAAACAGCCTTTCCAAGATGAAATTAAGAAAATAGATTAATAAATAAACAAAAGGCATTAAAAATCTTCTCATGCTCAATATCTTAGTAAAGCTGAGTCTTCTTGAGCATAATAACAAAAGCAGATCAACACCCATTACCTTGAGAAGCTCAGTATATGTAACTTCATTCTTTCCCACCATCCGTGAGTCCATTAAATCCAAACATAGATTGGCATGAACTATACTATGCAGTTTTGCACAAGCTCCCAAGAAACAGTTGTATATGGGAAGAATAGGATAAATGCCATGTCTTTCTCCAAGAAAATTAATTAAGTTAGATGCCTGAATAAAGCACAGAACAGGATAATATCAGAAGTTATTTGGTGACAATAGTTGGGTGTGGGGGGGGGGGGGTGGGGGTGGAGGAACACAATATCAAAAATCTATAAGTTGATACAAATCTTAATGGTAGGCATAGGGTGGTAAAACTGAAATTATTACCAAAATCTATAGATAGTTTTCACAGCACTAACAAAAATATGTTCATTGTTATCTAGACAGAAAAATTTAGTTTTCCATACTCTTAACAAGATGTTTTAGAAATAAAAGTAACCAGCCAACATTATTAGTTAAGTACTTTCAAGAGATACATATGTTCATACCTCTTCTAAGTAACCCCCTTTACATAGAGCTCGCATCATTAGCAGGTAACATTTGTTATTTAAGCCAATCTCCTTTTCCTCCATCATTCTCCATGTCTCCATGACAAACTGCATGCAGAAGAAGAAACCGTCATAGCTGTTATGGCCAAAACTACTCACTCTGAATCCCATTTTATGTTGGAATCCTCTGTTTTATTCCCAGAATATGCTACAATATTTAGAGTTCTTAGCCAATTCATACTGACAAGTAATCCTGTGAAAATAGTTAGAAGTCACTGGATGCACTATGTGTTTAGCGCCTCCTGTAAACCTCTCCAAAGAATGAGAATAAAGTCCAACCATACACCATATTGGTAGCTAGCTCCTCAACAAATATATGTACATGTTTAAATGTACTTGAATTGAGAGCATAATTTTGTTGCCTTAATACGGAATCAACAAAACAAGAAAAATGACAGAATAGCATTATTTGACGATCCGTCAAATGTGCTTCACATCCTAATCACATGCGTTCCAACTCCAATGAACTAAACATTTCATAAACAAGACCATGCCAAAAAAATACACAGATGTAACCAAACAAATATGATATGCTTTTTGGCTTACCAGAGGATCAGGTGATCTTGCACAATAATTCAAAATATGAAAAAAATCATCAGCCCCCAGTGGGTGGTGTCCATGGCCAATATTCAAAAGCAAATGAGAAGCTCTGCTTCTCTCACCCCTACAAAGTGCATCAACTATTTGCATTTGCATCGACTTTGAAATTGACTCTTCCCTGTGTCCTAAAAACTCACAGCCTGCATTCATCAACTTTCACATTTCACACTTCATACATAGAAGCTGTAAGGGAAAAAACATGCTGTGACTTTAAATGCACAGTCGCTATAAAAGAGTGTTTGAAAACACTTTAGTTGTGCTTTCGAAATTTAGGTAAAGCACAACTAACCGACAATATTAAAATTAGAAAACGATTACCCATTATAGTCGTAAGAGTCCGTGATAACTCCAGTTTATCAGCAACATTTCTTCTTTCCTATAACTCAGTTGATTGTTGAAAAATAAATAAGAAGAAGAAATTAAAAGATATTTTTATAAATACAACTAAAATTATAAAAAATGAAACAAATGAAAGGGATATATTAGTAAACTTACGGGTTCATAAAATTTTGATTTACAAAATGAGTCAGCAATTGACCCAAAACGAGCCCTCAATCTGTAAAAAGCAAAAGAATCTTGATATCACCCAACAAAACAATAAAACAATGTTGTTAAAGAAGGATTCAATTAATGTATGTAATAGTACTTACAATGATCTATACATGATTCTGAGAATTTCCCTCACTACCACAATTGAGCTTGCTGATATTTTGTGTGCGGTTTAAGCATTTGCACAGAAATTCAAACTTTTCTTGGGAAATCCCAATACGCATGACCAAAACATACACAGTATGAGCCTCAATGTTAATTTGGGCCCTTCAAGTTGCACAACAGCAATTACGACTTCTACATGACTTCTGACACAAATATTGGTCAAATCAAATGCCTTTGAACGGCAGTGCCATGCATCTGTGCAGCAGCAAGTGAACTTACTGCAGCGGTGGCAAGGCTAGCTTCCTGTGGCAGCTACAAGTGGCTAGCTTCCAATTTAAATTTCTTTTCCATTTTGTATCCTTCTTTCATGCAATCGAACCTTAAAAATATTTAAAAAGAAAATTAAAAAGGGAAAAACAAAGAGAAAAGGACCAAAAAGCATGTCTAGGCAATTCCTGATGGAGAAAAGAGGAAAGAGTGTATCTCTCTGAGTATCTCAATCAGTCAAGTCTTTTATGCTTTACTATTGTCTTTCCTTGTGTTTTAGATTTATATTAAAATAATTAATTCTAAAAATCAATCCTTTTCAATTTTTTTTTTCCTTTTCCTTCTCTTGTAATCTTGTTTGTGGCATCAGAAGAGCAAATCTACATGGCGTCAGCTTCAGGTTAAAAGTCCCCCTTTAAAAAGCAAAGCAAGCCTTCATCTAACTCTTGGTTGACTGATTGGTTGGTTTATTATAGTCTTGCAACGATCACAACAGCAACAATAAAACAAAGAAATACGAGATTGTGGCTGACTCATTTCAAGTCTCAACAATCTCAAAATATACTTAGTTTAGTTTCTTTCTAATTAACCAACTGAACTTAAAAGTTCACGGGTGGTAGATACGTTGTGAAGCTCAAGTCAAGTGTGAGAGTCATTATGGGGTCTGAGGAGAGCAGATTCCCGCAGCAGCACTTATGTTGTGCTTTGAGACAAAAAATTTAACTGTTAAAAGTTTCTAAAGTTCAAATAAACAAATACAACACAACGCAGAGCTTGCACCACTCTTAGAACTTAAACAATACAACCATATATCCAACATGAACAAAATAAAAAAGAAGCAAGTAGCAACAGCGGTGGAGCATAAAAAGTTTAAGGTTCAGAAATCAACTTCAAAATGGCAGCATAATCGAAAAATCAAATCAAGCCTTAAATTGATTAAGGATTCATAAATCAAATCATAAAACTAACCTGCTGCTTGATGACTGCGGCGGCTGGTGTCAAGAACTGTAATGGCTTGGGTGAAGTGCGGCGCGGATTGTTTTGTGCAACTGGAATTTATCATTAAGCTCCTACACGTTTTAATTTCATTAAAGAAGAACATAATTCCTCCTACTTATCAAATAGATCCTCATCATCCCACAGACTCTGTCCCTTTTTTCACATTTAGAAATGCCTGTGTTACAGGGAAATTTGATTTCTAGGAGGAAGAAAAGAGTCAAATACAAAAAATTAAAATTAAAATATGATTAATACATCAAATTTTAGTTAAAAAAAATTCCAAAAGAATTTTATTAACCTAGAAAGATCCTCTTCTCTCTCTCTCTCTCTTATCCCTCTTTGCTTGAATAGTTTATGCAATATGATATTGGTTAAATAGTACCGAACAATTACATCATAACATCGATGATGAATTTTTTTATTTGCCATGAATTTTCATCACATCATTGATATAGTAAATGTTTGCATGCCATGTTGCTTTGTTTAATTTTTTAGTAATTCGGGGATCTATTTTACATAAATGGATTAATAATTTAATTATACGTAGAGATGGCAAATATCCAACATTATCAATGTGAGCAAATATATAATTATCCATCATGAATTCATTTATATCCGTATCCAATTTTAAATGCTAGGTATAGATGTGGACTTCACTGGTTGTCCGTAGACACTAAATTTATATATCTAAATTCAAAAATTGTGTAACCTATTAATATAGCAAAAACTAATTAATAATATACTAAGGTTATATTAGAGTTAATTTAAAGTGGAGTATGAATTTTAACTACACATATAAAATGATAAATAGTAAAAAAATTATTATAACTTTGATTATGTAATTATGAAGGGATATTCAATTTTAAAGTTGTTCTAACATAACTAAATTCTTAATAATATATTACTGTGAGGTATTATTTTTTTACTTAAATATATTGGAATTAACCTTAAGTTAATAAGCTCCTTTAAGCACTAAAATAATAATATAATATTATAAAATATTTAATTCTACAGTAATGATAATATAAATAATAATATAAATGGTGATGTAATAAGAGATATTATAGAAATATTTTAGAATCCTAGAAATTGGCCTTAGCAACCATGTAAGGCATAAAATTCCTTGTATCATATATTGGTGCTCTACCTTGATCTCACTCATGCTCCTGACTCTCACTCTCACTCTCACTCTCACTCTCACTTCTCTCATTAAGGTTACTCAACTTTAAACTTACCTTGTAATTATTAAAGTTATTATATTGGTAATTTGTTTTATTTGAAAAAAAATGATTTGTTGATGATATAATCTAGAAATATAATACGAATACAATATTTAATAAAATGCCACAGAGAACTATTTGTTTTCTTGTTTTAAGATCATAGATTGCTTTTTTTTTTAATTTGAAAAAATACTGCAATTGTGCTTTTTTTTTTAAATTTTTATATCAATTTGATAATGAATAAAAATTAAACTTGGCCGTTCGGGTGTGGTAGTTTTGTGTGACAGGTTGGTGTATGAATTTGCTTGGTGTAAAAGGCATTATGTGTGCCTTTGTTTAGAAGCACTAATTGTTGTTTATTAACTACTTTGTTGTAGCTTTTGGGACAAGACATGGAATCTATTGAGAATAAAAAGGAAAAAAATGAAAGAAAATCAATATTATAGGAAAAGAAAGGAGTGAATAAAAAAAATGGATATATTATTTGTAAGTATAAATTTTATGCATGTATGTACCCATTATTTTAAAAGGTTTATTTTTTTTATTAATGAAATTTTGAGGTATTTGATTACAATAAGGCAGAAGCAAAACGACTAAGATTGTCACGGGCTGAAAAGGTGGATAAAACTGTATAAGCTAAATATGACCTAGTGAATGCTTCATTTTCTCTAACCATAAGCATTGTATATATACATACAGTGCTGCAAGGTATAGCTGCTATTGCACAGAATTGAAAGAAATTAACCCTTGAGGAAAGACATCAATAGATGCTTAGTCATCTGAATGAGATATATACTTTAAATATTAGTGAAAACAATAGTGTGAGTAAAAATGTTAAGGAATCTAATCAGGACAAGGCTGATGGTGGCAACCTTCTATCTTGATATTGTGTTCCCTCATTCTCAGAGGTTGTTTCATCTTTTTCAAGTGATCAACAAGTGGCAGTGAAAAAAACTAGCTTTAGAAGTCTACTTGGCATAAAATATGGGCAGTTAAGACAAGAGTTATATACAAAATTAATTGAACAATGTGATGTAACTAGGAAAGTATAATTTTACATGGGCAAGAATACAATTTAAGTTTAGAGATGAAGATACACATGTGGACTTAAATGACCAAGCTATTAATATAACTGATTTGCGTGTAATGTATAATTGTTATACCCTACGTTTATAATTGTAACTAAGTTATTTTAAAAAAATGTGAAACATTCAACACTTTTAGTATAAATATAGATTTTAAAATAAGCTTTTTATAAATATAGAACATAAAAGGTTTGTTATATAAAAACTTTGTTATAAAATATAGAGATTTTTTAGTAACATATCTCGAAACCAATTCTGTAGCTAAATAAAATTACAATATTTATGTTTGGATAGAAATATAGCTAACCCTATCATATACCTAAGGTTTGTTACGTCCATCTGTACTTCGTCTTTGTTGGGACTTAGCATCAACTTGCCTTACATATTATTCCCTGCAATGTAAAGACTATGTAAGCTAATATTCAATAAGATAACATTTTGATACATATATCAATTACTATGCACATAGATGACTTGGTGAACATTATGTCTTTAAAAGAAACATAAAACCATGTTAGGGCTTTAGGTACGCTGCACTACAATATTGACATTTTTTTATCCTTTAAAACAACTTAAGCCATATTTAGTTATTGATATTTTGGGTGTTATATATTGCCGTCTCTAAAAGACTGGCCATATTTAATTGTTGATCTTTTAAGTGTTACGTATCGTTATCCTTAAAAGGCTGGCCATATTTAATCATTTGATCGTTTGGGCGTTACATATCGCCGTCTCCAAAAGACTACCCTTTGCTTAGCTTTGAGGGTTGTCATCTTTAGAAACTTTATTAACCTTTATAGTAACAGCCGCCCATAAAATGCATGCATTCAATACAAGGCAATCACATTATAGTAGCATCACAAAATAAAAGATTGTTTAAAGATGAATTTAAGTATAAAACAACTTTGTCCTTATATTACAGTTAGAGTGTTACTTACCTATTTTCCTTGATTTCTTTAAACCTCCCTAATTTAAGTATTTCTATACTTTTGATATTTTGATTTAGAATAAAAGAGGATTGAATATCTAGGGTTTATAGAAAATGAAAGGGTTATGGGGTATTTATAAAATTTTTTAAAGCAAATAGATGGCTAGAATTTTACTACCATAGCTCTTGATTAATGATGAAGGTTTATATTTTCATAAGTATCTTAGTAATTTTTAGAATTCTAAAATATCTTTATAATATCTTTTATTGCATTATCACTTATTACATCACTTATGACATTACTTATGTCATTATAATTTTAGAATTTCTAAATATTTCTACAAACATATCTTATTACATCATTGCTTATGTCATTACTCATCTTATTATTATTCTAGAATTTACAATGTTAACTATTTTTATATTATTGTTATTATTATTTTAGTCTTTAAGAAGATTTTTCATTAAAATCAATTCTCTTATATTATAGTATAAAAGTTGGACCTCACAATTTTTCCCCCTTTAATAAATTTTGTCCTTGAAATTTACTTATTGAATATTGAATAACTTAAGATACTTATTTTTCATCTCTTCCTCATGTTCTCATGGATTATCCCGAACATTTAACATTGAATGGTTTATTATTATTATCATCATCATCTACCTTCCACGTGTTAGACAAATGAAGCGTAAGATTTTCAAATAACTAATTCTAAATTCTTACTAGAAAGTCGAGCCTTTGTCCCTCTCTTGACTTGTGCATATAGATAGATTACAAAATTATTTTAAACCTTCAGCTTTAATAATAATAGCGAACTTAGAGGAATTTATATAATAGAGGTAAAAAGAAGACTATTAAATAGTTCAAGTTCAGATGATGAATTTAAGATATCTTTTAGTTTTTTTGCATTGAAAACCATATTATGTCCAACAAGTGCAATATACATTAATCCTTGTATCTTCGTGTATTAAAAAATACAAATGATATTAGGAAAAAAAATTAGGCTAGTTGGTGCATTAAATAACCTTCTTTCTCTTGACCAATTAAAGCTGATTTAGTATGCATTTGATAGAGATGGTAATAGGAGGTACTTTTTCCTTATATGGATTAATTTTTTGTATTCACTTATAAATATGTCTTGATTATCTAACAATTAATTACGTGTTTGTATTTTTAGTGAAATTATTGTCTCTACTGATGATCAATATATTTGGAGGCAAACCTCATAAGCCTTTTGCCCAACACATCTTTGAACTAAGAGGTATATTATGTATTGTCACTAACTTTATATATTATATGTTTGGATGTGTTATTTTGCTTAATAGTAAATTCTCATTTATTAACTATCACTTTAGATTTTTATCATGAAAGGGTACCACGTCACACTATATGAGTGGCCTAAACGTAATGATGAACCGATTAACTGGTATTAACTAACATTGTACGCAGTAAGTATTTAGTCCTATTATTTCTAAGTTAATTAAAGAAGTTGTTTATCTATAGTAATTTTTCAAACATGTTACCTAGGACATGATGTTTTAGTATACCTTATTTATTGATATATCACTTATTTACTTATTAGTCTTTCATAGCAATCAACACCTACCATTAAAGCAGACATGAATAGTTTTGTACAAGTAGCTAGTGTTGGAAGAACTTTTATGCCGAACTTTCAAAGGCACCAAAAGATTAATTTTCCAATTCTAAATTGATTGATTGTTCACTTATTACAAACATATTGTATAGATGTGATACTGATTTTTTTTTTTAGATTTGTGTTTCAATTAAAGATGGCGCGTTTCATTGGTTCCTATCCCTCGTCAATGTTAAGGACTGATATTGTGAGATTTGGAAACCTATTTCTAATGGTCAAAGCAATAAAAAATGGGAGTAATAAGCTAATGCATAGTATGTTACATGTGTTATGGTGTTCTTTAATTCGATAATGTATGTGTCTCTATATATATATCCTAAATTTGTCATTCTATTTTCAACTTGGCAGTTACATTCTCTTGATTTTATATTTCATTTTAAATTGTCTCGAAATACCAAACCATCAACAAACTTCATGTGGTATTTTATCGAGTTTGGTGAGTGGATTTCGAAATAACCAAATGAGTTTGATTGTGAAATTTATATATGTCATCAAATTTATAGAGACTTCAGGGCTCACTCCCAACAAGGCATCTATAGTAATAATTCAAATGTTTAAAATTTTATATTAACTCATGATCATCTCATCATTTTGATAAATCATTTGAACTTTTGTATACTATGAGATAATAGCAAGGTAAACTCAAGGGAAATGGTGAACTAAGTTTTTAAAAATTATGCAATATTTGAATAAAACTTAATACAAAGTAAATTCAAAACAATAATAAATAAATCAATTAAAATGTAAAGAGATAAGGGAAGAGAAGCAAACATCAATTTTTATATGGTTTGGCCAACCTCATTTACATCCATCCCTCTAAGCATACTGACTTAAGAATTCCACTATCTGAGCCTTCAAGACTTCAAGAATTCTTACAATTGATTTTACCGGTGTTAATCAATCTTTACAATAAATGATTATCCCAATCTCTTAACCCAAGTGTATTTCAATATTTACAATTTCTCAAAGATAAAGATTACAAATGAATTTTCTCTCACACAATATGTTTAATTACAAATGAAAGCTCAATGTGTGAATCAAAGAAACAAAAACAAGCTTAAGGCTCAATAATAAGTGTATTCTTAATAATAAATGTATGCTTAATAATAAATGTATTCTTAATAGCAAGCTCAATGATAACTCTTATATCTCTTTTTATTTGGATTTGAATGAGTTAATCTATAGTTGAAACTGAAAATTAGTCGTTGTTGATTTTTTTAGAAAAAATTAGATCCCCATTAACTACTATCGGTTAATGGTTATGACTAGTCCAAATAAACGTTAGCTGAAATTTCTAATAAATGGTTTACCGTTTGACATTATTAGTTAGCTATTTATTTTCAGAGACTTGCAAAATAAATTTTGGCTATCCATTCTTTCTAAATAGTTTATGGTTATAATCTGAAAATTATATGTTCACCGTTTTCTATAAACAATTCATTGTTATTTTTCAGAATCGTCATTTTATGAATCTCTATAAATCATGCTTTCTGAAAATTATCGGTTTGTCATTTTTAACAAACGGTTAGTCATTTGTTATTGTGAAATCTACAATGAACTACTTTTTAAAATTATAAATTTACTTTAACACTTTCTATATTTATATTTTGACCTTAATTTTCATAAAATTTACAAATAAGCCCATCTCTAGATTTTAAGTTAATTTCAAAGTTCTCAAAACTTTTTCAATTGAATCATGAGCTTGAAAAATAACTAATTTTAGGAAATTACTTTTTCTTTAAGATTAAAATCTTTATAAAATCAAAATAATGATTTACGAAATATATTTTGATCTTTTAAAATTTAATCATTTTTATTCTTATTTATTATTATCAAAATCAACATTATGAATACATAGATGTTAACATACTATTCTTTTTTTTTTTAATTTCATAATATGATTCTCAAGATGTTTATGGAAGACTAGCTATTCAACTTATAGACTCGGCCTTTAATGAAGCACGAGGCCAATTGCTTGCTCAAGTAAATGCAACATTCAAGGAGCATGCTGCCCAAGCAAAGGCTATAATGTCTACGTAGAAGGTGAACACATATAAACTGAGCATGAAAGCTCAAGCAAAAAGCTGAAAAAAAATTCAAAAAGATTATGAGCATCAATCTTCTAATATAGGTCTTGTTGATGGGATTTGGATGATAATTTTGCATTTTATTATCGCAGTGTAAGTCATGGAACACACAGTCCACATTTTTTCTAACTAACTTTTGTATTAATTATTACCATATTTTACAAGATGCGATCATTGTTGCCAAGCAAAATTATGTTAATATAATGTACATTCTTACGCTTTGCTTCTATAATGTTTGATTTTTTTGGCTTATATATTATTCAATGTCGGTTTACCAATTAATCCAAAAGCAATTGGCTAGTATCCTCTAGAATGTCAAAAAAATTACAGATAGATGTCAGTTCATTGTTTTTTCGATATAAGATTACTTAAAAACATTTTTATCACTGCTAAACTATTTATGGATAGATGTTAATTAACCATTTTATCAATAAATGACTAGTTGTTTGTTCTTAGAATGTGGACTCATCTTTAGTCAATAACAGTTAGTTGTTATCTCAGTAAACAATCAACCATCTATTGCCATGGTGCCAATGGCTCCATATTTGATTAATAATGGTCAACCATTATCTTAGTAAACGGCCAGTCGTCTATTGCCATTATCTTAAGAAATAGTTTGATATTCATCTAAATTCACACAAAACTAGTGTACAACCAATTATGGACAATATCATCTAAAACACAAAATTAGTGCAATAAGACCAACATGCAAAAATGCAAACAACAATAGCTATTGTAGTGGGTGTAATAATGGTCTAATTGAAGGAAATCGAGTGTAGGATGTGACTTTGGCTATTGGGAGTTGCTGCTATTGTTAAGAAAGCACTCGGATGTTGCTAAATAGCTAAATATCTATTACATCAAAACCTCTTATGCATAAGACTTTTGAGGACTAGAAGCCTTAGTATGCTCTCTTTGTTTATCTATCTGTCCTTATGGCGTTGTTGCTCTATAAGGTGCTCGAGATCTACCTCTAACTCAAAAGTTTGGCAACTCCTTCTCATAATAAATATTGTGAAGTGTCTAGTTATGTTTAGGAGCCACTAGTGTGTCCTCATTTCTAAAGGATGGAATCTTAGCCTACCTCTTTATCTCATGTTGAATCTAAATCCAAAAATGATCTCTCTACCTAGCTTTTTGGTATCAGCATGGATCGGCTCACTGAGAAGAATGTTAAAATATGTCTTAGTATCCTAGTGATAATATTGGCATAAAGAAGAGATCAGTTGGATACTATCAGTGTAGACAATATGTAGGATTGTATAACATAAATTTACTGGCCTGTTTTGGATAAGAGAATCTAGTTATCTAATGTCTAACCTAGTCACCTCATCAATATGACCCTATCTAGATTTGACCATGTGCCAAAGAAAACTATAGAGAATATAGACCTGAAAAGGTAGGAGTTGAGACTTAAAGGATAAAGTGTAAATGTCATTGGAAAGATGACAATGGCTGCAAATGTTTCTCATAGCATTCACATAACAGAAGTTATCAAATTCTAGTTCCTTCTTAATTGTGTATATGTCTAAACCCTCACAAGAAATTCTAATAATATCACTCAATTCGCAATTATCTACTCAATACAAATATCGCCTGTATGTGTTACAATCTTATTTTATCGGCTATTAGAGATCTCCATGTTCGAATAAAAAATCCTAACTAGATTATCATAAGTCTTCTCATCTATACTCAACATTACATTCTATTGCCCTAGGATATCCCTAATTGAACTCTAACAAACAATTATATTAGTGAAATCATTAATGTCAATGCAATAAGAGGGATTACCAGTTTACTTATGAAATGCTGATAGAATCGGTTAGCTAAGAGAGGTAAGTGGAAGAGAACTCGATCAAATTCTTGTATAGTGGGCTTAGATGTGTCATGTGATCAGTCACTAATATGTTTGACTCTTCTCCTCTTTCTTGTCGATTCACCGGTAGCCATGATGAAGGAATTTGGGGATTTTAGGATAAATTATGTTTGGATAAAATGGACTCAATTAAAATAAACCTAGAGGATAGAGGACGTTTCTATAGTCTTAATTAGTCAAAAATTGGAAATATTTTCTGACAAAATTGAGTAAGAATCATTTAGCTAAATTTAGGGTTTTAATTTTGGATTTTTAGTTTTTGAACACCAAATTAAATTTTAATTGTGAAAAAATTAATTTAAGGGTGATTAAAGGTTATAGCGGCTTAATTTTACAAATATTTCAAAGAAGAACAATGGATTTCTTAGAGAGAGTGTGAGCTACACTGCTGGGAGAAAAAAGTCGGTTAAGGCCAATTGAAAAATAAAGATGAAACTCTAAGACTATCTTGTTATAGCTCAATAATAGCGATCTATTTTTGTCTTTCAGTGAATCGACAATATCTAGAATTTTCTAACAGTTTTCAACACTTTATCAGTTAATCGTTTGCTATATTAACAATAAACTAATAGTGAGCAGAATACAGGCCAAAGTTTGGACTAAAAATGATGGCCTGTTATTTTTTTATTAATCATCCACTAATTGGCAAAATGCACTCCTTGATAATGTGCATGAAAACAAATATTTATTTATTTGTTAAACGGCTAGCCATTATCTTAAACTATACATGAAACATTTGTATAGATTTTTTGCCACACGGTTAGTTATTCCAAGAGGTTTCAGCAGTTTATGGGTGATCCATTTATGATATTAATGGTAAGCCCATAGTGGGTAGAATGCAGGCCAAAGGTAGGATTAAAAACATCTTGTTATTTTATTATTGGATATATACTAACTAGCACTCCATCATCATGTGCTAAAAACCGAATATCCGTTTATTCATTAAATGGCTATCCCTTATCTTAAACTATATATGAAACCTTTGCAAACATTCTTGACCATATAGTTAGCCATTCCAAGATTGGTTAATTGATCTGAACTGTTATAAAACACAATTACAGACACGTATGAATGTGCGAGGACTTTGCATAATAGCAAATAGGAAATTCGAAATTGAGTGGAGAATGCTTCGATCAAACGTATACTAACCACTCTAACAAAATTTTCAAGAGAAAAGTGTTTAATGTCAAGTCAAATATATGTAAAATTGACACCATCCTATGGCTGAAATCAATAGTGACGATACTAGAAATGTTCCTCTAACTACTTGTTAGGGTATAAAATAAATATAGATGTACCATTTGCCAAGTGATAGTGACATGCTATGATTATTTCAGAAATTATCATTGGAATCTGGAAACACTTAAGAACCATTTCCACGCCCATTTTGTGGTTGAAGTTTGTATGATGGTTGACTATTATTGAAAGGAAATTGTTCACTTGTGCGAGTAGAATGATAACTACCACAACCGTCGTTGTTACTAATGTTGCCTTCACATCTCCTGCAAATTATTATTGAAAAAAATATGATTCAGTTGCCATAAATTATAAAACAATAACACTCCACACTTAAAAATAGGTTACTTGATGCCATTGATAGTCGTAAGACAACCTTTTGTAGTATAACCGGGCTCTCTACAAACACTGCACTTCCTATAGTTGCTTGCTTTTTTTCATATTCTTGTTGCAGTGCTTTTTGTCCTTATTTAATTAGATCTATTACCGTAGAGTTCTGTTTGGACTATTCGACATACTTTGGGTGGCAATTCTCTCTCCTCTAAAGAGTTGTTAAAATTTTGATGTCAATTCATTAATGTCAACTAAAGCCTCTCAGAATGAATGCTAATTTTTGTTGCGTAGAAACACAAAGGGTTACAAGCAATAGATAAAGTACTAGATCTAGTAACATCAAACACCTCATCGTCTATTTGAGGGAATGCTAAGCTGCACAATGTATAATCCTTTGCCTGTTTTATCCACTGATGAAGTACCATATTCTCACGAATTTTTACAAACTGTTCCATCTTTATGACATGGAACATGTGTCGACATGGGATTCTAATAGAATCTATCATTGGATAAGAGCAAGTTATTTTATTTTCTTGTTTACTATAGAGGACAATCCACTTCAAGCTGACATTCCCAAATTGCATTAGGGTGTACTGGTGACTATTAGTGCAATTGAAGCCATCGAACTGAATTAAAGTTGCTTCTTTATGAATCTCTTCCATAATCTAAAGAAATACCCTTATTGAAAAGATGTATGTCATATGCTTTCCTAAGTTGTGTAAGTTTGTGGTCAAGATAAAAGTATTATACTTAGTTTTGAACTCATCTTTTGTTTTTATGGCTTGCCTGATCAATTTATTGCACGAATTCATATAATTTTAATTGGTTTTGAATAAAACAACCGAGATAAAAATTCAAGCTTTCACACCATTGAAAACTTTGTATACTGTTGAGTACTAGAAAATATATATTTATAAAAGAGAAAAGTATCATTTTACACTTTAAGTTCTACTAATTTTCTTACTTTTATGTACTCAACTTTCTTGTGATTTTAATTATATGTTTTATTATAATTAAGTATTTTATGTATTTTATAAACAAATTGGTCATTTCACAATAAATGAGATATCGAATAATAAAACAAACAGCAAATCTCAACTTAAAACGATCGAAAACCTTAGAACAAACATAAAAATATAAATGTCACTGCTTACATGTACGACACTGTTCAAAACACTCTTCATATATACTGTAGGATGACTTGACATTAATCGATAATGTGACATTGACCGATAATGTGACACTGACTAATGATGTGGTAACATTTGATTAGAGGAATGATGTGGCATTAACTAATTATGTGGCATTGACTGATAACGTGGCTAGACTGATAAGGTGTCACAATCTTATTGTATTAAAATGTTTATGTACTATTGACCGATGATGTGACAGTATTTTAGTGGATAAAAAAAATGTCTGTACGGTACATGCATATACACGGATAGTAACCTTGATAATGTGTTCAACCTAATTAGATATTGCCACGTGGCATAATCCCATGTGTCAAAATTGTTTTAATCCGATGAACATCGTTTACTCATTGTATCTATAAAAGGAGGGCTCCCTCCTAATTTAAATCCCTAAGTTTATTTTTTAGCTCTATTTTCTCTAATTTCTTCTTTATTTTGTATTTTTTATGTATTTTAATAAAATTTCTATTTTACCCTTTGTTCAAATATAAATAACTAATTTTTTTAAAGCTTAGGTAAAAGATGAATTCTCAACATGTTCTATAGGCTTATTTGGGTAAATTTATTTTCTCTTCTCTCTAATTTTTGTGGATGTTTTGACTTTTCATTGACAGACAATAATAACTGTATTGTTACTATTTGGCACGATAAGTCCTTAGAACCATATTAATTAAAGTATAGTTCATAAGGAGTAGACATTCCCTACATAATTTAATTAGTACTAATAAGGAATATTAAGCACTGTTACATGTTGATATGGATCCAAATATCCAAAACGTCTCATTACAATAATTGTCAATTTAATTTATTTCTGTCATTCTAACTTTAATTTTAAATTAGATTAAATTACTTTCACCATAATTTCAACCACCCACTCAGAAAAATAATTTAACATATAATTAAAATCCACCTCCTTATGAAATCAACACTTTTCACCATTAATCTACTCTATAATAGATTCGTACATTTGCGAGTTCAATAAAATTTGAAAAATAAATTTTTGGTGTTGTTACTGGGGAGATAAGTTATTTTAATTTCTTGAACTAATTATTTTGTTTTCTTGTATTTTTTATTAAAACCAATTCTGTAATTTAATTTTTATAATTTAAATTTCTTTAAATTTTTGTAATTTAATTTTTTGTAATTTCTTTAAATTTTTGTAATTTAATTTTCAAGTTATTTTCCTTGGTAATTTTTTCTTTCATTTTATCTTGTTAATTTATTCGTGAAATTAATTCTATGAATTAATTTTTTAAGTAATTTTTTAGTTTTTCTTTTAAAATTATTATTAAAAATTAAAAATTAAAAATTAAAATTAAAAAAAATAAAAAAGTGAATATACAATTTCTGTAATTTAATTTATTTTTTCTCTTCTTTATATTTTTGTAATTTAATTTTTACGTCATTTTTCATTGTAATTTTTTATTTATCTTATTATTTTATTTAATCTATTTATTGTATTTGTTTAGCACTTGAGTTTATTTTCAGAGTAAAGTGGTAACAGTATAATAATGTTAGTATCCTAATTTCTCTCTTTTTTTATTTTTATTAATTTTGTTCTCATTTTTATTGTATTTTTTATTTTTTTTATGCATAGTCGAATATCACAATTACCTAATCTCGAACTTATAGATTTAGAATTGTAAAAATACTTCGCACACACAAATACAATGCTATTAAAGGAAAAATTGAAATGAATTTACGACAACAAGAACCACTACAAGAGAGGCCATTTAATAATTACTTTAGCCCTTTAGTTAACTTGAATATATCATATATACAATACCCAAAGATAGCTGCTAGAAGGTTTGAATTAAAACCTAGTGTGCTAAATTATCTCCCAACATTCTATGGCCAAGAAAATGAGGATCCATATAATTATCTAAATAATTATCTAAACTTAGGTTATTCTCATTTTCATTAAAAGATAGAACTCGTTCATGGTTTAATATATTTTCTACTAATAGCATTACATCATGAGAATAAACGGTAATAAAATTTTTTAATAAATACCTCCCAGTGCATAAAATCAATTCTATTCGTAAAGAAATTTCAGAGTTCACAAAGAGAAAAGATGAGTAATTTTTTGAAGTATGGGAGCAATTTAATGGGCTATTCTTAAAGTGTCCATATCATGTGTATGAGAAATAGTACCAGTGCCAATTACTTTTTAGAAGAATTACAACTAAATGTGTAAGAATGGCTACTGGCAACAAGTGGAGGAAAGCTAATGTCAAAAAATATATCAGAGATTTGGGATTTCTTCCAACAACAAGTGGATAATTCCTAACAACGGAGTCAGTCACTCTGGAATAATAGAAGAATTAAAAGTGTGAATAAGGTTCACATTGGCGAGTTAAGTCTGGGAATAAAAGAAGTTAAAAAAATGATTGAAGGACTTCCTGACAAATAGCATCTTTAACAGCTACTAAATCAACAAAGTCACATGATTATAACTCACACACTGATCAAGCCAATGCCATAAGTGTAATGAGAAAGCTATCAAATTATAACTCTTATTCCAACACCTATAATCCTGGATGGAGAGATCGTCCCAATTTTTCATAGTTCAAAGATTCCAACAGAATGGACCAACAATTATATCTCTACCAATACAACTAATTCCTTAAGTTCCTTAAGCCTCTCAGCCACCATTTAGATCTTACAACCAGAACTCAAACTATTGTCAACCATATCATGGGAAGATACATTTTAGAATTTCAAGAATTCTACCCACTCCATGATTGAGCAACAAAACCGCACTATTAATAGACTATGAAATAAGATGAGATTAAACTTCAACTCACAGAACCAATCTATTTCAAATCTCGAGAAGATGATGGGTCAGTTTGCCTCTTCAGCTCAAACCTAGGCAATGACTGTTGAGAAAGGTAAATTTCTGAGTCAACCAGTGCCTAACCTTAAAAGAGTCCATAAAGCAAGTACTAGTTCACCCCTGCAACATAAAAAGATCAAAGCCGTCATGACCCTACAAAAAAAAAAGAAGTCGACAACAAAGTAGAGATGTCAATAACAAAAATAACTTAAATTGTACTTGTAAATGCTAAGGACTCAACATTAGAGAAGAAAGAAGAAACCAACCCATGAGAGTATATTCTTAAAGCTTCATTTTCCTAGAGATTAGTTAACGCAAATAAGGAAAAATCTGCAAGTAAGATTTTTAAAATCTTCAAACAAATAAGTATTAACATCTTTTTACTTGATATTATAAAACAAGTATCATTTTATGCTATGTTTCTTAAAGATTTTTTTGCTAAAAGGAGAAATATTCTTGTCTAAAAAAAGGCATTTTTAACAAAATATATTAGTTCTATACTCCAACACAAAATTCCTTTAAAATACAAAAAACCCAAGCTCCCTCACTATCTCATATAGTATAGGCAACCACATAATTGAGAATGCTTCGTTTGACTTGGACTAGGAGAATTATACCTAACTCTAGTGGTGTTACAACTTGCAGATTGATTTAAAAAAAATATCTCGTAATATTGTGAAGGATATATTAATCTAAGTAGATATATTATATTTTTCTATTGATTTCATTATAATTGACACTTAACCAGTATAGAATTCAAGGAAGCACATCTCTATTACCCTAGGCTGACCTTTTTTGGCAACTACTGATGTTCACATTCAGTGCAAGATTCGAAATATACAGTTGTCATTTGACAATATGATCATGGAGCTAAATATTTTTGAAATTCTAACTAGACTACCCAAGAGGGGGGGTGAATTAGGTTTTTAATAACTATGAAAATAAATCGCTCAATTACTCTTTAACAAATTCGAAATAATTGAATAAGTAAATAGATAGTGATAAATAAATTAAGAGATAGGGAAAGAAAGCAAACACAGTGATTTTTAGGTTGTTCGGCTATCCTCGCCTACGTCCACGCCTCCAAGCACTCCGGCCTTGAGGATTCTACTATGCAAGCCTTAAAGGCTTCAACAACTTACAATTGACTTCCCAGGTGTCAATGAACCTTTACAACAAGAGATTATTCCCAATCTCTTAACCCAAATATATCCCCACACTTGCAGTCACTCAAGACAAAGAAATACAAATTGATTTATCTCTCATACAATCTTTCAGAGTTACAAGTTAAAGTACAATGTGTGAATGAATGAAGTACAAATCTATTTTCAGCTTTCTGTAGTTGGTAAACTCGTATATAAGCTCAGTAGTTGTGTTGTCGTCAAATCTTGATTTGAATTGGATGAGCATATTTATAGTTGGGGCTGAAAACTAGCCGTTATTCTTCCATCTGACAGAAAACGGTTTGCCGTTAGCTGTTAACGGTTAGCCGTTTTTCTTTGGTCAATGTTATCGTTGAGCATGATTTTAAATAAATGGTTGACTGTTAATAATTACCCTTTCACCGTTAACTTTTAGAAACCTGCATAACAAAAACACTTGATCCGTTTTCTCTAAACGGTTAAGGGTTAACAAAGAATGTCAATTCTGAGATTTATCGGTAAACCGTTATGTGTTAACGGTTTACCGATTACTTCCAGTATCTCACAAAATGCCTATCGGTTAAGATTTAAGCTGTTAACCTTTTAATTTTAAAGAGTTCACGATATCAGTTAGCCATTTTATGTTGATGGTTCGCCGATTTCTTCTAATATCTCACAAAATGTCTATCGGTTAAGGCTTAAGCTGTTAACCATTCACAGTCTTAAGACAACTTCACTAATAGTTAACCGTTTAATATAATCGGTTAATCGTTTATACTCAAAATTTGATTTAACTTACAAATTGTTCTAGTTCTTCAAAGAAATGTTAAATACTACCTAGTTTTGACTCTTAAAAGAATACTTGAAACATTTGTAAGTCTTAAAAACACATTTAACAACTTAAACTTCATTGTTTGTTATCATCAAAATCAATTGCCAAAACATGTATATGTTAACATTCTCCCCCTTTTTGATGATGACAAACACTTTTAGAACTTTACTCCCCCTAAGTATATGCTCTAATTCTTAGAACTTTGCTCCCCCTAAGTATATGCTCTAATTCATTTCTCCCCCTTTATCATCAAAGAAGGGTTAACCAAAAAACGGGCAAAGGTTCCCCGTAAAATGCAGGAAATCCATAGTTACAATAAGAAGAAAAGACACTTCCAAAGAATTTATATGCCAACTCACTTCTAAACTATTCAGATACCAACACACTCCCAAATTCCAATATAATCCAAAGATAGCAACACAAGCAAATAGAGCTCAGGAAAAATAAATTATAACTAGCAAAATGAATCAACAAAACACAAAAGATAAAAGTTAATTGTCATTTCAGTCATCAAGCACAGCATATGGAACAACTCAGACAATATGAATAATGGCTAAATAATAGAAACTATGAGCCGCATCGTGAAACGAAAGGTCGAACAGAAGAGGGTCGCCGTGAAGAAGGTCTCGCAGTAGATGATTGAGCAGGACGAGAGGAAGTAGTTCGCGGAGGAGAAGCGGCTGCAGAGGTGCTTCCAGGTTCATAGCCAAAATAACCCAGAAGTTGTCTATGTCCAGCAATGATTTCATATTGATGGTCGAAGCTCACCTCTTGAAGAGTCTGAAGCTGAGTTCGGATCTGCAGCTGATCCTGAAAAATAGCATCTAAGCGATCAAGAATCGTCTGCTGAGTGTCAGAAATCTGGCGAACATCAACAACCAGCTGATGCAGGATGTCAGTGATAGGTGAACTGAATCGAAGGAGGATGCGGCATCAAGGTCGCTGCTCACTAGCAGGAGGGACTGTGGAGGTTGAAGGAGGAGCAGAATCCATCTCAGAGGGAATTGATGGCTGAGGAACACGGCGAGGAGGGGGCTGAGGACGAGCTCCAAGTCTGAAATCAGGAAGCTGATCAGGAGGATATATATCATTGAGCATCTGATCATCCTCAGGAGCAATTAAGGTGTCCAGGTTCTTGGCGTTTGCAGTTTTGTGCCATTTGCCATCCTTCCTAGTAAATCCTATGCTACTCATAGCATCCCGACCAATTTGCTTAGGTTCTTTATACACTGCCTCTCGTAGTGGTACATGAAAATGTCTCAGGATGTGAGTGATAAGACTACCATATAGAAGCAACCTATGGGTGACAGCAGGGGTGGATAACATATGGCGGACAATAATATATCCTAGATTCACAGGTCTCCCACTAAGTAGGCTATCCAACAGTCCAACATCCATCCGGGTTACTTCATCTGAATGACCCTTCCTAGGTGTGATTAAATGCTGCAGAATACTATGAACAATGCGAACCTGAAGAGGCAACAGCTGTGCTCGAAAAGGTAAGCTACAAATATCATCGCTAAGGTCCCTATGACGACATATGTTTTTCACACCTTCATGATGAATAAAGTCACCAAACGACAGGGTCTTTCTAGAGGTATAGAAGACTAGCTATTAACAAATAATTCCCAGGGCCTAAGCATTTCAGTAACACTTCTACCATATACTAATAAATCCTCAAAGTCTCCTATATTCACAAAGTATGAGTCCAGTACCTGTCTACCCATAAAGCGATCCTCGAATCGTTTGTGCAATGCAGGTGTTGGGAAGTGCAGCCTTTCAAATTCAGAAGTTTCTCGTGATCTTGTTGGGTTGACAGCATGAGTATGTTTTCTCCTAAGTCTCCGAGAGGATTCAGCCATTGAATAAGAGTAAGAAGATTTTTTGAGATGAGTATTGAAGGAAATACACCGAGTATGTTGTTAAGGAGAAGTAGAGGAGAAGATATTAAGTAACAAGGTGTCAAGGATATGTGAAGAATTTGAACAAATTTCTCAAGTTTCAATTGGCTGCTCTTAGGGTTTCAAATTGGGAATTTTTTATTTTGATCACAATTTGATGTTTTTAATCGATGAAATTACTCAAAAAATGATGGGAAAGATTTCTACCGATGTAATTTGATGCAAAAGGAAGAGAATCTGAGAGAAAATTGAGATAAAGGAGCTTAGGTTTCGTAATGGCTGAAACGGTGAGAGGGCAAGTAAGGAGAAGAAAATAAAATCGTGACCAGTTATATACTTTGCAAAATCGGTTAACCGTTTTCTGAAAACGGTGAGAGGTTAACGTTTGAGAGCCTTTCTGTCTTGGAACGGCTGACCGTTTAATGTAAACGGTGAGAGGATAGAGTGCAAACTAAACAAAGTTTTAGTTTCTGGAAATAAACGGTGAACCGTTTCATGAAAATAGTTATCCGTTTATTACACGACATTTCATAATCCATTTAACAACTGCACCAATCAACTAAGGCATATACACACAATTACAGTATATCATCAAAACATTAAATATCCATAATTCCAATAACATGATTAATGATGTTAATGTGAAGATATCGTCATCATCCCAAGTTCATGTCTGATCTTCAAAAATTGTTCTTCACAAAGGGGTTTTGTGAAAATATCAGCGAGTTGCTCTTCTGTAGAAACAAACTCTAACACTATATCCCTCTTTTGAGTATGATCTCTTAAGAAGTGATGCCTAATTTCTATATGCTTGGTTCTAGAGTGCTGAATGGGATTTTTTGAAAGATTAATAGCACTAGTATTATCACATTTGATAGGAATTTGTTCAAGCTTGATGCCATAGTCTCTAAGTGTTTGTTTCATCTAAAGGCTTGAGCACAACAACTACCTGCGGCAATATATTCAGCTTCAGTGGTTGAAAGTGCCACTGGGTTTTGCTTTTTACTAAACCATGAAACAAGTGCATGACTTAAAAAATTGCAAGTACCACTGGTACTTTTCCTATCAACCTTATGACCAGCAAAATCAGCATCCGAAAGGCACGTTAAGTCTATATGAGTTTCCCTAGGATACTAAAGACCAAGATCTATTGTTCCATTTAAATAACGAAAAATTCTTTTCACAGCAAGCAAATGAGATTCCTTGGGATTTGATTGAAATCTTGCGCATAAACATACACTAAATATGATATCAGGTCTACTTGTAGTTAAATATAGTAGAGAACCAATCATACCTCGATACATCTTGATATCAACCTCTTTGCCTTTTTCATCTTTGTCTAGCTTGATTGTTAGGCTAATTGGTGTGCATTTGGTCTTTGAGTTCTCAATTCCAAAGCGTTTGAGCAGATCTCTTATGTACTTAGCTTGATTTATGAATATTCCCTCATTATTTTGTTTTATTTGCAGTCCAAGGAAATGTTTCAGCTCTCCCATCATACTTATTTCAAACTCTTTTCTCATACATGTAGAAAATTCTTTGCACAAGGATTCATTAGTAGAACAAAAAATAATGTCATCAACCTAAATTTGAACAACAAGTATGTCTTGGTTTTTATGCTTAACAAAGAGTGTAGTATCGACTTTTCCCATTAAAAATTCATTATCAAACAGGAAATTTTTAAGCCTATCATACCATGCTCTAGGTGCTTATTTTAATCCATACAATGCCTTTGATAACTTATAAACATGATTTGAAAATTTTTCATTTTCAAAACCAGGGGGTTGTTTCACATAAACTTCCTCTATAATATATCCATTTAAAAAGGCACGTTTAACATTCATTTGAAATAAAATAAAATTCTTATAACATGCATATGCTAGCAGCATTAATATAGATTCTAATCTAGCTACAGGAGCAAATGTCTCATCAAAATCAATTCCTTCTTCTTGGTTGTATCCTTGAGCTACTAATCTAGCTTTATTTCTTACAACTACACCGGATTCATCCATCTTATTTCTAAATACCCATTTAGTTCCTATGATGGATTGATGTTCTAGTTTAGGAACTAATTCCTACACTTTATTTTCTTAAATTGATTTAACTCCTCTTGGATTGCCATAATCTAAGATTCATCATTTTCCGCATCCCCAAAGGATTTTGGTTCAATTTGAGAAATAAATGCAGCATGCTCACATGTATTCCTAAGTGATAATCTAGTTGTAATACCTCTAGATGGATCTCCTAAAATGATATCCTTTGGATGAGAAGAAACATACCTCCATTCTCTTGGAAGTACTTGAGAAGTACCTTGATTTCGTTCTGCACTTATTTCTTTATGTTGATCCACTTGATTTTCTTGTGTTGTATTTTCTTTATTTCCTTGTGACATTCCTTCTTGTAATTCTTCATCAACATTACCAATTCCTAGAATATTTCCTTTTGAATTGTCTCCAAAAGAAATATCTCCGCCATTTTCAATTTTGGTGAAACTTGAGAACCAAAAATAATTTCTTGTCATGTGCCTTGAACAACCACTGTCCAAGTACCATTTATTCTTCTTCTTCTTTAAGCTCTGTAAAAAAAATCTCAAGTCTTAGGTACCCAAACATTTTTGGGTCCTTGAGTGTTAGTAATGGTCCCTTTTGAAAACCAAACACATTTAGCTCCATGATATGCATTTCTTCTAACATGGCATCTATTTTTCATATGACCATCTTGATTACAATAATGACATACAATCTTATGATTGTTTGTATAGGTAGATTTAACAAAATAGTTCTTATAATATTTTTGCTTAATACTAGGTTTATAACCTATTCCACTTTTGTCAAATGCACATTTTTGAGTGCTCAGCAATTTCTCTAAATTATTTTGACCATTTGTGAATTTCAAAATAATTTCATTGAGTTCAATACTCTTTTTCTTCAGCACTTCATTTTCTCTCAACAATTTATCAACATAGCATTTGTCATGTTCATATGAATTATTGGGTTTCTCATTTGAAGATGCAATCCTATCTTGTAATGTTTTATTTTCTGATTCTAGACATGTTATCTTTACATTTAATGATTCATTATATTTTTGTAATGCATCACTTTCCTTTGAAGTTTCTACCATCTTCTTTTTAAGGCAAACATTCCTTTTACCAATTTTTCTCAATTCATCATGTAATTCTTTAAATGCATCATACAACTCATCATAAGTGAGATCACTTACTTCATCAATTTCATTGTCAGATTCATCTCCAATAGCCATAAGTGCCAAATTTGACAATTCCTGGGATTCCTCTTCATCACTTGATTCTTCTTCACTGTCATCCTAAGTAGCCACCATGGCTTTCTTCTTAAGCTTACTGAGAAGTGGGCATTCTGATCTTATATGTCCTGACTTCTTGCACTCATAGCATTTGATTGCTTCCTTTTTTTTCTTTTGATTGTTGAAATCTCTGAATTTTCTTCTATCATTAGTTTTCTTGAAGAATTTTCTGAATCTTCTTGCCAGCATAACTAATTCTTCATCATCTGGCTCACTTTGTTCATCACTCTCAAGTTTTGAAACTTTGAGAGCAATGTTTTTCTTCTTTTCTTCATTTCCTCTTTCAGCTGCTAAATCTTCTTTATAAGAAATAAGAGAACCAATTAAATCATCAATAGGCAATCTATTTAGGTCTTTGGCCTCCTCAATGGCAGTTCTTTTTGGTCTCCATTCCTTAGGCAAAGATCTAATAATTTTCTTAACTTTCTCACTGTTAGAGAAAGTTTTTCCTAAAGCTCCTAAAGTGTTTATTATATCCGTAAATCTTGTATACATAGAATAAACACTTTCATTTTGTTCCATTTGAAATAATTCATATTGTCTAGTAAATCTACTAATTTTAGACTCTTTTACCTGATTAGTTCCTTCATAAACAACTTCTAGTTTATGCCAGATTTCATAAGCACTTTCACAACTAGAGACTCTATGGAATTCCTTCTTATCTAATGCACAGAATAAAGCATTCATAGCTTTGGAATTCAGAGAAGCTTTTCTCTTTTCCAAATCATTCCACTCCCTTGAGGGTTTTGGAATGTCATCTCTTAATTCATTTTTTATCATTGGCGTAATTGGTCTATCACACACAGTTTCCCAGATTTTATAATTTAAGGCTTGCAAGTAGATTCTCATCCTAGTTTTCCAATAAGGATAATCATTACCATCAAAAAATGATGGACGAGTTGTGGATTGTCCTTCCCTAAATGTGGATTCATATTAGGTAGCCATGGATCTTTTACTCTGGACGATTAAGCCTTCTAAGAGAACCAAGCTCTGATACCAATTAAAATTCTAACTAGACTACCCAAGAGGGGGGGTGAATTGGGCTTTTAATAACTATGAAAATAAATCGCTCAATTACTCTTTAACAAATTCGAAATAATTGAATAAGTAAATAGATAGTGATAAATAAATTAAGAGATAGAGAAAGAAAGCAAACACAGTGATTTTTACGTGGTTTGGCTATCCTCGCCTACATCCACGCCTCCAAGCACTCCGGCCTTGAGGATTCCACTATACAAACCTTAAAGGCTTCAACAATTTACAATTCACTTCCCAGGTGTCAATGAACCTTTAAAACAAGAGATTATTCCCAATATCTTAACCCAAATGTATCCTGACACTTGCAGTCACTCAAGACAAAGAAATACAAATTGATTTATCTCTCACACAATCTTTCAGAGTTACAAGTTAAAGTACAATGTGTGAATGAATGAAGTACAAATCTATTTTCAGCTTTCTGTAGTTGGTAAACTCGTATATAAGCTCAGTAGTTGTGTTGTCGTCAAATCTTGATTTGAATTGGATGAGCATATTTATAGTTGGGGCTGAAAACTAGCCGTTACTCTTCCATCTGACAGAAAACGATTTGCCGTTAGCTGTTAATGGTTAGTCGTTTTTCTTTGGTCAATGTTATCGTTGAGCATGATTTCAAATAAACGGTTGACCATTAATAATTACCCTTTTGCCGTTAACTTCCAGAAACCTGCATAACAAAAACACTTGATCCGTTTTCTCTAAACGGTTAAGGGTTAACAAAGAATGTTAATTCTAAGATTTATCGGTTAACCGTTATGTGTTAACGGTTTGTCAATTACTTCCAGTATCTCACAAAATGCCTATCAGTTAAGACTTAAGCTGTTAACCTTTTAATTTTAAAGAGTTCATGATATCGGTTAGTTATTTTATGTTGATGGTTCGCCGATTTCTTCCAGTATCTCACAAAATATCTATCGGTTAAGGCTTAAGCTGTTAACCTTTCATAGTCTTAAGACAACTTCACTAACGGTTAACCGTTTAATATAATCGGTTAGCCGTTTATACTCAGAATTTCATTTAACTTACAAATTATTCTAGTTCTTCAAAGAAATGTTAAATACTACCTAGTTTTGACTCTTAAAAGAATACTTGAAACATTTGTAAGTCTTAAAAACACATTTAACAACTTAAACTTCATTGTTTGTTATCATCAAAATCAATTGCCAAAACATGTATATGTTAACAATTTTTAATATTGCTAAATAACCTCACAATGCAGATGATGGAATTATTGATGTGGATTTAATTGATGAATTATTTAATTATATTTTTTCTTTAAATCTTAGTGATGACCCTTTACTAATATGTTGGACTCACTTTGGTTTGGATTTTAATATTAACAGATCAATTAATAAGGTTAATGCCTTACTGAATTTTTTGTCATGCATGAACATTGATAAATAGAGGACAAAGATAAAGCAATTGACATCATTAAGAAAAAATCTCATCTCATCTCATCATCAGAATCATTATCAAAGATTGAGTTCAAACCTTCACTTGACTTTTTAAATTATACATTCTTGGGAGAAGAAAACATATTGTCAGAAATCATCACATCCTCCCTTAATGACGAACAAAATAATACATACATCATTAACCCTATTTTTTTTTAAAAGAGATTACAACTGGTAAAACTAGAAGAGGTTCGTAATGATAAAATTGCTAAAGATTATAAAAAGCGAATGAAAATATTTCATAACAAGCGAAACATGAGAAAATCTTTCACACCAGGTCAGTATATGTTTTTATTTAATTCTCAGTGGTATGATTCTCTAAGAAAGTTACGCTGTCGATGGTTTGGTCTATTTATTGTTCATATTATTTTTCCATGTGGAGCCATTACATTTAAGAATCCAAGGAACGGTATAATTTTTAAAGTTAATGTTCAGAAAGTTAAAGTCATATCACGAATACCTACCATATAGAGAAAATAGCGCAATAAATATAAGTGATCTACTAAATTTGATTTTTTTATGTTTCTTTTTGATAATTTAACCATTTGTCATTTTATCATTATTTTTGCTAAAGTGTGTTTGTTTAGTAGTTGTAGTTATACTTATCACTTATGAGTACCTCAGTGAGACAAATTTGTTTTAACCACCTTAAGCAACTTCTATGTGTGAAGCGTTTCCTAAAAGACTTGATTCAATTTTGTCAATTACATCCAATTTAAGATTTGCAACCACTAGAGTTAGTATCCCATGTTGAAGATCTAGAAAGACAATTTTAGAAAATAGAACGTGAATTTATGAAACTCAACTAGAACTTGAAGTAAACTCATAAGAGGACGATGGTAAGTTAATATTTTTTTATAATGTGTTATTTTTTTATTTGCCTTTATATGTGTTGTGTTTTTACTAGATTTTCTTTTCATTAGTGTGCTATCATTTTTCACCTCGATTAAGCGATAGATAACTGTACTCCGTGACAATCAACGTCGATCATTTCAATTTCTCATAATAACTAATATTCTAAGTTGAAGGCATGGATATAGGATATAATTTTAGCAATGCTCTACAAGCGATTTCCTTCACTTTCTCAGAATACCTTCCTCAACTATCTATAAAGCTCGGTCCGAACGCATACGATTGCTTATAAAGAATAATATCTCTACTGACATTCGATGGATAATCAAAGCCAAAGTGCGATTGGTAGGTGAGTTACCTCTTAAATTTATTACATACATGCTTGGTTGTGGTAAAGAAAATTATTCAAGAAAATGAATATCTCAAAAGCTTTATAATATTTATCATAAGTGTGCCAAAATGAGATGCGATAAAAACCTATATTCTTTAGGAATAGTGTCTGATAACAGGGAAAATAAGATTCAATTCATTAGGGATAACTTAAATAAAGGTCATTAGATGATATCCTTTTATCTCTTAAAATGCATCCTAGTGGATACGTACAACATACAATACTCCAGTTATGACCATTATTCCAGAAAGAATATGCATGATATAGTCACGAGAATCTAACTATAAACGACCTTGTTTGTTAGTTTGTAATAAAACTAGATAGGAAGACTATCCTCGACCCATAAAGGGTGTTCAAGCTGTTTCTAAACGTAAAATCAGAAGAAGATGTGAGTTACAGTTGCAACTACTTATAAATATCCTTTTATTTTAATGTTATTTTATTTCACTGTTATTTGATCATTTGTATTTTTTAATTTCATGTTATCATTATTTATTTTCTCTTTTTACTATTTTATTTTTTACTCTCGAGCCATGTGCTTCACGCGTTATTTGTCATAGACATGCTATCTCATTTACAGCTATGAACCATTATCATCAAGATCATTAAATATGATTTTTTTAAAGTACTCACAAATTATTTTTGAGAAGTATCCAATGGAAGTTACTCTCAATAAACAAATTAAGAACATTTGTGTATTCTTTGGGTTTAACTATGGCAAATATAAATAATTTATTAAGGTAGCCTTAAATTTTAGTCGAAGTATAACAGCCAAAAAACTATACTTAATTTATAGAAAAAGTGATCAAGGTTATCAAAATTAGTATCATAAGCTGCTTATGTCAAAGAAAGCTAAGTGTTAGGTATCATCCCAACAACCTTGAAACCTTTGGGTTGTTTGTCTGACTTACTAACTAGAGAAGAATTAGTTGTCTCAGGTATGTAAGAAAGAATAACTGAAATGCTGAATCATATTGATACTTTTATTTTTTTCTACTAAGAGATCTTGCAACTCTAAAGACACTAATCAAATTATCATATTGAGCCTATTTGAATATTCATAAAAAACTCATTAATTTGTTAAATGTCAATAACTTTTATGATGACTTTATTGCATTTCTTAACCATGCAATAAAAAACTATTTTATTCATTCATAAGTGAAGCAAATCTTTATTTGTGCTCACATTGCTAATAAGTTACTTAATATATTACAAGCTTATGCATCGAGTCATATTCCAAGACCTTAGTGTTGGAGTGGCCAACTAATGATGGTAGCAGTAGACACATAAGAAGTATAAATTAGATTTAATTCCCTGCTTGTAAATATTTCTTTATGTTACTAAATATTTTTAAACTCTACTTCTTTTCTGTAAAACATTGAAGACAATATTTCGTTCTAGTTAGAGAGAGGAAATAGTTGATTACTATTGAATGTCTTAATGTTGGTAAATTTTTTACTAATTTTTATTGTAGAAATTAACTATGGTTAACTTTTTACACCGAAAATGATTGAATATAGAGTGTGATGACTCTAGAAATGCATTTTCTTAATTTCTTTAAAAAAATTCAAACATTTTCTTATTATTAAGATTCATTTTAAATGTGATCTTGTCAATTTTTTTCTAACTTCTCCTTTATAAATATATGCTTTCAAATTTTTGAGTAAAAGATGACTGAATATAGAGTAAAGTGACTATAGAAACACATCTTTTTAGTTTTTTTAAAAAAAATTATAATTTTTTAACATCAGATGACATGACGATTTTTAAATTTTAGTATTTATATTATCATTGGTATTGAGTTATATTATACCATATTTGCTACTCTACATGTTAATGTCAAAGATAAAAATATGAATTACTTGAATAAATATATATGTCATAATAAATTTCAAGTGAGACCTCGAACCTGTTATTTTTTTTAGAGAGTAGCTCTTTTTGCTCATTCTTTATACATCTTAACAGTTTATTATTTTATACACGATCTCAAATTTCTTTTTGAGTCAACCTTCTAAAAAAATGAGTATTGCTAAATTTAAAAATTTATCTAACTAGTAGATATAAAAGATTATTTAAAACCCTAAAAGATGACGAAAATGCCATATTTGACCCGTTTGAGCCTTTCTAACTATTCCTTTTGTAAAATATCCTTAGTTAATCATTTTGAACCTTTAAAAAAAATTATCCTAGTCTTTGTTAACTTATCATCTTGACCCAACTTCGATCTGAAATATTACTCAATGTCGTACAAGTTCTATCGCCTATTCATGTTTGAGAAAAATTTAAATAATTATTTTGTTCAATAAAGTTATGCCATAAAAAAAAGAAAAAATAATAAAAAATATATATTCATGTATATTAGTTCAAAATAAAATAAAAGCGAGATGTATCTTATAATCTCAAAAACAAAATTTATTTTGCTCAAACATACATTTTGTTTTTTCCTAATTCTCTTCCTTTATTTGCCATATCCTTAGCCTACGTTGTGTTTTAATAAAAGTCTTTGATTTTGAGAAACTATAATATGAAGTAGAAAATAGTTATATAGGCTGTAAAGATGTAGTGATGCATAAAAAAAAGAATATAAAAAAAGAAAGAAAAATAAATAAATACATTAGCCTGACTCACATTCTAACTTGAAATCGTATTATTTATAAGCTGTTGACATATTTATTTTATCTTGCTGAGAGTGTGTGATATTATTTTATTATTTTCTCTCAATTTACCATTTATGAGAGTGACTATTATTATTGGATTTAATTTCTTTATAAAAATGTCACTACCGGTGAGATTTTGGGGTATTAACATGTTATTCTTAAAAACAACTTGATTATAATAGCTGTAATAAAGTTTACTGGATTGATTCACGTGAATGGTTGATTAAAGAGTGATATTTATTAAAGCATGGAGATAATGCTTATACTTTTATTTGATTATTATCATAAGTTTGATTAAATAAACATGATTATTTATGAAAAAAAAGAATTTTGGGTTTGAATTTGTTTGCGCTTAATTTATTAGAGACTAACAATAAGCTAGTTTAGGGGTGCGTTGAGAGCTAGAACATGTATATTTATAAAGGAGAAAATCGTCATTTTACACGTCAAGTTCCATTAACTTCCTTACTTTTATGTACTCAACTCCTTTGTGATTTTAATTATGTATTTTTTATTATAATTAATATTTATGTATTTTATTGAAAAATTGGTCATTTTACAATAAATGAAATATTGAATAACAAAGCAGACAACAAATGTGAACTTAAAATAGTCAAAACCTTAAGTGAAGCATAAAAGTATAAATGTCACTATTCACATATACGGCACTGTTCATAATATTGTTCAGATATACTGTGCAATAGCGTAACATTGACCGATGATATGGCATTAATCAATAAAGTGGCACCGACCAATAACGTGACAGTATTTGATTGAAGTAATGATGTGACATTAACTGATTATGTGACGTTGACTGATGAGATGTCACAATCTTATTGGATTAAAAAGTTTTTTCACTGTTGATCAATGACATGACAGTATGTTAGTGGATAAAAAAAAATGTGTGTACGGTATATACATATACACAGGATAATAGCCCTGATGATGTGTTCAACCTAATTAGATATTGCCACGTCGCATAATCCTATGCATTTAAATTATTTTAATCCGATAACCATTATTTATTCGTTGTATCTATAAAAGGAGGGCTCCCCTTTAATTTGACACCCCTAAATTTATTTTTTAGCTCTATTTCTCCGATTCCTTATCCATCTTTTTTTTTCTACGTATTTTAATAAAATTTCTATTTTACCTATAGTTCAAATATGAGTAACTAATTTTGTTTTAAGCTTTAGTTGAAGGTGAAGTCTCAACATATTCCATTAGCTTATTTTAGCAAATTTATTTTCTCTTTCTCTCTAATTTCTATGGATGTTTTGACTTTTCATTTACAGATAGTAATAACACAATTATTACTGTTTGACACGATAAACCCTTAGCACTATATTAATTAGACCATGGTTCATGAGAAGTAGACATCCCCCCTCATAATTTAATTGGTACTAATAAGGAATATTAAGTTCTGGTGTATATTGATACAGATCCAGATATCTAAAGTGTCTTATTATAATAGTTGTCAGTTTAATTTATTTCTACCATTCTAATTTTAATTTTAAAATAGATTAAATTACTTTCACCATAATTTCAATCACTCATTTAGAAAATTAATTCAACACACAATTGAAATTTACCTTTTCGTGGGATCGACACTCGTCACTATTAATCTATTCTATAATAGATTCGTGCACTTGTAAGTTCAATAAAATTTGTATAATATATACCAGCAAAAAATATTCCTTTATAGAGAATCTTTCTTCCTTTTGGATTCTTGTTGACATGATACAATGGATACTTCTTATGAAATCAAAATTAAAAAAAAAAACTGCAAATGTGGTAGGAATCAAATGAATTCAAAGCAAGAAAAAATTTTTAAAAAATTTATTACTTTAATTGTTGGTTAAATATGTTGATACTAATTTTGAATGGTGAGTTTTATTCGTTTAAATTCATAATAATATTGATATAATTTTGTGTTGGTAAAAAATCATAATTTTTCTCATAAAAATATTTTAGGATCGATCTCATATAATATATAAGAAATTCATAATCTAGAAAATTATACCTTAATAATTTTGAGAATATAAACGACATGAAGCAACAAAGCTGCCACTGAATGATCTTCTAGGCTATGTCTCAATTTTGATCTGCACTGAACGTGTGGGCTTTCATTTCACTATTCCCCAAAAATTACTGGGTTCCTTTTCCTCAGTATTTTTCTCAAAAGGCGTCTCTCTCTTTTTTTAGAGAAAAGAACACTTATATATATTCTTTAGTTAAAACCCTAATATGTGTTTTCTTTTTCATATAATAATTCAAAATATTAAATATATTAAATTTAATATTTTTCCTCTCCATTTACGTAAAAATAGAGATAAAATGTAATAACTTTGGGACCTACCTTGTAAAATATCACAATGCCTTATTTACATATAAATATAACACATAAGACCTTAACAAATATTATAATTAGGTTTATCATCTAATATGCCAGTTTTCTTATTTTTTAGTCTTGTAGTGGTGTAGTCAATTGAATGAGTTAATTCGGGGATCATTTAGGAACACACAATAATGGCTACAATAATTAAACCTGTAATTAAACTAACTTAATTATATAATTCTAATTCTATTCTACTATAAAATTGGAACCGACCTCCATAATTGTATGCTCGAATAATAATTCGTCCCAAGCCACATTGATTTCTTTACTGCACAATCCTTTGCACCACATCGTTAATTAAATTGATATTTCAACTGTCTAATTAATTTAATAATATCTTATTCTATGATATTTACTGATTTTCTCTAATGATCATTTCAACATATTAAATATGTTGACCCACTCTGGTCAGAGAATTCTATGATCAAGTACTAAAAACCTATCAAGAGATATATTGTGCAAATTTCATATTGTTACTCTATAACTTCAATACTTATAATTGTTCCCACCAAGATATCGGGTGATCTTGACTACAAGTATGTGCCGTGCCCATTGGTACCTCAAATAGAATAACAACTATAATCATAAAATTATAACTAACTCAAGATTAAGATTATAGTAAAATTAATGCCTATGAGATTTCATAAGTTTAACAGTTATTATAAAGTTAATTAAATTTTATGTATGATCCTGTTCAGTGTAGTCGTACTATATTAATAAATTTATATATGATTAAGACAAATCATTCAATGAATTTATTACAGTTTATACCTAAATAAATGTCCAACTTTAATCAACTGTAAACTTAATTTATTAAATCATAAGATAACTTATATTTATGTCTTCTGTAAATCCACATAGTGATCACATAAATATATATAATATGATTAAATAGACTTTATTAAAAATTAATGTAAATAAAATATTTGAATAAGATACCTCAATTATTTTATTAATAAAAAATATTTATTATAATTAAATAAATATACTTATTTTTAAAGAGTATATTTTTTTAATATTTTAAATGGTGGGTTTTGTTCATTTAAATTGTATCCCCATAGGTAAGTTGATTTTGATTATTTGCAAGAGACAAACAATAACATTCATTTGTAGTTGAACTCTGACAAAACCAAAAAAAAAAAAAATTAAACGAATTGGTTTGAGCTAAAGAATTGAAAGAAAAAAAATAAAGTTAATTAAGTAATTTTATCAAATTATTTTTATAATAAATATTTTAATTAAAAAACAAAGTATAGCAAATTATTTGATAGTCACTTCACAAAAAAAAAAAAAAAACCCCTCCTATCTTAATTAGGGACTAGGCTAAGTTACATATTCTGCAAGTAACAGCTTCGGCATCAGCAGCAGGTCTGTGACCTTGAATTGCAGCTCTTCTTCTCTCTCCAACACACGTGTAATTAGGGATGTCAAAAAAGTCCGCCGGCCCGGACCCGAATCCGGACACAATATAAAAACCTGGGTTTCAAGTCCGGACCCGGGTTATAATTAAAAAAATTAAAAAAAATAAAACTGTAATAAAATAAATTAATATTAGTATTGAATATTTTAGAATTTTTATATATTATATTAGTAATTGATAAATCTATAATATATTAGATGTTATTTAGATTTATTTATTGATTATTATGTTGTTGAATTTAAATTTTTTTGATATAAATAGAATGAATATAGGTTAAAAATTTTGTGTTTCTTAAAAAAATATAGGTTAGAAATTATATGAAAAAAATAATAAATTAATAAATTTTATTTTTATTTCTTTAGAGATTTAGATATGTAAAAAAAATTTAATATTTGATTTATATATTTTTAACAATAAACATTATGAATTAATAATTTTATTACATTAATTTTCAAAAATTTCATAAATATTAACCGAATTTAAAAATCCAGATTAAAAAATCCGGACCCGGAGTGGTGTCGGGCCGGATCCGATCCGTGCTAAAAAATCTGAGTTTAAAACCGGATCCGAATTTCATTCCTCTATCATCCGGGCCGGTTCCGGACAACACAAAATCCGGCCTGGACCCGACTTTTGTCTACGTGTAATCGTTCCCTTTACTATGTTACAAACAGAATCCGCAAGATCCAGTATGTAGATGTAATTGGTTTTATAATACTGTCAAAGTCAATTAGAGGTTGCTTTTTTCTTGGTTGTTGACTTATTAAATCAATTTGATGTGGCTTGACGATTGACACGACTCGGGATTGTCCACCACTTGATAGACAAGCCTCTGTTCCTATAGCTTCAGTGCATTATCATATGATACAACTCGTTTTTTCACTGCTTTAAAAATTGAGTCAGTCATCATTTTTCCAAAGAACAAAAGATAAAAAATTATGCTGGCTTGATATCCACGCAGTGAAGGGCCTATAAATAATGATACAACTTGTGCTGTCTTCAATACAATTTCAATTAAAGCTTATTATTATTGTTGAGAGCATCATAAGGTAAGATTATGAATCTCAGGGAAGCCTTGAATACTTGTTCATCTCTTCCACTCTTTGGTTGTGTAATAACTGCTCTTATTCACCTTTTCCCCTGTTTTGAGGAAGATGAAGCCGAAGCTTCTAGCAACGCCAATGTAGCCGCACAAAAACATTTCAAGCAACTTCAAAACATACATACCTCGTGATTATTAAGAACAAAGTTATGGTCAGCCACATCTCCGTCATATTGTAATTATAAATATTAGTAGATTGTAATATAATTCAAAAAAAGAAAATTATGGTCGTCTTATTCTGTTGAATCCAACTGTTTTACTAAGTAGAATAAGTTAAACAAAAAAAAAAAAAAAACCCATAGGACTTAATATTTATTTTCTTGCTTTAATAAAATTGAAGGATTCAATTCAAGAAAATTTTTATTCTTTCGCTATCTCGCAACAACCCCCTCAATCATAACTTCCTTTTATTTGCAGACCCTACTTCCATCATCCAAATCAAATCCAGTGGCATCCGTAATAAGTCAATCCTCAACTCTCAAAACATTATTTTCAAATTCCGAATCAAAATATATGCTTAAGCGACGCACATGCCTACAAACTCACTCCTGAGGTATGCTGAGACAACATATACAGCATGTATATGCGTAAGTCATACATATTACAGGTTCTACATATTATATATACATATGTACTGAGGAATGCAGAAGTGAAGCCGGTGTTCTAAGATGTAAACAATTACAAAACAGGAATTAAGCTGCAATTCTTCATTTTAAAACTGCCCAAGTGATTAAGTACAGTTTCTGACCATCACTAATCATGTATACATCAAGAATTTTACCTCCGCCTCTCGATAATATCCAATCACCACCTGAACAACCTAACTGATATACTGCAAGTTTGATAAGCTCTTCGATGTTGTGTGGGACCCACAACACAATTCCATGTCTCCTATGCCCTTTCTCATCCCAACGGTGGAAAGGCAACGCAGTGCATTTCCTTGGGTGCTTTTTATCTGTAATCAACAACAGATTCCAATACTAACAAACACATTTTATTACTTGTGTTTTGTATTTCGACATGCATGAGATTCGAGTAAATGATTGATTTTCCATGTTAGGATCCCCATTCTATTAATTAAAAATAAAGACCAGAGCAAGTTGTCTGCATTTGGATCCCCAAGTAATTGGTGCATTAATAATTCTGTGAATTACATTTGAGCGTCTGCATATAGATACATGAGTGTGTAAATGCTATCATTGTCCTTTTTATTATAAGATCCAGTATTTGGAATTCATGTTGTCTCAGCATAACACCAACCTACGCCACTAACAAGATCCTCTAGTTGAAGTAACAAGATCTAACCAGCAACACAGAATTGCACATTGAACTATAGTACAAACATACCTGCAATTTAGATTTTTTTTCTTTTCATCATTTTTATTCATAGTTTAACTTTTTCTCTAGAGAAACTAAGTTGTTCAGCAGCTAGTTTGGGTAGTATTTAAGATAAGACATTTCAAACAGGCCAGGGTTAGCATAACGGATGTAATAACAGATTTTCACCAATACCTATCATGCCTTGAGAGCCATAATGGAATTCTGACAACTGAGTGCATTTTGCGTCTTCAAGTAGCTTGATCCGATTTTCGTTTCTGCACATTCTGCCTTCATCAAGAGGAGTGTTTCCCTATCTGCACTGTAAGTATTCAAAAAGCAATGACTTCCAATGACTTCTGATGAATACATTTTTCCTTCCCTTTTTATTTTAAATTACCTTTTGTTTCTTTCTCAATCGTCCAAGGAGGTTCACAAAGAGCGAGACCAAACAGATCAGTGCATTTGTAGTAAGGCATCAAAAAGATTGAATTAAATGCACGTAGCCTAAGAGTTGTATAAAACATGACTGTATCCATATCTACGAGGCAAAATAAATTTTTCAATGGTGCCTGTCCTCTAATAGCAACTTTGCCGTCAAATATAATCCCTCTGAAGCAGCTACATAAAGTAGGGTCTGGGGATCATAATCTCTGGAATTTGGATCAACACCATTTGACAAAACTCTTCTAAGGAAGTCTGAATCCCCAGGCAACAGCAGTACATAGAAAACTACCAGGATCATCGACATTCAAGGAGGCCCCTTCTTTAACAAGTAAAGATGCACTCCATCATGATCACATTTGATGGCTTCTAGCAAGGGTGTGTCCCCAAATTTATCTGTGTAAAACAAATTAACGCACGTTACTATGACTTGACTGATGGATTAAACTTTCATATACAAACTCGCGGAAATTGTTGCATTATACAATTACCTATAATGTTAATGTCCACTCCTTTTTTAAATAGGAAAAGTATAATATCTTCATACCCCCTTGAAGGTGCCAGATGCTGTTGAAAGCACAAGCTCATTTCAGGTAGCAATATTTAGATGAAAAACTTCCAGCATTTAATGGATTCCAGAAATACTGGTTCTATGACAATGTATATCAACACGAAATTCAAAAACCCATTATGCTCATGCTCATATCAATTAAATTGGAATGCATGTTCCTTGGAACTCTCATCCGTAATGAGATTAGCAATAAGGCTTGGGCCTATTAAGTACTGGTAGAGTACAATAGAAAGTAAACTTTTTTCTTCAATTAAAACATACACAGATAACATTAAAAGAAGTGGACGTTGTTCGTCGTGCTTATATTTAATTTTGTCTTTATCCTGAATATTCCCGAAGTAGAAACTATAGAAGTTTAGCATTTACCTCATCATTTAAATGCAGTGCAAAAGCCATTTTTCAATGAATGATCATTGCATTAATTTAATCCTCGACAACAATAATTTGGTAAGCAAAGACGAGAACCTATCCTCTCACAACTTTTCAATGGTGCAGGTTATATCACTACTAAGAACTCCAGAATAGAATTAAATTTTCAAATAAGAAGCAATGTTAGCAATAGCAGTTCAAACCAAACATTCCTCAGCCACATGCATTTTGTGTTTGTGAACTGTCTAGGCTTCTACAGATTGATAAACAGTCTTTTACAAGTATCCTTGAGATATATCTCTATGGTGGGAGGAAAGTTGTGACCAACCTTTTAGAGGTAATATGACTACGCTGATGAATTAATTGCTACTGGTGAAGTTCTACATTTTTGTTTGTGGCTATATTAAGTAGAAAAGTATAACTAAATATCATCAGGTATTTTCTTTTAAACAATAGCTAATTAAGTAGTCATCTTTTACAATGAAAATCTTGTTATTTACACTCACTAGAGGACAATAATTACATAAATTGGCAGGGAAAAGAATTCAATCTTTGACTTAATCAGCCGGAGTTAGACATCACATTTCATATTGGTAGGCATGAGGCAGGCTTGCATTGAGGATTAATAGTGCAGCTTACCGTGGAGATTTGTATCAGCTGAAAGGTTTAATCTGTGCTGGAGCTGATCTGAACAAGATAGATTATGATAGGAGATCACCCTTGGTACATCATTTGGTATATTTTTCAGATTGTCAAGTATTTATTTCTGATGCTGCAGCCTAACATGCATCATCGCCACACAAAATTCAAGATGTACGCTAAGAGTTGAGAAATCACTACATGTAGCACATTACACATCTTTCAAAGTGCAACCCGTGTCCATGTTCTGCTTATTACAATAAAGAAGTGCCAAGTCGTGGATAATTAGATAGCATCAGTGTTAGTTTCACTTATTTCAACACTCAATTTATGGCATTGTCTTGCATGATGCACTGGGAAAGTGGATGGCTAAAATTTACAGCCTGATTAAGAAACTCTGAAGACATCCCTTAAAAGGGAAACCTTTTCAATATATGGCACCTACAAAGTTTGGAAAATCTGCAAAAGGAAAAAAAGAAAGATAAAAGAGAGGGAAACTATATTAATGTCATAATCTCTACACTGTTAAGTACGGTACGAATTATGTTTATTAAGTCATATATAAAAGACAACAGCCATGAATAGATATTCTATAACATAATGTATGTTTTAAACAAATTTATAAAAAAATGGTGAATGATACTATGATTAAAATAATTTAAAAAGGTAAATGGTCTACACTGATTACCAAGAAATGCATCAAAATTCCATAAGCCCATTACTGGCACGTATGACAAAGGTTGTTCGCGAAGTAAACATTGATTTGTGTTCCCCATATTCAGATTCCTTCTGTGATGGAAGTCAATTCAAATGGATTCCCTAAGTAGACAAGGCTGCAAATATTTTTTGGCTTTTGATCCTATGGAGATTATTTAGGTACCTCGTTCAGAAAAATGATAAGAAAATGAAAAATATAATTCCCCATTGATTTAGGACTGGACCATTTTCTGCAAAGCCTCATTTTCCATTAACCTTCCTCCTGGAATTACCCTCCTTAGGGTACCAGGTAGATCAAAGTTAAATTTGATGATTCCTGTCCTGAAAAACCTGGCCAACAGGGAAGAATCTTTTCAGATTATGGTCAGATCTACATTTGCTATTATCTAAACCGGCAAAAATTTGAAAATTTCATATGCATGGATATTAGCTCTCTACCTCTCTCAAAAAGTCTGCTGGAGGAAACAAGTATAGGTAAGTCCAATCATTAGATAAGATTAGCTTTCACAATATATGTGACTTTAAAGAAGCAGTTTTGGCTAATTTTTTCACGTTATGTCCACGCCACATATATGGTCACAGACTTTCTTCTATAATTTGGGACTTCAAGTGGGTTCATAGACTTTCTTCTATAATTATCATTTATGATGAGACAAAAAGATCTAGACTTATTGAGGTGCATATGTTGCTGCACATCAAATGAGTATAGTTTGAAAAAATAATTTTTCTGGATAAGGTTCTTTGCTTTGATCTTTTTTCTTCTTAAAAGTATCCAATTATGAAAGAGGGAAAGAACAAAAACATAAAGTGACAGTTCCTCTTGAGGTGTTACAATAGCACGAATGGAGATGGAGATATCCTGGAGATCAGAAGCCTCAGTGTAGCTACTCTCATACCGTAACCACAAATGGCCTTTGATCTTATCACAAATGTCCCTCCCAAGTATATTTCTGTTCATATATTTAATAAGATCTATCATTTTTGTCCCTGAATTTTTCTGTCTATGATCCTTTCACAATCAATGCAGTCAGGTTACCAATCAAGTAAGCTCCAAGAACCATGCCAAAGGAGACATAAATCATTATGAATGTCATCTCCCTCAGATTGACAGCATGTATATCTCCCTAACCTGTTGTGGAAAACATCCAGTTCAAAACATATATGTCGAGTCCAGATGTCGATGTCTCTGAAATTTGAATAGGTTTAATCACCCAGCTTCAAACTTCTAATCCATGTGTATCCCTCCATTTCAGGAGGCAGGCTGGTAGCTAAATAGTAAAATATGCAGGCAACAGTATGCGTGCAGTAGATTTCAACAGCAGTAAGCTTAATAATCCTGGTAAACATATAAGTGATTCGTATATCATTCTCCAACTTTTGGAAAAATTCAATCACCTTTCGTGCCCGATATAACCTAATCCATAAAAGTTACCGGACCTCTTCTTTTCTTCCACAAGCCTGGAAAGGAAAGACAAAAAAAGTCTCAGATGTTTAGCCCACTATCTCTCTAACATTTGCAAGCTGGTCGAAAACCACTGGGTCAAAATGACAACTGCACATTTACAACCGTAGAAGATCACTACGTTCTTAGCAACTCTAACAGAGTCCACACATTGATAAGTTAAGGATTGGCACGTGGGTATAACTCCCTCTCGAGCGGCTATCTTGGGAACAATCCTCGGCGCGGCTGGTCCTAGCCTCGTGACCTTAGTGTGTCACCTAGCGGGGTATCAACCACCGTGGTCATCGGTTCTTGAGAGACAGATGGATTGTAACGTCTCTAATTCCCACATCGGAAACTTAAATCTTTCATGGAGTGCTTATACTATGTGGGTTCCACTGCCTATGTACTGGGATTGTGGAATCAGGAGTGAAATTGGAGAGAATTAAATAACGAAGAACAAAGTTAGAGCTTTTTCGATTTTTAAGATTACAATTCTGTTTTAATTCGGACTGTATTATTTATTCAGAATAATATATTATAGATGAATTTCTAATTTTAAATATTCAAGAGATGGTTGAACTAAATTTTTTATTAATTAATAACTTAGATACATTTTATTACAAGTTATATAATTATGAAATAAATTTTTGTTTTTTATAAAAAAATCTACTGATATAAGTTTTACTCTTGTAAGTTCTATTTAATAAGTTGAACCAAATGTATTGATTTGATTCTTGATAATCTTATATATATATTTAAAAAATTCATCTATTAAAATAATTTTATAATTTTCAATAAAAATTCTCATTTTAATTAAAGAATTAAATTTTTTTATAAAAATTTTATTAATAAAAACTCTAGTTAAATAAGATCTATTTAAAAAATTATACTAAATAGATAATTATTTCAATTTAATAAGAAGCAAATACAATGCCTATCCCTAATTATAAAGTTGTAAGCAGTTTTGAAAGCTTTGAAAGTCCACCGTTCTCTAGATTTATGTTAAATAGTCTAATTCTATTACAAGAGGTACTGGAATTTATTCCATTTTACCAAAATTTTAAATCTATACTCCACCAACTAAGGGTGTCCACTGAGATTGGGTTTTAGGAATCGGACATTAGTCTATATTCAATCTATAATTTTATAAATTATAAAATGTCAATCCAACCCAATTTATGGATTTTAAATTCAATTTAATTTCAATCCACATATCTGTAGATTGAATGCGAATTTGACCTAATCTATATATAGTCACCATTTTGTAGATTGATTTGCGAATTAAAATTTTTTAATTTTATCCAAACAATGAAATAATTAAAAAATCTAATATAAAATAATTTTGTGACCAATCAAATTCAAAATTGAATAAGATTAAATAAATTAATTTTTTAAATAAAACTACAATAATACAGTCAATATTTCAAAATATAATACATCGAAAAGAAAAAAATCATTTGTTAATATTAATATATGAAAATTAATTAAAATTTTAAAAATTAACTGTTTAGAAAACTACACTCATTTATTTAGTTATTTTTTATTTTTATATTATTATCCAACAAAATATTATACATGTTAATTTAACTATATTTTAACTTATTTATGTAGTAATAACTAGTAATGCCAAATTTAGAGGTTTTATTTTTTAATTAAATAAATTTTTTTTATTTTTTTGGCGGATTTCCCGAAATTTTACAAATTTACAAAAATAAAATTATATTCAATCTACCGACTATAAATTTTTAAATTTTTTAATCTAATTTAATCCATAAATCCACAAATTAAGTTTTACAAATTGAACTTTTACAAATAAAAAAAATTGAGTGGATCAATTGGATTTTTAACACCCTACCACCAACTCATATTAAATTTGAATAGGTAAAAAGACAAAGAATACTTCAACAAAAAATGTCACTTATTTTGCTTATTCATATATGTCCCCAAACACATTAAAATTAAAGTGAACAAAATAGCTCGGGTTGGCCCGGCCAAGTCCACGGGCTTTTAGCCGGAACCTCCACATAAAGGCCTAACGTGAGTTAAAAATTTTAATAGGTTTGGTTAAGGGTTTAGCTTTATAATTTATAAATTAAAGAAAAGAAAATCAAATAAAAAAAAGAAAGAAAACAACAAAATTCAAGTGCATGAATTTATGGTTTAATTTATTGTGTTGCTACTACTTTGTGTATTATATTATTAATTTATTATATAGTAGGTAATTATTTTAAATTTTAATTATTTTTTAACTCTTAGTTTTATTAAAATTTTATTTAAAAAATTAGTTGGAGATCCAGTCCAATTCCACCTTATCAAAGCTCAGCCCAAGTTCTTTTTAGAAGATTTAGGATTGTTATCAATAACAGGCTTGGACGTGAGCTCGAAAAAGCATAGCTTAAGTCCAAAATTTGTCTTCCCTAATTAAAATTATAAATATATTCTTTGACTAATCTTCTCTGTGATGAACATGCCACTTTAAGTGAGAAAAGTCTGGCATGTTCCTATCAATGTTACCTGCACAATTAAGTAAAAAAAGTTAAAAAAGGTTAGCTAAGTAACAATTAATTAATTTATATGTCGGGTATGACTAGAGGTCAATAGATTAGATGACACGAGACATGACATAGTATGAATACATTTTAATAGAGCACATGACATGACGGGACACACACGTGGGTCAAGCTGGACTAGGCTTTGAATTTTATGCACATGTCTTAAAAACATGGTGTGATTATAAATGAGCAAAAGCACGGCACATGAAAAAGCTAAGCACGTTTTATTTTTTAATAAAAATAAACTTAAAATTTTATAATTTTATAAATAACTTAAAATTAAATCTTTTAATACATTTTATTAGCTCAATTTTTTAAATTTATTTAATTCTTAGTTTCAAAAAATTTATAATTGATTTATATTTATAATTTACTAAATAAATAATTGATATCATGATTTTAATAAATAAAATTATAAATGTCATGACTTTATAAATACATATTAGTATTATTATAAACTATTATATATGACTCTACGTAATTCTAAGTTAACAATTAAGTTAATCTTTAAAATAAATTATTATTGTTATTATTGTTAAGTACTAAAAAAAGAATTCTAATACTATAAAGTCAAAATTAGTAACTAATATTACAATCTCTTATTGTTAATAATATATTATTATTGATTATGATTTGGGTTTTGATTTTTTTGATTTTATTAAATTTGAATAAAGGCACATGTATCCAAAAAAATACATATGCTTAAAAAAAAAAAGGCAACAATTTAGTATATGCTCTTAAAAAATACAAAATAAAAAAAGTTTAGTGGGTTTTTTTTCTTAGGCATGACACAACATGACTCGTGACATGACAAGTGTGAGCACAGCACAAGTTGGCGTGCCAACTAAGCCTAAACAAAAAAATAAGTACCACATAATAAGAAACACAGAATGGGCACGGCATGACAAGAGTATAAATATGTGTGAACTTTTCTTAGATGGGCCTAAACAAGTCCGTTGGTCACCTGTAGGTATGAGTTGAGTAAAATCAAGTATGACTTTTAATATTTGAGTAAGGCTATATTTTGGAGGTGGCAATATCATGGATTATGACACAATACCACAATACAAAGCTTGTCATCGTTAAAACTTACTAACAATTCATAAGATCATATTATTGCATTTCACTTAATTCATTTCTATTCTAAGCAATTATAATATAGTAACATATGTCCAAACATATATACAAATTTTAGAAAACTATAATTAAATTCCTCAATTATTTTGCAAGCTAATTGAAATTCTATTTTAATAAAAAGAATACTGTTATAAGGTTCGTATTTCTTAACCATTTGGTAAGCAGCATGTCTCACAAAAATAGTATGAAAACCTACTAAATCATGATGAATTAGAAAGTCAATGACAAACAAAATTAAAATAAAATTTTGGATTGCTATAAGTTTCAAGTAGAGTTTATTTAAGTATAACTTTCATTAGTAGAGTTTTTCAAGTGGAACTTTTACTTAAAAAGCAATTAGTCATTTAGTTGACATTTCAAAAATTATAAAATTACTTCAATTGTCAAGTTTTTAAAGTGATATTATAAAAAGAATGAAATAAAATTCTGAAATAAATAAATAGTATTTAAACAATTTAACTTATTGAAAAAGCTTTCAATCTTTACTGTAAAAAATAAGGGAGGGCAAATAACCCCATTTGGCCAATTTGATCATAAAAACATGTGTTCATATAAAATATGAATTCAACCCAACTGGAGATTCTATCTAATCCAATCGAATCATGATTGAATCGAGTTTAACACGATCTGATTTAAAAGCCTGATTGAGTTTTGACAATTGAAAAAAATAAAAATATAAACCTACCTAACTGATTTAGGGTCTATTTGGGATTGCATTTAGAATGTTGAAAAGTAATTTTAAAAATTTAAAATCTAATTTTAACATTTGATAAAATAATTAAAATTTTTCAGTTAAAATCAACCCCTTCTATAATTAATTTTGAAAAACAAGAAAATAGTATATTTTATTTTTTAATTTTGAGAATCAATTTTATCATTTATTATAATTCCACTAATTACCATGATGGCTATTGCAATCTGTAGCTTGCTCCCCTTGATCGTCACGTTCTTAGATGCAAATCTTCTTTCATGGTATATTTTGTTAAACAATGAATTTGAAATTTTCATTGTATTATTTGTATTATATAATTCGTACAATGTGTCATCGGATATAACTTAAATTGAAGTTCGATACCTATATTTTTCAATTTGATTTGGGATATAAAGATGCTAAAAGTATTTTTGGACTGGAAAATTATTTAAAAAGTGTTTTTATAAGGGATTATTAATCCCAAATTGACGTGAAATTGGTTTTGACCCAAACTCAACTCGATCAATATCTAATTCTAAACCAATCTGATCGAATTTCAATATTTTTTAATCCAATCCGATTTCTAACCAAACTATGTTCGGATTGGATGAGATTAAAAGTTTAAGTTAAATTGGGATGAGTTTTTTTACAACCCAATTTTACCTACTCCTAATCAAAAGCTCAAAATTTAACTTTTTACTAAAAGCTTCACTCAAAATACAATCAAATAGCATGAAAATTTTAAAAATTGAATAAACTATATCAAACATGCACTAATAAATAAATCACTTATTTCACGCCTGAACAAAATAGAATAGAATAAAGCATGTGATTCAATTGAACAGAGAGATTATAATTGTAAAGAGGAATGAATGGTAGAAATTATATCTACAAAGGTCTAATTTCCAGCACAGAGTCAATACTATCTATGAGAGCATTTCTAAAAAATTGTTCAAATGAAACTTCACTTCTTAGTTGAATAACCATATCAGTAATATAAGTTTAAACTCTTCAAATTACATTGTCTTTCTTTCTCTTTAATATTAAAGAATGACTTCTCTTTTTTTAATTAATATTATATCATTTTCTCTCTCGTCATTGTTAAAGAAATAAAATTGCCATAATTACAAATTTTTTGAGGAAAACTTTAATTGAAATAATATAAATTTACTTCTATTTGAAGAGTATTTTGAGAGGAAACTTATTTTTTATTTTTTTATTTACTTTATTTTTTTATTTATCACATAAGTAAATAAAAAAATTTAAAGAGTAAAATAAAAATAAAAACTTTTGGTGATACTCTAAATAGTAGTTTTTGGCCATAATTAAAATGAGTTCTTCTTTCTATTTAAAAAGAAAAGAAAGAAAGAAATAAAGACAGAGAACCAAGTCAATTTAACCTGCTTGGACGTTAAAGTGTCTTTCGCAAATACCATCACCAACCTTCCGGAGCAACTACCAAAATGAAGAAGATAAGAAGCTATATTTCAGCGTGTGAAGATAATTCGTACCTTCATATAGTCGCCATGAGTGGGTAGAAACTTACAAAAAGCTTAAAACAGTGATCCTTGGAAGTAATTTCCCCTATTAAGCTAAGATTCAGTAGCCTTAACGAGAGAATGGTTTAGATGGAGTTACAGTGCAGTACGGGGCCTCGAGCTAAAAATGTGAATGTGCGCGCAATTTCCGATCGAGAATTGATGAGATGAATTCATTCACTTAATCTATAAGAGTTAAATTAACTTCATTTAGATGGATAAATATTGTTTAAATGGGTTGAGCCATTGAATAAATTGAAAATCCGAACTGTAATAACAAGATTTGCTGTTCCAACGAACGAAAATCTTTCTTCAAATCATTAGTCGTTCACGCAGTCAGTACATTGCAAAGCAAAAACAGCCAGGATCTATCTCAGATCTAAAACATCTTGTCCTGATAATTTACGCAATAAGACAATTTAAAGGGATATCCTTATTGACCTAAATTATCCCTTTCTGAGAAATCATTTAGTCCAGGTTAATTTTACTATAAGAAATTTCAATTAGAAGCTGGTGTTGAGATTTATATTGTGGTTTGAGATAAACTCTCTCGTGTTGTAATATACTGTCACGCTAAAGGTACTCAAGATGAACTATACAGTGAGTACTATTGTAGTTTTACTTGCCAACTAATATCAAATAAAAGCAACTGGGTCATATAAACTCAGAATCCCGATAGCCTTGGGAATATTTTCAGAATTATCTCTGTACTCAGACTTATTTATCCTCCCGGCTTTCCTAAACCCTTCAAATTCATGTACAGATTCTGCATATTGATTTACAGCCACTCATTGAGCATCCCCTGCCTTCAAAATATCTTCTAGTGCATCTAAACAATATCCGACGACCTGTGGATCCAAACAGTCTAAAAGATTGCACAAGGGCTCAAGGCACCCTCGAGTTACAAGCAACCTGTCAGCAGCAAATAAGATTCAAAGTAAATTTATCCCAGTTTATATAAACACAATTCCACACAATAAGCTTTGGTTTATAAAGACCAATATAATTCATCATACTCTATCTGATCTTCAGTGGCAAGTTTTGCTGCAAATGCCAGTGCTCGGACCGCCTGCTTTGGAATGGTAAACCCAGAATTTCCGGGCAGAAAAATCAGAGGCTCTGATATACCAAGTCGAAATAACTCCTGCCAATATTCATTCGCTAATAACTTATACACAGGTAATCCCATTCCATAATTTGCTTATTGTAATATTTTTCCATATTGTAACAACAGATGTTAGTTGGAGTTACCCGAATCAACTCCTCCCTATCACGAATTATTCATGATAGTATCTGACAAGATAATTCCTTGATGGCCTTAAGAATAATTGCCTCTCAAAATCTCCCCAAGGACATACAGTGCTCCAAGGTTGACAATGTACTGAATGGCAATGAAAATCTTAGAAGTTGAAATTAAACGAAACAATATATGAACCTCAAAACTAAGTTTCCAGATACTTTTCTTTCAGGCTTTTCACATATGTTTGGCAGACATGAGTAATAGAATTAAAGATATCGTATATGAGGAAAAAAAAAAAAAAGCAAATAAAGTATTCCATTCCTTAATTTGCTTATCACTTCCATCCACTATGTAGTCTAATATTCGCAGAGCACGCCCAACAACCTTCTTAAAAGATGATCTGAGAAATTTACCACCCAGTGAGAAGAAAAACATACAAACATACAAATTAAATTATTAAACAAGCAACAGAACATTTAGACAATTACTCACTCTAGAAGCTTGAGAATCCCTTGACATACACCTGCTTCAAACATAGCTTCAATTTGTTCTTCTCCCTCCAAAAGATTAAGAATTGTTTCACATGCTCAGGTTACGAGTTGCTCATTGTCCAGACGGATAAGACTTGCCAGAAAATAGACATGAATGCCAAATAAAGATCCCAAAAACCAATAGAAAGTAGAAACAACAAATCTAAAATTGAGTATTATATATGATGACAGAAGAACTTAAGATCAGATATCAGACCTTCTCAAAAGAAGGTTTCTCTCTCCCCAGCTCGAACTCTGAAAGGATGGGAAGTGTCATGACACCAGCCATCAACATTTCCATCTTCACTTGTTTTTTCTTCGCTTTCAAGTTTGACAAGTACTTATACTCTTTCAACAGTTCAAGCAAAGATGTCAAAAATCCATGATTAAGAACAAGAAGATAGTATTCATCAGAATTTACAGCTACGCTCCTCAATGCCCATGTAGCCTGTTCGAAGGAAAAGAAAAGGCATCAATAAGAATTATTATGATCATTGAACTGATGATTCAGTTTACAGTTAACAATTTACATGATAAAGAACTTCAAAAAGAAATAGTAAGAAACACAAATAACAAAGGAAATCCACATTAAACACAGAAAGTAGATAAGTGACAAAATCCTGTTCCCTGCAGTACCTGTTCTCGAACTTTATCATTAGTAGAACCAAGTAGTTTTAAAAGATTGGGAACTCCATCATTCTCTAATATAACTCTGGACTTCTTAGTTCCTTCAACAGCAATGTTTGTAAGAGCCCAAACTGCTTGAAACTACATGAATTTAATATAGATCAGAATGTAAACATTTAGGGTAATCTCAGTTAGAATATTAAAATAAGAACACATATAAGAGGATTCTAGCAGACCTGGAGCTTTGGGGGGTTCTCACTTTCAAGAAACCAAACAAAGAATGGAAAAACACCAGCATCTATAACTTCCTGTACTGTATCTGGTGATATATAAAAAAGAGTAAAATGGTTTGTGGGCACATAACTGGAATCTACAACGCAGTACGTGAGCCAAATTCTTACCGATTGACATATATCTTCGGAACCACGTAATGGCATTCAGCTGCTGCTCATCATCAGATGATAGAATGGCTTCTACCATAGATTGCAGAACAGTCTTCTGTGTTCAAAACATTTCAAAAAAAAATATCATAGCTTCAGAACTTCATCTACTTAAAAAATAATAATAATAAAATAAAAGAGCAAATCTCACTGTCTCCTCTTCATGAGAACCCGCACTCGAGTAATCCCACTGACAGTAGCTACTGTTGGAGCTGGATGAAGCATTCCGAGATCCATTGGAGGAAGAAACCGTGGGAGAAGCTTCTTCATCACTCTCGGAACCCACAACCAGCTGGAATTGACGTCGCTTCTTCTTCCGACAGTCAAGTTCATTCCAGTACTCCACTGATTGCTTTCTCTGCCCAGCCACCGCATTTTGATCCATCTCGCGACCTAAATATTTTTTATATGAGGAATCTATATATACATAATACAACAGTGTGTTATATTTATTAGTTTGAAGTTCTGATGAGAGAATAGAAAGAGTAGTGCAATCCATGCCCAAGCCAACCATCAAATTGCATTCAAAGGAAATACAGAAGAATCTCCTACAATCTAACCCAAAAAAAGAATTGAAAAAGAAAAAAAGTAACTATAAACAAATTCCCAGAAACACCAGAAGCAACATCATACTATCACTCTTCTCTAGTTACCATAAACATGTTTGAGGAAATTAAAGCAATCACTATATTGTGATCGTCCTTCTCAGAATCTAAATATTTTTTATATGAGAAATCTATATATACAACATACAACAGTGTGTTATATTTATTAGTTTGAAGTTCTGGTGAGAGAATAGAAAAGAGTAGTGCAATTGAAGCCCAAGGTAACCATCAAATAGCATTCAATGGAAATACAGAAGAATATCCTACAATCTAACCCAAACAAGAATTGAAAAAGGAAAAAAGTAACTATAAAAAAAAATCCCAGAAACACCAGCAGCAACATCATATTTTCACTCTTCTCTAGTTACGATGAACATTTTTGAGGAAATTAAAGCAAAGGCACTTGTGAGGGCACTTTCATACATAACATAATTTACATGCAGATAGAAAGTTATGTCTTATTTTAAATCAATGTATATTGGAACTTTACTCAAAAAATGATTACAGGCCCGTACTTAAATATTAGGGATATAACTGTAATTTTAAATGAAAGGGGTTTGTCAAGGGCTTGAAGAGGGTTGCTACTAGTTTATTCCATAAAAAATTGAAAAATCTAGAACCATGCTGTAGCCTGACCCGGTTAAGATGGGCCAAGGCTTTCCATGGCCTCACAAGAAAACAAGGGCACGAGCCTGGGCTAACCCAATCGGGCTAGGCCCATCCATCCTACTCTTCTATTTTGGGAGAAAAAGGGGGTTGGTCATTGGTGTTCTTACAATGGCAAGTAACAAGACTCAAAAAAATCAAAAATCGAAATCTATTAACTGATATCCTACAATGTTGCCTACAAACCCTTAAGATTTATGATGTGCAATTCAGATTCTTCTCAATTCACCAGCATTGCCTTGCTTCAGTTCCAAGTTAGTATCTATTTATTTGAGCAGTACCTGTGTCTATATCTATTATTGGTTTGTAATTATTAAATATAGAGAATCATTTTTAACTTTTTTTTAAAACTGTAACCTATGTAATTCTGCTTGTGCTAGGAATAGTTTTCCTAGTGAGGCAAGGAATCCATGCCTTCCAAGGATTCATTAATCTTGTTTATTTATAGCCATACCACAAAGTATTGTTGAGCACTGCACATCCTAACGGCTGGAAAGGAGCAAGATTCAGGTTTTGATAAAGGTGGGGATGCTTTTATTATTGAGTTGCCCAAAACAAAGGGTACATCTAAGTAAGTTGGTGGCAGTCAGCTCCCTTTGCCGCCACCCAGAGCAACAAGTAGACAAAAACAGTGTAAAAATATAGTAGTTGATGGAGAGTTGTTGAAACTGGAAACTTCTAAGAATTAAATGTAGGACAACTACAACATAGTTGCCCTACATGCTCAGCTACCTCTTTCACTTTTGAGGCAAGAAGTTTAGCAAGAAGCAGATTGAAAGGGTTAAGAGACTATGGCTTCTGAAGGAGGCAGATGAAGATGAGGATGTGTACAATTCCTTTCCTGGAAAGCACAGTAAATTTAGGAGGAAGGAGCGTCCAGGAGGCATGTTTTATTCTCCTGCTGAAAAGGAAAACAAGGACATTGCTGGTATGGAAGGGAATCTAGAAATTGTTAGCGTTTCCTCCTATGAAAATTGAAGAAAGAGCAGGGATGACAACAATAGAGTTAATCCCAAAAAATGCGGTCGAATCTCAACATGCCGAGAGTAATAAAAATCAGCCAGAGGTTGAAGATGCACACAAGGTTGGGTGGAAAGATTTTGCATCTGCACCAAAAGATGAAGCAACAACTTCTGAGGACATCTCTAATCAGGCTGAACAAATCCTTGGTTCGACAATATGAGTTGTTACTGCAGTGCTAATTTCTTTTATGTTAGTTCGCTTATGCTACTATGTTTTCAATAAGCCTCTCTGCTTAGTCAGACTAGCATTTTAATAGCATATTTTTAGTTATTGTGATTACATCTTTTTATTTTGATTTTGTCTATAACTTTCTCAATGGTTTTATATTTACTTTTCATCTTTCTGTTACTGGTTAGCATTCCATAATTCATGATTCAATGGCTCTTTAATTTCTTGGAATTTATCTGCGTCACATCCAAATAAGCTACTTAGGCTACCATGTTTGTTCAGATGATTGTAATAATTTAATTATATAATTGAACCAAATAGGGTTTGTTCATTATGTTAATAAGATTATATACAATAGGTGACATTTTTCTCCTCAGAGATCCTATCATTGAATAACAATTTCCGCAAATGCAAGCCTGTATTGGTCCTCTCTTCATACAATCTTTCTTCTGGTACCAATGTCCAGATTCACTCAGTAGCAACTACATTGTGCTTTGGGACAAAAATTTAACTGTTCAGAGTTTCTAAAGTTCAAATAAGCAAATACAAGAAAAAGCATGGCTTGCACCAATCTTAGAACTTAACCAATACGACAAAACACATTATACACAAAATCACACGGAAGCAAGTAGCTATAGTGGTGGAGCATAAAAAATTTAAGATTCAGAAATCAATTTCAAATCAGCAGCATAAACAACAGTTCAAATTAAACCCTAAAATGATTTAAGATTCATAAATCAAACCATAATACTAACCTGCACCTTGATTATTGAAGCTGCGTAGGGCGATCAGGCTCGGCTGTGGTGAAGCAGTGGCTGTACCGTCGAGTGGCGCAACACAATGATGGCGTCGGTAATGGCGTCGCTGGTGTCGGGAGCTGTGCCGGATTGGGTGAAGTGCTGTGCGAAGGCAAGTGAGGTTCCTTCTCTCTTTTTTTTTTTTTACCCCTTTTTTTGGCTTTATAAAGATAGAATTTATCGTTACGGCCCTAAAAGTTTTGATTTTGTTGAAAAAGAATATTATTTCTCCCATATTATCAAATAGATCCCCATCCGACAAAAATAATTTATTAATTAGGTGCATAATAATATAGTAAGAGTAAGAGAGAAAGCAAATAAGAGATATAATGTTTAGGAAGGAATTTTATTTAATCTTAAGTGTATATAAATAAGAAAAAGACCTCCTTTTGCAGTAATACAATCATAAAATATTAAGTAGTACATTATAATTATAAGAGATAATTATAAAGACCTCCTTTTGCAGTAATACAATCATAAAATATTAAGTAGTATATCATAATTATAAGAGATAACAATTCTCAAATTTAGGAGTTATAAAAGATAAAAAATTACTTATGAGAAGATAAAAAGTACTTTGATAAAATTTCACAGAAATTATAATTATTTGATAATAGTCTCCCTTGATATTCATCCTATAAAGAGTATATCTCATTAAAACCTTTGCTAGTAAAAGTCTGTTAAGAAAAAAAAAAAAAAAGACAAGTTAAGGAAAAAGAATATATTATTCATATATATCTTATAAAGTGTAATCTAACTCACTAAAACCTTTCTTAGAAAAACCTAATGAGATGAAAGGCAGATGAAGATATATCAATCATTCCCCTTGTTAAATATACACCCTCTCAAAATGACATGAATGCTTTAAAGATCAATCATAATTTACTATAACTAACAATACTTTTGTCAAATAATCTCTAGGACCGATATCATCCTTTCAAAGTTTGACAACATATGATGAATTAGAGATACCATTATCTTGAATTTGAAAAAAATCGCCATGCATATATTTTTATAATTTTATTGACCTTCTTAAATAAAACCAAGATTGGACAACCATATTAAGGAAAAAGTATGATGTAGTTTTTTGTATTAATTTGAATTTTTAAGTTTATGCTAAAAAAATAATTTAGTTTGCAATGATACAATTTTCCTTTTGCATGCACAAGTAGGAATAAAGTATGGTACCTTAAGATCAAGATATATATTTTATGTTTTAAAGTAGGACAATTTTTAATATAAAATACTTCTAGCATTTCTATAATATCAACATTCTATTTGATAAATTTTAATACATAAATTGAAAGGGATTCTATTATTTCAAAATATTTTGTCTTGAATTTCATTCTCAAAGAAAAAAAATCATAAGCTCTTCAAGAGCATTTTCAATTTTGATATCATCAATATATTTTGCAAAAATTCCAAATTTAATTTTTAGTTTTTAATAAAATCACATAGTAAAATGGATAATAGCATATCCCACTTAAAATAAACTTTCACTCAAGTAATTATACTTGATACATCTTAGCTTGCCATAATATACACAAGTATTATTATAGCTTTATTAAGAATATATAAAGAGCAATTATGATTATATCTTTATTAAGAATATATAAGATGTAAGCTTTTAATTTAGTATTTCAAGTATGTGTTTCAAGCATTTTATCATTCAATGATGAGTACATAAATTTTTCAATTTAATTTTTACAAACTGCAGTTCAGATTCTGATTTTATTAATAAATTTTATGTCTTCAGATGTTTAGATTAAAGTCCAAAATTCTTCAAAATTTACCAATTAATTTTATGTTCTCTAGCATATGGATTGCATGTCCAAATATTTAAAACAATTTCAAAAAAATCATATAATTTAATGATCTTTACATTTTGTGATTTAGGATCTCAAAAATTTTATCATAATAACTAAATTTTATTCACAAAAATCTTATATCAATTTCAATTTTTCCTCTTGTGCCGACTACTGAAATTAAATTAATATTCCTCATTTTCAATATATATGTGTAATTGAGATTTTTTGAAACTTTTAATATATATGCCTCTACTAGGGTTGAACATCTTTTTTTTTTTTTTATAATGTGGAGGTGCATCTTTTATAGGGCAATTTGAATCTCTTTATTTCTTACTATTTACCTTTCTATGCATATTTAAAATTCATTTACAATACAATATATCTCTCCAGAAACAATATATTCAATAATCTAATTATAGATAAAATATTTTTTTATACATGCAAATATTATCTCTTTAGAAGCACAAAGTTATTTCACTTCAACTTTTTAGAAATTAAATTTTTTACCAATTGATCTATCACATGCTTTAAACACTTATATATTTATTTGTCTCACTATTTCATCCTTCACGGATGTCATATATACCAATCCATAATCATATTATATTTAGGATTTTTCACTTTCACCTATCAATAAATTTATCCAATAAATTATCAATAATACACATTGTGCAATAATCCTTTTAAACTTCGAGTTCAAGCTAAAGATGGCCAATTGGCTGAGCAGCATGTGGCATGACATGCATCTGTACAATATGGCGCAACACATTTTGCTAAGACATGTGGCACATCACAGCACGCACATGGGTGGAACCTAACTTAGAATTTCAGGTACATGAGCCTTAAAAGTACTGTACAATTGGAGATGAGTCAAAGCATAGTGCGAATAGACATGTAATAGACACGCTTTATAGGTGTGCTAGCACATGACCCGTGGCCTATTAATAACATGTGGGTGAAAGTATATGAAAATAAAATATTTTATAAAATTAAATATGAAGTGTTATGATTTTACATATATCTTGAAATTAAAATTTTTAATATATTTTATTAAATTAATTTAAGTATTAGACTTTTAGCTTTAATTTTTATTAATAATCACTATAATCTTTGGAATTAAATTTATGTATTTTTCATGTTATAATTCGTTAATATGAAATTAAATATTTAAATATGTAGTTGTGAAATTATAATAAATTAACAATAAAATATTAATTGTTCTCTTAATTAAATTTTTTATGATTATTATTATAATTACTGCTATTCTTACTATTATTATTACTACTACATAGCTAATGGGCTTGAAAAAGCATGTCGGTCATGTGACTTGAAAAAGCATATAAGCTTGAAGAAGGGATAAAAAGGATTGATGGGCTTTTTTTAGGCATGACCCATGGGACGGCTTGAGTATGGTAAGCGTGGGCCTGCACCATGGGCCATGCCAAGCCTTAAAAAAACATTAGGCATTGGATAACGTGACCTAAGACCTAGTTGGGTGTGTTTAATGGGCAGTGCCAAGCCATCTTTAGTTCAAATTAATTTACATAAATATTAAGATGAACTAAAGTGATACAAACTACTATCATAAAATCAAATCATCCATCACATTTGGCTTTCTTCCCCTTTGTGATGGGATCATTTTTTCGTAAAATACACCATAGAATATTTAAGCATAAATAATGGTGAAAAAAATTATTTCTATAAGTTTATCTTCACTTGATTTAAATAAAAATCAATAATCAAGAGAAACTTCAAGCTTTTTTAAAAAACTTCTTGTGTATTTTATTTGTCTTTTGATGTACATGCGCAATTTTACATTTGGTCTCTTAACTATACGACTATTATAATTTTATATTTATTGTTTGATATGAACTACTTTCTCTTTTAGTTTTTATTATCATTAATTTTTTGCACATTACTCTTTTCAAAAAATGATTGTCCCGCCAAAAGACCCCCATGAAGGCGCATAGGCTAGCATGCCACAGCTTGCTAAGTACATGGATTGTCTCATGCAGTGCCCCCCTTTAGACCTAGCACGACACATGGGACAAGCATAGGTATGTCATGCTAGGTATCATGCCAGGCCGTTCCTAAGAAAAGGTATTATAATTTTTTTAATTTTTTTTATTTTTTAAAGAAGGCATGCCAAATTCTTTAGATTTACTGTCTTTAGTCAAATTCAATATAGTCAAAAGTTTAAAATTGAGGTTAATATTAAATATTAATAAATTAATAATAATAAAAAAGAATGTACTACTAACTGTTAAATTAGAGCTTATGATATTATAATTAATTGAGCCTATGAAATTTATATTCTTTCTTAAGAATAGTAATAATTGATTAATTAATTCCTAAAGGTTAACATTTAATTGTTAATTCGGGATTATATAGAGTCATATATAATAATTCATAATAACATTAATGCTTATAAGTTTCAAATTAAAATATAACAATTAACAATTAATTTTTTTATTATAATAAAACATATCTCATTCACAATTTTATCTTTTTGTGTAAATAGTGAAAAATATTTTATTGACAAATGAAACATATTTCTTTTAATTAATTTATGATTTCATAAACGAAATATCATCGTCGTAAAAGATTAAATTTATCATTTATAAAATAAAGATATTTATAATTTTATTTATTAAAATCATGATATCACCTATTCATTTAATAAAGTATAAACAAATAATAATTAGAGTATTTTTTAAACTAAGATTTAAATGAATTTAAAAACGCTAGTTAAATACATTAAAAGATTCAATTCCAAGTTATTTGTAAAAACACAAAATTTTAAATTCCAAGTTATTTGTAAAAACACAAATTTTTAAATTTAATTTTTACTTAAAATTTTACTTTGATATATTTTAGTCTCGATGCTATTGATAGCCTATGGACTTTTTATAGCTTGTGGGTTGCGTAGTAGTCTACTAGTAAAATGTGTTTATTGTGAACTTTTTTTTTAATATATCATGTTTTAACTTATTTCTAATCATGTCATGTTTTTAAGGGCTATATGCTTAAAATTCTAAGCCCAAACCAACTCATATACATGCCATGCTGTGCTATGCCATTTGCCCCTTCAAATTGTGCACGTACATAGTATGCCATATTGTAGTATCAAACCTATACAAACTATCCAACCTTAAATGGGGATCTATACACACCCTATCAGATGATTATCAATGGAAACAAATTCTTTTAACATTTTATATAAAAGGCATGAATATAGGAGAAATTATCAACCGTCTACCTTGTGTTTACTTTATATTCAAGAATATATCAAAAAATTTAACTTGTCCAATTTTCCACCTAAGCTTGTAATTTGTATTAGTCTTCTGCTAAAAAGATAAAATTATCCTTATAAAATGAAAAGACAGAAACAAGCACAAATGGTGATGGTTGTCAATTTGTATAGATATTTCTATCTTTCTATTAGCCAAATTAAAAGTTTTATAATGTTTTTAAATATAAAGTAATTTTTGGATGAATGACTAATAATGTTTCTAATTACATTACAACAAACAATCATGTTTTGAATCACTATTCTATATTTTCATGGCTTAAAGAATATTAAAAATAAAACCAATATTTGATTATCATCCATCTCAAAATTAATTAATGAACAATAAAACCAAAAACAAAACGTACAAACTCTTATTTCTTCAAAGGCTGAATAAATAGTATAGAAAATCAATAGAGCAAAAACTAAAAACGAAAGTAGCTAGTATAGTTTAGAAGTAATAATGAGAAGTAGCATAGCAAAACATGGTTGGAATTAGTAAAGTTAATTACTCATAAGAAGTCTCATGTCCAACATAGCCAAGTTTTTCTCCTTTTCACTTATGCTATCTATTAACCAAAAGGGCTACACATAATGTAATTTTGATGATAACAAATATGTATCTTAATTATTTTAATGTATTTTATATTTTTATTAAAATATAAAGTTCTTGAATGATAGTATTTATACAAGCGAATCAAATGAAATCAAATTCAAGACACTTAACGGACAACAGTTTAATCAATAATGAAGCTTGGAACTCAACAAACTTAATATTGTGAAAATTTTTGTAAAACTAGTATGATTTAATTTATACATGATTTCGCATTTGGAAAGCTTAAGTTTTTAATCAATTGATTATTATTTTTCATTAATTTAAAGTTTTACCGTCATAAATCAAGTATTTCATACAATTTAATTATTTTTCAAAATGTGAACTAAAATAAAAAAGTTTTATAATCTTTGTTTTTAATAAAAATTTTTAATTATAGATTTGGATTTATTTACAAAATTAAAAATATTTTTGGCCATACCATAATTTTAGAAAGTTGAAAGAATGAAAAATATTATTTAGAAATTTAAAATTAGACTTATTTGTAAATGTTTTTACATTTTGAGTTATAGTATAATTATAAAATATTTTAGGTAAAATTATAGTTTTGTGAATAGTGGTACTGTAGTAACTTTAAACTGTTTCAAAAATGAATCTATTTGTAAATTTTTTGAGTTTTTGAGTTATAGTACAATTATAAAAAGTTATGGGTAAAATTATAATTTCATGAATAGTATTACTGTAGTAAAATTCAAATTTAACAGTAATTTCGTTGTAACAAGCGACTAACTGCCAGAATATAGAGGTTAGCTGCTTTAACACTAGAATTTGATTGTAATGGATATTTTTCGGGTTAAAACTCTAAAAACTCAAATCAAACTCATTTCTTCTCTCTTGAGCATGTATAAACAAGTATATATATATATATATATATAATTTTTGAGCTTTCAATTTATAAATCTTCATAGATTAAATCTTCGTTGAGTTATCATTTATATATTAACTCTAGATAAAGAGTATCTATTGTATTTCTCAAATTCATTATAAACTTTGTGAGTGTCTAAGTGTGGGAAACACTTGAGTGAAGAAATTGAGGGATAATCTCTTGAGTGTAAAAGTTTATTGATGAAGCGAAGATTGCTGAACCACGTAAAAATAATTGTATTTGATTTCTCTTCTCTTATTCTTTTATTATTGCACTTTATTAAATTTATTATTTTTGATTTGTTAGGGTAAATTAAATTATTGTATGGTTTATTTAGATTAAATTTTAAAAATCAGCTCACCGCTTTCTTGGGTTGTATAACTAGCATTTCATTTCATATCAGAGCTTGATTCTCTTATTAAGACTTAATCATCTAGAGTAAAAGATCCATGGTAATCCAAGATAATTCCATATTTAGGGAAGGACAATCAACTACTAGACCTCTATTTTTTATAGTAATGATTATCTTTATTGGAAAACTATGATTAGAGTCTTTTAACAATCCTTAGACTATGAAATATGGGAAATAGCTTGTGATACTTCATTCATTCTAAGGAAGAATGCTTTAAGTGAGCTGGATAGGAAAAAGATGTCTTTAAATTATAACGCTATTAATGCTTTATTTTGTACCTTAGATAAAAAAAATCATAAAGTTTCAAATTATTCTAATGCTTATGAAATTTGGAGAAAACTTGAAGTTACATATGAGGAGACTACAAATAAAGAGGAATCTAATGAAGTGTTAAATTTGGCACTTATGACAATTGGAGATAAATTAGATAATGAACTTAATGAGGTAAATGATATTCTTACTTATAATGAGTTGCATGATACTTTTAAAGAATTACATTATGAATGGTTGAAAATTGGTAAAAATAATATATACTTTAGAAAGAAAACATTAGAACTTTCAAATGAAAATGATGCATTGCAAAAGTGCAATACTTTATTGAATGAAGAGATCAAGAGGGTAGAATTGGATAATAAAGCTTTGCATGGTACAATTACATTAATTAAAGATAAATAAAGTACTTTATATGAGCATGAAAAATTACCCGTTGATGAATTGTTGAGAAAAAATGAAGTGCTTAAGAAAAAGAATAACGAGCTCAACAAAATTGTGTTGAAGTTCACAAATGGTCAAAAGAACTTACAAAAATTACTGAGTACTAAAAAATGTGTGTTTAATAAAGGTGGACTTGGGTATAAGTTTAACTTGAAACAAAAGTATTATAAGAATTATTTTGTTAAACCTACCTCTATAAGTGATTATAAAATTATTTGTCATTATTGTAATAGAAATGATTATATGAGTTATAAATGCCATATTAAAATAAATTCATATCATGGAGTTGAATATGTTTGGGTTTCAAAAGGAACTATTGTTAACACTCAAAGATCCAAAAGTATTTTGGTACCAAAGTGAACAACTTGAATACTCTTTTGTAAGTACCATAATTAAGAGATGATGAAGAGTTCCTTGATGAAAGCTTGTGAGGATAATCACTTGACCATAATCTAGGAGAAAAATATAAGGTAAGATGATTTAATTATTTTGGTAATAATTCTTGTCATATTAATTATGTTAAATGGATCATGATGGATGAATGATGACTTGAATTTGTGAAAGCATGCTTGTATGTTTTTATAAAATTGAATTATTATTGTGTATAACATTGAGTGCTTTATCATAATGCATGGATAGATATATATGATGAAATCATATCAACTTATTATGATGTATTTATTTAATTTTTGATAATTTATATATTGTCATTATGTACTTATGCTTTACCTAAGTTTTGATGATAAAGAATGTGCTTTATGATTAGATTGTACTTGATGAAGTTTGATCTTATAAGATTTGTGATTAGTAAATGGGTGCATCTGTTATACTTTATTGATGTATTGTTGACAATATATGTGATGACAAGATTTTTTTTTGTTGGTAGTAGGTGTATAAATACGTATACAATATTTCTTTAGTATATGTTGACCAGGATCATGAATGCAACTGGCTTGCCTTATTATTGCAAGACTGCTCCAATACCATCACTTGATTTTCAATAATGAAAGCACCATTGAAGTTTGGCATTACAAGTGTCGGAGTAGTAGTCATGGCTTAAATTTGAGAATGCCTCTTTAGCTGCTTTATTCTACCTATATTGCCCTTTTTTAAGAGATTTATAAGCAGTTGAGCTAAAATTCCATAATTCCTCGCAAATTTACAATAGTAACCTGTTAACCCTAGAAATCTACATAACTCAAAAACATTATTAGGTCTTGACCATGTCACAATGGTTGAAATTTTTTTATCATCTACTTTTACTCAATGGCAAGTGACAATATGGCCTAAGTACTTTAGTTCTTGATGATAGCTAGCTCGTTAGTCCAACTTGATGAAGTAAACGACGTAGTGTAACTCATCCAGCATATCCTCTACAATGGAAATAAGGGATCAATCTTTGATAGCGAACATATTGAGAGATCAGTAGTCAATACAAAATTGCCAACTATTGTCTTTTTTTTTTTTTAACCAAAAGCAGTAGTAATGAAAATGGCCTAGTCTTAGGTTGTATTAACCCCAAGTTTAACATCTCCTGAACTTGCTTTTTGATTTAGACTTTCTGAAAGTATGTATATCTACATAGTCTTGCATTGACTGGTTTAATGCCTTCTTTAAGTGGAATATAATGGTCTATCTCACTTGTTGGTAGGAGCTGTGTTAGTTCTTTGAAAACTTTAGCATAATTTTACAAGATCTTTTGTATAGTAGATGGTGTAGTGCTCATCGATCCCTTCATATCTATTTGTAGGCAAATTAAAAACAATGAATGCCTTTGATAAAAATTCCTTTATCAGTTCTTTTAACGATACGATTTGGATAGATGGAAGGTTAATTCCTTGTATTGGAAGTTTCTTATTACGTAAGGTTGATACTTTCATCACTTTTTTTAATGATACAATTTGGATGGACGGAAGGTTGACTGATTATAGCTTACATTCTTTATTTTCCCATTAAAAGTCTGTGGTAAGAAACTTCCAATTACATTCTACTGATCCCAACTTTTCCAACCATTGAATACCTAATACCATGTCTAGCCCTACTATAGGAAGAGAAAGCAGTGTAAGTGAGAAAGGAACTTCTTGTAATATTACCTATACTTTCTCAAATCATCCTTGGCATTTAAGTTTCTTCTTGTTAGCTACTCAGACTATGAATAGTTCTATAAGAATGATTGATAATCAAAGTTCCATTCTAGTACGAATAAAATTATGGGTTGACCTACTATCAATTAATGCTATAATTTTAAATGATTTAACTTTCGTTGTGATTCGCATGGTATTTGGCATTGTCCATCCAATTAATACAATGTAATATGATCTTAGGGTTAGATTGTTCCCCTAGGTCTACTTTTTCTTGTAAATTTTTCACAAGTGATACACTAGTATTGGTCTTGGTCTCACGAAGCAAGAGTCGAGACCTTTGGCATTTGTAACTAACAATAAATCTCTTATTCCAATTAAAACACAACCCTTATGATTGTTATTATTTCATTTCATCTTATGACAATATTTTGATATCTTTTGATAGGTACTGTCGATGCTACTCAAGTAGCTAATACCATTGATGATGCATGATTCATAGATATTGGTTATAGGAATTTTTTCTGTTGTGACAGTTGGTCATCTTTCATGTGAGCCAAACCAACAGCTTCCTTTAGTATTTTAGGTTTGAACATGGAAACGTCTTTAGATATCTTTGGTTTTAATCCATCCATGAATGCTCGGGAACCTTTTATGTCTAGCCATTAAATCTATTACCAAGCCTTTCGAACTCTTTTTGAAAGTCGTGAAGAAAGCCTGTTTGTTTTACTCGGGATAAAGCTTCATTAAAGTTTTCACATTTCGTAGGACTAAAACGAGCCCATAATTCCTTTGCAAAGTTTTCCCATGCCACCAAATGTCCTTCCTCTTAGTAAGCTCATCTCAACCACTTTCGAACTCTTTTTGAAAGTCGTGAAGAAAGCCTATTTGTTTTACTCGGGATAAAGCTTCATTAAAGTTTTCACATTTCGTAGGACTAAAACAAGCTCATAATTCCTTTGCAAAGGTTTCCTATGTCACCAAACGTCCTTCTGCTTGGTAAGCTCATCTCAGCTATTACTGTTATTGATTGGCTTTACCCTCAAGGTGAAAAGACGCCAATGATACTTTTTAGTCATCTGTTATGCCTTGATACTCAAAGAATTACATCACTCGATTAAACCACTCAGTTAGATCATCTCCAAAGTAGCATGGAAACTCTAACTTGAGCATTTTGGATGAAAAACTTTGTTGCCCCCTTTCATAGTCTCACATCTGGTCATGATGAGCCAATTTGATCATGATTGCTATGACTTAACACTCCTTTGGATGTCGTAATTGATTTAGTTAATTTATTGAGTGTTTCTTTTAAGTGGTGTAGTTTGTCATTGATCCCAAGCTTTATTAGATGCATGCTATCCTATAAATTTTCTAGTTCAGCTTCCGAGCATTTAATTCTCTCTTTGTTAGTTGCCATGCTACCATAGCTCTAATACCATTGATAAGGTCTCAGTCAAAACTTGCCAAACAATAGAGATAAGTTATAAATGTTCTATTTCTGGTGAGAAATAATGACAAGATTGTGTTTAGTTAATTTGTTGACTGTTTATTATTAAACTCCCAAATTTATGCACTTATTCTTAACCTACTGCTCTAACATTTGGCCAAAAGTAGAGATGACCACTAAGTAAATTACAGAATGCAAAATAAATGCAACAACCTATCTATTACCTATTAATTTGTTTAGCAACAAAAAATCATTCAAATGCAATAACTAAACTAATTATAAATACTCCAACGATCACTTTTAAGCGATAACTTTATGATATGCCCACTAGTGGATATTGCTTCGGTTCCTACTCCCTTGCATGCATGAATTTAATGCCCTGCATGCTCGTGCATGGCCACGTCACACATCCACTCCTTATCCTTAATACTTTGGATTTGATTTCCTCACCTTACCTGACCTATATGAGTCTCTAGGCTCATCATAATATATATTCGCAATAAATCTCTTTAATCCGAATTTGTTTTCTCTTATACAATAGATATTAATTTTTTATGGAAATTAATTTATTGTTAGTTTATTCCAACCAAACTAAAGAAATTATTAAAAATTTTAAATTCATCTCCTTTCCTACCTTCTCTCTTATCAACTAAATATGGCCTTAGTTTTTGTTTAAAATACGTGCTTGTGGGATTCTTGAGACTGTTGATTTCTAATAGTTTCTTTCAACTTTAAAGATATATCCTTCGATTAGTTTCAAAGTTTTGAATTTTGTTGTAGATGATCCCAGTAAAAATTGATTTTATTGCACTTTTCTTAATTGATATTAGAACAAATAGAAATTTGATAGGAAAGTTCTTACATGATATTTTTCTCAAAATCTGGATTTAATAAAAATAAGTAAATAATTAAAGGGAAAATCAAGAGTAATGAGCTAGAACTAATTATTGCAGAAAATAAAATTAAGAGTAAATAACTAGAACTAAGTACTTTTAATGTGTTATATGTTTTAGGAGTAGTGTTCTGTTTAAAGAACAATTTTTTGCCACTTGGCTTTAGGCCAGTGATGAATCCTTATTCTCAAAGTTAAGAAGGATTATGAGAATATGAGTTTGAGTCTCCATAGGCTCAACCTCCTTCAATTAAGTAAAAAATAATTATGTTAACTTCATTTACAAGTCTTTCTCCCTTACGAAATATAAGTGAAGTAGAGATATTCTTTATTTTTTAGCGTCATATGTTTAGATATGTACTTCATAGAATTAATGTAATAATATAAGTCTCAGTTATGTATATTGGATTATAAACATCAATGTAATGTTTGCTTTAATAGCAGATATGTCTGAGTATATACTTTATAGAATTAATATAATAATGTAAGTCTCAGTTATGTATATTTGATTATAATATCCATTTTAATAGTAGTTATAAATATCTATATAATACAATAATATGATGTGTGATCAGTATTAAAAAAAAAAACAAGAACAGTTTTCTAATCTCTCATAATTAGCTTTCCTATATATGTTTATTTTGGATATAATTATTATTTCATCTAAGACACCAATTACTAAGCCTAGATGTATTCTACGCCCATGTTCATTTGAGTTCTAATAATAAATAATTTAAAATCAATTAATAAAATATGTCAATACAAGAAATTTTAAAATCAAATCTAAATACATTTGATGGCTTAGAAAATGAAAATCAGGTTAACAAAACAAATATGAAAAAAATTAAAAATTTATTGCAAGTAACTGCATCTTATTTAGAAAAAAAAAATGCATGTTTCAAAAGTATTTTACAGAATGATGCTTATGGTTTTTTAGAATTAATTATATTTTCATTTTTTTAAAATAAATAAAATAAAACAAAAAAACAATTGCATGATGGTATTCTGAAATAGGATGAGATCAGGGGATATCTGATGCAATACTAAAACATCGTTGGTGATTTTGTAATTAAAGTAAAGATAAGTGCTTTTAATCCAAAAGTAACTTAACTTCAAAAATGGATTTCAGTATTTCGAAAAAGACACCTATGTTTTGTTTTTCCTTCCCTGAGTGTTTTTGTTTGAGCTTGTTTTGATTTCAATCTTTTTTGTTCAATTTCTTCCTGTAAATAAACAAACAATCTCTTAATTCCTGATTGTTAAACCTTGAAAGTCCTCAAAACGATGTCGTATTCGGATTCTGACTCTTCATCATTCGGTGGTGATTACAGAAATTTCAAACAAACCACCCGTGAAAGTGAGTTCTCCTTCTGTACAATTCTGATTATTATTACTATTATATTAATGATTTACTTTATAATTCTTGAAGCATTGTGTTAATAATGTTTGATACTTTTCAAGGAAATGAAGTGATTCAGTATAATTTTTTTTTGTGTAATTAATTAAAATTAAAATGTTGGGAAATGACGTGTTGGTTACTGTTACATGGACGATTCAACTATTATGTGTTTTCTCTGTTTGAATTTTGAATTTAGGGTTATTGTATGAAATGCTTCGCTCTGCGAAAACTGGCAAACCAAAATCAACCTGGAAGGTATGTTTTAGCTTCTGTCCTGTTGATTTTATTCATTGGTTGTTCTCATTCTGGTGTGTTATTGAAGGTTTTGTGTATGTTTAGGTGCTTATAATGGACAAGCTTACTGTTAAGATAATGTCGTACTCGTGCAAGATGGCTGACATTACGCAGGAAGGCATTTCATGTAAGAATGACCCAACTGGTCGTTCTATGATTTTATGATGGCTTTCAATATTTGTTCCCAGGAACATTAAAAGATATCGGTTTTACTTTTTAGTAGTCTTTCGTGCGCAATATGTTGAGGAAAGAAACCACCTTAAATGATTAAAAATGCATGTACGTGATCTCCATTTGACCTTATGCTAGTATTGCTCAGTGCTGATGGTCGTGTTCCCTTCTGTTTGCTGGAAACCACTGTCGTTCTGAGGCCAAGGGTGTGCTGTGAAATGCTGATTTAGGAAGCTGGTAGATTAGGTGACTTCATGACTACTGTTTGCATTACACACTCCATTATTATTTATGCAATTAAGGAGCTTTGCAGAGAATAGTACTCTAAGAAGCTGGAAGATTCTTTTATTAAGTTTTTTTTTTTAATTCACAAAATTTTTCGGTTTTCTAGCTAGCTGAGATAACATTTTTTCTGTTGAAGCAATGAATAGGCTATTGAAAGGAGCATTTGAATGGTTAAGAAAATTGAACTGGCACTGCCAAGGTTCCAGGTTCAGGCGAAGTAGGAATTTAGTTACATCTTAGGAGGTAGTAATGATTTCTGCTCCTCATTTAGAATTGCTGAACACCCCACCCCCCCCCCCCTTTTTGTTTGGCAGCAGGTGGAATTTAGGAGTGCTGGTCAGCTCTTTTATCTTAGTGTTACGGCCATCTGTGAGAAAGTCGCCTTTTGTTTAAGAATGAGCCAATGAGGATTTTAGAAATTGGGGGAAAATAGTTTAGAATTTGAGTGGAAGAGCTAAAGTTTGACAGCCCCCGCGGCCCCCAATCAAAAAAAAGTTGGAATTTTTCATGAGAAAATATTTGGAATTTGTACATTTTTGGGGATATTAAGATAAAAATGTAGATTGTAAGTTAGAATAGCTAAACTGCAAAGGGTAGGGCAGAATGAGTCAACACTTGATTAGGAAAGGAAACCTTTAAGAAAGTTTGACCTTTTGGCTTTCCAGGCAGAAATTATGCGGACGGAATATACCCATAATCTCATGGGCTAAAAAAAGGGTGAGATAATAAAATAATCTATTACAAAAAGATCAATGAGAGTAAAGATATGATTAATAGTCTTGAAACTAGTTTTAGACTCTGATTTCACCAACAAGGTTCTGGGTGATTTGTGGTTTATCAAGTGAAAAGGAGGTTTCTTGGGCATTTTGTTGTACAAGTCTTTATTTGCTCATTCTATGTTGGGTTTTGATTTTTATGAACTATTGTTGGATGACCTTTGATTTGTGATTGACAGTCTGAATTGCTATTTTTCGAGTTTCTGAAGTAGACTGTTGGTCTACCTTGTTATAATACATTATATAAGATAAAGGTTTCTTGTTTATTCATAAGAAAATAGTTTTTTTTTCTTTTTTTTTTTAATATTGAATTTGGTCCTAAAAGATATATCTGATATTATTGTTTCCTGCAGTGGTAGAAGACTTGTACAGACGAAGGCAGCCATTGCCCTCAATGGAAGCCATCTACTTCATCCAACCAACTAAAGAGAAGTATCTCAGCACTTCATATTCTCTTAAAAAGATATTTCTTCCCAGTTTGGTTTAACCAATTGTTTTTATTATTTGACAGCTTTTCTTTTTGTTTTCTTTTTTGCTTGTGCGGCTTCCTTCTGGTGATTTTATCCGGTTGATTTGGTGAAGCTCATATTTTGATGCTTCTTTACCGAGTAGTTTCCATAGAGGAAGTTAGTCGTCAGCTGATCAGATGCATCAAATTTTCATTTTGGGCAGTTGAATGGGAACTGCATTGCACTTTGGGTGTTGATAGTTGTGATACCTTAATGTGCTTTTGACCATTTTTCCTCTCCATGCCTGTAAACCCATTGATAATAATTTCATTCTCTCTCTCTCTCTCTCTCTCTCTCTCTCAGTCATCATGTTGCTCTCTGACAGATTGGTTACCTGTCTTAAATCCGATAATACTCTTTTAAGCTCTTAAATTTCGTCGAACTGTTCTATTCAAATTGGAGTGGTATTGTCAGCAATGAGCTTAACCCTTTAGTATCTTGTCCCGTTTAGAATTAAATTTCCACCATAAATATCGTTTCCTTGAATATGATTAACAGTTTAAATATCTTCTAGCTAGTATGTTCCTGAATCTTCTCAACATTATACATTTGTTACACTTTTTATAGCCCTGTTGACTTTCAAACTAGAAACCTACTGTATTTGTGATGTTGTGACAGTCATGTTATTTTGAAGAAATTATTGAAGTGATCGATACTGATTGGAACTGTATCATGGATGAGACCTCTCCCACCTCGTTCTCTTTGTGTATGCATATATGTGTGCTTTTGCACATGTTGATTTATTGTTTATTTTGTTATTTTTGCAGCGTTGTGGCATTCTTGTCAGACATGTCAGGAAAATCACCTTTGTATAGAAAGTATGTGATGTATTTTCCTATAATCCCAAACGCTGTATACTGGCTTTTTCTTTCAGAAGTCCAGATTTTTCCTGTATTTCTGATGAACACTTTTGTTTGTTTTGAAGAGCGTTTGTTTTCTTCAGTTCGCCTATTTCAAGAGAATTGGTGACTCACATCAAGAAGGATTCAACCGTGTTACCTCGCATAGGTGCATTGAGAGAGGTTGTCTCTTGCTTATGATAATTTTTTTTTTTTTTTGGTTCTTAAAATGAATTATCATGCAGAAGCAACTAACAGTTTTCTGTTAATGCTTATCTTTTTGCTTTCTCCGTTGTTGGGTTAGAATTTATCGTTACACACTGATATCTTTTCTCCCTTCTGGTCAATTATTTGCAGATGAATTTGGAATATTTTGCCATAGACAGCCAGGTATGTGAGATGACTTCATTAAGTTGAATTTTCTGAGGATCATAGATGATACAGGATTCAGGGAGTCTGATTCCAATTTCCAGAGTGATGTGTTTTATGAAGTTTATTGCTACGTTCCATGGTCATTTACACCCTTTACTAAATAGAATGGATCATACAATTCACCAAAAAAATAAATAAAAAAGTGTAGAATTCATCATATGCGGTAAAGGTTTCTTCAGCATACCGTTAGAAAACTGGAATTTGTGTTGTTAGCTAACTACTTAGATGTCAATAAATATCTAACGACCTTGAATTTTATGGAAAATGTGGTTATTGCAGTAGAGTTTACATCAAGGTTTCTTCTCCACAAGAACCCCCACAAACAACCCCCCCCCCCCCCCCCGGGGCTCTCCTTTCTGTTCTATGATATTTTCCACTGATTCTAAGAATGTTCTCTATTCTTTTTAGGAAGTTGTTAGATCTTCTTAACTTAAGGAAGGAGAGTTCTAAAACTGTCAATGATGTGATGTCTGACATTATAAGTACCAGACACATGGCATTTACTTTGCAGACTCCATGTAGGTTCTAAAAATATGTGTTACCTTAAGTGTTATTAAACATCTAAGTGTGTGTTGTCAGCAAAAAATCTTAAATTTTTAAAGTCACATTTTTTAGGGAAAAAGGATTTCTTGTTTTCATTTCTTCCACCAAGGGTGGGGATACAATGAAATCTTGATGGCCCATTTTCTCTGATTTCACCCACGAAGTTTTGAACTTAGATTGCTGATGGCCTGTTGGTCAAGAAGATTCTATCTCTCTTTTTTATGAAAGTTCTGGATATAACTTCATGCTTGTTTTTCCTAATTATGATCTGGTTATTCATTTTTATTTTTCTTAACATTTTGAAGGCCCCGTGATATTGTTGCCCTTGTTTAGTCAACTGTGATTTTCTGGTGTACAGGGTTTTGTCACTGATGATGAAAGGGCCTTAGAGGAACTTTTTGGTGATGAGGAAAGTTCTCAAAAAGCTGATGCATGCCTGAATGTAATGGCTACCCGCATTGCTACAGTTTTTGCTTCATTAAGGGTAATTTTAATGATTTGTTGAATTTGATTCTCAATTTGTTGAATCTGGTTTCCTAAAGTATGTATATAATTGATCTTTAGGAGTTTCCTTTGGTGCGCTATCGAGCTGCCAAATCACTTGATGCAATGACAATTACAACTTTTCGTGATCTAGTTCCTACAAAGCTTGCTGCCGGAGTCTGGAACTGTCTTATGAAATATAAACAAACTATTCAGAATTTTCCCATGTCAGAAACCTGCGAGTTGCTTATCCTTGATCGTTCTGTTGATCAGGTTTTGTGATGCATTTTTTGCGGAAGAATTCCTAGAATGCTTATTGCATGCCTTGTCTGTGTTACTTGTAGTAATATGTTTATTTTCCATTTCTAGATTGCTCCTATTATACATGAGTGGACATATGATGCCATTTGCCATGATATATTGAATTTAGAAGGAAATAAATATGTGCATGAGGTAAGTTCTAATTTTTGAAGTTCTTTTATTCTCTTAAATCTTGTGGAAGATCTCTTTTGGATATCTTATAACAAGATAAAACGATGTATCAGGTTCCAAGCAAAACAGGTGGTCCACCAGAGAAAAAAGAAGTTCTTTTGGAGGAGCATGATCCTATCTGGGTTGAACTTCGTCATGCACATATAGCAGATGTATGTTTGTAGTTTTTACGTTTTCTCTTCCCTCATCCTTGCTGTGTTTTATATAAATTTTATGAATGCTCGTTTCAATTTTCAGGCTAGTGAACGGCTGCATGAGAAAATGACCAGCTTTGTATCAAAGAACAAAGCTGCACAAATTCAAAATGGCTCCAGGTGGGTGAAATTTCCTCATCATTGATATGATATCATTGGAGAACATGCTGTACACAGGGGTTACATTCTTAGGTTTTATCATTTTTTTTTTTTAAAGTCTGTTGATCCAATTTGTCAGTCTTCCAATTTTTATGATTTACATATTAGTTTTAGAAGGTTGGTGCTGTGAAGATGCTGAAAACTTGTTACATAATAATGAAATGAAATGTCTGAAACTTTGGCACGAACATCGTGTATCATGATGATGCTGATAAATTAGAAATTTGATGGTGAAAATCATCTCTTTTTGCGTTGTCCCTCTCATTAGATCTGCTAATACAAGGTGTACTGATACAGCAATATGTAAAGAAATTAGGTAACTTGGGTAAAGAACCTTTGGACATTTAAATGAATTATCCTTGGACTTAATAACTTATATTAATGCCGTAGATCCCTTATGTATACAGCTGATGGTTTCGAGAGTGTAGGTTATGTGAACAATAAGAAATGGTCGAGATGTATGAATGCATGACACAGATAGGTAAAGGGTTAGGATCAGGAGAGCTTCTTTAAACATAATTGATGACACACAAGTTGTAAACCGTTGGGCTGATGCAGTTTGGATGGTGTGAATTGCACCTCAAATGTGCATTGGTTATGCATGTCAAATGCAATCTCCTTAACCTCTCAAATTCTATAAATCCTCTTAAAAATTATTTTGCTGTTTACATAACAAATCTGGTGCCACTAATCCCGCTCTGTAACCTAATATTTAATTAATTAGTATTCACTTAAGTTTTAGCTAACATTGTAGAACATGGGCTGATTATATTATTTAAAGAATATTTCATTGAGTATGAGGAAAAGAATTCATTAGAGGTTTTAGAATTTTTGTTGATCCTTGACATTGCTATTGGACTTCTCTTGTTTATTGTTTAAAATCTTGTGCTGATATGTTCAAGTCCTCCTCTGGGGATTTTGGTCTTTCTGTGGACATCTGGTCACCATTTGTTTTCCCTCTCATTTGTCCTATTCTCTTCAGTTTCACGAGAAGCCTCTATGAAAATACTGACTCAATTTTGGTATGTTCTCCCTAAGGTCCATCTTTATGGGGTTGGTAATAATCAATCACCTTTTTACCCTTTTTGTCTGCCTCTTTCTGGTATACTTTTGTTTCTGTAGCTTGGGGGTGAGATGGGGTTTTTAATTAGGGAAGGAGCAACCAACTGAAAAACTCTCAAGCAAATTCCATTGACAATCACTATTTAAATCCTCTGAGGGTGAGGTATGATAATTGGTTGTTTGTTGTCATTTGTATGTCTGAGTTAAAGTCCATATGGCCAAGACATCTGCACCAATGATATCTTCCCTTTTGGTACGAAGGATAGCTATACTTACACCATTGATTATTTAATTCATTCCAAGAAACTTGCTATTCTCTGTTTATTTATTTGCAGTCGCTGTAGCCCCCCCGCCCCCTTTCTCTTCTCATGAGATTCATGTTGGACTTTCTGTCTAGATGACTTTTTCTTTTTTTTTTTTTTTGCGCTGTACATAATTTCCTTGTAGCATATTTCTTACAGGTTTTTTGGTTTCCACTGACTTCCATGTCTTGATAGTGAGATGGATAATGTTTGCTTCCATATTGAAATCATTTACTTGTTTTTCTATTAGTCTTATGCTGGTAAAGGTCATATTTTTTAGGCTTGAGCAAGCTTATCTACCTTGTTGGTTACTTTCTTGATATAGTTTTGACCTTTTCCTATTGTACAGCGATGGAAGTAACCTTTCTACTAGGGATTTGCAAAAGCTGGTGCAAGCATTGCCACAATACAGTGAGCAAATTGATAAGCTTTCTCTCCATGTAGAGGTTAGTTTGCTTTTTACACCAATTAAGTATTTTGGTCTTGTAGCATGAACCCCCAACATATACACATCCTCACTAACAAAGGGAGAAGAATAAAGGATGAAGGGAAAGGAAAACTCACAGATGTCACAACCTAATTTTCATGCGCACAAAAGAAAAGAAGGAAAGAGGAAAGTTCTTGGACTCCTTTTTGCTTTTAATTTTTTCTATTGATTTGGCTAACCCCTTTTTGGTAGAAGTCCCTGATTTTGTGGACAGTCCTTCTTATGTGCGTATATCAACAGTTGTTTCCTTTTAAGGACAAGCACTCTTTAATTAGAGGATGGAGTGAAAAGAAGAGTGTTTTCCTTTTCTTTTTTCAATTTTTTTGTTTTTTTTTGGGGGGGGGGGGTTATTCAATGGAGTAAAAGACAGACACTTGTGTTCATATTTTCTTTTTTAGCCCTGTCCTTATGTTAAAAAATGTGTGCATGTGTGTATTCTCCAATATTTTTCTCTTGATGTATATAGCCCTTTAAGAACAAAGAAATCATGTGATGCATCAACTATACTGGGATTAACAATCTTCAATTAGACCATCCTATTTCTCGGTATAGATTTTTTACTGGCAGAAGAGATTGTTGGTCTAAAGTTTCTGTTGCAATGTTTCATTTCTCTGATACTATGTTGACGTACAACAGATGCCAGGAAAGAAAGGGAAAGAAGAAAAGGACATGGGCGAGATAGAAAATAGTAAAAAATGGATGAAAGATGTGAAAAAGATGTAGAATGGATTGAGAGAGGGAATTGGGGGAGATAGAATTATTGAGTATTAAATAACGATAAGCATATGACTAAAAGCAGGCTTGTATCCAATCTATAATGGCCAAAATTCTAATAAATTAGGAAACCTTAGCAGAGGAACAAATCTAATTCAAATAAGCAATTTGAATCTCAAAATTCCCTATAGTATTAATTCCTTTTCATTGCAGATCCCTACACTTCTACTCTTGAAATAACTTAAGAACTTCTTACATTTCTAGTAAATAATTAGAATAGTCTAGTTGATGCACTGATTTAAAAGAAATGTTCACCATGGCCATCACTTCATGCAAAGGTCGTGTGCAGATTGCAGGAAAAATCAATAGAATTATTCGGGAGACTGGACTTAAAGAACTTGGGCAGCTGGAGCAGGACCTAGTTTTTGGTGATGCCGGATTTAAGGATGTAATTAAATTTTTGACTGTGAAAGAGGTATGAACTTTGTAAAATATTTGAATGGATGTATTATAATTATGGTAACTCTTATGCTGAAGTGTGTTACTTCTATGCAGGACATAACTCGTGAAAATAAGTTGCGGTTGTTGATGATTGTTGCATCCATTTATCCTGAGAAATTTGAGGGTGAAAAGGGTCTCAATTTGATGAAGGTTGGTATCATATTTGATTCTCGGCTACTGAATTATGTTTTTTGCATTTGCTGTAAATAATGTTGAAAGAGTAAAATTTTGGTCAGTTGTTTTTGGAGCATTGCTTTTTGACAATTTTGGTAACTGCATTATTTTTTATGTTTTTGTCTGAATATAATCTATTGTTGATCCGTTTCAGTTAGCCAAACTAACGGCCGATGATATGACTGCTGTTAATAATATGAGATTACTTGGGGGAGCATTAGAGAGTAAAAAGAGTACAATTGGAGCTTTTTCTCTGAAGTTTGATATCCACAAGGTAAACATCTAATTGTGATTGATATGGTGCTTCTGATTATCAATTATATTTGTTTTTTTCACAAGTAAACTTATTTCTCTTCACTCTTGCTTATCTAAATGTTAGAAAAAGCGGGCAGCTAGGAAAGATCGCAGCGGCGGAGAAGAAACATGGCAGTTATCTCGTTTTTACCCAATGATAGAGGTAAATCTAAAGTTTTCTTAATTTGTGTAAACAATTTCTTTATTGAATATTGCTATTATTAAAAGCCTTGACTGTGGGATAGACAGAAAGTTAAAGGAGGAGAGACGGAGAGAAAGAGGATGCATTTATTCCTATTATTAGAATTTTTTTCAATTAAGCTTTTTAAGAATTTTCTATAACTGTTCAATTTTGAAAAACATTAGATCTCACATTCTCATATGCTTTTTGCACTAACTATTTGATGACTATGAATTATGCCATTTACATGGTGCTAGACTATTTATGCCCTTGTTTACTTGTGGATCAATTAGTTGTAAAAATCCAAGGAGTTTGAAAATTTGGCCTGTATGCATGCAAATGCACATATTGAAATGTTGTTAAGCCAGACCGAAATGTTTTTGACTATTACCTATGAAAGCTTATTATATTTGTACTTGTTTATCAGCAAGCATATGCGGTGGTCTGTATTACTCAATAAATCTCATTCCTTGCAAGGTTCTAAAGGTTTCTTTATTTCATGGACCTTTTGCTAGGATATTGTGAAAGATCTACATGATCTAACCTTTATATTACTTTCTTGAATTGTCTAGGTCGTTATATGAAGAAACAACAGTTTAGAAACTGTCTGTGAAAAATTTGAAGCTTTGCCAACCTGTTTTACTTGTATCTTGCCACTTCACAGATTTGTAATGATGAATGCTTAGGTGTTTCATAATATCTCGTGGATATTTTTTCTTTTAACATTTTGTCAATCTTTTTCAGTATAAAGTGGATCTGCTAATTACCACATTTCAGGAACTTGTTGAAAAACTTGGTAAAAATGAACTATCAAAGGATGATTATCCCTGTATGAATGATCCGAGTCCAACTTTCCATGGGACAACCCACTCTGCATTAACAAATGAAGTTCCAGCTGCTCATTCAATGAGATCAAGACGGACACCAACATGGGCTCGTCCTCGGAGCTCTGATGACGGATATTCAAGGTGATCTTGTCACTCTTTTGTCCATAGATGCACTGGTTTGATCAATTTGCTGTAGTCATGATTGTCTCTATGGGGGAAATCTCGCTACTCGACAGCATGCCAGATAATTTGTTGTTGGACCTAATCCAGTCTTTTGTTTTCATCTCGATCTATGTTGTTGAAAGAACTGCTTGCTTGGCATCCATCTCTTGAACTTAAGGCATTCATGGTTGTTTTCCTGCCTGTTTCTTTTCCCACTAAATATTAATTATAGCATTTTCCTAGCTCTTCCCTTTTGTGATTTTCTATTGCGCACTTTTCATGTAGTTGAGTTGTGCGTCCTTTTAGTGTTTTCAATGCTTTTAATTTTTTTAAAAAGCAATGCTTGTCAAATGTAATCCACCGCGTGGTGCTACTGTTATGACTGATGTGTTGCATGGTTCGCAGTTATAGCTGATATGTTGCACGGTATATTTCTATTTTAGTGTAGTTCCTTTTTTATTATAGTTAACTCATAGCTTGTGTTAAACACTGTCTGCTTAGTTAACATCTTAAAAGGGTAGTTTTACCATTTATCATGGTTGATTCGTGTTGAATAATTATTTTATTGTCTTTTGTTAAATAGTGATTCAGTACTAAAACACGCATTGAGTGATTTTAAGAAGATGGGTCAACGCATTTTTGTATTTATTGTCGGTGGCGCTACTAGATCAGAGGTACGGACTTTTTTTTCTCTTCATTTATAGAAGTTTACAATGCTTATAATCACGCATAATATCATGAAATGTTTTCCTTTTCAGTTGAGGGTTTGTCACAAGCTGACCACAAAACTGAATAGAGAAGTTGTTCTCGGCTCATCAAGTCTCGATGATCCTCCTCAGTTTATTACGGTATATTGAGACTTAAAATGTTTATCCTTTCTGCCCTAATGTGCAATCCTTGTTTAACTTTCATCTGTATGGTTTGCAGAAACTGAAGATGCTGACCGCTCATGAACTTTCGTTAGATGATATCCAGATATAAATGGTGGGCACAGAGACCTGGAATGCTTTCATCTCCCTAACAAATTGCTGATTGATGATATATCTCTCCATTTTGTTAACTGACGATGCGAAAAATGTATGCTGTTAGATATCTGTAGTGCCTAGAATATTTCAGTTGAGCATCCTGCCTGGCTCTGGAGGTGCTTCCTTGTTTTGCATTGTAATTTTTGTGCTGGATTCAGCAAGTAATCCACATGTATAGTCCTGTTGTGTCTGATAGATGTAACCGATTGAATTCTACAATTAAAAAATAGTGAAGCCTTATGCCAACATTTCGTTTTCCTTGAGATTTTTTGGTTTTTAAGCTGCACTTTTTTGGATCTTTAATACTGGCCGTTGGATTACACGCACTGGTTCATCATGATTATCCACATGCGTGACTTGTGGATCATTAGCATTGTCTTAATTAAGCTAACAGTTCCATCTAGTTCGTTGGATTTTAGCATATATTTGTATTTTGCTCAAAACATTTGGTGCCATTTGCACCTTTAATTATCTCTTTAATTTGTTTTCAGAATCAGTTTATTGAATTTTAATAAATATGTTTAGCAATGTTAGAATTTGATCTTAAATGGTAGGTTATTTGTTTTTTACAAATTCAGACATCTTAAATCTAATATTTTTATATTTATCTTTTTGAAAGTGCTATATATGTTTTGGAAGTTTAAATAGATAAGAGGTACATATTTATGGTATTTTCTAGTATGGTAATATTTAAATTATAATGAATAATTTTGGTAATATTAATTTTTCAGTTTATTTGTACAAAAATTTATTAGATATTTAATAATTAATAACAAGTTAAGAGGAAAGAAATTATAATACTAAATGTAAATTAAGTTCTATTTACTTAAAAAATCATTTTGATTAGAGTAAAATATCAAGTGATTATTAGGTTTTACTTAATAGTGAGAAAGTAACTAGATTTAATGGGGTCTGTATTCGGTACAATAATTATATTGTATAACAGTTTATTTTAATTATTAGATTCTCGATTTTATTTTTTATTTTATATATCTAACAGTTGAAATGAACAGTTGTACGGTATAACTGTTGTCACATAAGCTTTGCCCATTTAATGAGTGTATTTATGAAGAAAAAAATTGAAATTTTCATGAAATATCTTATAATAAAACTTTAGATACAAAACTTAAAAAAAGTTCAAGATCAAATATCAAAATATATTAAACTAAGTCAAAATGAAGACTTCAAATATAAAAATCTCTAGCGTTGAACGGAATAAAACCGAGCACAAATTTGTTGCACTGGTATTTGGTTGGGTTTTCGTCGAACCGAACCAAATGTTTAAGTTTGGTTCAATTCGGTTCAATAAATGAGACAGAGTGGTCTCTATTTTCATGAATCGAATGGTTTATATTCGGTCCGGTTGAATACAAAAAGAGATCAGTTCGTGCAATTTTTATTTCAACAAATTAGAAACGCGAAAAATCAGCTGAATCCTCAAATCACTAATTTTCTAACTAGTCCAACTACGCAAAGGAGCAGGCACATTGTCTCTCTCTCACTCTTACTCACACTCTCACTCTCGCTCTCACGCTCTCCGTCTCCAGTAACCATCTTACGCTCGCAATGTCTCACTGTCTCACCCGATAGTCTCACTTTTTCGGTCTCGCTGCCATCACTCACGCACCATACGCCGCCGCCAATCGTGATTCAATATTTTTTATTAGCTTACGGCAGAGAGCAGAGTATGATTGTGATTCAGTCACACCGTGCCATTCGCTAGCTGTTGCCGTCGCAACCTCGTTCAGCCGTGCCATGGCATCGGCTGTCAGAAATAGTGAGTTGTTTAACTTCTTTTTTATTTTTATTTAATTTTCTTTAACTTTTTGTCCCGCTTGAGTTGTGATTAGTACTTTGATTTACTAGATTAGATTAATACTTTAATTCAATAGATTAGAATTTAAATTTTAAATTTTAAATGCTTATTTTTCACTAAATATTTTCATATTCCACTCTTTTCATGTGTAAATGATTATTTTTCTCTGAATGTTTTACATTGATGAAATGGGATACATTTTACTTGGCTTTGTGGCTGCTGGACTTTTCTGGTGGAAAAAGTCTATATTGGGTATAGCTTTGCTGCTGGACCACTTAAATTTCAAATTGAGGAAGTTAAAATTGCGTAGTTTTTTATTTTCAAATTAATAAAATCTCAAAGGTTCGATCTCAGAATAGATGATTGTTTTAATGCAGTGGCTGGAGGCAGGAGGAAGAGGACAGAAGGATTCCTCGATAGTGATGAGGAAGAAGCTCAGACGTTTGGCACCAGTTATAGATTTAGATGGTGAGGCGGATGCTCATTCTCGCATGGATGTATGTTCTCCATTGTCTGGCTCTAGCACTTCTTCTGGATCATCTGGAGATGATTCACGTTATTATTTTCATGCAGAGCAGGAGGTGAGTTTCTTATACTCGTGTTGTAGATTAAATTTTCCAGGATCATAGTGATATCTGTTGTATTTTAAATTTTCCTTAACAGCTGTTTCTTCCTAATAGACTGATAGTCCTGGATATGTAATCTAAGGTAAAACCTTGAGAAGAAAGCATGTATTCCTCCACCCTTTTAATTGCTGGTCAATAGTTGGTGTTAGCCTTCTAACATGTTAGAGTCCTTAACCCTTTTAGGTTATTGTCTAGTTATTGGAATTCCCCTTGAACTACCCTGTCCAACATCTTGATCTTCAAAAAGAGAAACTAGAGGAAGTGGAGAGATATCACAATAAATATTCCTCAAATTCTTTTTAGGGAGTCGATCATTTTGTTTAATATCCGTTTTGTAGACATCGGAGCAGAGATGTTGAAATCCTCACATGGGACCTTATCTTTAACAAATTCCTTCAGCTGAAACTCTTTATATCCTTGGTAATAAAATCAACACCTAATTGTATGTCTCATAAGTTTGTCAGTAGCTTAAGCAGGCTTATCTTCATCATCATTTTCCATTCATAATCTCTCTGCTTGGTATATTCATCAGATAACTGTGTGTGCTGGTAGAATCATAATCTGTCAGCTTTCTACGTTCATCAGACAAGTCCCTCCAAAACTTTCTACTCTCCGAGCTAGAATTTTTAGCTTTGTGATCGGACCCATATTTCTCGGGTGGGTTAAAAGACTAGCTGGATATGTTTAAACCAATCTGATATAATATAAGAATGATTTGTATATGTAGAATGGCATCTGATTTAAATATAAAAAGGCGAAATTTTTTAATAAGATAATGTTCAATAGGTGATATTTCTTTTGCTTCACACATCTTCGTGCTTGAATAAATTATCTGTCTAATCTCTCAATGTCTTGAAATTTGGGGTTGTATGTAACATTTCCAGCTATTTCATCTGATTTGATCCAACTATCAATGTAGTCGTCACTAAGTCTCTGTCTATGGTAGGGCAGAGAAACTGCTTTGGGCTATTTTGATGATTTTGAGTTCTATTTGATTACAGATTAATGGGTCCCCCAACCCCACCTCCCCCCTCCCCCCCCAAAAAAAAATTATTGTTCTTCATTTCTTTTGCTTAAGCTTGGCAGTTTTTGTTTAAAAGTTGGCTTGGTCTGTACGTGGATTTTTTCTTCGGTAGTGGAATCAAGTTTTGTAGTTAATAGGAGTTAACTTTGATAATATTAATTCCTCGTTTTATTAGATTTTCTCCTTTCTTGATTGGTTAATGTTTAAATTTGCACTTGTTAGGGATTGTGACTTTTTTTTATTTGAGAAATTTTATGCCCTGGGTTTGATATTTGGTCTTTGATTTGTTAGAGGCATTTTCATCGTTCTTGAAATTTTTTAACGCAGATGAAACATCTGCAATTCATGGTAAAGTGCGCTCAATTGCATGATGTCAATGAGCAACTCAAGGCTGCTACTTGGTTCCGGAAGTTCTTGACAATCGGTAAGAAATTGGTTTGTGCAAGTCATTTTAGATCTTACTTTTATAAATTGCAAACTATTTTTCTTCTTTCCAACAGATGCAATGCAAGATGTTATTGATGCTGGAGTTGTTCCGCGCTTTATTTAGCTTCTGGAAAGAGAGGACTCCCCTGATCTTCAGGTCTGTTTGAAGCCTTTTAGATGCTGCCTTATGTTTAATATTCTGATTGATACTTCTAATTTTTATGTTATTTTTTATCATTCTAATATGTTTTAAATACTTGTAGTATCAAGCAGCTTGGGCTCTTACAAACATTGTTTGTGAAGGACCTAAGAAAGCGAAGGTTGTTGAGAATGGTGGACATCAAAAGCTTTTAAGACTACTCTGTTCTAATGAGGATAAATTACGTGAACAGGTATTCCAAGGATCTGGATTTATCATTTATTTTTGTGTTTGTCATTATTTCATTCTAACATCGGCACTTTATCATTCCACTTGTTCCCACGGTAAACTCAATCATCAGTTTGCTATTAACTTCCTTTTTATTCATTCAAACAGGCCTTTTGCACATTGAGGACCCTTGCACAGAGTTCTGCTGAGTATTATGATCTTGTTGTTAGTCGAGGGTTTTTGACTGTCTTGTTTCAACTGTTGAATGAGTATGATAACATGTCAAGTTTGAAACCAAAACATAGACAAGCAAAGTTAGACCTGTTGACAGCTGGTGTCATAACACTTGCTGTCCTATCTGCTTCAGTGGAGGATAGACAGACGCCTGATTTTGAGCAGGTTTGATATTTGTATTATGTTGTATCTATCCTGATCTATAATACGCAATTAGATTTGTTGTTTCTATATTTGTTGGGACATTCATTTGGCTTGCATCTACAATCAGTTGAGGCCTGCACTACCAATTCTTGCTGGTCTTATCAGTGTGGACAGTGAGGAACTATTGATAGAAGCATGCTTAACCACCGTTGATCTTTCTCACGGACGGAAACAAACAAAAGCTATATTTGAAGCTGGTTTGTGTCATGGGCTTGTTAAGCTTCTAGAGTGAGTATTCCTTTAATTGTTCTGTTGCTTGTTTGGTGTGTTGTCTTGTATGCTTCTTGCTAATCATGCATTGGACTTGTGATGATCAATTTCTTAGATGTTCCTTGGAAAGGGTTATTAATCAAGCTTTGCGCGCATTGGGCAACATAATGAAACTCAGTGATGAACAGACTAAGGTATAAAATGTGCCCCCCCCCCCTCCCCAGGGGATAAGTTGTCTTTAATGTATTTATGCTCAAGTAGATCCCCTTTGGTATTTTAACCACTTGGTGCAAGAACTACTAAATATTGATGAAATAAATTTTGATCTGGAACTTGTTTCAAGGTCAAATTTGCCCCCCCCCCCCCCCCCCCAACCTAGCGGTCAGATTTGATTGTTACTCGGGACATTGTCAGCCATGAAGCACTGGTTTATCTTTGTAATCTTTTGAGAGCTGATGATTATTCTAAGGCCTTGAAGTGCTTAGCCTGTTGAATAATCTCATTAATGATTCACGGAAGTCAGGGGAGGACTTGGGTAACTCAATCTACTAATGTCTATTTTAGTGATACGTATGAGATACAGTTTGTAAGAATTACAAGACTAACTTATTATGAATTGGATTTTGAGCAGGAGTTCTTTCATGTTGATCCATCGGAGCATCTGATTGACTTGCTTGGAGATGCTGAATTTCGCCTTCAGAAAGAGGCTACCCATGTGCTATCTTTTGCCACAACCTTTGCGACTGCTGAGCAGATCAAATGTGTAAAACATTGGAGATGGAAATGGAGCTAAAAACCTCCCGTCTCGATCCGATGCTTGCGATGGGTTATGAAATCAAAAGGTTGTGATTTCCAGGGGTCCTGTTTTTAATCCTAACCACGTAATGTCTACATAAAGATGTATTTATTTAAGTCCTCCTTGGTGGTAACAGGTCTCTCGTCGGTAAAGGGTATATTAGACCCTTATCTGAACTTCTGGTTTGTACGGACCCACAAGTTGTTGGGGATTGCTTGACTGCAGCGGAGGAGATATTGAAGGTAGGGGAGGCTGAGGTTGGCGGTGTAAATGCATATGCTGAATTGTAAAACAATTTGAGTTTTGGAAAACGTTAAAGACATCTGACAAGAGTCCTGAGAACTCTGACAATGTAGAGAAGGCTGTTAGGATTCTGGAAACGTTTCAGTTGATATATTTTATCTTATCGCTGATGGAAGGTAAGAATAAATTATTAGTCACTGTATCTACTTTCAATTGTGTATGTGATATCCCCTTAATTTTTCTAATTTTTTTTCCTAAATTGATTTCAGGATTCGTGGAGTAACATGATCCTGTTGGATGTGTGGAGGAACAGGCTGCATTCATACTCATGTAGAGAACGGAAGTGTACAGAGGAACATGCTCCATTCATACTCATGCAGAGAATGGAAGGAACGTTCTGCATTCATACTCTTGAATAGAGATATTAAAATGTTGGCTGTGATCCCTTAAATTGATATTAAAATGTTGGATGTGATCCCTTATATTCATATAGTAGATAGAAACTTTCATAAATCACGATTACCAAAGCTCAGAGAAATCAGAGGTTCACAAGTTTGATTCTTGCTCTCAATCCGCTTTTATGAAAACGGAAATATGAATACTTGGAAAGAGCCTCATTCACCAGCTCCTTATACCAGCCTCTAGCTAAAATGTCTAAATAGCAGGCAAGTGCCAAGCCTAGATGCCAGGTAAGTGCTAAAAAAGGGCCATGACAAAATTTAATCCGGCTTGACATTAAACCACTTTGGATCTTCCAGGAACCTTCCATGTCAGTTAACTCACTGTGGACGAAAACAAATTTGGAAAAAATCTATAAAACAACCAATGTGAATATTAAACAAGAGTGCCCATAGGCAATATTAAAAAATGGTGATCCACGAAGATAGTAACTTCTAGAGAATAATGCAAGTACAATTAGAAGAACTGTACAAGTAAGTATCAACAGATCAGCATAGCCACTATCTAAGGAATGCTAGATTGCCCATTCCGAGACCTTTTGTAAGACTAGTTTGTTCTCAATGAGCTGGTGGTGGTGGTGTTAAGAGGGTATTCTATAGTTGGCGTCTCAATTAGAAGAATTGGCAGTGGAGATTCAATTTTATGAACTTGCTTCTTTCGCTGACGGCCTTGCATGTCGTCTGGCTGAGCACATCAGAATAGAAAGTCAGTAAGTAATCCATTTCTTGGTTGTTAAAGCCCATATGGGCTCTTATTACACCAAGAATATTTCCAGCTTCATGTAGTTCTCAAACCCTCTAAAGCAATCTCAGATAGACTCCTTCCTGCTTTCTTTTACGAGTCAGCAGTTTCAGGACCTTTATTCTTCCAAAGCGCTAAAATGTCTGAATAAAAATCATGTGTGGATGTATATCTGTAGACAATATTACATACTGAATAGCACAGAAATCTTGTCCCCATGCTTCAATACGAAAATTGATTAATATGTTCATCTATTGTTTCGTTCACTGATGTCTAACCAGGATCATGCATATGGGATATTTTTTGCAACGCACATATAAGTAAAAGATCAATCAAAGAGCTCGACAAAAAACTGTGTTGAATCATGACACACGTTTATATTGCAGTGAATCTAATGATTAAGGTGGAAGGAGCAAGGCAGGATTCCTAGCATACACTTACATTCATACAGTAGAGTAAAATTTAGAATTTTCAATCGAAAACGACATCAATTATTCGGCGCAGACCATAGCCAGTAGGTGCTAATTACCCGGGCTGAGAAATAATTGTAAATGTGTAGTCCTTGGATCAGCGACTCAAACCGAACCCGAAAACTACTATAGTTGATAATGATAACTGGTTGTAGCTTTCGAGCTAAAAATATGTGTTATGCCTACAAAATCTAGGTCGTTAAGTCTATGCACAATAGATTGATTTATTTATTTATTTTTTTTAAAAGTAAAAGTTAAAAGTTAGGTTAATTAGCTGTAAAGGCATTGTTACTTGATCATTCACTCATTCAATATCAGGAGATAGCATAAGTATAAATTATAAGGATTTTGAATTAAAAAGATTTAATATCTGCTTAAACGGAATTTATATGTGTATTTATTTTGAATTAACAAGATTTATTATCTGCTTAAACGGAATTTATATGTGTACTGAGATGTGATATTATATATATGGGTTAGATGATCTCTCCCAACCCACCCATCTTCCTAGCAGATCAGTAGCACCACCAACATTCAACTTTTGCCAACCCTTTGGAGGATTAGACAAGACAAAGTGACTGTGGGCTTCTCAACTGTATCCATTTCAGACTCTTATTTCACTCTATGGAAGGAATTCAGCGTAGCCTCAGCCCTCACAACATTTCTTTGAGGATCAACTACATTGTTTTCAAAATAAAGCTCGTTCATCGCACACCAATCTGACCGACCATAGAATCACTGGTGGTAATCTACCTCAGATTTGTCCATTGAAGTTACAGCAGATTGAAAAAGACTTGAGAATCTAGGGGCCTGACCAATGAAACCACCAAAATTAGCCATTTTCCAAACTTTCTTGGGGACCTTAACCCCAACGAGTGCATGGAACACATCCTCATCCTAATCCTCAACTTTGCATCTCAGGCACATCGATGTGTCTATTACTGTCTGCTTTAACGCCTTTTTGGCAGCGCGAAGGAGGTACGCGAATACCTTGAATCTCACTCGACTAGTCGAGGTAATGGAATGCTACGGATTTGATTCACATCTCCTGCCAAAAATTGTTGTCGGACAAAGTTCACCTTCGACTGATAATGTTTATCAATCAAACCATCTTTACTAGAATCCACCGGTAAAGTTGGAGGAGAAAAAAGGTTTAAAAGATGTAGGTCTAGGCAGCTACCTACTACCATATATCAAAACGTTCTCCCCGTTACCCACTCACCAACAAAGACGCTTGTTCAGAAGCTCTCTTCCCCGAAATAAGCTCCTCCAAATAAAAGAAGGTTACCTCCGATTTGTGCACTTAAGAAAGTGCCTTGCCTGAAATATCTGGATTTAAGGATCCCTCCTGCCAAAGAGTTCGCTAAAAGAGCTTGATCGAAACAACTGAAGTCTCTAAAGCCCATTTCCCCTCTTCTCAGCAAACTCAGCCTCTCCCTCCTCGTCCAATGAATTCCTTTTCGACTCGTGGTTGCCCCACCAGAACTTAGATATCTCCTCCTGAAAATCAGCACACGTCCCATAGGAATTTTAAGGACGCTCACAGCGTAAGTTGAAACAGCCTGCATTTCTGCCTTGATCAAAACTTACTAGACAAGATATCAGCATGCCATTTTCTGGTCTCACTCATCACTCTAAGCAAGAGTTTATTAAAGAAATATCTCTACCATTGACGGCGAGCCTGAATATTTGTCATGTAGTGAAACCACATCGGAGTTAAATGTCCTTGCTGTCTGAAGCCACATGCTGATAAGTATCAGGACTGAAAAAGAATGAGGACATTTCATGGTTAAAGACCCGACAGAAGCTAAAGCATGAGTATCAAAAATCCCCTAACTGTTGACAGTCATGAATTGATGCTCTGTCCAACTCCAAGCTGTCATTCGCAAATAACAACTGAGAAACTGTGAGAATTCCGCCAAAAAAACAGTATTTGCTTCTCTTTCTTGACAGCAAAAAGCAAAGGTGAGAAACGTCTGCACAAATTCAAAAGGGATGAAGAGATAAAGGCTGCCTTGTCTGAGTCCTCTTTGAGGTTGAATTCTCCCTTTAGGCACCTATTAGTTAGTACAGAGAAAAATGATGTAATAATACATTTCATAACAAGATAAATTCAGTGTTCCGAAAATCCTAATCTATTCATTGTTTCTTCATAAAACACCCCTCCACTCTGTTGTTGGCCTTTGCCAATATCAAGTTTCAAAGAAACCGACCATTCTTCCTTCCAATCTTAAATATTCTTGGCCAATAATAATATCATCTGATACGAGCGTACTAGGGTAAAAGCTCTTTGATTTGATCAAATGATTTGGTGTAGGATGCTTTTAAGCCTATTTGCTATGGTTTTGGTGATAACTATATAGATGACATTAGAAAGGCTTTTGGGTCTAAATTCAGACATCTTCTTAGGCTTGTTGGTTTTGGAATCAAAGAAATGAGAATTTGATTAAGGACAGTTATATCACCTTGACCTTTAAAGCACACAAGCATGTCAGTAGCACCTCATTACGAACTAAATTCCTGGAAGAAGCAGGAAAGCATCCGGGCCACCGGCTTTATTGGGATCCATCTACAAGGTGACTTTTATCACTTCCAGGAAAGCATCCGGGCCACCGGCTTTATTGGGATCCATCTACAAGGTGACTTTTATCACTTCTTTCGAAAATGGCTGATAAAATTATGGGATCACTTCTTCTTTCGAAAATGGCTGATAAAAGCATGGGATCATCTAAGCTGAGGCTTTTCTTTCTACTCCTTTTAAAGCCTTGTCCATCATCTCCGATGAAGGATACGATGCTGCAAACAGGCTTGAAAAATAGTTGCAAGCTATTTCTTTATCACCCTGTTCATGTGTAATACACTTTTCATCTTCTTCCAGTAGCCCCTTGGTCTCTTGCTTTATTCTCCTGGCTGGTGCTCTGGCACGAAAATATTTTGCATTCCTGTCTCCTTCCTTCAGCTATGGCCCCCCCGGACCTTTGCTTCCAATGCTTTTCTTCATGCTGGAGATACCATGCACTGGAAGGTTTTAAGTTTTCCACATTTGGTTAAATCATCACATTAAGGCTTTGATATACAGAGAGTTAGGGCACCACAAGAGCTTACAAAAATACTAAACAATAATAGAAACAGAGATAGGAAGGGAGGGTTGAGGAATGGGCCGAAGTCAGGTCTACGTTTGCAGCTATTGCAATCAAAAGATGTGTGAAAAGGGACCAGTATCCTCTATTGCGTAGAATAAAAAAAGTGAACAAACTCTATTAATTTCAATTATACAAATTAAAATTTAGCATTATTAAACCCTAACAATTGAACTCTTGTGAGGTAAATTTGAATTGGTTTAATCATGCATCTACCCGACTAGCAGAAAATTGTATAGATTAATCACGATATTTTAAGGAGATCCATTTAAGACCATCATAATTTTGCTAATATTATGTTGTAAACCAATAAGATGTTTTATTTTATTTTATTTTTTTACCGTTCCTTTATATCTAATTAGATGAAGGCAGCAGCCTCACAAAGTAGAAAAATTCAGTCTTCACATTCCAATTCTTCTTTACAAGGATTGTGCTACAAAGATGTTACAAGCAACAAGCTTACCTTACAGTAGAACAAATATATATATATATACTCCCGTGAGAAAACGGAAAGACAGAACACATTCAAAGTATAGCACCAATTGTCAATTATAAATCTGCAGGGAAGGAGAATTTGTTGGAATACATGCTTTCTCCTGCAAGAAAAAAAGGCTGCTAAGGAAAAATTTAAAATGGGTTCATATGACTGAAAGAATTGCACTGAATATAACCCAAACACACGTAAATTGGACAGACTAGGTCATGACCATTTGGAAAGAATTAGAATGTCTACAAACACCTATACTAGAGCCGCATTTGGAGTACTGTTCTGTTTTGCTATGCTCCAGCTCTTTAAGAGTTGCTTCAGGAATAGGTGAAAAGCTCAACTTCAAGCGCAGGATGGTTTTAAGTTAATGAAAAGGCTGCATTTGATTAGGCTTGAGCGTAAAGGTTACAAACAGATATGGCAAGTCACAAATCTCAAGCTGGACATTATGGTACCAGAAGTTGGTTGTTTGAAGAGAGGGCCAATGTCAGGCCTGCATTTGCAGAAATAGCATTCAATCAGATGATCTCTGAAGAGAAAAATGTCGCCTGCTGAAGATAATCTTATTAACACAACGAAGACACCCTATTTTGTTCTTAATTATATAACTAAGTTAAAACAATCATCTAAGCAGTGATCATAGCACCCTTAAGTCCCTTAAGTAGCTTATTTCAATGTGACACAGATGAATTCCAAGAAATTAAAGATTCATTTAGTCATTAGTCATGGAATAGGAACCAGTAACAGAAAGATAAAAAGTAAATATAAAACAATTGAAGAAGTTATGCACAAAATCAAAATAAAAAGATGTAATCACAATAATTAAAAAAATGTTGTTAAGTTACCAGTCTGATTTAAACAGGGAGACTTATTAAAGACAAAGTAGCATAAGCAAAATTAACATAAGAGAAATTAGCACTTCGGCAGCAACTCATATTGTTGAACCAAGGACTTGCTCCGCCTGATTAGCACAGCCCTCCGAAGTTGATGCTTCATCTTTTGGTGCAGGCGCAGAATCTTTCCACCCAACCTCAGGCGTGCCTTCAACCTCTGGCTGATTTTTATTACTCTCGGCATGTTGAGATTCCACAGCATTTTTGGCATCAACTCTATTGTCGTCATCCCTGCTCTTTTTTCCATTCTCACAGGAGGAAACACTAGCAATTTTAAGATTCCCTTCCCCACCAGCAATGTCCTTATTTTCCTCTTCCATAGGAAAATAAAACATGCCTCCTAGACGCTCCATCCTCCTAAATTTACAGTCCTTCCCAGTAAAGGTAAAGAACTCATCTTCGTCTTCATCCGTCTCCTTCAGAAGCCATAGTCTCTTAACCCTTTCAATTTGCCTCTTGCTAAGCTTCTTGCCTCGGAAGTGAAAGAGGCAGTCAAGACATCCGCGAAAACTACCTTGTCGTCGCTGTCCCTCCATTCGATTCTCAGAAGTTTCCAGTTTCAACGATTCTCCGTCAACCGCCGTACTTTTAAACTGTTTTTGTCTACGTGCTGCTCTGGGTGGCGGCAAAGGGGCCGACCGCCACCAACTTGCTTGGACCTACCCTTTGTTTTGGCCGACTCAAAAATAAAAGCATCCCCACCTTTATCAAAATCTGAATCTCGCTCCTTTCCAGCCATTAGGATGTGCGGTGCTCAACAATACTTTGTGCTACGACTATAAATAACCAAAGATTAATGAATCCTTGGAAGACGTGGATTCCTTGCCTCGCTAGGAAAACTATTCCTTGCGCAAGCAGAATTACGAAGGTTACAGTTTTTTTTTTTCTTTTTTGGACAAAAAACGATCACTCTATATTTAATTATTAAATATCAATAATAGATAAACCCACAAGTTACTACCCAAACAAATAGATAAAATACTAAGTTGGAACTGAACCGAGGCGATGCCGGTGAATTGAGAAGAATCCCAATTGTGCAGCATAAATCTCAAGGGTTCGTAGCCAATGTTGTCGGATATCAGTTAATAGATTTGATTTTTTATTCTTTGAGTCTTGCTACTTGCCAAGAACACCAACCCCCTTTCCCCCAAAATTGTGCAGGGATTTGTCCCTGATATACCCTTAAAATACATTATTTATCTGAATAAATCACTATATTTCAAATTTTCTTATATATATCTTATTTGATGTACAAATATTAAAATATCCTAGTTAAAATACTTTATTTTCTAAAATCATTCACGATTTAGTTCTAACATTTAAGTACACCACAGCCACTTCATCTTCTCTACGGTGAAAGAAGAAAAAAAGAAAAGCTTCAAACGTCTCAATTTACCCATATAAACCTATACTCACGCTCCCATAGCCATTAATTCCGTTCAAGTGTGCTGACCCTGTGACTTTTAGGCAGTCATCCTCGATTTGCTTCCTTGTTCCAACTGTTGTCATCTCTGTCATTAAAGCCTCCGACTTCGTTTGCCGTCTCCGATTTCGTTTACCTATGTCCACACTACCGTAGCCATCACTTCCGTTTAAGTGCACCGACCCTGTAGAAGTCGTCCTCCATTTGCTTCCTTGTTCCAACCGCTGTCAGCTCTGTCATTGAAGCCTCCGGCTTTGTTCACCTACGCCTATACTGCCGCAGCCATCACTTCCGTTCAAGTGCGTCGACCCTGTGACTTGTAGTCGTTCTCGATATGCTTCCTCGTTCCAGCTGCTGTTAGCTCTGTTATTGAATTTGTTCGCCGTCGTCAGTCACACAAGGTAAGGTATATTGAAACTATTCAATCTTCTTTTATATAATGGCTGTTATTGTTGCTGATTTGGCTTCTTAACATTGTAATTATTGTTGTCTTGAGTGTTGAAGGTGATGGATTATTAATCTGTTGCATTTGTTTGTCAATTAGAGATGTGTTTATGGAGATGGGTTATTAATCATGTTTGTCATTTGGACATGTAACTTCAGTAGCTTGGTGCCTTGGTTTTCAACTGTAATTTATTTATTTATTTATCTTTTTTTGTTCTTTGTTAATTTATGTCATTTAAAAAGACTTTTTGAGGATGCTAGAAGGTCGGTATTCATTTTTGTTATTCATTTTTGCATCATTCAGCTGGGCTGGTGTTTGAGATTTTTAGAATTGTAGGTGGCTGTCTGACTGGGACTTGATTCGTTTTAAATAGAATTGAATTTTGGGATAGGTTATAACCCGAATTGCAACCAAAATTGAAAGTTAGATCCAAATTTTCAATGTAAGCTAATCCAAAACTCGAACCTAAACTGAACCAAAATGAATAGATTGAAGATTATCTGGATATCCTCGATCCAACCCCAATACCACAATTTGGGTGGTAGGTATGGGTTCAAGTATTATAAAAACTTAGGATCGTGTAGTATATATTTGACTAAACTGTAGTCATGTAATGTATATTTTACTGGACTATAGTCGTGTAAAGGATGCTTTATATATATTGTGTTGTCATGTAATGGATACTTGGTATTATTAGTTTAGTTTTTGTTGTTAAATAATATTTTCAGTCATCCTATGTGATGACTCTTCGAACTTCTTAGAAAGACATGGTAGACTTAACAAAAGATTCAGTTTTGGTGAGACAACTACTACCTGTTGCAGACATAATATCTCTGGTATTTCAAAAGATAGTATATTATGAAACACATCCAGACTGTGCTGAGGTTATATTTTCAATTCCTTGGCCCATTGTGCGAGTGCATAACATCCCATAACAACAATTAGGGTATGTACTATTCATATTGTGATTTGAACTTAGTAATAAGAATGATGATTTTTAACAATTGCTTTATATTAATTTTTATAGCGGTGGTGATTGTGGAACATTTTTGTTACGGTACTTGGAAGTTCTTGCCCATGGACTGGACATCAATTTATATTGTCAATAAGATCATGTCACACAATTTCGAAAAACATTTGTTGTCAAACTATTTGGGCATAGGTCGTGGAAAAAAACTTCTTAGTGTTCTGTCCTGTAGAACTTAATTGATGTGTCATTTTTTGGATCATGAGATATAGTGGTTATAATGAGGATGTTATTGATATTTTATGTCATTGAAAATAGAATGTATAAGCATTGTGATCTTTTGTTTTTGTATATATTAAAAAGATAGTTTGTACAATATATGTGATAAAACTGGATGACCATATATGCTTAGAGAATACTTTGTAAGAAAATACACGACTGCAGTTGAGTATTTACCCAGATACACGACAGTAGTTAAGAATCTGGGCTAATACAGAACATGCTTTCTATGTGTAAATACCCGACAACAATCGTGTATTTACAATACTTGATCTGACTCTGTGTTTTGATACACGACTGCAGTTGGGTATTTAAACAGATATACGATTGAGTTGGGAATCTAGGTTAATACAGTATATGCTTTCTGTTTGTAAATACCCGACTATAGTCATGTATTTACAATACTTGATTTGGCTTTCTGTGTTTAGATACACGACTGCAGTCAGGTATTTAAACAGATACACGACTGCAGTCAGGTACTGACAAATATACATAGTTAAGTGTTTAATATATCAAACTTCAAGGAGATAAATAATAAATGTAGTTGTACATCAAACAACATAAATCCAATCCTTATTAACTGTTTCCTCTAGAAAATAATCTACATCATCATCACTTATAATCGGAACAGGCGACATTGGATCGAATGTTTTAAGCTTGAACTTCATTTCAATGCCAAATTCACAAATATTAATGCAAATAACTCGAGATACTCTTTCTATTAATTGTGCATACGTGATAGAACGGGGCACAATGATCCCTCTTGCCTTTGTACCATTAAATCTATAATGGCTGTTTTGCTCAATCCATTCACCATAAAACATAATAGGCATACACACTGAAGTCATTTCCTGAAATAATACAACAGTTAATTATACAATAAATACAAAAATAAAATCTAATAAAGTATATAACGAAGTATAGAACTGCCTATATATTTACACGACAGATATCGTGTAATTGTTAGTTTACACGACGGACGTCATGTAATTACTAGTTTACACGACCATGATTGTGTAACTTACTAAAATACCCAACTATAGTTTAGTAAACAACTAGAGGATATATTTAGTAAAAAAATGTAATCTTTGTATTAAGAAAATGCTAGATGTTATAATATCTACTATATCTTTCAGAATTACACGATTGCTGTCGTGTATATTCATATATACACAACAAAAGTCGTGTAAGTTCAACAAATACATGACTCAATAAATAGTCAAACGACATATTTCTTCTTTAAAAATAATTTTCCTTGCACTAATAAGATGTTGGGATCTCTTAATAATTGGAACATTTTTCATATATGTACAATTATAGTATATAAGTTTATACTATATGATAATAGTTGTGTAACTTATTAAAATACACGACTATAGTCCAGTAATAGTAAAAGGATATATCTAGTGAAAAAAATATTTTTTACACTAATGAATCTTTATACTGTTTCACGACTATAGTCGTGTAAATCTGTACATACACGACTGCAGTCGTGTAAATATGTACATACATGACTACAGTTGTATAAATCCATATATACACGACTACTGTCGTGTATATCGGGTGCAGAATAAAATTTTCGCAACAATTTCAGGTTTTAATGAATGTAGTTATAAAATCCATCAAATAACAGTCACATGATGTAAATATAGTAAAAATGTGAGTTACTTTATTATTTATCACAAACTAAACAAAACCCTAAAAATAACATAATGTCAACAAAATGAATAAATAACACAAAATAAAAAATAAAGTTTCAAATACCTTATTCATAGAATGAGTGCTTCAGTCCAGTTGAAACTAAAATCTCAGTACATTGCCGTTTATGAGTGCTTTTGAGTGTAGAGTGAGTTTTGGATATGTGGAGTGAAAAAGAGTAAAGTGTGTTAGAAGTGAGTTGTGTGTGTTTTATATTTTTTTTTAGGAATATTTTAGACGATGTACCACATCAAAAGGCATATCTAGATAATTTTCAAATATGAGGTATATTTAACTAAATATTATACTTTTAAGGCATATTTAATTAAATTTCCCAAAATTGTGAGTAGGATGGATGGGCCTAGCCTCACCTGGTTAGCCCAAGCTCGCGTGCTTTTTCTCTTGTGAAGCCATGGAAGGCCTTAGCCTATCTTAATCGGGCCACGCTTCAGGCGGGCTCTAGATTTTTAATTCTTTAAAAAATGACTATTGGCACCCCTCTCAAGTCCTCACCAAGCCCCTTTCATTTAAAATTATACCGTGTTCATTTTCTTAGTAAAGTTCCAATATTAACTAATCTAAAATAAAATATAATTTTCATGAGAAGTTAACAATCACAAATATTTAGATTTAAAACTGATAACAAATAGAAAGAAAGAAATATAGTTACATAAAAATTAGAAAATAAAAGGAATTGAGATTTGTAGTTAAATAAATATTGGAAAAATTAGGAGAACCTATGCCACTCATTTTCTAGACTACTAATTAAATATGTGATACTCATTTATAATTGCTCTTGGAAATGTTTTGTACAAAGTCTTATTTCATTGTTCTACCTAAGGAAAAAGGTAAAGGGTTATTGGTCAAATAAAAATGAGTGTGCTTAGAAATTAGAAGCAATCCTTGTATACTTTAAATGGGTAAATCTAGTAGGGAAGTTTTATAAAGATTTTAAATGGGTCATCTAGAAGTAGTTCCTTACATATTTTATGTAGTGGAGTTAGAGCGATACTCGTAGTCTCACTCTTATGAAAAAAGATTGGCCCATCTTGACAATAAAGCATTTCCAAGGAAAAAAAACCGAAGGTTCCAGCATATCAAACTGAACAAACTCCCATCAAATTTCATCTAACGATATGTTATCTATAGTTACCAGCCATTCCATGTTTTGCTTATTGTTATATCACAGCAATTCGAGGAATTGTACGTAAATCTGCATATGCTGTCTTGAAATATGATCTAAAAGCAATGTGCATGACATGTCGTTTACTGTCAAGACAGAGTCTATGTCATATCGTTTTGCAATAAAAGCATAGTAATACATGGCATCCGCACACTAAACGGAGTAAACGATAACCGAAGTCATCCTCTTGGAATGACTTGAGGAATCAAAGTGCCTGGCACGATTGACCATTAAATTCGTTAATGAAAAGGAATTTTTCATTTTTTTCCTAGATTTTGGATCATAAACCATGGCTGGTTTTATGCAATCTTGGTTGACGATTATAAGCACGAGATTTTAAAAAAAAATTCTTTCAAAAGTTAAGGAGAGGATAAAATCAAATTTTAATTTTTTTGCCTCATATCCCTCTTAACCAATTTAATTGAATTGGTTAGCTAAATAAATTTACGTGAAAACCATTCGGCCACACTCTTCAAGACACTAAAGTGAGATTAATTAGTGAGAGAGAGTTACTAACTCTAATGTTTTGTAATTTACTCTATTATGCATAGGTCTTGAGTCGCTCCATTAAAAAAAATATGAAAGGTCAATGCTTTATTCTCTAATTTACTTTTTATTTTTTTTAGTGATTAAAATAGGATGCGTATTATAAATAAAGAGACAGAAAAATAAACTACCAAAATCCAAAACAATAAACCAGTTACAAGAGACAGATTTTGATGAGATTGAAGATAAAACTGTCATAAGTATGTGAGATGAAGCATATTCCGATCTAATTCAAGTTCTTATGAGACCTCTTATAGGAGCTTGAGTAAAGAAATTCAAAGAAGTGCTTAATTGGTTCATTCAAGCAACTTAGGCTTAATTAAATTTATGGAGACCCATTAAAAGAATTACACATGATAAATGTATGATTAAGGTTTTAGAAAGTTTCCAAATAAGTAATTCCATGAAATAGGAAGTTGGTTTACATGTTATGACAAGAAAATATTCTAGTTTGCCTTTTATATACTTTCCCATTTCTTAAGGAGGTTATTGGGGAAATAAATCAGTTATTTCATTTTTAATTACTTAGTTTCCATTTTAATTGATATAAGCCATTTAAACTAATTAAGATCCTGATTTATTTTAAATTCTTTCATATTTGCTTACATTGAAATTCTGATTTAGTTTAGATTTTTTCCTACTCACTTATATTATTCTTATTTGATTTACATTCTTCTCTATTTATTTAGATTCATATTTTGATTTGATTTTGGTTTAGGATTTGTTTCCAAAATTCTTGTAACCAACCTTGTATAATGTACTCACATCTAATAAATAATGATAGATAAGTTTTGATATAATTGGTGAGAGTTAATTTTCTTTGATTCTTAAATAAACTTTTTGAACTTATCAAATTTCTATGGAGTTCAAACTTAAGAATAGTACAAATCCCATAGAGATAGGCCTCTTAAGGATTTTTCCTATTTGAGGAGGGTATAAGGACTATTTCATACCCAATTTCTTATTTGAAAAAGAAAAGAGGATAATTTTTTATCCAAGTTCTTTTACAGGAAAGGGACAGGGATGAGCTTGAATCCCCATCTCTTCCCTCATTCCCCATTTTCAATTTTGATTTTTAATTATAATTTTATTTTTTAGAAAGAGTAATGAATTGAATAATAAAATTTAAATTATAAAATATTAAATATCGGCATAAATAGCAAATATCAAAATATTTATAGAAATAGAATATGAAATTTTTTAGCCTAGCTAATAAATTACAGTCCTAAATTATTATTTGATTAAGTCTGATACAAAAGGCTTTGGCCCAAAATGTTTTGTTTTAAATTTTTATCTAATAAAAAATAAAACTAAAACAAAAGTGAAAGCTAAAACATCTAAACTTTACCAAGATATATTGTTAAATTTACTTTTATTTTAATTTTAATTTTAATAGATTGAATCAAATTTAAAAACTAAAAATGCATTAATTATTTAGAGGTTTTTTAGGGATTAAGGACTTTAAGGGATCCCCGTTTATTATTCAGGGAAAGGATGAATATCCCTTTAAGCAATTCTGATGGGGAAGGGAAGGAGACAAAGACAAATGCAAAATATTGTGGATGGCATGGGGATGTCAGTCCTCTTCCTTACTCTTCCCCTTGTCATCCCTATTCAAACTCTTAACTTACCAATCAGATTATCCATAACTGATTGTAGCATTTTCGTATACTAAGATTCATGCTTTTATTAGGCATTGAGTTGTGATTCCATTTAAATTTGATCTTGGCAACTAAATTGGTTAGGGTAACATCAATTCGGAATAGGGTTTCTATTAGATTTTTACATGAAAAATCCTAAGCAAAAAAAATAATGGGAACATAGTTTGATATAATCTTCTACTATATTAATAAAATTATAGCACAAATTTTTCTTTAGGCAATAGAGGCTAACAAGATCAAGAATCTCAATATTCTTAGTTTACAATAATAGGCTAATATTTATCTTTCTAACAAATGATATCTCAAATAATAGCTAATAAGAGGATACAATAAAAATCAAGATTAGTAAGATTATAGAAAGTGATATTAGGAACTTATCCTCAAAATTTAGGAAAAAATAAAGTTAATTTCACTTTTCAATCGTGCAACTAAAAATTAAAAGTTTACCCCAAATTGTAATAGCCACCACTATTCTTCCTTTTCTTCTTTTATCTTTTTATGAGATTGAATTGAGTTAACAATTGGCTTTTTATTGTTGAATATATGGTAAATTTTATGTAGCACCTTTAAGTTTTCTTTATTATTTAAATACCCAAATTATTGAAACCTGGACTTGGTTTCCAAATCATGTGAGGGGCATCATAAAGCTCACTTTCTGTATATAGCTTTTTAGCTTCTCTTTTAGTAATAACTTTGTCATCATATTTGATCTATTATCTATTGTGTAAATCTTCTCAAGCTATAGTTGTTTATTCTCAAGCATGTCTCATATACAATGACACCTTATATTAATGATACCTTATATTAATATGCTTGGATTTTAAATGGTATGTCGAATTCTTTACCAAGTGAATAGTACTTTAACCATCACTATATACAACATAGCTATCTTATTACACACCCAACTCTTATAGGCAATTCTTCATCCACAAGGATTTTTTTACAACCTTAGTGATTGCAATAGATTCTACTTTAGTGGTAGATAAGACAATACACTATTAAAGTTTAAACTGTCATGAAATTACTCCTCTTTTAGAGGTGAATAAATATCTCAATAAATATTTTCTAAAATCAATATTTTCTATCATATCTGCATTTGTATATACTTGTAATATAAGTTTATTACTGTCAAAATATAAATATACCTTGGAAGTACCTCTGAGATATCTAAGAATCCATTTTATTGTTGTCTAGTGTTCTTTGCCTGGATAGGAAAGAAACTAGTTAATTACACTAACTGCATGGGCAATATATGATTTTGCATAAACTATAGCGTACATCAAATTACCAAGTACTGAAACATAAGAAACCCTCCTTTTCTTCTTTTGCTTCTATTTTTTATTTGTAAGATAATGATTAGAATTAAGCTTGAAATAACTTGTAAATGTAGAACACAAATTTTGTCTTGTCTACATTAAATCTTTCAAGAACTTTTTTAATATATGCTTCTTAAAATAACTATAACTTCCTAACTTTTCTATCACAGAAAATCTTCATGCCAATAATCTATTTCATTAGTCTTAAGTCCTTCATTGTAAAGGACTTGTTAAGTTCTCTCTTTAAATTATCAATTTTACTAGCATCTGGCTAACAATCAACATGTCATCCATATAAAGCAAAATAACAATAAAATTATTATCACTAAACTTTTTGCGAAAACAAAATAGTCACATGTAGTTTTGCTAAAATTATGATTTTTCATGAAAGAATCAAACTTCTTGTACCACTACCTTAATGCCTATTTCAACCTATATAAACTTTTCTTCAACTTGCACAATGTTCTTATTTGCCTTTAATATTAAACCTTTTAGGTTGCTCTATGCATATTTCTTTCTCAAAGTCATCATGTAAGAAAGTTACCTTTCAGGCTACTCTATGTATATTTCTTTCTCAAAGTCATCATGTAAGAAAGTTACCTTTCAGGCTGCTCTATGTATATTTCTTTTTCAAAGTCATCATGTAAGAAAGTTATCTTTACTTTGTGCTATTCAATCTCTAAATTAAAGCTATCCATTAATCTTGAAACTACTCGGATAAAAGATATCTTTACCATAAGAGAAAATATTTCTTCAAAATCAACACTTTTCTTCTTACTGAAACCCTTCACAAGTAATCTAGCCTTGTCCCATTGTTGTGAGTTATTTTAAGTCCTCAACTTGTAAACCCATTTGTTCTTCAGTACCTTTTTTTCTTAGATAGCTTTACTAAGTCATAAGTATAGTTTTCGTTCAAGGCTTGCATATCATCTTGCAAACTTTAACCCACTTATTTTTATGTTAGTGAGACATGCCTTCTTTAAAATATTTTGGTTTCTCCTTCATCTTTAAGCATCACATATTCATATAGAGAATATCTGGTAGAAAATTGTCATTCTCTAATGGATCTTCTCAAATTTGACTTATTTTGTGGTGCAAGTGCTTCTGGAGATGTTTGCTCAACTAGTTTCATTGGACTATCATTATTATCCTCTCTAGCTTCCTATGATCACTATCAACTATAGGTAGAGAAACTAAAGTTGGCATAATAGAAATATCTAAAGATGACTGAGATTCATCATTCTTCCTATATCACCAATTACTTGATCTTCAAGAAACACAATATTTTTAATTCTAATAAGTTTTCTTGCCATTAGATCTCATAATTTGTACTCAAATTTTTTAGACCCGTAGTCCAAGAAAATGCATTCTTTAGCTTTATCATTAAACTTTAATATTTCATTCTTAGGAATGTGCCGTTAGATTTCATAAATATATGTTCTGCAACCATACACTCTTAAGTATTTATAAGAAATATTTTTCTCAGTCTAAACTCTCTTAGGTATATCGCCGTCTAATGGAGCTAAACGAGAAAGCTTAATTAAGTCAACTGCAATTAAGGGTGGTAAAAAGAATAAACAAATCAAATTTGAATCGAATCATAAATGAACTGGGTCAAAATTCTATTGATTAGGGTTCAATTCATTTATTAAATGAATTAAAATCTCAAGATTCAGATTATATTCATTTATTAAACGAATATTCAGTTTGATTCATTTAATTCGTTTAATAGAATTAATAAAAAATTTAAATCAAATCAGATTCATTTACTATTCATTTATGCTTATGAATCCATAACGAATCGAATTGAATCTGGATTCGTTTACAATTTTTTTTTAGAAAAATATAATTAATAAACAAAATTAAGCAAGATAAAATATAAAAAAGGCACAAAATTTAATATTCAAAGAAATACAAATAATCCAAACCATATTTTTAAATTAAAATTCCTAAAATTACAATATTAAAATTTGAATTTAAAAAATTAAATAAATTAAAGAGAAAAAAGTAATTTAATTAAGTAAAATTTAAATAAATGAACCTTTGATTCGTTTATAATTTATTTATTAAAAGAATCCTAAACGAATAAATGAATCAATATCTTCAAACCTAGATTTGATTCGTTTAATTAGCGAATCAAATTGAATTAACCCATTAATTAAATGAATAAATTTTTTTAAACCTAAATCTATTTGATTCGCATTGAATTGAATTGAATAAAAGAATCCTGACCTAAATTTGCTACCCCTAACTGCAATATGCATAACCTCTGCCTAGAAAGATTTAAAAAGCTTATTATTAAAAAGCATACACTTGACACTCTCTTCAACTGTTCTATTCACCTTTTTTGTAACACCATTCTACTGCAGGACCTTTGACATAGTCTTCTCAAGTTTGATTCTATGGAATCTACAATATTGCTTAAATGACTCTTTGTACTCACTACTGTTATTTGTCCTAACATATTTAATTTTCTTTCTGTCTCTCTCTCAACATAAGTATGAAAGAACTTAAATGTATCAACCACCTAGTCTTTCGATTCCAAAGTAAATGCCTACACTTTTCTAAAATAGTCATCAATAAAAGTCACAAAATAAAGTACATCTCTTACATATTTATTTTACATCATGCAAACATTAATGAGAATCAAATCAAAGATTTAGGAAATTAAATACAATTCTTTAATAATCTTTATTAAAAATTCAATCAATTTCATATAAAAATAAAGATAAATAATGTTAATTTGAAGAAAATAAAAAGATAAAAATAATAATAGTCTACCACAATATATTATTACAAGTTATATAGACATGGGTAAACCACAATATATTATTACAAGTTATATAGATATAGGTAATTGTTCTAACTATTAAATTTTATTTAGGTAGTATAAAAATTAATTAATTAGGTATGGATATTGTGGAGAATATCTTTTAATGATGTCATTCAAATATTTTAGATTAAGCAAAATTAGCTTAATAACTTCCTAACTTAATTGCTGAAAATTTTTATTTAGTTGAAAAAACAAACATACTTAGTAACTTATCTAATTAAACTTAAGTCAATTAGGTTATTATTGGAAAAAAAAATAAACAGTCCCTTAGTCTCATCTTAAAAACATGAGAGCTGAAATCTTTTGAATTGTATTTGACGTTCAAGATCGGTTGAAGAGGCTAAATCTAATTAAGATTCAACATACTTTACAATGCTTTAATGGATTAGCTCATTCTCTTGCAAAGTTAGATTTAGAGTATATTGATTTTCTATTATGGCTTGACAAAAGTAGCTCAGTGTATGTAGTTATTCACAAATATGAAACAAAGAAAGTGTTATATACTTTCCTCTCAAATTTATTTAAAAAAAAAACAAAACAAAACAAGTATTTGAAACTTATATTCTTATTAACTAGCTTGTAAATTAAATAGTACTCACTTCATGCCTTTCACAGATAATTTTTTTTTATGTAAATAAAAGTTTATTCTATCTTTTTCTTCTTTCTTTTTTTTTAATGTTTAGTGTTAATTTTATAGTACATTATTATCTCAGTTGCTAACAGATGAAAACAAATCAATTGGTAATATTCAATTTTATATCTTTTTAATAAATCAAATGCTGACACCATATTAAAAGTAATTATAGATACTGATATTTTATCTAAACATTCTAATACTACAATTTCATAATTTTGGTGACACTCCAATAAGAATAATTATTAATACCATATTTGTGGTATTACAAACTAACATCAATAGTTCTATTGTTAGATCAATGACTTAGCGTATTAAGGGATTAAAGTTGGACAGTTGTAACTTTTAAGTTATAGCAATAAAAAATTTAGTAAACATTAATTGTTGTAACTTGAAAGCTGTGTTAACATAATTTTTCATTTGTATAATAGAAAATCTATTATATCTTTAATAGTTTTATTAAAATTATTATTTAAAATTTATATTTACTATATATTATTAATTTTTTTTCACAAGAACTGCAACTTAAAATTTATAGCACTTCAATCCAAATGTACCCTTAATTAGTAAGGGACTATTTTTATGTTACTAGAGATATTTTTCTGGTACTACAAATAGTAAAAAGTGTAGATAAATAAACAATTATACATTAAATGCATATTTAGCAAGCAAGGTCCAAGTAAGATGGCATTTGTTTCCTTATCTAAAATTTAAATAGAGCTGAATTGTCTAAAATTTAGGTAGACTTGAATGTCTAAACATGAGTTATATGTTTATTGTTATTTATTTTTTAGTTTGAATCTCTGAAAATAAGTAATATGGTTTGTATATTATTTGATACACACACACAAAAAAAAAGTAAAATCACGTTTAAGTGAATACATAATTACTTTAGAATTATAATATACAATTTTTTAAATATAAATAGACTATATAATTACACAAAAATCTTAAGAATAATATCTTTGATTACTGATGATGGGAGATTTAAGAACTTGATCATAGTTATAATATTATTATTATCTCTTTTAAGTGATATATGAACACTTACTTCATATGTAAAAATACATTGTTAGGTTTCCATGAAAAATTAGAAAGTCACAATAGTCTTAATTAAGACTCAACCTTCATAGGTTTTATATATAGCCTTAGTGTCAAAACCTTTCTAGTGCATTTAAACTTATTAATAAGCTTCTCTATATTTACCACAAATTTATAATAATAATAATAATAATAATAATAATAATAATAATAATAATAATAATAATAATAATAATAATAATGAATAAATGGAAATAGCAATAATATAATAAATAAATAAATAATATGTAAAAATTAAAAAATAATTTCGTTAACCTGAGGCCTGTAAAATTATAGTGTGTTTAAAACATATTTGCCACCTTCACAATGGTACTTGAATTATATAAGCATTTGTCTCTCGGGATCCAACAAATTCAAATAGTGTTCACAATACAACTTCATTATTTCTACAAATTTCAAACAAATGTTTAAATCTCGTCATGCTGAAGTCTGAAGTAAGAATATTTGATTAAAAGAGAGGAGAAAACAATTGTTAGGATTTTGATATGTTTTTCAATTGAACATGTAAGCTAAGGTGTATAGATTTCAAGGGGCCATTAATTAATTAAAAATCCCATTTTTCATTATTTTTTCACACCAATGCGAACCCCTTAAGACCAATTTCTCATTTACACAAGCACTAATTTGAGCGTTCTATGATATATTGTTAAGATCTCAGAGAAAAGATTTTGGATCATCTATGCACACATATTTTTTCAATATTTATCTTGCTTAAAATTGGCCTTAAAATAGCCACTCTATGTTATTTTTCCAACAATCCTCCACACGAATGAAAATTATGAAAGACATAAAAGTGATTGTTTTGATATTAAAATAGTTTTGACTCTGATTATAGAATTCAACTGATTAAAACTTACATAGTATAGGCAGGTCTCAACTATTTAAACTTTCCTTTGTGAAATATATTTACTTTATTGATTGATTATTGACACGATCTATTTAGACTATTCTGTCGGTTATGTAAATGATGATATATTTCATGTAGAAATTTTTTCTAATACTTTGAGTTCTCATGGTTATGTTCATTTTGGCCTTGAACATTTACCCAGTTCTATAAGGATTTCTAAGAATTAAGCTCTTGACAATTCTTTTTTGAAGCAGATTTACTTCTCTATCACATAAGTGATTTCTTAATGAAAATAACCCACCTTACTTTGCTTGGATTCCTAAAGCATAAGAAATTATTTAAAAAGCATATCTTGTCCTTTCTTTCTAGTGGTCATCATTGTTGTCATCATAAGATAGACAAGAGAGTAGCCTCATAGTGATCCAACAAAGTATTTTAAAATTAAGTTGTCCTTTTTAATCCTAGTTCTTGGAATCTCCAGTTAGTTAGGTTAGGTTTTCCTTCATAAAATAAACTTTTCATTCAATGGGTTTTAGTCTCATTCTTTTCAATGATTTTCTACTAAAGCTTGATTTAACCTTTTAGTTAGAAGATTCACAATAGTATCCTTAGACTTTGCATAGTCTATGAAAATAACTCCATTAGAGAATAGTTATCTAATGGTATTATATCTACAACATATATATCAAGACTTACTATTATACATATTGCTCTATGCCATTTCAATTGCAAATAGACTATCACAATCTATGTATATTTTTGGCACAGAGCAATATGTTTAGATAAATTTATAGCCATTATGTCTCTTCACTATATTTGTCTAATACAATGAATTTAGATTCCATTGTCTACCTAGCTATCACCATTTATTTAGATAATTTCCATGAAACAATAGCACTTACTGAAGTAAACAGGTAGCCATGAGCAGGCATTAAGTCTTTTACATTAGATATCTATTTTACATCATAATACCTTTCTCGCACAGTTGGATATTTAGTATGGCGAGCCTATAATTGTAAGTATAACATAAGTACTTGAGCACTTTTGCTATAAATTTCTAGTGGTCAATTCCTAAATTACTCATATATCTAACAAATTTGTCTATTATGTAAGCTATATTTGGCCTTATATAACTTGTTAAGTCTATTAGACTCCTTATCACTCTACGGTATTCTACTTGAGAGGCATCTTCACCTTTACTCTTAAATAGATGCAAATTTAGATTTAAAGGTATTACTGCTATAATAAAATTGTCTTTATTGAATTTCCTAAGAATTTTATCAACATAGTATGATTGCTCAAGATAAGTCTATTAGATATCTTTGAGATTTTTATTTCAAAGATGACATCTGCCAAACCCATTTCTTTCATGTCAAAAATGAACTTCAATATATTCTTGGTAAATTTGACCATCTCATCATTACTACCAATAGTTAGCATGACATAAATGTAAAGATAAAATGATAAGAGTCATTTTCTGTCTCTTTGACATATATGCATTAGTCATCTTCATAGATCTAAAAACTATTCACCATCATTCTATGGTCAAAATTTTCATGCCATGTTTTAGTGTTTGCTTCAAGCCATATAATGACTTTACTAATTTATAGACTTTCGTTTCTTGTCCTAGAATTGTAAAGCTTTTAGGCTATTTCACGTCAATTTTTTCTTCTAAATCTTCATTTAGAAAGGTTATTTTTACATCTAGTTGATGTATTTTTAAATTACATAATGCATCCTAGTATTATTCCAAAAGAATTTATTCTCATCATATGAGAATAAATATCAAAATAATCAAGGCTTTATCATTGCTTATAATCTTCAATTACAAGTCTAGCATTATACTTATTAATTGATCCATTGGCTTTCATTTTCCTATTGAAAATCCACTTGGATCATAGTGGTTCACATTTGAGAAGAAGGTCTATTAACTCCCAAGTGTGATTCTATAAGATGAATACAATTTCACTATTAATAACATCTTTGGATAAAGTGCATTTTGGTGAACTTACAACCTGCGTAAACTTTTTGTTTCACTTTCTAGTTAAAAGGTCAAAAAATTTAAGTCGAATTTTTTTTTTAGTTCTAGTTCTTTTATTATATCTAATAAATTGATCCATTATCTTCCCCTATATATTTTAAGGTAGTTCAAAACTTATTAACATTGCATTCATCGTTCTATTTAGCAATTCTATTATATTGAGGTGAATAAGGAGTCATAGTTTGATTTATGATTCCATATTGTTCACAAAGTGATTTAAATAGAAAAACATACTCGCCACCTTTATCAATTCTCAGTACCTTAATTTTATTATTTAGTTAATTTTTAACTTATTTTTATAAAGCACAATTTTCTCTATAGCTTCATCATTTCTTTTTAACAAATACACATAATAAAATTTGGTGCAATTGTTGATATTCTCTTGATTATATGGATTTAAAATCATATATATCTCTATGTATTAAGTCAAAGTGGCATAGTATTCTTTCTAATTTTTTAAAAAATTGACCTTGTTAATTTTGCCTCAACATAAGATTTACACTTATGTTTCACATCAATTTGGAAAGTGAGTATATGATTCATGTTAATTAACTTACTCAAAGTATTATAATTAGCATGTCTTAATCTAACAATCATAGATTAGAAAGGTCAAGAATATAAGCAGAAGAAATAGCTTTATTATTCTTTGATTTTACAGCTATTGCATTCAGTTTAAATAACCCATTGGATATATAACCTTTTCTTGCTATACATCCCAATTTTAAACAAAACTAGCTTATCTGGCTGTAATACCATTTAGAATCCATGTTTGTCTAAATGCAATCTAGATATGAGATTCTTGCAAAATTTTGGCATATACAAAACATTGTTTAGAGTCAGCTCCTTCCCAGAACTCATCTTCATAGTTAATTTTCCATGACCTTATATCTCAGACATGGCAAATTTCCCCATATGTACTTTTTCATCATTTCCAATAAATTTAAAAGAAATAAACATTTCCTTGCCTAAGTGTACATGTCAAGCGGCACTAGTATCGATCTATTATCCTCTTAGATTGGAGCCCAACAGATTCACTTTAAAAACCATTGTTGAAAGATTAATGTTTGACACATATTTTGGGATGTTCTATACCACATTAGCTTCTTAATTTCCTTTTTCCTTCAGCATTTTGTATTTCAAAGTTTTGTATCTTATCTTATCATAGTCAAAGCATTTCTCTCAAAAGTTTGTTTGCTTCTTAAAGACCCCCCACTTTATTCTTATTGGCCTTTATTCTTGATATTCTAGCTATTGTCATTAATTTTGTTGCCTTCTTCAACTTGTCATTAATTTTGTTGCCTTCTTCCACTTGAAGTTTAATAATCAAATTTATAATACATATTTCCTTTCTCTTGTGCTTTAGATAAACCTTGAAATCTTTCCCAATTAAAGGTAGCTTCTCAACTCACCTAAATATTTTCACTCAAATGCATCCTTTCGGCATAAATTTCTAACAGATTATCTGTAATTCCCAAACTTGACTTATAACAATTTTGAAGTCTATCATTTTAAAATCTAGGAAATGGCCTAAGATGAATTTCTTAGTGCCTACATCTTTAATTTTATATTTCTGCTCTAAGGACTCCTATAGCTTCTTAGCTCATTTCTTTCAGCATACAAAATGTACAAAGAATCGCTCAAGCCATTTAACACATAATTTCTACAAAAGAAATAAAAATGATTCCAAACACCTATTGCATTGATCACTTAGTGACCAACTTTATCATCTCTGGGTATAAGAGCTTCTTTCTTCAAGAATTTCGCAAGATTCAAGGTAGTCAAGTAAAGAAACATTTTGTATTGCTGCCATTTGAAATTTTGGCTAATGAATTTCTTAAGTTTTCTTTACATGAAGAACAACCACCAGTATAGCAACACTTATGCTAACATCATCACATGAGACAATAGTAAAAGGTCAAAAGTTCCATCTTGCTAGCTTATATTAGTTTCCATTTCAACAAATAATTTATTTTAAGATTGTAGTTACAATATCATTATTCTTTCTTTCAAGTGATATAAGGCCACCTGCTTCGTATACGAAAATACACTAGTTAGATTCCTAAGATAGATTAAAGGGGCCACAATAATCCCATTTAAATCCCAGCCTTCTTAGGCATTGTATTTAAAGCTGGCAAAGGTTATTGGGTCATGTTCATGTTACGTCAGCTTCGTGTCATATCAAATTTAGGTTGACTCTTACCGACTCATTTAATAATTATGTCAAGATATTGAAACCTAAATTTGACACGAAAAAATAATTAGGTTACCCAATAACCTATTTAATTTTTATATATTAAACAAAATTTACATAAAATATTTACACAATGTCATTCATACATACATAATGCATACCTGCATACATACATATATATACATATGTATATACATACATGTATATAGACATATATACATACATATATACATAATTATATATATGTAAATATTATACATTTACACTATTGAAGTTTCAATAATGTATATGTAAATAATATTATATATCGATATTATAAAATATGCATGTTTGCCAATATTTTACACATTAATACTATTAAAGCTCTAAATATATAAAGTTTTACAAATAAAAAATTGTGTTTATATTCATCATTTCAAAAAAAAAAGAGAATTATCTTTAATATTTGAGTTTTGATGACAAGGACCTACAAATAATTTTTAAATGAAAAATATAATCATGTCATTGATTAAGTAAATAAGTAAAAAACTTTAATCCTAACCCAATAAGAAAAACAATCGTATAGACCTAAGCTCTGCCCATTTAATAATTTTGTTAAAATCGATGATCGATATCTATTTATTCATGTCATGTTTGATATGACTCAACAATATTATTATTTTTAAGTATAAGAGTGTCCAATTAGAACATAATCAAGTAAGTATAAGGTCAAACTATAGGAAATTTTAAACCTAGTAGTTAATTTATTAAAAAAAAGAGAATTAATTATGGAAAGAAAGAAATTACTAGGAATTAACAGAAAAATATGCTAAGGTCACGAGATCCACTCTTGGATTTCAAATTACAGTTTTAATAACTCTCTTATATTTGTATTTTATTTTTTTACCAATTTATTATTATGCCGTTTAATTTTGAACTAATTCTCAATATGATAAATATAGGACCAAATACTTAATGTGTCATAACTTTATTGAAATGTTGACATTATGTCAAAATACTATATAAATTTAAAAAGATTTTGACCAACAAAATATAAAAGAAACTAGTAAAAAAATAAAATACAATAAATAAAATATATTTTAAAATTCACTTGAGATAGTAGTTAATCAATAATTTAAATCATTGAGCTTCACCTTTCACCTCAGCTCAGAAAATTAACCACTCATATTGAAAAAGAAAATACTCATTTTATTTGACAAATTTTTAAAAATGTATTACAAGAAAAATGATTACACTAGAAATTAAGAAAAGAAATTCCTCAACTTCACTCTATTCTCTACTATTTGCCTTCTCTCTTTGCTCCCCTCCCTCAACTTTTTATAAGCGAGGAATACTTCCTCTTCCTTTATTTATTTTTTTATTTTATTATAATATATATATTGAAGTGTGCGATGGGCAAGAGGCATGATGGCCTCTTGATCATCACACATGATTCCATTTATTCCTTTTCTTAATTTTTAATTATAATTTATATATTGAAGTGTGCGATGGGCAGGAGGCGTGATGGCCCCCTGATCATGATTCCACTTATTCTTTTTTTAATTTTTTTATTATTTTAAATATATCTCCTTAATAATACTTCCCAAATGGCTTTGGTAATTTTTCTTTGTTCTCGCTTCTAGTTCCAACTCCTCTTTATTCTTAAAACATATCTATAGTATAAAATTAAAATAAAATTAATGTCAAATTAATTTAATATAAAAATATATTTGGAGAGTACTAAGATAATTTAAGAATAATGAGTTCATTATTCAGCATAATAAGCAAAAAGCTAATAATTTTATCCTTGTTAAATATACACTTTTTAGTGTTAATTAGTATTCGTGTTAGGAAATTGAGTTATGGCAAATTTTGCTAGCTCTAATTGTATATAGCATTGGTGCCAAAATCCTTTTGATGGACATAAGCTTACTAATAAGCTTATTATATACTTATCATAAATTGATGATGATGATGACAAAAAAATAGAAATAGCAATGATATATTAAATAAATCAATAATCTTAAAAAAAAATACAATGTCCTTAAAATAGATTCATTATCTTCAAAATAGATATGAATTATATAGGCATCTGTCTCCCAGGATATAACAAATTTAAATAGTGTTAGTAGCATAACCTTACTATTCCCACAAACTTCAAATAAATATTTGAATTCTATCACACTAAAGTCTAAATGTAGAATATTTACTAAAGAGAGAGGAGAAGAAAATCATTAGGATTTTGGTGTATTTCATAATTGAACATAGAGGCTAACATATATAGGTTTCAGGGGGGTATTAGTTAACTGAAAATCTGATATAAGATTTTTCCCTAATTTTTTCACACCAATAGGTGCCCTCTAAGATCCAATTTCTCATTCATCAAAGCGCCAATTTCACAATTGAACATAGAAGCCAATATACACAGGTTTTAAAGGGGCATTAGTTAATTGAAAATCCCATATGGGATTTTCTTTAATTTTTCCCTAGTCCCCTATGGTTTTAGTTAGCAAGCGGGCATGACTAAGAGCTATTATTGGTACAGTAGAGGAGGTAGAGACAAATGAAGATGGGAAATGTATTAAAGAGATTGCTAGAATTCGAATTAAAGTGGATGTTAAAAAGCCTTTAAATAAGATTTTTTCCTAGAATTAAAGGGAATTTTACCGGTTAAGTATGAGAGATTACCATATTTTTATTTTTGTTGTGGAATCATTGGCCATCAGTTAAGAGAGTGTGTCAAATATAAAAATCAAAAATAGGAAAATTTTACTTTTGGTCTATAGATGAAAGCTGTTACATTTTTTGAATGTCTTAATCATAACAAGTCTAAAGATAAGTGGAATAGAAGTAATACTACAAGGATGGAGAAGAATAAGAACCAAAAGAACCATGCAAACTAAAACCAAAGTCAGAGACAACCAAACTCAACTTTAGAAACTAGGTTAGAGACAATCCAACTAAAAGCGGGTGGATTTACATCATTAGTGATTAACAGCCACGTGGCGGTGACGATAAATAAACAATTAACACTCAAAGTAGAAAAAGTAATGCAACAACCATTTGGGTGTAAAGATCAAATCACAACAGCTGGCAAAAAAGGCTTATTAAGAAATATGAACAAGAAAGTAAGAGAAAAATGACAGCAAATTGTAAATGAAAAAGGCATCCAAGCGTTGGGATTAATAGGCTTAGAAGACAAAGCCCAAGCAATTTCAAAGAAAGAAGAGGTAGAGGAGGAAACAAGAATAATTATAGAAGGCCTAGGTAGGAAGTAGAAACATTAAGCCTAAAAGCCAAAAAATTAAAAATAGATAGCTAGATAAAGATGGTAGCAAGTTAAAGTGAAAATTACTCCTCAACACAACTTAGTTTTAGTATAAAAACATAAGACATGAAAGAAATGGAGGTAGCAAAGAAACTATTAACGAATTCATAGTGAAGGCTGGTAGCCAGCCCCACCTACAGCTATGAAAATCCTCAGTTGGAATGTTCGGGGGTTTGAGGAATACCCATATGTCACTTAAATATATTCTCGAAACACACAAGCCACAAATTATCTTTTTATCTAAAGCCAAAAAGTGGCTTATGCATATGAATGTTGTTCATGCTACACTGAATTTTGAGAATTACTTTACAGTTGATAGAAATGGATTATGAAGGGGTTTAACAATGCTATAGAGTTCTGGTATAGTTGTAAATACAGTTTTATACAGTCAACATTATATAGATGCTAAGATTTGTAATAAAAGAGGGCAAAATTAAAGATGCATTGGGATTACGGGCATCTAGAAACAACTCAAAAGAGGCACACTTGGACGTTTATAAAATAGTTAGCAAACTTATCTCTTTTACAGTGGTTATTTTTTTGGTGATTTCAATGAAATTTTGCACCTAAGTGAAAATAAAAGAGGGAATAATAAGGATATAAATATGATGTTTGAATTTAGAGATGCAATCCAAGAATATCGTTTAACTGATTACTTGGTCAAACAGTAGATATGGACCAAATTTCATAAAAGAGAAACTAGATAGATATTTATGCAACTTTAGGTAGAGTAATTGGTTTCATGAAATGGCAATTGTTAATTTAAAATCTTCAAGCTCATATCATAGCCCTAATGATGATAGAAGTCAAGGAGAAGGGTATTGAGCTAAACTATAAAAGAAATAGTATGCGTAAAATTCATTATGAGGATATGTAGATCTCATATAATGCCGGTAAAAAAATAGTTAACAATAAGTAGAATAAGCATGGGGTGTTAGCTAATGCGAACCAGGTACAACTATTTAAAAAATCAACTAAGATGATGATGGGTTAGCTAAAAATTTATAGTAGAAAAGAGTTTGGTAAGAGAACAAAATAGGTAAAGTCATTAACAAATGAGTAGTAATATGCCTTATGTAGATAGAGCTAAGATAAAAATGATTGAGAACTAAATTGATAACATTTTAACTGATGAAGAGATATACTGAAAGTAGAGATCAAGAGCGAATTGGCTAAAAAAAAAGACAAGAACACTGAGTTTTTTCATTCAAAATCATCATCAAGAAAAATGAAAAATAAAACCAAGGGTATTGATATTGAATAAGACAGCTAGACCAAAGATGAAAGAGAAATAAAGAAAGAATTTTGTGACTTCTTCACTAGGCTATTCAAATCATTGAATCACTAGCACAAATTGAGGCTGCTTTAATAGTATTAGTCCCGAAGAGATGAATGAAGAACTTCAACAACCTTTCGTTGAAGAGATAACAATAACATTATCACAGATGTGCCCTAAAAAAGACCCTAGCTCGGATAGGCTACTGGCAATCTTTTTTCAAAAGCATTAAAGATGGTTCGTAAAGGGGTGATCATTACATGCCTCTATATACTCAATAAGTAAGGTAATATTACTCTAATAATCACACATATCTTGCTTTTATTCTTAAGATGAAGAAACTAAAGAAAGTAGTTGAATACAGAGTTATAAGTCTTTGTAATGTGATCTATAAAGTTGTGGCAAAAACCACTATAATAGACTTAAAGAAATACTCCACAAAATCATATCCTCTTCTTAAAATGATTTTATCCCTATTAGGCTTATAACTAACAATGTTATCATTAGGTATGAGGCTCTTTATAAAATTGAACATAGCAAAGGAAAAAAAATGGGTTTATGGCACTTAAATTACATATAAGTAAAGCTTATGATCGAATTAAGTATAGTCTTTTGTTAAAGCAATAATGCTCAGACTAGAGTCTTCTTTATGTTGGGTGGAATTGATTATGAGATGTATCACCACTGTTCTTATTAATGAGGTTACTAAATGGTTGATAAAACTTCAAAGAAGGCTTAGACAAGGTGCCTATTGTCTCATTATCTTTTTGTCTTGTGTGTTGAGGTGTTTTCCAATTTACTAATGCAGGCTAAAAATCAAAACTGCATTCATGGATTGAGGTTTGGAAATAATATCTCGATATCACACTTGTTGTTTGCTGATGATAGCTTGATTTTCACAAAGGCAATAATTTTGATTTCAAGCAACTCAAAGCAATGTTTTAGTGCTACACCACTGTTCTGGACAGTTATTTAATCTAGAAAAAATATACTAACATTTGATGGTCAGCATTCCTCTCCTGTGAAGACCAAAGCTTGATCAAATCTTTTGGCACTATAATAAGAAAGGCAATTACTCAGTTAGAAGTGGATATCAATTGCTCAAAAAATAAATTTCCAAGAACTTCCTAGTTGCTCTATTAATAAACTAGGTATTTGGAAAAAAATATTTAGGCTAGTACTCTACTAAAAAAATAAAAATCTTTATATATAAAGCTGTACAAAATTTATTACCATCAGTTAAAGTCTTTAGAGGAAAAGAGTGATACTATAACTCATCTACCAACTCCGTAAAAAGAAGATGGAAAGCATTTCTCATGCGTTGGTGAACTGTAAATCAGCTGGAAAGATATGAAGAATGTTCTCTTTCTTAGGTAAAGTTTGTACGTTTGTAGAACAAGACATGTTAGATGTGCTACAAAGTATGACAGAAAAGTTAGGTCAAATAGAATTCAAACTGTTGGTGGCTGTTTTCTGGGCAACCTGGCATGCAAGAAACCTTTTTCTCTTTTAAGGGAAGAAAGTAGATCCTCTAATCTTCATGGAAAAACCTAAGGTTGTTTTAGAATCTTATAAAAGAATTAAAACTGTAAGTAAATCTCACTTGCACAAGAGTTTAATTCAAAAGAAGCACCAATAATAGATACCATCCCCATAAGAATGGCTTAAGATCAATATGGATGCAGCCATAAATTTTGAGAAGCAATTAATAGGTTTTGGAGTTGTTGTTAAATACTCAATTGGGAATTTTATAACAGCTGCAATAAAGATATTAAAGCTCTATAGGAATATAACTTTTGTAAAGGCTGAGGCTATAGAATGAAGGCTGCAATTAGTAAAAACTATAGAGATGTCTTCAATTATTATGGAAACTGACTCTCAAGTTGTTTTAAACCTACTTAACAACAATAAGAGGAGCAAAATTGAAGTTTTTTTAGTGATATTGGAGGTCCAAGATTTAGTTAAGGAATTTTGTAAAGTTAAAGTACAATATATTTCAAGACATTGTAATGCCATGGCCACTCTTTAACTAAATTAGTTTTTTAATATGATGAGTCTGTTGTATGGATGGATACATTCCCAGAGAACATTATATATTTTCTTCAGTCTCTAAATGAAAGAAGGTTATAAATCCTTATTAAAAAACAATAATAAATAAAAATAACACGCATAAATATTCGATAATACCAAAATATCCCGTGCATGTGCGAATCGATAATGAACAAGTTGGCATCAAACTTTCCTGAAGTATGAACAATTCCTTAAAACTCTCATTCTTTGTTTGTTTGTTTTTTTTCTTTTCCTCTATAAATATACCAAATTCCAAGAAGAACAATTAAGTCTTTTTTCTCAATTCTTGAAAAAGAGTATTATAAGTTGCGATCTTGCGGCAATGGTCGGCCTTCAATACAACTTTTTTCCAACTGATTTTTTTCTAACTTTTTTCCATCGTCAGCTGCTGCTGAAAAAGCATCATCACTTCTTTCACAGCAACCATATCCTTTCTTTACTACTAATTAGTTGTATCCTCTCTAGTATCTCAATCTCTAATGGTCAATAACTCTGAACAGCAGAACTGCTGGCTCTATTACACATAAAAAAGCGAGACGTGCCAGCACCAACTCACAAGCTTGAAAGCTTGAGTGGATAAATAAAAATGAAAATGGCTTTGTTTCCGTCAATCTATGCTAGACTACATTCTCCCTAATATCTACTGTTGTATAATAGCAAATCTCAATCATGTAGGACTAGCTAGAATTTGATGATTAAGAAGAAGCTGAAGAAAAATAATTCATTACTTCTAAAAAACTAAATTACTAAATTGCTTAGCTTAGTATTTATAGAGACTTCTAGAGAGTTCTCCTAATTTCATGCTAAGCAAGTTTATTGCAGCCGTAACAATATAATAAAAATAACATACTTAAATCTAACTAACTTAGGTACAAAATCATGCATTGGATTAGTAACTAGTTAACTTATAATTTAGCTACAAAGCAATCTCTTCATAACAGTTTTGCCATCTGAATTTTTTAGCTTCTCATGTGTAACTTCTGACCTCATTCCCAAGTGAGCTATTAGACTTATTACTAACTTACGTTTAGCTGGCACTCTAATATAAGATGAACTAAGTTTAGTTTTAGTTCTGATTTCAACACCTTTAATCAAACTTAAGTCTTTTGAAAAGACTTTAAGTTTGTTCCTGAAGAAGTTGAACTTAGAATATGTGATAGGTTTAGTTAATACATAAGCAACTTAATTATTACTGGGCACAAATAATTTCAACCTTTTTTCTTTTTGACCTTGTCTTTTACAAAGTGAATATCTATTTCAATATGTTTGGTTTTAGAATGCAATACTAGATTTGTGGCTATAGCTACTGCACTTGTGCTGTAACCTACTGCACTTGTGCTGTAACTTAACAGTAGATGTGTATTCTGAAGTTTAATGCTAAGCTCTTTTAGAATTGAGCAAATTCAACTTAACTTTGAACAAGCCAATGCCATAGCTTTGTATTCAGATTCTACTGATGACTTAGACATTATACTCAACTTCTTTAAACTCTAGCTGATTAAATTTTCATCTAAATATATACAGTAGCCACTAATTGATCTTCTGTCATCGATATCGCAACCCCAATCTGCATCAAAATATATAACAAGACCTAAAAAATTAGATCTTTAAAAAAATATTCCATAGTCAACGATTTCCTTGGGATATTTTAGTACCCTTTTACAAGCCAGCCAATAAGGTTGTAGTGGATTTGCCATAAATTGACTTAATTTGTTAAAGGCATATGCAATCTCTAGCCTTGTTAGAACTACATACTGTAATCCTCTAATTGCTTTTCTATACTGAGTTGTATTAGTAAGAATTTCACCCATGTTTTTACTAAGATTTTTTATTATTGCCAATGGTGTGTCAACTCCATTACACTTCTTTAAATTAAATTTTCCAAGGAGATCTTTTATATACTTAGACTGAGACAATACTAAGGTGTCTTCATTTCTGATTACTCAATGCCAAGAAAAAAATTTAGATGTCGCAAGTCTTTAAAAGCAAAGGTACTGCTCAAATTACAAATAAGTTGTTCTGTTTCAACATTGTTATTTTTAGTTACTATTATATCATTAACACAAATCAACAATATGACTAAGTCATTGCCATTTTTTTTGAAAAACAAATATATGTCTGACCTAGCTCTAGTAAACTGCCATGATTCAAGAACTGATATGAGTTTATCAAAAAACTCAGACCATATTCTTGGTGCTTGCTTTAATATATAGAGATCCTTTTTCAACTTACATATATGGTTTGGATAAACTAAATTCTCAAAGCCTTCTAGTTGAGGTATGTATATAGTTTCACTAAGTTCCCCGTTTAGAAATGCACTATTAATATCCACTTGTCTCAATCTCCAATTATTCATAACAGCAACGCTTATTACAATTCTTTTGGTTACTGCTTTTACAACAGGACTGAAAGTTTCTTGACAATCAATCCTTTATGTTTGTAGAAACTCTTTAGCTACTGGCTGAGCTTTATATTTGTTGATTGACCCATCTGAGTTCTGTTTCACTCTATAAATCCATTTATTTATAATAAGCTTCATGTTTTACTCTAGAGGAACTAAACACCATGTTTGATTTTTCATTAATGCATTGAATTCTTCCAGCATGGCTTGTTTCTATTTATAGTCATTTAGACCTTCAACTATACTTGAAAGAGTATTAAGGGATAATAGTTTTTCATTATCATATATTTTAGGTTTGAATATACCATTTTTAACTCTGGTTATCATAGGATGTGTTGGTTTGGGTTGATGTATAAGCTGTGATGTTTCTAGCATTTTGTTTTCTAGTTTAGGTTGATTTACAAAGGAAGTTTGAGGTAACTCATATGTATTAATAGCATCATCATTTATTGAATTGATTTCATCAATGTTGTTGTCAAAGTTTAATTCACTACAGAGATTAGCTATTCTGTTTGTGTCTTTTGATGAGTGTGTATCAGCTGCTGTTGCCTCATGACTCTAACTTTTAGAAAGAAATGAGATAGAAATGAATCTATTGAATTTATTTATGTGTGGACAGAATTTGACACCATAAAGTTTGGATCATTTTGGAAAGGAAAAGAATTTTCATTGAAATTGACATAAACGGCAATATAAATTCTGCCCTATAAATTTAGATAAAGATAACCTTTGTACAAGTTGTTAAAATCTAGGTGTACACATTTAGAAGTGTGAAAATCAAACTTATGACTATTGTATGGTCTTAGAAAAGGGTAGCACTAACAGTCAGATGTTATAATTAGAGAGTAGCTAGGTTTCTTTGAATAAAGAACTTCAAAAGGTGTTTTATGGTTCAATGTTGGTGTATTGATTTTGTTAATGAGATAAGTTGCACTATAAAAGCTTTCCACTATAACTTGAGGAGGCATATCAGCTTGAGTAAAAAGTGCAAGTCTAGTTTCAACTAGATTTCTATGTTTTCTCTCAACTTTACTATTCTGGTAATAGGTATAGGGACAAGAATATCTTATAGTTTTTTCTTCATTTCAAAGATAAGGTTCAAATGCTTTGTACTCTCTTCCTATATCACATTACATAGTTTTAATTTTTAGTTCTAGACTTTTCTCAATCTGATTCTTAAAAGTGATGAAGGTTGAAGTGTTTAAGACTTATGAGTTAATCCATAAATCCAGGTATAATTTTTTTTTCATCAATAAAGGCTATATAGTAGTTGAATCCTTGATTGGATATTGTTGGTGCAGGGCCCCAAAGGTCACTGTGAATGATTTGAAGGGTAGCAGATGATTTAAATTCACTGCTTTTAAATGACAATCTACATTGTTTTCCACATTGACAAGCTTTACAAAAAGACAACTTAAAAATTTTATTGCCAAAAGAGATATTACAAGCTGACAAAGCATTTTTAAGATCAACAATATTTGGATAACCTAATCTCAGGTGCCAAAGATCAAAAGCCTTATTGGTCTTTAATATTTACAGCATGTACAATCTACTTTTGAATGAATTGACATCATAGACTTTGGTTTATTTATTTTATAAACTGAAAGCAAACTCAAATATGAAGATGAAGATTAAAAAATATATTTGAGTTGACTGTGGTTAAAAGGCAATTATATGAGCTTGTATAATCCATCTTTAGCCACACCTTTCATGAGAACAATCCCCTTTCTCTTATCCTTAACAACACAAGATGTTTTATCAAATTCAATATAGATATTATTATCATTTAAGAGCTTAGAAATGATAATTAGATTTTTTATTATCTTTGATACATATAGAATATGGTTTAGTTTAATATATTATAAGCAATGAGGTTCAAGTGTGCCAAGTAATGTATAACTAATGGAAACAATTTCCAGTTTAGAGTCATTACCTACTATAAGCTGGTGATTACCTTTGTATTCAATGTTTAAGCTTAGATTGTTGAGATCATTAGTGACATGATCAATTGCTCTACTATCAAGATACCAGCCCTCATTTTTAACTTCTACACCTCTAGCCACATAAGCACTCTCTCTGTTTCCTATAAAATTTGGCACATACTTTTTCTTAAACTTATACCAATAGTCCACAGTAGTATGATTCTTCCTGAAACAGATTTGATAAAGTCATTTAGGTGTTTCTTTATCAACTGGAGCTTTCTCTTTGACTTTGTATTGAAATTGATTAGAGTTATTTCTACCAAATTGTCTTCCATCAGAATTGCTTCCAAATTATCTTCCACTGTTATTCATAGCATTTCCAGGATTGTTAAAGTTTGGTTGCCAATTTCTCCTTTAGTTTCCTTTATAATAGGCAATATTTGCTTGATAATCTATACTGTTGATAGAATTCTGATATTCAAATATATTTTCTTGGCTCAACAACATGCCATAAACGTCTGACAGAGTTATGCTATCTGAATTTACATTGATTGTTGCAATGATTGAGTCATATTCAGATCCAAGATCAGTAAACAAACACAACAAAAAATCATCATCACGCATATTGTTACCAACAGCTCTAAGTGAATCTAATGTCGTCTTCATTTTAGTGTAATATTTATGAATACTCATTGATCCTTTTCTAGTTGTTTAAATCTGAGTTCACAAGTGAAGAACTCGTGATCTAGATCTAGCACCAAACTATTTAGAGAGTGTTTGTTATACCTCCAAAGATGATGTTGATCCAACGACAGCACTCAGCACTTCTCACTCAAAGTTGAAGGTAGCTAACTCATGAGTTATTGATCATTTCTTCTCTAAATCTAAAATTATGGATTTAGTAAAGTGAACACTCATGCCTCTCTGATAAAATCATCTCCACGAGCTAAATCCCTAGAGTTTTGTTCAGTAAGTGCCATTTATCCTATTGGAAGTTTGGTTGATGTCAACATTGATTATGACTCATTTGGAGGATTCTATGTATGATCAATTAGATATTCCAGCTTATTTGCATTGATAGTAGCTATCACCTGAGATTGCCATAATAGATAATTATCGTTTGTGAGTTTGATTGACGTATTGAAAACCAGATAAGTGATAACAGAAGATTATTATTTAATTTAGTAGCTGGTGTTGTAATGGAGCTTGAAGCTTGAGTACTAGTAGCTTGATATTCATTGCTAACCATTGAAGCAAACTAGCTCTGATACCAAGTTAGAATTTAATGATTAAGAAGAAGCTGAAGAAAAATAATTCATTACTTTAAAAAAAAACTGAATTACAAAGTTGCTTAGCTTAGTATTTATAAAGACTTCTAGAGAGTTTTCCTAATTTTATGCTAAGCAAGTTTGTTAAAGCTGTAACAATATAATAAAAATAATAGACTTGAATCTAACAAATTTAGGTAGAATAATTATGCACTAGATTAGTAACTAATTAACTCATAATCTAGCTATAAAAGAATCTCTTCGTAACAATTTTGCCATCTGGAATTTTCTAGATTCTCACATGTAGTTTTTGACCTTGTTCTCAAGTGAGCTATTAGACTTATTGCTGACTTACCTCTAATTGGCACTCTAATATGAGATGAACCAAGTTCAACTTTATTTGTGATTTCAACACCCCTTCTCAAACTTAAATCTTTTGGAAAGACTTTAAGTTTGCTCCTAAAGAAGTTGAAATTAGGATATGCGAGAGATTTAGTTAATACATCAGCAACTTGATTATTACTGGGCATAAATCTAATTTTAAGACTTGATATTTTTAAAAATAAGATAAACAATTTAAATATGTATACCAGCTTGCTATATGTCCCTACTTTTTAAAGATCTTGCATGTATACATGGAGAATCTTAGGTAGGATTGGATGAGGGATATGCCGATCCAAAAAAAATACATTCATTTTGAAATTAATCAAATTAATCAATCATAGCAAAGATTATGGTAATGAGTTGAATATAATTAAAGTATATGGTACTAGTTTATAGAATGGTCTCATTGGAACTATTCGACCTATTTAAGCTTTTCTCCTGGATAGATATTGTAAATCTCTCAATTTAGCACAATGGCAAACCATCAGATTAAATATATAGAAAGGTAAAAGGAAACAAGCCAAATTAATCAATTTAGCATATGGTAAGACCTGAAAAAAAAAAAAGAAGAAGAAAAGATGGTAAAAACTAAAAATAACAGCGGCTCATCAACACATGTGCACACTTTTCTATATGCATATTGGTGTGTCCATACATATCCACAAAAAAGTCAGAAGTTTTGATTGTTGAGCATCGGCGTTATACCCTGCGCTTAGAGATCCTTCTCAATGGTAACAAAACCATTTCTAGGGTTTTTAGTTTGCCTACAATTAGAACATACAAAACCATTTCTAGGGTTTCTAGTTTGCCTATAATTAATAATGAAATAAGAAGTTAGCAAGAAGTGATGCAATTCAAAGCTTTAGAGAATTGTATGCTGGGTCATTACTCTATAATGTTTTATCAATCAAAAGTTCCTTGCAAAGTGCTTCATATGATATAGTCTATAAGATGAGATGCTGCCAAAACATCAAGAAGGTCAAAAGGCTCAAGATAATGTCAATGCCATATTCAACAAATGCCACTAAGGTCATTTTGTCGCAATATGAAGTTACCAATGATGCTATCAGAATTAATTCTCCATTTGCTAAACTTTAATTCTTCTTTGTTTAAATGCATGCGTTTTTTTTTTTGAGAAATTTTATAATATATAGATATATCAGTCATACAAAAAGTAAATAATAAGTAATATATGTTTATTTATTTTCAAAAACTATTTTATAAATAGTCATTATATTAAATTTAATTACATATGCCATACATGCATAGTTGATTGTACTAACTTTAATATATTCTGTAATTTCTCCTTTTCCTTGATTCATCCTTCGATGTCTCTTTCTAATTATGAGAATTCATCTTTAATGCTTCCTTGGATTGGGAATTATCATCTTGTAGAAATATTTACGAGAAATGATTCTAAGAATGTATAGATTTACATTTTACAAAATGTGATTTTGAGTAGCACAATGTTGTTTTCTTGCCATCAGGGCTAGCTTTAACCAACTGAGAGCCTTAGGCGAAATTTTATTTTAGATCTTTAGATGTTAAAATTTCAACTCTTACAAGAATATTAAATAGTTCAAAAAATTTTCACAACTTCAAATAGCTCAAAATTCAACTATATTCAATAATATCTTGAATTACAATAATTATTAATAAGATCCAAAAAACAAAATAGTGAGAAAGATACTCTAAAACTTCAGCAACCACAAATTTCATCGCCTTAAGATGCTCTAAAACTTCATCAACCACAACTATAATTTTCATATGAACTTTAAACCATTGCTCCGACCTGCTATGATCCTTGCTGCAAGCCATCACTAATGCAAATTGCTAATCAATTAAATTTTATTCTTCTTGCTCTTTGAGATGCAAAATTATTAATTAAAATCTCATATTCTAATTTGGCTAACAAATTTTTTTCAATAGCTAACATAGCTAATCCATTTAATTTTTCTTGTGACATTGTAGTTCTTAAATAAGATTTTATTAACTTCAATTTAAAAAAACTTCTCTCCGCACAAGCAACAGTTACAGGTATAGTCAATAATATTCTATAAACAACAAAATGCATTTGGAAAAGAATCTACTTTTTTAATATAATTAAGTATATCAAGTGGAGTATTTCTTTCAATGTGTAAAACTTCTTTTAAGACTTTTAACTCCGAAAATAAATCTAATCCATTAATATCAGAAAACATATCATATTTCAAGATATTTTCGAGATTAATACAATAACTTTTTAAACTTTCATCATCTAATGATTTTAATTTTTTAAAATTAAATAAAAATCTAAAAATATTTTAACAGAATTGAAATTGCTCAAATCTATTGGTGATTGAAGAAATAGCTTGATCTATTATATATACAAAGTAATCAATTCTAAAAGAATCTTCAGGAGATAGAATTTTCTCTTCATTATTATTCTCACCAAATTTATTTTTTCTACGAATTATACGCTTTTCATGAAATTTTGGTCCTATTTCCATTTCATTTGTAATCTATTTAGCTGAAATCATAGCAGACACAAAACCATTTTCTCTATAATTCTCAAAAAAGGATGTAAGACCTTTAGTTGATTTATGGCAACATCAATTTGCATATCTTTCTTTTGTAAGCTTTTACTAACAGTGTTCACAGCAAATAATATATCATACCAAATAATCATGCCTAACAAAAATTCAAAGTTTTCCAATTCATATGTTGCTAAACATTTAGCTTCACTTTTTATTTTAGGATCTTCACTAACTTCTACTAATTCGAGTAAAGCATCTCTAATTTGGGGAGCTTGAAATCTTATTACTTTGACACTTTCTATGCAACTCTCCCAATGTGTTTGTGACAATGATTTAACAGTTAAATTATGTATATTATCTTGTAAAATTTTCCATCTCTTAAGTGAAGAAGAGAATAGTGAGTAAACACGTTGAACAACTCCAAAAAATGAAATAGCCTTAAGACAAGAATTAGCCATATCACAAAGTATTAAGTTAAGACTATGACAATCACATAGTGTATAAAATGCTCTGGGATTTATTTCTAATAATCTTTTTTATATACCTTGATTTTTTCCTTTCATATTAGATCCATTATCATATCCTTGTCCTCTTACGTCATTAATATCGAGTTCAAGAGTTTTAATTATATCCACAAGTTCATTAAAAAGCCTTTTCCAGTGGTATTGTCAACTTGTAAAAATCCTAAAAAATATTCTTCTACCTTTACTAGATTTGTTGAAATATCCATACATCTTAATATAAGAGACATTTGTTCTTGATGGCTTGCATCTGGAGTACAATCAAGTATAACTAAAAGTACTCTGTTTCCTTAACTTTGTTAACAATTGATTTTTTTATTTCAAGTGCTAGCATTAATATCAGTTCATTTTGTATGTTATGTCCAAGATAATGGTCATGAATTTCACCAGTTTTAATACGTCGAATATGTTCTTGCATTTTCGAATCAAACTCTGCAATCATTTCAATTAAACTTAAAAAATTTCCATTTGTCTTTTCATATATCTTCTCATTTTTTCCACGAAACGCTAAATTATTTTTAGTAAGATTCTTTACAACAGCAATAATTCGTATTAATACTTTTTGTCAATGTTCTTTTTCCGTGTCAATTCTTTCTTGAACATCTTTATCAATTATTTTTCTTTTCGATAGTCTTGCTTCTAAATCAACCCATGCATTCATTTTAGTTATATGTTCATTGGTTGTTTCATGACTTTTAAGTTTAGAATAAGATTTTTCCAATCTCTTGTTCCTTCATCATTAAGCTGATTTTTACTACAACTTGTATGGAATAATTTGTAACAAAAATAATATAATTTGTCAAAATCTTTTGAATAAATTAACCATTTTCTATCATCTTTTTCTCCATTTGGTAACATTTTAATATAAAATGTAGTAGAAAAATGCCTAGAATTTTCATCTTTTGAGAAGTTATGTTATTCTCTCTAATTAGGCCTTTTGCTACTAAAAGATCTCTTAAGTTTGTATCAATATTTTCCCATCTTTCTGGATCATAAATATTATTTAGAATAAATAAATTTCCTACATCAACTTTGTCCACATTTTTATTATTATCATCTTCAATGTTGCTTATTTCATTCAATATTTCATCATTATTTATTTCAATTGAACTTGGTTGTTCAATAACTAATTCTTCATTTAAATCTATATCTTTTCTACTAGTTGTGACAAATTTATCAAGAGCTCCTTTTTGAGATTGGACTAACTTTTCTATTCTCCTCTTTTTTTCATTTTTTTCATATCCTGATGCATATTTTCTAGTTGACATGCTTTTCAAATAAAAAAACACAATTTTCTTCAAGATAATTCAAGCCAAGATCAATACAAAAAAATAAAAATAAATTAAATTTAAAAAGGATAAGAATAATATTAATAAAAAATAGAAAAAATAGAATGATAGCACCTGGAATTGAGTCAATTGACTAGTTGAGATGAAGATGATGATGACAGTAAATTTTGTGGAGAAAGAAAAGAGAGCACAAATTTTTTTTTGCTGAAAGTAGCTTTGATTCAACGTATATCTATTGATAGATAATGAGTTTTTAAATAGAATACTAAAAGTTAGTTAATAGTTTTAAAAATCTAACGTTAATAATTTTAATAAGAGTTTTTTTAGAAAGGGGAAGCATTGACTTTTTTTTGGGAAAAAGTAAAAGCAAATAAAGAAGTGACGTTTTTGGAAAGGGAAAGCATTGATTTTTTTTTTTGGGAAATAGAAAAAGCAAATGAAGAAGTAACGGTCAAAACAATTATTATAGCATAAAAATATCTCTTACATTTAATGTAAATATTTTAAATAAGAGAGATAATTATGAATGAGAGTAATGATAGGATAAAGTTTAAAAATTAGGTTTTTTTTAATGTACAAAAAATATATATGTAACTTAATTTTTTTAATCTTAAAAATTATTAATTATAAATAATTAATAAATAAATACCCAAAAATTGGGGCCTTCTTAAATACGGGGCTCTAGGCAACTACCTAATTCGCCTAGTACTAAAGCCGCCACTACTTGCCATAAATAATGATCTTTCTATCATTCATATTCATATTTAATGTTGTAAAGTGCGTTGTCCACTGTATTATAACAAGTATTATATTGATCATAATCGAATTCATAGATCTATTTTGGTAAGTTTACTCCATTCTTTGTTTATGTCGGTTGTCCATTTTTTTTAACCTTTAATTTTAATTTGTTGTATGCATATCAAAGTCGTTTTACTCTACAAGACAAACCTTATTGATAGAAATCAATAATAAACCTCAGTATTTGAAAATTTTTGTTACCCAGGAGTGGTCTCCCCCCCCCCCAACACAAAAACAAAAATTGTATATGATTCATCTGTTATCGGACCGATCTCCACTTATGAGTTGAATGAGAGTCCATTTTTTCAGATTTAAAGTATTTAAAATCTTATCTACTACTTGAAATCATTTTAATATGTTCAGAAATATGTCTCAATGTAGTGAGGAAAGAGTTCTATAATATTCTAAGAGTGAGACTATTCACACCCCTCTAAATGTCTCTTAATACCCTTTTTCTTAAATAACTAGTTTAAATATTTTTTAAATTATAAATGATAAAAATACCCTTAAGTAAAACTTATTGTGTAAATCTTATTTTCTAATTTTTATTATTAAATGCCATTTCAACAACCAAGTCTCTTCCATTTAAAAGAAAAAAAATAATGGGCTTTCATTCTCTTCATTTTAGTCATTAGTGGTAAATTTTTTGTCCGACAATTAGAGATAAAAAATTTTTTTATTTATTAAAATAAAAAATATTTAGTTTGAATAAGATTTAATTAGGAATTATCTTATTATGTACTTTTAATAAAACTTAAAATTATAAAATAATTAAAAGAGTTTTAAGAAATATATAGAAGGGTGCCAATAGTCCCACATATATTCTAATCTTCCTAACAGCATTAAAACAAATCTAATTAATCCTCTGTTCATTACTGTTTGATAAATATTTCAATTTCCTTTTTTTTCTTTCATTTTTTCTTTTTGATTGGGCTTATCTTGTTATCGAGGCTACAGTTAAAGTTGATTATAAATGTTGACAGACAAGAAAATAAAAAAACCAAACCGACAGCACAATCTACATGCGGAGAGGGGTACCATACCATAAGGTTTAAATAATATTGTTGATTGCTGACCAGTGACCACAAGTACACTTCTTGCAGAGAAACTTTGATTATTACTCTAAGGATTCATTTAAGTTATAATTTTTTGTTTTTTCTAAGAATAATTTCAGTCGATTCCTTATATTTTATATTATTTATATTTTATTTATAAATATTATAAAATTTTTTATTTGCATATATTATATAATTTTATTAAAATTTTTATACTTTTTTATTTTATTTAAATCCTTAAAATATAAAAAAATAAAAATTATTAAATAGATTTTAATTATATGATCATATTAAATTATTATTATAACAATAAAATTTTATTTAAATTATTAATAATAAAATAGATTAATAATAATTAATAATTATTTTTATCCAAATTATTAATAATAATAACTAACAATAATAATAATTATTAATTACTCTTTTTTATAAAAGATTACTTTAAATGAAGAGTATTTTACATTTTAAAAATACTCTTTATTTAAACAAAAAATATAATAATTATTAAATAGATTATAATTATAATTATAATTATTATATTAAAATATTATTATTATTAATTAATACATTAATAATAATTATTAATAATTTTTATTTAAATTATTAATAATAATAACTAACAATAATAATAATATTAATTAATTAATTTTTTTATTAAAAATTTTAATTCATCTTTTTACACTCTTTTTTGTTTATTAATTTTTTATAAATATTAAAATAATTTTATTATTATTATTTATATTTTATTTATAAATATTATAAACTTTTCTATTTATGTATATTATAAAAATTCATTAAAACCATTATAGTTACTACTTTTATTATTTGTAAATATTTTATTTGTAATATTTTTCATAGTTATTACTTTTTTAATTATTGTAATTAATTTATTTTTATTCAAAAATTAATTATTAATAATAATTATTTCTAGTTATTATTATTAATAATTTAAATAAAAATTATTATTAATTATTTTTAATGTATTAATTAATTATAATAAATTTTAATTGTTATAATAATAATTTTATATAATAATTATAATTATAATCTTTTTAATAATTTATAATCTTTTAATTTAAATAAAGAGTATTTTTAGAATTTAAAAATTATAGAGGTCAGTTTAATACTTTAAAAATTTAAATTAAATGAAAAAAATATAAGAGTTTTAATAAAATTTTATAATAATATGTAAATAAAAAAGTTTATAATATTTATAATAAAATATAAATAACAATAATTAAATTATTTTGATACTGACAAAAAATTAGTAAATAAAAAAGAGTGTAAAAAGATTAATTAAATTCTTAATTAAAAATTAATTAATAATAATTATTATTGTTAGTTATTAATATTAATAATTTAAATAAAAATTATTTTTAATGTATTAATTAATTATAATGAATTTTGTATAATAATTATTTAGTATTATAATTATAATTATACTCTGTTTAATGATTATTATATTTTTAATTTAAATAAAAAATATTTTTAAAATTTAAAAATACTCTTCATTTAAATTAATCTTTTATGAAATTACTCTTCATTTATATTTTATAATTCATTTATATTTTATTAATCTTTTTATCAAAAATTAATTAATAATTATTATTATTTTTAGTTATTATTATTAATAATTCAAATAAAATTTTTTTATTATAATAATAATAATTTAATATAATAATTATAATCATAATCTTTTTAATATTTTTTATTCTTTTAATTTAAATAAATAATATTTTTAAAATTTAAAAATTATGAAAATCAATTTAATACTTTAAAAATTTAAATAAAATAAAAAATATAAAAATTTTAATAAAATTTTAATAAAATTTTATAATATATATAAATAAAAATATTTATAATATTTATAAATCTAATATAAATAATTACAAATATAATAGGCCAACTTTGGCGGACCCTGATTGTAAACACTGAAGTCAATATGTCACAGAGTTTCCCAATTTTTTGTATATTCTCACCACAATGAGAATCACAATGAGAACAAAACGGTGCGCTTTGTGCACAATATAAATTCTCTCTGTAGTGAGAATCTCACACAACACGCGCGCATTTTAAGCCTACAAGCGTTCTCCCTCTCACTCACAGTGCCCAAATCTCATCACTGGCTGATTTTCCCTACTGACGTTGCATTCTTATCATCAGCTCTCTTTCTCTGCCCCCCCCAATTGCGTCTCACTCTTTCACGGTACCTTACTCCCTCGGCTGTCTCAAAAACTTGACTTGCGGCTTTACTCCGTTGGCTGCCGTAATTCATTAGTTCTAAATTTGGTTATCAAGGATTATGAACTTGTGAAGATTCAGCCACCGTTGTGTTAATTTGTATTAAGAGTATATATCGTCAAGTTTGCAGTGTACTGGGCAAGTCAATTTAATTTTATGTTTGGAAACAAGAACATTTAGCTTAGTGAGTTTTATGCGATTTTGCTGATTCATTCAAGGAAGCTGAAAGAGAGGAATTTTTTGTGCCGTTTGTGATGGCTTACTTGCATAGGATATGAATAAGGTGGCTTGATTTGTATTTGCTAGAGCTTCATATTGCTAGAAATTAATTTCAGATATTGACTCGTAATTGAATTTTTTTATTCTTCATGCTGAGCTTCAGATTGCTAGAAATTAAATTCAGATAGAGAGAGAGTAGATGGAAAGTGGTGGTTGATGATTCTCAAATGGAGGTATTATGAGATTTGTGTGAGAAGAGAGAGAGAGTAGATGAAGAAACGCGTGAAAGAGATTGCGCGTGTGCTGTGCTGGGTGTGTGTGTGTGTGTCATGTGAGATAGGTCCTTTTATATCACACCCAAAACGCACCGTTCGGTACTTGTTGTGGTAAGAGTCCCATTTTCCTTTTTTTAAATACAACAATTATTTATTTGGTTTTGGCCATTGATTTTATTTATTCAATAGTCAATATAGTGGGCGGTCAGCAATTTGCACCAATAATTTATATATTTATTATATGTTTATTATTTTGCAGGAGTAGCACGAGCTTAATCAGCAAACTGAATTATTTATGTTCCATTTGCGATTGTTTTTAAAGGTTCAAAAATAATTTTTAAAAAAATGTTAATTTTTATATTTAATAAATTTTATTAAAAATTATTTTTGGTAAAATCACTCAATCTTACAATAGATTTTAAAAAATATGAAAAAAATAATTTTTTAAAATTTAATTTTGAAAATCACTTTATACTTAATATAATTTTATATATATCCTCATATATATTAAAAAATCTAAAATCATTCCTATTAATTATGAAATAAAATAATTAATTTTAAAAAATTATTAGTATTACCAATTTTATTAAGATAACAAAATAAAAAATAAAATTAATAATACAAAATACTTATTCTAGTATCAATTATTATATACACAATTAACAAAAATTATATGCATGTTTATAAGTGTTTTAATTATATTTTATTTAATATTATATCTAATTTAATCATTTAAATTCTTACAGTTATTCAATAATAAGATTTAACAAATACATATGTCTGCTTTTAAAACTCATAGTATTTTTAAAAATAAATTTTACTAAATATTTAACTAATTTTTTTCACAACTAAATGATTTTATAGCACAATTAATAATAATTATTTTAAAATTTATAATATTATTAAATTGTCCCTTAGTAGAGATTGAGGAAAGTATTGATAAGAAATAGAGGGATTGAAGCAATGAGAAGCCTTCAAAACTTTTTTTTGGGAAAAAATTGGAATGGTTTGTAAAATTAAAAAAAAAAAAGAGAGGAGTGGAATCTTAATTAAATATTTATGGTAGCATACCACGGAGGTGAAAAGGTAACTATAAAATCTCCTTCAGTCCTTAAGGTTTGAATCAATTATCAAATTAATCATTCTATTTTTAACAATTATTCAAAGCATCCTTGTTGTATATGTGTCTTCATTAATACTCATCATAAGTGATATATACTAGCTATTCTCAGATTTTATAAATTTTTTAGAACTTAAGGGATGGCTACTACATTTAGGGCTCATTTGTGATTGTTTTTTACAGAATCAAAAGTAATTTTAAAAAGTTAAAAATTAAATTTAGTGTTTGGTATTTTTTTAAAATTTATTTTTTTATAAAATCACCTTATTCTTTCGAAAAGTAAGAAAGGAGCAGTTTTTAAAATTTTATTTTGATACTTAATTTTATACTTGTCACAACTTCAAATGTATCTTCACATACATTATAAAAGTAATAATTTTTATTCAATTAGGAAATAAAATTATTAAATTTAAAGAGATTATTATTATTACTAATTATATTAATTTAACAAAAAATTTTAATAAAATAGTAATATTTATTTTATACATACATGTTTATAAATGTGAAAATAAATTTTATTCAATATTATGTCTATTTTAATCATTTAAATTTTTATAGTAATCTAATAATAAAATTTACGAAATATATACAAATGCTTTTAAAACTTACAATACTTTTAGAAACACTTTTTACCAAACGTAAGACTAATTCTTTCATAGCTGATTATTTGTATAACATAACTAATATCAATTATTTTAAAAATTGTAACATAACCAAACAAGGATTACTTGGTAAATAAGTGTACACTGTAACAAGGATTCACGTGTTCACTCTCATATGAATATCAAAAATCTATTAAAATTGCATTACAAATTTTTAAATTTTGTTAAAAAATTAAATTATTTATTCCTGAGAACCTAGTTACAAACTTTAAATTCGACCAATAAATTTTAATCTTTGATTTCTTAAAACTTCTATTAACTTACAAATTGTCTAAGTATTAAACAAAACTTAAACTATCAAGGCTAGTAGAGATGTAATAACCATATAGCTTTATATTAGAGATAATAACAAAGGCTTCCTAACATTTGCACCACAATACAGTTGTATGTATGTTAGTTAGATATGACATGGTTTAAGATAATGTCTAGTTGAAAGAAATGAGACAAGTGAAAATAAATGAAAAGGAGAGATAGAAAGAGAAAATGAGAGAAAAGAGAATCAATCTCAATTTTGTTATTTGATTTAATATGAAGAGATATCCATCTCTTCTCTCCTTATTTTTTTCTCCTTATATTTCTTTAAACTAAATATAAAGTTAGTGTAGCTGATGATAAATAATGTTTTAGTGTAAGTAATAATCTAGAAACTTCACTTTTATAGTATAAAATATGAGTTTTGTCCATTTTAAACAAGTAAAAAAATGCTGTTTAATCAACTAGTCTCCTCTTCATTTTTGTTTCTACTTGTGACCCCCATACGAACTTGTTAAGGATGTCAAATGCAAGAACCTCACAACCTCGAGGAGTAAACACCTTGATGGCCAAGATGAGTACGATTGAAACGACCAAGACTAGGTCGAGAAGAGCAGACGTTGGCATGATCAGCAGGGTGACCAAAAACAACTCGAGTCCCTGACCACCATCTCACCATTGATCCTGTAATGCACAAACATACTTCATTGAGGAAATAAAGCAAGTAAGCATTACGATTAGCAACCTCAAAATTGTGTAACCGTAAATCAAGCCCTTGAATTTCATTAACTGATAATTTAATGAGGTGACGACTATGCAGTAAATGAAAAGCACATAATAAAGAGAAGGAGTTTATAAGAAAGGAGAGGAGGATTTTCTTGATTCTTTTTGGAACTCTAAGAATATACAATATTCACTTTTTAGAAAAAAATGAACACTAAGCTGACTTAAGTGTCAGAAGATTTTCACCAAAAAATTCCAACACCCTTGACATTGATTTTTGTGATTTTAGACAAAGGATAACAAGTATTCAAGTTAACAAGAGGTTCAGGTCGCGATAACCAACTTGACCAAATTTCAATATCAACAGAACTTTCATAAAATTAACTTAATATATTCAAATCATAAATTACAAATAAAGTCAATAAACATAATTCTTTTGATATGTGTAGCCATTCTTTGTGATTGACATATGGACATGTACATAAGTCGTCTACAAGTGACTTAGGCTTAGTACATGGTATATTATACATGAAGTCCTATTAGGTGGTAAGGAAATGTTGGGATTTCTAGAATAAGAGTGAGAGTATTTATAAGAGGCTTTTAAAATGCGAAACCTTTGAATGGAAGTAAGTAAATTAGACTCTAAACTAGAATCATAATGTATATATACATTTGTGTGGATTTTGGAAATTTTATTTTAATACATTCATTATGAATTGTTTGACAATGTGCTTGATAAATGCATTGGCATAAGCATGAACGGGTAAATACCTCTTATAAGTAGTTATATGAAAATAATTATATTTGTTAAAAAGATTATCTTTTAAAACTTTTAAGTTATTTTATCTTTAGTTTTGCGTATCAGATGCATTAAATTCATATAATTTTACAAAAATTGTGATTTTTTGTTAATCTAAACTCTCTTAAATTTTAAAAAAAATTTATGTCACGTGATAAATAGCGACAGTGTATAATTATGATTTAACTCTAATTTTTTTATTAATTACCTACGACCACTCTTTACTCACATGAATTATTCTCTTTTAAAAAAATTTGTTTTCTGGGGGTGTTGTGGTTTGGTTCGCCGGAACAGCGAGTGGGAGTGAACTTTCCCAGGTTCATGAGTGAATCCTTACCGTTCGTTAACAAATAGACTGGGCCTACTACTGCCAACCTATGAACCTACCGACAAAGACGCATGCAAAATTAAAAATTCATCTTAATTGTTGTCTCCAACAAAGAGCCATACAAATATTTATTTTCAAATCAAGCCAATTAGCATATTTTGTGCGTGTTTTTTAAGTTAATAAAGAAAAAATAACACGTGTGAATACTCCAAAGTAATAATACCAAAATATCCCCGCGTATATGCCAACCGAATGTAAACAAATTGGCATCAAATTTTCCTGAAGTGTAAACAATCACCTAAGCCTCTCAATTTTTGTTTTTTATTTTTTCACTCTATAAATATGCCGAAGTCCAAAACTTTTCTCAAGTCTGGTAAAAGAGTATCATCAACTACAGACTTGCAGCGATGGCCGGCCTTCAATACAACTTTTTCCCAACTGATTTCTTTTACCCAAGAACATCGAAGCCTGCTTTCGCTGCGACCGGAGCCGCCGACACGTCAGCTGCTGCTGAAAAAGCGTCATCACTTCCTTCACAGCAGCAGTATCATTCTTTCCCTACTGATAACTTGCATCCTCGTCCAGTATCTCAATCTCTAATGGTCAATAACTCCGGGCAGCAGCGCCGCTCGGCTCCGATACACATCAAAAAGCGGGACGTGCCAGCACCAACACACAAGCCTGGAACTCCCATGGATAAATAAGAATGAAAACAGCGTCGTTTTTGGCTTTGCTTCCGTCAAACTGGTGTCAGGCTGCTTTCTCCCTAGCATCTACTGCTGTATAATAGCAAAACTCATTCCCTGTCCTTCCGTCTGAGCGAGATTTTTGTGGTTTTTTGACGATATATTGTAATATAAATAACAGATGTTAAATACTCGTCAATGATCATTTTGGTTGTGTAAACTATATTTATATGTTATAAGTACTAATAATTTTTACGTTAGTTTGTTGTATTTATGAGAAAAATTTTAACTATATTTATTGATGCATGAAATTTATTGTATAGATTCTTGTGTTGTAAATGTACTATGATAAAATCACCAAATTTACTGGGAAAAAAAACCTAGGTCCGTTATCCAAACAATTCAAAATCTTATTAGCAGCAATAGCACACCTTAAAATGTTTTGATCTCCGTAAACTGCATCCTTTAAATTGGGATATCAGTAAAAAATAATAACAATATATAAAGTGGGATATTGAGATATTTTTCAGTGAATTTGTGGCCGTAGCTAGCCAATTTTGCTTCGACCAAAAAGTCAAAATGAAGCTAAGATGGGAGTAGTAGAATATGCGGAGGAATGTGCGTTGGTCACGGCGGTAGGTATTCCAAATAAACATCCGCCACAAAAATTGGACTGCATTGCATTAGGTAACAATAGTCATAGCCTCCTTAATTTGAACGGTCAACTTTGATTGCCACTCTTTTAAACTCTTTCGTTAACCCAATATGAACTACTTAGGCAATTGCAATGTTTGTGTAATTGTAGGTGAATAAATTAATGTGAACCGTGAAATACTGAGGAAGATATTTTCATCAACAATTACTAATCTTATTAATTTAATATTAAGCCACCGGGAGTGTATGATGAAATGGACACGGAAAAGGACCCTCAACATCAACCGTGACACGTGTCACGTAATCAACACTACCAAGCGTACGCGGTACGGAGTCTGAGGAGTGGAATGTAATTCGTTTTAATTTTCCTATATGTAAGGACAAGCTTGCCAGCTTAGCCGCCTTAAAGAATGATTTATTTTTCCTCATACCAACTTCAGAGGAGAATTAATTTATTTAAGGATGTGGCTATTTACACCTACAAATTTACAATGTGTTTTGTACACGTTTAAAACCATCAATTAGCCATATCGTTATCTAAACCCTAATTTTTATTTGGGTGGAATTTCAACCTTTCTACACCTGCTCTTGAAATGAATTTCAACCTTGCAGTGTGTATTGTACATTAACAATTTGTTGATCTGTCAAGTAATGAGTTCAGAGTGAGGCCCACGGACTTCCTCTAGCGTTAATGTAACCTTCTGATTCCTGTGTTGTGATTATGAATAGCTTTGACTAAAGCATGATAGTTTGACTAAAGATAAGCACATGAATTGTGAGAAATGATGTGGGAGTAGATTTTATAGAGTACCAAATGATGAAGAGAACCGGGTCGAAGCAGCTAGGGCTCTGGGAGCCATCTAAAATATACAACATTAAGGCTATGTGGAAAAAAGTCATTTTTAAGAAACTATAACAGTGTGGAATCACAAGCCAAATGATCTCACACAGTGCGATTGAGGCATCTCTTATGGCATGACTAGTTTTTGGTTCGAATAGGTTTTATTTTTTATCTAAGAAACAAAGGATACGACAGTATTGTTTCCTTTCGGTTTTGGATCCAGCCCTTAAGGAGCAGGGAACACTATGGCTTAGGAATGTCAATCCTGACCAAATGCTAGAAACCATGGTATTTTATAGGTTTACAATCTTAAATTCTAAAAAAATCCAATTCATAATTACAAAGTATAAAGGATCGTCAAATGAGAGAAATCCACCTACAATCGAAAGAGGCTTGGATCCTATTGTAGTAGACCAATGGTTCCTATTGTAGTAAACCAATGGTTGTGAACTATGAAAAGAATGATAGAAGTAGTCAAAGTATCAGGAGGAGAAAAGGTCACTTGTATTTTCTTTATGTTACGAGAAGTAGTTGAATATTGGTGGGATTCCATCAAACGGTGCCATAATGAAGCAACAATGCAATGAAAGGAATGTAAAGGACACTTTTATAATAAATATTTTTCAGAGAGGGTCTGTTCTACCAAAAGAAAAGAATTTGTTTATTTGCAGCAAGGAAAAATGATTGTACTAGAGTATATTAAAAAATTTAATGAGCTCTCCAGATATGCCTCACACTCACACATGGTTGTCATAAAAGACATGAAAATTGATCATTTTATGCAAGGATTGCATAAAGATTTAGCAAAAGACTTAAAGGTGGCTGGAATTCGTGATGCTTCCTTCAATGAGCTCATAGATCGAGTCTTGGTAATTGAGCAAGTGAACGAAGAAAAGAAGAAAGAAAAATGAATGAATAAAGGAAGCGTGGATCAAGGGAATTTAATAGCTAATCGTAGAAGACAGCTCTCAAATAACAATAAGAAAAATAGAGTGCCAACTATCCAAAAGTAAGATAAGAACACACGTTTAAAGAATATCAAAAAGAGGCTTTACAAAAGCCTAAATGCATCACTGTGGCAAAACTCACCCTGAGGAATGCTGAGTCAACACTAGAACATGTTTTAAATGTGGGAAAGAAGGACACTCACCAAAGCTTGATATAGAGGCAAACCCCTTGGTAATATTAGATGAACTATCTATCTCTCAAACTCCTGCACATGTGTTGATAGATTCAGAAGCTACACATTCATTTGCCTCACCAGCATTTATTAAGAAAATAAAAAGGACCTCTAACATAATAAGTAAAACTTTTAGTGTCATACTTCTATTTGGTGAAGTATTAAATTTAGGACAACTAGTGGAGGCATACAAAGTCAATATTAGTAGTCGTACACTGTATGTTGACCTAATAATCTTTGAGATGCATGACTACAATGTAATTCTTGGCATGGATTGATCATCAAAACACCATGCCAAGATAGATTACAAGAAAAAAGAGGTAACATTCCAATCACCACAAAAAGAATTATTTATGTTTAAGGGAGGGTGTGAAGAGAAAAAAATGCCTATCATCTTTGTCTTACAAGTAATTAGACTATTAAAAAGAGGATGTGATGGATACTTGGCAAGCATCATCAAAGTAGAAGAGCAAAAGCCAAAGCTATAAGATATTCTAGTAGTAAACGAATTTCCTGTGGTCTTCCTAGAAGAACTCCCTAGACTACCACTAAATCGAGAAGTCGAGTTTAAAATTGACTTGGTACTAGAAACTGCCTCAATCTTAAAAGCACTCTACAGGATGGCCCCATCAAAATTAAAGGAGTTAAAGAATCAATTATAAGAACTATTAGACAAAGACTATATACATCTAAGCTATTCACCTTGAGAAGTATCAATATTATCCGTAAAGTAAAAGGATTGATCAATGCATATACGCATCGACTATTGAGAATTAAGTAAGGTAATTATCAAAAACAAGTACCCACTTCAACGAATTGAAGATCTATTTGATCAATAACAAGAAGTGTCAATATTTTTAAAAATTGATCTATGATTAGGATATCACCTGCTAAAAGTCAGAGAGGAGGATAGTTCTAAAACTGTATTCAGAACATGTTATATACACTATGCGTTTGTTGTCATGTCATTTAGTCTAACAATGCCCTAACAGCTTTCATGGATCTTATAAATAAGGTATTTAAAGTCTATTTGGATAAATTCATAATGGTGTTCATTGATGACATCTTGATCTACTCACAAACAAGGAAAGAACATACTGATCATTTGAGAATCACTCTTTAGACTTTGAAGGAGAAGCAACTTTATGCAAAATTTAAAAAGTGTGAATTTTTACTAGAAAGTATTATATTCCTAGGATATATTGTGTCTAAGGATAAAATCTCAGTGGATCCCTTAAAGGTAGAAACTGTGAGCCAAAGGGTGAGGCCAACTAATGCTAAAGAAGTAAGAAGCTTCTTGGGATTAATAAGCTACTAACGAAGATCCGTAGAAGGCTTTTCCAGGATTGCGATGCCATTGACTTAATAACAAAGAATAACGTCAAGTTTATATAGATGTTAGAATGCGAGAAACGTTTTGAAGAATTAAAATGACAATTGATCACTACTCCAATCTTAGCCATTCCTAACAGTTATGACAAATTTGTTATATACAGCAACGCCTCCAAAAAAGACACTGGATGTATTCTCATACAAAATGAGAAGGTCATTATATATGCTTCTAGACAATTGAAGGAATACCATAGAAACTATCGAACACATGATTTAGAGTTGGCAGCAGTGGTTTATGAGTTAAAAATATGGTGTCACTACTTGATGGGAGCACATTGTAAGATTTATACTGATTACAAGAGCCTTAAATACCTTTTTACGCTAAAAGAGTTAAGCATGCAACAGCAACGTTGCTTGAAGCTCGTCAAGTACTACGACTGTGAAATAAACTATTGTTGAGTGTTAAAAAGTGTATATTTATAAAGGAGAAAATCATCATTTTACACTTTAAGTCTCACTAACATTGCTACTTTTATTTATTTAAATATTTTATTATTTTATTATATGTATTTTATTATAATTATATATTTTATGTATTTTAGGGGCATCATAATCGTTTCACAATGAACGAGTGATCAGACAGCAAAACGGACGTCATATTTAGACTCAGGACGGTCGAAAACCTTAAGAAAAGCATTAAAGGAAAAAAGTCAATGTTCACATATACGGTACTGTTCATATGTACAATGCTATTAACCTCCTCGTGGGATCGACACTTGTCACCATTAATCTATTCTATAATAGATTCGTGCGATTGCGAGTTCAATAAAATTTGCACAACAAGTTTTTGGCGCCGTTGCCGGGGAGGTAAGTTATTTTAATTTGTTGAATTAATTTTTTTTTGTTTTCTTGTATTTTTTTCCCTTAATGTCCAAAAGCACATCAGAGATTTGGGAATTTTTCTAACGGCAATCAGATAATTCTCAACAACGGAGTCGATCACTCAGAAATACCAGGAGAATTAAGGGAGTGAATGAGGTTAATATTGGCGAGTCAAGCTCAGGAATTAAAGAAGTCAAAGAGATGGTCGAAGGCCTTACTCGATAAATAGCATCTTTGACAACTGCTAAATCAACAGAGCCATATGACCATGACTCATATTCAGATCAAGCCAATGCCATAGGTATCATGAGAAAACCACCAAACTATAAACCTTACTCTAACACATATAACCCTAGATGGAGAGACCACCCCAACTTTTCATGGTCTCAAGGATTCCAACAAAACGGACCATCAGTTCCACCTCCACCAATGCAACCAATTCCTCAAATGTCTCAAGCCTCTCAACCACCATTTAGACCATACAATCAGAACCCAAACCATTCTCAACCTAAACCATGGGAGGATATATTCTAAAATATCAAAAATCTTACTAACTCCAAGATCGAGCAGCAGAACCGCACCATTGATGAATTACGAAATGAAATGAGAGCTAGCTTCAACTCACAAGCTCAATCAATTTCGAGCCTTGAGAAAATAGTGGGATAACTTGCTTCTTCAGTTCAAACTTTGGCCATGACCATTGAAAAAGGTAAATTCTCAAGTCAACCAGTGCCCATCCCTAAAGTAGTGAATGAAGTAAGTTCTAGTTCACCACAGCAGCATGGAGAGGTCAAAGCAGTGATGACCTTGCAAAAAGGAAAAGGAGTCGACAATAAAGTGGAGATGCCAAAATCAACTCAGATTATACCTGTGAACACTGAGGAATCATCATTAGAGGAGAAAGAGGAAACAAACCCACAAGAATATGTTCCTAAAGCTCCATTTCCTCAAAGGTTAGCTAAAGGGAAGAAAGGAAAATCCACAGGTGAGATTCTTGAAATCTTTAAACAGGTAAGTGTTAACATCCATTTACTTGAAGCCATAAAACAAGTACTATCATATGCCAAGTTTCTGAAAGACCTTTGTACTAAAAAGAGAAATATTCATGTTCAGAAAAAGACCTTTCTAATAGAAAATATTAGTTCTATACTCCAACATAAAATGCCTCTAAAATACAAAGATCCAGGCTCCTTTACTATCTCATGTAGTATAGGAAACCACACAATTGAGAATGCTTTGTTGAATTTAGGAGCTAGTGTAAATCTGTTGCCTTACTCAGTGTTTATAAAACTTGGACTGGGCGAATTACATCCAACTCCAGTGGTGTTACAGCTTGCAGATTAGTCCACAAAAATACCTCGTGGTATTGTGGAGGACGTGCTTATCCAGGTAGACAAGTTTTATTTTCCTGTTGATTTCATTGTAATTGACACTCAACCAGTGCAGGATTCAAAGAAGCACATTCCCATTATTGTGGGCCGACCTTTCTTGGCAACTGCCGATGCACATATTCAATGCAGAACAGGAAATATGCAGTTGTCTTTTGGCAATATGACCATGGAACTCAATATCTTTAACATTGCTAAACAACCTCACAGTGCAGATGATGGAATTTTTGATGTGGATTTAATAGAAACACTAGTTGATAACAATTTTTTTTCAAACCTTAGTGATGACCCTTTGCAAACTTGTTTAACTTACTTTGTTTTGAATTTTGATATTGACAGATCAGTTGATGAAGTCAACGCTCTACTTGACTCAGCACCATCCATGGACACTAATAAATGGAAGTCAAGAGTTGAACAACTAGTGTTGTCAGAAAAGAAACTCAACCCATCATCAGAATCACCACCAAAACTCGAACTCAAGCCATTACCCAACACTTTGGAATACGCATTCTTGGGAGAAGAAAGCACTTTACCAGTAATCATCTCTTCCTCCCTCAATGACGAACAAAAAGGTAAGTTGTTGGATGTTTTAAAAGAACATAAATAAGCATTAGGATGGACCATAGCAGACATAAAAGGTATAAAGCCAGTGGATTGCATGCATTACATTCATCTTGATGAAAATGCTAAACCTACTAGGGAAATGCAACGTCGGTTAAATCTTAACATGAAAGAGGTTGTTCGCACTGAAGTCCTTAAGCTATTAGATGCAGGTATCATTTATCTCATTTCTGATAGTTCGTGGGTCAGTCCTGTGTAAATTATTCCTAAAAAGTCAGGAGTTACAGTAGTATCAATGCTAATAATGAATTAGTACCCACTAGAGTAACTACAGGATGGCTTGTATGCATTGATTACAGAAAGTTGAATTCTGTCACACGTAAAGACCATTTTCCTTTACCATTTATCGATTAAATGCTTGATAGATTAGCAGGTCATGAGTTTTATTACCTTATAGATGGTTATTCAGGTTACAATCAGATTCCCATAGCACCAAAAAATCAAGAGAAGACCACCTTCACTTATCCTTTTGGCTCTTTTGTATATAGGAGAATACCATTTGGATTATGTAATGCACCTGCTACATTTCAACGATGCATGTTGAGCATTTTTTCTGATATGGTTGAACGATTCCTTGAGGTTTTTATGGATGACTTTTTTATTTTTAGAGATTCGTTTGATCAATGTTTACATTATCTAACACTAGTTCTGCAGAGATGTATCGAGAAGAATTTAGTCTTAAATTAGGAGAAATGCCATTTTATGGTTAAACAAGGTATTGTTCTCGATCACATCATTTCAAGCAAAGGTATTGAGGTTGATAAAGCCAAGGTGGATCTCATTTCCAATCTTCCTCCACCTAAAACAGTCAGAGAAATAAGATCTTTCCTTGGGTATGCTGGTTTTTATAGACGTTTCATTAAAGATTTTAGCAAAGTTTCTAGACCCTTATGCAATTTACTTACTAAGGATGTACCTTTTGTCTTTGATGATTCATGTCTTGTGGCATTTGAAAAACTAAAGCAGTTGTTGACATCATCGCCCATCATTCAGCCCCCAAATTGGAACTTACCATTGGAGCTTATGTGTGATGTATCTGACTATGCAGTATAAGCAGTATTAGGACAAAGAGTTGATCGAATTCCCCATGTGATTTACTATGCTAGTATGACATTGAATGATGCATAGTTGAATTATTCAACCACTGAAAAAGAAATGCTAGCAGTTGTGTTTGCATTAGAAAAATTTCGATCTTATCTCATTGGTTGTAAAATAATTATATTTACAGATCATACTGCTCTTAAATATCTTCTCACAAAGAAGGATGCAAAAGCTAGATTAATTCATTGGGTACTACTCTTGTAGGAATTTGACTTAGAATTCAAAGACAAGAAAGGAACAAAAAATGTTGTGGCTGATCATCTTTCCTATCTCCATTTTGACACAACAAAAGAATATTTACATTTGAATGAGTCATTTCCAGATGAATAATTAATGAGTTTGAAAGTAGTACCATGGTATGCTGATATAGTTAATTATCTTGTTACAGGTCAACTTCCAAAGCATTGGACTAAATAAGATAAGGCCAAATTCTTTGCAGAAATAAAGAATTTCTTTTGGGATGATCCTTATCTATTTAAATACTGTGCAAACCAAATTATTAGACAATGTGTCTCAGAAAATGAATTTCAGAATATCTTTTCTTTCTGCCATGAACAAGCTTGTGGAGGCCACTTCAGTGCTAAGAAAACAGCTACTAAAATTTTACAATATGGTTTCTATTGGCCAACTATATTTCGAGATGCTTACACCTTTTATTTTTCATGTGATAGGTGTCAACGAATGGGGAGCATTACACGAAGGAATATGATGCCACTAAACCCAATTCTAGTGGTTGAAATTTTTGACGTATGGGGTATCGATTTCATGGGACCCTTTCCCCCATCTTTTGGCCATCAATACATATTGGTTGCTGTTGATTATGTTTTGAAATGGGTATAAGCTATTCCATGTAGGAACAATGATCATAAAGTGGTAATAGGATTTTTGATAAACAATATTGCTTTCCGCTTTGGATTCCTTCGAGCAATAATTAGTGATGGTGGTGTCCACTTTTGCAATAAATTTTTCAAAGCACTTTTGACAAAGTATTCCATTACTCATAAAGTGGCGAACTCATATCACCCACAGACCAGCGGCCAAGTTGAGATCTCCAATCGAGAAATAAAGCACATTTTAGAAAAAACAGTGAGGCCCGACAGAAAAGATTGGTCGTTGCGACTTGATGATGCATTATGGGCATATAGAACGACTTTTAAGACTCCGATTAAGATGTCACCCTACAGGCTAGTGTATGGAAAAGCATGCCACCTACTTGTAGAACTCGAGCATCGTGCGTACTGGGCCATCAAGAAATTCAATTTTGACATACAGCAAGCTGGCTCAGAAAGAAGATTACAGTTGGCAGAACTTGAAGAAATTCGAAATGATGCGTACGAGAATGCCAAAATTTACAAGCAACGAATGAAAGTCTTTCACGACAAGCAAATTATGCGAAAATCTTTCACTCCAGGTCAGAAAGTACTTTTATTCAATTCTCGCTTACACTTATTCCCAGGTAAGTTACGCTCTCGATGGTCTGGCCCATTTATTGTTCATACTGTTTTTCCACATGGGGCAATTGAAATTAAGGATCTAATGAATGGTGTCACTTTCAAAGTTAATGGTCAAAGATTAAAGCCATATCTAGAATACCAACCACATGGAAAGGACAGCGAAATAAATTTGAGTGACTCACCTATTTTAAATTGAGGTTTTGCTTTTCGGTGATTTGATTATTTATTTTCTTTATTTTCTTTCTTTTATTCATTCTTTTGCTGATTGAAATTATTTTTGTTTAAGTGTGTTTATTTAACTGTTAAGTTTTTCTCATCAATTTAATCATGAGACGGTTCCTCTTAAACATTCTTAGACAATTTTGACGTATACAATCTCATCTCATAGGTCAGACACGATTTTGTAAAACACTTCATATCTGGCAGCTACAACCACTAGAGTTAGTAGCCCATGTTGAGGATTTAGAAAGCCAACTCCGAGAAATTGAGAGAGGCATCTACAACATCCAATTGGAGCTTGAGGTAAATTCAATAAGAGGACGATTTTAGTTTGTTTTGTGTGTTTTAATTTATTTTCTTGTTTGTGTGTTTTAGTTTGCTTTGTGTGTTTAAAGTTTGTAACCCCGGTCAAGTGGCGGATAACGGTACTCCGTGATAATCAAATTGGTTACTTCAGTTTTCCCACAATAACTAATATTCTGAGATAAAGGTATGGACAGAAATGAGATTTTAGAAAAGCTTCACAAATGATTCCCTTCGCTTCCTCAGAGTGCCCTACTTTTAATTTATAAAGCCCGGTCTGAACGCATGCGATTGCTTATGAAGAATAACATCCCTGTTGACATCCGTTGCTTAATCGAGGCAAAAGTTCGCTTAGCAGGTGAGTTACCTCCTAAATTTATTGCATACATTCCTGGTTGTGGTAAAGGAAATTATACGAGAAAACGACGAGCTCGAAGACTTTCTGTTGCTTGTCATAAATGTGCCATAATGATATGCAATAAAAAATCATGTTCTTTAGGAATGGTGTCTGATAACAGAGAAGATAAGATTCAATTCATTAGGGATGACTTGAATAAGGAGTCATTGGATGATATCCTTTTATCTCTTGAAACGCATCCTAGTGGATACGTCCAACATGCAATACTCCAGTTATGGCCATTATTCCAGAAAGAATGTGCAAACTATAGTCTGGGGAATCTGACTATAAAAGACCCTGTTTGCCAGTTTGTAAGAAAACTGGATGGGAAGCCTATCCTCGACCCATAGAGGGCGTTCAAGCCGTTTCTGGACGTAAAACCAGAGGAAGATGTGAGCCACAATCACAACTATCTGTAAATATCCTTTTACCTCTCTGTTCTTTTATTTCACTGTTATTTTACTATTTACATTATTGTTTTTAATAATTTCATTTAATTTTTCCTTTTACTATTTTCTTTTTAACTTTTTGAGCAATGTGCCTTACACGTTAATTGACATAATGTCCCATACACAGTTGTAACCAATTGTCACCAAGGTCTTTAAATACGATTCTCTTTTTACTGAGCACTCACAAGTTATTTTTTGAGCATTATCTTAATGGCAGCTACTTCCATTAAACAATTCAACAACATTTGTGTGCTTTCTGGGTTTCATTATGGCAAACATAAAGAGTTCATAGAGGCAGCCATAGATCTTGGTCTAAAAATAGCAGAGAGAAAATTACACTTGGTGTATGGAGGAGGTGACCGAGGGTTATCCAAAATGGTATCAGAAGCTGCTTTTGTCAGAGGGAGCCAAGTGTTAGGCATCATCCCTCAAATCCTAAAACCTTTGGGTTGTTTGTCTCATTCACCAACTGGAGAAGAGTTAGTCGTCTCAGGTATGCAAGAACGAATAACTGAAATGCTCAATCATGCCGATGCTTTTATTTTCCTTCCAGTCGATCTTACAACTCTTGAGGCACTAATGACATTAGCATCTTAATCCCATCTAAACATTCATCAGAAACCCATTGGTTTGTTAAATGTCAATAACTTTTATGATGGCTTTCTCGCATTTCTTAACCATGCAATAAAAAATTATTTCATTCCTTCCTCAGTGAAAAACATCTTTATTTGTGCACACACTACTAACGCACTACTTGATATGTTACAAGCTTATCAACCAGAGCCAGATCCTAAGGCTATTGTGTTGGAGTGTTCAAATAATAATGGTAACAGTAGCGGCAGTAAGAAGTACAAATTAGATTTAACTCTCCGCTTATAAATATTTTCTTCTGTGTTGCAGCACCCAGGTGATGTATTCTAAACTTTACTTTTTTCCTTCAAACATTGAGGACAATGTTTCGTTCTGATTGGGGGGAGGGAATAGTTAACAATTGTGGAATGTTGAACTAACCATGATTAACTTTTTGAATAGAAGATGACTGAATATAGAGTATAGTGACTCTAGAAACGCATATTCTTAGTAAAAAAAAACAAAACAAAAACAAAATAAAAAAATATATATTTGTGTGTGTTTCTTTTCTAACCTTTCGTTTTTCTCCTTTATAAATATATGTTTTCAAGTTTTTAAAGTCGAAGATGGCTGAATATGGAGTGTAGTAACTCTAGAAACGCATCTTCTTTAAAAAAAAAATTCATTTTTCTTTAATTTTTCTGCATGTATGTTTTCTTTTTATGTTTAAAATAGGTTGGGGGGAAAGAATTCTGTTAAAAAAATTTTTTTTTTTTGTGAGTTCTTGATATTGGATGATATGATGACTTTCGAATTCTAGTATTTGTATTATCTTTGGTCTTGAGTGATGTTACACCATGTTTACTATTCTACATGTTGATGTTGGGGACAAATATGAGTTGCTTGAAAGAATGCACATGTCATAATAAATTCCAAGTGAGTTTTTGAGCTTATTAATTTTTCTTAGAGAGTAACCTTTTTTACCCATTCTTCATGTAGCTTAACAGTTTATTATTTCATACACGATCTCTAGATTTTCTTTGAGTCAACCCTTAAAAAAAAATGTGTATTACTGCATCTAAATGCCCACTTAATTAGTAGATATGGAAGATTATTTAGAGTCCTAAAAGATGATGGAAGACCATTTTTGACCTGTTTGAGCCTTTCTAGCCATCCCTATTATGTAATATCTATAGTTAGCCCTTTTGAGCCTTTTATTTAAAAAAAAACCTTTTCTTTATTAATTTATCATTCTGACCCACTCCAATTTGGAGTATTACCCGATATCATACAAGTTCCATCCACCTATTTATGTTTGCGAAAAAAAATATAAATAATTATTTTGTTCAGCGAAGTTGTGCTACATAAAAAAAATCAAAAAAAAGAAAAAAAGAAAAAAAGAAGAAAAAAAGATGTACAATAGTAATAAATAAGCAAAATGCATCTTGTAATTTTCAAAAGTTCTTGAACTTTTTCTCAAACATATTTTGTTTTCCTATTTCTCTTTCTTTGTTAGCCATGTCCCTAACCTACGTTACGTCCTAATAAAAGTCTTTCTTGATTTTAGGGAACTATAGTCTGAAATAAAAACTAGTTATATGGGCAATTAAGATGTAGTGATGCATACAAAAAAAAAGAAGAAAAAAATGAATACATTGGGTTGACTAATACTTTATTTGAGATCGTATTATTTCTAAGCTATGGGCATATTTTTTCATCTTGGTGAGAGTGTATGATATTTCTTTATTATTTTCTCTCAATTTACCATTCATTGTAGTGATAAAATTTTATTGGGATTAATTTCTTTGTGAGAGTGTCACTACAACTGGTGAGATTTTAGGGTTGGATATGTCATTCTTGAAAGTGGCCTGATTACTATTGCTACAACAAAGTCTGCTGGACTGATGCATATGGATGGTTGATGTGGGTGTGATATTCCTTTAGACTGGAGATAATGCTTGTACTTTTATTTGATTGCTATCATTAATCTAATTGAATAAACACTGTGTTTCCTTTCAAAAAAAAAAGTTTTGAATTTTATCTTCGCTTTATTTGCTAGGGACTAGCAATAAATTGGTTGGGGGATGTGTTGAGTGCTAGAAAGTATATGTTTATAAAGGAAAAAATCATCATTTTACACTTTAAGTCTCACTAACATTGCTACTTTTATTTATTTAAATATTTTATTATTTAATTATATGTGTTTTATTATAATTATGTATTTTATGTATTTTAGGGGCATCATAATTGTTTCACAATGAACGAGTGATCAGACAGCAAAACAGACGTTATATTTGGACTCAGGACGGTCGAAAACCTTAAGAAGAGTATTAAAGGAAAAAGTCAATGTTCACATATAAGTCGCTTCATACGTATATACGATACTATTACGATACTATTCATACATACAGATCGCTCATTCACGGGTAGATCTTGTTCATGATACTATATGAATATTTTAATTTTTTGTTGATAGACAGTAATAATATAGTTATTATTGTTTGACACGATAAGCCCTCAGTACTATATTAATTAGAGAGCAGTTCATGAAGAATGGATATCCTCCTTATGATTTAATTGATACTAAGAAGGAATATTAAGCCTATGGTATATGTTGATACTAATATAAATATCTGAGTGCTTTATTATAATCGTTGTCAATATAATTTATTTCTTTCATTCCAACTCTAATTTTAAGATAGATTAAATTATTTTTACCATAATTCCAACCATCCACTCAAAAAATTAATTCAATAGATAATTAAAATTTACCTCCTCGTGAGATCGACACTTATCACTATTAATCTATTTTACAATAGATTCGTACACTTGCGAGTTTAATAAAATTTGCACAATAAGTTTTTGAAGTCGTTGCTGGGGGATAAATTATTTTTATTTGTTGAATTAATTTTTTTTTCTTGTAATTTTTTCCTTATAACAAAATTCAGTAATTTAATTTTTATAATTTTAATTTCTTTATATTTCTGTAATTTAATTTTATTATAATTTCTAAATTTCTGTAATTTAATTTTTAAGTTATTTTTCTTAGTAATTTTTTGTTGTTTTATGTTGTTAATTTATTCGTGAAATTAATTCATAGAATTAATTTTTTAAAGTAAATTTTTAGTTATTTTATTTTAAAATTATTATTAAAAATCAAAATTAAAAAATAAAAAAGTAAATTTGTAATTCCTGTAATTTAATTTATTTTTTTCTCTTCTTTATATTTCTATAATTTAATTTTTATATCTTGTTATTTTATTTAATCTATTTCTTGTATTTTTTTAGCACTTGAATTTATTTTTATAGTAAAGTGGTAACAACGTTATAAGGTTAATATCGTAATTTCTCTCTTTTTTATTAATTTTATTCTCATTTTTTGTTGATTTTATTATTATTATTATTTTTTATATATGGTTGAAGGTCACAATTACTTAATCTTGAGCCTATGGACTTGGAATTGAAAAAATAATTCGCATATATAAACACATTGCAACTAAAGAAAAAATTAAAATAGATTTACAACAAGAATCACCACAGGAGAGGCTATTTAAGGACTATTTTAGTCCTTTAGCTAATTTGAATACATCATGTCTACAATACCCAAATGTAGCTGTTAGGAGTTTTGAATTAAAATATAGTATGTTAAATTGTCTCCCAACATTTTATGTCCTAAAAAATGAGGATCCAAATAATCATTTTAATTATTATCATACTGTTTGTTAAACTTTTAAATATTTGATTTTTTCAGATGATGATGTTAAACTAAGATTATTCCTATTTTCATTAAAGGATAGAGCTAGTGCATGGTTTAATATATTGCTTGCCAATAATATTATATCATGGGAACAAATGGTAATAAAATCTTTAAATAAATACTTTTCAGTACATAAAACCAATTCTATTAACAGGGAAGTTTTAGAGTTCATTCAGAGAGAAGACGAGCAATTTTTTGAAGCATGGGAGTGATTTAATAGGTTACTCTTGAAGTGTTCACATTATATGTCTGAGAAATGTATCAGTGCCAATACTTTTTAGGAGGATTATTGTCAAATGTAGAAGAATGACTAATGACAATAAGTGGATGATAGCTATTGTCAAAAAATGCATCAGAGATTTAGGATTTCTTCCAGCGACGAGTGAATAATTCCTAACAACATAATTGGTCACTCAAGAACAATAGAAGAATTAAAAGTATGAGGTTTATATTGGCGAGTTAAGTCTGCGAATCAAATAAATCAAAGAAATGGTTGAAGGACTTTCTTGACAAATAGCATCTTTAACAACTGCTAAATCAACAGAGCCACATGATCATGACTTATACGCAGATCAAGGTAATGCTACAAGCGTTATGAGAAAGCCATCAAACTACAACTCTTACTCTAACACCTATAATCTTGGATAGACCATCCTCATTTTTCACGATCTCAAGGACTTTAACAGAATGGACTAGCAGCTCTAGCTCTATCAATGCAATCAATTCCTCAAGTTTCTCAAGCCTTTCAACCACTATTAAGGCAATACAATTAGAACCCAAGCTACTCTCAATCCAAATCATAGGAGGATACATTCCAGTATTTTAAGAATTCTACCCACTCCATGATTGAGTAACAAAACTGTACTATTCATGAACTATGAAATAAAATGAGAGTAAGTTTCAACTTACAAACCCAATCAATTTCAAACCTTAAGAAGATGGTGGGATAACTTGTCTCTTCAGTTTAAACCCTAACAATGACTATTGAGAAAGGCATATTTCCAAGTCAACCAGTCCATATCCTTAAAGGAGTCCATAAATTAAGTACCAGGTCACCCTAGCAACATGAAGAGGTTAAAGCCATTATGACCTTATGAAAAAGAAAAGAAGTCGATAATAAAGTGGAGATGTAGGTGATAAAAACAACTGAAATTATACCTGCAAATACTGAGGACTCATCATCAAAGGATAAAGAAGAAACTAACCCACGAGAGTATATTCCTAAAACTCCATTTTCCTAGAGTTAGCTAAAGCAAAAAAAGTAAAATCCACAAGTGAGATTTTTAAAATATTTAAACAGATAAGTGTTAACATCCTTTTGCTTGATACTATAAAACAAGTGTCATCTTATATCAAGTTTTTAAAAAATGTATGTACTAAAAAGAGAAATATTCATGTTCAAAAGGAAATACTTTTAACAAAAAAAGTTAGTTTTATACTCCAACATAAAATTCATCTAAAATGCAAAGACGTAGACTCGCCCATAATCTTATGTAGTATAGGAAACCATATAATTGAGAATGCTTTGTTGGACTTAGGAGCTAGTGTAAATTTATTGCCTTATTCAGTGTTTGTGAAACTTAGACCGAGAGAATTACACCCAACTCTAGTGGTGTTACAACTTGTAGATCGATCTATAAAAACACCTCATGGTATTATGAAGGACGTGCTTATCTAGGTGACAAGTTTTATTTTTTTGTTGATTTCATTGTAATTGAGACTCAACCAATACATGATTCAAGGAAGCACATCCCCATTATCCTAAGTTGACCTTTGTTGGCAATTATCGATGCTCACATTCAATACAGGACTAGAAATATGCAATTGTCCTTTGGCAATATGACCATAAAGCTAAATATCTTTAACATTGCCAAATAACACCACAATACAGATGATATAATTGTTGATGTGGATTTAGTTTAAGCATTAGTCAATAATACTTTTCTTTCAAACCTTAGTGATGATCCTTTATAAATATGTTTAACTTACTTTAGTTTGGATTTTGATATTGATAGATCAGTCGATAAGGTCAATACCTTACTTGATTCTACACCATCCATAGACACAAATAAATAAAAGTCAAGAGTTGAACAATTAGTACCATCAGAGAATAAACTCAGCCCATCATCAAAATTATCACAAAAACTCGAGCTCAAATCATTACCTGATACTTTAGAATATACATTTTTGGGAGAAGAAAGTACTTTACCAGTAATCATTTTATCATTCTTAGATGACAAATAGAAAAATAAGTTGTTAGGAGTTTTAAAAGAATATAAAAGAGCATTAGAATAGACCATAGCCAATATCAAAAGTATAAATCAGTAGACTGCATGCATTACATTCACCTTGATGAAAATACTAAACCTACTAAGGAAATGCAATGTCGATTGAACCATAACATGAAAGAAGTTTTTAGAACCAAAGTCCTTAAACTATTAGATGTAAGTATCATTTATCCCATTTTTAATAATTCATGGGTCAGTCCTGTACAAGTTGTCCCCAAGAAGTCACGAGTCACAATAGTTATCAATATGGATAATAAATTGATACCCACTAGGGTGACTACAGGGTGGCGTGTATGCATTGATCACAGGAAGTTGAATTCGATCACACATAAAAACCACTTTCCTTTACCATTTATTGATAAAATACTTGATAGATTAGCGTGTCACAAATTTTATTACTTTCTAAAAGGCTATTTAGGATATAATTAAATTCCTATAGCACCAAAAGATTAAGAAAAAATCACTTTCACTTATTCTTTGACATTTTTGCTTATAGAATGATGCCATTTGGATTATGCAATGTACTTGCTACATTTCAACGATGCATGTTAAGTATTTTTTCTGATATAGTTGAACGATTCCTTACAGTCTTTATGAATGGTTTTTTTGTCTTTGAAGACTCATTCGATCAATGTTTACATCATCTAACATTAGTTCTACAGAGATATATTTAGAAGAATTTGGTCTTAAATTGGGAGAAATGCTATTTTATGGTAAAATAAGGTATTATTCTTAGTTACATTATTTCAACCAAAGGTATTGAGGTTGATAAAGCCAAGGTAGAGCTTAATTCCAATCTTCCTCCACCTAAAATAGTCAGAGAAGAAAGTTCTTTCTTTAGGCATGCTAGTTTTTATAGACGTTTAATTAAAGATTTTAGTAAAATTTCTAGACTTTTATGTAATCTACTTGTTAAGGATGTATCTTTTATCTTTAATGATTCATGTCTTATAGCATTTGAAAAACTAAAGCAATTGTTGACATTATCACCCATCATTCAGCCCCCAAACTAGAACTTACCATTTAAGCTTATGTGTGATGCATATGATTATCCAATAGGAGCAGTATTAGGACAAAGAGTTAATCGAATTTTCCATATCATTTACTATACTAGTATGACATTGAATATTGCACAGTTGAACTATTCAACCACGATAAAAGAAATGCTAGTAGTAGTATTTGCATTAAAGAAATTTTGATCTTATCTCATTGGTTGTAAAATAATTGTGTTCACAGATCATGCTGCAATTAAATATCTTATTACAAAAAAAGAAACAAAAGCTAGATTAATTCTTTGGGTGCTACTCTTGTAGGAATTTGACTTTAAAATTAAAGACAATAAAGGCAAAGAAAATGTTGTGGTAGACCATATGTCTTGTTTCAATTTTGACACAATTTCAGAACCATTATAATTTAATGAATAATTTTTAGATGAACAATTGATGACTATGGAAGTATTATTATAGTATGCTGACATAATTAATTATCTTATTATAGGTAAACTTCCAGAGTATTACACTACGCAGATAAAGCTAAATTTTTTATAAAAATAGATAACTTTTTTTAAGATGATCCTTATCTGTTCAAGTATTGCGCAAATTAGATTATGAGACGATATGTGCTAGAAAGTGAATTTCAACGTATCCTTTTATTCTGCCATGAACAAGCTTATGAAGACCATTTCAATGCAAAGAAAACAACTACTAAAATTTTATAATGTGGTTTTTATTGGCCAACTTTATTTCGTGATGCTTACACATTTTGTTCTTCAAGTGATAGGTGTCAACAAATAGAGAGTATTACATGGAGGAATATGATGCCACTAAACATAATTTTAGTGGTTTAGATTTTTACTGTATGGGATATCAATTTCATAGGACCCTTTCCCTCTTTCTTTGGCCATCAATACATATTGATTACTATTGACTATATATCGAAATGGATAGAAGTAATTTCATGAAGAACCAATAATCATAAAGTAGTGATATAGTTTTTAAAAAGCAAGATTGTTTTAAGCTTCGGATTTCCTCTAGCAATAATCAATAATGGCAGTGCCCATTTTTGTAATAAATCATTCAAAACTCTTTTAACAAAGTATTCTATCACTCACAAAGTGGTGATCTCACATCATCTACAAACCAGTGGTCAAGTTGAGATTTCTAATCGAGCAATAAAGACGGTAAGATCTGACAAAAAAGATTGATCATTGTGACTTAATGATGCATTATGGGTATATAGAACAACTTTTAAGACCCCAATTGGGATGTCACCGTATAGACTTGATGATGTTCATATTAAAAAGATGGTGAGACCAGACAAAAATGATTGGTCGTTGAGAATTGATGATGCATTATGGGCATATAGAACAGCTTTTAAGGCCCCAATTGAGATGTCACCGTATAGGCTAGTGTATGGAAAAGCTTGCCACAAACCTGTAGAACTTAAGCATCGTACGTAATGGACCATCAAGAAATTTAATTTTAACATGCAGCAAGCTAGCTCATAATGAAAATTACAGCTGGGTGAACTTGAAGAAATTTACAATTATACATATGAAAATGTGAAAATTTACAAGCAGAGAATGAAAGTCTTTCACGACAAGCAAATTATGAGAAAATCTTTCACTTTAGGTGAGAAAGTGCTTTTATTCAATTCTCGCTTACACCTATTCTCAGATAAGTTATGCTCCCGATGGTCTGACCCCTTTATTGTTCACATTATTTTTCCACATGGAGCAATTAAAATTAAAGATCTACAAAATAGTGTCACCTTTAAAGTTAATGGTCAAAGACTAAAGCCATATCTCGATTACCAACCATGTGGAGAGGACATCGAAATAAATTTGCGTGACCCACCGATTTTGAATTGAGATTTTGTGGTGATTTAATTTTTTTTTATGTTTTTCTTGTGATTATTTGGATTATTTTTATATAAGAGTGTTGGGCAACATCCCAACAACCCTAAAACATTTGGGTTGTTTGTGTGATTCATTAGCTACAGAAGAGTTAGTCATCTCAAGTATACAAGAGAGAATAACTGAAATGTTGGATCATACTGATGTTTTTTATTTTTCTACTAAGAGATCTTGCAACTCTAGAGGCACTAATCACATTGGTATATTGGGCCCATCTGAACATTCTTTAGAAGCCCATTTGTTTGTTAAATGTCAATAACTTCTATGTTGATTTTATCGCATTTATTAATCATGCAATAAAAAACTATTTCATTCCTTCCACAGTGAAACAAATCTTTATTTGTACTCATACTACTAATGAGTTACATGATATGTTACAAACTTATAGATTAGAGCCACATCTCAGGACCTCAGTGCTAGAGTGGTCATCTAATAATGGTAGTAGTATCAGCAGTAAAAAGTACAAATTAGATTTAACTCTTCACTTGTAAATTTTTTTTCCTGTGTTGCAGTACCCAGGTGATATCTTATAAACTCTATTTTTTTCCTGTAAAATATTGAGGACAATATTTTATTATGGTTGAAGGGAAGGAATAGTTGATAACTATGGAATGTCTCAATTTTGATAAAGTTTTTACTAATTTTTATTGTAGAAATTATCCGTGGCTAATTTTTAAGTCGAAGATGGCTGAATATAAAGTCTAGTGACTCTAGAAACACATCTTCTTAGTTTCTTTTAAAAAAATTAAGACATTTTCTTATTATTAAGTTTCATTTTAAATGTGATCTTTTTAATTTTTTTCTTTCTAACTTCTCCTTTATAAATAGATACGTTCAAATTTTTGAGTTAAAGATTGCTCAATATGGAGTATAATGACTCTAGAAACGCATCTTTTTTTTAGTTTTTCTAAAAAAAAATTATGATATTTTAATATCAAATGACATAATGACTTTTAAATTTTAGTATTTATATTATCTTTAGTCTTGAGTTATATTACATCATATTTGCTACTTTACATATTGATGTCAGAGACAAAAACATGAGTTATTTGAAAAAATATATATATCATAATAAATTTCAAGTAAGTTCTTAAACCTGTTATTTTTCTTGAAGAGTAACCCTTTTTGCTCATTCTTTATACAACTTAGCAGTTTATTATTTCATACACGATCTTTAAATTTCTTTTAAGTCAGCCTTCTAAAAAAAGGAGAAAAAAAGTGTGTGTCGTTATATCTAAAGGTTCATTTAACTGGTTGATATAAAAAATTATATAAGGCCCTAAAAGACGATGGAAAAGCTATTTTTGACCCCTTTGAGACTTTCAAGTCATTGTTTTTATAAAATATCGTTAATTAATCTTTTTGAGCCTTAAAAAAAATTTCTTTTTCTTTGTTAACTTATAATCTTGATCCAACTTTGATCTAAGATATTACTCGATGGCGTACAAGCTCTATCACTCATTCGTATTTGAGAAAAATATAAATAATTATTTTGTTCAATAAAATTGGGCAAAAAAGAAAGAAAAATAAGATATATATATATATATATATATATATATAAGTTCAAAATAAAATAAAAGCAAGATGCATCTAGTAATCTAAAAAAAATTTTACTTTTTCTCAAACATATATTTTGTTTTTCCTTAATTTCCCTTCTGAAATACAAATAAGCAACCCAAGAGGGGGGGTGAATTGGGTTATTAAAATTTATTTTACAAATAATTCAATCTAATGCCTTAATGCAAACAAAAATTAAGTTTTACAGGAATTAAATCAAATATAATAAATTAGGCAATGCTTGCAAAATAAATGAGAAAGGGAAGAGAATGCAAACACAGCAATTTTTACGTGGTTCGGCAATCCCCGCCTACGTCCACGCCTCCAAGCCAACCGAGCTTGAGGATTTCACTATCCAAGCCTCCCAAGGCTTCAAATGTTTACAATTGACTTCCAAGGTGTCAATGGACCTTTACAATCAAGAGATTATCACCCTAATTTCTTTATCCTAAGTGTTTCCCTCACTTGAATACTCTCAATACAATGCAAAATAGAAAATACAGCAAAACACTCTCTATAAGAGTAGATTCACAAATAATAGCACAAAAATGATTTAATCTCTTGTGATTTGCAATATGGAAGCTCAATATATGTTTTACAAACTTGTTTTTGCTTGCTAGAGTTGTTAAAATGAAGTTGGAAATGAGTTTTTATGTTTAAACCTCGAAAACTAGCCGTTATTGTCAAATTCCGGTCTTTCAGTTTTAGCCGCTTAATTTAACTGGCTCAAACACAGAATAAAATGAAGTTACCGTTAATTTTGAATTTTGCTACGGTAATACTGTTCACGAAATTACAGTTTTGCCTCAAAATTTACTCAAATTATGGTATGACCCAAAACATCATAAAACTTTTCAAAAAGATCCAATCTCATAAATTTTTATTATTTAATTCTAAAAACTTTCTGAAATTTCAGTATGGCCCAAATTGAAGAATATCTTTTCAAATAAGTTCTTTTCGAGTTTTAGCTAAATCACCATAGTCTTCAAAGTTTTCAAAACTTTTCACTTAAGCCCCCAATCTATCATAAGTTACAATATAGCCCAAATATTTTAGAGCTTAGCAAATAAGTCCAACTCCGAAAATTAAAACTATTTCATTTTTATCCAAATAACTTAAAATCACAAAATGTTTTATCTCATAAATATAAAATTAATTTAGTTTGAAAAACAATTATTTTATTAACATAAAATTGAGCTTCACAAATGCTAATCCAAGCATAATTTAAATCATACCGGCTTTTACAAGAAATTGTCGCAATAAATTATCCGTTAAGCTCGAAATTGTATTCTTGACTTCGCCGTTGTCCGTTGAGTGTCTTGAACTTGATTTCACTTGTTCCACTTGATTCATTATCCTTCAAAACTAGTGAACTTGTGAAATACAAAATAAAACACTTTAATGCATATGTTTGTTATCATCAAAATCATATTATTTATAGCCTATTAGGCTAACACCTTCTTTGCTCGCCATATCCCTAGCCTACATTATGTCTTAATAAAAGTCCTTTTTGATTTTAGAGAATTACAGTTTGAAGTAGAAACTAGTTATATAGGTTATAAAGATGTAGTATGCATAAAAAAAGAGTATATAAAAAAAGAAAGATAAAAAATACGTTAATTTAACTCACATTTTGACTTTAGATCGTATTATTTCTAAGCTGTCGGCATATTTACTTTATCTTGGTGAGAGTGGGTGATATTACTTTATTATTTTCTCTTAATTTACCATTCATGAGAGTGACTATTATTATTGGGTTTAATTTCTTTGTGAGAGTGTCACTATTAGTGAAATTATGGGGTATTGACATGTCATTTTTTAAACCAGCTTGATTACAATAACTATGACTAAATCTATTATATTGATTCATATAGATGGTTAATTTGAGACTGATATTTCTTAAAGACTGAAGATAATGCTTATACTTTTATTTATTATTATCATTAGTTTAATTAAATAAACACAATTGTTAAAAAAAAGTTTTGGGTTTGAATTAGTTTTCGTTTAATTTGCTAAAGACTAGCAATAAGCTGATTAGGGTGTGTGTTAAGTGTTAGAAAATATATATTTATAAAGGAGAAAATTGTCATTTTACATTCTAAGTTCCACTAACGTTCCTGCTTTTATATATTTCAATTTTTTATAATTATAATTATGTGTGTTTTATTATAATTAAGTATTTGATGTATTTTAGGAGTAATATGGTTATTTTAAAATAAACGAGACATCGGAGATAAAACGGATAGTAAATCTGAACTTAAAATGGTCAAAAACCTTAAGAGGAGCTTAAAAGTATAAATGTCATTGTTTACATGTACGGTACTGTTCATAGTACTATTCATGACACTGTTCATAAATATTTAACGATGATGGGGCATTAATCGATGATGTGGCACCGACCAATGATATGGCAGCATTTGATTAGATGGATGATGTGACTTTGACTACTTATGTGGCATTGACCGGTGATGTATCATAATCCTATTAGACTAAATATTTAAATACTATTGACCAATGACGTGGCAATATATTAGTGGATGAGAAAAATGTCCGTACAGTACATGCATATGTACAGGATAATAGCCTTGATGTGTGTTCAATTCAATCAGAACTTGCCACGTGGTGTAATCTTATGCGTCTAAATTATTTTAATCTAATGGTCATAATTTACTTGTTGTATCTATAAAAGGACTCTCCTCCTAATTTGATGCCCTTGAGTTCATTTTTAAGCTCTATTTTCTCTAATTTCTTCTCCGTGTTATATTCTCTATATACTTTAATAAAATTTTCATTTTAACCATAGTTCAAATATGAGTAGCTAATTTTCTTTCAAGCTTGGGTTGAAAGTAAAGTTTCAACATATTTCATGGGCTAAATTTGATAAATTTATTTTCTCTTTCCCTCTAATTTTTGTGGATATTTTGACTTTTCATTAATAGACAGTAATAACATAGTTATTATTGTTTGGTATGATAAGCCCTTAACACTATACTAATTAAAAAGTGGTTTATGAGGATTGAATATCCCCCTCATGATTTAATTGATACTAATAAGAAATATTAAGCTCATGGTACATATTAATACGGATCCAGATATCTGAGTGCTTAATTATAATAGTTGTCGGTATAATATATTTTTGTCATTCCAACTTTAATTTTAAGATAGATTAAATTACTTTTATCATAATTCCAACCACCTACCTAGAAAATTAATTCAATGCATATTAAAATCTATCTCCTCGTAGGATCGACACTCGTCACCATTAATCTATTCTACAATAAATTCATATACTTGCAAGTTCAACAAAATTTGCACAACACTCACATGTTCTCTACTTAACATACATATGAATTCCTTCATCTGATTGAAAAACACCAATAATTATTTGAACCCTATACTCATGGCATTATTTAGTTTCTATCTAGTCCAAGAGTCTATTAATCCATGTCTTGAACACTCATAAGCACAGAGAAAGGTGTAGTGAGCTTTTTGGTTTATTATTGCTACATTCCATGTTTTGAGGCTTGTTACAATCATTTTCTTTTCCTTTTTTTTCTTGTTTTAGCTTACTTTTCTCTTCTTTCGAAAAAAGAATTAAAGATATATGTGATCTGCTGAATTATGACAATTACGATCAATTAAATCATCGAAAAGATGTTATTGTATGTATAGAAAAAATTAAGTAATTTTTCAACACCTGAAGAAATCCAACTTAATTAAATTCATCTAAATTAAAATTTATATTCTAGGTGTATTATTATAGTGAGATCTTTGATTATAATGTACAAAAAGAAAAAAATTGTTTGGCTCTTAGGGCACAGCTCCACTGACTTTGAATGTATATACTATGGATAGTTAAGTCCGAGTAATATGTTGGTGAATTATACTAATAAATGACTTCTTTATTAAAACAATTCAACTCAACACTTATTATTTTCTTTTCTATTTATTACACTAGAAAAGTTTTCTAACTTCTTCATGCATCATGCATAGACAAAAAGGGAAAGGGGTATTTACACATAAAACAAACCAATCGCAACCAAACATCATTTTACCAACTATGTTAATTTCAACCATATATCTAAACACCACAAATCTTACCTATTAAATCTACTACCACAAATCTAACATACAACCCAAGCTCACCAAACTTAGAAACTTCTATGGGATGGGCTTGGCATTGTGTTTTTTTTTTTTTGGGACTTAGATTGAAAACAAATTTATGACCCAACACTTTGCCAAATTTTTTATAACATCTAGTAAAGTTCTTAACTTGAAGAAGTCTTCTCGCTTTAGTGGATTGATGAGGATGTCAGTAATTTGATCATGTGATTTGACATATTCTGTGTGTACTTCCTTTGTTTTAATACACTCTCATATGAAATGATAGCAAGTGTCAATATACTAACTTCGATCATGAAAGATAGGATTTTTGGCTAAAGTAATCATCGATTTATTATCGATGAAAATCTTTATGAACCAAATTTTTTAATAAATTCCTTAGCTAGATTGTTTGATGTAGTACCTACGTACTCAGCTTCACAGGTAGAAAATATAGTATAAGTTGCTTTTTTGACGTCAATGTGAAAACAAAATCTTCGATAGAGAACACAATCCGATGGTGCTTTTTCAAGCATCTACATCTCCATTGCAATCGCTATTGCTATATCTAACAAACTTGTGGTCTTTAAGAATGAGTGTAACAAATCAAAATCAATTGTACCTTTGATATAGCAAAGGATTCTTTTGCAACTTTAAAATATATGGTCTTTTGATTCTTCACGTATCGACTCACAAGTCCAATAGCATAAAGGATATCTGGTCTCATGCATGTCAAATAATGTAAACTTTTAATCAAACTCTTAAAGAATATTAGATCTACATCTTCACCTTTATCATGATTAGATAACTAGACTCCTATTCCACTAGCTTGCTTATAGACACACAATTATTCATCTTAAACTTCTTAAGAATCTTTTTTGTACAGCTTTGTCGGGAGATAAATATACCTTCCTTTTCTTACTTGACTTCAATACCGAGGTAATAAGCCATTAATCCAATGCCAGTCATCTCAAACTCTTTGACTATCACTCTCTTGAACTCCTTGCATAAATTTAGATTATTTCTAGTAAAGATGAGATCATTCGAGTAAAGGCATATAACCCAAATGTTCCTATCTTTTTCTTTTAGAGATTATGTTAAAATAGGCATTAAGTGAAGTCGTTCTCTTGAAAATACCTGTCAATTTTGTTATTTCATGCCTTGTTGCTTGCTTTAACTCATAAAATGCTTTCTTCAATCTCAAAACTTTGTCTTTATGTCTTTTATCACATATCCTAATGGTTGTTTGATGTAGACTTCTTCTTTGAGGAATTTATTTAAAATAGCATAATTCACATATAGTTAATTTTTTTTAGCAACCAAATAAATAATAAGTTTGATAGTTTCTAGTTAGGTTACAAGAGCAAAGACCTCATCATAATCAATGCCTTTTTTTTTGCTATAATTTTTTGCAACTACGCTTGATATTCGCCTTTTAATTTCTCTTTTGGCATTTCTTTTCATCTTATACACGCATTTAACATTATTGGCCTTGTGAATTTTGATTCTTCACAATTATCTCATGCAGCTTTTTGAAAGTTGACTAGGTCACAATCAACAGAGAGATAAAAGAGAGTGAGATTATTAATTCTTTCAGTTACCTCACAAAGATCTTGTAAACTTGTGACATGTACCATATCTCTTTCCTCCAAAAATAATTGTGGTGAGTCTCAATAAGTGCTTGTTATTGGTAGGCTAAATGGAGTTTTAGGTTGTTATTGTTCTCATATTGGCTCTTTCAATGCCTGCTCATCTTCTCCAAAGAGATGAAAGTTGAAGTCATCTGTAGTAGAACTATAATCTCATTCAACCCTTACATAAAAAATTATATCATTGTGATAATTCTATGAAATAAAAGTCATCATGGCAATTTTAGACTTGAATCTATAATACTTAGAGAGTAAATGACATGTTTTTCTTATATTTTAATTATATTTTGCATAAACATCCATTTTACTTTACTTTTAATAAATTTTGTTTGATTTAGAATAATTATTTTCTTAAATCATATGATTAATTATAGGTGATTGAAATTTCAGACTTCAAGGAAGAAATGATACTGCATTAGGCTTGCAAAGAAAAAGAAAGAAGTTGGCTATAGAAGAATTTAAACAACTCTTGAATAATGCAGATGTTGAACCATTTCTGTAGTATTGTTGTTAGAGCAATCTTAGAGCAATGATAGCAAAAATTTCACACGAGATAATTTAAAGATTGCTATATGAAATTTTCATAACCGGAAGATGCATTCCTTAGGCTTTTAGTTGCCCTAGTTCTAAGTATAAAAGAAGTACACATTTAAAAAAAAAAAAAGAGCTGTCAACTAAGAAGAAAAACTATAAAAAAAATAAGAAAAATAGAATTCAAGAGAGATTAAAGGCTGCAACAGAGGAGAAATCATAGAGATCGATTGAAAATCAGTCCTTTTTATTCTTTTCTTATTTTTTATTTATTCATAGGGAGGTATTCAAAGGTTAAAATTCTTTATTTATTTTTCTTTCACAAATCATTAACGAAATTTGATCGTGGTTGAGTGATAAACAAACTTGAATGGTTAATTGATTGATAGTCTATATTACTGCATGTTTGTTATGGCATGTCGTTTTGATAATACTTATTTTAATTCACTATTTTAGGTGAACACTTATTTAGTGATACTTGCTTAAAGAATCCTAAAAAAGGACTATCTTAGTGGAACATATCAGCATAATACTTAGTTTCAGATTTGATTTTTTGAGTTAAATGTAACTTGATTTCAAAAGAGTCATGCTTAACCTAAAATTTGTGATGAACTAGACAGAGGGATTCACCTTGTAGGATAAATAGAACTAGATCATTAAATGTTGGTATAATAATTGGTTACTATTAGGTTACATTAAATATAAGATATTTAACAAGTGACAACTAAGGATACACAAGGATTTTATCCAGTACTATAGTAGATGCTGAAACAATAGGTTCTTAATTAGAAAAATAGTCAAAACCATTAAGTGATTTTATCCACTCAACCATTCTATTCCCATCGATTTTAATCTTATATTTGATGTGACAATTTACTATATTGCATTTTACTTATTGAATTTTCATTTATTTAGTTTATTAGATTCATACAATGTCTTATTTTATTTACAACAAAACTGTACTATTAAAATTGTTGTAGCAAATCCTATGACATCAATCCTTATGAAGACAATCTTGAATACTTATTATTATATTATTTGTTGTGTACATTTGTGTGTTCACACTTATAGCATTAGAAAGCATATAACACTTGGCTAATCATCATCTTTCTGTTGTTTGAATTATACAATTTATATCATTTAGAATTATTGTCATAACCAGTGAAGACAAATTTCTTTTTTGTTTTTGTTATCTAACTTAGTTTTTCTCTCATCTAATATATATACATGAGCTATGCTTTAAAAAATTCTTAGATCGGAGATGCTCGGCTTTCTATCACTTTACTTCTTGTGATATCTCCTTATATGTTTTTTGTTAGAGATTTGTTAAAAGGTAGACCACATATGCAATAACTTCTGCCTAAAACTCCATGGGCAATCTCTTAATTTTGAGCATACTTTTTACCATACTGAGTATGATTTTATTCTTCCTTTTTGCTAAGCCATTTGTTACAGGGATCATGAAACAATTAAAGGATATCAAATTTCATTTCTTTATAATACTTTTAGAATTCTTTATAAGTGAATTCTCCTCCTCAATCACATCTCATAGCATTAATTTGTTATTTACTTTTTTTTCTTCACTATAGCTTTGAACCTCTTAATTCGGTATTTAGAAATATCTTTTTCAAAAGATATACCAAAGTATTTCTTAAAAAATCATCAATAAAAAGAAGGAATTAGTTACTTTTAGCAAAGGAGCTTGGCTTGGTTGGTTTGTACATATTAGTGTAAATAAGCTAAAATGGCTTTTAGGCTCTTGAGTTTGACTTTTTTCGTAGGTTTTTCTTAAGCTACTTGCCAAGTCAACATCCGTTACAAAATTGATCGGGATGATTAATTAAGGATAGGCTTTTTACTATATTCTTCTTTGATAGCAACTATAATTCTTTAAAATTGAGATGCCTATATCAAAGATGCCAAATCTAAGTTAGATATTTGTGACAAGCTTTAATGATAAACTTTGGGATATTTTACAACATCATTTTGAATATTTAAAGGAAACATTTTATTCTTTAACATTTTCACCTCCATAATTAAGGTTCCTTTATTATCTCTTAGAAAAAGAGTATAATCTTTTATGTGAATATCATAACCTTTCCAAGAGTTGACTTAAATTGAAAATGTTGCTTTTTCATACTGGGTATATAGTAAACATTTGAATTGATTGCCATCTTTTACATGAAAAGAAATGTTACTTCAACTTTCACTAGTACTTTTAAATCATCTTTAATAGCGACATTGCCATTTACAAATTCATTTAACTCCATGACTATATTTATGTTTCTGCTTATGTCGTTACTAGTACCTATGTTATTGTGTGCTATAAAGTATATTATCTTCACCATTTTTCTCCTCAACTTAATTCATTTTCTCACCAATTTTAGTACTTGAGGCCCTGCATTGTAATGTATAATGTCTAATCTTTATAGTACCTCGATCTTAGATTGCCTCTACCTTATCCTCTAATTAAATTTCTCCTTTTCTATAATTAAAGGAATTATTGAAATTCTAGCCTCATCCATTGCTACGACTTTTACTTCGTCCTCTACCTCTGCCTCAGACATATTGTCTTGTATTGTTGTCGGTGCTTTCTTCCTTTTTCTTTGGATTATCTTCCATCTTGAGGATTGTCATTCAATTCCATGTTTTATCTTTTGTTTTTCTTCATAGGCTTGCAACCTTACCTAAGGTTGCTCAATCGTCATGGCCTCCAAATCTTTTGTTTCCTTAATCGTCACAATAATATGACTAGAGTTTACGTCCATTGAATGAAATATTTTTTCAATGATCCTTACCTCTTTTAAGCCGTCACTATTTCCTTTTAATTCATTGGAAACAGTCAAAACTAGAGCCAAATAGCTAGCAATTGACTTAGATGCCTTAATGTGTAAGAACTTAAATTCTCATCGTATGTTTGGAAACGAAACTTCTTGACTTATTCTACTCCTTTACAAGTGATCTTTAGCTTCTCCAATACTTTTTTTAAAGAGGTTATGCCAGTTATCTTTTCAAAAGTATCTTCATCTAATGATTGAGTTGTGAGATACTTTGCTTTATACATTTTCTTCTTTAATATTTCAAAGTCTCATTTATGTTGTAGTTAAGGTTGCTTCATTTTTTGGCATAGTAATGCCTTTTCTATGATTTCTCATACATCGTACACTCCCTATAGAGCGTTGATTTTGATACTCAAGTTGTTAAGCTTACTTCTTTTTAATTGTGGAACTTAGAATAAAATCATCCCACCATTTATCATCATTCATAAATTAAGTGAGAATTTGAAAATTTTAAATGCACAGATGAATCCAAAAAGGTGAACAACTCGATTCAGCTCCATTGACTTCACTCAGATCTAATTAGACTTAGCTCGGCTCAATGAACGACTCAGTTTAGTGGTTTAACTTGGTAAGTCAATTTAATTTCAAGACAGCAGAATTCTGACGATGATTTGTGGGTGCGTTGGAACTCTAATTGAGCTTATATTTGTAGCATCATAGTCCTCTTGTCGAGCTCTTAGATTTGGCATGCTGCATACTATATGAAGCATCGATTACTAGCTCTTATATCACTTTGTTGGAGAATTCAAGCAACTTCTTCACTAAAACAACTCAACTCAACACTTATTATGCTAGAAAAAATTTCTAGCTTCTATATGCCCAAAAGAGAGAAGAGCGTATTTATACATGAAACAAATTAATCACAATCATACATCGATTTACCTGCTACACTAATCCCAATCACAAATCTTACCTACAAAACCTACTACAACAAATCTTATCTACCGCCCAAGCTCACCAAATTTAGAAAGTTCTATCAGATGGGCTAGGCTTTGTGTTTCTTTTTTGTTTTTTTTTTTTTTGGGCTACTTGGATCGAAAACAAGCTTATAATATAATACTAAAAGTTAGCATATATCAACATAATTTTGACCGTTGGTCGATTAGTTTTTTTCTACTTCATTACGTCATTACTTAGCTAGCTCTATGCTAATTATCTTTAATCTAATATTCTTTTATTCTATATTACATATTTTTTTATAAAACATCTTTTCTGAAAAGAAAATAAACACATTGATGGTCAAGCTCATCGCATTCATGTTTAATTAATCATAAACAAAATTTGTGGTGATACCATCAATAGAAGTTACCGGTGGGTTAGCTAACTCCAACAATTAATGGTACTGTGAGAATGTAAATTCTTTAAACAAATAGTGATGTATGAAAAAAAAAAAAACCATTTGGCCAACTTTCATAAAACTATTTTCAGTTGGGCAGTTGAAGAAGTAATCCGTATGTGGTGAACTTGTAGTTGATTAATTAACTTCTGCTAAATTTTGTTTAACATAAAACAATTGGCTAAAATAACTCACGTCTTTGACTTGAGACATAAGCCTTATCCTTTCGGTGTTGAATTTGGCGTCAAGAGGAACCTAACTGTTAACTGCTCTTTCTTGATAACCTAGTATTGTGGCTTGATTGTTTGCTTAATGTAAGTAATTGAAACAAGTCAAATAGCAATGGGCACAAAAAACCTAAAAAAAGTTGAACTTTATGTCAAAACATCCATTTCGAAACTAGCAAAATTGCGGCTAGCTATAAAAAACAAAAAGAAAATAATATCATTAACGAAAATGCACACGGTAGACTAAAACTGCTTCCCACTTGAATAATCTTTTTGATAAAATGAGAAAAAAAATATTTATGTTACTTTAAAAAATAACATCTAGATAAAGAGACGTACTATGAATAACGAACTTTGTTTATTCTCCACTGATTTGTTTTATTTGAAACTTTATGATATTTCCATTTTAGTATCGCAAATGTCAACTCCGATGTATCTAGCTGCATAAGCAATATTCCAAACACATTTTATTAACTTTCAATGAAATTTTCTTAATTTTTTCACGTGGTTTTCTTAATTTTTTCTTAAAATCAATAGTTGATGTTGATGGAACTGCTCTGTGGATTCATTTTCCAGATATAACTAGGGCTAAAATTTGAATACTGTATATTTATTATGCACCTAATTTATTCTCTTAAACGAAAGTAAGATCAGCAAATTAATGTCACATGAAGAACAAAAATTTCCGGAAGCATTTAAGCCGTGAAACAAGGGAAATTTTATTTATGAATTTAGCCTTCCGGCCCCCAAAAATAAAGAAAAATCTGTATTTTGAAGAAATGGCCATTCAGAATTCAGGAAATTTCAATATTCGTAGTAGGTATTTGCCAAAATTATGGGTCAAACAATAATTCAATTACTTTCAGAAAAAAGGAAAAAAATTATAGTATAAGGGTCATTTTGTGATGTAATTATAAAATTACAATATTAATAACTGCATAAATATGAACCATTGGATATAATCAATGACCTATATGATAAGAAGTTAGATAGTACAATATTTTGATTTTAATATTTCAATTTTGATTAAATAATATTTCAATATTTATTACACGCAAATCTAAATTAATATGTATATTTGCATGTTTTATATTTTTATTTATTAATGATTCAGAAAATAGTTATCATTTAATATAAAATAAATTCTATCCCGAAATCTATGGAACTAGAAATGAGATATTGTTTATTAACCAAGAGAATAGTTAATTATTTATCGACTAAATTAAATCTATTGTTTATTAACGAAGCGATTAAAATATTTAAATCCAGTAGTCGATATTATCAATACTGAAAAAAAATTATATAACATCATAGAAAAATTTGACAACTATCAAAAACTCTTGCAATAATACTGGCTGGGCGCTGCATTAATATTGAAATTGGTTTATTTCTTTCTGTGTTTTTGAACGTAATTTTCAGGAGTGATGGGTTTGATTTGAAGCTGATTTAGCGCATTTGAAATTCTTTAAATTCATTAATTAAATTTTCGCATACCTTGACGTAACAAGAGAAAGCTTATTAAAATAAAAGATAAGTTACACCTAATCAGGAAATATATACTGAGGTTTATCCATATAATGGACTTGAGAGCCCAAAGGGATAATGGAAATATATATTAAGCAAACAAAAAGAAAAATCTGCATGGAGTTTACATGCTTTTTAGTAGTTGTAGCATTTGACAAAATTATTATTTGTGTGCTTTTCGTTTGTCCAATGCTAATTCATACAGAATTCACAGGTTACCCAAAAATTTAGTCCTAATAATTTTTAAACAGCTTTCTTTTGCATTAGACAGTTTTATTTTGCCGTAACTTCAAGCAACAAGGAGAAATGGTTCAGAGAAATGAACATATCGTTCCACGGGAATTGAGGCATTGGTCTGGTGCTCAAAGCAAACAAAGGGGCATAATTTTACACAGCACCAGAAAAGCAGAAAATGGATCAGCAATTTGTATCTGTAAATTTATTAATACCATTGAAATGTCCCATCTTACGAGACGATATGTGGACGTGTTATTGTCCTATGTATGTATTTTTGTTGCTTCTGTCATCAAACGTCATACAAATTTTAGTTAAAGGGTACTTTAGTAAATTAAGATCATATCAGTCAAAGCAAAAATCACTCCCATAATTCGGCGCAGATTGCCTTTACTACCAGTGTGATTTATGTCTCTACAGTTCCTCTGAATACTATAAATACCCATGTGAATGTTTTCAACTTCACCCCCAACTGCTCAACGTCACAAACCAATTCTCTCATTCCTATCAGTAAAGTTAAACTTTGAAACAGTGTCAGAACCAATGTCTTTGCCTATCAACTCTTTACTATTTCTTTCGATTCTCTTCTTTAGTTCATCTTTAGCAATTCCTTTGAGCTACAATGTGCTGAGCTTCGGAGCCAGACCCGATGGCCAGACTGACTCAGCAAAATCCTTTCTCGCGGCATGGGCTGAAGCCTGCGGCTCGGCCGAAGCCGCAACCATTTACGTGCCACCGGGGAGGTACCTGCTACACAATGTTGTGTTTCAAGGTCAATGCAAGAGCAATGATATTACCATACGTATTGATGGGACTCTGGTGGCTCCAGCTGATTATCATGTTATCGGAAGTGCCGGAAACTGGATTCTGTTTGAGCATGTTAGTGGGGTTTCTATTAATGGTGGCGTTCTTGATGGCCAAGGTGCTGGCTTGTGGGCTTGTAAGAAGTCGGACAATAGTAACTGCCCCGGTGGCGCTACGGTAATTAAGTTGAAGTATCTATATATATATATATATATATATATATCTTTATAGTAAAAAATTCAGATGCTTTTTGCTTTTCATGTTGATTGGCTTCCTGCTTTAATTATAATAACTAATGTTCCTTCTTTTGTACATACATAAGCAGACGCTTGGCTTTAGCAACTCAAACAGCATCGTGATCAACGGACTAGCATCCGTAGATAGCCAGAAATTTCATATTGTCGTCAACGAATGCAACGATGTGAAAGTACAAGGGGTCAAAGTTTCGGCCTCCGGTGACAGCCCCAACACCGACGGCATTCACGTTCAATCATCAAGTGATGTCACAATTTTGGACTCCAAAATTGGAACTGGTGATGATTGTGTATCAGTTGGCCCTGGCGCCGCCAATTTATGGATTGAGAATGTTGCTTGTGGCCCTGGCCATGGTATCAGGTAAACTTAAAAAGCATAATAATTTGTTTCTCTCTTTCACTCTTGGTGGTAAAAATATTTGGTGCTGATTAAATTATATATTGTGATTTTGTTGCAGCATTGGTAGCTTAGGCAAAGAGCAACAAGAGGCTGGAGTGCAAAATGTGACAGTAACATCTGTGACATTTACAGGCACTCAAAATGGAGTGAGGATTAAGTCCTGGGGGAGACCAAGCAATGGATTTGCCAGGAACATTCTTTTCCAACATGCTCTTATGAATAATGTCGATAATCCAATCATAATTGATCAAAATTACTGCCCTGACAACGAGAATTGCCCTGGACAGGTACGATATCTATTTTTCACAAGTTTGTGGATGTAATTACGTAAATGTTGATGCGACAAAAATTCAACTCAATAAATGTTTTTTTTTTTTTGTTCAATAGGCTTCAGGGGTTAAAATCAGTGATGTGATATATCAAGATATTCATGGAACATCGGCAACGGAAGTTGGAGTGAAGCTCGATTGCAGTTCAACGAATCCATGCACTGGAATTAGCCTGGAGGAAGTGAAGCTTATTTACAATGATCAACCAGCTGAAGCTTCCTGTACCAACGCTGATGGGTCGGCCTCTGGATTTGTTCTGCCAAATAGTTGCTTGAAGATTTGAAGCCGCGAAAAGTATTTGAGTTGGGGGAAAAAAAGGCATAGGAAGCCGATCATGATTATAATATTAAAACAAAAAGAGACATGCAGTAGAATTTTGCCGAAGTTACTAAAGCTGTGATAGGTAGCCATTAAAACATACATACATACACACATACATACATACATACATAAATATATATATATAGAGGAAGCCGATCATTATACTTAGAACTAAGGTTTTTAGGTGATGTAAAACTACGCCCATTTGGCTTCCTTAGAGGCAGTTACTACAATGCGTTGAAAGTATTGCCGTCGGTTTTCGCAAGTAGAAATTCATAATGTTATGAAAACTCCTATTTTCCAATTTCAGTTTTTTGTCCTTTGACAAAATATGCATATCCAAAGTAAGGGATGGAAAAGCCGAATGATATTAGGGCTGAGATTGGGCTAAAGTCAAATAATGCTTGAAATGTGTAAATCCAGTGCTTAATTAACGTGTAAAATCTTTTACAGCCATCATAAGTTTCCAAAGTCATTTAATTCAACGAAAACGAAAAATGAAAAAATACAAAAGAAAAAAAGAAAAAGTTCACTTTCTGAATTTTTTTTTTTTTTTGGGTAAACAATTGACACATGGTGTGCATTGTGGGTCTTCATTTTGGGCCCACATCTAATAAGACAACTTCCATGACTGCTATCGGCATGTCCTGAACATTTCATGATGATGTTGAAAGCCGAGTGCCCAAAATTTCTTTAAGTGATATGTTCCTGATGGAAGATGAAGACGAAATTGAATAAATAAAATCTCTTGGATAATTCCCCTTCATCACTTTTAATGCTCAATCTTGGAAAGCTACACACATTGCATTTTTTGATAATCTTCATCGTGAAAGTAAGCTCTGCAGAAACTGAAAGATGAAAACGATCATTTAGATATGACGCTTATTAACGTAAAAAGTGATCAATGAGTTGTGAAGGTTAGTTATATTCAGTTAGAGTTGCTGAGGTGGCCAGATGAGCTGGCATACGTGGGACTAGTTGGTTGTTGAATTAGTTACTTAACAGCTGGAAACGTGAAAGCATATAAAAGGTGCAGAGCATGCTGATCAATAGGTGATCTGAGTGGTGATTTCAAGGGGCTTAGAGAGTGAATTACATCTTTCTTTGTGAATGAGATCTGTTGTCTGTAATCTGGAAGAACAAAAAAGCAAGTATTCCTAACACAGGAAACACTTTTTCAAAAATCATTCCAATCACAAAAAACAAAAAAGCAAGTATTCCTAACACAGGAAACACTTTTTCAAAGCCTTCATTTTCTTTTTCAAGATCTGTTTGTGAGTTACAAAGTCTTGGCACGGTTGAAAACTGTAAACACCACGTCATAATCCTCTGTTCCCTCATAATGCCTCCATGATCATATCGGAATCCTCTGTTGCTGGGAATTGGACCTCCTAACTCATTGTATGATATCTGAATGCATGACAAGCTATGCTGAAATTATAGTACCCCAAGAGTGGGGTGAATTGGATTTAAAAAATTCAAAAAAATAAAATCACAAAATAATTTAAACTAATGGCTTAGGAGATTCAATAATAGTAAATATAAGAAATGAATAAGTTTAAAGAAATAAGGGAGAAGAAAGCAAATACAAAATTTTTACATAGTTCGACAAAAGTCGCCTACGTCCACACCTTCAACCAAATCAAGCTTAAATATTCCGCTATTCAAGCATTACAATTCAAGGCTTTAAGAATTTTTTAATTGACTTCTAGGGTATCAATAGACCTTTACAATTTGAGATGATCTCACATCTCCTTCATGAAGTGTTTCTCCAAATTTACAGTTATTCAATTTTGATATTGAAATGTAAATTACAAAGAATGCACTCTCACAAGTGTATGTTTACAAATAATAGCTCAATTATAAATTCAATGAATGTGTTTAAGCAAGTAAAAGCTCAAGACTCTTTGAAAAATGGCCAAAAATGTTTTGTTGGGATAAATAAAACATTTAGTGAAAATCCTTAATTGTAACTCAAAAATATTATGTTATATTACCAAGAATTAATAACAAAATTATATAAAAGTATAGCTGAATGTATAACATTGAATTGCTCTCTAGAGTTGTGAGGTTGGCATTTCAGATCTATACATTCTCCCAGAAAATTCTTTAATTCTCTCTATGCTCTCTCTCTCTGACAATGAAATGTCAAAAAAAATGAAACGAATACGTGTGATGTAGGGACCATAAACCACTTATATAGACAACTTTTTCTTGTTATCACTGGGTGTTTCTAATTTTACCTATCATAGAATTAGAACACTATTAGGTTTTTATACATTAAAGACACACATCCTATTAGACACATTAAAACGCATAATACCAAAAAACCTTAATTAATCACTTTTTTTAATATAGCACTTTTATTTTTCTTATGAAGTGAATTATTTATTTTTCCATTGAATGTCGATTTTATAAACTTCGAACTCATTACACGTTATTACGATTAAAAATTTGACGCATTATTAAATTAATCACGTATGAATAATTTGAAATTCATTGCAATGTAAAATTAAGATAATTTGAACACGATTTCAAAGCCAGTTAAACAAATGTTTGGTTGTCATAGATCCGATATTAGTTTAATCTGTATAGAAACCAAAAAAAAGAGGGATTTTATTTAAATAGAGAGAAGAGCAGCCGAGAGAGAGAGAGGGAGCGAGAGAGAGATAGGTTGACCAATTGACCAACCCGTTGACCGCAAGCTGTGACCGTGATCCAATCGAATCTCATGATTTTGGCCATTGTTTCTGATGAGCCTGCTATCATTTTGAAGCTTGTGAGACGCCGGTCACACTCTTACTATCCTTGTTACCAGAAAATAACTGAAACGCCACCAGTGAAGCTCGAAAACCTATGGCCAAAACATATTTTTGCTGCCATTACTTTGGCCAGAATTTGGCCATGCCACTGATTGGCTTGTACTCCTCTCACCTTCAGCTTCCATTTCCAACTAGTCTTATCATCTAAAACGATCGGATTGCGAATGATCGGCAACTTGCAAACCGACTGCTTTAGGAGCTCGATCCACCTCCATCACCATAAGTGGGAGGTCACCACTGGCACCATTGGACTCATTGTTACTGGAACTACCAGACCTGAGTTTTTCGTCACCGTTGACTGAAGTCCGATCACCGTTGATTAGTGAGGGGTAGTTAGATAAATTTATAAACTTAAGCGTTAATTCTATAATTTTTAAAATTTATGGGTAATTTAGTAATTATGGACTAGGACAATTAGGTAATTTGAGATTTTGAGGGTAAATCAGTAATTTATGTGATTACAGATATTTGATAATTTTACACCTCAGGGGTAATTTCATAAATTTAGAACTCACAGATTAGTTTTATAATTTAAATTGATAATATTTTGATAATTTAGGATTCTGAGGATGTTTTATAAATTATGATTCTGAGGGCAATTTAATAAATTTTGATATCGGAGGCATTTTGGTAATTTTTGGACATAAGAATATTTTGGATAATTTTAGCTATTTAGGAGTTATATTATATGGGTTCAATCTTTATTGAGTACAATTGATAATATTTTATATTATTAATAACAAGGATGTCGTTTATTTAATTAGGAGAACCCGTGAATGAGAACTAATCTGTGGACATTGATGACACTGAATTTAAGTATCGTCACAGTGAGTGGAATATACAAAACTTATTTTCTTTATAGATTATTATGATTTTAAATATACTAAAGCATGTTTGCAAATAAATTTTCAATGCTTTGATTTAATGATTTTATGAAAATTGATTTTATGAAAATTGATTTTATCTGCATAATGGTATTTATCATAGAAAATATGCACTACTAATGATTTTATTCCCAATTTTGAATATTTGCATAAAAATAGTATTTTTAAAGAAAAGAAAATAGATTTAAAGTTTGTTTAATAAAAAATGAAATGAGATTTTAGATATTATAAGACGTTTATGTATTTGTGTACATATGGTTGTTTTCAAAATTATTGAACAATACCCTTCCCCAGATATGGTGCTATAATACTAATGAGATGATATGGGATGATATGTGATAATATGAGATACAAGCTTTTGGGTCGGCCTGAGTACACAAAAAGGCTTTGGGCCATGTACTTGGTCACTATTGCCTTTTGGAAACTATTTATGTATGCATAGTTATGATGATGAGATACATTGAGATGTGATGAAAGTTGAGATGTTATTTCTCTGTCTATCCGTGTAGCTCCAGGGTATGATGGTTTCTTGATTGCCAGTCTGTTGAGGTCTGGATTATCTATGTAGCTTCAGAGCATGATGTTTCTTGATTACTCATCCGTTGAGGTCCCAATATGCTGAGATTATGTCTCTTTAGTACTTGTTTGGTGATAGTTTTCAGTATTCAGTATTAATATCATGTGTTGTGAATTTTCTTTGACTTTACACAGTATTATATGACGATTTTAGGTTGTATATTTATATGATTCTATGGTATGTTCTTTCTTGGTTATTTTATGTGACATTATATATGTTTTTCAAATGTAGTGATTTGATTTTAAATATTAAGTGATTTATTAATATTTCTCATTTATGGTTTGATGAAATCGTGTTTAAAAAATGATATGATTATTTTAAAGTAAAAATTATTTTCAAAAACTACTATTCGCTCACTGACTTTTATTGAGTTTTATACTCACTCCCGTTTTTATTATATTTTCCCCCCTGTAGGAGATTTGTAGGTAAAACAGTCGACTCAGCAATGATAGTTATTTATATTTTGGTCACATAATGGTATTAGAAGTCACAAAATTTTAGAGTTGAAATATTTTGGATTGTATAATTTTTATAATTAAGGATAATTTACCATATTAGTATTAAAATATTTTGGATGACATTTGGTATTGTTGAGATGATGGTGGGTGAAGTTTGTTGTATTGTGTAATTATTTTGGAAGTGTTATTTTATTAATGGTAAGATTGAGAAATGTCATAAATATAAAGGAAACTCTATTGAAATTTAATAGAAATCTTGTTTTTATAGAATCGTTATTAGTTTGATTTCGTGGATTGGATAGACTTGTCCTAGGGTTTAAGGCGGGTCATGACACTTTTAATTGGTTTTAAACTTATATAACAGTCTATAATATATAATTATTCACATATAAGTCTACTGTTGGATTAAGGATCTAACAATATATGATTAAAAAATCTAACAATCTCACACATGGGTTGTATATGTAATCTTATAATTATGTTTTGTAAAAATAACTATCTAATCTCAACCTTACTGTCATTACCAAAATGCATTTATAATCAACCCAGTCCAACAATCATTCTAACATTGGATCAAAATAACCTTCATTACATCTATCGTAACTGGATCCATCAATGGTCACTATGTTAATACAAGTGAATGACATGGATCATTATATGGATGTGTAGTATGAAAATTTTATGTAATGTGATTTTAACATATCTATTTCCAACTAGTCTTCCTTAAACCTTAGTAAGATCAAACTATACCAAATTTAGAATATAAATAAATTAAATTTTATTTTTACAGAAAATAACTCGAAATATCTATAAACTGAAATAATGAAAATGTATATATTTTAAGAGCATTTAAAAATTACAAACTTCCACTAAAACAAAATATATATAAATAACATTACACCTATTTGAGTAGTATGCTCATGAAACATATTGGATGGCAATCATTTGGTAAGCAAATCTACAATCATAGGGTTTGTGTCAATATACTTTATAGACAACTGTCCACTTTGAATTCTTTCTTTAACAATTAGAACTTGATGTTTAAATACTTTGACTTCGTCGAGTTTTTATTATTATTGGAATATAGCACTATTGACTTATTGTCACAAAATAACTTGAGTGGTTTATCACACAATCTACTATGCATTATCCTGTGACAAAATTTCATAGTCATATTCCATGATTAGACGCCTTATGCATGTTATAAATTCTACTACCATCATAGAACAGTCTATAAGAGATTGTTTAGCGTTCTTCTAAGAGACAACAACCCCTAACTAGTAAATGGATGTAACCTGAAATGATTTCATACTATCTTAGTATCTAGCAAAATTAGAATTAGTATACCCAATTATCTTAAGCTTATTCGACTTTCGATATATGAATATGTAGTCTTTTATTCTCTATAAGTACTACAAGACCCATTTGACTATTTTATGATAGTCTAATCCTAGATTACTTAAGTATCTACCCAATAGTCTAATAACATACGCAATATTTTATTGTATACAAACTTTAGCATATATCAAACTTCCTACTGTTCACGTACAGGAATATTTTACATTTTCTTTTCCTCAAAATCATTATCGGGAAACTAATTGAGACTAAACTTATCTCTCCTAGCCATAGGGGTATCACTTAATTTACAATCTTGTATGTCATACTCCTGAGAAATGTTTTGATATAGCTCTTTTATAATAATCTAAAAATGCCTCAGGAGCGATCCCAATGTATCATATGCCTAATACAAAAGAGGCATTACCAAGATCTTTCATCTCAAGATTCTTAGCTAGAAAGTCTCTTGGTTTCATGTAATAAGTCTGTATCTGTTGTTAAGCAAAATCTCATTGATATATAAAACAAAAAAAATATACTTACTGTTACAGACTTATGGTATATATAATCATTAACTAAACTCATCTCGAAATTAAATGAGATGATCATTTGATGAAACTTGAAATACAATTATGGAGATGCTTACTTCAGCCTATAAATGTATTCCTTGAGTTTGTAAATCATATTATTTAGGACTCCAAACACAAAATTTTCTAATTATACCATATAGATTGTGTCATTAATGTCACCATTGAAAAATGCTATTTTTACATCCATCTGATATAAACCAAGATCAAAATATGCCATTAATGTCATTATAATCCTGAAAGAGTCGTTTAAAGAAACTAGAGAGAAAGTCTCTTTATAGTCAATAACTTTTCTATGTAAAGTCCTTTGTGATAACACACGCTTTGTACCTCTCCATATTGCCTTTTAAATCACTTTTAGTCTTAAACATCCATTTATAACTAATAGGTTTTGTACCTTCTAGCAATGGAAAAAGATTCTATACTTCATTATCCTTCATGGACTTTATATCCTTATTCATGATATCAATCCACTTCTGAAAGTTAGAACTTTTTATGGCTTGATGAAAATTGATTGGATCATCTTCTATCATTCTAATGTCTACTTCATGATCTTAAAGAAATACAATGTAATCATTTGGCAATGCATTTCTCTTTTCCCTAGTGGAACTCTTTAATGACATAAGTTTTTAAGGTAGTAGAGTTTGTTCTTTTGGAGTAACTTCTAGTATGTGGTTTCTAACATGCTTTTAATTTGTTATGTCTTGTACAAAGTCAGGAATGAGATCTTAATCAATACTAATAACACCAAATGGGAATATCAACATATTCCTCTTCAAAGACAAAATCTTTAACTGCATCTCCCTCTGTAAACTCAATATCTTTAAAGAGCTGAGTATTTCTTGATTCAAAAATCAACTTAGTCATGGGATCATAAAATTTGTACCTCTTAGATCATTCTGAATATCGAATAAAATAACTACTCATTGTCCTAAAGTATAGTTTTTTTTCATTAGACCTATATGGTCTTACCTTAGCAGGACATTCCCAAACATGCAAGTACTTTAAACTAGACTTTTTACCCGTTTAAAACTTATAAGGATTTTGGTAATTACTTTGATTGGAGCCCTATTAAGGATATATGATGTAGTCTTAAGTACTCTCTCTAAAGTAATTATGGTAAGATAGAATGATAAATCATGCTCATCATTATGTCCTTAAGAATCCTATTTTATCTTTCAGCAATACTATTCATAGTGGATGAACCTAGTATAGTGTACTGTGAGACGATACCGCATTTCTCAAGGAATTTAGCAAAGGTCCTGGACGTTGTTTATTTAAACCGTCATATCTACTATAGTATTCGCCACCACAGTCGGTTCTGACACTTTTAATTCTTTTGTCAAGTTGGTTCTCAACTTTGGCCTTAAAATTTTTTAACATATCTAAGGATTGTGTTTTTTTATGGATGAGATATATATAGCCATATCTAAAAAAATCATCTATGAACATCATAAAATATTGTTGACCATTCTAAGTAGTTCTAGGAAATGGCCCATAAATGTCTATATGTATGGGTTTTAAGATATTCGAAGTCCTGTTAACTTCGAATCTCTTTTTATTAGTTTGTTTCTCCTTAGTACAATTAACACAGATTTTAAAATTTATGCAATCTAAGGGATAAAAAATTTCATTTGACATAAGTCTTTCTATTCTTCGTCTGGAGATATGACCCAATCTTGTGTTATAACATAGTTGAATTCTCATTGGTTAATTTTTTCTTTAAACATTATGTACTTAATTGCATGGATTCATTAAATGAAGCAATTGTATCTATCAAATGGAGATTACTATCGCCTGATAAAGACCCAAAGCAAACAAGTTTTGAATCATGAAACAAATTGAATTTTCTATTTCTAAATGAACAAGAATAATCATATTTGTCCAAAACGAAAACAAAAATCAAGTTCTCTCTAAAACATGACATAACAAATATTTCAGCAAGATCCAAATAAAAATTAGTCTTTAATAATAATCTAAATTTTCAATTATTTCAACTTCAGTCTTTTTACCATCACCCCACAGATGTATATTTCACCATCATTAGGCTTTCCGCAATTCAAGTAACCCTGTATAGACACATTGATGTGAGTTGTTACATCCAAATCTATCTACTACATGTATCTAGGTATTATAGTTAAATTAACTTCAGAACAAATTAAACCATGCCTTTTAACTTTGCTAAAGAAACAACTAGTAGCTTTTAGATTATCCGATTTCTTTTTATTGTTTCTTTTGAGGTGCTATATTTGCAACTACTTTATCCTTATTCACTTTTTTGTCTTTATACCTTATTGAAATTAGACTTGTCAAGACTGTACCAATTTCATTCTTTTTGTTCTTGACAAATTTTTGTTCAATTTGTATGAGAAACCCTTTAGCCATAGTTATTTTTTCAGTCATTGAGCCCATGAATGCTTTTAGAATGGCTTTCTTCATAATCATGATACATATGCAATTTGATCTCCCATACATTTTTATTTTTCTTTTATCATCTAGGGTACTCTCATCCATAAAAGGTGGAGGAAAATCAACCCTTAATGTAAGATCAAGATCTATGACCGCGAAAACTATGAAAAAGTTTTCATGTCATAATTTGAAGTTAAAGTCATTTAGCATGAGAATTGAATTGATGTTGGCAGTAATATTAGCAGCAGACATAATGAAATAAAGAATAAAAAGCAAACAAAACAAGGTCCTATTAGTTTCAAAATAAAAATAAATTCAATTAAAGGTAAACTTTATCTCAAGATATCGGGCACTTCATTAATATTTCATCTTTAGACAAAATATTAATTTGTAAGTGATATCTTGGTATAGTAATCAAACACTAATAATAAGACTATATCAAACAATTAATCTTCTTTAGGGTCAATTTATTACTCATATGTAAAACTAAATAATTATCACATGTTTATCATTACAGATGCATATGTAATTCTGTTAATTATGAACCTTTCTTTAGGCCGATTGATATTCATAAAATTATATATATATAACTATTTATATTAAAAAAATTAATTTATAAATATAAAACTATTTATAAATATAAACCAAGTAATATTTGAATTTAAAATTATCTAAAATAAAAAATTTAAAAAATTTTGGGTCAAAGACAAAGTTTGACCGATCAACGGTCAACGGTCAATGGTGGATTGGTCAAATATTGATCGGTCTGGACCATTGACCGATTCTAGAAAAGACCAATTTAGCTCAAGCCAAATCAGACCAAATGAGGCCCAAAAAAACCAAATTCTTTTTCTTTAATGGGTTTAAATTATCTTTAATTTTAATGGATTAATATAAACTAATTATTTTTATCCATGAAGCCCAAAATGTTAAGCCCAAAATGTTAAGCCCAAAACTTAATTTCAATAAACCCAACTAGATTCTTGAATTTAAATTAAAAAAGCCTTATTCTTTAGCCATAAAATGATATTTTATAATTCTTTAAGGGCTTTTTTGATATTTTGCATAAACTTTATCTCTTTTTTCGTTTTCTACTTTTTTGCAACAGCAGTCATGACATTGCTTCTTTTTTCATATGCAGCCATGGCAGCTGCCGCTATTAAGCTGAGTGCCATAACTTAGTAGCTGTGGCATGGTAGTCAGCGAGGCCATTTATTTCCCTTTTTTTTTGTTTCCTTATTTCTTTATTCCTTTTTTTTCTTGATGCGACGACCCATTTAATAGGATCAAGGCCCCAACTCTTCTAACCTTAACAAACTAAATCCTTTTTTTTTTTAATCTAGTTTTTTAAATTATAAATCTGAATTAAAAAGTTTGTTCTCAAATTTAAGAAAATCGAATTTAAGAACACCAAAAAATTTTAATCCTAAATTAAAATAAATTTGATTTTCAATGATTCAATATGGATTAGCTATAATACCACTTATTAAGATGAATAAAACTTTTGGCAAAAATTATCACCTATAACCCAAGAATATCATGTTATATCATTAAGAATCAATAATAAAATTATGTGAAAGCTATATAACACCGAATTGCTCTATAAAATTGTGTGGTTGGCCTTCTAGATTTACACGTTCTCTTAAATAGTCCTTTAATTCTCTCTTTGCTCTCTTTTTCTCTCTCTAATGATGGGATGCTAGAAAGAATGAAAAGAATACATGTGACTTGGGGACCATAACCTCTTATATAGATAATTTTTTCCTATTATCACAGAGTATTCCTAATTTTGTCTATCATAGAATTAGAATACTGCTGGATTTCTATACATTAAAGCACCACACCCTATTAGATATGTTAAAGCCCATTATACCGAAAACTTTAGTTGGTCACTTTTAATTGGGCTTAATCTTATATGACAGTCTGCAATACATAATTATTCATATATAATTCTAACGTTGGATTAAGGATCCAATAACGTTGGATTAAGAATCCAACAATATTGGATTAAAAAAATCCAACATATGTTTCTTAACTATTTATAGATTGAACAATATAATTACTTATCATTCACTTTTGGGCCATAATCGATTTATTATTTTTAAGAACACCATTTTACCATTTGCTTATGTGGCACTTACAATATTATTGAAATTTAAAATTTTTGCTTAAACGGTTTACTGCTTCAAAAAAATGGCCTATGACTTGATTCTAAAGGGTTATCTTGAGGGATTTAGTTTGCTACTTATAGGTAATAATTTGTCATTTGAGTCTAGTAAGACATCTTGTCAGAATTAGGGTTTGCTGCTTATAGATAACTATTTGCTATTTAAGTCTAATAAGTCATCTTAATGGAATCATTTACCACTTCAACTCTATTGGTTTACTATTTGATTCCAAGAGCTAATTTGATGCAATTAGCTTATCGTTTTGGCTCTATTAGTGTACCATTTAATTCTGGAGAGCTAGTTTGATGCTATCAGTTTGTGGCTTCCTTTGTAACAATATGCCACTTGTGTTAGGAAGCTAGTTTTACTTTAATCAATTTAACATTTAAGCACAGAGTAAAATTTTTATTTAAAAAGCTTTTACGAAAACATGCTTATACTTAAAATTCGAAAAAACATTAACATGGTAAAATGCTTCCTTAAAAAATATGGACAACAATTTTAAGGATTTTTAAAGAAATTAACATTCATTTTTTTGTCTTAAAACAAAATAAAAGAATATATGTATTTCCTATTTTACCTATGACATGTGATTTGTTATGATCAAAGTCAAAATGCAATATTAACCATCTAGGTTAATAATCTCTCCTTTTTTTATGATGAAAAAACATGTATTTTGAACTTTTATAAAACCTTCCCCAGAATGTCTAAATGTGTTATAAATGAAATGAATTAACAAATTTTAAATTTTAAATCTCCCCCATGTGTGTGCATGTTATTGGATCATAAACTTGATCCAAGATAAAAAAAAAAAATTCAAGCCCAAATTAATAAGTCCCACCGATGGAAGGTTCCATGAGTAGGTATGCTTGGTGAAGTTTAAATTATTTATTTTAGGTATGGTAGGTAAAGTTGAATAGTTATTAATTTTTTATAATTGTTTATTTGAATGGTTTAGATTTGTTCTCATGTATTATAAATCCCCTTAGTCTCATTTAGTTATAAATCAAGTTAAGTAACAAAGTCTCTAAGTTGTAGAGAGTGAAAAATAAGAGTTATGGTTGAGGAGTGTTGTTGAACAAATAAAATAATGTGATTTTAATGTTTGATTTTAAGAAATTCTCCAAGAACATAGTACTAGAGCTAGTGTTTGATGCTATATATAGTCATATAGCATATCAAATCAAAGGCCTCAATAAGACGAATGAAACACAGTAAAAATCAACCCGATTGAGTCCAGACGTGCCTACAATCACTGTTGGAATTTTGCTATCCTTAAATTGAGTTGACTTATCGAGTTAACTGAGTTGAGCTGAGCCGAACCAAACCAAGCTAGACCAAGCCAAACTAAGTCAACAAGCTGAGTCGAACCCAATTGTTGATCGTTGATCATCGTTGACTTTTGACTGCCATTAACTGTTGACTGAAGTTGATTGAAATTCCTTCTAAGTTTTTAATATTCCAGATTTATTTGTGCAGTCAAAATTTCAAAATTTTCACTCAATTTATTAGTCATGGCAAATAGTGATAATGTCATTCTAAGTTTCACAATTAAAAGAAAGTAAGTTAGACAACTAGAGTATCAAAATAAAGGCTTTATTGGGTACACATGACATATGGGAAGTCATAAAAAAGGTTTTACTCTACAATGAAGCAACTTTAACTACAACATAAAAAGAGAATTTAAAAGACCTAAAGAAGAAAAAGAACAAAGCAAAGTACCTTATTTATCAATCATTAGATGAAGATGCTTTTGAAAAGATTGATGGTGCAACCTCCTAAAAAAAAATATGAGAGAAGTTAGGGACACCTTATACAGAACAGAGCAAGTTAAAAAGGTTTGTCTCCAACATTAAGAGGAGAATTTGAATCTTTACACATGAAGGTATCTGAATCTATTTTAAATTATGTTACTTGAGTTGTGATTGTTACTAATGAGCTAAAAAGATATGGTGAAGTGCTAAATGAAGTAAGAATTATTGAAAAGATACTTCACTCGCTGGATTCAAAGTTTAACTATATTGTCATGACTATTGAAGAAGCAAAATATTTTAAGGCTATGATGATCGAGCAACTTCAAGGAAGGTTATATGCCTACAAAGAAAAATAAAAGAAGAAACATGGGATCAAAAAACAACTTTTTAAGATAGAGGTCAATTCAAAGAAAAAATAAGAAAGCTCCGACAAACAGAGAAGGCATTATGTCCGAATTAAAGGTCGAGGACAAGGCAAAAGTCATAGTCATAGATGAGGTTAGAACTTCAACAACAACTCTGCTTATAGAAAACGAGAAAGTTCAATCAAAGGTTGAGGCAGAGGTAATTAAAGATCGACATACGACAAATTCCAAGTATAGTGCTATAATTGTTAGAAGTTTGAGCACTATGTTTTATAATATAGAGCTTTAAGTACCAAAATTAATGAAAGAGTGAATTATATAAAAGAGAAGAAAGGTCAAGATGGTATACTCTTATTAGCACGCAATGACACAAGTGAAGGTTAAGAAAATATATGGTACCTTGAAACAAGTGCTAACAATGACATGAGGGGAAATAAAACCATGTTTGCAGAACTGGATGAATTTGTAAATGACAGTGTCATTTTTTAAGATGATTTAAAAGTACCAGTAAAATGAAGAGGTAATATTTTTTTTCGTGCAAAAGATGGTAATCATGAATAATTACAAATGTTTACTATATGCCCAATATAAAAAAGCAACATCCTTAATTTGGGTCAACTTTTGGAAAAAAGCTATGATATTCATTTTAAAAATTATAGTCTTTTCTTAAGATATGACAAAAAAAACCTAATTATAAAGGTAAAAATATAGAAGAATAGAACGTTTCCTTTAACTATACCAAATGATGTCACAAAGTGTCACAAGACTTATAATAAAGATCCAGCCTAGATTTTGCATCTCTGATATGGGCATCTCAACTTTAAAGGACTAGAGCTACTATCTAAAGAGAACATGGTGAACGGTTTACCATACATCTTTGATATGGGCATCTCAACTTTAACTTTGTGAAGGATGTTTGCTTGGCAAATAGTTCAAAAAAAAGCTTTCTAAAAGAGTCAAACTCAAGAGCTTAGAAGTCACTAGAGCTTATTCATATTGATGTGTGCTGTCTATTCAATCTAATCTCTCTTAGTAAAAGTAATACTTTTTTTTATAGATAATTTTTTAAGAAATACTTGGGTGTATTTTTTGTAACAAAAGTTAGAATTCATTGAAACCTTCAAAAAGTTTAAAGTTACAGTGAAAAAAGAAAGCAGACACCAAATTAAACTCATAAGTTCTAATCGAGGTAGAGAGTTCACTTTCAAAGAATTTGGAGAGTTTTATAAAGTAAATAAAATTTGGTGATTTTTAACAATGCCAAAATTCCATTAACAAAATTATACTATAGAATGAAAGAATAAAACCATTTTCGACACGGCAAGAAGCATGCTCATGAGTTAGAGATTACCCAAAGAATTTTAGGTTGAAGCTATTGTACGTGCAGTCTTTTTATCCAATTGATCTCTAACAAGAAATGTGTGACGTAAGAGGCCATAGGATGCATGAAATGGAGCAAAGCCTGAGATCACCTATTTAAGATTTTTTAGAAGTATTGCTTATGTTCATGTATTAAATAAGAGAAGAGCTAAGCTAGATGACAAAAGTGAGAAGTCTATATTCATCAGCTACGACAATAATTCCAAAGAGTACAAATTATGCAATCCAAATAATGGGAAGATCATGATCGAGATGTAATTTTTTATAATGAAGCAAAATGAGATTTTAGCTCTTATGTAGATGACTTTAATTTCTTTCCTAGTTAAGAAAATGATCATGTACAGATAAAACAAGTAGAAGAATGACAAAAGCCAATTGTTACACCCATCTCACTAACATTAACGATACATGGAGATTCACCACTATCTTTCTTAAACGAAACAATCGAAGAACGTACAAGAAGTCTTCAAAATCTTTACTAGGTAACTCAGAGACTTGACAACCTTACTCCCTTTTGCCTTTTTTTTTATTTGTAAACCAGTCAACTTCCTAGAAGCTAAAAAGATGAGAAGTGGAGAATCACTATGGATGAAAAAGTTAAAGCTATCATGAAAAGTGATACTTGGAAACTTAATACTCTTCTCAAAATAAAAGAAATAGAAAGGAAAAAATTAAAAGATAAAACACTAGACTAGTTGGAAAAGGCTATACTCAAAAGGCTGGCATAGACTACTGTTGTGCAAATTTTATTGAACTCGCAAGCGCACGAATCTATTGTAAAATAGATTAATGGTGATGAGTGTCGATCCCATGAGGAGGTTGATTTTAATTATGTGCAGAATTAATTTTCTTTTAATGGGAACAATTAAATTATGGTAACTTTATCCTAAATTGTGAATTAAAATGGCGGGAATACTTAAGAATGAAATTGTTATAATAAAGCACTTGGGTATCCGGATCTGCATCAACATGCTCCATGGTCTAAATATTCCATATTAATATCAATTAAATCATAAGGGGGGATTCCACACCTCATGAACCACTCTCCAATAAGTATGGTGCCAAGGGATTATCGTGCCAAATAATAATAACCTTGTATTAGGGTGCCGGTTTAACCAGGGCTGTATCTAGATAAGATATTATTATTTGTCAACGAAAAGTCAAAACAACCACAAATATTAGAGGGGAAGAGAAAGTAAATTTACCAAATTAAGCCCATGGAACATGTTAAGACTTCACCTTCAACCCAAGCTTAAAAAAAAATTAGTCACTCATATTTTAACTAAGGATAAAAAAAGAAATTTTATTAAAATACAAAGAAACTATAAGAAGGAGAAGGAATTTCAGAAATCTAAGCTTAAAAATGAATTCAGGGGTCTCAAATTAGGGGGGGAGAGCCTCCTTTTTATAGATACATTGAGTGAATCATGACCATCGGATTATAAATAATTTGGATGCTCAGGGTTGCGCCACATCATCAGTCAACAGTCAACAGTCAACAGTCAACATTTACACAGTAAAGCCGCCTGAATAGTAAATAATCCTATGTACGCGCATGTACTGTACACACGATTTTTGCTCCACTGAGATGTTGCCACGTCATCGATCCATAGTTCATAAGAAATCTAGCCCTATAAGATTGTGCCACATCATCAGTCAATGCCACGTCATTGGTCAATGCCACGTAAGCAGTTAATGCCACATAATTCGTCCAATCAAATACTGCCACGTCATAGGTAGTTGCCATATCATCGGTCCGTATATATGAACAGTATCATAAACAGTATCGTACGTATGAACAGTATCGTACATATGAACAGTACGTATATGTGAACAGTGACTTTTTCCTTTAATGCTCTTCTTAAGGTTTTCGACCGTCCTGAGTCCAAATATGACGTCCGTTTTGCTGTCTGATCACTTGTTTATTGTGAAACAATTATGATGCCCTAAAATACATAAAATACATAATTATAATAAAATACATATAATTAAATAACAAAATATTTAAATAAATAAAAGTAGCAATGTTAGTGAGACTTAAAGTGTAAAATGATGATTTTCTCCTTTATAAATATACACTTTTTAACACTCAACAACTACAATAAGGTATTTGCTCCTATAACTCGACTCAAAACTATTAGAATTATCATTTCTTTAACTACTCAAAAAAAATGGAAGATTTTTCAAATAGATGTAAAGTTTGCTTTCTTAAATGTATTCCTCGAAGAAGAAGTTTATATCAAATGGTGTGTTTAGCTTAAGTTTCAAAAACTTAATTCACCTCTATCTTAGGTTGTCTAACTAGTATTTCAGTGTTCCTTCTTGCCACAATTATAGCACTTGAAATTTTTCTTACTTTTCGACTTGATCTACCATGGTTGTGACTTATACTGGGGCCATGTTTTGTTGATCTCCCTTTCGTCATTGATAGTACCTCAGCTTGTTGTGAACTCGCCAATCTGTCTTTCTTTTTTTTCACCTACTTTCCTTTTTTAACACGGGGTTGATAGATATATAGTTACTATTCACGTATACGAAAACTGATATATAAATAGTATTATATATTTATACTATTCACTTGTGAATAGTACTTCGACTTTAGAAAATATAGCTAGTAACTTTGATGTTACAATTAAAAATTAGTGGGTGAAGAAGGGCCATAGCTAAAACAAATTAGAAGAAAAATAAACAATAAACACATACAAAGGATATTAGGAGTTATATGGTTTGACTTTTAACCTACGTATATGGGCAAAAAAAAAATAATTTTACTAGGGAAAAAGGAGTTATAAGTATTGTGGTATTTTACCTTAATACCCAAAACCCCAATAAGCTCAAACTCTCAAATCACTAAGAATATAAGAGTAATAAAAATATTTAACTTTCTCTCACAAAATAGAGAAGACAAGCAGAAGAAAATAGGATATCATGAGGGGAAATAAAGCCTCTTATTTCTAGGCTTTATTTCCTATCCTTTTTTCTAATTAAAATAACATTATTAATATTTTATCATTTTTCTTTTTCAAAATTTTCAGCTTTTCTTCTTCTTTCTTGTCAAAATCATCGGCCTTCATTTTTCCTTCAAATTTTGCTGCATTTTTTCCATTTTTCTTCTTGCTTCAAATCTTGTGGCTTTAATTTTTGTGGTTTCTAGATGCCGCAGATATTTTTGACAATATTTAAGGTCTTATTCAATAATAATGATAATAATAACTATCATGTCATTAATGATGGGTAATAAACCCCACTTTGATTTAAAATAAGAAAAATTCTATAATACCATAATAAGAATTATAGTATCAATGTTGGAGTTATTGTGTACCATATGATTAAATCAACGACATACAATAATTATAATATAATAAAAATAAAAAAATTTCATTAATAAGTATTTATCTAAAAATAAATTTTAACCAATTAAAATTTAAAAAATTATAACATATTGCTATGAGAGGAGGTGGCATCTATGAAAGATGAAGAGCCATTGGATTCATAACAGCAGAATTCTCTACAAACTGCTCAGCAAATTCAAATTGGCTTTTCTAATTCAACTTCTTTTTAATGCTTTTTCATAAGAGTGTCAAGATGTGAAAAATTGACCATATAAATAATTGATTAGAGCATAAACGAACAAGTCCAAGTGGTTCAAACAAATAATTATTTTACCACTGAAGTTGTACTGTTGTTGGCTTAAAGGTTCAAGTAACTAGGCCAAACCTTCTTGTTGTAGTTAAATCTTGCACTAACTCAAATTTTTAATAGGAATAGAAAAACTACTGTAGACATAGATAAAATTTCATCTTATGATAAAAATACTTAATCTCTAATTTTTTTTCCATATATATTGTTTGGAATGGACTAATTAATTAAGATGTAGTTGTGATTTTATAGATTAGTGGCATTTCCACCAACATCATTTCACATAATTGTTTTTAAATTATTTCTTTTTGCATTGCATATTGGTAAGTTATTCATATGCGACTTTTATGATGGGTTATTATATATATATTTTTTTGGCCTCAAGTGGGGGCTTAAATCTAACTTTATGAATTTTAGAGTAATTTTGGGTTCTAAAATTTTGTAGATTACAAATTTCAATCCAATCCAATCCGCATAATGAGATTCAATCCAATTTCAATTCATACATCAGTGAATCTAATGCCGATGTGACTAAGGATAGCAAAAATTCTCACAGAGATGGGCTCCTCAGGAATTTTCCCTTTTGAGAGGATAAGGGATGATTTTATATTTGATTTCTTATTCGAAAAAGAGACAAGTCGATTTTTTCCCCAATTTCCTTTTTAGGGAACAAACATATATGAGCTAGAATCCTTATCCTCTCCCTAGTTCCATACTTATCCTTTTTAATTTTTAATTTTTATTTTATTTTTAGAATTGCTAATTATTTAAATAATAAAATATTAATTATTAGTATAAATAAACAAATGCCAAAATATTTTGACAAATATACTATGAAACTTTCGGGCTTAGCTAACCGATTTTGTTGTGAATTAGTATTTGATCAATTCTTATTCAAAAGGACTTAGCCTAAAACTTTTGTCTTAAACATTCATCTAATAAAAAAATAAAGAAAAAGGCTTCAGTTTGTTAATTCTTTTATTTTAATATGATTAAATTAAATTTAAAAGCTAAAAAATATATCAGTTATTCAGGGATCTCTTAATACTATTTGGGAAGGGGATAGGGATCCCATTAAGCAATTCTAATGAGATGGGAACATGTGCAAAATATCAAGCATAGGTATGTGGATGTTAGTCCCCTCCTCAATATGGATTGATTTATGGACTAAAATTTTTTAATTATATCCATTCATAATTTAATTAAATATCCAATCCACAATTGAATTAAATAAAAAAATATCTAATCAAAACTAATTTTGTTTATTTAGTACTTTTTATTTTATATTATTATTGGATATATTATATGGTGTCAATGTAATTACTTTTCAATTTATTAATTTATTAGTAAGTAGTAGTACCACATTTTTAAGTTTTATTTTTTAATCTAATAAATTGTTATTGTTTTTATACAAATTAATGTGGTCTAAATTCATTGATTGAATGAAATTATAAAATAATAAAAGTAAATAAAGTGAGCCAAGAGCTATTGAATATAACTAAATAAATTATATTATATTAGTTTGTAGAAAATAAATTTATACAAGAGTTTGTAATATTTCATTTTTTTCCCAAATCCATCATATATACTGCAAATGCCTATCTACTTTAGATAAATAATAATGCCTACCTACTTTAGATAAATAAAATTATGAATTAAGTTGTGAACATAGATACTATAAATCCATCATGAATACAATCAGTCAAATTCAAACTTGCTATAAATCTATTACTATCCTCTTAATCTAACCTATTTAAAATCATAAAATACACAAACAGGTTTTGAAAAACTGTCAAAAGGATGCTAATAGTCCAACATTCTTGTTAATTTTACACTAGATTTGGGTTGAGCCAACCAAACGAAATTAATGAATCTAAATAATGATTAAGTATTAAATAAGACAAAACATAAACAAATCACACAAAGAAATAGTAGATTGAAGAAAAAGGGTGTAAAATAATATTGGAGGGGTAAATTGATCATTAGATTTGTAACAAAAAAATTAGAACATAGAAAAACGAAGCAGAACTTATAAATTGACATTAAATGTGAAATAGAACAAAATATTTATAAATCACATATAGGACTAGTAAATTAAAGGAAAAAGTAGTAAATCAATGCTGGAATAGTAAATTGGAATAAGAAATTATAAATGGAAAAAAAACCTAGAAAAATGACATAAAACTTATATATTGACATTAAGTATGAAAGGAAATAAAAATTTGTAAACTACACATAGGACTAGTAAATTAATGAAAAATATGGTAAATTAATGCTTGAGTAGTAAATTAGAGTAAAGAATTATAAATAAAAGAAAAACTTAGAGAAATAACATAAAACTTGTAAATTAACAATAAAGATGAAATGAAACAAAATCTTTGCAAACCACATATTGTATTGAAGGAAAAAAGGATAGATTAATGTTGGAGTAGTAAATTGATTCAAGAAATTCTAAACAAAATAAAAGCTTAGATAAATGGCTTAAAACTTGTAAATTCACATTAAGTGTGAAATGAAATAAAAAATTTATAAGCCACACATAGGATTAGCAAATCGAAGGAAAAATGAGTAAATTATTGTTGGAGTAGTAAATAAGAACAAAAAACTATAAATAAAATAAAAACTTAGAGAAATGACATAAAAATTATAAATTAACATTAAGTGTGAAATGACACAAAAAATTTGTATGCCACACGTAGGATTAACAAATTGAAGGAAAAAGGAGTAAATTAATATTGGAGTAGTAAATAAAAATAAAAAATTATAAATAAAACAAAAATTTAGATAAACGACATAAAAATTGTAAATTAACATTAAGTGTGAAATGAAGGAAAAAAAATTGTCAATCACTCATAGGACTAGTAAATTAATGGAAAAAGGGTTAAAATAATGTGGGATGGTAAATTGGATGAAGAAATTATAAATAAAACAAAAACTTGAAAAACATGACACAAAAATTATAAATTAAGTGTGAAACAAAACAAAAAATTTGTAAATCATACATAGGGCTAGAAAATTGATAGATAAATAGATAAATTAATGCTGGAGTTGTAAATTAGACTAGAAAATTGCAAACAAAAAAAAACTTAAAAAAATAATGTAAAACTGGTAAATTAACATTAAATATGAAATGAAATAAAAAATTTATAAACCACACATAGAATTAGAAATTACTAAAATATCTATATTTAGTTAGATCTTTTTTTTTTTGAGGAATTTGCACTATGTATGTCAAGAAAGTGGCTTAATTCTACAGATATGACATTATATTGGAATGACGGGAAATAAATTAAACAAATAACTGTTAAATTGAAGTACTCACGTATCTGGATCCTCATTAATATGCACCTTGAGCTTAATTTTTCTTATTAGTACCAATTTAATCATGAGGGGAATATCGATTTCTCATGAACCACGCTCTAATTAATACGATGCTAAGGGCTTATCATGCTAAACAGTAATAACTTTATCAACGAAAAGTCAAAACACTCACAGAAATTAAAGAGAAAGTGAGAATAAATTTACTAAATTTAGCTATGGAATATGTTGAGACTTCTTTAACCCAAACTTGAAAGAAAATTAGCTACTTATATTTGAACTAAAATTGAAATGGAAATTTTGATAAAACATATAGAAAATACAAGATAGAGAAGGAATTACAAAAAATAGAGCTCAAAAATAAATTTAGAGTGTCAAATTAAGGAGAGAAGCCTTCATTTTATAGATACAGTAAGTAAATTATAGTCATCAGATTAAAACAATTTAAACACTCGAGATTGCGCCACATGACACATTCTAATTGAATTGAACACATTATTGTTGAGTGTTAGAAAATGTATATTTATAAAGGAGAAAATCATCATTTTACACTTTAAGTTTCATTAACCTCCTTACTTTTATATATTTAAGTCTCTTGTGAGTTTAATTATGTGTATTTTATTATAATTGTATTTTATGCATTTTAAGGATACCATGATCATTTCACAATAAACAAGATATCGAATGACAAAATGAACGACAAATATGAATTCAGAACGGTCAAAAACTTTAGGAAGAGTATAAAAGTATAAATGTTACTATTCACATATACGATATTGTTCATGGTACTATTCATGACACTGTTTATATATACTATCGATGATATGGCATTGACCGATGATGTGGCATCGACCAATGACGTGGCAGCATTTGATTGGAGGAACGATGTGGCGTTGAGTGATGACGTGACTTGACTGGTGATGTGTCACAATCTTATTGGATAAAAATATTTTATACACTGTTGACCGATGAGGTAGTAGCATGTTAGTAGATCAGAAAAACGTACGTACGGTAAATGCATATATGTGGGATAATAACCTTGATGATGTGTTCAAACCAATCAGAACTTACCACGTGGCGTAATCCTGTGCATCCAAATTATTTTAATCTGATGGCTATGATTTACTCGCTGTATCTATAAAAGGAAAGCTCTCTTTGCCTAATTTGACACCCCTAAATTTATTTTTGAGCTCGATTCTCTCTAATTCCTTCTCCATCTTGTATTTTTTATGTATTTTAGTAAAATTTTCATTTTACCCTTAATTCAAATATGAGTAGCTAATTTTCTTTCAACCTTGGGTTGAAGGTGAAGTCACAACATGTTTCATGCGCTTAATTGATAAATTTAGTTTCTCTTCCCCTCTAATTTCTGTGGATATTTTGACTTTTCGTTGACAGATAGTAATAACACAGTTATTACTGTTTGACACGATAAGCGCTTAATACTATATTAATTAGAGCGTGATTCATGAGGAGTGGATTTTTTCCTCATGATTTAATTGATATTAATAAGGATTATTAAGCCCTGATGTATGTTGATGCAGATTCAGATACTCAAGTGTTTTATTATAATAGTTGCTACTCTAATTTATTTTTGTCATTCTAACTTTTATTTTAAGATAGATTAAATTAATTTCACCACAATTCAACCACTAATTTAGAAAATTAATTCAACACACAATTAAAATTCATTTTCTCGTGGGATCGATACTTATCACTATTAATCTACTGTGCAATAGATTCGTGCACTTGCAAGTTTAATAAAATTTGCACAACAAGTATTTGGCGTCGTTGCTAGAGAAGTAAGTTATTTTAATTTGTTGAATTAATTTTTTTCTTGTAATTTAATTATGTAATTTATATTTCTTTAAATTTATGTAGTTTAATTTCAAGTTATTTTCTTCGGTAATTTTTTTCGTTTTATCTTGTTAATTTATTTTAATTAATTGGTATAATTAATTTGTTGAGTAATTTTTTTATTGTTTTCTTTTAAAATTGTTATTAAAAAATTAAATAAAAAAATAAAAAAGTGAATCCATAATTCCTATAATTAATTTCTTTTTTCTCTTTTAAAATTATTAAAAATTAAAAAAATTAAAAATTAAAAAAAGTGAATCTGTAATTTAATTTTTATAATTTAAATTTCTTTACATTTCAATAATTCAATTTCTTTGTAATTTCTTTAAATCTCTATAATTTAATTTCTAAGTTATTTTTCTTCGTAATTTTTTGTTTAATTTGTTAATTTATTAATTCATAGATTTAATTTTTTAAGTAATTTTTTTAGTTGTTTTCTTTTATAATTTTAATTTTTAGTGTTCTTTTTTTGTATTGTTTTTTCTTAAAAATATTCTATAATTTAACTTTTGTCTGTAATTCAATTTCTTTGTAATTTCTTTAAATTCTAAAATTAAATTTTTATTTTACTTTTCTTTGTAATTTTTTTTGTTTATCTTGTAATTTATTTCAATTTAGTTAATTAATTTCTTGTATTTTCTTTTAGTGTATGTTCATAGTAAAGTGATAACAATGTGATAAAGTTAGTATCATAAATTTTCCATCTTCTTTATTTTTATTAATTTTATTCTCACTTTTTTGTTTTATTTTTTATTAATTTTTTATATATGGTCGAAGGTCGCAATTATCTAAGCTTGAGCCTATAGATTTACAATTAAAAAAATGCTTCGCATATACAAACACATTGCATTTAAAGATAAAATTCAAATGGATTTGCAACAACTAGAACCATCACAAGAGAGGCCATTTAAGAACCATTTTAGTCCCTTAGCTAACTTGAGAATATCATGTATATGATACTCAAATGTAGTTATTAGGAATTTTGAATTAAAACCCAGTGTACTAAATTGTCTTCCAACATTTTATGGTCTAGAAAATGAGGATCCATATAATCATTTGAATAATTTTCATATTATTTATCAAACTTTTAGATATGAAAAATTTTCAGATGATGATGTTAAACTCAAACTATTCTCATTTTTTTTAAGGGTAGAGCTCGTTCATGATTTAATATATTGCTTGCTAATAGCATTATATCATGGAAATAAATAGTCACAAAATTTTTAAATAAATACTTCTCAGTTGATAAAATCAATTCTATTCGCAAGAAAATTTCAGAGTTCATCCAGAAAGAAGACAAGCAGTTTTTCGAAGCATAGGAGCCATTCAACGAGCTACTCTTGAAATGTCCACATCATGAATATGAAAAATGGCACCAATGTCAATACTTTTTGGAGGGATTATTGCCAAATGTGTAAGAATGGCTAATGGCAACAAGTGCAGAAGAACTAATGTCTAAAAGTGCATCAGAAATTTGAGATTTTTTCTAGCGACAAACGAGTAATTCCCAACAATGGAGTCAATCATTTAGAAACAATAAAAGAATTAAGGGAGTAAATGAGGTCCAGATTGCCGAGTCATGCTCAGGAATCAAAGAAGTCAAAGAAATGGTTGAAGGACTTACTCGACAAATCACATCTTTACTTGATGTTATAAAATAAATGTCATCTTATGCCAAGTTTTTTAAAGATCTTTGCATTAAAAAGAGAAACATTCATGTTCAAAAAAATGTATTTTTAACAAAAAATATTAGTTCTATACTCCAATACAAAATTCCTCTAAAATATAAGGACCCAGACTTCCCACTATCTCATGTAATATAGGAAACCACACAATTGAGAATGTTTTGCTAGACTTAGGAGTTATTGTTAATCTGTTACCTTACTCAGTGTTTGTGAAACTTGGATTGGGAGAATTACACCCAACTCTAGTGGTATTGTAGCTTGTAAACTTATCCAGGAAAATACCTCGTGGCATTGTAGAGGACGTGCTTATCCATGTAGATAAGTTTTATTTTCCTGTTGGTTTCATTGTAATTGACACTTAACTAGTGTAGGATTCAAGAAAGCACATCCCCATTATCTTCGGCCATCTATTCTTGACAACTGCCGATCTTCACATTCAATGTAGGATTGGAAACATATAGTTGTCCTTTGACAATATGACCATGGAGCTAAATATTCTCAACATTGCCAAACAACCTCACAATGCATATGATGAAATTATAGATGTGGATTTAATTGATGAATTAGTTGATTATAATTTTCCTTTAAACTTTAGTGATGACCATTTACTATTATGTTTAACTCACTCTAGTTTGGATTTTAATATTGACGGATGGATTGATGAGGTTAATGCTTTATTAGATTTATCGTCATGCATGGACATTGATAAAAGGAATACAAGGATAGAGCAATTGCCAACATCAAGAGAAAATCTCATCCCATCATCAGAATCACTACCAAATATTAAGCTCAAATTTTCACCTGACTCTTTGAATTCTACATTCTTGGGAGAAGAAAAAACATTGACAGAAATCATCTTATCCTCCCCAGTGACAAACAAAACAATACAGACATTATTGACCCCATCTTTGGTTAAAAAAGGAGGATACAATTGGTAAAACCAGAGGAGATTTATAATAATAAAAATGATAAGGACTACAAAAAGCGAATGAAAATATTTCATGATAAGCGGAGCATGAGAAAATCTTTCATACTAGGTCAAAAAAAAATTTTATTCAATTCTTAATGACACATTTCTCCAAGTAAGTTACTCTCTCAATGGTATGGTCTATATATTGATCATACAGTTTTTTCACATAAAGCCATTAAATTTATGAATCCAAGGAACGGTGCAATTTTTAAAGTTAATGGTAAAAAAAGTAAAGTCATATCACGAATACTAACCATGTAGAGAAAACAGTGCAAAATATTTAAGTGACTTGATTTTTTTTTCTCTGTTTCCTTTTGGTGATTTAAAGTTTTCTTTTTTAAGTGTGTTTGTTTAATAATTAAGTTTTCTCTTATCATTTTTCCTCATAAATATCTCAACTAAAAAGCGTCTCTTTAGTATTTTTAAATAATTTTGACGTATACAATCTCATCTCAGAGGTTAAATATGATTTTGTAAAACAAATCGTATTTAGAAGCTACAATCGCCAAAGTCAGTAGCTAATGTTAAGGATTTAAAAAGAGTTCTCAAAGAACTTGAGAGAGGCATCTACAGCATCTAATTACAACTTGAGGTAAATTCAATAAGAGAACGGTGGTAAGTTAATATTTTTTATTATTGTGTGTTATTTTTTATTTACGTTTACGTGTGTTGTGTTTTTGGTACATTTTTTTCTTTTGTTGGTGTGTTATCATTTTTTACCCTGGTTAAGTGGCAGATAACGGTATTTCATAATAATCAACATTGGTTACTTTAGTTTTCTATAATAACTTATATTCTAAGTTAAAGGCATGGACAGAGACACGATCTTAGAAAGCTTCACAAGCGATTTCTATTACTTTCTTAGAATTCTCTCTTCACCATTTATAAAGCTCAGTCCTAACGTATGTGATTGCTTACGAAGAATCATATCCCTACTGACATCTAATGGATAATCGAAGGCAAAGTGCAATTGGCAGGTGAGTTGCCTCCTAAATTTATTGCATACATGCTTGGTTGTGGTAAAGGAAATTATTAAAGAAAATGAAGAGCTCAGAAGCTCTCTAATATTTGTCATAAGTGTGCCAGAATGAGATGTAATAAAAAGCCATATTCCTTAGGAATGGTGTCTGATAATAGGAAAGATAAGATTCAATTCATTAGGGATGACTTGAATCAAGAATCATTGAATAATATCTTTTTGTTTCTTGAAATGCATCCCAGTGGATACGTACAAAACATAATACTCCAGTTATAGCCTTTATTTTAGAAAGAATGTGTAAAATATAGTCTCAGGAATCTAACTATAAACGACCCTATTTGCTAGTTTATAAGAAAACTGGTTGAGAAGCTTATCCTTAACCTATAAAGGGCATTCAAACTATTTCTGGACATAAAACCAGTGGAAGATATGAGCCACAGTCGCAATTACTTGTAAATATCTTTTTATTTGAATATCATTTTATTTCACTATTGTTTGATCACTTATATTTTTGTCTTTAATAATTTCATGCTATTATTATTTATTTTGTCTTTTTACTATTTTCTTTTTTACTCTCGAACCATGTGTTTCACGAGTTATTTGATATAGACATGCTACCTCATTTATAGCTGTGAACCATTAACACCAAAATTATTAAATATGACTTTTTTTGTTAAGGCACTCACAAATTATTTTTTAGAAGTATCCAATGGCAGCTACTCCTAATAACCAAATCAAAAACATTTTTATGCTCTCTAAATTTAACTATAGCAAATATAAAGAATTTATTAAGGCAGTCGTAGATCTTGGTCGAAGCATAGCAGCTCAGAAACTACACTTGGTTTATGGAGGAGATGACCGAGTGTTATCTAAACTGGTTTCAAAAGCCACTTATACCAGAGTAAGCCAAGTGTTAGGCATCATCCCAACAATCTTAAAATCTTTTAGCTATTTGTCTGACTCACCAACTGGAGAAGAGTTAGTCGTTTAAGATATGCAAGAGAGAATAACTGAAATGCTGAATTATAGACTAGAGCCATATCATAGGACTTTAGTGTTGGAGTGGCCAACTAATGATGGTAATAGTAACCGCAGTAAGAAGTGCAAATTAGATTTAACTTTTCACTTGTAAATATTTTCTCTGTGTTACAGCACTCATGTGATATCTTTTAATCTCTAATTTTTTCCTTTAAAATATTAAAGACAATGTTTTGTTCTAGTTGAGGAAAAGAAATAATTAATAATTATGGAATGTCCCAATCTTGGTGAAGTTTTTACTAATTTTTATTGTAGAAACTAATTATGGTTAACTTTTTACGTCGAAGATTGCTGAATATGGAGTGCAGTGACTCTAGAAACGCATCTTCTTAATTTGAAAGTTAAAAAAAAAATTTCAATCATTTTTTTAAGATTTATTTTGAGTGTGATTTTTTTAACTTCTTTTTAATTTCTCCATTATAAATATACACTTTTAAAATTTTGAGTTAAAGATGGCTGAATATGGAATGTCGTGATTCTAAAAATGCATCTTCTTAGTTTTATTTTTAACAAAAAAATTTTAAAAAATACTTTTGCAGTTTTTTTTTGACGTGATGACTTTAAAATTTTAGTATTTATATTATCCTTGGTCTTCAGTTTTGTTACACTGTGTTTGCTACTCTACATATTGATGTCGAAGATAAAAATATGAGTCGCTTAAAGGAATATACATGTCATAATAAATTCTAAGTGAGTTCTTGAACCTGTTATTTTCCTTGGAGAGTAATCCTTTTTGCCTATTCTTATACAGCTTAGTAGTTTATTATTTGATACACGATCTATAAATTTCTTTTGAGTCAACCTTCTTAAAAAAAGAGAAAAAAATTTTTGAGTTGTTACATCTGAAAGTTTATCTAACTAGTAAATATAAAAGATTAGTTAGTGCCTTAAACAATGATGGAAAGGCCATCTTTGACTCGTTTGAGCCTTTCTAGCCATACCTTTTGTGAAATATCCTTAGTTAACTCTTTTGAGCCTTAAAAAAAATTATTATTCTTTTCTTTGTTAATTTATCATCTCGACCCAACTCTGATATAAAATATTACTCAATGTCATACAAGTTCTATCACTGATTCGTGTTTGAGAAAAATATAAATAATTATTTTGTTCAATAAAATTGTGCCTTAGTAAAAAAAAAGAAGAAAAAAAGAAAAAAAAGAGAGAAAAAATTCAAATATATATATTAGTTAAAAAAAGAAAAAAAAGAGATGTACCTTGTAATCTTTGAAAAAAAAACTCTACTTTTTTTCAAACATGTATTGTGTTTTTCTTTTCCTATTTTCCTATCTTTATTCATCATGTCCCTAGCCTACGTAACGTCCTAATAAAAGTATTTCTTGATTTTAGAAAATTATAGTTTAAAGTAGAAACTAGTTATATGTACTATAAAGATATAGTGATGTATAAAAAAGGAAATAAATAAATAAATATATTAGTTTGACTCACATTTTGGCTTGAGATCGTATTATTTCTAAGCTGTAGGTACATTTATTGCATTTTGGTGAGAGTTTGTGATATTACTTTAATATTTTCTCTCAATTTATCATTTATGGGAGTGACTATTGTTATTGGATTTAATTCTTTTTGTGATAGTGTCACTACTAGTGAGATTTTGGGATATTAACATGTCATTCTTGAAAGCAGCTTAATTACAGTAGCTGTGCAAAGTCTATTGGATTGATTCGTGTCGATGGTTGATTTGGAAGTAATATTTCTTAAAGACTAGAAATAATGCTTATACTTTTATTTAATTGTCATCATAAGTTCAATTAAATAAATATGATGGTTAAAAAAAAAGGGTTTGGGCTTAAATTTGTTTTCGCTTAATTTACTAGAAACTAGTAATAAGCTGATTAAGGGTGTGTTGAGTGTTAAAAAATGTATATTTATAAAGGAGAAAATCATCAATTTATGTTTCAAGTTCCATTAACTTCCTTATTTTTATGTATTTAAGTCTCTTCTGAATTTCATTATATGAATTTTATTATAATTAAGTATTTTATGTATTTTAGGAACACTATAGTTATTTCACAATAAACGAGATATCAGATGATAAAACGGACGACAAATCTAAACTTAGAACGATCAAAAATCTTAGGAAGAGTATAAAAGTATAAATGTCACTGTTTAAATATACGGTACTGTTCATGATACTATTCATAACATTGTTCATATATACCAACCGATGACGTGACTTTGATCGATGAAGTGGACCGAACAATGACATGGCAACATTTGATTGGAGGAATGATGTGGTATTGACTGAGGACATGGCTTTACTGATGACGTGTCATAATCTTATTGGAAAAAAATATTTATGCACTGTTGACTAATGACGTGGTAGTATGTTAGCCTTGATGATGTGTTCAAACCAATAGGAGCTTGCCATGTGGCGTAATCTTGTGCATCCAAATTATTTTAATCTGATAGCCATGATTTAATCGTTATATCTATAAAAGGAGGGCTCCCCCCTAATTTGACATCCTGAATTTGTTTTTGAGCTCTATTCTCTCTAATTCCTTTTCTATCTTATATTTTTTTATGTATTTTTATAAAATTCTCATTTTACCCTTAGTCAAATATGAGTAACTAATTTTCTTTCAAGCTTAGATTGAAAGTGAAGTCTCAACATTCCATGGGCTTAATTGATAAATTTAGTTTCTCTTCCTCTCTAATTTCTGTAGATGCTTTGACTTTTCCTCGATAGATAGTAATAACACAATTATTACTGTTTAGCATGATAAGCCCTTAGCGCTATATTAATTAGAGCGTGGTTCATGAAGAGTAGATTTTCCCCTTATGATTTAATTGGTATTAATAAGGAATATTGAGCCTTAGTGCATGTTAATGCGGATCCAGATACCCAGGTGCTTTATAATAATAGTTGCTACTTTAATTTACTTCTGTCATTCTAACTTTAATTTTAAGATAAATTAAATTAATTTCAGCATAATTCAACCACTCATTTAGAAAATTAATTCAACACATAATTAAAATCCACCTCCTCCTAGCATTGACACTCGTTACCATTAATCTATTCTACAATAGATTTGTGTACTTACAAGTTCAATAAAATTTGAACAACAATCATCAGGGCTATTATTCCGTGTATATGTATGTACTGTATGCACGTTTCTTCTAGTCCACTAACATTCCACCACGTCATCAGTCAATAATACATATACATTTTAGTCCAATAGAATTGTGACACATCATCGGTCAATTCCACATCATCCATCTAATCAAATATTGTCACAGCATCAGTCAGTGCTATGTCATCAATTAATGTTATGTCATCGGTCAATGGCATGTTATCATACAATATATATGAACAGTGTCATGAATAGTACCATAAACAGTGTCATGAATAGTACCATAAACAGTGTCGTACATATAAACATGCCGATTATGCTTTTATACTCCTCCTATCCTAAGATTTTCGACTGTTTTGAGTTTAAATTTGTTGTCCGTTTTGTCATTTAATTTCTCATTTATTGTGAAATAATCGTGATGCCCCTAAAATACATAAAATACATAAAATACTTAATTATAATAAAATACACATAAATACAATCATAAGAAACTTAAATACATAAAGCAAAAACTAAATCAAACTGTAAAATGACAATTTTCTCCTTTATAAATATACATTTTCTAACACTCAATAAACCCTCCAACTAGTAAGTCCCTAGCAAGCTAAGTAAAAACTAATTCAAACCCAAAACCTTTTTTCTTTTTAAACAATCGTGTTTATTTAATCAAACAAATGATAACAATCAAATAAAAGTATAAGTATTATCTCCAGTCTTTAAGAAATATCACCCTAAATTAACTATCTAAATGAATTAATCTAGTAAGTTTTGTTACAGCTATTGTAATGAAGCCCTTTTTGAGAATGACATGTCAATACTCTAAAATCTTATCGGCAGTGATACTCTCACAAATAAATTAAACCCAATAATAATAATCACCCTCATAAATGGTAAATTGAGAGAAAATAATAAAGAAATATCACACACTCTTACCAAGATGAAATAAATATACCCACAGTTTAGAAATAATATGATCTCAATTCAAAATATTTAGTTAGACCAATGTATTTATTATATATATATATATATATATATATATATATATATATTATACATCATTATATCTTTATACCCCATATAACTAGTTTTTACTTCTAACCATAGTCTTTCAAAATCAAGAAAGACTTTTATTAGAATGTAACATAGGCTAGGAATATAGTGAACAAATGAGGAAAAATAAGAAAAAATAAAATATATGTTTGAGAAAAAATTAATTTTTTTTTTGGGATTGCAAGATATATCTCACTTTTATTTCATTTTGAACTAAAATATTTCTATTTTTTGAATTTTTTCTTTTTTTTATGGCACAACATTATTAAACAAAATAATTGTTTACATTTTTCTCAAACATGAATAGATGATAGAACTTGTACAACATCAAGTAATATTCCATATCAAAGTTGGGTACAAGGAAAATATTTATTTTTAAAGTTAAAAAGGGTTAACTATGGATATTAACAAAAGGGATAAATAGAAAGGCTTAAACGAGTTAAATATGGCCTTTTCGTCATCTTTTAGGGTTCTAAATAATTTTTCATATATACTAGTTAGATAAACTTTCAGACATAGCAACACACATTTTTTTTCTTTTTTTTTAGAAGGTTGACTAAAAAAGAAATTTAGAAATTGTGTATAAAATAATAAACTGTTAAGTTGTATGAAAAATGGGCAAAAAGAGTTATTCTCTAAGAAAAATGACAAGCTTAAAAACTCACTTGGAATTTATTATGACATGTATATTCTTTCAAGTAACTCATATTTTTGTCTTTGACATCAACACAAAGATAATACAAAAATTAAAATTTAAAAGTCATCATATCATCTGATGTTAAAAGACCAATTTTGTTTAGAAAAACTAAAAAAATGTGCTTCTAGAGTTACTACACTCCACATTCAATTATCTTCGACCCAAAAATTAGAAAGCATATATTTATAAAGGAGAAATTGAAAATTAAAAAGATCACACTTAAAATGAAGCTTAATAATAAGAAAATGTTTGAATTTTTTTAAAGAAACTAAAAAGATGCATTTCTAAAGTCACTACACTCTATATTCAGTCATCTTCGACCAAAAAGTTAGCTAGGTTATTTTTTATAACAAAAATTAGTAAAAACTTTACCAAGATTAAAACATTCAACAATTATCAATTATTCCTTCCCACCAACTAGAACGAAAATTGTCCTCAATGTTTTAAAGAAAGAAATAGAGATTAGAAGATATCACATGGGTGCTGCAATATAGAAGAAAATATTTACTAACAAAGAGTTAGATTTAATTTATACTTCTTACTATGGCTACTGCTATTATGATTAGTTTACCACTTCAACACTAAGATTCTAAGATGTGGCTCTAGTCTATAAGCTTATAACAAATCAAGTAGCTCATTAGTAATGTGAGTAGAAATAAAGATTTGTTTTACTATGGAACGAATAAAATAGTTTTTGATTGCATGGTTAAGAAATGCAATAAAGCCATCATAAAAGTTATTGACATTTAACAAACTGAGGGATTTTTATGAATGTTTAGATGGGCCCAAGATGGTAATGTTATTAGTGCCTTTGGAGTTGCAAGACCTCTTGGTAGGAAAATAAAAGTGTCAACATGATTTAGCATTTCAGTTATTCTCTCTTACATACTTGAGACAACTAACTCTTTTCTAGTTGGTGAGTCAGACAAACAACTCAAAAGTTTGAGGGTTGTTGGGATGATACTTAGCACTTGACTCCCTCTGATATAAATGACTTTTGATACTAGTTCTGGTAACTCTCAATCACCCCTTTCATAAATCAAGTGTAATTGCTTAATTGCTATGCTTCTATCAAGATTTAAAGTTGTCTCAATAAATTCTTTATATTTGCCATAGTTAAACTTAGAGAGTACACAAATGTTCATGAATTGGTTATTATGAGTAGTTGTCAATGGGATACTTCAAAATTAATTAGTGAGTGTCGTAATAAAAAGTCATATTTAATGATATTGGTGATAATGGTTTACAACTGTAAATGAGGTAGTATATTTATGTTAAATAACATGTGAAGCACATGGCTTAAGAGTAAAAAATGAAATAGTAAAAAGAGAACACAAATAATGATAGCATGAAATTATTAAAGACCAAAATGCAATGATCAAACAATAGTGAATGGGATTGTACATGTCAAAATAGGATGTGTTTTACATAATCATATTTGCCTTCTGAGATGGGATTGTACATGTCAAAATTGTGTAAGAATGTTAAATAGAAGTGTTTAGTTGAGACACTTTATAATTAAAAATGATAAAAGGAAATGTAAGAGTTAAACAAAAACATTTATATAAAAATAATCAAAATAATCATAAGAAAAACAGAAAAGAAAATTAAATCATCAAAAAGTAAAAATCTTAATTCAAAATTAGTGGGTCACTCAAATTTATTTCGGTATTCTCTCTATATGGTTGGTACTCGAGATATAGCTTTGATCTTTAACTATTAACTTTAAAGGTGACACCATTCTTTGGATTTTTAATTTCAATTGCTCCATGTGAAAAAATAGTGTGAACAATAAAGAAGCCAGACTATTGGGAGTGTAACTTATCTAAGAATAAGTGCAAGCGAGAATTAAATAAAAGTATTTTCTAACCTGAGGTGGAAGATTTTCTTAAAATTTACTTATCGTGAAAAACTTTCATTATCTACTTGTAAATCTTGACATTTTCATATTTATCATTGCGAATTTCTTCAAGTTTTGCTAGCTAAAATCTTCGTTTTGAGCTAGTTTGCTGTATAACAAAATTGAATTTCTTAATGGCCCAGTACCATAATGCTCGAGTTCCACAGGTAGGTAGCAAGCTTTTCTATACACTAGCCTATAGGGTGACATCCCAATTAGGATCTTAAAAGCTGTTTTATATGCCCATAATGCATAATCAAATCGTAGTGACTAATCTTTTCTCTCTAGTCTTATTGTCTTTTTTAATATGTGCTTTATTTCTCGATTGGAGATCTCAACTTGACCACTAGTTTCCGAATAATATGGGGTCGCCACTTTGTGAATGATGGAATACTTTGTTAAAAGAGCTTTGAATGATTTATTACAAAAGTGGGCACTACTATCATTGATTATTGCTCAATGAAATTTGAAGCATGAAATAATGTTGCTTTTTAAAAACCCTATTACCACTTTGTAATCATTGGTTTCACATGGAATTACTTTTATCCATTTTGATACGTAGTCAACAGCAACCAATATGTATTGATAGCCAAAGAAAGAGGGAAAGGGTCCTATGAAATCAATACCCATACATAAAAAATATCAACTACTAAAATTCGATTTAGTGGCATCATATTCCTCCGAGTAATACTGTCCATTCATTGACACCTATCACATGAAAAACAAAACGTGTAAGCATTTGAAAATATTGTTGGCCAATAGAAAACACATTGTAAAATTTTAGTTGCTATTTTCTTAGTGCTAAAATGGCCTCCACAAGCTTGTTCATGGTAAAATGAAAGGACATTTTGAAATTCACTTTTTGGGACACATCATCTGATAATTTGATCTACATAATATTTGAACAAATAAGATTATCCCAAAAAAAAATTCTTTATTTCTGCAAAGAATTTGGTTTTGTTTTACTTAATCCAATGCTTTGAAAGTTAACCTATAATAAGGTAGTTAACTATATGAGCATGCTATGATAATACTTTTACACTCATCAATTATTTATCTGGGAATGATTTATTCAATGATAATGATTCTGTAATTGTGTTAAAATTAAGACAAAAAATATGGTTTGCCATAACAATAATTTTTTTTAAAGGCTCAAAAGGGTTAATTAAGAATATTTCCCAAACGGAATGGCTAGAAAGGTTTAAACGGGTCAAAGATAGTCTTTTCATCATCTTTTAGGGCTTTAAATAATCTTTTATATCTACTAGTTAGATAAACTTTCAGACGTAGTATCAAACAATTTTTTTTAGAAGGCCGACTTAAAAGAAATTTAGAGATTGTATATAAAATAATCAACTACTAAGCTGTATAAAGAATGGGCAGAAAATGTTATTCACCAAGAAAAATAGCAGGTTCAAGAACTCACTTGAAATTTATTATGACATGTATATTCTTTCAAACAACTCATATTTTGTCTTTGACATCAACATGTAGAGTAGCAAACATAGTGTAACAATACTCAAGATCTAAGATAATACAAATACTAAAATTTGAAAGTCATAATGTCAAAATATTACAAAATTTATTTACTTTTTTCTTAAAAAAACTAAAAAATACCTTTCTAAAATCACGACATTTCATATACAGACATCTTCAACTCAAAATTTTGAAAATGCATATTTATAAAGGAAAAGTTATTTTTAAAACTATTGTAAATTTTAAAAGTAATCATATATGTTTGATAATTCTTTATTCTTAAAATGCTGTAAGAATATAAATGACTAAAATTGATATTAAGTTGAATAAGTTTTAGTTGTACATTTATTAATACCTATATGCAATATTTTTATTATGTTCGTATAATAACTGATAGAAAAAATAATTTTTTTGTTAATTTTATTTTTTATCTAAATATAATTAATAATCATAATAATCTCCTTAAATTTAAATTTTTTCTTAATTAATGAGGATATTTTTTATTTTTATAAAATATATGAGGATATATATTAAATTATATTAAGTATACAATTGACTCTTAAATCAAATTTTAAAAGCTAGTCCCCCCACCATTTAATAAATTATAAACATAAATCAATTATAATTTTTTTGAAACTAAGAATTAAATAAATTTAAAAAATTTGAGCTACTAAAATATATTAAAAAATCTAATTTCAAATTAATTATAAAATTATAAAATTTTAAGTTTACTTTCATTAAAAAAAAATGAAACAAGCTTATTGCATGTTGCTTTGTCCCATGTGCCAAAAATTCTAAGTTTGGCTCAACCCACGTATGTGTCATGCCATGTCACGTGCTCTATCAAATTGTGTCATGGTGTGCCGTGCCTTGCTGTACAAACATGCACCATGCTTGTGTCGTGCCTTGTGCCATCCAGCCAATTGGCCACCTTTAATAAAGGACATCAAAACTTCGTTTTAACTACAATATCTATTGGATCTATTAACACAAAAAAATTGATTCTAATATTTTATGATAAATAGAAATGTAATATTAAAGTAGATTGAACAATATGTACATTTTAAAATAATTTCGACATTTAAAATTTTTTTAATGCTTTACATCTTATATTATATTAGAATAATTATATAAATTTAAATAATTTTAATTTTATATAAAATAATTTAAAATTATTAATACATGGAGATATTTTATTAATTGTAAAATGTATTTTACCCAAAGATTTTTAATAATCTTTATAATAAATATAAATATATTATTAAATAAATATAACAATTTATATTTTAAATATTCAAAGAATTGCAATGTTATTAATCTGCTAGACTAATTAAACTATTCAAATTATAGTTGTATTTATTAAAAAATTCTAAAGTCAATTTTCTTAGTTACTATCGACAGAGAATATTATAGTTAAAAGGGTGCTTAATGTTCTCTATTGAAAAACGTATGGATAATATTATAGTTAAAAGGGTGCTTAATGTTCTCTATTGAAAAACTTATGGGTTTATGTGATTATTTTTTCAAACCTTTTGATTATGAGTGTCCTTTTCCTTAAATTTATTAAAGTATCATAAAAAAACAGCAGTTCTTAATTGAGCCAATTTAAATTTTTATTAAGCTAATTTAGATTTTCACAATAAGTATTATTAGAAATACTATTGATGCTTGTAAGTGGCAATTAAATTACTCTGTTACATGTAAAATTTTTATTATACATGTATGGACTAGAGTTTAGTAATTAGTACAAAATTGTATAATTCAATTTTTTCGTTCGAAAAAGAAACTTTTTTCATTAATTTCAATTGCTAAAATTTATGAAGCTAAAACTATTAAATTATTTAAAAACCCGTGAGCGGAAGTATATTCAGAATTTTGCAAACTATAGGGACATAATAGACTATTAAATCAAATTGCGGCGATGTAAAGGACATTTACCCTATTACTGATGACGCTCTATAAAAAGGGGAAAAAAAATTCACGTACATTTGGGGGGGGGGGGGGGATCTATTCTGACTGCTACCTGCCTCCCTTTTAAATAGAAATAACAAAATATTAATTTTATCATCCTTCCTCATTAAAATATTCCTCTATTGAAATTAATTTTGGTAACTATTACAAACTTTTATTTAAAATATAAATTTTTTTCATTTAATTCAACTATTCAAATTTATTAAAGTAAAACTATCAAATTAGTTAAAAAAGAAAAAAGAAAAAACCGAGAGGGCAAATGCATCGAGACATTTCGCAGACCATTGGGATGTAATAGACTATTAAACCAAATTGTAGGGACGTAAAGGACATTTACCGTATTATTGGTGACGCAGCATAAAAAGATAAAACCCATGTGCTTTGAAAAATATTGTACTCTGACTGCCACCCACCTCATAAACCAATTATAAATAGAAATAACAAAATATTAATTTTATCATCATTCTCCATTAAATATTCCTCTATTGAAATAATTTCCTCTTGTATAAGAAAATGGGCTTTAAGATTTTCCTTCTTTTAGCTGTTGTAGTGTCTATTGTTCTTGTTTCTTCTTCGGAGGCGGCAGCTAGAAACCTTGCTGAGACTGTCACCAACATGCGGAAAGGTGGGCCTCTTGGTTAATTTCTGTACTTTTTTATATTGCTCTCTTCCTAATAAACAGTTAATTAAACTAATTTCTTTTCCCCATAAATAATCTGTTTGGAAACATCTGCTGATACATGGTGAAAAATTGCCTACACAATACGATTTTGTATATAATGCCCTATCCATAATAAGCTGATAAAATATTAACCATATGATGATATGTTGTTTTCTGTTCTTCTTTTGATAAATATTGCCTTGTCCCGTATAGATGTTGATTTAAAACATAATTAATGAAATGAATATTTATAATCATTAAGCATGTTGTCATTCATACATGTGCAGCTAAGGCGGACATAGAGATAAATGGAGTTGATGATGCCACATACGGAAAAATTCGTCGTGGGCTTGATGGTGGTTGCCCCTACAACAGTGCGGACGGGTGTTAGTGAAAAGGATCATGATTCTCTTCTGATATGGTATTGGATTGAGAAAATAATGAAGTGCTGATCAGTAATTAATAAATTAAAAAAAAGGTTAAGTGTTATTCATACGTTATCACTAAATGACAGGAAGTTTTTAAAAACTCAGTGAAATTCATATTAGGAGAGAATCTTATTCCGCTATTGTAAGGCTTGAATGTTATAGAATGTTTGTTAATTTGTTATCTTGTACCAATGAATCTATGATCCTTGAATTAAATTATGCACCAGCAATGAGGATGACTTATTAGTTCTGGATCAAATGAACTCAATCTAAAACCACCAGGATCTCACTAAACTCTCTGAATTGATCACTTAGAAATAACAGATCACACGCACCTCACAAAGAATCAAAATAGCAACAAAAAGAACAGAGGCATAATTCAAGTAGTTCAGCTTGGAGATAGCCTATATCCGCTGAAGAACAAAGCATCAATCTTATTTTACTCCCAGAGATCAAGTTACAAGTCCGTAGAAGATGATCTTAGCTTTCAATACAATGAATTCACAGCTTATAAGGCCAAATGTATTGATCTATAAGACCCTAGAAATATCACAAGCAAACAGCGTGGTTTGGGTTTGTTACAACTGCCTAGAATTTTTCCCTTTTTGTAACGGACTATTACGGCCTTGAAACACATGCTGCTCTCGTGCTGTTAATAAGTAAAGCCAAAACAACTTGCAGGCTAGCTGTTTTTAAAGCTTATATGATGAGAACCTCACATGACAAATGCATTCTTCAGTTATGAGTTTAGCTAACAATTTGTAATTTTAACTTGCTTCACTTCTAATTCACCTGATATGTTACTTTAGCTTAAACTGACAAGTCATACACAAATTAGTGCTTGAAATGATAAAACGACACTTCCTGGGATTTAGTACTTTTCTACTAGGGTTTGAGTGGAATACTACATGTGTATATATATATATATATATATATAGTATTTCACATGTTAAGATAAGAAGAAGACATATTGCATTTTATATTAGAGAAGTGGCTAACATAGAACACAAAAAGAAACCCTATTTGGCCGCATATGATATTTCATATCCCTGTGATGTTTTAATCTTCTTCATGTCAGGTATTCTTCATATGAAGTCTTTCATTAGACATTCAATATGACTAATTTGTCATGTTCGAGATGAAATTATCATTTGTTATATTGAGAGGATTTCAAAGAAGCAACAAACACAATTGAAGACGAGTGGTGTTCCCTAAGCAAAGTCAATTAAGTTAGATTCAGTAAGGTGGCGACAAGAGTAAGGGGAAGTATGAAATTGTGTAAGAAGCCAATAGGTTATAATATTTTTATTACTTAATTAATTGCTTAATCTCTAGGCTTGGCCCTTGGATGTAGGATTGTGATTCGAACCACCTAAAAATTCTCTATATGCTTTACTTTCTACTATTTATTGTTTATAGCATATATGGTAGATTTAGGGTGAATACGCCTCCTTTTTCAATTAGATTTTGTAAATCTTATATTAGTATATTTCCTTAGCTTTCATATTTAGTAGCTTTCATAATAATAAGGATTTCTATTTAAAAAATAAGTAATTTTCTCTTTTGGGACTAAACTTATTTAAGGAGGAATGCAACTAGTAGAAGGAAAGGAATAATTCTCCTATAAAAAAATAATCACTCTATAAAAGGGGTTAGGTTTACTTATTTATATAACATAATAATTAGTTTGTCAGTAAGTAGATAGTTTCTAATATGAAAGAAACAATAAGTCTATTGAGAGATTGTGTTAATGAAATTTCAGGTGTGAGAAAAAAATATTAAAGTGATTGTAATAATTTTTACGTAGTAGATTTTTCCCTCGTTATCCTTAGCTGCTATTGTTTTTCTCTAGTATAGAAGTTTTTTACATAAATTATGATGTTGAGTGATTCATTTATTCTTCATTTATTATTTGCTTGATATTTTTACTTTTAAGATCATGGATGAAATTAAAATTTCCTGACAATAAGACTTAAATTGAAACTAAAATTGAGGTTTATGAGATAAATTAAGGGATTTAAATATCATCTACTCCATATTAAAAAAAGGATGAATAATTAATTTATTTTTCCACATCAGCCCTTTCATTATATGCGTTTTAGCTTCAACGAATCTACAAAGAACAAACCGTCACAGCACTACTGCAATTTTCCAGCATCAGTGCAATTGCCAAGAATTTTCATGAGACGTATAAGAAATGAAATAATTTATATGTTAAAAATTATTTTAACGATATGAGTCTTCTTAACAGATTTTATTGTTAATATTATTTTTGCATTATTAAAAAAATATTATTTCAGTTATTATGTATATTCAAAGGAAATAATAATAATAATAATAAAATAATTTTTTTAAATCATTTTTTGAACTTTAAGGACCTACCTTTACATTTAACCAAACTAAATTATGCCAATATAAGTATCCCTTTCTTTTCTTTTCTTTTATTTTTTTTTTTCTGTGACTTCTTGTTAATCTATCAAAGCTCTCCCTCAACGAGAAAAGTCTACTACAGCGATATCGATAAGACCGCATTAAATAAATATTGATTGTTGAAATTTCGTTGGCTTTAAAGTCCAAAAAATAAATAATGTTTGAAAATTTGGAAAGTTATGCGGACGAGCTTGACAATTCAAGACAAAGAAATTCCTAATGTTGAAGATTCGTTCAATTTGACTGATACTAATTAGGATTCACAAAACCAAGACACTGGCCTCAAGCCTATGGAGGAAAAAGTAGCGTTCGTTAATAATGGAGTGTACTTCCATCGTTAAGGTCGGATACTGACATATTGTCCCAGCTTAGAATTGATCTCTCTATTTTTCTCTCACTATTTTATATATTAAAAACTAACATTGTTAGAAAAATAGTCTTTATTGATATATAATTTATAATACTTTATTAAAAAGTATCAATATTTTCATACATATGAATTATTTTTCATATTTAACATATATGTATCATAAATTAATGATATTATAGTGTTTGAAAATTAAACATAAAAAATCTTTGATACTAAAATATGAATAATAAAAATAAAATAATTCTAATCGTGTATTAAATGAAATTCGAGCTGGGGACCTCTAATATCAAAGATTTAAGTTTAAGAAAAAAACCATTAGATTTTTTCTTAGTGAAACTAAGGTATTAGTAAAAGTAAATAAATTCAAATCTTGTTTCAAATTGTCATTGGAACCAAAGACCTTTCAAAGCCATAGCTTTTAGGTTTAAAATTACAACCGTTGTACTTTGTTACTTACACTAATAAATTAGTAAAACAATGTTTTTGTGATATGAAGAACCTAAAATATATTAAGCATGCTTGAGTGAAAATTTTAGTGGATTTTTGTTGAAATTTTACAAGTAAATTTATTATTTTCAGTTAGAAACAATATTGTTTCACTAAGAAAAATAAAAATAAATAAAATGTATTGTTTCATCCTAACCCTATGACCAAAATCAAAGATAATTTTTTCTAAGTCATTCACTCATCATTATTCACCTCTAGGTTCTTCTACTCTTTCAAAGCTAAGTAAACAAAACTCTAAAATCTTATCCCCCATCATTGATACTGCACACTCTAATCAAACTCCACGTTAATCCCAAACAAGCCTAAAGCAAACCAATTTCTTTCTATCATGAATTGGTTCTCTCTCTCTCTCCATTGCTATAAAGGTGACATTTATTTATTTTCAATTATTATGTTTCAAATTTATAGCGCCTATTTTGCTCATGCATGTTGTTTGGTTGGGTTTAATTATAGAATGGGTTCTTGATTGTTCATAATTTCAAATAAGGGAAAACATAATAGAAAGATAAAGGCAATTGAAATTGCGCTATTGTACCAAAGTTTTTAATTAAGAGTGGTTTTATAAGTGCTTGATTCAAATTAGTTTTTTTTTCCTATCTTTCTTTATTTGCCATGCCACTCAACTTTGAATTTCATGCACACTTTCATTGGAATTGATGGATTACAATGTCAATAAATGCAGATTTGGGTTTTTCTCCTTTTCCTCATTTATCAATTTTGCATGATGCTTAACTTTGGCCCTAAATTGTTCTATTTAACTAGCCATTGATAAAGATACATGCACACTCAATTTCGGTTAATTCATCAATCCTTTTCCTATAATGCACTTGCTGGACTTAGTATAAATGCAATATCTCACCATGCAAACCCTTCAACAACAACAAGCATTGTCCTTAATTCTTTTTTTTTTAATGTAATTTTTCCTCTACAGCTCTAATTATGACGTAGTAATTAACAATATAATTAAATCATCAGTCATATATTAATGGGTACAATAGTTTTGGCAATTTTAGTGTCACAACCATATGCAACTTGTTTGTTTTTTTAATATTTTTGCATGATCTTTAAATTAATAAACTTTTTAAAGGGACCTTTTGTTTGTTGTATAGGAAGCTTTTTTTTTGCATTTTAATATTGAATTATTAACTTTCAACTAAAATGTTTAGTCCATTATTATTTTTTCTGTTATCTTACATGTTTCTTTCAATTGAGTAGTGTTGTGCAAATTTTATTGAACTCGTAAGCGCACAAATCTATTGTAGAATGGATTAATGGTGACGAGTGTCCATCCCACGAGGAGGTTGATTTTAATTATGTGCAAAATTAATTTTTTTTAATGGGTGAATAAATTTGTGGTGAAATTGATATAAACTATGCTTAAATTTAAATAACAATGGCAGAAATTAAATTAAACTGAAATCTATTGAAATGGCGTGCTTGGGTCTGAATCTGCATCAACATGCTCAATGGGCTAAATATTCCATATTAATACCAATTAAATTATAAGGGGGAATTCCACACCTCATGAACCACGCTTTAATAAATATGGTGCCAAGGGCTTATCGTGCCAAATAATAATAACATTGTACTAGGGTGCCGGTTTAACCAGGGCGATATCTAGACAAGATTATTATTATTTGTCGATGAAAAGTCAAAACAACCACAAATATTAGAGGGAAAGAGAAAGTAAATTTACCAAATTAAGCCCATGGGACATGTTGAGACTCTACCTTCAACCCAAACTTAAAAGGAAATTAGCTACTCATATTTTAACTAGGGATAAAAAGAAAATTTTATTAAAATAGAAAGAAACTACAAGAAAGAGAAGGAATTTCATAAATTTAAACTTAAAAATGAATTCAGAGGTGTCGTGAACAGTACCATAAATAGTACCGTATGCGCACGTCATTAGTCAACAGTTAACGTTTGAAAAGTAACGCCGTTTGAATAGTAAATAATCCCATATATGCGCATGTATCGTACACACGATTTTTACTCCACTGAGATACTGCCACGTCATCGATCCACAGTACATAAGAAATTTAGCCCAATAAGATCATGACACATCATCGGTCGATGCTACATCATCGGTCAACGCAACATAAGTAGTCAATACCACATAATTCGTCCAATCAGATGCTGCCATGTCATAGGTAGTTGTCACATCATCGGTCCGTATATATGAACAGTGTCGTGAACAGTACCATGAATAGTACCGTACCATGAACAGTACCGTATATGTGAACAGTAACTTTTCCTTTAATGTTCCTCTTAAGATTTTCGACCGTCCTTAGTCCAAATATGACGTTCGTTTTACTGTCTGATCACTCGTTCATTGTGAAAATATTGTGATGTCCCTAAAATACATAAAATACATAATTATAATAAAATACAAATAATTAAATAACAAAATACTTAAATAAATAAAAGTAGTAATGTTAATAAGACTAAAGTGTAAAATGACGATTTTCTCCTTTATAAATATATACTTTCTAACACTCAACACATCCCCCAACCAGCTTATTGCTAATCCCTAGCAAATAAAGAAAAGATAAAATTCAAAACCTTTTAAAAAAAAAACACACGTATTTATTCAATTAGATTAATGGTAGCAATCAAATAAAAGTACAAGCATTATCTCCAGTCTAAAGCAATATCATACACTCTCATCAACCATCCATATGCATCAGTCCAATAGACTTTTTGTAGCAATAGTAATCAGGCCACTTTCAAGAATGACATATCCAACCCCAAAATCTCATCGGTTGTAGTGACACTCTCACAAAGAAATTAATCCCAATAAAATTTTATCACTACAATGAATGGTAAATTAAGAGAAAATAATAAAGAAATATCATACACTCTCACCAAGATGAAAAAATATACCCATAGCTTAGAAATAATACGATCTCAAATAAAGTATTAGTCAACCCAATGTATTCATTTTTTTCTTTCTTTTCTTTTTTTTTTAGCACTACATCTTAATTGCCCATATAACTAGCTTTTATTTCAGACTATAGTTCTCTAAAATTAAGAAGGACTTTTATTAGGACGTAACGTAGGCTAGGGTCATGGCTAACAAAGAAAAGAATATAAGGAAACAAAATATATATGTTTGAGAAAAATTGAAGAATTGTTTTTAAAAAATTACATGATGCATTTTGCTTATTTATTGCTATTGTATATTTTTATTCTTTTTTTCTTATTTTTTGAAATTTTTTTTATACAGCACAACTTCACTGAATAATTATTTATCCTTTTTCTCAAACATGAATAGGTGAATGGAACTTGTATGATATCAGGTAATATTCCAAAATGGAGTGGATCAAGATGATAAGTTAATAAAGAAAGGCTTTCTTTTTTAAATAAAAGGCTCAAAAGGACTAACTATGGATATTACATAATAGGGATGGCTAGAAAGGCTCAAACAAGTCAAAAATTCCTATCGTCTTTTAGGACTATAAATGATTTTTCATCTCTACTAATTAGGTGGGCATTTAGATGCAGTAACTCGCACACTTTTTTTATTTTATTTTATTATTATTATTTATTTTTTTAAAGGGTTGACTCAAAGAAAATCTAGAGATCATGTATGAAATAATAAACTGCTAAGCTACATGAATAATGGACAAAAAAGGTTACTCTCTAAGAAAAATTAATAAGCTCAAAAACTCACTTGGAATTTATTATGACATGTGCATTCCTTCAAGCAACTCATATTTGTCCCCAACATCAACATGTAGAATAGCAAACATGGTGTAACATCACTCAAGACCAAAGATAATACAAATACTAAAATTTGAAAGTCATCATATCATCTAATATAAAAAAAACTCACACAATTTTTTTTAATAGAATTCTATACTCCCAACCTATTCTAAACATAAAAAGAAAACATACATGGAGAAAAATTAAAGAAAAATGAATTTTTTTCTTTTTTTTAAAAAGAAAATGTGTTTCTAGAGTCACTACACTCTATATTCAGCCATCTTCGACTTTAAAAACTTGAAAACATATATTTATAAAAGAGAAAAAAATTTAGAAAAAACACACAAAAAAATATATATATTTTTGCTAAGAAGATGCGTTTCCAGAGTTACTATACTCCATATTCAGCCATCTTCTACTCAAAAAGTTAGTCATGGTTAGTTCTACAATAAAAATTAGTAAAGACTTAACCATCATTCCACAACTGTCAACTATTCCCTCCCCCAACCAGAACGAAACATTGTCCTCAATGTTTAAAAGGAAAGAAGTAGAGTTTAGAAGACACCATCTAGGTGCTGTAACATAGAAAAAAATATTTACAAGTGGAGAGTTAAATCTAATTTGCACTTCTTATTGCAGCTACTGTTACCATAATTATTTGAACATTCCAACACAATGGCCCTGGGATCTGGCTCTGGTTGATAAGCTTATAACAGATCAAGTGGCGCATTAGTAGTGTGTGCACAAATAAAGATTTTTTTCACTAAGGAAGGAATGAAATAATTTTTTATTGCATGGTTAAGAAATGCAAGAAAGCTATCATAAAAGTTATTAACATTTAACAAACTAATGGGTTTCTGATGAATGTTCAGATGGGACCAAGATGCTAATGTCATTAGTGCCTCAAGAGTTGTAAGATCACCTAGAAGGAAAATAAAAGCATCGGCATAATTGAGCATTTCAGTTATTCATTCTTGCATACCTGAGATGAGTAACTCTTCTCCAGTTGGTGAATGAGACAAATAACCCAAAGGTTTTAGGATTTGAGGGATGATGCCTAACACTTGGCTCCCTCTAGCAAAAGCAGCTTCTGATACCATTTTGGATAACCCTCGGTCACCTTCTCCATACACCAAGTGCAATTTTCTCTCTGCTATTCTTAGACCAAGATCTATGGTTGCCTCCATGAACTTCTTATGTTTGCCATAATGAAACCTAGAAAGCACACAAATGTTCTTGAATTGTTTACTAGAAGTAGCTGCCATTAAAATACTGGTAAAAAATAACTTGTGAGTGCTCAGTAAAAAAAATTCGTATTTAAAGACCTTGGTGATAGTTGGTTACAGCTGCGTAAGAGACATTATGTCAATTAACGTGTAAGGCACATGGCTCAAAAGTCAAAAAGAAAATAGTAAAAGAAAAAAAAAGTAAATGAAATTATTAAAAATAATAATGTAAATAGTAAAATAACAGTGAAATAAAAGAACAGAGAGGTAAAATAATATTTATAGATAGTTGTGATTGTGGCTCACATCTTTCTCTGGTTTTACGTCCAGAAACGGCTTGAACGCCCTCTATGGGTCGAGGATAGGCTTCCCATCCAGTTTTCTTACAAATTGGCAAACAGGGTCTTTTATAGTCAGATTCCCAAGACTATAGTTTGCACATTTTTTTTGGAATAATAGACATAACTGGAGTATTACATTTTGGACGTATCCACTGGGATGCGTTTGAAGAGACAAAAGGATAACATCCAATGACTCCTTATTTAAGCCATCCCTAATGAATTAAATCTTATCTTCTCTGTTATGAGACACCATTCCTAAAGAACATGATTTTTATTGTATATCATTCTGGCACATTTATGACAAGCAACAAAAAGTCTTCGAGCTTATCATTTTCGTGCATAATTTCCTTTACCACAACCAGGCATGTATGCAATAAATTTAGGAGATAACTCACCTGCTAAGCAAACTTTTGCCTCGATTAACCAACGGATATCAGCAGGGATCATAAGCAATCGCATGCGTTCAGAGCGAACTTTATAAATAGTGAGGAGATCATTCTGAGAAAGTGAAGGAAATCACTTGTGAATTTTTTTTTAAATCTCGTATCTGTCCATACCTTCGTCTTAGAATATCAGTTATTATGGGAAACTGAAGTAACCGACTTGATTGTCATGGAGTACTGTTATCCGCCACTTGACCGGGGTTACAAACTTTAAACACACAAAGCAAAATAAAACACACAAACAAGAAAATAAATTACAACACATAAAATAAACTAAAATCGTCCTCTTATTAAATTTACCTCAAGCTTCAATTGGATGTTGTAGATGCCTCTCTCAATTTCTCTGAGATCTCTTTTTAAATCCTCAACATAGGCTACTAACTCTAGTGGTTATAGCTGCCAGATACGATGTGTCTTTACAAAATCATATCTGACCTCTGAGATGAGATTATATACGTCGAAACTATCTAAAAATGTTTAAGAGGAACTGTCTCATGATTAAAATGATAAGAAAAAACTTAACGGTTAAACAAACACACTTAAGCAAAAATAATTTCAAGAAAGAAAGAAAATAAAGAATATAAATAATCAAATCAACAAAAAGAAAAATCTTAATTTAAAATTGGTGAGTCACTCAAATTTATTTTGCTGTCCTCTCCATGTGGTTGGTATTCTAGATATGGCTTTAATCTTTGACCATTAACTTTGAAAGTGACACCATTTATTGCATCCTTAATTTCAATTGTCCCATGTGGAAAAACAGTATGATCAGTAGCTGGACCAGACCATCGAGATCGTAACTTACTTGGAGAAACGTGCCCTTGAGAATTGAATAAAAATACTTTCTGACCTAGTGTAAAAGATTTTCTAATGCTCCGCTTGTCACGGAGGATTTTCATTCGCTTTCTGTACTCTTTAGCATTTTTGACGTTATGAATCTCCTCTGGTTTTGCCAGTTGTATCCTTCTTTTTGAACCAAAAATGGGGTTAGTGATGTCTATATTCTTTTGTTTGTCATCAAGAGAGGATGAGATGATTTCTGATAATGTTTTTTCTTCTTCCAAGAATGTAGAATTCAGAGGGTCGAGTGAAGATTTAAGTTCAATCTTTGGTGGTGATTCTGATGATGAGATGATATTTTTTTTAAATGGTGCCAATTGCTCTATCCTTGTCTTCCATTTATCAATATCTATGCATAGCGATGAATCTAATAAGGCATTAACCTCATCAATCGATCTATCAATATTAAAATCTAAACCAAAGTGAGTTAAACATGTCAGTAAAAGGTCATCACTAAGGTTTAAAGGAAATGTGTGATCAATTAATTCATCAATTAAATCCACATCTATAATTTCATCATCAGTACTGTGAGGTTGTTTGACAATGTTAAAAATATTTAGTTCCATGGTCATATTGCCAAATGACAACTGCATATTTCCAGTCCTGCATTGAATGTGAGCATCAGTAGTAGCCAAAAATGGACGACCCAAGATAATGGGGACGTGTTTCCTTGAATCCTGCACTGGCTGAGTGTCAATTACAATAAAATCAATAGGAAAATAAAACTTATCTACCTGGATAAGCACGTCTTCTAGAATACCACGAGGTATTTTTATGGACCGATCTGTAAGCTGTAACACCACTGGAGTTGGGTGTAATTCTCCTAATCCAAGTTTCACAAATACAGAATAAGGCAACAGATTGACACTATCTCCTAAATCCAACAAAGCATTCTCAATTGTATGGTTCTCTATACTACATGAGATAGTGGGAGAGCCTGAATTTTTGCATTTTAAAGGCATTTTATGTTGGAGTATAGATCTAATATTTTCTGTTAAAAAGGCCTTTTTCTAAACATGAATACTTCTCTTTTTAGTACAAAGTTCTTTAAGAAACTTGGCATATGATGGCACTTGTTTTATGGCTTCAAGTAAAGAGATGTTAACATTTACCTATTTGAAGATTTTAAAAATCTCACCTGTGGATTTTTTTTCTTCTCTTTAGCTAACCTTTGAGGAAATGGAGCTTTAGGAACATATTCTCGTGGGTTGGTTTCCTTTTTCTCCTCTGATGATGATTCCTTAGTGTTTACAAGTACAATCTGAGTTGATTTTGGCATCTCTACTTTGTTGTCGACTTCTTTTCCTTTTCGCAAAGTCATCACTACTTTGACTTCTCTATGCTGCTGTAGTGAACTAGAACTTGCTTCATTCACTGCTTTAAGGATAGGCACTGATTGACTTGGAAATTTACCTTTTTCAATGGTCATGGCCAAAGTTTAAACTGAAGAGGCAAGTTGTCCTACCATTTCTCAAGGCTCGAAACAGATTGAGCTTGTGAGTTGAAGCTCGCTCTCATCTCATTTCGTAATTAATCAATGGTGCGGTTCTGCTGCTCGATTTTGAAGTTAGTCAGATTTTTTACATTTTGGAATGTATCCTCCCATGGTTTGGGTTAAGAATGGTTTGAATTTTGATTGTATGGTCTAAATGGTGGTTGAGAGGCTTGAGACATTTGACGAACTGGTTGCATTGGTGGAGGTAGAATTGATGATCCATTTTATTGGAATCCTTGAGACCATGAAAAATTGGGGTGGTCTCTCCATCCAGGATTATATGTGTTAGAGTAAAGATTGTAGTTTGGTAGTTTTCTCATGACACCTATGGCATTGGCTTGATCTGAATATGAGTCATGGTTATGTGGCTCTGTTGATTTAGCAGTCGTCAAAGATGCTATTTGTCGAGCAAGGCCTTCGACCATTTCTTTGACTTCTTTAATTCTTGAGCTTGACTGGCCAATGTTAACCTCATTCGCTCCCTTAATTCTCCTGGTATTTCTGAGTGATCGACTCCGTTGTTGAGAATTATCCGATTGCCGTTGGAAAAATTCTCAAATCTCTGATGTGCTTTTGGACATTAACTCTCCTCCACTGGTTGCCATTAGCCATTCTTGCTTATATGGCAATAATCCCTCCAAAAAGTATTGGCATCGGTGCCATTTCTCGTACCCATGATGTGGACACTTTAAGAGTAGCCCATTAAATCGCTCCCATGCTTCAAAAAACTACTCGTTGTCTCTTTGAGTAAACTCTAAAATTTCCCTGCGAATAGCATTGGTTTTATGAACTGGAAATATTTATTTAAAAATTTAGTTACCATTTGTTCCCATGATGTAATGTTATTAGTATGTAATGTATTAGACCATGAACAAGCTCTATCTTTTAATGAAAATGGAAATAATCTAAGTTTAACATCATTATCTGAAAAATTCGCATATTTAAAAGTTAGACAAATAGTATGAAAATCATTCAGATGATTATATGGGTCCTCATTTTCTAGGCCATAGAATATGGGGAGACAATTTAGCACACTGGGTTTTAATTCAAAACTCCTACCAGCTACATTTGGGTACCTTATGCATGATGTGCTCAAATTAGCTAAGGGACTAAAATAATCCTTAAATGGCCTCTCTTGTGGTTCTGGTTGCTGATTTTGTAAATCCATTTTAAATTTCTTTTGGAAAACAGTGTGTTTGTGCGTGCGAAGTATTTTTTCTAATTCAAGTTCTAAAGGTTCAAGATTAGGTGATAATGACTTTCGACCATGCATGCAAAGAACAAAATAAATGAAAATAAAACAAATAAAAATAAAGAAGAGAGAAAAATTACGATACTAACCTTATGATGTTGTTTCAATGAAAATATACTCAATAGCTATAATAAAAAAGAAATTACGTGAAATAAATATTAACTAAAATTAAAATAAATAACAAGAAAGATAACAAGATAAATTTAAAAAATTACAAAGAAAAATAATATGGAAATTAAATTATATAATTTAAAGAAGAGAGAAAGAAATAAAATTCTAATCAAATTTCCTTTTTTTTAATGAGGAAAAAATTATAAGAAAACAACTATATAAAAAAATAAATATTAAGAAAAAAACTAATTCTACGAATTAAAATGCTTACCTCCCCGGCAACGGCGCCAAAAACTTGTTGTGTAAATTTTATTGAACTCGCAAGCGCACGAATCTATTATAGAATAGATTAATGGTGACGAGTGTCGATCCCATGAGGAGGCTGATTTTAATTATGTGCAGAATTAATTTTCTTTAATGGATGAATGAATTTGTGGTGAAATTAATATAAACTATGCTTAAATTTAAATTACAATGGCAGGAATTAAATTAAACTGAAATCTATTGAAATGACATGCTTGGGTATTCGGATCTGCATCAACATGCTCCATTGGCTAAATATTCCATATTAATACCAATTAAATCATAAGGGGGGATTCCACACCTCATGAACCATGCTTCAATAAATATGGTGGCAAGAGTTTATCGTGCCAAATAATAATAACCTTGTACTAGGGTGCCGGTTTAACCAGGCCGGTATCTAGACAAGACTATTATTATTTGTCGACGAAAAGTCAAAACAACCAGAAATATTAGAGGGGAAGAGAGAGTAAATTTACCAAATTAAGCACATGGGATATGTTGAGACTTCACCTTCAACCCAAGTTTAAAAGGAAATTAGTTACTCATATTTTAACTAGGGATAAAAAGGAAATTTTATTAAAATACAAAGTTCGAACACTCAGGATTGCGCCACGTCATTAGTCAACAGTTAACAGTCAACAGTCAACGTTTAAATAGTAATGTTGTTTGAATAGTAAATAATCCCATATATGCGCATGTATCGTACACACGATTTTTGCTCCATTGAGATACTATCACGTCATCGATCCACAGTACATAAGAAATTTAGCCCAATAAGATCATGACACATCATCGGTCGATGCCACATCATTGGTCAATGCAACATAAGTAGTCAATACTACATAATTTATCCAATCAGACACTGCCACGTCATACATAATTGTCACATCATCGGTCCGTATATATGAACAGTGTCGTGAACAGTACCATGAACAGTACCGTGAATAGTACCGTACGTATGAACAGTATCGTATGTGTGAACAATGACTTTTCCTTTAATGCTCCTTTTAAGGTTTTCGACCATCCTGAATCCAAATATGACGTCCGTTTTGCTGTCTAATCACTCGTTCATTGTGAAACGATCGTGATGCCCCTAAAATACATAAAATACATAATTATAATAAAACACAAATAATTAAATAACAAAATACTTAAATAAATAAAAGTAGCAATGTTAGTGAGATTTAAAGTGTAAAATGATGATTTTCTCCTTTATAAATATATACTTTGTAACACTCAACAAGTAGCTCTAATAAGCTGAGTCAACATGCTCAGTTCAATCTCTCAATTCTGAAGAATTATGTAATAGCTATCTTTATTTTGTAATTCTTTTAAATTACTCACTTTCTTTTCATTTATATTATCATTGTGTTATGAATTTTACTTGTATTGACATGCATGGTTTTAATTTCATTTTTGTTATATTGACTCTTTTGGAATTAAATTGTTTGTTGATAAACAGACACACACACACACATACACATACAAACTTTTGTTTGTACTAATATGAAAATAAATTTTTGAAAAATATGGATGCTACATGTGTTGTTGGCTTGTTGAATGTGTATACGCATGCTCTATTGGCTAGGTTGAATGTGTAATATGCTTTATTGGGTTGCTGAATGTGTACATATATGCTTAGTTTGGTTGACAGCATACATATATCTAAGTGATTCTAAACAAATAGAAATTAAATTTATTTTGTAATTTGTATTTTTATTATAAACCTAAATGTTTGAAGGTATTTGTGCAATTTAACTAAAGTTATTAAGCTAACAAAATCTAATAAATGAACAAGAACAATACATGTTATGGACAAAACTTGGATGTTTTGTTATAGATTGTCTAATGAGTATAGTGATGGGATTGATGATTTCTTAGAGTTTGCCATTCCTAATTAAAAGTATAATGTCAATTAGATGTCCTTGTATCTCTTGTTGTAACATGGATTTTTTTACTCTTAAACAAGTGAGGCTACATCTGTTTGAAAATGGTTTTTAAGAAAAATATTTAATTTGGAATTGGCTTAGTGAGGTAGACCTAAAACTTACTTCTATAAAATGGCAAGACTAGCCACAAAATCAATGTTTTAAATGTCCAAATTATAGTAATATAGATGATATGGTTCATGATACTTTTGATCATTGTGATAAATATCCTAGTTCTTTTAAGGATATGCTTGAAGATGCTAAAAAGCCCTTAAATTCGAGTTTAAAGCATTCAAAGCTATCGAGTTTAATAAAACTATACAATATAAAAGGATATTATGGCTGATCTAATAGTGGGTTTTCAACTTTATTAGAAGTATTGAATAAAATATTGCCAAATGATAGTAGTATGCCTAAGTCCATATAAGGCCAAAAGACCAATAAAGCTATTTGGCTTAGATTATAAGAAAATATGTGTATGTCCAAATCATTGCATTCTTTATAAGAATGAGTACAAGAATCTTAGTGAATGCCAAAGCTATAGAATATCTGGGTGGCAAGTAAGAAAACATAGATAAAAAAATTAAAAAAGGTCCTAAAACGGTGTTATGAAATTTTTCTATAATTCGTAGGTTTAAAAGAATGTTTCAATCACCATAAACTACTTAGAACTTAACTTGGCATGAAAATAAAAAATTAGAGATGGCAAGCTTTACCATTTAATGGATTCGCTGATTTGGCAACTAATTAACAAGAAATGGCCTGATTTTGGCCAAGAGCAAAGAAATCTTTGGTTGGCCTTATCATGCAATTGGATTAACCTATATAGCACACTTAGCATTACTTATAGTTGTTGGCTCATCACATTGATAACATATAATCTTTCTCTATGATTATGTATAAAGAAGAAGTTTATGATATTGTCTCTACTGATATATAGCCCTAAACAGCCTAGAAATGATATAGATGTATACTTAGCATTATTGATTGAGGACTTGAAAACCCTATAGGATATCGATGCCGATATGTTTAATGTATATAGGAAACAAACTTTTAATATACGAGCTTTATTAATGTGGATGATTAATGACTTTCCAGTATATAGAAACCTATCTAGGTTTACTATTAAGAAATACTTTAGTTCTCCATTTTGTGGGATTAACACGTATACATGTTGGTTATTACTTAGTCAAAAAATGTTATATATGAGCCATAGGTAGTTTCTTAAAAATCCTCCTAGGCCTTTGTCTTGTATAGAGATCTTAAACTTGATGGCTGGCATTGACACCAATTTTGACAAAAAAGGTCAAAAAAATTAAAAATGGGGTGAGGGTAAAGGTTAAGATAATAATAAAGTTAGGGTCACATTAGGGTAATAATAAGGTGAAGGTGAGGTTAAGGATAAGTTAAAGTTGACGATGAAGGTGATAGTAAAGTTCAAAGTGAAAGTGAGGGTAAGGCTAAAGTTAAGGGTAAGGGTGAGAGTAATAAGGATGTAGCACAATTATTGTACAGAAAGAGATCAAACTATTTTGATTAAGAGTATTGGGAACACATGTTAGTTTGTCATCAAATAGATGTGATGCATATTGAGAAAAATGTATGCAAGAGCATCAATGGTACACTACTCCATCAATAGGAGAAAAGATTTGACACATCCAGAACTTAAAGAGAAAATTACAAGGCATTAATTGTATTAGCTCTTGATAAACAAAATAAAATCTTGCTCCGTACCTCATACAGTTTAAGTAAAAAAGAAAAGAATGTTCTATGAAACCATGCAAGGTTAAAGTTCTTAATGACTAATGTCCTGACTTTAGAAATCTTGTTTCAATAAATAACTGTCATCTTCATGGGCTTAAGTCTCATGATTGTTATACCTTGATACAACAATTACTGCCATTATCAATTTAGAATTGTTTGCCTCAAAATGTCAGATATGTCATAATTAGGTTGTGCTTCTTTCTTCTTATTCCAAGGTAGTAGAGCTTGCTTCTCTAAACCAACTGCAAAAGGAACTTAAAATCACGTTATACAATCTAGAACAATAATTCCTACTTGCCTTCTTCGATATAATAGTCTATTTAATGGTCTATCTAATGGAAGAGGTTAGATTATGTGGCACTGTTTACCTTTGATAGATGTATCCATTTAAGAGAGAAAGAAACCTATAAAAGGTTATGTTCGCAAATGAAACCATCCTAAAAGCTGCATTACAGAGTGCTATATTATTGAGGAAACACTTGACTTTTTTTTTCTAAATACCTTTTAAATTGTGAAACATTCGAACTACCCACTAGTTGTCTATAGATAATAAGGGGGTGGGGTAGGGTAGGGGTATGGAGGCCTACCTTATTATCTACCCCATTAAAAAATTTACCTCCATTCCCTATGTCATTCCTCGATAAATTTAATGGGCTCGAGATGGGGACTCCCCATATGGGGAATGAATTTCCCATTCCCACCCCATTCTCTATTTATTTATTTTATAGTAGATATATATTATGATTTTAATAAATTAAAAATTAAAGACTTAAATAAAATTATTATTATATTATAAAGTATTTAAATTATTTAAAAAATCTCTAAATGTTTGAAATAAATTTTTAAAATGATATAAAAATTAAAGAACGCTTGAAGTAAGCAGTACCTTAAGAGAGAAAAAAAATATAATAATATTTTGGAGTTGAATAAAAATTATATTGTAGAGTTGTCTTTTAGCAATAGTCTATTTGTATCAAGTAAAAATTAAAAAAAATTTGTTAATTATCATTGTAATTGATAAAACAAAATTTATTAAAAAATAATTAGAAAAATATTTACATATAATGAGAATTGGGGTAGGGTTGGGGTGGGAAATACAAAAATAAACTCCATCGTATTAAGAATTTAGAGATTATTTTTTCTCCATTCCACAAAATTTATTCAAAATTCTCTTAATTTGGGGTGAAGCCCTATGAGGCCCTGAACTCATAGAGAATTTTGTCATCTCTAGTTATGTAATTAATTGTATGGTTAAAAAGTCATTAAGAGGTGCAAATATTAAGGTAGTTGATGCCCCTACATTGGCATAAGCTCACCAATGTATTTTGGTGAACACCCTTAAGATTCAACCATGCATACACTATATGATTGAAATTTTTTTTAATTTACGTTAATGTTTTTCAATTTTATTAATTCTGTTAGTATAATTTTAAGAGCATTTCCCCTAATTACAATCAAAACACCTTCATCAATTAAAAAAACCTTTATGATTGCCAACTGAGCACTCTTATATATTTTCTTGATTGTTTGAAAAAAAAGGTTAGATTAGCATCATTAGGTTAATAAAAGTATCCAAGTAAAGGTAAACAAACTTTTTTGTTTTACTAATTATTGTGGTTTTGTTAATTGAACAATAGGTAATAACTAATAAAACAAATAATGTAGCGATTGAAGAAATAGTATGGTGGTTGGCAAATAAACACCACTCAAGTATGTTTATATATAAAGGTTACTATATTAATGGTTTTAATTTTACTATGAAGATTAGGACAACAACCATATGATAGAAAAAAATGGCATTTATGTTGTTGCTAACAATTTATAGATTTTGACTTTAAAAGATAAAAAACCCCATTATGGAGATATGCCCTTTTATGAGGTCCTTAATGAAATTCGACAGCTTGATTATTTGGGGGTTAAAAAGGTGCTTTATGATAGAAATGTTAATGTTAATGAGTTAGGGTTCACTACTATCAATTTATATCGAATAGGTTACAAATCTGATTGTTTTATTCTAACTGGTTATGCAAAGCAACTATTTTATGTGAAAAATCAATTAGATAATAGCAAATCAATTATTTGTTCTATGAGTGAAAAATGTAATTATTCAAATAGGGCTAGGTGTGATGAAATGGATGTATATGCACTATTATCTAATAATTTTGCAGAACATAAGTTAGATATATGTGATAAGAAATTTGTGTAAGATCAGTTGTTGTGTTTTTTATGTAAATATTGATACGGAAATGGAACAATCTAACTACTGTACATTATTGGCACTACTTCCCATAAGTCAGCAATTGATTTATTTTTATTATTTTCTTATTGTATTTGGATATGATATTCATATCTGGTACACTCATCCATTTTTAGAGGACATGGTAGAAAATAAGGAGCTGAAAGAAAGGCCAAAATGAAACCTTACAAGGAACAAAGACTTGTAGAGAGGAGTTAATGACGAGACTGCTGTTATGTACAATTCATATAGATATGAAAGAGTTATTATAATTATAATTGTAATTATAATTTGATATCTAAGAGTAGATTCCCTAACATTAGCATATTTTTAAATTGTTACATATTAATCTCTTTTCTGCATTTAATTTTTTTATTTACCAAATTAACTACTAGATTCTAAATTTCCTATAGTTTGACTCAGGATTCACTAATTTATACTATAACTAGATACTCTTATACCTATAAATAACAATACCTTTGAATTGTGTCATTAAAACAGAGGTAGATAGTCAATCACCCAACAAAGTTACCCCAAAATCAATGACTAACAACCCTAAAACTACCAATGTCAGTGACCAAAGTTACTCCAAAATCAGTGACCAATGACTCCATTGTTTGTCTAAAATCTAAGACAAATATTGAGTATTCGAAAATGTATATTTAATTTTCAAGTTATTTTTGTGGTAATTTTTTCATTTTATCTTGTTAATTTATTTTAATTGATTCTTAGAATTAATTTTTTTAGTTGTTTTCTTTTAAAATTATTATAAAAAATAAAAAGTGAATTTGCAATTCTTCTAATTTAGTTTCTTTTCTTTTTCTTTTCTTTATATTTATGTGATTTAATTTTTACATTATTTTTCGTTCTAATTTATCTTGTTATTTTATTTTTATTTAATCTATTTCTTATTTTTTTTAGCATTTAAGTTTATTTTCACAGTAAAGTGGTTATAACGTGGAAAGGTTAGTATCGTAATTTCTCTCTCTTCTTTATTTTTTTTAATTTTGTTATCATTTTTTATTTTTTTATACATAGTCGAAGGTCACAATTACCTAATCTTGAGCCTATAGACTTAGAATTAAATAAAACACTTCGCACACACAAATACATTACAGTTAAAGATAAATTTGAAATGGATTTACATGACAAAAACCACCACGGGAGAGGCCATTTAAGGACTACTTCATTCCCTTAGCTAACTTTAGCACATAATATATTCGATACTTAAATATAACTACTAGGAGTTTTGAATTAAAATCTAGTGTGCTAAATTGTCTCTCAATATTTTATGGCTTAGAAAATGAGGACCCATATAATCATTTGAATGATTTTCATGCTATTTGTCAAACTTTTAAATATAAGAATGTTTCAGATGATGATGTTAAACTCAGGCTATTCGCATTTTCTTTAAAGGATAGAGCTTGTTTATGATTTAATATATTGCCTATTAATAGCATTACATCATGGGAACAAATGGTAACAAAATTTTTAAATAAATATTTTTCAGTTCATAAAACTAATTCTATTCGCAGGAAAATTTCAGAGTTCATCCAGAGAGAAGATAAGTAGTTTTTCAAACCATGGGAGTGATTTAATAGGTTACACTAATGAGAAAGCCATCAAACTACAACTCTTGCTATAACGTATACAATCCTCGATGGAGAAACCACTCTAATTTTTTATAATCTCAAGGATTTCAAAAGAATAGATTAGTAGCTTTAGCTCCATCAATGCAACAAATTTCTCAAGTTCCTTAAGCCTTTCAGCCATCATCTAGACCTACAACTAGAACTCAAACTATTTTCAACCCAGACCATGGATACATTCTAGAATTTCAAAAATGCTACCCACTCTATGAAATGAGATAAGAGTAAGCTTTAACTCACAAACCTAATCAGTTTCAAGCCTCCAAAAGATGGTGGGCTAGTTTACCTCTTTAGTTCAAACCTTAGTAATGACTGTTGAGAAAGACAAATTTCCAAGTCAACCAATGTCGAACCTTAAAAGAATACATGAAGCAAGCACCAGTTCACGCTAGTAGCTTAGAGAGGTCAAAGTTATCATGACCCTGTGAAAAGGAAAAGAAGTCGACAGTAGTTCGATCAATGTTTACATCATCTAACGCTAGTTTTGCAGAGATGCATAGAGAAGAATTTGGTTTTAAATTAGGAAAGATATCATTTTATGGTACAACAAGGTATTGTTCTTGGTCACATCATTTCAAGTAAAAGTATTGAGATTGATAAAGCCAAGGTGGAGCTCATTTTCAATCTTCCTTCACCTAAAACAGTTAGAGAAGTAAGATCCTTCTTTGGAGACGCTAGCTTTTATAGACGTTTCATTAAAGATTTTAGTAAAATTTTTAGACCCTTATGTAATCTACTTGCTAAGAATATATCTTTTGTCTTTAATGATTCATGTCTTGTGGCATTTAAAAAAATAAAGCAGTTGTGACATCATCACCGATCATTTAGCCTCCAAACTAGAACTTACCATTTGAGCTTATTTGTGATGCATCTGATTTTACAGTTGAAGTCGTATTAGGACAGAAAGTTGATCGAAGTTCCCATTTCATTTATTATACTAGTACGACATTGAATGATGCACAATTGAACTATTCAACCACAAAAAATGAAATGCCAGTAGTAGTATTTAGTTAAATAAATTTTAATCTTATCTCATTGGTTGTATAATAATTGTGTTCATAGATCATGTTGCTCTTAAATATCTTATTACAACGAAAGAAACCAAAGCTAGACTAATTCGTTAAGTGTTACTCTTATAGGAATTTGACTTTGAAATTAAAGATAAGAAAGATGTAGAAAATGTTGTAGCAGGCAATATTTCTTGTTTCAATTTTGACACAATTACAAAACCATTACCATTGAATGAATCATTCTCAGATGAACAATTGATGAGTATAAAAGTATTACCATGGTATGTTAATACAGTTAACTATCTTATTACAAGTCAATTTTCAGAGCATTGGACTAAGTAGGACAAAGCCAAATTCTATGCAGAAATAAAGAATTTCTTTTGGGATAATCCTTATTTGTTTAAATATTATGCAGATAAAATTATCAAACAATGTGTTCCAGAAAGTAAATTTTAAAATGTCCTTTCATTCTGCCATGAACAAGCTTGTGGGGGCCATTTTAGTGTTAAGAAAACAGCAACTTAAATTTTGTAATATGCTTTCTATTGGCCAACTATATTTTTAGATGTTTACATTTTTATTCTTCATATGATAGGTGTCAACGAATAGAGAGCATTATTTAGAGGAATATGATGCCATTAAATCCAATTTTAGGGGTTGAAATTTTTAATATATGCGATAGCGATTTCATGAGACCCTTTCCCTTTACCTTTGGCTATCAATACATGTAGAACCAATGATGACAAAGTGGTGATACGGTTTTTAAAAAACAACATTCTTTCACGCTTTAGATTCCCTCGAGCAATAATCAGTGATGGTGATGCCCACTTTTATAACAAATCATTCAAAGCACTTTTGACAAAGTGTTACATCACTCAAAAAGTGGCGACCTTATATCATCCGCAAACCAGTAGTCAAGTTGAGATCTCCAATTGATAAATAAAGCATATATTAGAAACAACAGTGAGACTAGACAAAATAGATTGGTCACTGTGACTCGATGATGCACGATAGGCATAAAGAGCAACTTTCAAGATCCCAATTAGGATGTCACCTAATAGGTTAGTGTATGGAAAAGCTTATTACCTACCTGTGAAACTTGAGCATCGTAAGTACTAGGCCATTAAGAAATTCAATTTTGACATGTAATAAGTTGGCTCAGAACAAAGATTTCAGCTAGTAGAACTTGAAGAAATTTACAATGATACACATGAAAATGCTAAGATTTACAAGTAGAGAGTGAAAGCTTTTCACAATAAGTAAATTATGAGAAAATCTTTGACCACAAGTCAAAAAGTACTTTTATTTAATTCTTGCTCGCATTTATTTTCAGGTAAGTTACACTCCCAATGATCTGGTTCTTTTATTGTTCACACTATTTTTTTCACATAGAGTAATTGAAATTAAGAATCTAAGATTGGTATCACCTTTAAAGTTAATGGTCAAAGATTAAAGTCATATCTGGAATACAAACCACGTAGAGAGGACACCAAAATAAATTTAAGTGACCCACCAAATTTGAATTAAGATTTTTACTTTTCGATGATTTATTTTTTTTGTTTTTCTTGTGATTATTTTGATTATTTTTACATAAGTGTTTTTTTTAACCCTTAAGTTTTCTTTTATATTTTTAATTATGAGTGCCTCAACTAAGTAACTTCTCTTTAACATTTTTAGAAAGTTTTGTCGTGTACAATCTCATCTCAGAGGCCAGATACAATTTTGTAAAACACATCTCATTTGGAAGCTATAATCACCAGAGTTAGTATCCCATATTAAAGATTTAAAAACCCAACTCAGAAAAATTGAATGAGGCATTTACGACATTCAATTGGAGCTCGAGGTAAATTCAATAAGAGCACAATTTTGACATTAATTTTCTTTATGTGTTTTAGTTTGTTACCCTAATTAAGTGGTGGATAACGATAATCCACGAAAATCAATGCCGGTTACTTTAGTTTCCCATAATATCTGATAATCTAAGCTGAAGGCATAGACAAAGACACGATTTTAGTAAAGCTCCAAAAGCAATTTCCTTTACTTTCTCAGAATGTCCTCCTCACCATTCATAAAGCTTAGTCTCAACGTATGTGATTGCTTATGAAGAATAACATCCCTACTGACATCTAATAGATAATCGAAGCCAAAGTGTGATTAACAGGTAAGTTGTCTCTTGTTGAGTGTTAGAAAGTGTATATTTATAAAGGAGAAAATCGTCATTTTATACTTTAAGTCTCACTAACATTGTTACTTTTATTTATTTAAGTATTTTGTTATTTAATTATATGTGTTTTATTATAATTATATATTTTATGTATTTTAGGGGCATCACGATCGTCTCACAATGAACGAGTGATCAAACAGCAAAACGGACGTCATATTTGGACTCAAGACGGTCGAAAACCTTAAGAGGAGCATTAAAGAAAACAATCACTGTTCACATATATGGTACTGTTCATACGTACGGTACTATTCATGGTACTGTTTACGACTGTGTCCATATATACAGACTGATGATGTGGTAACTACTTATAACGTGGCAGTATCTGATTGGACAAATTATGCTGCATTGACTGCTTATGTGGCATTGACCGATGACGTGGCATCGACTGATGATGTATCACGATCTTAAATAGCTAAATTTCTTATGTACTATAGATCGATGACATGGCAACATCTCAGTGGAGCAAAAATAGTGTGTACAGTATATGCGCATACATGAGATTATTTACTATTCAAATAGCTTTACTGTTCAAACATTGACTGTTGACTGTTGACTGTTGACTGATGACGTGGCGCAATCCTGAGTGTCTAAGCTGTTTTTAATCCGATGGTCACGATTCACTCAATTTATCTATAAAAAAGGGGCTCTCCCCCCCTAATTTAATACCCCTAAATTTATTTTTAAACTTATATTTTTGAAATTCCTTCTCCTTCTTTTAGTTTCTTTGTATTTTAATAAAATTTCCTTTTTATCCCTAGTTAAAATATGAGTAGCTAATTTCCTTTTAAACTTGGGTTAAAGGTGAAGTCTCAACATATCCCATGTGCTTAATTTGATAAATTTAGTCTCTCTTCCCCTCTAATATTTGTGGTTGTTTTGACTTTTCGTCGACAAATAATAATAGTCTTGTCTAGATACCGCCCTGGTTAAACCGGCACCCTAGTACAAGGTTATTATTATTTGGCACAATAAACTCTTACCACCATATTTATTGAAGCGTGGTTCATGGGTGTGGAATCCCCCCTTATGATTTAATTGGTATTAATATGGAATATTTATCCCATGGAGCATGTTGATGCAGATCCGGATACCCAAGCATGTCATTTCAATAGATTTCAGTTTAATTTAATTCCTGCCATTGTAATTTAAATTTAAGCATAGTTTATATCAATTTCACCACAAATTCATTCACCCATTAAAGAAAATTAATTATGCACATAATTAAAATCAGCTTCCTCATGGGATCGACACTCGTCACCATTAATCTATTCTATAATAGATTCGTGCGCTTGCGAGTTCAATAAAATTTGTACAACAAGTTTTTGGCGCCGTTGCCGGGGAGGTAAATATTTTAATTCGTAGAATTAGTTTTTTTTGCTTAATATTTATTTTTTTGTAATTTATTTTTTTCTTCTAAAAAAAAGAAATTAGATTAGAATTTTATTTTTTTCTCTCTTCTTTAAATTTGTATAATTTATTTCCATGTTATTTTTCTTTGTAATTTTTTAAATTTATCTTGTTATCCTTCTTGTTATTTATTTTAATTTTAGTTAATATTTATTTCACGTAATTTCTCAAAAGGTCTTTTTAAATTCCTATTCTAAATTTTATTATAGCTATTGAGTGTATTTTCATTATACAAGATTAGTATCGTAATTTCTCTCTCCTCTTTATTTTTATTTATTTTATTTTCATTTATTTTGTTCTTTGCATGCATGGTCAAAGGTCATTATCACCTAATCTTGAACCTTTAGACCTTAAATTGGAAAAAACACTTCGCAGCACAAACACACTGTTTTTAAAAAGAAATTTGAAATGGATTTGCAAAATCAGCAACCAGAACCACAAGAGAGACCATTTAAGGATTATTTTAGTCCTTTAACTAATTTGAGCACATCATGCATAAGGTACCAAAATGTAGCTGCTAGGAGTTTTGAATTAAAACCTAGTGTGCTAAACTGTCTCCCCACATTCTATGGCCTAGAAAATGAAAACCCATATAATCATCTGAATGATTTTCATGCTATTTGTCAAACTTTTAAATATGAGAATTTTTCAGATGATGATGTTAAACTTAGATTATTCCCATTTTCATTAAAAGATAGAGCTCGTTCATAGTTTAATACATTACCTGCTAATAACATTATATCATGGGAACAAATAGTAACTAAATTTTTAAATAAATATTTTCTAGTTCATAAATATTTGCAGAGTTTACTCAAAGAGACGACGAGCAGTTTTTCGAAGCATGGGAGCGATTTAATGGACTACTCTTAAAGTGTCCACATCATAGGTACGAGAAAATGGCACCAATGCCAATACTTTTTGGAGGGATTATTGCCACATATGCAAGAATGGCTAATGGCAACTAGTAGAGGAGAGTTAATGTCTAAAAGCGCTTCAGAGATTTAGGAATTTTTCCAACGGCAATCAGATAATTCTGAACAACGGAGTCGATCACTTAGAAATACCAGGAGAATTAAGAGAGTGAATGAAGTTAACATTGGCGAGTCAAGCTCAGGAATTAAAGAAATCAAAGAAATGGTCGAAGGCCTTGCTCGATAAATAGCATCTTTGACGACTGCTACATCAACAGAGCAACATGACCATAACTCATATTCAGATCAAGCCAATGCCATAGGTTTCATGAGAAAACCACCAAACTACAACCCTTACTCCAACACATATAACCCTGGATGGAGAGACTACCCTAATTTTTTATGGTCTCAAAGATTCCAACAACATGGATCATCAGTTCCACCTCCACCAATGCAACTACTTTCTCAAATGTCTCAAGCCTCTAAACCACCATTTAGACCATACAATTAGAATTCAAACCATTCTCAACCCAAACCATGGGAGGAGACATTCCAAAATGTCAGAAATCTTACTAACTCCAAGATCGAGCAGTAAAACCGCACCATTGATGAATTACAAAATGAGATGAGAGCGAGCTTCAACTCACAAGCTTAATCTGTTTTGAGCCTTGAGAAAATGGTAAGACAACTTGCCTTTTCAGTTCAAACTTTGGCCATGACCGTTGAAAAAGGCAAATTTCCAAGTCAACCAGTGCCCAACCTTAAAGTAGTGAATGAAGTGAGTACTAGCTCACCTCAGCAGCATGAAGAGGTCAAAGCAGTGATGACCTTGCGAAAAGGAAAAGAAGTCGACAACAAAGTGGAGATGCCAAAATCAACTCAGATTATACCTATGAACACTGAGGAATCATCATCAGAGGAGAAAGAGGAAACCAACTCACGAGAATATGTTCCTAAAGCTCAATTTCCTTAGAGGTTAGCTAAAGGAAAGAAAGGAAAATCCACAGGTGAGATTCTTGAAATCTTCAAACAGGTAAGTGTTAACATCCTTTTACTTGAAGCTATAAAACAAGTGCCATCATATGCCGAGTTTTTTAAAGACCTTTGTACTAAAAAGAGGAATATTCATGTTTAGAAAAAGGCTTTTCTAACAGAAAATATTAGTTCTATACTCCAACTTAAAATGCCTCTAAAATGTAAAGACCTAGGCTCTCCCACCATCTCATGTACTATAAGAAACCACACAATTGAGAATACTTTGTTGGATTTAGAAGCTAGTTTATGAAACTTGTACTGGGCGAATTACATCCAACTCCATTGGTCTTATAGCTTGCAAATCGGTCCACAAAAATACCTCGTGGTATTGTAGAGGACGTGTTTATCCAGGTAGACAAGTTTTATTTTCCTGTTGATTTCATTGTAATTGACACTCAACCAGTGCAGGATTCAAAAAAGCACATTCCCATTATGCAGTTGGCAACTGCTGATGCACATATTCAATGCAGAACCAAAAATATGCAGTTGTCTTTTGGCAATATGACCATGGAACTCAATATCTTTAACATTGACAAACAACCTCACAGTGCAAATGTGAAATTGTTGATGTGGATTTAATAGAAACACTAGTTGATAACAATTTTCTTTCAAAACTTAATGATCACCCTTTGCAAACTTGTTTAACTCACTTTGGTTTGAATTTTGATATTGATAGATCAGTTGATGAAGTCAATGCCCTACTTGACTTAGCACCATCAATAGACACTAATAAATGGAAGTTAAGAGTTGAATAACTAGTGCCATTAGAAAAAAAACTCAGTCCATCATCAGAATCACCACCAAAACTCGAGCTCAAGCCATTACCCAACATTTTGGAATATGCATTCCTGGGAGAAGAAAGTACTTTACCAGTAATTATCTCTTTCTCCTTCGATAACGAATAAAAAGGTAAGTTGTTGGATGTTTTAAAAGAACATAAAGGAGCATTAGGATGGACCATAGCAGACATAAAAGGTATAAACCCAGTGGATTGCATGCATTACATTCACCTTGATGAAAATGCTAAACCTACTAGGGAAATGCAACGTCGGTTAAACCCTAACATGAAAGATGTTGTTCGCACTGAAGTCCTTAAGCTATTAGATGTAGGTATCATTTATCCCATTTCTGATAGTTCATGGGTCAGTCCTGTGTAAGTTATTCCTAAAAAGTCAGGAGTTACAGTAATTATCAATGCTGATAATGAATTAGTACCCACTAAAGTAACTACAGGATGGCATGTATGCATTGATTACAGAAAGTTGAATTTTGTCACACGTAAAGACCATTTTCCTTTACCATTTATCGATCAAATGCTTGATAGATTAGTAGGTCATGAGTTTTATTACTTTCTAGATGGCTATTCAGGATATAATCAGAATCCCATAGCACCAAAAGATTAAGAGAAGACCACTTTCACTTGTCCTTTTGGCACTTTTGCATATAGGAGAATGCCATTTAGATTATGTAATACACCTGTTATATTTCAACGATGCATGTTGAGCATTTTTTCTGATATGGTTAAACGATTCCTTGAGGTTTTTATGGATAACTTTTCTAGATTTGGAGATTCATTTGATCAATGTTTACATCATCTAACACTAGTTTTGTAGAGATGTATCGAGAAAAAAATAGTCTTGAATTGGGAAAAATGCCATTTTATGGCTAAACAAGGTATTGTTCTTGGTCACATCATTTCAAACAAAGGTATTGAGGTTGATAAAGCCAAGGTGGATCTCATTTCCAATCTTCCTCCACCTAAAACAGTCAGAGAAGTAAGATCTTTCCTTGGGTATGCTGGTTTTTATAGATGTTTTATTAAAGATTTTAACAAAGTTTCTAGACCCTTATGCAATCTACTTGCTAAGGATGTACCTTTTGCCTTTAATGATTCATGTCTTGTGGCATTTGAAAAACTAAAATAGTTGTTGACATCATTACCTATCATTCAGCCCCCAAATTGGAACTTACCATTTGAGCTTATGTGTGATGCATCTGACTATGCAGTAGGAGCAGTATTAGGACAAAGAGTTGATCAAATTCCCTATGTGATTTACTATGCTAATATGACATTGAATGATGCATAGTTGAATTATTCAACCACTAAAAAAGAAATGTTAGTAGTTGTGTTTGCATTAAAAAAATTTTGATCTTATCTGATTGGTTGTAAAATAATTATATTTACAGATCATACTACTTTTAAATATCTTCTCACAAAGAAAGATGTAAAAGATAGACTACTTCGTTGGGTGCTACTTTTGCAGGAATTTGACTTAGAATTCAAAGACAAGAAAGGAACAGAAAATGTTGTGGCTGATCATCTTTCCCGTCTCCATTTTGACAAAACAATAGAACATTTACCTTTGAATGAGTTATTTCCAGATGAACAATTAATGAGTGTAGAAGTAATACCATGGTATGCTGATATAGTTAATTATCTTGTTGCAGGTCAACTTGCAAAGCATTGGACTAAGCAGGATAAGGCCAAATTCTTTGCAGAAATAAAGAATTTATTTTGGGATGATCCTTATCTATTTAAATACTGTGCAGACCAAATTGTTAGATGATGTATCCTAGAGAATGAATTTCAGAATATCCTCTCTTTCTGCCATGAACAAGCTTGTGGAGGCCACTTCAGTGCTATTAAAACAGCTACTAAAATTTTACAATATGGTTTCTATTGGCCAACTATATTTCGAGATGCTTATACCTTTTGCTCTTCATGTGATAGGTGTCAACAAATGGGGAGCATTACACGAAGGAATATGATGCCATTAAACCCAATTCTAGTGGTTGAAATTTTTAACGTATGGTGTATCGATTTCATGGGACCCTTTTCCCCATCTTTTGGCCATCAATACATATTGGTCGCTGTTGACTATGTTTTGAAATGGGTAGAGGCAATTCCATATAGGAACAATGATCATAAAGTGGTAATAGCATTTTTAGAAAGCAATATTGTTTCCCGCTTTGGATTTCCTTGAGCAATAATTAGTGATGGAGGTGCCCACTTTTGCAATAAATTTTTCAAAACACTTTTGACAAAGTACTCCATCACTCATAAAGTGGCGACCCCATATTACCCACAGACCAGCGGCCAAGTTGAGATCTTCAATCGAGAAATAAAGCACATTTTAGAAAAAACAATGAGGCCCGATAAAAAAGATTGGTCATTGCGCTCGATGATGCATTATGGGCATATAGAATGGCTTTTAAGACTCCGATTGGGATGTCACCCTACAGGCTAGTGTATGGAAAAACATGCCACCTACCTGTGGAACTCGAGCATCATGCGTACTGGGCCATCAAGAAATTCTATTTTGACATACAGCAAGCTGGCTCATAAAGAAGATTACAGTTGGTAGAACTTGAAGAAATTCAAAATGACGCGTACGAGATTGCCAAAATTTACAAGCAACGAATGAAAGTCTCTCATGACAAGCAAATTATGCAAAAATCTTTCAGTTCAGGTCAGAAAGTACTTTTATTCAATTCTCGCTTGCACTTATTCCTAGGTAAGTTACGCTCTCGATGGTCTGACCATTTATTGTTCACATTATTTTTTCACATGGGGCAATTGAAATTAAGGATCCAACAAATGGTGTCACTTTCAAAGTTAATGGTCAAAGATGAAAGCCATATCTAGAATACCAACCACATGGAGAGGACAATGAAATAAATTTGAGTGACCCATCTATTTAAATTGAGACTTTTCTTTTCATTGATTTAATTGTTTATTTTCTTTATTTTTTAGTTTTTATCATTCTTTTGCTGATTGAAATTATTTTTGTTTAAGTATGTTTATTTAACCATTAAGATTTTTCTTATCATTTTAATCATGAGACAATTCCTCTTAAACATTCTTAGATAGTTTCAACGTAAATAATCTCATCTCAGAGGTCAGATACGATTTTGTAAAACACATCGTATCTAGCAGCTACAACCACCAGAGTTAGTAGCTCATGTTGAGGATTTAGAAAGAGATCTCAGAGAAATTGAGAGAGGCATCTACAACATCCAATTAGAGCTTGAGGTAAATTCAATAAGAGGACGATTTTAGTTTGTTTTGTGTGTTTTAATTTATTTTCTTGTATGTGTGTTTTACTTTGCTTTGTGTGTTTAAAGTTTTGTAACCCCGGTCAAGTGACAGATAACGGTACTCTGTGACAATCAAGTCGGTTACTTCAGTTTTCCATAATAACTAATATTCTGAGACAAAGGCATGGAAAGAGACGAGATCTTAGCAAAACTTCACAAGCCATTTCCTTCACTTCCTCAGAATGCCATCCTCATCATTTATAAAGCTTGGTCCGAACGCATGCGATTGCTTATGAAGAATAACATCCCTGCTGACATCCATTGGTTAATTGAGGTAAAAGTTCACTTAGCAGGTGAGTTACCTCCTAAATTTATTGCATACATGCCTGGTTGTGGTAAAGGAAATTATGCGCGAAAACGACGAGCTCGAAGACTTTTTGTTACTTGTCATAAATGTGCCAGAATAATATGCAATAAAAAATCATGTTCTTTAGGAATGGTGTCTTATAAGAAAGAAGATAAGATTTAATTCATTAGAGATGGCTTGAATAAGGAGTCATCGGATGATATCCTTTTGTCTCTTGAAACGCATCCCAGTGGATACGTCCAAAATGCAATACTCCAGTTATGGCCATTATTCCAGAAAGAATGTGCAAACTATAGTCTCGGGAAACTAACTATAAAAGACCTTATTTACCAGTTTGTAAAAAAACTGGATGAGAAGCCTATCCTCGACCCATAGAGGGCGTTCAAGCCGTTTCTGGACGTAAAACTAGAGGAAGATGTGAGCCACAATCACAACTATCTTTAAATATCCTTTTACTTTTCTATTCTTTTATTTCACTGTTATTTTAGTATTTGTATTATTGTTTTTAATAATTTCATTTGTTTTTTTCTCTTTTTACTGTTTTCTTTTTTACTTTTGAGATATGTGCTTTACACGTTAATTGATGCTGACATGATGCCTCATACACAACTATAACCAACTATCACCAAGGTCTTTAAATATGATTTTTTTTACTGAGCACTCATAAGTTATTTTTAAGCAGTATCTTAATGGCAGCTATTTCCTGTAAACAATTCAAGAACATTTATGTGCTTTCTGCGTTTCATTATGGCAAACATAAAGAGTTCATGGAGGCAGCCATAGATCTTGGTCTAAGAATAGTAGAGAAAAAATTACACTTGGTATATGGAGGAGGTCACCGAGGGTTATCCAAAATGATATCAAAAGCTGCTTTTGTCACAGAGAGCCAAGTGTTAGGCATCATCCCTCAAATCTTAAAACCTTTGGGTAGTTTGTCTCATTCATCAATTGGAAAAGAGTTAGTCGTCTCAGGTATGTAAGAACAAATAACTGAAATGCTCAATCATGCCGATGCTTTTATTTTCCTTCCAGGCGATCTTACAACTCTTGAGGCACTAATGACATTAGCATCTTGGTCCCATCTGAACATTCATCAGAAACCCATTGGTTTGTTAAATGTCAATAACTTTTATGATGGCTTTCTCGCATTTCTTAACCATGTAATAAAAAATTATTTCATTCCTTCCTTAGTGAAAAAAATCTTTATTTGTGCACACACTGCTAATGAGCTACTTGATCTGTTACAAGCTTATCAACTAGAGCCAGATCCCAGGGCTATTGTGTTAGAATATTCAAATAATGATGGTAACAGTAGTGGCAGTAAGAAGTACAAATTAGATTTAACTCTCTGCTTGTAAATATTTTCTTCTGTGTTGCAGCACCCAGGTGATGTCTCTAAACTCTACTTCTTTCCTTTCAAATATTGAGGACAATGTTTCATTCTGGTTGGGGGGAGGGAATAGTTAACAATTGTGGAATGTTGAACTAACCATGACCAACTTTTTGAGTAGAAGATTGCTGAATATAGAGTGTAATGACTCTAGAAACGCATGTTCTTAGTAAAAAAAATTAAAATTAATTAAAAAAATTTTTTGTGCATTTTTTAACCTTTCAATTTTCTCCTTTATAAATATATGTTTTCAAGTTTTTAAAGTCGAAGATAGCTGAATATGGAGTATAGTGACTCTAGAAACGCATCTTCTTTAAAAAAAATCATTTTTCTTTAATTTTTCAGTATGCATATTTTCTTTTTTATGTTTAGAATAGGTTGGGGGGAAAGAATTAAGTTAAAAAAAACTGTGTGAGTTTTTTTTATATTGGATGATATGATGACTTTCGAATTTGAGTATTTATATTATCTTTGGTCTTAAGTGATGTTACACCATATTTGCTATTCTACATGTTGATGTTGGGGACAAATATGAGTTACTTAAAGGAATGCACATGTCATAATAAATTCCAAGTGAGTTTTTGAGCTTATTAATTTTTCTTGGAGAGTAACCCCTTTTGCCCATGCTTCATGTAGCTTAGCAGTTTATTATTTCATACATGATCTCTAGATTTTCTTTGAGTCAACCCTTTATAAAAAAGGAGAAAAAAAGTGTGTGTTACTACATCTAAATGCCTACTGTTGTGCAAATTTGAATGAACTCGCAAGCGCACGAATCTATTGTAGAATAGATTAATGGTGACGAGTGTCGATCCCACGAGGAGGTTGATTTTAATTATGTGCTGAATTAATTTTCTTTTAATGAGAACAATTAAATTATGGTAACTTTATTCTAAATCGTGAGTTAAAATGACGGGAATAATTAAGAATGAAACTTGTTATAATAAAGCACTTGGGTATCCGGATTCGCATCAACATGCTCCATGAGCTAAATATTCCATATTAATACCAATTAAATCATAAGGGGGGATTCCACACCTCATGAACCACTCTCCAATAAGTATGGTGCCAAGGGCTTATCGTGCCAAATAATAATAACCTTGTACTAGGGTGCCGGTTTAACCAGGGCTGTAACTAGACAAGACTATTATTATTTGTCGACGAAAAGTCAAAACAACCACAAATATTAGAGGGGAAGAGAAAGTAAATTTACCAAATTAAGCCCATGGAACATGTTGAGACTTCACCTTCAACCCAAGCTCAAAAGAAATTAGCTACTCATACTTTAACTAGAGATAAAAAGGGAATTGTATTAAAATACAAAGAAACTACAAGAAGGAGAAGGAATTTCAGAAATCTAAGCTTAGAAATGAATTCAGGGGTGCCAAATTAAGGGGGGAGAGCCCCCTTTTTATAGATACATCGAGTGAATCGTGACCATCGGATTAAAAACAATTCGGATGCTCAGGATTGCGCCACATCATCAGTCAACAGTCAACAGTCAACCGTCAACAGTCAACATTTGTACAGTAACGCCGCCTGAATAGTAAATAATCCCATGTAAGCGCATGTACTGTACACCCGATTTCTACTCCAATGAGATGCTGCCACGTCATCGATCTAGAGTACATAAGAAATTTTGTCCAATAAGATCATGACACATCATCGGTCAACGCCACGTCATCGGTCAATGCCACATAAGCAGTCAATCCGCATAATTCGTCCAATCAGATACTGCCACGTCGTAGGTAGTTGCCACATCATCGGTCCGTATACATGAACAGTGTCGTGAACAGTGTCGTGAACAGTATCGTACGTATGAACAGTACCGTATATGTGAACAGTGACTTTTTCCTGTGATGCTCTTCTTAAGGTTTTCGACCGTCCTGAGTCCAAATATGACGTCCGTTTTGCTGTCTGATCACTCATTTATTGTGAAACGATTATGATACCCCTAAAATACATAAAATACACAATTATAATAAAACACATGTAATTAAATAACAAAATACTTAAATAAATAAAAGTAGCAATGTTAGTGAGATTTAAAGTGTAAAATGATGATTTTCTCCTTTATAAATATACACTTTCTAACACTCAACACACCCCAACAGAACTTATTGCTAGTCCCTAGCAAATAAAGCGAAGATAAAAAACTTTTTTTTTTTTAAACACACGTGTTTATTCAATCAGATTAATGATAACAATCAAATAAAAGTTTAAGCATTATCTCTAGTCTAAAGGAATTTCACACCCACATCAACCATCCATATGTATCAGTCCAGCAGATTTTGTTGTAGCAATAGTAATCAAGCTACTTTCAAGAAAGACATATCTAACCCCAAAATCTCACCGGTTGTAGTGACACTCTCACAAAGAAATTAATCCCAATAAAATTTTGTCACTACAATGAATGGTAAATTGAGAGAAAATAATAAAGAAATATCACACACTCTCACCAAGATGAAAAATATGCCCATAGCTTAGAAATAGTACGATCTCAAATAAAGTATTAGTCAACCCAATGTATTCATCATTTTTTTTTTCATCATTTTTTTTGATATATGCATCACTACATCTTAATTACCCATATAACTAGCTTTTATGTTAGACTATAGTTCCCTAAAATCAGGAAGGACTTTTATTAGGACGTAACGTAGGCTAGGGACATGATTAACAAAGAAAGAAAAATAGGGAAACAAAATATATATGTTTGAGAAAAAATTAAAGAACTTTTTACAGGATACATTTTGCTTATTTATTACTATTGTACATCTTTTTTTTTCTCTTTTTTTTCTTTTTTTTTCTTTTTTTTCTTTTTTTTTATATGGCACAACTTTACTGAACAAAATAATTATTTATTTATTTTTTTCTCAAACATGAATAGGTGGATGGAACTTATATGATATCGGGTAATACTCCAAATTGGAGTGGGTTAGGATGATAAGTTAATAAAGAAAAGGATTTTTTTTTTAAATAAAAGGCTCAAAAGGGGTAACTATGGATATTAAATAATAGGGATGGCTAGAAAGGCTCAAACGGGTCAAAAATGGCCTTCCATCATCTTTTAGGACTCTAAATAATCTTCCATATCTACTAATTAAATGGACATTTAGATGCAGTAACACACACTTTTTTTTTTAAAGGGTTGACTCAAAGAAAATATAGAGATCATGTATGAAATAATAAACTGCTAAGCTACATGAAGAATGGGCAAAAAGGGTTACTCTCCAAGAAAAATTAATAGGCTCAAAAACTCACTTGGAATTTATTATGACATGTGCATTCTTTCAAGCAACTCATGTTTGTCTCCAACATCAACATGTAGAATAGTAAACATGGTGTAATATTACTCAAGACCAAAGATAATACAAATACTAAAATTCAAAAGTCATCATATCATCTAATATCAAGAACTCACAAATTTTTTTTTTAAAATAGAATTATTTCCTCCCAACCTATTCTAAACATAAAAAGAAAACATACATGCAGAAAAATTAAAGAAAAATGAAAATTTTTTTCTTTTTTTTTAATTTTTTTTTTTTACAAAAGAAGATGCGTTTCTAGAGTTACTACACTCCATATTCAGCCATCTTCGACTTTAAAAACTTGAAAACATATATTTATAAAGGAGAAAAATGAAAGGTTAGAAACACACACAAATATATATATATATATATATATTTCTTTTTTTTTTGTGTTTTTGTTTTTTTTTTAACTAAGAAGATGCGTTTCTAAAGTCAGTATACTCTATATTCAGCCATCTTCTATTCAAAAAGTTAATCATGGTTAGTTCAACATTCCACAATTGTCTACTATTCCCTCCCCCCAACCAGAACGAAACATTGTCCTCAATGTTTGAAAGGAAAGAAGTAGAGTTTAGAAGACATCACCTGGGTGCTGCAATACAGAGGAAAATATTTACAAGCGGAGAGTTAAATCTAATTTGTACTTCTTACTGCCGCTACTGTTACCATCATTATTTGAACACTCCAACACAATAGCCTTGGGATCTGGCTCTGGTTGATAAGCTTGTAACAGATCAAGTAGCGCATTAGCAGTGTGTGCACAAATAAAGATGTTTTTCACTGAGGAAGGAAGAAAATAATTTTTTATTCCATGGTTAAGAAATGCGAGAAAGCCATCATAAAAGTTATTGACATTTAACAAACCAATGGGTTTTTGATGAATGTTCAGATGGGACCAAGATGCTAATGTCATTAGTGCCTCAAGAGTTGTAAGATCGCCTGGAAGGAAAATAAAAGTATCGGCATGATTTAACATTTCAGTTATTCGTTCTTGCATACCTGAGACGACTAACATTTCAATTTTTCACTGAGGAAGGAAGAAAATAATTTTTTATTGCATGGTTAGGAAATGCGAGAAAGCCATCATAAAAGTTATTGACATTTAACAAACCAATGGGTTTTTGATGAATGTTCAGATGGGACCAAGATGCTAATGTCATTAGTGCCTCAAGAGTTGTAAGATCGCCTGGAAGGAAAATAAAAGCATCGGCATGATTTAACATTTCAGTTATTCGTTCTTGCATACCTGAGACGACTAACTCTTCTCCAGTTGGTGAATGAGACAAACAACCCAAAGGTTTTAGGATTTGAGGGATGATGCCTAACACTTGGCTCCCTCTGACAAAAGCAGTTTCTGATACCATTTTGGATAACCCTCGGTCACCTCCTCCATACACCAAGTGTAATTTTCTCTCTGCTATTCTTAGACCAAGATCTATGGCTGCCTCCATGAACTCTTTATGTTTGCCATAATGAAACGCAGAAAGCACACAAATGTTCTTGAATTGTTTACTAGAAGAAGCTGCTATTAAGATATTGCTCAAAAACAACTTGTGAGTGCTCAGTAAAAACAATTCACATTTAAAGACCTTGGTGACAGTTGGTTACAGCTGTGTATGGGACATTATGTCAATTAACGTGTAAGGCACATAGCTCAAAAGTCAAAAAGAAAATAGTAAAAAGAAAAAGTAGATGAAATTATTAAACAACAATAATGCAAATAGTAAAATAACAGTGAAATAAAATAACAGAGAGGTAAAAGGATATTTACAGATAGTTGTGATTGTGGCTCACATCTTCCTCTGGTTTTACGTCCAGAAACGGCTTGAACGCCCTCTATGGGTCGAGGATAGGCTTCCCATCCAGTTTTCTTACAAAGCAAAAGTGGTCTTTTATTGTCGATTCGAGACTATAGTTTGAACATTCTTTCTGGAATAATGGCCATAACTGAAGTATTGCATGTTGGACGTATCCACTGGGATGCGTTTCAAGAGACAAAAGGATATCATCCAATGACTCCTTATTCAAGCCATCCCTAATGAATTGAATCTTATCTTCTCTGTTATCAGACACCATTCCTAAGGAACATGATTTTTTATTGCATATCATTCTGGCACATTTATAACAAGCAACAGAAAGTCTTTGAGCTCGTCGTTTTCTCGCATAATTTTCTTTACCACAACCAGGCATGTATGCAATAAATTTAGGAGGTAACTCACCTGCTGAGCGAACTTTTACCTCGATTAACCAACGGATGTCAGCAGGGATGTTATTCTTCATAAGCAATCGCATGCGTTCGGACCGGGCTTTATAAATTAAAAGTAGGGCATTCTGAGGAAGCGAAGGGAATCGTTTGTGAAGCTTTTCTAAAATCTCATTTCTGTCCATACCTTCGTCTCAGAATATCAGTTATTGTGAGAAAACTGAATTAACCGACTTGATTGTCACGGAGTACCGTTATCCGCCACTTGACCGGGGTTACAAACTTTAAACACACAAAGCAAACTAAAACACACAAACAAGAAAATAATTTAAAACACACAAAACAAATTAAAATCGTCCTCTTATTGAATTTACCTCAAGCTCCAATTGGATGTTGTAGATGCCTCTCTCAATTTCTCGGAGTTGGCTTTCTAAATCCTCAACATAGGCTACTAACTCTGGTGGTTGTAGCTGCCAGATACGATGTGTTTTATAAAATCGTATCTGACCTCTGAGATGAGATTGTATACGTCGAAATTGTCTAAGAATGTTTAAGAGGAACTGTCTCATGATTAAATGGATAAGAAAAATTTAACGGTTAAACAAACACAAAAAAAATAATTTCAATCAGCAAAAGAATGAATAAAAGAAAGAAAATAAAGAAAATAAATAATCAAATCACCGAAAAGTAAAATCTCAATTTAAAATAGGTGGGTCACTCAAATTTATTTCGCTGTCCTCTCTATGTGGTTGGTATTCTAGATATGGCTTTAATTTTTGACCATTAACTTTGAAAGTGACACCATTCATTGGATCCTTAATTTCAATTGCCCCATGTGGAAAAACAGTATGAACAATAAATGGGCCAGACCATCGAGAGCGTAACTTACCTGGGAATAAGTGTAAGCGAGAATTGAATAAAAGTACTTTCTGACCTGGAGTGAAAGATTTTCGCATAATTTGCTTGTCGTGAAAGACTTTCATTCGTTGCTTGTAAATTTTGGCATGCTCGTACGCATCATTTCGAATTTCTTCAAGTTCTGCCAATGTAATCTTCTTTCCGAGCGACTTGTCAGTATGTCAAAATTGAATTTTTGATGGCCCAAAGACGACGATGCTCGAGTTCCATAGGTAGGTGGCATGCTTTTCCATACACTAGCCTGTAGGGTGACATCCCAATCGGAGTCTTAAAAGCCGTTCTATATGCCCATAATGCATCATCAAGCCGCAATGACCAATCTTTTCTGTCGGGTCTCACTGTTTTTTCTAAAATGTGTTTTATTTCTCGATTGGAGATCTCAACTTGGCCGCTGGTCTGTGGATGATATGGGGTCGCCACTTTATGAGTGATGGAGTACTTTGTCAAAAGTGCTTTGAAAAATTTATTGTAAAAGTGGGCACCACCATCACTAATTATTACTTGAGGGAATCCAAAGCGGTAAACAATATTGCTTTTCAAAAATTCTATTACCACTTTATGATCATTGTTCCTACATGGAATAGCTTCTACCCATTTCGAAACATAATCAACAGCGACCGATATGTATTGATGGCCAAAATATGTGGGAAAGGGTCCCATGAAATCGATACCCCATACGTCAAAAATTTCAACCACGAGAATTGGGTTTAGTGGCATCATATTCCTTCGTGTAATGCTGCCCATTCTTTGACACCTATCACATGAAGAACAAAAGGTGTAAGCATTTCGAAATATAGTTGGCCAATAGAAACCACATTGTAAAATTTTAGTAGCTGTTTTCTTAGCACTGAAGTGGCCTCCACAAGCTTGTTCATGGCAGAAAGAAAGGATATTCTCAAATTCATTCTTTGGGACACATCGTCTAATAATTTGGTCCGCATGTATTTAAATAGATAAGGATCATCCCAAAAGAAATTCTTTATTTTTGCAAAGAATTTGGCCTTGTCCTGTTTAGTCCAATGCTCTGGAAGTTGACCTGTAACAAGATAATTAACTATATCAGCATACCATGGTACTACTTCCACACTCATTAATTGTTCATCTGGAAATGACTCATTCAAAGGTAAATGTTCTTTTGTTGTGTCAAAATGGAGACGGGAAAGATGATCAGCCACAACATTTTCTGTTCCTTTCTTGTCTTTGAATTCTAAGTCAAATTCCTGCAAGAGTAGCACCCAACGAATTAGTCTAGCTTTTGCATCCTTCTTTGTGAGAAGATATTTAAGAGCAGCATGATCTGTAAATATAATTATTTTACAACCAATGAGATAAGATCGAAATTTTTCTAATGCAAACACAACTGCTAGCATTTCTTTTTCAGTGGTTGAATAATTTAACTGTGCATCATTCAATGTCATACTAGTATAGTAAATCACATGGGGAATTCGATCAACTCTTTGTCCTAATCTCGCTCCTATCGTGATAGTCGGATGCATCACACATAAGCTCAAATGGTAAGTTCCAATTTGGGGCTGAATGATGGGTGATGATGTCAACAATCGCTTTAGTTTTTCAAATGCCACAAGACATGAATCATCAAAGACAAAAGGTACATCCTTAGCAAGTAAATTGCATAAGGATCTAGAAACTTTGCTAAAATCTTTAATGAAATGTCTATAAAAACCAGCATGCCCAAGGAAAGATCTTACTTCTCTGACTGTTTTAGGTGGAGGAAGATTGGAAATGAGATCCACCTTGGCTTTATCAACCTCAATACCTTTGCTTGAAATGATGTGACCGAGAACAATACCTTGTTTAACCATAAAATGGCATTTCTCCCAATTCAAGACTAAATTCTTCTCGATACATCTTTGCAAAACTAATGTTAGATGATGTAAACATTGATCAAACGAATCTCCAAAAACAGAAAAGTCATCCATAAAAACCTCAAGGAATCGTTCAACCATATCAGAAAAAATGCTCAACATGCATCGTTGAAATGTAGCAGGTGCATTACATAATCCAAACGGCATTCTCCTATATGCAAAAGTGCCAAAAGGACAAGTGAAGGTGGTCTTCTCTTGATCTTTTGGTGCTATGGGAATCTGATTGTAACCTGAATAACCATCTAGAAAGCAGTAAAACTCATGACTCGCTAATCTATCAAGCATTTGATCGATAAATGGTAAAGGAAAATGGTCTTTACGTGTGACAGAATTCAACTTTCTGTAATCAATGCATACACGCTATCCTGTAGTTATTCTAGTGGGTACCAATTCATTATCAGCATTGATGACTACTGTAACTCCTGATTTTTTAGGAATAACTTGCACAGGACTGACCCACGAACTATCAGAAATAGGGTAAATGATACCTGCATCTAATAGCTTGAGGACTTCAGTGCGAACAACCTCTTTCATGTTAGGATTTAACCGACGTTGCATTTCCCTAGTAGGTTTAGCATTTTCATCAAGATGAATGTAATGCATGCAATCTACTGGGTTTATACCTTTTATGTCTGCTATGGTCCATCCTAATGCTCCTTTATGTTCTTTTAAAACATCCAACAACTTACCTTTTTGTTCGTCATTGAGGGAAGAAGAGATGATTACTGGTAAAGTGCTTTCTTCTCCCAAGAATGCGTATTCCAAAGTGTTGGGTAATGGCTTGAGTTCGAGTTTTGGTGGTGATTCTGATGATGGTGAGTTTTTTTCGACAAAGACTAGTTGTTCAACTCTCAATTTTCATTTATTAGTGTCCATGGATGGTGCTGAGTCAAGTAGAGCATTGACTTCATTAACTGAACTGTCAATATCAAAATTTAAACCAAAGTGAGTTAAACAAGTTTGCAAAGGGTCATTACTAAGGTTTGAAAGAAAATTGTTATCAACTAGTGTTTCTATTAAATCCACATTAATAATTCCATCATCTGCACTGTGAGGTTGTTTAGCAATGTTAAAGATATTGAGTTCCATGGTCATATTGCCAAAAGACAACTGCATATTTTCGGTTCTGCATTGAATATGTGCATCGGCAGTTACCAAGAAAGGTCGGCCCAGAATAATAGGAATGTGCTTCTTTAAATCCTGTACTGGTTGAGTGTCAATTACAATAAAATCAACAGGAAAATAAAACTTGTCTACCTAGATAAGCACGTCCTCCACAATACCACGAGGTATTTTTATGGACCGATCTGCAAGCTGTAACACCACTGGAGTTGCATGTAATTCGCCCAGTCCAAGTTTCACAAAAACAGAGTAAGGCAACAGATTTACACTAGCTCCTAAATCCAACAAAGCATTCTCAATTGTGTGGTTCCCTATACTACATGAAATAGTGGGGGAGCCTGGATCTTTGCATTTTAGAGGCATTTTATGTTGGAGTATAGAACTAATATTTTCTGTTAGAAAGAAAGCTTTTTTCGAACATGAATATTTCTCTTTTTAGTACAAAGGTCTTTAAGAAACTTGGCGTATGATGGCACTTGTTTTATAGCTTCAAGTAAAGGGATGTTAACACTTACCTGTTTGAAGATTTCAAGAAATCTCACTGTGGATTTTCCTTTCTTCCTCGAGCTAACCCGAGGAAATGGAGCTTTAGGAACATATTCTCGTGAGTTGGTTTCCTCTTTCTCCTCTGATAATGATTCCTCCGAGTTCATAGGTACAATTTGAGTTGATTTTAGCATCTCCACTTTGTTGTCAACTTCTTTTCCTTTTCGTAAGGTCATCACTGCTTTGACCTCTCCATGCTGCTGTGGTGAACTAGAACTTGCTTCATTTACTGCTTTAGGATTGGGCATTGGTTGACTTGGGAATTTGCCTTTTTCAACGGTCATGGCCAATGTTTGAATTGAAGAGGCAAGTTGTCCTACCATTTTCTCAAGGCTTGAAACAGATTGAGCTTGTGAGTTGAAGCTTGCTCTCATCTCATTTCGTAATTCATCAATGGTGCGGTTCTGCTGCTCGATCTTGGAGTTAGTAAGATTTCTGAAATTTTGGGATGTCTCCTCCCATGGTTTAGGTTGAGAATGGTTTGGGTTCTGATTGTATGGTCTAAATGGTGGTTGAGAGGCTTGAGACATTTGAGGAACTGGTTGTATTGGTGGAGGTGGAGCTGATGGTCCGTTTTGTTGGAATCCTTGAGACCATGAAAAATTGGGGTGATCTCTCCATCCAGGATTATATGTGTTGGAGTAAGGGTTGTAGTTTGGTGGTTTTCTCATGATACCTATGGCATTGGCTTGATCTGAATATGAGTCATGGTCATGTGGCTCTGTTGATTTAGCGGTTGTCAAAGATGCTATTTGTCGAGCAAGGCCTTCGACCATCTCTTTGACTTCTTTAATTCCTGAGCTTGACTCGCCAATGTTAACCTCATTCACTCCCTTAATTCTCCTGGTATTTCTGAGTGATCGACTCCGTTGTTGAGAATTATCCGATTGCCGTTGGAAAAATTCCCAAATCTCTTATGCGCTTTTGGACATTAACTCTCCTCCACTGGTTGCCATTAGCCATTCTTGCATATGTGGCAATAATCCCTCCAAAAAATATTGGCATTGGTGCCATTTCTCGTACCCATGATGTGGACACTTCAAGAGTAGCCCATTAAATTACTCCCATGCTTCAAAAAATTGTTCGTCGTCTCTTTGAGTAAACTCTGAAAATTCCCTGCGAATAGCATTGGTTTTATGAACTGGGAAATATTTATTTAAAAATTTAGTTACCATTTGTTCCCATGATATAATGCTATTGGCAGGCATTGTATTAAACCATGAACGAGCTCTATCTTTTAATGAAAATGGGAATAATCTAATTTTAACATCATCATATGAAAAATTCTCATATTTAAAAGTTTGACAAATAGCATGAAAATCATTCAGATGATTATATGGGTCCTCATTTTCTAAGCCATAGAATGTGGGGAGACAGTTTAGCACACTAGGTTTTAATTCAAAACTCCTAGCAGCTACATTTGGGTACCTTATGCATGATGTGCTCAAATTAGCTAAAGGACTAAAATAATCCTTAAATGGCCTCTCTTGTGGTTCTGGTTGCTGATGTTGCAAATCCATTTCAAGTTTCTTTTGGAAAACAGTTTGTTTGTGTGTGCGAAGTGTTTTTTCCAAATTGAGGTCTAAAGGTTCAAGATTGGGTGATAATGACCTTCGACCATGCATGCAAAGAACAACATAAATGAAAATAAAACAAACAAAAATTAAAGAGGAGAGAGAAATTACAATACTAACCTTGTGAAGTTGTTACAACCTTACAATGAATATACACTCAAGTGCTAAAAAGAAAATACCAGAAATAGATTAACTAAAAAAAATAAAATAAAAAGATAAATTACAATGAAAAATAAAAAAATTAAATTACAGGAATATAAGGAAGAGAAAAAGAAACAAAATTAAATTACAGAAAAAAAATTACTTAAAAAAATTTAATTCTATGAAATAATAAATTAACAGAATAAATAAAAATTACAAAGAAAAATAACTCAGAAATTAAATTATTGAAATTTAAAGAAATTTAAATTACCAGAATTAAATTACAGATTCACTTTTCTTTTAATTTTGTAATTTTTTTTAATTTTTTTTATAATTTTTAAGGAAAGCAAAAAAAAATTATTTAAAAAAACTAATTCTATGAATTAATTCTACGAATAAATTAAAATAAATTACAAGATAAACAAAACAAATTACAAAGAAAAGTAAAGCAAAAATTAAAATACAAAAAATTAAAGAAATCACACAATAAAATTAAATTACAGAAATTAAATTACAGAAATTAAATTGCAAAAATTTAAATTACAAAAATTAAATTATAGAATTATTTTGTTATAAGGAAAAATACAAGAAAACAAAAAAAATTAATTCAACAAATTAAAATAACTTACCTTCCCGGCAACGTCGCCAAAAACTTGTTGTGCAAATTTTAATGAACTCGCAAGCGCACGAATCTATTGTAGAATAGATTAATGGTGACGAGTGTCGATCCCACGAGGAGGTTGATTTTAATTATGTGCTGAATTAATTTTCTTTTAATGAGAACAATTAAATTATGGTAACTTTATTCTAAATCGTGAGTTAAAATGACGGGAATAATTAAGAATGAAACTTGTTATAATAAAGCACTTGGGTATCCGGATTCGCATCAACATGCTCCATGGGCTAAATATTCCATATTAATACCAATTAAATCATAAGGGGGGATTCCACACCTCATGAACCACTCTCCAATAAGTATGGTGTCAAGGGCTTATCGTGCCAAATAATAATAACCTGTACTAGGGTCTTAGGTTTAAGCAGGCTTAACTAGACAAGACTATTATTATTTGTCGACGAAAAGTCAAAACAACCACAAATATTAGAGGGGAAGAGAAAGTAAATTTACCAAATTAAGCCCATGGAACATGTTGAGACTTCACCTTCAACCCAAGCTCAAAAGAAATTAGCTACTCATACTTTAACTAGGGATAAAAAGGGAATTTTATTAAAATACAAAGAAACTACAAGAAGGAGAAGGAATTTCAGAAATCTAAGCTTAGAAATGAATTCAGGGGTGCCAAATTAAGGGGGGAGAGCCCCCTTTTTATAGATACATCGAGTGAATCGTGACCATCGGATTAAAAACAATTCGGATGCTCAGGATTGTGCCACGTCATCATCGGCGATCAGCGATCAATAATCAGCGTCATCACAACATTTGTACAGTAACGCCGCCTGAATAGTAAATAATCCCATGTAAGCGCATGTACTGTACACCCGATTTCTACTCCAATGAGATGCTGCCACGTCATCGATCTACAGTACATAAGAAATTTTGTCCAATAAGATCATGACACATCATCGGTCAATGCCACGTCATCGGTCAATGCCACATAAGCAGTCAATCCACATAATTCGTCCAATCAGATACTGCCACGTCGTAGGTAGTTGCCACATCATCGGTCCGTATACATGAACAGTGTCATGAACAGTATCGTGAACAGTATCGTACGTATGAACAGTACCATATATGTGAACAGTGACTTTTTCCTGTAATGCTCTTCTTAAGGTTTTCGACCGTCCTGAGTCCAAATATGACGTCCGTTTTACTGTCTGATCACTCGTTTATTGTGAAACGATTATGATACCCCTAAAATACATAAAATACACAATTATAATAAAACACATATAATTAAATAACAAAATACTTAAATAAATAAAAGTAGCAATGTTAGTGAGATTTAAAGTGTAAAATGATGATTTTCTCCTTTATAAATATACACTTTCTAACACTCAACACCTACCTAATTAGTAGATATGAAAGATTATTTAGAGTCCTAAAAGACGATGGAAGGTCATTTTTTACCCGTTTGAGCCTTTCTAGCCATCCCTATTATGTAATATCCATAGTTAGCCAATTTGAGCCTTTTATATATATATATATATATATATAAAATTTCTTTATTAACTTATTGTCCTGTCCCACTCCAATTTAGAGTATTACTCGATATTATACAAGTTCCATCCACCTATTCGTGTTTGAGAAAAAGGATAAATAATTATTTTGTTCAGCGAAGTTATGCTACATCAAAAAATTCAAAAAAAAAGAAAAAAGAAATAAAGAAGGAAAAAAACAGATATACAATAGCAATAAATAAGCAAAATGCATTTTATAATTTTCAAAAGTTCTTGAACTTTCTCTCAAACATATATATTTTGTTTCCCTATTTCCCTTTCTTTGTTAGCCATGTTCCTAACCTACGTTACGTCTTAATAAAAGTCCTTCTTGATTTTAGGGCACTATAGTTGGAAATAAAAGCTAGTTATATGGGCAATTAAGATGTAGTGATGCATATACCAAAAAAAAAAAAATATTGGGTTGACTAATACTTTGTTTGATATCGTATTATTTCTAAGTTATGAGCATATTTTTTTCATCTTGGTGAGAGAGTATGATATTTCTTTATTATTTTCTCTCAATTTATCATTCATTATAGTGACAATTTTTATTGGGATTAATTTCTTTTGAGAGTGTCACTACAACCGGTGAGATTTTGGGGTTTGATATGTCATTCTTAAAAGTGGCCTGATTACTATTGCTACAACAAAGTCTGCTAGACTGATACATATGGATGGTTGATGTGGGTGTGATGTTCCTTTAGACTACAGATAATGCTTGTACTTTTATTTGATTGCTATCATTAATCTGATTGAATAAATACGTGTGTTTCTTTTTTTTAAAAAAAAAGGTTTTGAATTTTATCTTCGCTTTATTTACTAGGGACTAGTAATAAGCTGGTTGGGGGGTGTGTTGAGTGTTAGAAAGTGTATATTTATAAAGGAGAAAATCGTCATTTTACACTTTAAGTCTCACTAACATTGCTACTTTTATTTATTTAAGTATTTTGTTATTTAATTATATGTGTTTTATTATAATTATGTATTTTATATATTTTAGGGGCATCACGATCGTTTCACAATGAACGAGTGATCAAACAGTAAAACGGACGTCATATTTGGACTCAGGACGGTCGAAAACCTTAAAAAGAGCATTAAAGGAAAAGGTCATTGTTCACATATACGGTACTGTCCATACGTATGGTACTGTTCACTACACTATTCATGACACTGTTCATATATACGAACCTATGATGTGGCAACTATTTATGACGTGGCAGTATCTGATTGGATAAATTATGTGGTATTGATTGCTTATGTAACGCTGACCGATGATATGGCATCGACCGATGATGTGTCACAATCTTATTGGGCTAAATTTCTTATGTACTGTAGATCGATGATGTGGCAATATATTAGTGAAGCAAAAATCGTGTGTACAGTACATGCGCATACATGGGATTATTTACTATTCAAACAGCATTACTGTTCAAACATTGATCATTGACTGTTGACTGATGACGTGGCGCAATCCTGAGTGTCCGAATTGTTTTTAATCTGATGGTCACGATTCACTCAATGTATCTATAAAAAGGGGGCTCTCCCCCCCTAATTTGACACCATTAAATTCATTTCTAATCTTTACTTCTTTCCTTTAAAATATTAAGAACAATGTTTCATTCCGGTTAGGGAGAAGGAATAGTTGACAATTGTGTAAATTTTTAATCTTGGTAAAGTTTTTATTAATTTTTGTTATAGAAACTAACTTGGCTAACGTTTTGGTCGAAGATGGTTGAATATAGAGTATAGAAACTCTAGAAACGCATCTTCTTCGTTTCTTTGAAAAAAATTCAGACATTTTTTTATTATTAAGCTCCATTTTAATTTTGATTTTTTTAATTTTTAATTTCTTTTTCATAAATATACGCTTTCAAATTTTTGGGTCGAAGATAGCTGAATATGGAGTATAATGACTTTAGAAATTTATTTTTCTAGTTTTCTAAAAGAATTTTTGATCTTTTAATATCGATGACATATTGACTTTTAAATTTTAGTATTTGTATTATCTTTAATCTTGAGTTATGTTACATTATATTTGCTACTCTATACATTGATTTTGGAGACAAAAATATGAGTTGCTTGCAGGAATATACATGTCATAATAAATTCCAAGTGAGCTCTTGAGCCTGTCATTTTTCTTGGAGAATAACCATTTTTTCCTATTCTTCATACAACTTAACAATTTATTATTTTGTACACAATCTCTAAACTTCTTTTTGAATCAACCTTCTAAAAAAAAGAAGAAAATTTGTGTTGATACATCTGAAAGTTTATCTAATTAGTAGATATAAAAGATTATTTAGAGCCCTAAAAGATGACGGAAAGGTAATCTTTGACTTATTTGAGCCTTTCTAGCCGTTCCTTTTGTTAATATTCATAATTAACCCTTTTGAGCTTTAAAAAAAAAATCTTTTCCTTTTACCCAACTTTGATATGGAATATATCGTATAAGTTCATCGCCCATTCATGTTTAAGAAAAATATAAATAATTATTTTGTTCAATAATGTTGTGCATAAAAAAAGAAAAAATTCAAAAAAATAGAAGTATTTTAGTTTAAAACAAAATAAAAGCGTGATGTATCTTGCAATCCTCAAAAACAAAAAAAAAATATATATCTACTTTTTCTCAAACATATTTTTTTTCCTTTTTTTTTGTTGCCATGTCCCTAGCTTACGTTACGTTCTAATAAAAGTCTTTCTTGATTTTAGAGAGTTATGGTTTGAAGTAGAAATTAGTTATATGGTTATAAAGATGTAATGATGCATAAAAAGAAAGAAAAAAATAAATAAATACATTGGTCTAACTCATATTTTGACTTGAAATCATATTATTTATAAGTTGTGGGCATATTTATTTTATCTTGGTGAGAGTGTGTGATATTATTCTATTATTTTCTCTCAATTTAGCAGTCATAGGAGTGACTGTTATTATTGGGTTTAGTTTCATTCTGAGAACATTACTACCAGTGAGATTTTGAAGTATTGCATGTCATTTTTTAAAGCAGTTTGATCATTATAGCTGTAACAAAGTCTATTGGATTGATTCATGTGGATAGTTGATTCGAAAGTTATATTTGTTAAAGACTAGAGATAATGTTTATATTTTTATTTGATTGTTATTATTAGTTTGATTAAATAAATACGATTATTTACAAAAAAAAAAGATTTTGGGTTTGAATTAGTTTTCACTTAATTTGCTAAGGACTAGCAATAAACTAGTTGAGGGATGTGTTGAGTGTTAGAAAATATATATTTATAAAAGAGAAAATTGTTATTTTACACTCTAAGTTCCACTAACATTCCTGCTTTTATGTATTTAAGTTTCTTGTGATTGTAATTATGTATTTTTTATTACAATTGAGTGTTTTATATATTTTAAGAGACATCATGGTTATTTCCAAATAAACGAGATATTGGATGACAAAACGGACAGCAAATCTTAATTTAGAATAATAAAAAACCTTAGGAGGAACACTATTCATATTTATCGTAAGATAACGTGGCATTGACCGATGATATGGTACCGATTGATGATTTGACAGCATTTGATTGGATGGATAATGTGGCATTAACTGCTTACGTGGTATTAACTGATGATGTGATATTGACTGATGATGTGTCATAATTCTACTGGACTAAAATGTATATATACTATTAATCGATGATGTGGAAGAATGTTAGTGTACTAGAAGAAATTCGTGTATAATATATGCATATACACGGGATGGTAGTCCTAATAATGTGTTCAATCCAATTCAAATGTGCCACAGGGTTCAATTTTGAGCATACAAATTGTTTAATTCGATAGCTATGATTTACTCATTGTATCTATAAAAGGAGGCTTCCCCCTTAATTTGACACTCTTGAATTCATTTTTGAGCTCTATTTTATGTAATTCCTTCTCTATTATATATTTTCTATGTATTTTAATAAAATTTTCACTTTATTCCTAGTTCAAATATGAGTAGCTAATTTTCTTTCAAGTTTGGGTTGAAGGTGAAGTCTCAAAATGTTCCATGGGCTAAATTTGGTAAATTTATTTTCACTTCCTTTTTAATTTTTGTGGAGGTTTTGACATTTCGTTGACAGACAGTAATAACAAAGTTATTATTGTTTGGCATGATAAACCCTTAGCATTATATTAATTAGAGTGTAGTTCATGAGGAGTGAATATCCTGCTCGTGATTAAATTAGTAGTAATAAGGAAAATTAATCCCTTGGTGTATGTTGATGTTGGATCTAGAAACCCGAGTGCTTCAATTTAATAGTTATCAGTTTAATTTATTTCCTGCCATTCCAATTTAAATTTTAAGATAATATAAATCAATTTTACCAAAATTCCAATTACCTACTTAGAAAATTAATTCAACATATAATTAAAATCGACTTCCTCGTGGGATCAACACTCGTCACTATTAATATATTTTACAATAGATTCATACACTTACAAGTTTATTAAAATTTGCACAACAGTCAGCGGTAACCTCCCGTGCGCGGCAATGGTGATAGATCGAGGTTCTAAACTCGCGAGTATCCAAGTGGACAATCAGTGGGAATTTGGGCATTTCAGGTGACAGGATTTTCTTGCAAATTTTATTGAACTCGCAAGCGCACGAATCTATTGTATAATAGATTAATGGTGACGAGTTTCGATCCCACGAGGAGGTTAATTTTAATTATATGCAGAATTAATTTTCTAAGTGAGTAATTGAATTATGATAAATTTATCCTAAATTGTGAATTAAAATGGCTGGAATAATAAAAATTACAACTGTAATAATAAAGTACTTGGGTATCCGGATCTGCATCAACATGCTCCATGGGCTAAATATTCCATATTAATACCGATTAAATCATAAGGTGGAATTCCACACCTCATGAACCACGCTCAAATAAATATGGTGCTAAGGGCTTATCGTGCCAAATAATAATAACCTTGTACTAGGGTGCCGGTTTAACCAGGGCAGTATCCAGATAAGACTATTATTATTTGTCGACGAAATGTCAAAATAACCACAAATATTATAGGGGAACAGTACAGTACATATGAACAGTGACATTTTTTCTTTTATGCTCCTCCAAAGATTTTCGACCATCCTGAGTCTAAATATGACGTCCGTTTTGCTGTCTGATCACTCGTTCATTGTGAAAAAATCGTGATGCTCCTAAAATACATAAAATATATAATTATAATAAAACACACATATTTAAACAATAAAATACTTAAATAAATAAAAGTAGCAATGTTAGTGAGACTTAAAGTATAAAATGACAATTTTCTCTTTTGTAAATATACACTTTCTAACACTCAATAAGAATAAGTTAGAAATGGAAGCTGGAGGTGAGAGAAGTGGAACCTAGCCAGTGGTGTAGCCTAATTCTGGCATGATCAATGGTAGAAAAAACGGGTTTCTGGTCACAAATTTCAAGCTTAATCGATGGTGTTATGGCTGTTTTTTTATGACGACGATGGCAGGGGTATGACCCGTATCTCAAGGGCTTCACAACAATGTTGGAAACGGTGGCCAGAATCATGATATGGAACCGAGTCACGACTATGGGTGAAGTCGGGTCAAACTAGGAGAAACTCAGGTCAACGGTTCTCTCTCTCTCTCTTTCCCTTAGCTCCTCTCTCTTTCATTTATAGAATTTCTTTTTTTTTTACTAAATACATATTTAAGCCAATATCGAATCCGTGACAAAATGAAATCTGACTAATCTACCTTGTAATTGTATTCGAATTGTCTCAATTTTATGTCATGACAAATTTAAAATTATTCGAACATGATAAATTTAATAAATGCATCAAATTAAGACGTCATAATTTGTAATAAGTCTGACAACTTTAAAATGAATTCTGGATAGTAAAAATTGATAATACACTTTATTAGAAATTTAAAGTGTATATGTTACATTAGTGGATTTTTCTCTTATTATCCTTAACTGTTATGGTTTTTCTCTAATATAGAAGCTTTTAACGGTAAAGTTTGGTGTTGATTGATTCATTTTATTCTTCATTTATTATTTACTTGATATTTTTACTTCTAAGATCTTGAATGAGATTAAAATTCCCTGGCAATAAGAATTAAAATAAAACTAATTATTGGGGTTTATGAGATAAATTAAGGGATTTAAATATCAGCCACTCCATATATAAAAAATGAGTGAATAATTAATTTGTTTTTCCACATCAGCTCTTTCATTTTATGCGTTTTAGCTTCAATGAATCTACATAGAACAAACCGTCATAGCACTAATACAATTTTCCGGCATCAGTGCACGAGAATTGCCAAGAATTTTCATAAGACGTATAAGAAATGTAATAATTTATATGGTCAAAATTATTTTAACGTTATGAGTCTTCTTAACAGATTTTACTGTTAATAATATTTTTACATTATTGAAAAAATTTATTATTTCAGATATTATGTATATTCAAAGAAATAATAAAAAAATAATGCTTTTGTAATCATTTTTTGAACTTTAACGACCTCCCTTTACATTTAAGCAAACTAAATTATGCGAATTTAAGTATCCCTTTCTTTTTTTTTTTTTTTTTTTTTACTTCTTGTTAATCTATCAAAGCTCTTCGTCAAGAAGAAAAGTCTACTACAGCGACATCTATAGAACTGCATTAAATAAATGTTGATTGTTAAAATTTCGTTGGTTTTAAAGTCTAAAAAATAAATAATGTTTGAAAATTTGGAAAGTTATACGGACGACCTTGACAAAATCAAGGACAAAGAAATTCCTAATGTTGAAGATTCGATAAATTTGACTGATATATAATTTCTGATACTTAATTAAATCAAGACACTGGCCTCAAGCCTATGGAGGAAAAAGTCGCGTTCGTTAATAATGGAGTGTGCTTCCATCGTTAAGGTAGGATATTGATAAATTGTCCTTGCGTAGAATTGATCTGTCTACTTTTCTATCACTATTATATATATCAAAAATCAAGTAGAAAAATAGTCTTTATTGATATATAATTTGTGATACTTTATTAAAAAATATCAGTATTTTCATACATATGAATCACTTTTCATATTTAACATATATGTATCGCAAATTAATGATATTATGGTGTCTAAAAGTTAGACATAAAAAATCTCTCGTACTAAAATATCAATAATAAAAATAAAGTAATTTTAATCCGGGATTAGATGGAATTCGAACTAGGGATCTCCAATATCAAATATTTTGTTTGTATGCTCTATTGGCTTGTTAAATGTGTAATATGTTCTGTTGGCTACTAATTGTGTACACATATGCTCAGTTGGGTTGCTGAATGTGTACAAATATGCTTAATTTGGTTGAATGCATACATGTATTTAAGTGATTTCTAAACAAATATAATTTAGTTTTATTTTGCAATTTGTATTTTTATTATAAACCTAAAAGTTTGAAGTTATTTGTGCAATTTAAGTAAACTTATTAAGCTATCAACATCTAATAAATAAACAAGTAACAATACATGTTATGGACAAAATTTAGATATTCTGTGATAGATTGTCTGATGAGTATAGTGATGGTATTGATGATTCTTAGAGTTTGCCATTTTTAATTGTAAAAATAAAATGTCAATTAGATGTCCTTGTTCCTCTTGTTGAACATGGATTTTTTTCCTCTTGAACAAGTGAGGATACATCTATTTAAAATAGATTTTTGAAAAAATATTTAATTTGGAAATGGCTTAGAGAGATAGACCTAAAACCTACCTCTGTAAAATGACAAGACTAGTGTAACATATGCACTTTAATTTCCTAAATTAAGTGTGATAGTTAATTTTGCAACTCAGAGTTAATTTTGAAGATGGATTTATTCACATATTGTGGGATAATTGGATGTGTTATTAAATTGTTCACGTACCGATAATTTTAAATTTTATCATGACTTAAAATTGAGACAATTCAAATAAGATTGGAAATGGATTAGTTGAATTTCATTTTGTCATGGATCTGGTATTGGCTAAAATCTATATTGAGTAAAAAAGAAAGAAATTCTATAAATGGAGAGAGAAACTGAGATAGGGGAGAGAGAGAACCATTGATCCAGTTTGACTGAACTGGACCTGCGAATGTGACTTGACCAGGATCTTGACTAGATCTCACGATTTTGGCCACCGATCCAAGCGAGTTTGGCATCGTTTTAAAGCCCTCAAAACACCAGCCATACCATTGCGACCTCCATTTTTGAAAAAGGGTCAGAACACTACCGGTAAAGCTTAAAATTTGTAGCCAAGAACATTTTTTACGTCATACAATACTGTTCATGACACTGTTCATATAAACTGTACAATGACGTGACATTGACCGATGATACAACATTGACTGATAATGTGGCAATATGTGATTAGATGGATGATGTGGCATTGACTGTTTATATGGTATTGACCGATGATGTAGCATTGACTGTTTATATGGTATTGACCAAAGATATGGCATTGGCCGATGATGCTTCACAATCTTATTGGACTAAAATGTATATGTACTATTGATTGATGAGGTGGTAGAATGTTAGCGGACTAAAAGAAACATGCATAGGTACATGCATATACATAAGATGATAACCTTGATGTTGTGTTCAATCCAATCAAAATGTGCCACATGATGCAATCTTGAGTATTCAAAATGTTTTGATTCGGTAGCTATAAATACTCATTGCATCTATAAAAAGAGTCCTCTCCCCGAATCTAATACCCCTGAATTTATTTTTTAGCTCTATTTTTTATAATTCATTCTCTATCTTATATTTTCTATGTATTTTAATAAAATTTTTATTTTACTCCAAGTTCAAATATTAGTAGCTAATTTTTTTTCAAGCTTCGGTTGAAGGTAAAGTCTCAACATATTCTATGAGCTAAATTTGATAAATTTATTTTCACTTCCGCTCAATTTTCTATAGATGTTTTAACCTTTCGTTCACAGACAATAATAACAAAGTTATTACTATTTGGTACGATAAGCTCTTAGCACCATATTAATTAGAGCATGATTTATGAGAAGTGGATATTTCCCTCATGATTAAATTGATATTAATAAGAAAAATTAAGCCCATGGTATATGTTGATATGGATCTATATACCTGAATGCTTCAATTTAACAGTTATCAATTTAATTTATTTTCCGCCATTCTAATTTAAATTTTAGGATAATATAAATCAGTTTCACCACAATCCAATTACCTACTTGGAAAATTAATTCAATACATAATTAAAATATACCTCCTCATGGGGTTAGCAATCGTCACCATTAATCTATTTTACAATAGATTCATATACTTATAAGTTTATTAAAATTTGCACAACAAGTTTTGGCATCGTTGCCGAGGAGGTAAGTTATTTTAATTTATTGAATTAATTTTTGTAAATTTCTTTCTTTAGTTGTTATCTTGTATTTTTATATTAAAAAAATTTCATAATTTAACTTCAATAATTTAAATGTATTAAATTTTTGTAATTCAATTTCTTTGTAATTTCCTTAAATTTCTTTAATTTAATTTTCAAGTTATTTTTCTTGGTAATTTTTTTATTTTCTTGTTAATTTATTCTAATTAATTTGTAGAATTAATTTTTTAAATAATTTTTTAGTTATTTTTTTAAATTGTTATTAAAAACTGAAAATAAAAAAGTAAATATGCAATTCTTGTAATTTAATTTCTTTTCTTTTCCTCTTCTTTATATTTCTATAATTTTATTTTTACGTTATTTTTGTTGTAATTTATCCTGTTATTTTATTTCAAGTTAATCTATTTCTTCTTTTTTAGCACTTAAGTTTACTTTGATAGTAAAGTGGTAACAATATGGTAAGATTAGTATCGTAATTTCTCTCTCTTTTTTATTTTTATTAGTTTTGTTCTCAATCTTTTGTTGCATTTTTATTTTTATTTTTATTTTTATTTTTTTTTATACATGGTCAAAGGTCACAATTACCTAATCTTAAGCCTAGACTTAGAATTTTAAAAAACACTTCACACACACAAATACATTGCAATTAAAAATAAATTTGAAATGGATTTACAACAATAAGACCACCACGGGAGAGGCCATTTAAGGACTACTTCAGTCACTTAGCTAACTTGAGCACATTATGTATTCGATACTCAAATATAGTTGCTAAGAGTTTTGAATTAAAACTTAGTGTGCTAAATTATTTCCCAACATTCTATGACCTAGAAAATGAGGACCTATATAATCATTTGAATGGTTTTTGTACTGTTTTTCAAACTTTTAAATTTAAGAATTTTTCATATGATAATGTTAAACTTACACTATTCTTATTTTGTTTAAAGGACAGAGCTTGTTCATGCTTTGCTACATTACCTGCTAATATATTATATCACGTGAACAAATGATAACAAAATTTTTAAATAAATACTCTCCAATTCATAAAACTAATTCTATATGCAGAGAAATTTTAGAGTTCACCTAGAGAGAGGACAAGCAATTTTTCGAAGCATGGGAGCGATTCAATGGGCTACTCTTGAAGTGTTCACATCGCGGGTATGAAAAAATGCTAATACTTTTTGGAGGAATTATTATCAAATGTGCAAGAATGGCTAATGGCAACAAGTGGTGAAGAGCTAATGTCCGAAAGTGCATAAGAGATTTGAGATTTCTTCCAACAACAAGCAGATAATTCCTAATAGCGAAGTTAATCATTTAGAAATGTGAAAAAATGAAAAGAGTAAATGAAATTCAAGTTGTCGAGTCAAGCTCAGGAATCAAAGAAGTCAAAGAGACAGTTGGAGGATTTTCTAGCTGGTCTCGTCACTTAAAACGACCAGATTACCTGCAAACAGTATGTTACAAACTCACAGCTTTCTGAAAGTTATGGGTAGTTTAATAATTATGGACTAGGGCAGTTAGGTAATTTGAGATTTTCAGGGTAATTTATGTTATCACAGGTAATTTACGTTATCACGGGTAATTTTGGTAATTTCACACTTCAGGGGTAATTTTATAAATTCAAAATTTATGGATTATTTTAGTAAAATAAATTAAGGATACTTGGTAATTTAGGATTCTGAGGATAATTCAATAAATTTTAGTTCTGAGGGTAATTTAGTAAATTTAAACATTGGTGGTATTTTGATAATTTTTAAATGTAAGGGTGTTTTAGTAATTTCATATATTCAACAGTTATATTAAGTAAGTTTTGAGCATTATTGAGTACAATTACTCTATTTCATGTTATGGATAATAATTATATTATTTCTTAAATTAAGAGTATCCGCGAACAAGAATAAACACACGGGCGTCGACAATACCTGATTTAATTGTCATTACTATGAATGGAATATACAAACTTATTTTTTATGGATTATTATGATTTTAAATATAGTAAAGCATGTTTGCAAATGAAATTTAAAGGTTTTGATTTAATAATTTTATAAAAATAGATTTTATCCGTATAATGTTATTTATTATCGAAAATGTGCACATTTAATGATTTTATTCCTGATTTTGAATATTCGTATAATAATAATATTTTAAAGGAAGGGAAATGAATTTAAAGTTTGTTGAAAGTAAAAAGGAAATGTGATTTCAGATGTGATTATTTTTTATGTACATGTGCAGATATGGTTATTTGTAAAATCATTGGACAGTACCCTTCCCCATATACAGTGATACTGATGAGATGTTATGAGATAATATGTGATAATATGACATACAGGCTTTTGAGGCTTGTCTAAGTATACATAAAGGTTTTGGGCCAGTACTTGGGCGCTTTTGTCTTTTGGGGATCGGTTATGCATTCGTAATTATGATGATGAGATATGATGAGTTATGATGAAATATAATGAGATGTGGTGAGATATGGGATGTTCCTAAGCATTCGTGTAGCTCCAGGGTATGATGGTTCCTTGGTTACCCATTTGTTGAGGTCCAAATATATAAGATATAAGATGATATTTTTCTGTTTATCCGTATAGCTCTCGAGTATGACAGTTCCTTGATTGCTAATCTGTCGAGGTCCGATTTGTCTGTATAGTTTTGAAGCATGATGATTTCTTGATTACTCGCCAGTCGAAGTCTATTATAATAAGATTTTTTTCGCTAGATACTTGTTTGGTGATAGTTTTCGATATTCAGTATTTGATATCATATGTTATGAATTTTTCTTGGTTTAATGCAGTTTTATGTGATTTTATTATATTAGTGCATGATTTTGATTAAAAATATTTATTTAAGTTATTATAATATTTTGATGAATTTATTTAGAAATGATCAAATTAATTTTAAAGTAAAAATTATTTTCAAAAACTACTATTTACTCATTGGGTTTATTAAGTTTTTATACTCACTCCAGTTTTATTATATTTTTCCCTTCACAAGAGATTTGTAGATACAACAGTCAAATCAACAACAATAGTTATTTGTATTTTGACCACGTGATAGTATTAGGAGTCATATAATTTTCAAATTGAAATATTCTGGATTGCGTAATTTTCATAACTAAGGATAACTTATTGTATTAGGTGTTAAAATAATTTGGATAATATTTTGTATTTGTTGAAAATTTGATTTGTGGAGTTTGTTGTATTTTGAAAATATTTAGGAGTGTTATTTTGTTATTTATAGGATTGGGAATGTCATAATTATCAGGAAACTCTGTAGAAATTTCGATAAAATTCATATTTTTATAGAATCGTAATTAGTTGGGTTCTATAAATTAGAGAGACTCATCCTAGGGTTCAGGGTGAGTCATGATAGAGTTGGTATTAGAGCATGTTTTAAATTTTGTTGACTTTACTACCTTAATTAGCTTAAGTTACTTTGTTATTAAAGTTGGAATTGATAGTTTATAGGCGTCATCATGCTTTGTCGTAGCAGTAGACGTGGCTGTGGCCATCGTCCTCTTAGGTCAATTAAAGCTTCGTCAACTCTAAATATTATACTTGCGGGGGAGAATAAACCTGTAAATGAGAGAGTATAGCCTTTGATGCATGAAGTTACATAGGAACCGCTAGAAAATGTTTGAACATTGAGCAGTCAATTGATACGTTAGGTCAGATTTTGAGTACAGTGATACATGTTAAGTGTTAGAAAATATATATTTATAAAGGAGAAAATTATCATTTTACACTTCAAGTTCCACTAATGTTCTTGCTTTTATGTATTTAAATTTCTTGTAATTGTAATTATGTATATTTTATTATAATTAAGTATTTTACATATTTTAGAGGGCATCAAGGTTTTAAAATAAACAAGACATCAAATAATAAGATAGTAAATTTGAACTCAGAACAGTTCAAAATTTTAGGAGAAGCATAAAAGCATAATCGACACTGTTGAAATATATATTACTTTTCAAGATACTATTCATGATACTATTTATATAAACTATACAATGACGTGACATTGACCGATGACATGGCATCAACTAATGCTGTGGCAGCATTTGATTAGATGGATGATGTGACATTGACTGTTTATATGGCATTAACTGATGATGTGACATTGACCAATGATGTGTCACAATCCTATTGGACTATAATGTGTATGTACTATTGATCGATGAGGTGGCGAAATGTTAGTGGACTAGAAGAAATATGCATAGGTGCATGCATATACACGGGATGATAACCTTGATCATGTGTTTAATCCAATCAGAATGTGCCACGCGATGCAATCTTGAGCATTCAAATTGTTTTGATTTAATAGCTATGATTTACTCGTTTATCTATAAAAAGAGTACTCCCCCTTAATTTGACACATCTGAATTCATTTTTTAACTTTACTTTCTGTAATTCCTTCTCTATCTTGTATTTTATATGTATTTTAATAAAATTTTTATTTTACTCCAAGTTCAAATATGAATAGCTAATTTTCTTTTAAGTTTCGGTTGAAAGTGAAATCTCAACACATTCCGTGGGCTAAATTTGGTAAATTTATTTCACCTCCCCTCTATTTTCTATAGATATTTTAACTTTTCATTCACAGTCAATAATCACAAAGTCATTACTATATGGTATGATAAGCCCTTAGCACCATATTAATTAGAGCATAGTTTATGAGGAGTGGATATTCCCTCATGATTAAATTGGTATTAATAAAGAAAATTAAGCCTATAGTGTGTCTTGATATGGATCTAGATACCTGAATGTTTCAATTTAACAGTTATCAATTTAATTTATTTCCCACCATTCTAATTTAAATTTTAGGATAATATAAATCAATTTCACCACAATTTTAACTACCTACTTATAAAATTAATTCAATACATAATTAAAAATTACCTCCTTGTGGGATCAGCATTCATCACCATTAATTTATTTTACAATAGATTTGTGTACCTGCAAGTTTATTAAAATTTGTGCAACAAGTTTTGGCATCGTTGCTGGGAAGGTAAGTTATTTTAATTTGTTGAATTAATTTTTGTAAATTTGTTTCTTTAGTTGTTCTCTTGTATTTTTATATTAAAAAAATTTTGTAATTTAACCTTTGTAATTTAATCTCTTTAAATTTTTGTAATTCAATTTTTTTGTAATTTCCTTAAATTTCTGTAATTTAATTTTCAAGTTATTTTTCTTAGTAATTTTTTATTTTATATTGTTAATCTATTTTAATTAATTCGCAGAATTGATTTTTAAGTGATTTTTTTAGTTTTTTCTTTTAAAATTGTTATTAAAAAAGAAAAAAGAAAAAAAGTGAATATACAATTTTTGTAATTTAATTTCTTTTCCTTTTCTCTTCTTTATATTTATATAATTTTACTTTTACGTTAGTTTCGTTGTAATTTATCTTGTTATTTTATTTCAAGTTAATCTATTTCTTTTTTTTAGCATTTGAGTTTATTTTCATAGTAAAGTAGTAACAATGTGATAATATTAGTATTGTAATTTCTCTCTCTTATTTATTTTTATTAGTTTTGTTCTCATTCTTTTGTTGTATTTTTTATTTAATTTTTATTATTATTTTTTTATACATCGTCAAAGGTCACAATTACCTAATCTTAAGTCTAGACTTAAAATTATAAAAAAACACTTCACACACACAAGTGCATTGCAATTAAAGATAAATTTAAAATGGATTTACAACAACAAGAACCACCACAGGAGAGGCTATTTAAGGACTACTTCAGTCTCTTAACTAACTCGAGCACATCATGTATTTGATACTCAAATGTAGTTACTAGGAGTTTTGCATTAAAACTTAGTGTGCTAAATTATTTTTCAATATTCTATGACCTAGGAAATGAAGACCCATATAATCATTTGAATGGTTTTTATACTATTTGTCAAACTTTTAAATTTTAAAATTTTTCATATGATAATGTTAAACTCACACTATTCCTATTTTCTTTAAAGGATAGTGCTTATTTCATTACATCATGGGAACAAATGATAACAAAATTTTTAAATAAATACTTTACGGTTCATAAAATCAATTATATATGCTGGGAAATTTTAGAGTTCACCTAGAGAGAGGACGAGTAGTTTTTCAAAATATGGAAGCGATTCAATAGGCTACTCTTGAAGTGTCTACATTGCGGGTATGAAAAAATGCCAATACATTTTGGAGATATTATTACCAAATGTGCAAGAATGGCTAATGGCAACAAGTGGTGGAGAGCTAATATCTAAAAATGCATAAGAGATTTGAGATTTCTTCCAACGACAAGTAGATAATTCCCAATAGCGAAGTTAATCATTTAGAAATGAGAAAAAATTCAAAAGAGTAAATGAAATCTAAGTTGTTGAGTCAAGCTCAGGAATAAAAAAAGTCAAAGAGATGGTTGAAGGACTTTCCGAATAAAATTGCATCTTTAACAGCAAACTAATGTCATAGACATAATGAGAAAGCCATCAAAATATAACCCTTACTCTAACACACATAATCCTAGATGGAGAGACCATCCCAATTTTTAATGATTTCAATGATTCTAATAGAATGGACCAGCAACTCCAACTGTACAAATGAAATAAATTTCTCAAGTTTTTCAAGCCTCTAAGCCACTATTTAGATCATACAATTAGAACGTGAACTACTCTCAACGCAAACTATGGATGATATATTCCAGAATTTCAAGAATTCTACCTACTCCATGATCAAGTAACAAAATTGCATTATTCTTGAACTATAAATTAAGATGAGTGCAGGCTTCAACTCACATACTAATTAATTTCAAGCCTCGAGAAGATGGTGGGTGAGCTTACCTCTGCAGTTCAAATCCTAGTAATGACTATTGAGAAAGGTAAACTCCCAAGTCAACTAGTGTCGAACACTAAAGGCATACATGAAGTAAATACCAATTCACACTAGCAGCATGGAAAGGTCAAAGCCGTCATGACCTTGAGAAAAAGAAAAGATGTCGAAGTAAAGTAGAGATGTCAGTGACAAAAACAACTCAAATGGTACTTGTAAATATTGAAGACTCATCATTAAAGGAGAAAGAAAATACCAACCCACAAGAGTATGTTCATATAGCTCTATTTCCTTAGAAGTTAGCTAAAGTAAAGAAGGACAAATCCACTGGTGAGATTTTTGAAATCTTCAAATAGGTAAGTATTAACATCCCTTTGTTTGATGCTATAAAACAAGTGTAATTTTCTGCCAAGTTTCTTAAAGGTCGTTGTATTAAAAAGAGAAATATTCATGTTTAAAAGAAGACATTTTTAATAAAAAATATTAGATCTATACTCCAACATAAAATTCTTCTAAAATGTAAAGATTCAGGCTTCCCTCCTATCTCATATAGTATAAGAAACCACACAATTGAGAGTACTTTGTTGGATTTAAGAGTTAGTGTAAATCTATTATCTTATTCAATATTTGTGAAACTTGGACTGGGAGAATTACACCCAACTCCAGTGGTGTTATAGCTTGCAGATTGATTTATGAAAATATCTCGCAGTATTGTAAAGGATGTATTTATCCAGGTAGATAAGTTTTATTTTCCTATTGACTTCATTGTAATTAACACTCAACCAATGCAGGATTTAAGGAAAGACATCCCAATTATCCTTGGCCGATCTTTTTTGGCAACTGTCGATGTTTACACACAGTACGAGACTGATAATATACAGTTGTCCTTTGTTAATATGACTATGGAGCTAAATATATTCAACATTGCTAAACAACCTCATAATATAGATGATGGAATTGTTGATGTGGATTTAATTGAAGTATTAGTTTATGATACTTTTCTTTTAAACCTTAGTGATGACCCTTTACAAACGTGCGTAACTCACTTTGGTATAAGTTCTTATATTGACAGATCAGTTGATGAGGCCAATGCCTTACTTAACTCAACACTGTCTATAGACACAAAGAAATGGAAGTCAATAGTCAAACTACTAGCATCATTAGAAAAGAAACTCAGCTCATTGTTAAAATCACCACCACAACTCAAGCTTAAACCATTACCCAACACTTAAGAATTTGCATTCTCGAGAGAAGAAAGTACTCTATCAATAATCATTTCGTTATCCGTAAATAGCAAACAGAAAGATAAATTATTGGAAGTTTTAAAAGAGCATAAAAGAGCATTAGGATAGATCATAGCTGACATTAAAAGTTTAAACCCAATAGACGCATGCATTACATTCATCTCGATGAAAATGCTAAACCTATTAGGGAAATGCAATATTGATTAAATCCTAACATGTAAGAAGTTGTTAGAACCGAAGCCCTTAAACTATTAGATACAGGTATCATTTACCCCATTTGTGATAGTTTATGAGTCAGTATTGTACAAGTTATCCCTAAGAAGTCAAAAGTCACAGTAGTTACTATTACTGGTAATGAATTGATACCCATTAGAGTGACTATAGGATGACCTGTATGCATTGATTATAGAAAGCTAAATTATGTCACACGTAAAGATCATTTTCGTTTACCATTTATTAATTAAATGCTTGATAGATTAATAAGTCATGAATTTTATTACTTTTTTTTATGGCTATTCAGGATATAATCATATTTCTATAGCATCAAAAGATTAAGAGAAAATCATTTTCACTTGTTATTTTGGCATTTTTGCATAAAGAAGGATACCATTTGAATTGTGTAATGCACCTGCTACATTTCAAAGACATTTTTTTATGGTTAAATGATTCCTTAAAGTCTTTATGGATATTTTTCTATCTTTAATGCTTTACTTGGCTCCCTCTGACAAAAGCAGTTTCTGATTCCATTTTGGATAACCCTCGATCACCTCTTTTATACACCAAGTGCAATTTTCTCTTTACTATTCTTAGACCAAGATCTATAGCTGCCTCCATGAACTCTTTATGCTTGCCATAATGAAACCCAGAAAGCATACAAATATTCTTGAATTGTTTACTGGAAGTAGCTGCCATTAAGATACTGCTCACAAATAACTTGTGAGTGCTCAGTAAAAAAATCATATTTAAAGACCTTGGTGACAGTTGGTTACAGTTGTGTATGAGCATCATGTCAGCGTCAATAAACATGTAAAGCACGTGGCTCAAAAGTAAAAAAGAAAATAGTAAAAAAAGAAAAAAAAAGCAAATAAAATTATTAAAAACAATAATACAAATAGTAAAATAACAGTGAAATAAAAGAACAGAAAGGTAAAAGGATATTTATAGATAGTTGTGATCGTGGCTCACATCATTCTCTGGTTTTACGTCCAGAAACGGCTTGAACGCCCTCTATGGGTCGAGGATAGGCTTCCCATCCAGTTTTCTTACAAACTGGCAAATAGGGTCTTTTATAGTCAGATTCCCGAGACTATAGTTTGCACATTCTTTCTAGAATAATGGCCATAACTAGAGTATTGCATTTTGGACGTATCCACTAGGATGCGTTTCAAAAGACAAAAGGATATCATCCAATGACTCCTTATTCAAGCCATCCCTAATGAATGGAATCTTATCTTCTTTGTTATAAGACACCATTCCTAAAGAACATGATTTTTTATTGCATATTATTCTGGGACATTTATGACAAGCAACAAAAGGTCTTCGAGCTCATCGTTTTCGCGTATAATTTCCTTTACCACAACCAGGCATGTATGCAATAAATTTAGGAGGTAACTCACCTGCTAAGCGAATTTTTGCCTCGATTAACCAACGGATGTCAGCAGGGATGCTATTCTTCATAAGCAATCGTATGCGTTCGGACCGAGCTTTATAAATGGTAAGGAGAGCATTCTGAGGAAGTAAAGGAAATCGTTTGTGAAATTTTGTAAGATCTCGTCTCATTCCATGCCTTCGTTTCAAAATATCAGTTATTATGGGAAACTAAAGTAACCGACTTGATTGTCACGGAGTACCGTTATTTGCCACTTGACTGGGGTTACAAACTTTAAACACACAAAGCAAACTAAAACACATAAACAAGAAAATAAATTAAAACACACAAAACAAACTAAAATCGTCCTCTTATTGAATTTACCTCAAGTTTCAATTGGATGTTGTAGATGCCTCTCTTAATTTCTCTGAGATCTCTTTCTAAATCCTCAACATGGGCTATTAACTTTGATGGTTGTAGCTGTCAGATACGATGTGTTTTACAAAATCGTATCTGACCTCTGAGATGAGATTAAATACGTCGAAATTGTCTAAGAATGTTGAAGAGATGCTTTTTAGTTGACATATTCGTGAGGAAAATGATAAAAAATAAAAGTTTAAAAGTTAACCAGACACACTTTCATAAACATAATTAAAAATAAAAAATACAACTTTAAATCACCGAAAGGAAACGAAAAGAAAAAATGTCAGGTCACTTTAATGTTTTGTGCTGCTTTCTCTACATAGTTGGTATTCATGATATGACTTTACTTTTCTGACCATTAACTTTAAAAATTACACCATTTCTTGGATTCTTAAATTTAATGGCTCTATGTGGAAAAACAGTATGATTAGTAAATAGATCAGACCATGGAGAGCATAACTTACTTAGAGAAACGTGCCCTTGAGAATTGAACAAAAATACTTTCTGACCTGGTGTGAAAGATTTTCTAATGTTCTGCTTGCCACGGAGGATTTTCATTCGCTTTCTGTAGTCCTTAGCATTTTTGTTGTTATGAATCTCCTCTGGTTTTGTCAGTTGTATCCTCCTTTTTGAAAAAATGGGATCAATAATGTCTGTATTCTTTTGTTTTTCATTATAAGAGGATGAGATGATTTCTGACAATATTTTGTCTTCTCCCAAAAATGTAGAATGCAGAGGGTCAAGTGAAGGTTTGAGCTTAATCTCTGGTAGTAATTCTGATGATGGGATGAGATTTTCACTTATCAATGTCTATGCATGGCGATGAATTCAATAAAACATTAACCTCATCAATCGATCTGTCAATATTAAAATCTAAACCAAAGTGAGTTAAATATGTCAGTAAAGAGTATCACTAAGGTTTAAAGAAAATGTATGATCAACCAATTCATCAATTAAATCCACATCTACAATTTCATCATCTGTACTGTGAGGTTGTTTGGCAATGTTAAAGATATTGAGTTCCATGGTCATATTGCCAAAAGACAACTGCATATTTCCAGTTCTGCATTAAATATGTGCATCGGCAGTTGCCAAGAAAGGTCAGCCCAGAATAATGGGAATGTGCTTCTTTGAATCCTGTACTGGTTGAGTGTCAATTACAATAAAATCAATAGGAAAATAAAACTTATCTACCTAGATAAGCACTCCTCCACAATACCACGAAGTATTTTTGTGGACCGATCTGCAAGCTGTAACACCACTGAAGTTGGATGCAATTCGCCCAGTCCAAGTTTCTCAAATACGGAGTAAGGTAGTAGATTTACACTAGCTCCTAAATCCAATAAAGCATTCTCAATTGTGTGGTTCCCTATACTACATGAGATAGTGGGGGAACTTGGGTCTTTATATTTTAGAGGCATTTTATGTTGGAGTATAGAACTAATATTTTCTGTTAGAAAGGCCTTTTTCTGAACATGAATATTTCTCTTTTTAGTACAAAGGTTTTTAAGAAACTTAGCATATGATGGCACTTATTTTATAGCTTCAAGTAAAGGGATGTTAACATTTACCTGTTTGAAGATTTCAAGAATCTTACCTGTGGATTTTCCTTTCTTCTCGTTAGCTAACCTCTGAGGAAATGGAGCTTTAGGAACATATTCTCGTGAGTTGGTTTCTCTTTCTCCTCTGATGATGATTTAGTTACCATTTAAATAAATTTTTAACAATGGAAGGAAACATTCCAAAGTGTCAGAAATCTTACTAACTCTAAGATCGAGCAGCAAAACCGTACCATTGATGAATTACAAAATGAGATGAGAGTGAGCTTCAACTCACAAGCTCAATCTGTTTCGAGCCTTGAGAAAATGGTTGGACAACTTGCCTCTTCAGTTCAAACTTTGGCCATGACCGTTGAAAAAGGCAAATTTCTAAGTCAACCAGTGCCCAACCCTAAAGCAGTGAATGAAGCGAGTACCAGTTCACTTCAGCAGTATGGAGAGGTCAAAGCAGTGATGACCTTGCGAAAAGGAAAGAAGTCGACAACAAAGTGGAGATGCCAAAATCAACTCAGATTGTAATGCTATTAGTAGGCAATGTATTAAACCATGAACGAGCTCTATCTTTTAATGAAAATGGGAATAATCTAAGTTTAACATTATCATCTGAAAAATTCTCATATTTAAAAGTTTAACAAATAGCATGAAAATCATTTAGATGATTATATAGGTCCTCATTTTCTAGGCCATAGAATGTGGGGAGACAGTTTAGCACACTAGGTTTTGATTCAAAACTCCTAGCAGCTATATTTGGGTACCTTATGCATGATGTGCTCAAATTAGCTAAAGGACTAAAATAATCCTTAAATGATCTCTCTTATGGTTCTGGTTGTTGATTTTGTAAATCCATTTCAAATTTATTTTAAAAAACAGTGTGTTTATGCGTTCGAAATATTTTTTTCTAATTCAAGGTCTAAAGGTTCAAGATTAGGTGATAATGACCTTCGACCATACATGCAAAGAACAAAATAAAATAAATAAAAATAAAGAGAAGAGAGAAATTACGATACTAACCTTGTGACGTTGTTACAATGAAAATACACTCAATAGCTATAATAAAAAGAAATTACGTGAAATAAATATTAACTAAAATTAAAATAAATAACAAAAAAGATAACAAGATAAATTAGAAAAATTACAAAGAAAAATAACATGAAAATTAAATTTTACAAATTTAAAGAAGAGAGAGAAATAAAATTCTAATTTAATTTCTTTTTTTAGAAGAAAAAAATAAATTACAAAAATTACAAAAAATAAATATTTAGGAAAAAAAACTAATTCTACGAATTAAAATACTTACCTCCCCGGCAACGGTGCCAAAATCATGTTGTGCAAATTTTATTAAACTCGCAAGCGCATGAATTTATTATAGAATAGATTAATAGTGACGAGTGTCAATCCCACGAGGAGGTTGATTTTAATTATGTATGGAATTAATTTTCTTTAATGGGTGAATAAATTTGTGGAAATTAATGTAAATTATGCTTAAATTTAAATTACAATGGCAGGAATTAAATTGAACTAGAAATTTATTGAAATGACGTGCTTGGGTATCCGGATTGCATCAACATGCTCCATGGGCTAAATATTCCATATTAATTCCAATTAAATTATAAGGGGAGATTCCACACCTCATGAACCACTCTCGAATAAATATGGAGTCAAGGGCTTTTCGTGCCAAATAATAATAACCTTGTACTAGGGTGACGGTTTAACCAGGGCAGTATCTAAACAAGACTATTATTATTTGTCACAAAAAGTCAAAATAACCACAAATATTAGAAGGGAAGAGAAAGTAAATTTACCAAATTAAGCCCATAAGACATGTTGAGACTTCACCTTCAACCCAAGCTTAAAAGAAAATTAACTACTCATTTTTTAACTAGGGATAAAAAGGAAATTTTACTAAAATACAAAAAAACTACAAGATAGAGAGGGAATTACAAAAATCTAAGCTTAAAAATAAATTCAGGGGTGTCAAGTTAGGGGGGAGAGCCCCCTTTTTATAAATACATTGAGTGAATCGTGACTATCAGATTAAAAACAGTTCGGACACTCAAGATTGCGCCACGTCATCAGTCAACAGTCAACAGTCAACAGTCAACGTTTGAACAGTAATGCTATTTGAATAGTAAATAATCCCATGTATGCGCATGTATTGTACACATGATTTTTGCTCCTCTGAGATGTTGCCACGTCATCGATCTACAGTATATAAGAAATTTAGCCCAATAAGATCGTGATACATCATCGGTCGATGCAAAGTCATCGGTCAACGCCACATAAATAGTCGATACCATATAATTCGTCCAATCAGATACTGTCACGTCATAGGTAGTTACCACATCATCGGTCCATATATATAAACAGTATCCTGAACACTACCATGAACAGTACCGTACGTATGAACAGTACCGTGTATGAACAGTGACTTTTTTCTTTAATGCTCCTCTTAAGGTTTTTGACCGTCCTGAGTCCAAATATGACGTCCGTTTTGCTGTCTGATCACTTGTTCATTGTGAAACGATCGTGATGTCCCTAAAATACATAAAATACATAATTATAATAAAACACATATAATTAAATAACAAAATGCTTAAATAAATAAAAATAGCAATATTAGTGAGACTTAAAGTGTAAAATGATGATTTTCTCCTTTATAAATATATACTTTCTAATACTCAACAGCGAGTTTAATAAAATTTGCACAACAATAATCAAAAGAGAAAATTTTAAATTATAGAAAAAAAACTCAGTTTAAATTTAGTAGGTCATTCAAATTTATTTTAATGTTATTTTCACGTGGTTGGTACTCTTGATATAGTTTTAATCATTGACCATTAACTTTAAAAGTGACACTATTTTTGGGATCCTTAATTTCAAGTATTGTATATATTAAATTGTTCGATGCTGTGTCCTACAAAGTAACTTTCAAAATATCAATTCATTCTACCATGAATAATCTTGTGTAAGCCATTTTAACATTAAGAAAACAGCTACTGAAATTTCATAATATGGTTACTATTGACCAACTGTATTTCGAGATGCTTACAGTTTTTTTTTTATGTAATAGGTGTCAACGAATAGGGAACATTACTGAGAGAAATATGATGTCATGAAATCAAATTTTAGTGGTTGAGATCTTTTATATATGGGGTATCAACTTCATGGGACCCTTTCCTTCTTTTTTTCGCTGTCAATACATATTAGTTGCTATTGACTATGATCAAAATAGGTAGAAACAATTCCATGTAAAACCAATGATCATAAGGTAGTGATAGATTTTTTTAAAAGTAATATTGTTTCATATTTTGGATTTTTAATTTAAATTACTCTATGTGAAAAAAAAAAATGTAAACAATAAAAAGGCTTGACCATTAAGAGAATAACTTACCTAGGAATAGATGTAAATGAGAATTGAATAAAAGCAGTTTCTGACCTAGGGTGAAAGATTTTCTCATAATTTGGTTATTATAAATGACTTTCTTTCGCTGTTTGTAAATCTTGGCATTTTCGCATGCATCATTATAAATTTTTTCAAGTTCTGTTAGCTATAATCTTTTTTTCTTTGAGCTAGCTTACTGCATGTCAAAGTTAAATTCCTTGATGGTAATGCTCGAGTTTCACAAATAGGTGGCAATTTTTTGCATACAGTAGCCTATATGGTGACATCCCAATTGGAGTCTTGAAATCTATTTTTTATGCCCATAATGCATCATTGAGTCGCAATGATCAATCTTTTTTTTTCTAGACTTATCATTTTTTTTATATGTGCTTTATTTCTCAATTGGAGATCTCAAATTGACCATTAGTTTACAGATGATATAGGCTCGCCACTTTATGAGAGATGGAACTTTTTATCAAAAGAGCTTTGAATGATTTATTACAAAAGTGGGTACTGTCATTATTGATTATGCCTCGAGGGAATCCAAAGCATGAAACAATGTTGTTTTTTTAAAAAATCTATCACTACCCTATGATCATTTCTTCTACATGGAATTGCTTCTACCAATTTTGATATATAGTCAATAACAACTAATATGTATTAATGGCCAAAAGAAAGCGGAAAAGGTCTTATGATGTCAGTACCCCATATATAAAAGAGCCCAACCACTAAAATTAGGTTTCATGGCATTATATTTCTCCGAGTAACTTCAAACTTACTTAAGAGGGGTTGCTAGCCGAGATAAGGACTAGTACCAGTTTGATACTGGTGCTCCACTCTTATTGTTGCTAAGGCAGGAATGGCAGATCTGTTCCCAGCTGTTAATGGTCAGGCCCATTCGTTAACACTTATCACATGAAAAATAAAACTTGTAAGCATCTCGAAATATGGTTGGCCAATAGAAACCATATTGTGAAATTTCAGTAGTTTTCTTAGTGTTAAAATGGCTTCCATAAGGTTATTCATTGTAGAATGAAATGATATTTTGAAATTTACTTTTTGGGACACTTCATCTAACAATTTGATTTGCAAAATAATTGAATAAATAAGGATCATACCGAAAGAAATTTTTTATTTTTATAAAAAATTTAGCTTTGTCCTACTTAGTCTAATGCTTTATAAGTTGACTTGTAAGAAGATAGTTAACTATATCAGCATACCTTGGTAATACTTTCACACTCTTTAATTGTTAATTTGAAAATGATTCATTTAGTGATAATGGTTCTGTAATTATATAAAAATTGAGATAAGAGAGATGGTCTGCCACAACATCTTTCGTGTCTTTTTTGTGTTTAATTTCGAAGTCAAATTCCTATAAAAGTAACACCTAATGAATTAGTCTAGCTTTTGTTTTTTTATGTGAAAAGATATTTCAAAGCAGTATAATCTATGAACACAATTATTTTAAAACTAATGAGATAAGATCAAAATTTCTCTAATAATAATACTATTGCTAATATTTCTTTTTCAATAGTCAAGTAGTTCAACTGTGCATCATTCAATGTCATACTAGCATAATAAATAACATGGGAAATTTGATGAAATCTCTGTCCTAATACTATTTCTACTACATAATCAGATGTATCACATATAAGTTCAAATGGTAAGTTTAGTTTGAGGGTTGAATGATGGGTAATGATGTCAACAATTGATTTAGTTTTTCAAATACTACTAGACATGAATCATTAAAAATAAAAGGTACATCCTTAGCAACTAGATTGCATGAGAGTCTAGAAATTTTACTATAATCTTTAATGAAACATTTGTAAAAACCAGCATGCCCAATGAAAGGTCTTACTTATTTTATTGTTTCGATTGAGAAAGATTGAAAATGAGCTCCACCTTGGCTTTATCAACCTCAATACCTTTGCTCGAAATGATGTAATAAAGAACAATATGTTATTTTACCATAAAATGAAACTTCTTTTAATTTAAGATCAAATTCTTTTCTATACATCTCTGCAGAACTAATGTTACATGATGTAAAACATTAATCAAATAAATCACCAAAAATAGAAAAATCATTCATAAAGACTTTAAAGAATCATTTAACCATTTAAAAAAATCCTTAACATGCATCATTAAAATATAACAAATGCATTACATAGTATAAATAACATCCTCCTATATGAAAAAATGCTAAAAGGACAAGTGAAAGTGATTTTCTCTTGATCTTTTAGTGCTATGAGAATCTGATTATATAATTCATGACTTGTTAATTCATCAAGCATTTGATCAATAAATAGTAAAAGAAAATAGTCTTTACGTGTGACAGAATTTAACTTTCTATAATTAATTCATACACGCCACCCTGTAGTTACTTTAGTGGGAATTAATTCATTATTAGTATTGGTAATTACTGCAACTTCTGACTTTTTGGGGATAACTTGCATAGGACTGACCCATGGACTATTGAAAATGGGATAAATGATACATGTATCTAATAGTTTAAGGACTTCTATTTAGTAATTTCTTTCATATTAGGATTCAACTGACATTGAATTTCTCTAATAGGTTTAATATTTTCATTAAGGTGAATGTAATGTATGCAGTCTACTGGATTTATATTTTTTGCGTCGGCTATAGTCTATCTTAATGTTTCTTTGTGCTCTTTTAAGACTTTGAACGACTTACCTTTCTGTTTGTCATTTAGGGATGATAAAATGATTACTAGTAAAATACTTTCTTGTCCCAAAAATGCATATTCGAAAATGTTAGGTAATGGTTTAAGCTCGAGTTTTGGTGGTAATTTTTATGATGGGCTAAGTTTCCACTCTGATGGTAGTAGTTATTCAACTCTTGACTTCCATTTATTAGTATCCATGGATGATGCTGAGTAAAGTAAGGCATTGACCTCATCAACTGATCTAGCAATATCAAAAACCAAAGTCAGTTAAACATGTTTGTAAAAAATGTATGTAAAGGGTCATCACTAAGGCTTGAAAGAAAAATATTATCAACTAATGCTTCTATTAAATCTACATCAACAATTTCATCATCTGTATTGCAAGGTTGTTTGGCAATATTAAAAATATTTGGCTCTATAGTCATATTGCCAAAGAATAACTATATATTTTCAATGCTGCATTGAATGTAAGCATTAGCAGTTATAAAGAAAGGTCGGCCTAAGATAATAGGGATGTGCTTTCTTGAATCCTGCATTGGTTGTATGTTAATTACAACAAATCAACAAGATTTTCATGGATCTAAATATTTTCATAAATCTATATATCTGCCTAGATAAGCACATCCTCCATAATACCATAAGTATTTTTATGGATCAATCTGTAAGCTGTAACACTATTGAATTGGGTGTAATTCTCCTAGTTCAAGCTTTACAAATATAGAGTAAGACAATAGATTTACACTATCTCCTGAGTTCAACAAAGTATTCTCAATTATATGGTTTCCTATACTATGTGAGATAGCAAAGGAGCCTAGGTTTTTGTATTTTAGAGAAAATGGGAATAGTCTGAGTTTAACATCATTATCAGAAAAATTCTCATATCTAAAAGTTTGACAAACAGCATGAAAATCATTCAAATGATTATATGGGTCCTTATTTTCTAGGCCATAAAATGTTGGGAGACAATTTAACACACTAAGTTTTAATTCAAAACTCCTAGCAACTGCATTTAGGTATCGTATACATGATGTGCTCAAGTTAACTAAGGGACTGAAATAGTCCTTAAATGGCCTTTCCTGTGATGGTTTTTGTTGCTGTAAATCTATTTCAATTTTATTTTTAAATGCGATGTGTTTATGTGTGCGAAGTGTTTTTTCCAATTCTAAGTTTATAGGCTCAAGATTAGGTGATTGCGACCTTTAACCATGCATAAAAATAATATAATGAAAAATGAAAAAAAACTGAGAATAAAATTAATAAAAAAATAACGAGGAAGGAGAAATTACGATACTAACTTTATTACGTTGTTACAACCTTACTATGAACATACACTTAAGTGCTAAAAAGAAAATAAAAGAAATAGATTAACTAAAAATAAAATAACAAGATAAATTACAACGAAGAATGAAAAGTTAAATTACAGAAATATAAAGAAAAGAAAAAGAAAAGAAATTAAATCACTGGAAAAAAATTCAAAAAAAACAACTAAAAAATTAATTCTATGAATTAATAAATTAACAAAATAAATAAAAATTACAAAGAAATTGAATTATTGAAATTTAAAAAATTTAAATTACCAAAATTAAATAATAGATTCACTTTTATTTTAATTTTTTTATAACAATTTTAAAAGAAAACACAAAAAAATTTCTTTAAAAAATTAATTCTATAAATTAATTAAAATAAATTAATAAGATAAAATAAAAAAATTAGTAAGGAAATATACTCAAGCACTAAAAAGAAAGCAAAAATTAAAGTACATAAATTTAAAGAAATTACAGAATAAAATTCAATTACAGAAATTTAAATTATAAAAATCAAATTATAGAATTATTATTTTTTATAAGAAAAAAATACAAGAAAACAAAAAAAGTAAAAAAATTAATTCAATAAATAAAAATAACTTACTTCCCTAGCAACGATGCCAAAAACTTGTTGTGCAAATTTTATTAAACTTGTAAGTGTACGAATCTATTGTAGAATAGATTAACGGTGACGAGTGTCAATCTCATGAGGATGTGGATTTTAATTGTGTGTTGAATTAATTTTTTAAGTGAGCAGTTAAATTATGATAAATTTATCCTAAACTTTAAATTAAAATGGCGTGAATAATTAGAAATACAACAATTATAACAAAGTACTTGGATATCTAGATCTGCATCAACATGCTCCAGGGCTCAATATTCCTTATTAATACTAATTAAATCATAAGGGAGAAATCCACTTTTCATGAACCACGCTCTAATTAATATAGTGCTAAAGGTTTATCGTGTCAAATAGTAATAACTGTATTATTACTATTTGTCAACAAAAAGTCAAAACATCTATAGAAATTAAAAGGAAAAAATAAAATAAATTTATCAATTAAGCTCATAGAATATGTTGAGACTTCACCTTTAACCCAAACTTGAAAAAAAATTAGCTACTCATATTTGAACTAGAGAAAAAATAGAAATTTTACTAAAATACAAAGAAAATATAAGATAGAGAAGGAATTTAAAAAAATAGAGCTCAAAAATAAACTCAGGGGTGTCAAATTAGGGGGCAAGCTCTCCTTTTATAGATACAACGAGTAAATCATGATCATCAGATTAAAACAAGTTTGATGCATAGGATTGCACCACGGGGTAAGTTCTGACTAGTTTGAATACATCATCAGGGCTATTATCCCCTATATATGCATGTATCGTACGCATTTTTTTTGATCCACTAACATATTGTCATGTTATCGGTCAACAGTGCATAAATACTTTTATCCAATGAGATTGTGATACCTCATCAGTCAAGCCACGTCATCAGTCAACGCCACATAATCAATCAATGCCACCTTATTCCTCCAATCAAATGCTGCCACCTCATTAGTCAATGTCACATCATCGATCAATACCACATCATCATACAGTGCATATGAACAGTGTCATGAACAATATTATGAACAGTGTCATGAATGTGAAGAGTGACATTTTTACTTTTATGCTCCTTCTAAGATTTTTATTGTTTTGAGTTCAGATTTACCGTCTGCTTTGTTATTGGATGTCTCATTTATTGTGAAATGACCATGATGCCCCTAAAATACATAAAATACTTAATTATACTAAAACATGCATAATTAAATTCACAAGAAACTTGAACAGATAAAAGTAAAGAAGTTAATAGAACTTGAAGTAAAAAATGATGATTTTCTCCTTCATAAATATACATTTTCCAGCACTCAACAGGGAGCGTAACTTACCTAGGAATATATGCAAGTGAGAATTGAATAAAAGTAGTTTTTGACCTGGGATGAAAGATTTTCTCGTATTTACTTGTTGTGAAAGACTTTCATTCTCTGCTTGTAAATTTTGACATTTCATATGCATCATTGCGAATTTCTTCAAGTTCTGCTAGCTGTAATCTTCTTTTTGAGTTGGCTTGCTTCATGTCAAAATTGAATTTCTTGATGGCCTAGTACGGATAATGCTCAAGTTCCACAGGTAGGTAGCAAGCTTTTCCATGCACTAGCCTATAGGGTGACATTCTAATTGGGGTCTTGAAAGCCATTCTGTATGCCCATAATGCATCATCAAGTCGTAGTGACCAATCTTTTCTGTCTGGTCTCATCATCTTTTCTAATATGTGCTTTATTTTTTGTTTGAAGATCTCAACTTAACCACTAGTTTGTGGATGATATAGGGTTGCCACTTTATAAGTGATGGAAAACTTTATCGAAAGAGCTTTGAAAAATTTGTTACAAAAATGGGCACCATCATCACTGATTATCGCTGAGGGAATCCAAAACGTGAAACAATGTTGCTTTTTAAAAATCCTATCACCATCTTGTGATCATTGGTTCTGCATGGAATTGCTTGTACCTATTTTAATACATAGTCAATACTAACCAGTATATATTGATGGTCAAAAGAAGGGAAAAAGGGTCCTATGAAATCGATACCCCATACATTAAAAATCTCAACCACTAAAATTGGGTTTAGTGGCATCATATTCCTCCGAGTAATGCTCCTCATTCATTGGCATCTATCGCATGAAGAACAAAATATGTAAGCATCTCGAAACATAATTAGCCAATCGAAATCACATTATAAAATTTTAATTAGTGTTTTCTTAGCACTAAAATGGTCTCCACAAGCTTATTCATGGCAAAATGAAAAGATATTTTAAAATTCACTTTCTAGGACACATCATCTGATAATTTGATCGACATAATACTTGAACAAATAAGGATCATCCCAAAAGAAATTTTTTATTTTTGTAAAGAATTTGACTTTATCTTGCTTAGTCTAATGCTCTGAATGTTGACTTGTAACAAGATAGTTAACTATGTCAGCATACCATGGTAATACTTTCATACTTATTAATTATTCATTTGGGAATGATTCATTTAATGATAATGGCTCTTTAATTGTGTCAAAATTAAGACAAGAAATATGGCCTGCCACAACATTTTCTGTGCCTTTCTTTTCTTTAATTTAAAAGTCAAATTCTTGCAAGAGTAGCACCCAATGAATTACTCTAGCTTTTGTTTCTTTCTTTGTGAGAAGGTATTTAAGAGTAACATAATTTGTGAACACAATTATTTTACAACCAATAAGATAAGATCGAAATTTCTCTAATGCAAATACTACTGCCATCATTTCTTTTTCCATAGTTAAATAGTTCAACGGGACATCATTCAATGTCATACTAGCATAGTAAATGACATGGAAAATTCGATCAACTTTTTGTCCTAATACTGCTCTTATTGCATAATTAGATGCATCACACATAAGCTCAAATAGTAAGTTACAATTTAGGAGTTGAATGATGATTGATGATGTCAACAACTGTTTCAAATTTTCAAATGCCATAAGACATTAATCATTAAAGAAAAAATATACATCTTTAGCAAGTAAATTGCATAAGGGTTTAGAAATTTTACTAAAATCTTTAATGAAGCATCTATAAAAACTAGCGTGCCCAAGAAAAGATCTTACTTCTTAGACTGTTTTAGGTGGAGAGAGATTGGAAATGAGCTTCACCTTGGCTTTATCAACCTCAATACCTTTGCTCAAAATGATATGACCGAGAACAATACATCTCTGCAAAACTAGTGTTAGATAATGTAAATATTAATCGAAAGAGTCTCTAAAGACAGAAATATCATCCAAAGACTTTAATGAATCGTTCAACCATATCAGAAAAAATGCTCAACATGCATGGTTGAAATGTAGCAAGCGTATTACATCATCCAAATGACATCCTCATTTATGCAAAAGTACCAAAAGGATAAGTGAAAGTGATTTTCTCTTGATCTTTTGGGAATCTGATTATATCTTGAGTAGCTATCTAGAAAGCAATAAAATTCATGACCTGCTAATCTATCAAGCATTTGATCAATAAATGGTAAAGGAAAATGGTCTTTACATGTGACAGAATTTAACTTTCTATAATCAATGCATACATATCACCCTGTAGTTACTTTAGTGGGTATCAATTTATTATCAGCATTAGCAACAACTGTAAATCCTGACTTCTTAGGGACAATTTATATAGGACTGACTTATAAACTATCAGAAATGAGGTAAATGATACCTGTATCTAATAGTTTAAGGACTTCATTTCTAACAACTTCTTTCATGTTATAGTTTAATCGACGTTGTATTTCCCTAATAGGCTTAGCATTTTCATCAAGATGAATGTAATGCATGCAGTCTATTAGATTTATACCCATTATGTTGACTATAGTCCATCCTAATGCTCCTTTATGTTCTTTTAAAACTTTAAACAACTTACCTTTCTGTTTGTCATGTAAGAATGATGAAATAATTACTAGCAGAGTACTTTCTTCTCCTAAGAATGCATATTCTAATATGTTGGGTAATGGCTTGAGTTTGAGTGTTTGTGGTAATTCTGATGATGGGTTGAGTTTCATCTTCGATGGTGCTAGTTGTTTAACTCTTGACTTTCATTTATTTGTGTCCATGGATGGTGTTGAGTCAAGTAAAGCATTGACCTCATCAATTGATTTGTCAATATTAAAATCTAAATCAAAATGAATTAAACATATTTGTAAAGGGTCATTACTAAGGTTTAAAAGAAAAGTATCATCAACTAATACTTCAATTAAATCCACATCAACAATTCCATCATCTGCATTGTAAGGTTGTTTGGTAATATTGAATATGTTTAGATCCATGGTCATACCGGTAAAGGATAATTGTACGTTTCCAAACCTGCATTGAATATAAGCATCGGCAATTGCTATGAATGGACGGCCCAAGATAATGGAGATGTGCTTCCTTGAATCCTATACTGGTTGGTGTCAATTACAATGCAATCAATAGAAAAATAAAACTTATCTACCTGGATAAGGACGCTGTTGTGTAAATTTTATTGAACTCGCAAGCACACGAATCTATTGTAAAATAGATTAATGGTGATGAGTGTTGATCCCACGAGTAGGTTGATTTTAATTATGTGCAGAATTAATTTTCTTTTAATAGATGAATAAAATTGTGGTGAAATTTATGTAAATTATGCTTGAATTTAAATTATAATGGCAAGAATTAAATTAAACTAGAATATACTAAAATGACGTGCTTGGGTATCCGGATCTGCATCAACATGCTTAATGGACTAAATATTCTATATTAATGCCAATTAAATTATAAGGGGGGATTCCACACCTCATGAGTTACATTCAAATAAATATGGTGCTAAGGGCTTATCGTGCCAAATAATAATAACCTTGTACTAGGGTGCCAGTTTAACCAGGGCAGTATCTAGATAAGACTATTATTATTTGTAGATGAAAAGTCAAAATAACCACAAATATTAGAGGGAAAGAGAAAGTAAATTTACCAAATTAAGCCCATGGGACATGTTGAGACTTCACCTTCAACCCAAGTTTAAAAGAAAATTAGCTACTCATTTTGAACTAGGGACAAATGAAAATTTATTAAAATACGTAGAAAATACAAGAAGGAGAAGAAATTACAAAAATCTAAGCTTAGAAATGAATTCTGAGGTATTCAATTAGGAGGGGAGAGCCTCCTTTTTATAGATACATTGAGTGAATCGTGACCATCAGATTAAAAACAGTTCGGATACTCAGGATTGCACCACGTCATCAGTCAACAGTCACCATTTAGACAACAATACTATTTAGCCCTCATTTGAACAGTAACATTATTTAGCCACCGTTTGTACAGTAATACTATTTAGCCACCGTTTACACAGTAATACTATTTAAATAGTAAATAATCTCATGTATGTGCATGTACTGTACACACGATTTTTTACTCCATTTAGATGCTACTACGTCATCGGTCAATGCCACGTCATCGGTCCGTATACATGAACAGTACTATAAACAGTACCGTATATGTGAACAATGATATTTTTTCTTTTATGCTCCTCTTAAGGTTTTCAACCGTCCTGAGTCCAAATATGATGTCCGTTTTACTGTCTGATCAATCATTCATTGTGACACGATATGATGTCCTTAAAATATATAAAATACATAATTATAATAAAACACACATAATTAAACAAAATACTTAAATAAATAAAAGTAACAATGTTAATGAGACTTGAAGTGTAAAATGAAGATTTTCTCCTTTATATTTACACACTTTCTAACACTCAATAGACACCCTCTACAATACTAAGAGGTATTTTTGTGGATCGATCTGCAAGCTACAATACCACTAGAGTTAGGTATAATTCTTTTAGTCCAAGTTTCACAAACACTAAGTAAAGCAACATATTAACACTAGCTCGTAAGTCTAACAAAGCATTCTCAATTGTGTAGTTCCCTATACTACATAAGATAGTGAAAGAGCCTAGGTCTTTACATTTGAAACAAATTTTGTGTTGGAGTATAGAACTAACATTTTTTTTAAAACAAATATCTTCTTTTGAACGTGAATATTTCTTCTTTTAGTACAAAGATCTTTTAGAAACTTGAGATAAGACGATACTTTTTTTATAACATCAAGCAAAAGGATGTTAACACTTATTTATTTGAAGATTTCAAAAATCTTACCAATGAATTTTTCCTTCTTTGCTTTAGCTAACCTTTGGGGAAATAAAGCTTTAGGAACATACTCTTATAGGTTAGTTTCTTCTTTCTCCTCTAATAATGAGTTCTAAGGATTTATAGGTACAATTTGAGTTATTTTTGTCACTGGCATCTCCACTTTATTATCGACTTCTTTTTCTTTTCGCAAGGTCGTGATGACTTTGACCTCTCCATGTTGCTGAAGTGAATTGGTACTTGCTTTATATACTCCTTTAATGTTGGCATTGGTTGACTTAAGAATTTACCTTTCTCAACAGTTATTGTTGGGGTTTGAACTGAAGAGGCAAACTGGCCCACCATCTTCTTAAAGTTTGAAATTGATTGGGTCTGTGAGTTGAAACTTGTTCTCATCTTATTTCATAGTCTATCAATGATGCAGTTGTTGCTTAATCGTAGAGTAGGTAGAATTCTTGAAATTCTAGAATACATCTTCCTATAATCTAGGTTAAAAATAATTTGAGTTATAGTTGTAAGATCTGAATGATGGCTGAGAGGCTTGAGAAACTTCAGGAATTGGTTGCATTAGTGGAGCTGGAGTTGTTGGTCCATTCTGTTGGAATCCTTGAAACCACGAAAAATTAAGGTGGTCTCTTCATCCAGGGTTATATGTGTTGGAGTAAGGGTTGTAGTTTGATGGCTTTCTTATTACACCTATGGCATTGGCTTGATCTGGGTATAAGTCATGGTTATATGGCTCTATTAGTTTAGCAGCTGTTAAAGATGTGATTTGTTGGATAAGTCCTTCAACCATTTCTTTGATTTCTTTAATTCCCGAGCTTGACTCACCAACTTGAACCTCATTCACTTCCTTAATTCTTTTATTGCTCCTAAATGATCGACTTCATTGTTGGGAATTATTCACTTGTCGATGGAAGAAATCCCAAATTTTTAATGCACTTTTAGACATTAGTTCTCCTCCACTTGCCATTCTTGCACATTTGATAATAATCCCTCCAAAAAGTATTGGCATTGGTGCCATTTTTCATATACATAATATGGACATTTCAAGAGTAGCCCATTGAATCACTTCTATGCTTCGAAATCTATAGGCTCAAGCTTAGGTAATTGCGACCTTCGATCATGCATAAAAAAATAAAAAAATACAACAAAAAAAGAACAAATTTAATAAAAATAAAGAAGATAGAAAATTTACGATACTAACCTTATCATACTATTACCACTTTACTATAAACATACACTCAAATACTAAAAAGAAAATATAAGAAATGTATTAACCAAAATTAAAATAAATTACAAGATAAACAAAAAAATTATAAAGAAAACTAAAGTAAAAATTAAATTACAAAAAATTAAAAAAATTATAAAGAAATTGAATTATGGACAAAAGTTAAATTACAACATTTTTTATAAGAAAAAAGTAATACAAGAAAAGAACATTAAAAATTATTTATGAAAATTAATTCAATGAATTAAAATAACATTAAAATAAAATTACAAAAATTTTAAGAAGAAAGAAATTAAATTACAGAAATTACATTTTTATTTTTAATTAAAAATTTAAAAGAAAACAACTAAAAAATTACCTAAAAATTAATTCTATGAATTAATAAATTAACAAAATAAATAAATAATTACAAAGAAAAATAACTTTGAAATTAAATTATATAGATTTAACGAAATTACAAAGAAATTGAATACTGAACTTTAAAGAAATTTAAACTGTCAAAATTAAATTACACATTTATTTTTTTAGTTTTTTTAATTTTTTAATAATTTTAAAAGAGAAAAGAAAATAAATTAATTTACAGGAATTGTGGATTCACGTTTTTATTTTTTTATTTTAATTTTTTAATAAACATTTTAAAAGAAAAGAACAAAAAAATTACTTAAAAAAGTTAATTCTAGGAATTAATTAAAATAAATTAACAAGATAAAACGAAAAAAATTAGCAAAGAAAATAACTTAAAAATTAAATTACATAAATTTAAAGAAATTTAACTTACAAAAAATAAATTACAGAATTAAATTACATGAAAAAAATTAATTTAACAAATTAAAATAACTTACCTCCTCGTTAAAGGCACCAAAAACTTGTTGTGCAAATTTTATTGAACTCGCAAGTGTACAAATCGATTATAGAATAGATTAATGGTGACGAGTGTCGATCCCACGAGGAGGGGGATTTTAATTGAGTGCTAAATTAAGTTTCTAAATGGGTGAAATTAATTCAATCTATCTTAAAATTAAAGTTAGAATGATATAAATAAATTAAAGTAGCCACTATTATGATAAAGCACTTGGGTATTTGGATCCGCATCAACATACATCAAGGATTAATATTCCTTATTAATACTAATTAAATCATCAGAGAAAAATCTACTTCTCATGAATCACACTCTAATTAATATAGTGCTGAGGGTTTATCCTGTCAAATAGTAATAACTGTGTCACTATTATCTGTCGAAAAAAATTCAAAACATCCACAGAAATTAGAGGGGTAGACAAAATAAATTTACTAATTAAGCCAATGGAATATGTTAAGATTTCACCTTCAATCCAAGCTTGAAAGAAAATTAGCTAATCATATTTGAATTAAGGGTAAAATGAGAATTTTACTAAAATACATAGAAAATACAAGATGGAGAAGGAATTAAAGAGAATGGAGCTCAAAAATGAATTCAGAGGTGTCAAATTAAAGAGGGAGAGCCCTCCTTTTATCGATACAATGAGTAAATCATGACCATCGGATTAAATCAATTTGGATGTACAGGATTGCACCACATGACAAGTTTTGATTATTGGAACACATCATCAAGGCTATTATTCTATGTATATGCATATACCGTACACACGCTTTTATGATCTACTAACATACTGTGATGTCATCGATCAACAGTGCATAAACATTTTTATCCAATAAGATTGTGACACCTCATCAGTCAAGCCGTCATTAGTCAACGCCACATAATCAATCAATGCCACATCATTCCTCCAATCAAATGCTACCATATCATTGGTCGGCACTAGGTCATCAATCAATGAGACATCATTAGTCAAAACCACATCATCGTACAGTATGTTTGAACAGTGTGATGAATAGTATCATTAGCAGTACCATGCATGTGAACAGTGACATTTATACTTTTATGCTCCTCCTAAAGTTTTCAATTGTTCTGAGTTTAGATTTATGCCAGTTTTATCATTAGATGTCTCTTTATTATCAAATGACTATAATACCCCTAAAATACATAAAATACTTAATTATATAAAACACACATAATTAAAATCACAAAAGATTTAAGTACGTACAAGTAAGGAAGTTAATAGAACCTGAAATGTAAAATGATAATTTTCTCCTTTATAAATATACATTTTTTAATACTTAACACCTATCATTCCATGTTTTAGGTGCTTGTTTTAATCCATATAAAGCTTTTGACAATTTATAAACATGATTTGGAAATTTCTCATTTTGAAAACTAAGGGGTTGTTTTACATAAACCTCTTTTATAATATAACAATTTAAGAAAGCACTTTTGACATATATTTGAAATCAAATAAAATTTTTATAATATGTATATGCTAAAAACATCCATATAGATTCTAATCTATCTGCAGGCGTAAATGTTTTATCAAAGTCTATTCCTTTTTCTTAATTATATCTTTGAGTAACTAATCTAGCTTTATTCCTAACATCTATATTGGATTCATCCATTTTGTTCCTAAATACCTATTTAGTACCTATGATAGAATGATGTTCAGGTTTAGGAACTAATTGCCACATATTATTTCTCTTAAATTAATTTAACTCCTCTTGCATTGCCATAATTCAAAACTCATCTTTTTTTGCATCCATAAAGGATTTTGGTTCAATTTGAGAAATAAATGCAGCATGCTCACATGTATTACTAAGTGGTGATCTAATGGTTACACCTCGTGTAGGGTCTCTTCAAATTAAATTCTTAGAATGAGAAAAAATATACCTCCACTCCTTAGGGAGTGTTGGAGAAATACATTCTTGCTGCTCTATGTTTGTTTCTTCTTCTTGTCTATCCTCTTGATTTTCAAGTAGTGCATCTTCTTGTTTATCTTATGTGGATCCTTGTAGTAATTCTCTTTCTACATCATCATTAACAATTCCTTTCTTCGTAAAGGAAAGGTTAGACTCATCAAATGCAACATGCATAGATTCTTCAACAACTAAAGCTTTTTTTGTTATACATTCTATAAGTTTTGTTTGCATTAGAATAACCAAGAAAGATGGCAACATCAGATTTTAGATCAAATTTACTAAGATGTTTTTTTATGTCCAAAATAAAACATTTTATCCAAAAACTTTAAAATAACCAATGTTGGATTTTCTATTTTGCCAAAGCTCATAGGGATTTTTATTGAGATAAGGTCTAATTAATATACAATTTAAAACATAGCAAGCAGTGTTAACAGTTTCGGCCCAAAAATATTTTGGTAAACTATTTTGATTTAACATGATACTACCTATTTCTTGTATAGACATATTCTTTATCTCAACAACCCTATTTTGTTGTGAAGTTCTAGGTGATGAAAATTGATGCTTAATGCCTAATTCATTATAGAAATCTCAAGTGCATGATTTGCAAATTCTCTACCATGATCACTTCTAAGAACAATACCCAAGTGAATCTAGAATAATCATCCATAATTATAAATATGTAATATTTTTCACTTAAACTAACATACCTAGAAGGTCCAAACAAATCCATGTAAAGTAATTGAAGAGATTTTGATATAAAAACATGATTCTTGTTTTTTAAAAAAGTTTTAATTTGTTTACCAAATTGACAAGTTTCATAAATTCTGTTATTTTGAAAACTAATTTTGAAAAGGCCTTTAACTAAATCATTTTTCAAATTTTTTGAAATCAAATCCATGCTTGCATGACTTAGTCCTATATGCCATAACTAACTGTCATCATGTAATACAAAAAAATATTTTTCATGAGTAGATGTGCAATCTATATTAATTGTATATACATTTATACACCTATTACCAACAAACACAATCTTAATAATACATTTTGATTTATCAAAGATAACCCATAATCTTTATCACAGAATTGACTAATAGTAAGCAAATTATATTTCAAATTTTCAACCAAACTCACATTCTTAATAAAAGTAAAAGAATCTCTAACGACATTATCGATACCTATAATCTTTCCTTTCAAGTTATCTTCAAAGGATACATCTCCACCATTCTCAATCTTAGTAAAGCTTGAAAATTAAGAATAATTTTCTGTCATGTGTCTCAGACATCCACTATCCAAGCACCATTTGTTTATTTTTTTCTTCAATCTCTGCAAAAGAAATTTCGAGTCTTAAGTACCCAATTTTTTTCAGTTCTTGAGTGTTAGTAATAGTTCCTTTTAGAACCCAAACATATTTAGCTCAATGGTATGCATTTAATTTAACTTGGCATCTATAATTCATGTGACCATTTTCATTACAGTAATGACAAACAATCTTAGGGCCATTTGTAGAGGTAGCTCTAACAAAATAATTCTTATAATATTTTTGTTTCAAGTTAGGCTTATACCCAAGTCCACTTTTATCAAACACACATTCTTTAGTGCTTAGCAATTCTAAGTTCTTTTGACAATTTGTGAGCCTTAACATGATTTCGTTGAGCTCATTGTTCTTTTTCTTAAGCATTTCATTTTCTCTCAACAACTCATCAATACATAATTTTTCATGCTCATATGAAGTACTTTGTTAGTCTTTAATTGATGCAATTCTATCATACAATTCTTTACTATCTAATTCTAATCCCTTGATCTTTCAATTTAATGAATCATTGCACTTTTACAATGCATCATTTTCATTTGAAAGTTCTAATATTTTCTTTTTAAGGCATGCATTCCTTTTACCAATTTCAACAAATCATCATGTAATTCTTTAAAAGAATCATACAACTCGTCATAAATATAATCACTTACCTTATTATGTTTATCATCTGGCTCATCTCTAATTGTCATAAGTGCCAAATTTGATACTTTATGAGATTCCTCTCCATCACTCGATTCTTCTTTGCTATCATCCCAAGTAGCTATCATGGCTTTCTTCTTGACTTTGTGGCGAAGTAGGCACTCTGATCTTATATAGCCAGGCTTTTCCCATTCATAGCATATAATCGTCTCCTTCTTCTCCTTTTGATTTTTTAAGTTTTTGAATTTCCTTCGCTCAATGAGTTTCTTGGAGAATTTTCTAAATCTCTTCACTACATAGCCATCTCCTTATCATTCAACTCACTATCTTCATCACTCTCATGTTTCGAGGCTTTGAGAGTAATGCTTTTCTTTTTCTCTTTATTTTCTCTTTCAGCTGTCAAATCTTCCTTATAAGAAAAAAGAGAACTGATTAAATCATGAATAGACAATATATTTTAATCTTTAGCTTTCTCAATAGCAGTTCTCTTAGTTCTTTATTCCTTTGGTAGTGATCTGATAATTTTTTTTAACTTTCTTGCTATTAGAAAAGGTCTTCCCTAGGGCTTTTAAAGTGGTCGCTATGTCCGTGAATCTAATATACATAGAGTATATACTCTCATTTTGTTATATTTGAAATAATTCATATTACCTTATTATGTATTAATAGATACATAGAGTATATCTATTAATTTTAAACTCTTTCACTTGATTAGTACCTTCACAAACAACATCAAGTTTATGCCAAATTTCATAGGCACTTTCACAACTACAGATCCTATGAAATTATTTCTTATTAAGAGCACAAAATAATGCATTCATGACTTTAGAATTTAGAGAACTTTTTCTCTTTTCCAATTTATTTTATTCCCGTGAAGGTTTTGGAGTATCATCTCTTAATTTAATTTTAGTCATTAGCATAAATGGTCTATGACAAACAAGTTCCCAAATTTCATAATCTAAAGCTTGTAAATAAATTCTCATTCTAGTTTTCTAATATGTGTAATCATTACCGTCAAAGAACGGTGGTTTAGTTATAGATTTTGTCTTTCCCTAAATATAGATTCATTTTGAGTTACCATAGATCTTTTACTCTAGATGGTTAGGTCCTAATAAAAGAACTAAGCTCTGATACCAAATGAAATTCTAGTTGTGTAACCCAAGAAGGGGGTAAATTGAGATTTTAAATTTAATCTAAGCAAACCACACAATAATTAATTCTAATGGCTTAATGAAATCAAGAACAATAAGTTTAACAATGCTAAAAAATAAAAGAGTAGGAAAAGAGAGAATAAACACGAATATTTTTAACGTGGTTCAGCAAATCTCGCGTACGTCCAGAACTCCAAGCTAACCAAACTCGATGATTTCACTATCCAAGCCTCCCAAGATATCAAGTTCTTTACAATTGACTTCTAAGACGTCAACAAAACTTAAAAACAAGAGATTATCCCCCAATCTCTTCACTCAAACGTTTTCCACACTTATATACTCATAAATTTGATACAAACATAAGAATTACGACAATGAATCTCTCTTAAAGAGTAGATGTATAAATTATAGAAAAATGATGATTCAATCTAAAATAATTTATAAATTGGAAGCTCAATCTATGATATGTAAACTTGTTTTTGCTTGTTCAAGAGATTAGAAATGAGTTTGATTTAAATTTATATAGTTTTGATCAAAAAATAGTTGTTATAGGCAAATTCCAGCGTCGAAGTATTCTGGCCTCTACATTTTGGCGGTTAGCCACTTGTTATAGTGAAGTTACTGATAAATTTGAATTTTGTTATAGTAAAACTGTTTACAAAATTATAATTTTAACTATAACTTTTATAATTATACTATTGCCTAAAAACTCATAAAACTTTATAAACATGTCTATTTTTAGAATAGTTTGAAGTTGCTATAGTACCACTGTTCACAAAAATAATAATTTTACTCAAAATATTTTATAATTGTACTATAACTTAAAATGTCAAATATATTAGCAAATAAGTCTAATTTCAGAATTTTTAAATAATACTTTTTATTCCTTCAACTTTCTAAAATTATGATATGGTTAAAAATATTTCTAATTTTGTAAATAAACCTAAATTCATGTTTAAAACAATACTTATTAAAATCAAAGATTATAAAATTTTTTCGTTATAGTTCTCATTTTAAAAATTAATTAGTTTACATGAAATACTTGATTAATGATTGTAATACTTTAGATTAATAAAAAATATGATCACTTGATTAAAAATTTGAGCTTAACAAATGCAAAATCATGTATAAATTAAATCATACTGGCTTTACAAGAATTTTTGTAATATTGAGTCTGTTGAGTTCCAAACTTCATTCTTAATTGAGCCGTTATCCGTTAAGTGTCTTGAACTTGATTTCGCTTGATTCACTTGCATAACTAATATCCTTCAAAAACTTAGTAAAGACACATATTTGTTATCATCAAAATTATACTATGTATAGCCTTTTTAGGTTAACAGTATCTATAAAAAGAGAACTTCCCGCTTTAATTTGACATGTCTGAGTTCATTTTTTCTTTTATTTTCTCTAATTCCTTCTTCATCTTGTATTTTCTATATATTTTAGTAAAATTTTTATTTTATTCCTATTTCAAATATGAGTAGCTAATTTTTCTTTCAAGTTTGAGTTGAAGGTGAAGTCTCAGCATGTTCCATAAACTTAATTTAGTAAATTTATTTTCTCTTCTCCTTTAATTTCTATAGATGTTTTAAATTTTGTCGACAGATGGTAATAACGTAGTTATTACTGTTTGACATGATAAGCCCTTAGTACCATATTAATTAAAGCGTAGTTCATGAAGAGTGGATATCCCTCTCATGATTTAATTAATATGAATAAGAAATATTAAGCCCATGGTACATGTTGATGTAGATCCAGATACCCAAGTATTTAATTATAATAATTGTCAGTTTAATTTCTTTTTGTTATTCTAACTTTAAGTTTAAGATAGATTAAATTACTTTCACTATAATTTCAATCACCCACTTAAAAAATTAATTTAACACATAACTAAAATTCACCTCTTCGTGGGATTGATGCTCATCACGATTAATCTATTCTATAATAGATTCGTGTACTTGCAAGTTCAATAAAATTTACACAACATATTTTATTATAATTTAGGTACTTTACATTTTTTAGGGAGGCCATTTTACAACTAATGATAAGTGAATAGTAAAATGGATGGCATTTTTTAACTCTGGATGATTGAAAATCTTAAAAGAACATAAATAGATATCTGGTACTATTTATATATATGGTATTATTCACAAGCATGGCATTGTTCGTATACTGATGTTGTATTGATCAATGATGGAGCAGCATCTTATTGACTGAAATACTAATATAGTATTGGCTAATAATGTGTTCTAACCAATCAAAACTTGCCACTTGCCATAATCCTAAGCATCCAAATTGTTTTTGTTCGATGACCAGATTTTATCCATTGTATCTATAAATAAAGGGTTTCCCTCTAATTTGACACCCCTAAATCTTCTTTTGAGCCCTATTTTTTGTATTTCTCTCTTTATTTTGTAATTTTTTTGTATTTTAATAAAACTATCATTTTACCTTTAGTTCAATTATGAGTGCCTAATTTAGTTTCAAGTTTGAGTTGAAGATAAAGCTCAACATAATCTATAGACTTAATTAAGTAAGTTTATTTTCTTTTCTTCTCTAATTTATGTGATTGTTTTGACTCATTGTCAACTATCTCATCTAAATTTTACTTGGTATATCGGCTCCCAAGTGAAGTATCATTACTATCGGCATAATAGGCACTTAGTACTATATTTATTAGAAAGAAACTTCTTCTCTAGTATTTTATGGATTGTCTTGGCTTAGTGTTGACAAAGAGTATATCTAAGTCATTTAGTGGATGGTCTTACCATGTTGTCAATAGAAGGATTATTATTGTTGTGCAAATTTTATTGAACTCGCAAGCGCACGAATCTATTGTAGAATAGATTAACGGTGACGAGTGTCGATCCCACGAGGAGGTTGCATTTAATTATGTGCAGAATTAATTTTCTTTAATGGGTGAATAAAATTGGGGTGAAATTGATGTAAATTATGCTTGAATTTAAATTATAATGACAGGAATTAAATTGAACTAGAATCTATTTAAATGACGTACTTGGGTATCCAGATCTACATTAACATGCTCTATGGGCTAAATATTCTATATTAATGTCAATTAAATCATAAAGGAGAATTCCGCACCTCATGAACCACGCTCAAATAAATATAGTGCTAAGGGCTTATCGTGCTAAATAATAATAACCTTATACTAGGGTGCTGGTTTAACTAGGGCGGTATCTAGACAAGACTATTATTATTTATCGACAAAAAGTCAAAACAACCACAAATAATAGAGGCGAACAGAAAGTAAATTTGCCAAATTAAGCCCATGGGACATGTTGAGACTTCACCATCAACCCAAGCTTAAAAGAAAATTAGCTACTCATATTTTTACTAGGGATAAAAAGGAAATTTTATTAAAATATAAAGAAACTACAAGAAGGAAAAGGAATTTAAGAAATCTAAGTTTAAAAATGAATTCAGGGATATCAAATTATGGGGGAGAGCCCCCTTTTTATAGATATATTGAGTGAATCGTGGCCATCGGATTAAAAATAGTTCGGACGTTCAAGATTGCGTCACGTCATCAGTCAATAGTCAATAGTCAACGTTTGAACAGTAACGGCCGATATTTGCACAGTAATACTATTTACACAGTAACGCGGTTTGAATAGTAAATAATCCCATGTATGTGCATATAACATACATACGATTTTTGCTCTACTAAGATGTTGTCATGTCATCGATCCATACAGTACATAAGAAATTTAACCCAATAAGATCGTGACACATCATCAGTCAATGCCACGTCATCGGTCAACGCCACATAAGCAGTCAATGCCACATAATTCGTCCAATCAAATACTGCCACGTCATAAGTAGATGTCACGTCATCGATCAATGCCACATCATCTGTCCGTATATATAAAGAGTGTTGTGAACAGTACCGTACATGTGAACATTGACATTTTTCTTTTTATGCTCCTCTTAAGGTTTTCGACCGTTCTGAGTCCAAATATGACGTTCGTTTTGCTGTCTGATCACTTGTTTATTGTGAAACGATCGTGATACCCCTAAAATACATAAAAAATACATAATTATAATAAAACACATATAATTAAACAACAAAATACTTAAATAAATAAAAGTAGAAATGTTAGTAAGACTTGAAGTGTAAAATGACGATTTTCTCCTTTATAAATATACACTTTCTAAAGCGAAGATAAAATTCAAAACCTTTTTTTCTTTATAAAACACACATGTTTATTCAATTAGATTAATGATAACAATCGAATAAAAGTACAAGCATTATCTCTAGTCTAAAGGAATGTCACACCCACATCAACCATCCATATGCATCAAGTCTAGCAGACTTTGTTGTAGCAATAGTAATCAGACCACTTTCAAGAATGACATATCAAACCCCAAAATCTCACCAGTTGCAGTGACACTCTCATAAAGAAATTAATCCTAATAAAAATTGTCACTACAATGAATGGTAATTTGAGAGAAAATAATAAAGAAATATCACCAAGATGCGTTTTACACTCTCACCAAGATGAAAAAAATATGCCCATAGTATAGAAATAATACGATCTCAAATAAAGTATTAGTCAACCCAATGTATTAATTTTTTTTTATGTATATGCATCACTACATCTTAATTGCCCATATAACTAGCTTTTATTTCAAACTATAGTTTCCTAAAATCAAGAAGGACTTTTATTAGGACGTAATGTAGGCTAAGGACATGGCTAACAAAGAATGGGAAATAGGGAAACAAAATATATATGTTTGAGAAAAACTTTAAGAACTTTTGAAAATTACAAGATGCGTTTTGCTTATTTATTACTATTATATATTTTTTTCTTCTTTTCTTTTTTTTTTCTTTTTTTCTTCTTTTTTTTGAAATTTTTTTTATATAGTATAACTTCGGTAAACAAAATAATTATTTATCCTTTTTCTCAAACATGAATAGGTGGATGGAACTTGTATGATATTGGGTAATACTCCAAATTAGAGTGGGTCAGGACGATAAGTGAATAAAGAAAAGGCTTTTTTTTTAAAAATAAAAGACTCAAAAGGGCTAACTATGGATATTACATAATAGGGATGGTTAGAAAGGCTCAAACGGGTAAAAAATAGCCTTCCATTGTCTTTTAAGACTCTAAATAATCTTCTATATCTACTAATTAGGTGGGCATTTAGATGCAGTAACACACACATTTTTTACTTTTTTTTTATTTTAAAGGGTTGACTCAAAGAAAATCTAGAGATCATGTATGAAATAATAAACTGCTAAGCTACATGAAGAATGGGCAAAATGGGTTACTCTCGAAGAAAAATTAATAGGCTAAAAAACTCACTTGGAATTTATTATGACATGTGCATTCCTTCAAGCAACTCATATTTATCCCCAACATCAACATGTAGAATAGCAAACATGGTGTAACATCACTCAAGACCAAAGATAATACAAATACTAAAATTCGAAAGTCATCATGTTATCCAATATCAAAAACTCACACAAAATTACTAATATTTTTTGTTTTTAATGGAATTCTATCCCCCCAACCTATTCTAAACATAAAAAGAAAACATATATGCAGAAAAATTAAAGAAAAATGAATTTTTTCATTTTTTTTAAGAAGTTGTGTTTCTAGAGTCACTACACTCCATATTCAGTTATCTTCGACTTAAAAACTTGAAAACATATATTTATAAAGGAGAAAGACAAAAAGAAAGGTAAGGAAAAATATAATTTTTTTACTAAGAAGATGCGTTTCTAGAGTCACTACACTACATATTTGGCCATCTTCTACTCAAAAAGTTAGTCATGGTTAGTTCTACAACAAAACATTAGTAAAAATTTGACCAACATTCCACAATTGTCAACTATTCCCTCCCCCCAACCAGAACGAAATATTGTCCTCAATATTTGAAAGGAAAGAAGTAGAGTTTAAAGGACATCACCTAGGTGGTGCGACACAGAAGAAAATATTTACAAGCGGAGAGTTAAATCTAATTTGTACTTCTTACTGCGGCTACTGTTACCATCATTATTTGATCATTCAAATACAATGGCCCTGGGATCTGGCTCTAGTTGATAAGCTTGTAACAGATCAAGTAGCGCATTAGCAGTGTGTGCACAAATAAATATTTTTTTCACTAAAGACGGAATGAAATAATTTTTTATTACATTGTTAAGAAATGCGAGAAAGTCATCATAAAAAGTCATCATAAAAGTTATTGACATTTAACAAACCAATAGGTTTCTGATAAATATTCAGATGGGACCAAGATGCTAATATCATTAGTGACTCAAGAGTTGTAAGATCGCATGGAAGGAAAATAAAAGCATCGGCATGATTGAGCATTTCAGTTATTTGTTCTTACATACCTGAGACGACTAACTCTTCTCTAGTTAGTGAATGAGACAAACAACCCAAAGGTTTAAGATTTGAGGGATGATGCCTAACACTTGGCTCCCTCTGACAAAAGTAGCTTCTGAGACCATTTTGGATAACTATCGGTCACCTCCTCCATACACCAAGTGCAATTTTCTCTCTGCTATTCTTAGACCAAGATCTATAGCTACCTTCATGAACTCTTTATGTTTGCCATAATGAAACCTAGAGAGCAAACAAATGTTCTTGAATTGTTTATTGGAAGTAGCTGCCATTAAGATACTACTAAAAAACAACTTGTGAGTGCTCGGTAAAAAGAAAAACGTATTTAAAGGCCTTGGTGATAGTTGGTTACAGCTATGTATGAGGCATCATGACAGCGTTAATTAACGTGTAAGGCATATGGCTAAAAAGTAAAAAAGAAAACAGTAAAAAGAAAAAGAATGAAATTATTAAAAACAATAATGTAAATAGTAAAATAACAGAGAAATAAAATAACAGAGAGGTAAAAGGATATTTATAGATAGTTGTGATTATGGCTCATATCTTCCTCTGATTTTACGTCGAGAAACGGTTTGAACGCCTTCTATGGGTCGAGGATAAGCTTCCCATCCAGTTTTCTTACAAACTAACAAATAGGGTCTTTTATAGTCAGATTCCCGAGACTATAGTTTGCATATTCTTTATGGAATAATGGCCATAACTGGAGTATTGCATTTTGGATGTTTCCACTGAGATGCGTTTCAAGAGATAAAAGGATATCATCTAATGACTCCTTATTCAAGCCATCCCTAATGAATTGAATCTTATCTTCTCTATTATCAGACAGCATTCCTAAAGAACATGGTTTTTTATTGTATATCATTTTGGAACATTTATAACAAGCAACAAAAAGTCTTCGAGCTCGTCGTTTTCACGTATAATTTCCTTTACCACAACCAGGCATGTATGCAACAAATTTAGGAGGTAACTCACCTGATAAGTAAACTTTTGCCTCAATTAACTAATGGATGTGAGCAGGGATTTTATTCTTTATAAGCAATCGCATGCATTCAGATCGAGCTTTATAAATTAAAAGGAGGGCATTCTAAGGAAGTGAAGGGAATTGTTTGTGAAGCTTTTCTAAAATCACATCTCTATCCATACCTTCGTCTCATAATATCAGTTATTATGAGAAACTGAAGCAACCAACTTGATTGTCACGGAGTACCGTTATCCGCCACTTAACCGGGGTTACAAACTAAAACACACAAAGCAAACTAAAACACACAAACAGGAAAATAAATTAAAACACACAAAATAAACTAAAATCGTCTTTTTATTGAATTTACCTCAATCTCCAATTGGATGTTGTAAATGCCTCTCTCAATTTCTTTAAGATCTCTTTCTAAATTCTCAACATGGGCTACTAACTCTGGTGGTTGTAGCTGCCAGATATGATGTGCTTTACAAAATTGTATCTGACCTCTGAGATGAGATTGTATACGTCGAAACTGTCTAAGAATGTTTAAGAGAAACTGTCTCATGATTAAAATGATAAGAAAAAAACTTAACGGTTAAACAAACATACTTAAACAAAAATAATTTCAATCAGCAAAAGAATAATAAAACGAAAAAAATGAAGAAAATAAATAATCAAATCAGCAAAAAGAAAAGTCTCAATTTAAATAGATGGGTCACTCAGATTCAATTTGCTATCCCCTCCATGTGGTTGATACTCGAGATATGGCTTTAATCTTTGACCATTAACTTTGAAAGTGACACCATTCGTTAGATCCTTAATTTCAATTGCCGTATGTGGAAAAATAGTGTGAACAATAAATGGGCCAGACCATTGAAAGCGTAACTTACTTAGGAATAGGTGCAAGTGAGAATTGAATAAAAGCACTTTCTGACATAGAGTGAAAGATTTTCACATAATTTGCTTGTCGTGAAAGACTTTCATTCGTTGCTTATAAATCTTGGCATTGTTGTATGTGTCATTTTAAATTTCTTCAAGTTCTGCCAACTGTAATTTTCTTTCTGAGCCAGCTTGCTGTTTGCCAAAATTGAATTTCTTGATGGCCCAGTATGCACGATGCTCGAGTTCCACAAATAGGTGGCATACTTTTCCATACACTAGCTTGTAGGATGACATCTCAATCGGAGTCTTAAAAGCCATTCTATATGCCAATAATGCATCATCGAGCCACAACAACCAATCTTTTTTGTTAGGCCTCACTGTTTTTTTTAAAATGTGTTTTATTTCTCAATTGGAAATCTCAACTTGGCCGCTGGTCTGTGGGTGATATGGGGTCGCCACTTTATGAGTGATGGAGTACTTTGTCAAAAGTGCTTTGAAAGATTTATTGCAAAAGTGGGTACTACCATTACTAATTATTGCTCAAGGGAATCCAAAGCGGGAAATAATATTGCCTTTCAAAAACCCTATTACCACTTTATGATCATTGGTCCTACACAGAATTGTCTATACCCATTTCGAAACATAGTCAACAGCAACCAATATGTATTGATGGCTGAAAGATAGGGGAAAGGGTCCCATGAAATCGATACCCCATACATCAAAAATTTCAACCATTAAAATTGGGTTTAGTGGCATCATATTTCTTCGTGTAATGCTCCCCATTCGTTGACACCTATCACATGAAGAACAAAAGGTATAAGCATCTTGAAATATAGTTGGCCAATAGAAACCACATTGTAAAATTTTAGTAGCTGTTTTCTTAACACTGAAGTGGCCTCCACAAGCTTGTTCATGGCAGAAAAAAAGGATATTCTGAAATTCATTCTCTGGGCCACATCATCTAATAATCTGGTATGCACAGTACTTAAATAGATAAGGATCATCCCAAAAGAAATTATTTATTTCTGTAAAAAATTTGGCCTTGTCCTGTTTAGTCTAATGCTCTAGAAGTTGACTTGTAACAAGATAATTAACTATATCAGCATACCATGGTACTACTTTTACACTCATTAATTGTTCATCTGGAAATGACTCATTCAAAGGTAAATGTTCTATTGTTGTGTCAAAATGGAGACGGGAAAGATGATCAGCCACAACATTTTCTGTTCCTTTCTTGTCTTTAAATTATAAGTCAAATTCCTGCAAAAGTAGCACCCAACGAATTAGTCTAGTTTTTGCATCTTTCTTTGTGAGAAGATATTTAAGAGCAGCATGATTTATAAATATGATTATTGTACAACCAATGCGATAAAATCAAAATTTTTCTAATGCAAATACAACTGCTAGCATTTCTTTTTCAGTGATTGAATAATTTAACTGTGCATCATTCAATGTCATACTAGCATAGTAAATCACATGGGAAATTCGATCAACTCTTTGTCCTAATACTACTCTTACTACATAGTTAAATGCATCACACATAAGCTCAAATGGTAAGTTCCAATTTATTGGCTGAATGATGGGTGGTGATGTCAATAACTGGTTTAGTTTTTCAAATGCCATGAGACATGAATCATCAAAGACAAAAGGTACATCCTTAGCAAGTAGATCGCATAAGGGTCTAGAAACTTTGTTAAAATTTTTAATGAAACGTCTGTAAAAACTAGCATACCCAAGGAAAGATCTTACTTCTCTGATTGTTTTAGGTAGAGGAAGATTGGAAATGAGATCCACCTTGGCTTTATAAACCTCAATACCTTTGCTTGAAATGATGTGATCGAGAACAATACCTTGTTTAACCATAAAATAGCATTTCTCTCAATTCAAGACTAAATTTTTCTTGATACATCTCTGCAGAACTAGTGTTAAATGATGTAAACATTGATCAAATGAATCTCTAAAAATGAAAAAGTCATCCATAAAGACCTCAAGGAATTGTTCAACCATATCAGAAAAAATGCTCAATATGTATTGTTAAAATGTAGCAGGTGCATTACATAATCCAAATGGCATTTTCCTATATGTAAAAGTGCCAAAAAGACAAGTGAAGGTGGTCTTCTCTTGATCTTTTGGTGCAATGGGAATCTAATTGTATCCTGAATAGCCATTTAGAAAGCAATAAAACTTATGACTTGCTACTCTATCAAGCATTTGATCGATAAATAGTAAAGGAAAATGGTCTTTATGTGTGACAAAATTTAACTTTCTATAATCAATGCATACACGCCATCTTGTAGTTATTCTAGTGGGTACAATTCATTATCAGCATTGATAAATACTGTAACTCCTGATTTTTTAGGAACAACTTGCACAGGATTGACCCATGAATTAATAGAAATGAGGTAAATGATTCCTGCGTTTAATAGCTTAAGGACTTTAGTGCGAACAACCTCTTTCATATTAGGATTTAACCGATATTGCTTTTTCCTAGTAGGTTTAGCATTTTCATCAAGGTGAATGTAATGCATGCAATCTACTGGGTTTATACCTTTTATGTCTGCTATGGTCCATTCTAATGCTCCTTTATACTCTTTTAAAGCATCCAACAACTTACCTTTTTGTTCGTCATTGAGAGAGGAAGAGATGATTACTGACAAAGTGCTTTTTTCTCCTAGAAATGCGTATTCTAAAGTGTTGGGTAATGGCTTGAGCTCGAATTTTAGTGGTGATTCTAATGATGGGCTGAGTTTATTTTCTGATGGCACTAGTTGTTCAACTCTTGACTTTCATTTATTAGTGTCTATGGATAGTGCTGAGTCAAATAGAGCGTTGACTTCATCAACTAATATTTCAATATCAAAGTCTAAACCAAAGTGAGTTAAACAAGTTTGCAAAGGGTCATCACTAAGGTTTGAAAGAAAATTGTTTCAACTAATGTTTCTATTAAATATGCATCAACTATTCCACATCTGTATTATGAGGTTGTTTGGCAATGTTGAAGATATTGAGTTCCATGGTCATATTGCCAAAAGATAACTGCATATTTTCGGTTCTGTATTGAATATATGCATCGGCAGTTGCTAAGAAAAGTCAGCCTAGAATAATGAGATGTGCTTCTTTGAGTCCTACACTGGTTGAGTGTCAATTACGATAAAATCAATAGGAAAATAAAACTTGTCTACTTGAATAAGCACATCTTCCACAATACCACGAGGTATTTTTATGGACCGATCTACAAACTGTAACACTATTGGAGTTGGATCTAACTCGCCCAATCCAAGTTTCACAAATACAGAGTAAGGTAACAGATTTACACTAGCTCCTAAATCCAACAAAACATTCTCAATTGTGTGATTCTCTATACTACATGAGATAGTGGGGGAGTCTGGATCTTTACATTTTAGAGGTATTTTATGTTGGAGTATAGAACTAATATTTTATGTTAAAAAGACATTTTTCTAAACATGAATATTTCTCTTTTTATTACAAAGATCTTTAACAAACTTAGTATAAGATGGCACTTGTTTTATAGCTTCAAGTAAAGGGATGTTAACACTTACCTGTTTGAAGATTTCAAAAATCTCACCTGTAGATTTTCCTTTTTTCCCTTTAGCTAACCTCTGAGAAAATGAAGCTTTAGGAACATATTCTTGTGGGTTAGTTTTCTCTTTCTCCTCTGATGATGAGTCCTCAGCTATCACAGGTACAATCTGAGTTAATTTTGACATTTCTACTTTGTTGTACGCTTCTTTTCCTTTTCGCAAGGTCATCACTGCTTTGACCTCTCAATGCTACTGTGGTGAACTAGAACTTACTTCGTTCACTGCTTTAGGGTTAGGCACTGGTTGACTTGGAAATTTGACTTTTTCAACGGTTATAGTCAAAGTTTGAACTGAAGAGGCAAGTTGACATTTTGAAGTTAGTAATATTTTTGACATTTTGAAATGTATCCTCCCATAGTTTAGGTTGAGAATGGTTTTGATTATGATTGTATGGTCTAAATGGTGGTTGAGAGATTTGAGAAATTTGAGGAACTGGTTGCATTGGTAGAGGTGGAACTGATGGTCTATTTTGTTGGAATCCTTGAAACCATGAAAAATTAGGGTGGTCTCTCCATCCAGGGTTATATGTGTTGGAGTAAGGGTTGTAGTTTGATGGTTTTCTCATGACACCTATGGCATTGGCTTGAACTGAATATAAGTCATTGTCATGTGGCTCTGTTGATTTAGCAGTCGTCAAAGATGCTATTTGTCGAGTAAGACCTTCGACCTCTTTGACTTCTTTAATTCATGAGCTTGACTTGCCAATGTTAACCTCATTCACTCCCTTAATTCTCCTGGTATTTCTGAGTGATCGACTCTGTTGTTAGGAATTATCCGATTGCCACTGGAAGAATTCCCAAATCTCTGATGCGCTTTTGGATATTAGCTCTCCTCCACTGGTTGCCATTAGCCATTCTTGCATATGTGGCAATAATCCCTTCAAAAAGTATTGGTATTGGTGCCATTTCTCGTACCCATGATGTGGACACTTTAAAAGTAGCCCATTAAATCCCTACCATGCTTCGAAAAACTGCTCGTTGTCTTTTGGGTAAACTCTGAAATTTCCTTGTGAATAGCATTGGTTTTATGAACTGAGAAATATTGATTTAAAAATTAGTTACCATTTGTTCCTATGATGTAATGCTATTAGCAGGCAATGTATTAAACCATGAACGAGCTCTATCTTTTAATGAAAATGGGAATAATCTAAGTTTAACATCATCATCTGAAAAATTCTCGTATTTAAAAGTTTGACAAATAGCATGGAAATCATTCAGATGATTATATAGGTCATCATTTTCTAGGCCATAGAATGTGGGGAGACAGTTTAGCACACTAGGTTTTAATTCAAAACTCCTAACAGCTATATTTGGGTACCTTATGCATGATGTGTCAAATTAGCTAAGGGACTAAAATAATCCTTAAATGGCCTCTCTTGTGGTTTTGGTTGCGGATTTTGCAAATCCATTTCAAATTTCTTTTTAAAAACAGTATGTTCGTGCGTGCGAAGTGTTTTTTCTAATTCAAGGTCTAAAGGTTCAATAGTAGATGATAATGACCTTCGACCATACATGCAAAGTATGCAAAATAAAAGTAAATGAGAACAAAATTAATAAAAATAAAGAGGAAGGAGAAATTACGATACTAACCTTACTATGAACATACACTTAAGTACTAAAAAAATATATAAGAAATAGATTCACTAAAAATAAAAAAAATTAAATTACAGAATATAAAGAAGAGAAAAAGAAATGAAATTAAATTATGGAAAAAAATTTAGAAGAAAACAACAAAAAAAATTACTTAAAAAATTAATTCTATGGATTAATAAATTAACAAAATAAACAAAAATTACAAAGAAAAATAACTCACAAATTAAATTATAGAAATTGAAAAAAATTACAAAGAAATTGAATTATTGAAATTTAAAGAAATTTAAATTATCAAAATTAAATTACAGATTCACTTTTTTTAAATTTTTTAATAATTTTTAAAGAAAGCAATAACAAAAAAAATTACTTAAAAAAACTAATTCTATGAATTAATTCTATGAATTAATTAAAATAAATTAACAAGATAAACAAAAAAAATTACCAAGGAAATACACTCAAGCACTAAAAAGAAAATAAAATGAATAGATTAACTAAAATTAAAGTAAATTATAAGATAAACAAAAAAATTACAAAGAAAAGTAAAATAAAAATTAAAGTACAGAAATTTAAAGAAATCATAGAATAAAATTAAATTACAAAAATTTAAATTACAAAAATTAAATTATAGAATTATTTTTTTATATGGAAAAAATACAAGAAAACAAAAAAAATTAATTCAACAAATTAAAATAACTTACCTCCCCGGCAACGGCACCAAAAACTTGTTGTGCAAATTTTATTGAACTCGCAAGCGCACGAATCTATTGTAGAATAGATTAAAGGTGACGAGTGTCGATCCCACGAGGAGGTTGCATTTAATTATGTGTAGAATTAATTTTCTTTAATAGGTGAATAAAATTGGGGTGAAATTGATGTAAATTATGCTTGAATTTAAATTATAATGACAGGAATTAAATTGAACTAGAATCTATTTAAATGACGTACTTGGGTATCCGGATCTACATTAACATACTCTATGGGCTAAATATTCTATATTAATGCCAATTAAATCATAAAGGAGAATTCCGCACCTCATGAACCACGCTCAAATAAATATAGTGCTAAGGGCTTATCGTCCTAAATAATAATAACCTTATACTAGGGTGCTGGTTTAACTAGGGCGGTATCTAGACAAGACTATTATTATTTATCGACAAAAAGTCAAAACAACCACAAATAATAGAGGCGAAGAGAAAGTAAATTTGCCAAATTAAGCCCATAGGACATGTTGAGACTTCACCATCAACCCAAGCTTAAAAGAAAATTAGCTACTCATATTTTTACCGGGGATAAAAAGAAATTTTATTAAAATACAAAGAAACTATAAGAAGGAAAAGGAATTTCAGAAATTTAAGCTTAAAAATGAATTCAGGGATATCAAATTTGGGGGGAAAGCCCCATTTTTATAGATACATTGAGTGAATCGTGGCCATCGGATTAAAAATAGTTCGGACACTCAAGATTGCGCCACGTCATCAGTCAATAGTCAACAGTCAATGTTTGAACAGTAACAACTGCTATTTACACAGTAACGCGGTTTGAATAGTAAATAATCTCATGTATGTGCATGTACCGTACACACGATTTTTGCTCCATTGAGATGCTGCAACGTCATCGATCCACAATACATAAGAAATTTAGCCCAATAAGATCGTGACACATCATCAGTCAGTGCCATGTCATCAGTCAACGCCACATAAGTAGTCAATGTCACATAATTCGTCCAATCAAATACTACCATGTCATAGGTAGATGCCACGTCATTGGTCAATGCCACATCATCGGTCCGTATATATGAACAGTGTCATGAACAATACCGTACATATAAACAGTACTGTACGTATGAACAGTATCATATATGTGAACAGTCACATTTTTCTTTTTATACTCTTAAGGTTTTCGATTGTCTTGAGTCTAAATATGATGTCCGTTTTGCTGTCTGATCACTCATTCATTGTAAAACAATCGTGATGTCCCTAAAATACATAAAAATACATAATTATAATAAAACACATATAATTAAACAACAAAATACTTAAATAAATAAAAATAGCAATGTTAGTGAGACTTGAAGTGTAAAATGACGATTTTCTCCTTTATAAATATACACTTTCTAACACTTAACATTTATCATCTAACGAAATGTATTCTTAACACTACACTTAGTGGAAGATCATTACCCTCTAACATATTGAGCGCTTAATACCCTATTTATTAGGGTTAGGATCATGAGAATGGAAATACCTCTTCATGATTGAATTAGAACTGAAAAAAAAGAAATATTAAGCTCATAGTGAATGTTGAATGTGAATCTAGAGACTCAAGCGTATTATTCACATTCATTTCACCCTTAATTTATTCTCTTTCTTTTTATTTTAAATCTTAAGACAAAATAAAATAAAATAAAAAATTCACTTCCAACCAACTCATATATACCCCTAGAAAATTTACCCCATGCATAATTAAATCTATTTTCTTGTGTTATCGATATTCATCATCACAAAATCTATTCTATAATAAATTCATGCACATGTAAGTACAATAAAATTTGTACAACAGTGTGCTAAGTCAATTCATGGACAAGCCACACATATCACACTTAGATGCAGCACATTGAGTTTTAAGATAGATTAAGCAAACACTAGGTTAAGGGATATTCATATTAGTAAATAGCTTGATTCAATTGAAGGCTTGTTTTGATACAGATTGAGGTATTGATAACTAGATATTGAATTATGCTTGGAGAATCACTGATCTCTTGGAAAGTAAAAAGCAAACAACTGTCTCTTTATCATTAGTTGAGGCTGAATACAAATGTATGGCAACCACTTGTTACGAAATTGTTTAGTTAAAATATTTAGTTAAAGACTTGAAAGTGAAACATTCACAAGTAGTTATGTTATATTGTGATAACAAAGTAGCCACTCACATCGCTTTAAATCCTATTTCCACAAGTTCATAAAGCATATTGAAATTTCTTGGCATCTTACTCATGAGAAACTTCAATCCGATATGATTCAAACAACCAATGTTTGCACTAGTCAACAACTAACTAATATTTTTACTAAAGCCCTTAGTCCATCTCAGTTTCATCGTTTACTTGGCAAGTTAAGTGTTATAAATATCACTCTAACTTAAGCGAAAATGTTAAAGATTGAGAAGTCAATCATAGAGATTTGAATTAATTGTATAATTTTATGATTTTATTTTTTTTCATTTCTTGTTTTTATATAGTCATTGAAAGGAATCACAGCAATGGGTTTGCTTTGAATTTTGGCATTCCTTTGCTTTTGATCTTGTACAAAAATTCATGATATAGTGGTCGAATAATATATACAATTTTCATTAAATTATTTTCACAACATCCATTACCTCTCCTTGTATCTCATGTTTCCCTAATAATTTTTCTTTCACTGTTCTATAATATTTTTTGGAGTGCAGTCTTACAAAAGTGACATTACTGCATCCTGGGGATCAGTCCACATTATTTTGTGTCTTTATTGCATCAGAAAATATTTCTAAAAGAGCAAAAATTAGCCTTAAGGATATTGCATTATGCATGCCTTGACAAATTTATGAACGCTACTGAATAAATAATGTCGTGAATAGTCCCAAGTGATCAGTGGCAAGTGAAAAATGACATGAATAGTACCAACAACTATTATCTATAGAGTTTTGTTCTTCCCGTTGGAATTATTGATTTGATTAGTTTTTAAATTCACAGAAACAATATTGACTCATATTTCCAAGAATCTCAAGACCCAAATTATGAGTTTTTATTATTGTTTCAAATAAGGTATTCAAAATTATTGCTTATGTTCTTTTATTACCGAAGATCTTGCAGAGATTTATGCTAATAGAAGGTTATTTCAAAATTTGTAATAATTAAGACAAATTGAGTTTGAATCTGAAATTTTTCTTGATGTACAAGAGATCTTGAAACTTGTTTCAGCAAGTTGAATAAGAATTCAATTTATAATGATTTTTTGAATTCAAGTCTGTTATGCTAAAAATTTTTTATTTCAACATAATACGTGAGTTACAAAACTATTTTACCGTATATAGACTTCTTCAAAAATCATGAAAATTTGGAAAATTATTTCTTGTATATGTCTAGTATATTTTTAGAAAGTTTCATGATGTTACAATTAAAAGATAAATTGTTTTCAATATTTTGAATGTTTACAATTAAAGGAAAGTTTCATGTCTTTCTAATAGTAGAAAACTTTTGACATGTTTCATTAGCTCTAAAATGAAAATTGTCTTCAATTGTTTCATATTGAATCTGGCTATGACAACTTTGCTAATGAGAACCTCTATGTCAGCATACTCTTTGTAGAATTTGAGATTTTTCCAACGAAGGAATAATATATTAAGGAATTAATATTAATGATATATTAAGGAATTAATGATATTATTTGATTGATAAAATTGAGAAGGATAACATAATAGAAGAACCAAGGAATTAAATTCCAAGGTAAATTTATTTGAGAATTATGCTCCTTATAATTATTTAAATCTCATTAATAAAGGAAAGGAAATTACATTATATTTAGCAAACTCAGTTACTATGTTAGCCAGCATAGTAACTAAACTAAAAGGAATGGAGACAACAAATTCCTCCATAAGCCAATTTGGTTGAAGGATATGACTTTATTATTTAATTGTCTATGAAAGCATGGTTAATTATACTTTAGTGAGGGAAGAAGAAGAATTTGTTTTCCTTGATAATTTCTAGTCAACACCAACTTCGAGGAAGGAAAATTTCTTCTTAGACTTACTTTTGAGAAAATCCTCGCATTGAGTAATATATGCCATGTTTATAAAACAGAATACTATACGTCTTATTGGTGAAAAATCAAATTTTCTTTTTATAACACTTTTAGGATCGATTTCATATAATATATAAAAAATTCGTAATTTGAGAGAATATACATTGATATTTGAGAGAATGAATGATAGAACTAAGTTAATTTTCCCACCAAACAATTTTCCAAGTTATAACTCAAGATTGATCTACACTGAACGTGTAGGCATTCGTTTCACCACTTCCAAAAGCTACCGAATTCTTTTTCCAGTGTTTTTCTCAAAAGTCATCTCTCAGTACTTTTTAAGAGAAAAATACACATATAATATGCCTATGTAAAACCCTAATATGTTTTATCCTTTTCCTTTAATAATTCAAAATATTAAATATTTTGAATTTAATATTATTATCTCTCCACTTACATAAAAGTGGAGATAATGTATAATAACTTTGAAGTCCATCTTTTAAAACAATACAAGGCACCATTTACACATAAATATAACACATAAGGACTTAATAAATATTATAATTAGGTTTATCAGCTAATATACCAGTTTTCTTGTTATTAGGTCCAATAGTTGTATAATCAATTAAATAAGTTAACCCAAGGATCATTTAGGAATATACAATAGTGGTCAAAATAATTAAGCCTATAATTAAACTAGCTTAATCATTTAATTCTAACTCTACTCCACTATAAGAATAAAACTGACCTCTATAATTATATGCTCGAATAATAATTTGTCCCAGGCCACACTAATTTTTTTCCTGCACAATCCTTTGCACCACATCATGAATTAAATTGATATCTCAACTGTTCAATCAATTTAATAACATCTTGTTCCTTAATACTTATTGGTTTTCTCTAATGATCATTTTTAATATATCAAATATGTTGACACACTCTAGTCAGAGAATTCTATGATCAAGTATCGAAAACCCATCAAGAGATATGCTGTGCAAATTTCATATTGCTAATTTACAATTTCAATACTTATAATTGCTCCCACCAAGATACTAGGTAATCTTGACTATAAGTGTTATAACTAACTCAAGATTAAGATTACAGTAAAATCAATGCATATGATATTTAATAAGTCTGACAGTTATTAATTAATGAAATCTCATATGTGATCCAGTTTAATGTAATTGTCCTACATCAATAAATTCATACATAATTAAGATAAATCATTCAATGAATTTATTATAGTTTATACCTAAATAAAGTGAACAATTTTATTTATGAATTGCAAACTCAATTTATTAAATGATAAGATAACTTGTATTTATGTCTTCTGTGAATCTACATAGTAATCACATAAATACATATAATATGATTAAATGAACTTTATTCGAAAAATTAATGCATATAAGATATTTAAATAAAATACCTCAATTATTTTATTAACTTAAAAGTTATTTATTATAATTAAATAAACCCATATACTTTTAAAGAGCATATTTTCCCTACATGTCTTTCTACTAAGCAAGACATGGATAAAAATGTCCTTTCAAGAGTGACAAAATTATATTGTCAAATAATGAGATATTTATTAAGATGAGTGCACCAGATATAAATATAATATCCCAATGTAATAATAAAATAATAAAAATAAATCAATTGCTGACTTGTGGGAAGTAGTGCCAATAATGTACAATGGTTAGATTATTCATTTTCTGCATCAATATTTACATGAAAAACATTAACAATTGATCTTACACAAATTCTTTATCTCACATATCTAACTTGTGTTTTGTAAAATTATTAGATAATGGTGCATACACATCCACATCATCACAAATAGCTCTATTTGAATAATTACATTTTTCACTCATTGAACAAATAATTGATTTACTTTTATCTAACTAATCTTTCACATTAACACTTGCTTTGCATAATCAGCTAGAATGAAACAATCTAATTTGTAACCTATGTGATCCAAATTGATAATTGTGAACTAACTCATCAACGTTAATCATTTATCATAAGGCACCTTTTTAACCCCCAGATAATCAAGCTACCAAATTTCATTGACAACCCCATAAAAAGGTATATCTACAGAATGAGGATTTTTGTTTTTTGAACTTGAAATCTGTAAATTGTTAGTAGCAACATAAATACCACTATTTTATGTTATATGGTTGATGTCCCAATCTCTCGTAGCAAAATTAAAACCATTAATACAATAACTTTTATATATAACCATGATTGAGTGGGGTTTATTTACCAGCCACCATACTATTTCATCAACTACTACATTATTTGCTTTATCAATTGTTACCTATTATTCAATTAACGAAATCACAGAAATTAGTTAAAATAAAAATGTTTGTTAACCTTTACCTGTATACTTTTATTAACCTAATGAAGCTAATCTAACCTTTCTTTTTCAACCAATCAAGAAACATATAGGAGTGCTCAGTTGGCAAACCATAAAGGCTTTTTTAATTGACAAAGGTGTTTTTGATTGTAATAAGGGCATATGCTTCCTAAAATTATACTAATAGAATTAATAAAAATAAAAAAAATTTAATATAAATTAAAAGAATTTTCAATCACATACTCTATGTATGGTTGAATCTCGAGAGTGTTGACCAAAACACATGGGTGAGCTTATGCCAATGTAGAGGCATGAAGCACTTTAATATTTGCACCTCGAGTGGCTTTTGATTGTAAAATCAATTACACAACTAGGGATAGTAAAATTCTTCATGAGTTTGGGGCTCCATAAGGCTCTACCTTAAATGGAAAGAATTTTGAATAAATTTTGGGGAATGTGAAAAGATAATCTCTAAATTCTTAATAGGGTGGGGTATGGTTTTGTGCTCCCTACCCCACCCTTACCCCAATCCTCATTATATATAAATATTTTTTTAATTTTTATTTAATAAATTTTATTTTATAAATACAATGTTAATTAACAATTTTTTTATTTTTACCTAATATAAATGGACTATTACTATAAGAAAATCTTACAATATATTTTTTATTCAACTTTAAAATATTGTTATGTTTCCTTTTCTCTTAAGATACTGCTCTCTTCAAGCATATTTTAATTTTTATATCATTTTAAGAAATTGTTTCAAACATTTGGAGATATTTTAAAATAATTTAAATACTTTATAATATGATAATAATTTTATTTAAGTCTTTAATTATTAATTTATTAAAATCATATATTTATATCAACTATAAAATAAATAAATAGAGAATGGGGTAGAGATGGGAAATGATTCCCTATGTAGGGATTCTTCATCCCCACCCCACTAAATTTATTAATGAATGGGTTGGGGAATAGGGTTGGTCTCTCTACCGCCACCCCACCTCATTGCCATCCCTATAGAGAACTAGTGGGTAATTCGATTGATTCACAATTTGAAAGATATTCAGCATAAAATTTAGGTGTTTCCTTAGTAATATAGCACTCTGCAATGTAGCTTTTAGGACAATTTCGTTTGCGAACATAAACTTTTATAGATTTCATTTCTCTCTTAAATGGATACATCTATCAAAGGTAAACAAATGCCATATAATCTAACTTCTTCCATTAGATAGACTATTAAATGGACTATTATATCAAAGAATATAGGTAGGAATTATTGTTCTACATTGTATAAGGTGATTTTAAGTTATTTTTGCAATTGGTTTAGAGAAGTAGGCTCTACTACCTTAGAACATGAGCAATTAAAAATGACACACAACCTAATTATGATAGATCTGACAGTTTGAGGCAAAGTAGTTGTTACATCAAGTTATGATAATCATGAGACTTAAGCCTATAAAGATGAAAGTCATTTATTGAAATAAGATTTCTAAAGTTAGAATAATAGTCATCAGGAACTTTAACATCTTGCAAGGTTTTATAAAACAATTTTTTCTTTCTTACTTAAGCTATATTAGGCAGGGAGCAACACGTTGTTTTTTTCATTTAGCCTTGCCCTCACTCTCACTTTGAACCTCAATATCACTTTTACCATCAACTTCAACTTAACTTAACCTCACATTCACCTTATTGTTACGCTCACCTCATCCTTGTCTTATTAATACCTTCACCTTAACCTTCACCCTATTTTTAATTTTTTCAATTTTTTCCTAAACTCGGTATCAACGTCAGCCACCATGTTTAAGATCTCTACACTAGATAAAGGCCTAAGGGGATTTTCAAAAAACTACCTATGGCCTATATATATGACATTTTCTGACTATGCAATAATCAACATGCATATGTGTTTATCCCACAAACTGGACAACTATGGATAGGTTTCTATATGCTAGAAAGTCATTAATTTTCCATATTAACACAACTTATATATTGAAAGTTTGTTTCCTATATACGTCAAACACGTCGACACCTATATCTCATTAGGTTTTCAAGTCCTCAGTCAATAGTGATAAGTATATGTCTATATCATTTCCAGACTGTTTAGAACTAGATATCAGTAGAGATAACATCATAAAATTCTTTTTCATACAGAACCGTAGAGGAAGATTATATGTTGTCAATGCAAAATAACTATAAGTAATACTAAGTGTTCGATATAGGTTAATCCAACTGCATGATAAAGCCAACCAAAGATTTCTTTGCTCTTAGACAAAATCATGTCATTTCTTGTTAATTGGTTACCAAGTTAGTGAATCCACCAAATGGCAAAGCTTGCCATCTCTAATTCTTTTATTTTCATGCCATGTTAAGTTCTCAGCAGTTTGTAGTGATTGAAACATTTTCTTTAACCTATGAATTATAAAACAATCTCATAACACCTTTTCCGGACCCACTTTTTAATTTTGTTAATCTATCTTTTCTTATTTGCCACATAGATATTCTATAGCTTGGGCATTCACTAAGATTCTTGTACTCATTCCATAAAGAATGCAATCATTTGGACATACATGTATTTTCTGATAATCTAAGCCTAATAGCTTCATTAGGTTTTTGGCCTCATACATGGACTTAGGCATACTATTGTCATTTAGCAATATCTTATTCAACACTTCCAATAAAGTTGAAAACCTATCATTAGACTAGCCATAATGTCTTTTATATTGTATAGTTTCATTAGACCCAATAGCTTTAAATGCTTTGAACTCGAATTTAAAGACTTTTTAGCATCTTTAAGCATATCCTTAAAAGAACTGAGATCTTTATCATGATACTCAAAAGCATCATAAGCCATGTCACCTATATTACTATAATTTAGACATTTAAAACATTGATTTTATGGCTAGTTGACACCACCTGCCCCAAATCCTAGGAGGAGTCTCTCTAGTTCGTAAAGCCCAACTAATAACGATTCTATAAAAATAAGAATTTCATCAAAATTTCTGTAGAGTTTTCCCTATAATTATGACATTCATAATCTTACAAATAATAAAATAACACTCCTAAAATATTTTTAAAGTATAACAAACTCCACCAATCAACTTCTCAACAAATACCAAATATTATCTGAAATATTTTATCGCCTAATACAATAAGTTATCCTTAATTATGAAAATTATAAAATTTGAAATATTTCAATTCGAAAATTCTATAGACTCTTAATTCCATTACGTGGCCAAAATACAAATGACTATTGTTGTTGAGTTGATTGTTGTACCAGCAAATCACTTGTATGGGAAAAAATATAATAAAACCGGGGTGAGTACAAAAACTTAGTGAACCCAGTGAGTAGATAGTAGTTTTTAAAAATAATTTGACTATTTTTAAATGAATTCATTAAAAAATATCATAATAATTTAAATAAACGTTTTTAATTCAAAATCATGCTCTGATATAATAAATCACATAAAACTGCATAAAACCAAGAAAAAGTCACAACACCTGATATCAAATACCGAATATCAAAAACTACCATCAACAAGTACTCAGGAAAAATAATCTTATCATATCCGGACCTCAACGGATGAGTAATCAAGAAACCATCATGTCTTGAAGCTACACAGACAAACCGGACCTCGATAGATGGGTATTCAGGGAACCATCATACTCTGGAGTTACACAGATTGACAAGAAAATATCATATCATATCTCATCATCTCAGGACCTCAACGGAAGGGTAATCAGAAACCATCATAGCTCGGAGCTACATGGATAGACAGGAAAATAATATCTCATATTTCACCATACTTTATCATATCTCATCATAACTCATCATATCTCATCATCATAACTATGCAAGTATCACTAGTACTTAAAAGACAAAAGTGCGTAAGTATATGGCCCAAAACCTCTGTGTATACTTAAATGGACCCCAAAAACCTGTATCTTTTATTATCACATATCATTTCATATCATCTCATATAATCTAATTAATATCACTATACATAGGGAAGAGTACTGTCTTATGATTTTTCAAATAACCATATTTGCACATGTATGTAAAAATATAATCACATTTGAAATTGGATTTCCTTTTTACTTTCAACAAACTTTAAATTCATTTCCTTTCTTTTAAAATATTATTATTATACATATATTAAAAATTAGAAAAAAATCATTAAAGGTACACATTTTCGATAGCAAATACTATTACGCAGATAAAATCCTTTTTCATAAAATTATTGAATCAAAACCTCTAATTTCATTTGCAAACATGTTTTACTATTTTAAAATCATAATAATCTACAAAAAGATAGGTTTTGTGTATCCCACTCACAGTAATGATAATTAAATCTGGTATCGTGGACGTCTGCAGTTTTATTTTCCTTCGGAGTCCTCCTAATTTAAGAAATAATATAATTATTATCTGCAACATAAAATATGAGTAATTGAACTTAATAAAGCCCAAAACTCACTTAATATAACTCCCGAATATATAAAATTACTAAAATACCATTATATCTAAAAATTATCAAAATACCTTCAATGTTGAAATTTACTAAATTAACTTCAAAATCATAATTTATCGAATTATCCTTAGAATTCTAAATTATCAAAGTATCCTTAATTTATTTTACTAAAATAGTCCATAAATTAAAAAATTATAAAATTACCCCTGAAGTGTAAAATTACTAAAATTACTCATGATAACGTTCTTGTCAATTTATTCTCAAAATCTCAAATTACCTAACTACCTTAGTCCATAATTACTAAATTACTCATAACTTTTAAAAATTATAAAATTAACTCTAAGTTTTGGTGAAATTACTGAATTGTCTCTCATTGGTCAACAGTGATCGGAATTCAGTCAACAGTAACAAGAAACTTAAGTCTAGTAGTTCCAACCACTGTGAGTCCAATGGTGCCAGCAGTGACATCCCACAAGCGGCAGCGGCAGCCGGTGCATCCAAAGTTGCGGGTTTATAACTTGCTGTTTGCTGGTAATCCGATCATTTCAGGTGACGTGACTAGTTGGGAATGGAAGCTGGAATGAAATGAGTAAAAATTATGGAATTATAACCAAGCTTGCTTGGATCAATGGCCAGAATTGTAAGATCCAATAGGGTCACAGTCACTAGTCCGGTCGGTCAAATTGAGTCAACAGTTCTCTCTCTCTCTCTCTCTATCCCTTTCTCTCTTTCTCTCTCTCTCTCTCCCCCTTCTCTCTTTGTTTCTCTCTCCATATATAGAATTTCTTTTTTTTTTGCCTAAATACAGATTTAAGCCAATACCGAATCCATGAAAAAATGAATTTGACTAATCCACTTGCAATCGCATTTGAATTGTCTTGATTTTAAGTCGTGATAAAATTTAAAATTATCTGTACATGAATAATTTAATAAAACATCCAATTATCCCATAATATGTGTAATAAATCAATCTTTAAAATTAATTCTGAGTCGTAAAAATTTAGTATCACATTTAATTTAGAAAATTAAAGTGAGTATTTACAATCTTTCCCCCTTATAAAATTTTATCCTTGAAATTTACACATTTAATGAGAACATATAGGGGTATTGAGCTCGCATTAAGTCCTAACATTCCCAAATAGTCTCTTTCTTTGTGTGATTTCTCTATAACACTTTACCGGCGGAATGGTTTTAGAATGTAAGACTCAGTATTTCGTTTCCAAAATCTCCATAGGTTCCTTCTTATAAGTCAAATCTTCCTTTAGGTGAATTGATTGTTTCGATAATACATGACTTAGATCAAACATGTATTTCCAAAGAATCAAAATATGAAACATATCATGAATTCTAGATAACTTAGCTGGTAAAGCTAATCGGTAAGCCAACGGACCAATGTGCTCTACAATCTCATATGGCCTAATGTAACATGAGCTTAACTTTCCGCGCTTCCCAAATCAAAGTACCCCCTTCCAAGGTGATATCTATGTAAAGACCTTGTCACCAACTTCGAATTCAAGTTCTTATCTATGCTTATCTGCATAGCTTTTTTCTCTATCTTGGGCCACTTTTAATCTATCGTGAATAAATTATAGCTTCTCGTTCATATCTTGAACTAATTCAGGACTAATTAGTTTTTGCTTACTAACCTTATCCGAACACATTGGAGTTCTGCATTCTTAGCCATACAAAGCCTCATATAGTTTCATCTTAATCATAGCTTGAAAATTATTACTGTAAGCAAACTCCATTAAAGGAATGTCCCAACTACCTTAAACTCTAAAACACATGCTCGTAGCATATCTTCCAATGTCTGAATAGTAGACTCTGACTGACCATCAGTCTGAGGGTGAAAAGTAGTACTAAAATTCAACATAGTGCCTAAAGCCTTCTATAAACTAGTCTAGAACTTAAAAGTGAATCGAGAATCTCTATCTGAAATAATCCCCACAGGCACTCCATAAAGTCGAACTATCTCAGCCATAAAAATACTCTCTAACTTATCCATCAAATAAGTGGTCTTGCATGGTAAAAAGTAAGCCAATTTTGTAAGTCTATCAATAATCATGTAAACATTATCATGTCTACTCTTAGTAAGTGGAAGTCTAACTACAAAGTCTATAGTGATATGCTCCGATTCCCATTCAGGAATAGAAAGTGGCTGCGAAAACCCTGTAGGCCTTTGATGTTCAGCCTTAATCTGCTAACAAATTAAACATTGAGAAACAAATTATGATATCTCTCTCTTCATGCCCTGTCATCAATAATGATCCTTCAATGTATGGTATATCTTCATACTACGAGAATGCATAATAAGCTAAATAATGAGCTTCTTCCACGATCTCCTTTCTCAAATCCATTATCTATGGTACACAGAGTTTATTACTCATAACTAAGACTCCATTATCTCTCACTGCAAAATCAGTTCCCAAACCTTTTTGCACATCTTCTCTTAACTTTACTAACTGCGGGTCTTATTCCTGCATCTTATGGACTTTGTCAATCAAAGATGGTCTAACTCAAAAATTGGTGATTAAAGCTCTGGAATTACCAACTTTTAACTCAACTCTCAATGATCTCAACTCGATCAATAGAGGCATGCAAGCCACTCATGAAGAAGCTAAAGAGCTGAAGGACTTCCTACTTAGTGCATCCTTTACCAAATTCACTTTACCCAAGTGATAATTAATAGTGCAATCATAGTCCTTAATCAACTCAATCTGTCTCCTCTATTTCAGATTTAACTCTTTCTAAGTGAATAAATACTTGAGGCTTTTATGATCAGTGAAAATCTGACTCGTTGTACTATATAAGTAATGTTTCCATATTTTAAGTGTAAACACCACTACTATCAACTCTACATCATGGATCAATTACTTTTGCACATACCTTTTCAATTGTCTAAAAGTGTAAGCCACTACTTTTCCATGTTGTATTAGTACACAACCTAGCCCTTATCTAGAAGTATCACTGTATACTACAAACCTTTCATTACTAAATAGAAGTGTAAGCATTAGTGTTGTGGTTAAACGTATCTTCAGTTCTTGAAAACTCTTTTTACAGTCATCATCCCAGTGAAAATTAACACTCTTTTTAATTAATCGTGTAAGAAGAATGACAATCTTAGTGAATTCCTCTATAAATCTATGCTAATAGTCAGCCAATCTAAGGAAACTTCTAATCTCTGTAACATTTGTAGGTCGTTCCTAGTTCATAATTGCTTCAATCTTTTAATAATCAACATAAATACCTTTGGTTGATATCACATGGCCCGAAAATAATACTTTGTCCAACCAAAATTCACACTTGTTGAACTTAGCATACAATTACTTTTGCCTTAAAGTTTGTAGTACAGTCCACAAATGCTTAGCTTGTTCCTCTTAATTTCAAGAATACATCAGAATTTCATCAATAAATACAATCAAAAATCAATCTAGATAGAGCTAGAATACCCTATTTATGAGATCCATAAAAGCTTCTTAAGCATTAGGCAACCAAATGGTATCACAAAAAACTTATAATATCCATAATGAATTTTGAAAGTTGTTTTAGGAATATTAGCCTCATTAATTCTGAGTTGGTGATATCCTGAGGGTAAATTGATCTTAGAAAATACCTTTGCTCCTTGAAACTGGTCAAACAAATCGTCAATATGTAGAAGTGGATACTTGTTGTGTACTGTAATTTTGTTCAATTGCTATAGTCAATGCAAAGTCTGAGAGTACTATTATTTTTCTTAACAAACAAGACTGGAGCTACTCATAGGGACACATTAGGTCTGATAAACCCTTTGTTGTGCAAATTTTATTGAATTCGCAAGTGCAGGTGGATTTTAATTGTGTGTTGAATTAATTTTTTAAGTAAGTAGTTAAATTATGATAAATTTATCTTAAATTTTGAATTAAAATGGGGATTTTTAAAAATGCAACAGTTATAATAAAGCACTTGGGTATCTGGATTTGTATCAACATGCTCCAGATCTCAATATTCCACATTAATACCAATTAAATCATTAGGGAAAAATCCACTCTTCATTAACCACGCTCTAATTAATATAGTGTTAAGGGCTTATCGTGTCAAACAGTAATAACTGTGCTATTACTATCTGTCAACCAAAAGTCAAAACATCCACAAAAATTAGAGAAAATAAAATAAATTTACTAATGAAGCCCATGGAACATGTTGAGACTTCACCTTCAACCCAAGCTTGAAAAAAAATTAGCTACTCATATTTTAACTAAGGATAAAAAGAGAATTTTACTAAAATACAAAAAAAATACATGATAGAGAAGGAATTTCAGAAAATGGAGCTAAAAAATGAACTCAGGGGTGTCAAATTAGGGGAAGGAGCCCTCCTTTTATAGATACGAGTAAATCATAACCATCAGTTTAAAATAATTTGGATACATAGGATCACGCCACGTGGCAAGTTCTGATTGGTTTGAATACATCATCAGGGTTATTATCCATTGTATATGCGTGTACTGAACTCACATTTTTTCTAATCCACTAACATACTGCCACGTCATCAGTCAATAATGCATAAACATTTTTATCCAATAAGATTGTGACACCTCATCCGCCAAGCCACATCATTAGTCAATGCCATATAATCAATCAATGCCACATCATTCCTCCAATCAAATGTTGCCACGTCATTGGTCGGTACCACATCATCTGTCAACACCACATTATCGTACAGTACATATGAATAGTACTATAAATAGTACCACCATATATGTGAACAGTGACATTTTTACTTTTATTCTTCTCCTATGGTTTTTGAACGTTCTAAGTTCAGATTTGCTATTTGTTTTGTCATCCGATATCTCGTTTATTGTGAAATACCATGATGACACTAAAATACGTAAAATACTTAATTATAATAAAACACACATAATTAAATTCACAAGAAACTTTGAATACATAAAAGTAAATAAGTTAGTAGAACTTGAAGTAAAAAATAATGATTTTCTCCTTTGTAAATATATATTTTCTAGTACTCAACACAGTCCCCAACTAGCTTATTGCTAGTCCCTAATAAATTAAGTGAAATCAAATTCAAACCCAAACTCTTTTTTTTTTTTAACTATCATGTTTATTTAATTAAACTTTATGATGTAAATCAAATAAAAGTATAAGTATTATCTCTAGTCTTTAAGAAATATTATTTTCAAATTAACCATTCATATGAATCAATCCAATAGACTTTGCACAGCTATTGTAACCAAGTTGCTTTCAAGAATGACATGTCAATACCCCAAAATCTCACTGGTAGTGATATTCTCACAAAGAAATTAAATCCAATAACAATAGTCACTCCCATGAATGGTAAATTAAGAGAAAATATTAAAGTAATATTACACACTCTCACTAAGATGAAATAAATGTGCCCACAGCTTAGAAATAATACGATCTCAAGTAAAAATGTGAGTCAAACCAATATATTTATTTATATTTTTTCTTTTTATTATTATTATTATTATTGTTATTATTTTTATGCATCACTACATCTTTATAGCCTATGTAACTAGTTTCTACTTTAGACTATAGCACCCTAAAATCAAGAAGGACTTTTATTAGAATGTAACGTAGGCTAGGGATATGGCGAATAAAGACAAAAAAATAGGAAAAGAAAGAAATGTTTGAGAAAAAAAATGAGGTTTTTTTTTTTTAAAGATTACAGAGTATATTTCTCTCTCTTTTTTTTAAAACTAATATATAAATTTTAAATTTTTTTCCTTGTATTCTCTATTTTTTTTACTAAGGCACAATTTTATTGAACAAACTAATGATTTACATGTTTCTCAAACACGAGTAGGTTATAGAATTTGTATGACATTGAGTTATATTTAAGATTGGAGTTGGGTCGAGATGATAAGTTAACAAAGAAAAAGGCAATAATTTTTTTTAAAGGCTTAAAAGGGTTAACTAAGGATATTTCACAAAAGAGATGGCTAGAAAGGCTCAAACGAGTCAATGATGACCTTTCTATCATTTTTTAGGGCACTAACTAATCTTTCATATCTACTAGTTAGATAAACTTTCAGATGTAGTAACACATAAAATTTTTTCCTTTTTTTTTTAGAAGGTTGACTCAAAAAAAATTTATAGATTGTGTATCAAATAATAAATTGTTAAGTTATATAAATAATAAGCAAGGGAAAAAAAGGTTACTCTCTAAGAAAAATGTTAAGTCCAAGAATTCACTTGGAATTTATTATGATATATATATTCCTTAAAGCAACTCATATTTTTGTCTCAGACATCAACATGTAGAATGGCAAACATGGTGTAACAAAACTCAAGATCAAAGATAATACAAATACTAAAATTTAAAAGTCATTATGTCAAAAAAATCACAAAATATATATTTAAAAAAAAATTTGTTAAGAAAAAAAACTAAAAAGATGTGTTTCTAGAATTATGACATTTCATATTCAGCCATCTTCAACTTTAAATTTTGAAAGTGTATATTTATAAAAGAGAAATTAAAAAGAGGAAGTTAGAAAAATCACACTTAAAATAAAGTTAAAAAAAAATGACTGAAAAGTAAATTTTTTTTTTAACTTTCAAACTAAGAAGATGCGTTTTTAGAGTTACTACATTCCATATTTAGCCATTTTTGAATTAAAAAGTTAACCACAGTTAGCTCCTACAACAAAAATTAGTAAAAACTTAACAAAGATTAAGGCATTCCATAATTATCAACTATTCCCTCCCCTCAACCAGAATGAAATATTGTCTTTAATATTTTAAAGGAAAGAAGTAGAGATTAGAAGATATCACATTGGTGCTGCAATACAAAAAAAAATATTTACAAACAGAGAGTTAAATCTAGTTTGCACTTCTTACTGCGGCTACTGCTACCATCATTAGTGGGCCACCTTAAAATTAAGGTCTCAGGATGTGGCTCTGGTCTATAAGATTATAACAGATCAAGTAACTCATTAGCAGTGTAAGCACAAATAAAGATTTGTTTTACTGTGGAAGGAATGAAATAGTTTTTTATTGCATAGTTAAGAAATGCGAGAAAGTCATCATAAAAGCTATTGACATTTAACAAACCAATGGGTTTCTGATGAATGTTCAGATGAAACTAAGATGCTAATGTCATTAGTGCCTCTAGAGTTGTAAGATCTCTTGGTAAAAAAATAAAGGCATCAACATGATTTAGCATTTCAGTTATTCTCTCCTGCATACCTAAAACGATTAACTCTTCTTTTGTTGATGAGTCAGATAAATAGCTAAAAGGTTTCAGGATTGTTGGGATGATGCCTAACACTTGGCCCCCTCTAGTACAAATGACTTTTAAAACTAGTTTTGATAATCCTCGATCACCTCCTCCATAAACCAAGTGTAGTTTCCTACCTGCTATGCTTCGACCAAGATCTACGGGTACCTCAATAAATTCTTTATATTTTGTATAGTTAAATCCAGAGAGTACATAAATGTTCTTGATTTAGTTGTTGGGAGTAGCTACCATTGGATACTTCTCAAAAATAATTTGTGAGTGCTTTAACAAAAAAAAATCATATTTAAGGATCTTGGTGATAATTGTTCACAGCTATAAATGAGATAGCATGTCTATGTCAAATAATTGGTGAAGCACATGGCTCGAGAGTAAAAAAGAAAATAGTAAAAAGACAAAGAAAATAATAATAGCATAAAATTATTAAAGACAAAAATGTAAGTGATCAAAGAACAGTGAAATAAAACAACATTGAAATAAAAGGATATTTACAAGTAGTTGCGACTGTGGCTCGCATCTTTCTCTAGTTTTAAGTCTAGAAACAGCTTGAATGCCTTCTGTGGTCGAGGATAGGCTTCCCATCCAATTTTCTTACAAACTGGCAAATAGGGTCTTTTAGAGTCAGATTCTTGAGACTATAGGCTACACATTCTTTCTAGAATAATGGTCATAACTGGAGTATTGTATTTTGGATCATCCACTAGGATACATTTTAAGAGACAAAAAGATATCATCCAATGACTTTTTATTCAAGCCATCTCTAATGAATTGAATCTTATCTTCCCTGTTATCAGACAGCATTCTTAAAGAACATCATTTTTTATCACATCTCATTCTAGCACACTTATGACAAGCACTAGAGAGTTTTTTGGCTCTCCGTTTTCTTGAATAATTTTCTTTACCATAACCAAGCATGTATGCAATAAATTTGGGAGGCAACTCACCTGCGAACTGCACTTTAACTTTGATTATCCATCGGATATCAGTAGAGATACTATTTTTAATAAGTAATCGCATGCGTTCGGATCGAGCTTTATAAATAGTGAAGAAAGCATTTTGAGGAAGTAAAGGAAATCGCTTGTGAAGTTTTGCTAAGATCTTGTCCCTATCCATGCCTTCAACTCAGAATATTAATTATTATAGGAAACTGAAGCAACCAACAATGATTGTTATGGAGTACCATTATCCGCCAATTAACTAGGGTGAAAAATGATAACACACCAAAGAAAGAAAAAAATCTAGCAAAATCACAACACACGTAAAGGAAAATAAAAAATAACACAAAAGAAAAATATTAACTTACTATCATCCTCTTATTGAATTTACCTCAAGCTCTAATTAGATGCTGTAGATAGCTCTCTCAATTTCTTTAAGATCACTTTCTAAATCCGCAACATGGGCTACTAAATCTGGTGGTTATAGCTACCAGATACGATGAGTTTTATCAAATTGTATCTGTCCTCTGAGATGAGATTGTATACATCGAAACTATCTAAGAATATTGAAGAGAAGCTGTTTAATTGAGGCACTCATGATTACAAGTGATAAGAGAAAATTTAATGGTTAATAAAAAAACATTTATATAAAAATAATCGAAAAATAAAATTAAATCACTCAGAAATCTCAATTCAAATTTAGTGGGTCATGTAAATTTATTTCGATGTCATCTCCACGTGATTGGTACTCGAGATATGGTTTTAATTTTTGACCTTTAACTTTAAAAGTGACACGATTCTGTGGGTCTTTAATTTCAATTACACCATTTGAAAAACAGTATCAATAATAAAAGGGCCAGACCATTGGAAGTATAACTTACCTAGGAATAAGTGCAAGCGAGAATTGAATAAAAGTACTTTTTGACCTAGGATGAAAGATTTCCTCGTGATCTGCTTGTCGTGAAAGACTTTCATTCTCTACTTGTAAATTTTGGCATTTTCATATGCATCATTGTGAATTTATTCAAGTTTTGTTAGTTGTAATATTCTTTCTGAGCTAGCTTGCTGCATGTCACAATTAAATTTCTTGATGCCCCAATATGCACGATGTTCAAGTTCCATAGATAGGTAGCAAGCTTTTCCATACACTAGCCTATAGGGTGACATCCCAATTAGGGTCTTAAAAGCCATTCTATATGCCTATAATGCTTCATCAAAACACAGTGACCAATCTTTTCTATCTCGTCTCACTGTATTTTCTAATATGTGCTTTATTTCTTGATTGGAGATCTCAACTTGATTGCTGGTTTGTGGATCATATGGGGTAGCTATTTTATGAGTGATGGAATACTTTATCAAAAGAGGTTTGAATGATTTATTATAAAAGTGGGCAACACCATCAATGATTATCGCTCGAGGGAATCCAAAGTATGAAACAATGTTGCTTTTCAAAAACCCTATCACCATCTTGTGATCATTGGTTCTACATGGAATTACTTCTACCTATTTCGATACATAATCAACAACAATCAGTATATATTGATGGTCTCACCGTCTTTTCTAATATGTGCTTTATTTCTCGATTGGGGATCTCAACTTGACCGCTAGTTTGTGGATGATATAGGGTAGCCACTTTATAAGTAATGGAATACTTTGTCAAAAGAGCTTTGAATAATTTGTTACAAAAGTAGGCACCACCATCACTGATTATCACTTGAGGGAATCCAAAGCGTGAAACAATGTTGCTTTTCAAAAATTCTATCATTACCTTCTGATCATTGGTTCTACATGGAATTGCTTCTACCTATTTCGATACATAATCAACAACATTCAGTATGTATCGATGGTCTTACTGTCTTTTCTAATATGTGCTTTATTTCTCATTGGAGATCTCAACTTAACCGCTGGTTTGTAGAGGATATAGGGTAGCCACTTTGTGAGTAATGGAATACTTTGTCAAAAGAGTTTTGAATAATTTATTACAAAAGTGGGCACTACCATCATTGATTATCGCTCGAGGGAATCCAAAGCGTGAAACAATGTTGCTTTTCAAAAATCTTATCATTACCTTGTGATCATTGGTTCTACATGGAATTGCTTTTACCTATTTCGATACATAATCAATAACAGCCAGCATGTATTGATGGTCTTACTGCCTTTTCTAATATGTTCTTTATTTCTCATTGGAGATCTCAACTTGATCGCTGGTTTGTAGATAATATGGGGTAGCCACTTTGTGAGTAATGGAATACTTTGTCAAAAGAGCTTTGAATGATTTATTACAAAAGTGAGCACCACCATCACTGATTATCGCTCGAGGGAATCCAAAGCTTGAAACAATGTTGCTTTTTAAAAACCCTATCACCACATTGTGATCATTGGTTCAACATAGAATTACTTCTACCCATTTCGATATATAATCAACACCACCCAGTATGTATTGATAGCCAAAGGAAAGAGAAAGAGTCCTATGAAATTGATACCTCATAGATAAAATCTCAACCACTAAAATTGGGTTTAGTGGCATCATATTCCTCCAAGTAACACTCTCCATTCGTTGACATCTATCACATAAAAAATAAAATGTGTAAGAATCTCAAAATATATTTGGCCAATAAAAACCATATTATAAAATTTTAGTTGCTATTTTCTTAGCACTAAAATGGCCTCTACAAGCTTGTTCATGGTAGAATGAAAGGATATTTTGAAATTCACTTTTTAGGACACATCGTCTGATAATGTGATCAGCACAATACTTGAAGAAATAAGGATCATCCCAAAAGAAATTCTTTATTTCTGTAAAGAATTTGACCTTGTCCTACTTAATCCAATGCTCTGGAAGTTGTCCTATAACGATAGTTAACTATGTCAGCATACTATGGTAATACTTCTACACTTATCAATTGTTCATCTGGGAATGATTCATTCAATGGTAATGGCTCTTTAATTGTGTCAAAATTTAGAAGAGAAATATAGTCTACCACAACATTTTCTATGCCTTTCTTGTCTTTAATTTCAAAGTCAAATTCCCATAAGAGTAGCACCTAATGAATAAGTATGGCTTTTGTTTCTTTTTTTATGAGAAGATATTTAACAGCAGCATGATCTGTGAACATAATTATTTTACAATCAATGAGATAAGATCAAAATTTCTCTAATGCAAATACTACTACTAGCATTTTTTTCTATAGTTAAATAGTTTAATTGGGCATCATTCAATGTCATACTAGCATAGTAAATGACATGGGAAATTTGATCAACTCTTTGTCCTAATACTACCCCTACTGTATAATCAAATGCATCACACATAAGCTTAAATGGTATGTTCCAGTTTGGGGGCTGAATAATGGGTGATGATGTCAACAATTGTTTTAGTTTTTCAAATGCTACAAGACATGAATCATTAAAGACGAAAGATACATTCTTAGCAAGTAGATTGCATAACGGTCTAGAAATTTTACTAAAATTTTTAATGAAACATCTATAAAAACCAGCGTGCCCAAAGAAAGATCTTACTTCTCGAACTGTTTTAGGTGGAGGAGATTGGAAATGAGCTCTACCTTGTCTTTGTCAACCTCAATACCTTTGCTTGAAATGATGTGACTGAGAACAATACCTTGTTGTACCATAAAATGGCACTTCTCCTAATTTAAGACCAAATTCTTCTCTATACATCTCTGTAGAACTAGTTTTAGATAATGTAAAAATTTGATCGAATGAGTCTTCAAAGACAGAAAAATCATTCATAAAGACTTCAAGAAATCGTTCAACCATATCAAAAAAAATACGCAACATATATCGTTGAAATGTAGCAAGTGCATTAAATAATCCAAATGGCATCCTTCTATACGCAAAAGTGCCAAAAGGGTAAGTGAAAATGGTTTTCTATTGATCTTTTAGTGCTATAGGAATCTAATTATATCCTGAGTAGCCATCTAGAAAGTAATAAAATTCATGACCTACTAATCTATCAAATATTTAATCAATAAATGGTAAAGCAAAATGGTCTTTATATGTGATAAAATTTAACTTTCTATAATCAATACATACACACTACCCTGTAGTCACTCTAGTAGATATCAATTCATTATCATGGTTTAAAATTTTATGACCATTTGTTTCTATGATGTAATGCTATTAGCAGACAATGTATTAAACCATGAATGAGGTCTGTCCTTTAAAGACAATGGGAATAGTTTGAGTTTAACATCATCATCAAAAAAATTCTCATATCTAAAAGTTTGACAAACAGCATGAAAATCATTCAAATGATAATATGGGTCCTCATTTTCTAGGCCATAAAATGTTGGGAGACAATTTAGTACACTAGGGTTTAATTCAAAATTCCTAATAGCTACATTTGGATATCGTATACATGATGTGCTCAAGTTAGTTAAAGGACTGAAATAGTCCTTAAATGGCCTCTCCTGTGGTGGTTCTTGTTGTTGTAAATCAATTTTAATTTTATTTTTAAATGCGATCTGTTTGTGTGCGCGAAGTGTTTTTTCTAATTCTAAGTCTATAGGCTCAAGATTAAGTAATTGCGACCTTCGATCATGCATAAAAAAAATTAATGAAAAATACAAAAAAATGAGGACAAAATTAATAAAAAAATAATGAGGAAAGAGAAATTACAATAATAACCTTATCACGTTGATACAATATTGCTACGAAGATAAACTCAAGTGCTAAAAAAAAATACAAGAAATACATTAACTAAAAAAATAAAAGAAATTACAAATTGAACAAGAAAAATTATAAAGAAAACTAATGCAACAATTAAATTATAGAAATTTAAAAAAAAAGAAATTAAATTACAGAAATTATAGATTCACTTTTTTTTACTTTTAATAAAAAATTTAACAGAAAACAACTAAAAAAATTAATTCTATGAATTAATAAATTAACAAAATAAATAAAAAAATTATAAAGCAAAATAACTTAAAAATTAACTTATATAAATTTAAAGAAATTACAAAAATTGAATTCTTGAAATTTAAAGAAATTTAAATTACCAAAAATTAAATTACAGATTCACTTTTTCAATTCTTTTAAAAAAATTTTTTAATTTTTTTAATTTTTTTAATTTTAAAAGAAAGCAACAAAAAAATTTACTTAAAAAAATTAATTTTATAAATTAATTCTACGAATTAATTAAAATAAATTAACAAGATAAACGAAATAAAAGAAAATAAAAGAGATAGATTAACTAAAATTAAAATAAATTACAAGATAAACAACAAAATTACAAAGAAAAGTAAAGTAAAAATTAAAGTACATAAATTTAAGAAAATTATAGAATAAAATTAAATTACAAAAATTAAATTAAAGAATTATTTTTTTATAAGGAAAAAAAACAAAAAAACAAAAAAAATAAAAAAATTAATTCAACAAATTAAAATAACTTACCTCCGCGGCAACGGTGCTAAAAACTTGTTGTGTAAATTTTATTGAACTTACAAGTGTACAAATCTATTGTAGAATAGATTAATGGTGATGAGTGTCGATCCCACGAGGAGGTAGATTTTAATTGTGTATTAAATTAATTTTCTAAATAGGTAGTTAAATTATGGTAAATTTATCCTAAATTTTGAATTAAAATGGTGGGAATATTTAAAAACACAACTATTATAATAAAGCATTTAGGTATCTGAATCTGCATCATACTTCATGGCTCAATATTCCATATTTATACTAATTAAATCATGAGGGAGAAATGCACTTCTTATAAACCACGTTCTAATTAATATGGTGTTAAGGGTTTATCAAACCAAACAGTAATAACGGTGTTATTACTATCTGTCAACGAAAAGTCAAAACATCTACAGAAAGTGGAGGAAAAATAAAATAAATTTACCAATTAAGCTCGTGAAATATGTTGAGACTTCACCTTCAATCCAAACTTGAAAGAAAATTAGCTACTCATATTTGAACTAGGGATAAAATGGAAATTTTACTAAAATACAAAGAAAATACAAGATAATGAAGGAATTTCAGAAAATGAAGCTAAAAAATGAACACAGGGGTGTCAAATTGAGGGAGAGCCCTCTTTTCATAGATACAACAAGTAAATCATGGCCATTGGATTAAAATAATTTGGATGCATAGGATTGTGCCACGTGTCAAGTTCTGATTGGTTTGAACATATCATCAGGGCTATTATCCAGTGTATATGCATGTACCGTACGCATATTTTTTCTTATCCACTAACATACTGCCACGTTATCAATTAACAATGCATAAACATTTTTATCTAATAAGATTGTGACATCTCATCAATCAAGCCACGTCATCAGTCAATACCATATAATCGGTCGATGCCACATCATTCCCCAATCAAATATTGCCATGTCATTGGTTGGCTCAACTTCATCAATTAACACCATGTCATCAGCCAATGCCACGTTATCATACAGTACATATAAATAGTGTCATGAACAGTACTGTAAACAGTACAGTATATGTGAACAGTGATATTTTTATTTTTATGCTCCTCCTAAGGTTTTTTTAGATTTCTAAGTTTAGATTTACTATCTGTTTTGTCATCCGATGTCTCGTTTATTGTGAAATGACCATGATGCCCCTAAAATACATAAAATACTTAATTATAATAAAACACGCATAATTAAATTCACAAGAACTTACATTGGTTTAAATTTTAATATTGATAGATTGATTGATGAGGTCAATACCTTACTGGATTCATCACTATGTATAGGTATTGACAAATAAAAGACAATGATAGAGTAATTGGCAACATCAAGGGAAAATCTCATCTTATTATCAAAATCATCACCAACAATTGAGCACAAACCTTCACCTGACTTATTGAAGCATATATTCCTAGAAGAAGAAATCATTTCATTCCTTTCACAGGTAGCTTTTTATTTGTGCTCTTACAACTAATGAGTTACTTGATCTTTTAAGACCTTACTACTAGAGCCAAATCTCAAAGCTCTTATGTTGGATTGATTGACTGATGATGGTAGCGGTAGTAATAAGAAGTATAAATTAAATTTAACTCTCAATTTGTAAATATTTATTTCAGTATTCAGGTGATGTCTTATGAACTATAGTTTATACCATCAAAACATTAAGGATAATGTCTTGTTCTAGTTAGGTGAACAGAATACTTGACAATTATAGAATAAATAATAGTTGTATTTTTGTATTCTCACTAGCCTTTTTCAAAAATGGCATAATACAAAAAAACATTATTTCAAAAGATAGTTAAATGTGAAAATGCATCTTTTCAGTCTTGATGACGTAGTTATTAACTATTTCTAAATTTTTGAGTTGAAAAGATACATAGACACACATACGTGGCAAATGATGACGATGGTAAGTTGAGATTGTATAATCTCAATTCTTTCGTTTCATTCGTGGGCAACAACTAAAGGTAGTAGTTGTTATACCTAAAAAAGGAAAAAAAACATATGAATAAGAATAAACACTCTCACTTAATAATCGAGTCTCTGCCTCAATAAGCATATAGTATATAAGTCAAATGGTGGGAGATAATTAAAATTGTGTGAACTTTTCCTTATTAACTAGGCCTCTTACCTCAGCAAACAGAGAGTGTTCGTGTCAAAGGGATGGAGTTTGTTAAAAAAATAATATAAATAAATCAACTACCTATAGAAGGAACTCTAGTGAGTCGATAAGAATAAAAATATTTCTTTATTTTAACTGAATTCAATAATTATTATGTTAAACATTGTTAAGCACTAAAGACAATTTGCAAAATTGTTGATTGATAGTTGAGTAGCAAAAGGGAAGAATGTAATTTTTTGGAAAAGTTCATTTATTTGGTAAAACAAATTTCAATTTAAATTTTGTTAGGTTTCATCGTTTAGTAATTAGCAATAAGCTGGTTAGGGGTATGTTGAATATTGGAGAATGTATATTTAGAAATAGTAAAATTATCATTTCATACTCGAAATCTCTGTAACATCTTTATTTTTATATATTTAAATCTTCTAAACTTTTATTATGTGTGTTTTATTATAATTTAAGTCTTTTATATATTTTAGAAATATTTTAGCCATTCAATGATTGACAAGAAGTCGAATAGTTTAACAAATGGCATTTTTTAAACTTATAATGGTAAAAAACCTTAGGAAGAGCATAAAAGGACATACAGTACTATTCATATATACAATAGTATTCACAAGTACAAGACTGTTTATATATATAGTGTAATGACGTGGCATGGATCAATGATATGACAACATCTTATTAGACTGAAATGCTAATGTGATCTTGACCGATGATGTGTTTCAAATAATCAAAACTCGCTATGTGGTGCAATCCTCAGCATTCGAATTGTTTTCATCTGATGGCCATAATTTGATACGATGAATCCATTTTTTAGCTTTATTTTATGTAATTCTCTCTCTATCTTATATTTTCTACTTATTTTAATAAAATTATCATTTTACTCCTAGTTTAATTATGAGTGGCTAATATAGTTTCAAGCTTAAGTTAAAAGTAAAAACTTAAAATGATCCATGGGCTTAATTAGGTAAGTTTATCTTCTTCTCCTCTCCAATTTATATAGTTGTTTTAACTAATTGTCAACAAATAGTGTATCTTGTCTTAATTTTACTCTATATACCAATTCTTTAGTGAAAGATCATTTTTGTCTTACACAATGAGCATTTAGTACCATATTAATAAGAAAGAAAATTTCCCTCTAGTATCTTATAGGTTCTATTGACTCAGTGTTAATAGAGAGTATATTTAAGTTCTTTAGTGGATAGTCTTGCCACGTTGTCGATTGAAAGATTATTATCGTCTGGCATAGTGTGTTCTTGACATCATACTTAGTGAAAGATCATTACCCTCTAGCACACTAAGCACTTGATACCATATTTATTAAAGTAAGGATCATAAGGAGTAAAGATACCCCCTCGTGAGTTAATTAGAACTAAAAAGGAAATATTAAGTTTAAGGTGAATGTTGAATGTGAATCCAAAGACTTAAGAATTTAATTTATATTATTTTCTTTTTTAACTCATTCTTGCCTTTTTATTTTAAATCTTCATAAAAAAAATTTCACTTCTAGCTAACTCACATTTACACCTAGAAAATTAACCCTTCACATAACTAAATCTACCTCATTGTGGTATCGATACCTGTCACTATAAAATCTATTCTACAATAGATTTGTGCTTATGAGTAAATAAAATTTACAAAACACTAATCCAAAACAATAAATATTGAATTCATACGTCTCTGGGTACAGGGTAATCCCAAAATAAAATTAATGTCAATCCAAGGTTGTGTTGGAATTGGTAGTGGTACATACAATCTAACATTAGTTACGATGCCCTTGGAAGCTTGACAAATACAACATGTCTTGACATAGTGATAAACATCATGCCTTATAGTAGGCTAAAAGTAAGTGCTAGCTATCAGAGTCAGAGTTTTGTCGCAATCTATATGCCTTTTGTGATGTGGCTCTACAATAATCTTCAGTCTCAAAAATGAGTCAAGAATATATAATTAATTATCCTTGAAAAAGAATCCATCATCTAAATGATAGTCTGAACAAAATTCTATAGTAACATCTTCTAATATAAAAGCAAAGAAAAGGTCTAATGACTTGATTATACATTTGTGTCAACAAGAAAGATCGTCAACTAAGTGCATCTACTACCCTATTAGATTTGCTAGAATTATGCTTTAATGTAAAAGTAAACTGCTAAAGGAACATTATCTATACTGCATGTCGATGAGGAAGCTTACCTTGACTATTGAGAAGTTTTAATACTATATGGTTAGTATATAAAACAAAATTTTTATGAATTAAATAGTGATGTTAATGTTTTAATGCCTGAGCTACTATGTAAAATATTACATTATAAGTGTTGTAACTTATTTTTACTCTATTCAACTTCTCGATAAAATAAGCTATAAGCTTACTCTACTAGCTAAGAACAACTCCAATGCCTACTTTAGATACATTATAATACACCTTAAAAGTGATAGAAAAGTCTGGTATGGTAAGTATAGTGTCTGTAACCAACTTTTCTTTAAAAATTATAAATATCTTAATAGCTTTTCTTGTCGAAGAGAACTGTCTTCCTTTCATGGAATCTATGATTGGTGTAATAATACTAAAATAAAGGATGAATTACCTATAAAAAGAAGGCAATCCATAGAAACTTTTGATATCAAATAAAGTAGTTGGATGTGGCTAATATCAAATAGCATCCATTTCTAATTGATCAATAGATATACCATATTTCGACACCATATATTCCAGAAATAATACTTTCTCTGTCAAGAAAATAACTTGTTTACTATTGTGTATAAACTTGCTACTTTTAAGGCTGAAAATACTTCTCTTAAATGTTATAGATGTAACTCATGGATGGTACTATATATAAGCAAATCATCAAAGTAAACAACCATAATTAAGTAGTAACTACTAGTCACCAGTGGTAGTGGACCCTGAGCTGTTATGGTGTTTTTTGGCGATCTTAGTGATGGAATGACAGGTTTAAGGCTAGATCTTAATGTTTGGCTTATTATAACTCAAACAATGACAATTATGTGTTAAAGTCAATAGCCTTGGATGGTGGCCGATGGGGTTAACTTTTCTATTTCTATTTTGGTTTTTTTTTCTTTTTTTAAGTTGCGAGTTTAAAGAGAAAAAAAGAAATGTATTGAAGATAGCTTACAACTAAAATTTTAGCTCTCATACCAAGCTAATGCAACAGAAATTTATAGTTTTAATTACTCTATTGATTCTAAAGAATATCGAAATAAAAGAACAAAACAAATTTACATTGATTAAAAAAGAATACTATGAATTTAGGAGTTAAGACTTGTCGATTTCATAAATACTAAGAATTAACCAAACTCAAATACTCACACAGAGATTAAAAAACTAAAATATCATTAAACTCAAAAATATGCCTTTAAGAGCTATAAGGAAGGGCTTTTTATAGTAATATCAATATCCTAAACTATGAAGTAAAAGGAAAATAAAGTTCTAAACTTAAGATAATAAGGAAACTAATCTTAGTATGAGATAGATTCCTAATCCATTTAAACACATAACATCGGTCAAAGTAATTTGAGGATAAATATTAATGGATCCAATGTGTGTGACAAGAGCTAATAAACCATTTAGCAATTTGATAGTTTGATTTTTCAAAGGAGTAGAATATATTAAGTAAGATGGGAAACAAATCATGTGATATATAACATTATTATCTATAATCTATGGAGTACATTCCAAAGCTAAAGAAAGGGATATGAATTTAACTAATTAATTAGTCATGGTGGAAGTACTTACATAATGTCCCATAGGGTTTGGTTTATTAACATTGTTCAAGAGCTCAAGAATTTTCTTACATTGCTTATGAGTAAATAGATGATGTCCTCTATCAAGTTTTGAATTTCTTTTTGAACTTGAAAAATTAAAAATTATATAGACCATTTGCTTATGATAGTCATTCTTTTAGATTTGGCTAAATCTCACTTGTAAGTTTGCAATAAATCACACTAAGATAGATTTCTTTTGATATAGAGTTAAGTAGCCATGATTTGACTATATCATTACAACAGCTTTATTATTGAGACTTAGTGACTAAAATTTCTCCAAGTTATTTGATAGATCCATAATAAACCAACTTTTGTTCTTCGCACTCAATGCTATAATCACTGCATGGCTCAAGGTATTATAGTTGCCTTCAATTGAAGGTTGTAACACTAATTGTCATTACCCAACTCAGACTTGGCATGATATTGTATGCTTTGGGTCTTAATAAGGCTCACTTGATTTTATTTTTAAGGTATTCATACACCATAAAATATGTCCTGTAAATTAAGAAGTAGATCACCACTTATAAAGCCAGTATTTATCCTATACTTTACCGATATGGGATTTGTCTAGGGTCTTACGTACACCACTCTTTAAGGAGTCAGGATCCTCACTGAGGTTTGGCCCATCATCGCTCAAAAGGAAATGTAGAGTCACTTTGATACCATCTATTATGATCAAACCAAATCTGATAAGATATTGTCTATTTGCACCTTAACAAAGCCTTCACGATTTCACTTTTAAGGCACTCATACACCCAAAATACATCCTATCAATTAAAGAGTATATCACCTCTTGTAAGGCCAACAACTCTCTCGTGCATTATTGATGTGGAATTTGCCTAGAGTGTTACTTACACCCCTTTTTAGGGACTCAAGGTCCTTATTGAGGTTTACCCTATTATCACTTAAAAGGATACGCGAAGCTACTTTGATACCATCTGTCATGACTCAACTCAAAAATAAAAATGTATAGGCTTTATTAAGGCTCGAGGTGGATAATATTTTGGTAGGTTTCGATTGGGTCATGACAAATGGTATGAGAGCCAAGTGTGAATCACCTCTTCTAAACCTATCTATCATGACCTAACTTAGACATAGTAAAATATTGTCTACTTTAAACATTAATAAGGCTTGTACAATTTTGGTTTTGATTTTGATTTTGGGGTATCTATACACCTTAAAATGCATATTGTCAATTAAAGTGTAGATCACCCCTTATAAACCCAAGATCTATCTCATGTTTTGCCGATGTAAGATTTTCCTAGAGTGTTACATATATCTCTTTTAAGGACTCAGGGTCTTCGCTGAGGTTTGCCCCAACATCGCTCAAGAGGACATGTAAAGCTACTTTAATACTATTTATCATAACCCAACCTAGACCTGACAAAATATTGTCTACTTTAGGCCTTAACAAGGCCTACAAAGTTTTGTTTCTGGGGCATCCGTACACCAAAATAGGTCTTGCTAATTAAGGTGTGAATCACCCTTTATAAAACTAACATCTCTCCCATACTTTGCTGATGTGAGATTTGGTTAAGGTTTTGCACTACTATTACTCCTGGATGATCAGAGTGGTGAAAGAATAATGGGTAATAAGGAGATTAATGATGAAGCTTTTTCTTTGTTTGCTATAGTTCAGTAACTGTTAAAAAAAATAAGATTGATGGAATAAGTAAAAGAATTTAGTCACCAAAACCTTACTCTAATACCATAAAAAGAACTAAATGAAATCATATATATTATTTAGGCATAATATCATAAGTTTATATACAAGATACGAAAGTAAAAGAATGCCAAAATTCAAGGCAAGCCCATTATGCAAAAACAAAAATAAATGCAAAATAAAATCATAAAATTATACAATTAATTCAAATCTCTCCAATTGATTTCTCAATCTTTAATAAGTTGTAGCCTTTTGAAGGCTTTTTATGTTTCCTTTATATAGAAAAACCCTCTATAATCCTTTTCATAATTCAATCCAAATTAGTCATACACTTCCTTTATTCAATTTAAATTAGTCATTCGTGTGGCTCATAGTTTAATTCAATTTGAATAATTCAAGTCCATTTGACTTATTCAATTATAATCTATAATTGATAACTCTATGAAATAAGAAGTATAATGACTTTTTTAGACTTAAATTAGTATTACTTAGGAGTAAATGATTTGTTTTTAGTGAATTTTAGTGATATTTCTGCATAAGCATCCATTTAGTTTATTTTTAATAAATTAAGTTGTTTTAGGATAATTTGTTTTTAGATTATATGCATAATTATAGGTGAAAGAAAGCAAGTTTTAAAGAAGGAACGCTATGCAACAGAATTGCAGAGGCAATGAAAGAATTAGATACAAAAGAATTGAAACAAATCTAGAACAGTGAGATGCTATAGTTGTTGCTGCAGTAATCCTAGAGTAATGACAGATTAGATTTCACAAGAGATAACAAAAAAGATTATGATCTAAAGTTTTCAAAAATAGAGGATATCTATCATACATTCGTAGTTGCCCTAATTTTGAGTTATAAAAGAAGCATGCATGAAGAGAAAAAAGAGAGGGTCATCACTGAAGGAAAAATCAAAGAAAACATCAAAAGAAAAATAGAAAATAAGAAGGATTTAAAGGCTAGAAAAGAGGAATCACAATGAAAAGAAGGATCAATTACAAGATTAAACAAACTTCAACTTTTTACCTTTATCTTCTTGTTTTTTATTTATTTATAGGGATGTATTTGATGGTTGAAATAATTTTATTTACTATTTTATTGCAAAGTATGAAATGAATTTGATTTTAATTGAGTGGTAAACGATCTCAATAGATATTGACTGATATATATTGCTCTATATTTCCTATAACATTTTTTCTTAATTGTATTTATTTTAATTCCCTATTTCAACTGACCACCCATTTAGTGGATACAAGTTAAGAAAGAGTCTCATAGAGGTCTGACTTAGTCGATCTCATTATGACTCTTACTTTTAGATTGACTTTTTGAAGTTGAATAAATCTCAATTTAAATAGGTCATAATTGATCTAAAATTAATAATGAACTAGATATAGGGATTCACCTTGTAAGGCAAAGGGAACCTAAACATCTAATGCTATATTTAATGTTGGCATAACAATTGGTCGTTATTAGGCTACATTTGATATAAAAAATCCAACAAGTAATAGCTGAGGATGCATAAGTGATTTTGTCTAGTGCTGTAGTAGATTTTATAGCAGCAAGTTTTTAATTAGAAAAATAGTTGATGCCATTAAGTGAGCTTATTCATTCATCTACTACATTATCATTAGTTACATCTTAGTGTTCGACCTGAGAACTTTCTTGATTGTATCTTATTTATTGTATTTTCATTTTTAGTAGTTTATTAGTTTCATAAATTGTCTTATTTTAATTTAGAACAAAACTGCACTGTTAAGGTTGCTGTAGCAAATTTGATAACATAAATTCCTAAGATTGTTGTAGCAATCTAAATACTCATTAGTATATTATTTGTTATGTATACTTATACATTGATACCCATAGCATTAGGAATAACATATCAATAATTAAATTAAACACATGACTAATTTCAATTCGAACATAAAAGTAATTACTCTTACTTTCATCCAACGTGAGAAATCAGCATTTTGAAATACCAATAAAATTCCAAAATAATATATAGGCATATGTCATAAATAGTGAAAGAATAACGAGCAACATTCCTTTCTATTTATAATAAAATAAATCTATTTCCTCAAATTAATTCAATTGGAAAATTAAATCGCAATTACATGATAAATAAAAGACCTATTCGCATATCAAATACCATGTTAATCAAAATAAAAAACAAAAGAAAACTAAAATTAGAAATATCTAAAATCTATTAAACTTGTTAAGTTTAACGAAATTAGATTTTTTTTTAGGGTTTATACAGTGCATCCTAGATTCTTGTTCTACATCCGCACTCACATGCTCTAATGACCTCATACTTGTGTCGTGCACACATGTTTTATTGTCCACATGCCTTCATGACCTCATGCTTGTGCCATGCACACATGCTTTGCCTCCCCGACCTCATGCTTATGTCATGTACACATGCTTTCTTGTTCACATGCCTTCATGACATCATGCTCACACACATCTTCCTTCTTGACATGCCTTCATGACCTCATACTTCGGTCACACAACTCACATGTCTTTACAATATTTTGTGTATGTGATGTAGCTCATGTGTCTTCAAAATGCTTGTCATACAGCTCATAAGTCTTTTACAATACTTATTTTGCTTTTGACTCAAAGCTAACCTCACAATAGGAAAAATTCTTAAGTGTTCCAAGAACATACTCCTTTGTCATTCACGGTTTATCATATATGTACATAAATTAATCATAACAATCTATGTATACATTTGGTAAATATTGAATGAATAAAGAGTAGTGTTTTAAAAACATCAAAGACATTCTCAACTAATTAATGTACATAAACATGAAATGAGGTACATAACAATATCCAATGATAATATTTTGTAAAAAAATGATCAAGCATAAATGTTAAATGGGGAAGGAAGGGGACCAACATCCTCATATCTGTTGTGTAAATTTTATTAAACTCACAAGTGCACGAATCTATTGTAGAATAGATTAATGATGACGAGTGTCGATCCCACGAGAAGGTGTATTTTAATTATATGTTGAATTAATTTTCTAAGTTGGTGGTTGGAATTATGGTGCAAGTAATTTAATCTATTTTAAAATTAAAATTGGAATAGCAGAAATAAATTAAACTAACAATTATTGCAATTAGGTACTTTTGGGATTTGGATTGGCATCAATATACATTAAGGTTTAATATTCCTTATTAGTACCAATTAAATCATGAGGGGGATATCCACTCCTCATGAACAGCTCTCTAATTAATAAGGTATTAAGGACTTACCGTGCCAAACAGTAATAACAGCGTTATTACTATCTATCTACAAAAAATCAAAATATCCACAGAAATTAGAGGGAAAGAGAAAATAAATTTACCAAAATTAACTCATAGAACATATTAAGACTTCACCTTCAACCCAAGCTTAAAAGAATATTAGCTACTCATATATAAACTAGGGGTAAAATAGAAATTTTATTAAAATACATAAAAAATAAGATGAAAAAGGAATTAGAGAAAATGAAGCTAAAAAATGAACTCAGGGGTGTTAAATTAAGATGGAAGAGCCCTTCTTTTATAGATACAACAAGTAAATCATAACTATCGGATTAAAACAATTTGGACGCACATGATTGTGCCACATCGTAAGTTCTGATTAGATTGACTATATCATTAAGGCTATCATCCTATGTATATGCATATATCACATGTATATTTTTCTGATCCACTAACATATTGCCACATCATTAGTCAATAGTACATACATATTTTAGTCCAATAGGATCGTTACACATTACCAGTCAATGCCACATCATCAGTCAACGTCATATAAGCAATCAAAACCATATCATCCATCCAATTAAATGCTATCACATCATTGGTCTGTGCCATGTCATTGATCAATGCCACGTCATCATACAATATTTATGAACAATGCATTAAACAGTACTAGAAATAATATCGTTCATGTGTATATTGACATTTATACTTTTATGCTCCTTCTAAAGTTTACGACTGTTCTGAGTTCAGATTTGCTATTCGTTTTATCATCCGATGTCTTGTTTATTATGAATGATTATATTACTCCTAAAATGCATAAAATGCTTAATTATTAAAATACACATAATTAAAATCACAAGAGAGTTGAATACATAAAAGGAAGGAAGTTAATGAAACTTGAAGTATAAAATGACGATTTTTTCCTTAATAAATATTCATTTTCTAACACTCAACACATCCCCTGACCAACTTATTGCTAGTCTCTAGTAAATTAAGAGAAAACAAATTCAATCCCAAAAACTCTTTTTTTTTTTAACAATCGTCTTTATTTAATCAAACTTATGATAACAAATAAAATTATAAGCATTATCTCTAGGCTTTAAGAAATATCACTACAACCTTTATTAACCAGCCACGTGAATCAATCCAGCAGATTTTGTTACAGCCATTGCAATCAAGCTACTTTCAAGAATGACATGTCAATACCCCAAAATCTCATTGGTAGTGACACTCTCAAAGAAATTAAACCTAATAATAATAGTCACTCTCATGAATGGTAAATTGAGAGAAAATAATAAAGCAATACACACACTCTTGTCAAGATAAAATAAATATGCCTACAGCTTAGAAACAATATGATTTTAAATGAAAATGTGAGTTAGACCAACGTATTTATTTATTATTTATTTCTATTTTTTTAAATAAATACATCACTACACCTTAGTCCATATAACTAGTTTCTACTTCAGACTATAGTTTCTTAAAATTAAGAAAGACTTTTATTATAGCGTAACATAGACTAGGGACATGACGAATAACGGAGGGAATTTAAAGAAAAACAAAATGCATGTTTGAGAAAAAGTAGAATTTTTTTTGAGATGATAAGATACATCTTGCTTTTATTTTATTTAGAAGAAATATACATGAATATATATTTTTTATTTTTTTCTCCTTTTTTATGTCACAATTTTACTAAAAAAAGTAATTATTTATATTTTTCTCAAATGCGAAGAGTTAAATACTTCTTACTACGGCTACTGCTGCCATCATTAGTTGGCTATTCCAACACTAAGGTCCTGGGATGTGGCTTTAGTCTACAAGCTTGTAACAAATCAAGTAATTTATTAGTAGTATGAGTATAAATAAAGATTTGTTTTGCTGTAAAAGAAATGAAATAGTTTTTTATTGCATGGTTAAGAAATGTGATAAAATCATCATAGAAGTTATTGACATTTAACAAACTGATGTACTTCTTATAAATGTTTAGATGGGCCCAAGATGCTAATTGATTAGTGCCTCAAGAGTTGCAAGATCTCTTAGTAGGAAAATAAAAAATCAGCATGATTCAGCATTTTAATTATTCTCTCTTACATACTTAAGACAACTAACTCTTGTCTAGTTGGGGTGTCAGACAAACAACCTAAAGGTTTCAGAGTTATTGGGATGATGCCTAACACTTGGCTCCTTCTAACATAAGTAGCTTCTGATACTAGTTTTGATAACCCTTGTCACCTCCTACATAAACCAAGTATAGTTTTATGGCTGTTATGCTTCGACCAAAATCTAAGGCTGCCTCAATAAATTATTTATATTTCTCATAGTTAAATCCAAAGAGTACACAAATGTTCTTGATTTAGTTATTGAGAGTAGCTGCCATTGGATACTTTTCAAAAATAATTTGTTAGTACCTTAAAAAAGTCATATTTAATAATCTTGATGACAATAGTTCACAGTTCTAAATAAGATAGCATGTCTATATCAAATAACGCGTAAAACACATGGTTCAATAGTTAAAAAGAAAATAGTAAAAAAATTAAACAAATAATGATGACATGAAATTATTAAAGATAAAAATGTAAATGATAAAAAAACAGTGAAATAAAAGTATATTTTGAAGTAGTTGCAACTGTAGCTCACATCTTCCTCTGATTTTACATCCAAAAACTGCTTGAGCGCTCTCTATAGGTCGGTAATAGGCTTCTCATTCAGTTTTCTTATAAACTGGAAAACAGGATCGTTTATAGTCAGATTCCCGAGACTATATCGTGTATAATCTTTCTGAAATGATGGCCATAACTGAAGTATTACATTTTGTACATATTTATTGGGTTTCAAAAGACAAAACGATGTCATCTAATGACTCTTTATTCAAGTCATCCCTATTGAATTGAATTTTTTTTTCATGTTATCAGACACCATTCCTAAAAGATATGGGTTTCTATCGCATCTTATTTTGGCACACTTGTGACAAACATTAAAGAGCTTTGAAGTTCTTTATTTTCTTTAGTAATTTCCTTTACCATAACTAGGCATGTATATAATAAATTTTGGGGAGCAACTTACATGTCAATCATACTTTGACTTTGATTATCCATTAGATGTCAGTAGGGATATTATTCTTCAAAAGAAATCACACGCGATCAGACTGAGCTTTATAGATATAGTAAGGAGGGCATTCTAAGGAAGTAAAGGAAATCGCTTATGAAGCCTTGCTAAAATCATGTCTTTGTCCATGCCTTTAACTCAGAATATCAATTATTATGAAAAACTAAAGAAACTAAAGTAACCAAAGTTGATTTTCACGGAGTGCCGTTATCTACCACTTAACTGGGGTAACAAACTGAAATATATAAAGGAAACTTAATATTAAAATCGTGCTCTTATTGAATTTACCTCAAACTCTAATTGGATTTCGTAAATTCCTCTCTCAATTTCTCTAAGTTGTCCTTTTAAATCTTCAACGTGAGAAACTAACTTTGGTGGTCTTAGCTCTCAAATAAGATGTGTTTTACAAAATCATATCCAATTGAGGTCTTAAAAGTTATTTTATATGCCCATAATGCATTACCAAGTCTCAACAAACAATCTTTTCTATCTAGTCTCACCGTCTTTTCTAGTATGTGCTTTATTTCTCGATTAGAAATCTCAACTTGACTACTAGTTTATAGATGATATGGGCTCGCCACTTTGTGAGTGATGGAATACTTTGTCAAAAGATCTTTGAATGATTTATTACAAAAATGGGTTACCACCATCACTGATTATTACTCGAGGGAATCTGAAGTGTGAAACAATGTTGCTTTTTAAAAACTCTATCACCACCTTGTGATCATTAGTTCTACATAGAATTACTTCTACCGATTTTGATACGTAGTCAACAGCAACCAATATATATTGATAGTAAAAAAAAAAGGAAAACGATCTCATAAAATCAAACCAGTTACATCAAAAGTCTTAACCATTGAAATTGGGTTTAGTGACATCATATTCCTCAGAATAATGCTCCCTATTGTTGACACATATCACATGAAGAGTAAAATATGTAAACATCTCAAAATAAAATTAGTTAATAAAAACTACATTGTAAAATCTTAGTAGCTATTTTCTTAATACTGAAATGCCTCCATAAGCTTGTTCATGGTAAAATGAAAGAATATGTTAAAATTCACTTTTTATACACATTATTGAGTACTAGAAAATGTATATTTATAAAGGAGAAAATCATCATTTTTTCACTTCAAGTTCTACTAACTTCTTTACTTTTATGTATTCAAGTTTCTTGTGAATTTAATTATGCGTGTTTCATTATAATTAAGTATTTTATGTATTTTAGGGGTATCATGGTTATTTCACAATAAATGAGATATCGGATGACAAAACAGACAGTAAATTTAAACTCAGAACAGTCAAAAACCTTAGAACGAGTATGAAAGTAAAAATGTCACTGTTCACATGTACGGTACTGTTCATGACACTGTTCACATATATTGTACGATGACGTGGCATTGAACGATAACATAGCGTTGACCAATGATGTGGCACCGACCAATGATGTGGCAACATTTGATTGGAGGAATGATGTGGCATTGACTGATTATGTGGCGTTCACTGATGACGTGGCTTGACTGATGACGTGTCACAATCTTATTGGATAAAATTGTTTATGCACTGTTGACCGATGACATGGCAGTACGTTAGTGGATTAGAAAAAACATGTGTACGGTACATGCATATACACGGGTTAATAGTCCTGATGATGTGTTCAAACCAATCAGAACTTGCCACGTGGCTCAATCGTATGCATCCAAGTTGTTTTAATCCGATGGCCATGATTTATTCCTTGTATCTATAAAAGGAGGGCTTCTCTCCTTTAATTTGATATCCCTGAGTTCATTTTTTAGCTCCATTTTCTGAAATTCTTTCTCTATCTTGTAGTTTCTTTGTATTTTAGTAAAATTTCCTTTTCATCCCTAGTTAAAATATGAGTAGCTAATTTCCTTTCAAGTTTAGGTTGAAGGTGAAGTCTCAACATGTTTCATGGGCTTAATTAGTAAATTTATTTTATTTTTTTTCTCTATCTTCTGTTGATATTTTGACTTTTCGTTGATAAATAGTAATAACACAGTTATTACTGTTTGGCACGATAAGCCCTTAGCACCATATTAATTAGAGCGTGGTTCATGAGCAATGGATTTACCCCTCATGATTTAATTGATATTAACAAGGAATAATGAGCCCTAAAGCATGTTGATGCAGATCCAGATACTTAAGTGCTTTATTATAACAGTTACATTTTTAATTATTCCCGCCATTTTAATTCACAATTTACCCCTCATGATTTAATTGATATTAATAAGGAATAATGAGCCCTAAAGTATGTTGATGCAGATCCAGATACCTAAGTGCTTTATTATAACAGTTGCATTTTTAATTATTCCCGCCATTTTTATTCACAATTTAGGATAAAATCTACTATAATTTCACTGTTCACTTAGAAAATTAATTCAACACACAATTAAAATCCATCTCTTCGTGGGATCGACACTCGTCACCATTAATCTATTCTACAATAAATTCGTACACTTGAAAGTTCAATAAAATTTGTACAACAATTTTTGGCGCCGTTGCCGGAGAGGTAAGTTATTTTAATTTGTTGAATTAATTTTTTTATTTTTTTTGTTTTCTTGTATTTTTTTCTTTATAAAAAAATAATAATTCTATAATTTAATTTTTTTAATTTAAATTTTTGTAATTTAATTTTATTATGTGATTTCTTTAAATTTATGTACTTTAATTTTTACTTTACTTTTCTTTATAATTTTTTTTCTTGTAATTTATTTTAATTTTAGTTAATCTATTCCTTTTATTTTCATTTTAGTGTTTGAGTGTATTTCTTTGGTAATTTTTTTTTGTTTATCTTGTTAATTTATTTTAATTAATTCATAGAATTAATTCATAAAATTAATTTTTTTAGTAAATTTTTGTTGTTGCTTTCTTTTAAAATTATAAAAAAAATTAAAAAAATTAGAAAAAATGAATCTGTAATTTAATTTTGGTAATTTAAATTTCTTTAAATTTTAATAATTCAATTTCTTTATAGTTTTTTTAAATTTCTATAATTTAATTTCTAAGTTATTTTTCTTTGTAATTTTTGTTTATTTTGTTAATTTATTAATTCATAGAATTAATTTTTTTAATTAATTATTTTTTAGTTGTTTTCCTTTTTTTCTGTAATTTAATTTCTTTTATTTTTCTCTTCTTTATATTTCTGTAATTTAATTTTTCATTCTTCGTTGTAATTTATCTTGTTTTTTTACTTTTAATTAATCTATTTCTTATATTTTTTTTAACACTTGAGTATATGTTCATAATAAGGTTGTAAAAACGTGATAAGGTTAGTATCGTAATTTCTCCTTCCTCGTTATTTTTTTAAAATTTGTTCTCATTTTTTTATTGTATTTTTTATTTTTTTTATGTATTATCGAAGGTCGTAATTACCTAATCTTAAGCCTATAGACTTAGAATTGGAAAAACACTTCGCACACACAAACACATCGCATTTAAAAATAAAATTAAAATGGATTTACAATAACAAGAACCACCACAGGAGAGGTCATTTAGGGACTATTTCAGTCCCCTAGCTAGCTTAAGCACATCATGTATATAATACCTAAATGTAGCTGCTAAGAGTTTTGAATTAAAATCTAGTGTGCCAAATTGTCTCCTCACATTTTATGGCCTAGAAAATGGGGACCCATATAATCATTTGAATGATTTTCATGCTATTTGTTAAACTTTTATTTATGAGAATTTTTTAGATGATGATGTTAAACTTAGACTATTCCCATTTTCTTTAAAGAACAGAGCTCGTTCATGGTTTAACACATTGTCTACTAATAACATTACATCATGGGAACAAATGGTCACAAAATTTTTAAATAAATATTTCCTAGTTCATAAACCAATTCTACTCACAGGGAAATTTCAGAGTTCATTCAGAGAGAAGACGAGCAATTTTTTGAAGCATGGGAGTGATTCAACGGGCTGCTCTTGAAATATCTACATCATGGATATGAAAAATATTACCAATGCTAATACTTTTTAAAGGGATTATTGTCAAATGTGCAAGAATGGCTAATGGTAATAAGTGGAGGAGAACTAATATCCAAAAGTATATTAGAAATTTGGGATTTCTTCTAGGGCCAAGCGGATAATTCCCAACAACGGAGTTGATCATTTAGAAACAATAAAAGAATTAAGGGAGTAAATGAGGTTTAAATTGGCGAGTTAAGCTCGGGAATCAAAGAAGTAAAAGAAATGGTTGAAGGACTTACCTGACAAATTGCATCGTTAACAGCTACTAAATCAACAGAGCCACATGACCATGACCATGACTCATACCCAGATCAAGCCAACGCTATAGGTGTAATAAGGAAGCCATCAAACTACAACCCTTACTCTAACACATATAACCCTGGATGGAGAAACCACCCCAATTTTTTATGGTCTCAAGGATTTTAACAGAATGGACAAAAAACTCCAGCTCCACCAATGCAACCAATTCCTTAAGTTCCACAAGCCTCTCAGCCACCATTTAGACCTTATAACCAAAACTCAAATTATTCTCAACCCAGACCATCGGAGGATGCATTCTAGAATTTCAAAAATTCTATCCACTCTACGATCGATCAACAAAAATGCACCATTGATTGACTACGAAATGAGATTAGAGCAGGCTTCAACTCACAGGCCCAATCAATTCTTAACCTCGAGAAAGTGATGGGCCAACTTACCTCTTCAGTTCAAACCCTTGCAATGACTGTTGAGAAAGACAAATTCCTAAGTCAACCAGTGCCAAATCCTAAAGGAGTGCATGAAGCAAGTAACAGTTCAGCTCAGCAACATGGAGAGGTTAAAGCCATCATGACCTTGCAAAAAAGAAAGGAAGTTAACAACAAAGTAGAGTTACCGGTGACCAAAACAACTCAAATTGTACCTGTAAGTGCTAAATACTCATCATCAAAAGAGAAAGAAGAAACCAACCCACGAGAGTATATTCTTAAAGCTCTATTTCCCCAGAGGTTAGCCAAAACAAAAAAGGAAAAATTCATGGGTGAGATTTTTAAAATCTTTAAACATGTAAGTATCAACATCCCTTTGCTTGATGCTATAAAACAAGTGTCATCTTATGCTAAGTTTCTTAAAGATCTTTGTACTAAAAAGAGAAATATTCATATTCAAAAGAAGACATTTTTAACAAAAAATGTTAGTTCTATACTCTAACACAAAATTCCTCTAAAATACAAAGACCCAAGCTCCCCCACTATCCCATGTAGTAGAGGAAACCATACAATTGAGAATGCTTTGTTGGACTTAGGTGTTAGTGTTAATTTGTTGCCTTACTCAGTATTTATGAAACTTGAACTGAGAGAATTACACCTAACTCTAATAGTGTTACAACTTGCAGATCAATCCACGAAAATACCTCGTGGTATTGTAGAGAATATGCTTATCCAGGTAGATAAGTTTTATTTTCCTGTTGATTTCATTGTAATTGACATTCAACTAGTGCAGGATTCAAGGAAACATATCCCTATTATCTTGGGTCGTCCATTCTTGGCAACTACCGATGCTCACATTCAATGTAGGACTAGAAACATACAGTTATTTTTTGGCAATATGACCATGGAGCTAAACATCTTTAACATTACCGAACAACCTCACAATACAGATGATGAAATTATTGATGTGGATTTAATTGAAGCAATAATGGATTATTCTTTTCTTTCAAACTTAGTGATGACCCTTTACAAATATGTTTAACTTACTTTGGTTTGAATTTTAATATTGACAGATCAGTCTATGAGGTCAATACCTTACTTGACTCAGCACCATCAATGGACACAAATAAATGGAAGTCCAGAGTTGAACAGCTAGCACCATTAGAAAAGAAACTTAGCCCATCATCAAAATCACCACCAAAACTCGAGCTCAAGCCATTACCCAATACTTTGGAATATGCATTCTTGGGAGAAGAAAGTATTTTGCCAGTAATTATTTCATCATCCTTAGATGACAAACAAAAAGGTAAGTTGTTAGAGGTTTTAAAAGAACACAAAAGAGTATAGGATGGATTATAGCTAACATAAAAGGTATAAACCCAGTAAACTGCATGCATTACATTCACCTTGATGAAAATGCTAAGCCTACTAGGAAAATGCAATGTCGATTGAACCCTAACATAAAAGAAGTTGTTAGAACCAAAGTACTTAAACCATTAGATGCTGGTATCATTTACCCTATTTTTTATAGTTCATGGGTCAGTCATGTACAAGTTGTTCCCAAGAAGTCAGGAGTCACAGTAGTTACTAATACTGATAATGAATTGATACCCATTAAAGTGCCTAAAGGGTGGCATGTATGCATTGATTATAGAAAGTTAAATTCTATCACACGTAACGACCATTTTCCTTTGTCATTTATTGATCAAATGCTTGATAGACTAGCATTTTTTAAGATTACAAAGTACATTCTCTTTTTTTTTTGAAACTAATACATAAATTTTGAATTTTTTCTTTTCTTTTTTTTCTTCTTTTTTTTAATTAAGGCACAATTTTTTGAACAAGCTAATTACTTATATTTTTCTCAAACATAAATGGGTAATGGAATTTATACGACAATGAGTAATATTTTAGATTGGAGTTGGGTTGAGATGATAAGTTAACAAAGAAAAAGATAATAATAATTTTTTTTTAAGGCTCAAAAGGGTTAACTAAGGATATTTCATAAAAGGGATGGTTAGAAAGGCTCAAACGGGTCAAAGATGGCCTTTCCATAATCTTTTAGGGCACTAACTAATCTTTCATATTTACTAGTTAGATAAACTTTCAGATGTAGCAATACACAAATTTTTTTTTAGAAGATTAACTCATTAGAAATTTATAGATCGTGTATCAAATAATAAACTGTTAACCTATATAAATAATGGGCAAAAAGGGGTTACTCTCCAAGAAAAATGATAGACTTAAGAACTCACTTGAAATTTATTATGATATGTACATTCTTTCAAGCAATTCATATTTTTATCTTAGATATCAATATGTAGAGTAGCAAACATGGTGTAACAAAATTCAAGACCAAAGATAATATAAACACTAAAATTTAAAAGTCATCATGTAAAAAAAAAAATCACAATATATATATATATATATTAATTTTTTTAAGAAAAAGAAAATTAAAAAGATGCTGTTCTAGAATTATGACATTCCATATTCAACCATCTTCAACTCAAAATTTTGAAAGTTATATTTATAAAGAAGAAATTAGAAAGAGAAAGTTAGAAAAATCACACTTAAAATGAAACAAAAAAAAAGACTGAAAAGTAATTTTTTTTTTTTAACTTTCAAACTAAGAAGATGCGTTTTTAGAGTCACTATACTCCATATTCAACCATCTTTAACATAAAAAGTTAAACTCAGTTAGTTCCTATAACAAAAATTAGTAAAAACTTAACAAAGATTAAGACATTCCATAATTATCAACTATTCCCTCCCCCCAACCAGAATGAAACATTGTCCTTAATGTTTTAAAGGAAAGAAGTAGAGATTAGAAAATATCACCTGGGTGCTGCAACATAGAAGAAAATATTTACAAAATATTTACAAACGGAGAGTTAAATCTAATTTGCACTTCTTATTGCGGCTACTGCTACCATCATTAGTAGGCCACCTCAAAATTAAAGTCTCAGTATGTGGCTCTATTCTATAAGCTTGTAACAAATCAAATAGCTCATTAGTAGTGTGAGCACAAATAAAGATTTATTTCACTGTAGAAGAAATGAAATAGTTTTTTATTGCATGGTTAAGAAATGCGAGAAAGCCATCATAAAAGTTATTGACATTTAACAAACCAATGGGTTTCTGATGAATGTTCAGATGGGACCAAGATGCTAATGTCATTCGTGCCTCTAGAGTTGTAAGATCTCCTGGTAAAAAAATAAAGACATCAGCATTATTCAGGATTTCAGTTATTCTCTCTTACATACCTGAAACGACTAACTCTTCTCCAGTTGGTGAGTTAGACAAACAGTTAAAAGATTTCAGGATTGTTGGGATGATGCCTAACACTTGACTCCCTCTGGTATAAATGACTTCTGAAACTAATTTTAATAACCCTCGATCACCTCCTCCATAAACCAAGTGTAGTTTTTTAGCTGCTATGCTTCGACCAAGATCTACGGCTGCCTTAATAAATTCTTTATATTTGCCATAGTTAAATCCAAAGAGTACACAAATGTTCTTGATTTAGTTGTTGGGAGTAGCTGTCATTGGATATTTCTCAAAAAAATTTGTGAGTGCCTTAACAAAAAAGTCATATTTAAGGATCTTGGTGATAATAGTTCACAGCTATAAATGAGGTAGCATGTCTATGTCAAATAACTCGTGAAACACATGGCTCGAGAGTAAAAAAGGAAATAATGAAAAGACAAAGCAAATAATTATAGCATAAAATTAGTAAAGACAAAAATGTAAGTAATCAAATAATAGTGAAATAAAACAACATTGAAATAAAAGGATATTTACAAGTAGTTGTGACTGCGGCTCACATCTTTCTCTAGTTTTACATCTAGAAACGGCTTAAACGCCCTCTATGGGTCTAGGATAGATTTTCCATCCAATTTTCTTACAAACTGACAAACAAGGTCTTTTATAGTCAGATTCTCGATACTATAGTTTGCACATTCTTTCTGGAATAATGGCCATAACTGGAGTATTGCATTTTGGATGTATCCACTGGGATGCGTTTCAAGAAACAAAAGGATATCATCCAATGACTCTTTATTCAAGCCATCCCTAATGAATTGAATCTTATCTTCTCTTTTATCAGACAGCTTTCCTAAAGAACATTGCTTTTTATCGCATCTCATTGTGGCACACTTATGACAAACATTAGAGAGATTTCGAGCTCTCTATGTTTTTGGATAATTTCCTTTACCACAACTAGGCATGTATGCAATAAATTTGGGAGGTAACTCACCTGCTAACCACACTTAAGCTTCGATTATCCATCGAACGTCAACAGGAATATGATCTTTTATAAGTAATCGCATGTGTTCGGATCGAGCTTTATAAATAGTGAGGAGAGTATTCTGAGGAAGTGAAGGAAATTGCTTGTGAATTGTTGCTAAGATCTCATCTCTATCCATGCGTTCAACTCAGAATATTAGTTATTATGGGAAACTAATGTAATCGACGTTGATTGTCATGGAGTACCGTTATCCGTCACTTAATCGGGTGAAAAATGATAACACACCAAAGAAAAAAATTTAACAAAAACACAACACACGTAAAAATAAAAAAATAACTCACCATCGTCCTCTTATTGAATTCACCTCAAGCACTAATTAGATGTTGTAGATGCCTCTCTCAATTTCTCTAAGTTATCCTTCTAAATTCTCAATATAAGAAACTAACTCAGGTGGTTGTAACTTCCAGATACGATGTGCTTTACAAAATTACATCTGGCTTCTAAGATGAGATTGGATACGTCAAAATTGTCTAAGAATGTTGAAGAGATGATTTTTAGTTGAGGTACTCATAATTACAAGTGATAAGAGAAAATTTAATGGTTAAGAAAAAAACACTTATATAAAAATAATAAAAAGAATAAAATTAAATAACTGAGAAATCTCAATTCAAATTTGGTGGGTCATGCAAATTTATTTCGATGTCCTCTCCACGTGATTGGTACTCGAGATATGGTTTTAATCTTTGACCATTAACTTTAAAGGTGATACCATTCTGTGGGTCTTTAAGTTCAATTGCTCCATGTGAAAAAATAGTATGAACAATAAAAGAGCCAGACTATTAGGAGCACAACTTTTCTGAAAATAGGTACAAGCGAGAATTGAATAAAAGTACTTTTTGACCTAGGATAAAAGATTTCCTCGTGATTTGCTTGTCGTGAAAGACTTTCACTCTCTGCTTGTAAATTTTGGCATTTTCATATGCATCATTGTGAATTTCTTCAAGTTCTGCTAGCTGTAATCTTCTTTCTGAGCTAGCTTGCTACATGTCAAAATTGAATTTCATGATGGCCCACTTTGTGAGTAATGGAATACTTTGTTAAAAGAACTTTGAATGATTTGTTACAAAAGTAGACACCACCATTACTGATTATCGCTCGAGGGAATCCAAAGCGTGAAACAATATTGCTTTTCAAAAATCTTATCACTACCTTGTGATCATTGGTTCTACATGGAATTGCTTCTACCAATTTCGATACATAATCAATAGCAACCAATATGTATTGATGGCCTAAGGAAGGAGGCAAAGGTCCCATGAAATCGATACCCCATACATAAAAAATCTCAACCACTAAAATTGGGTTTAGTGGCACATATTCCTCTGAGTGATACTCCCCATTCGTTGACACCTATCACATAAAGAACAAAATTTGTAAGCATCTCGAAATATAGTTGGCCAATAAAAACCGTATTGTAAAATTTTAGTTGTTGTTTTCTTAGCGCTAAAATAGCCTCCATAAGCTTGTTCATGGCAGAATGAAAGGATATTTTGAAATTCACTTTCTGGGACACATTGTCTAATAATTTGATCAGCATAATACTTGAACAAATAAAGATCATCCTAAAAGAATTCTTTATTTCTGCAAAGAATTTGGCCTTATCCTGCTTAGTCCAATTCTCTGTAAGTTGATCTATAATAAGATAGTTAACTATGTCAGCTGTTAAGTGTTAGAAAGTGTATATTTATAAAGGAGAAAATTATCATTTTACACTTTTACTCTCACTAACATTACTACTTTTATTTATTTAAGAATTTTATTGTTTAAATATTTATGTTTTATTATAATTATATATTTTATGTATTTTAGGGGCATCACGATCGTTTCACAATGAACGAATGATCAGATAGCAAAACGAACGTCATATTTAGACTCAAGATGGTCGAAAACCTTAGAAGGAGCATAAAAGGAAAAATATCACTGTTCACATATACGAAACTGTTCATATGTACGGTACTGTTCATGGTACTATTCATATATACGATACTGTTCATATATACGGACTGATGATATGGCAACTACCTATGACGTGGCAATATTTGATTGGACGAATTATGTGGCATTGACTGCTTATGTGGCGTTGACCGATGACGTGGCATTGATTGATGATGTGTCACGATCTCATTGGGATAAATTTCTTATGTACTATGGATCGATGATGTGGTAGCATCTCAATGGAGCAAAAATCGTGTGTACGGTACATGCACATACATGGGATTATTTACTATTCAAACCGCATTACTGTGCAAATAGCGGCCGTTACTGTTCAAACATTGACTGTTGACTGTTGACTGATGACGTGGCGTAATCTTAAGCGTCTGAATTGTTTTTAATCTGATGGTCATGATTCACTCAATGTATTTATAAAAAGGAGGCTCTCTTATTGGGCTAAATTTCTTATGTACTGTGGATCGATGACATAGCAGTATCTCAGTGGAGCAAAAATCGTACGTACGGTACATGCGCATACATAGGATTATTTACTATTCAAACGGCGTTACTGTATAAATAGTGTTATTCTGTAAATAATGACGTGCAAATAACGGTGTTACTATACAAATAGCAGTCATTACTGTTCAAATGTTGACTGTTGATGATGACATGGCGCAATCATGAGCGTCCGAACTATTTTTAATCCGATGGTCATGATTCACTCAATTTATCTATAAAAAGGGGGATCCCCCCTAATTTGATACCCCTGAATTCATTTTTAAGCTTAGATTTCTAAAATTCCTTCTCGTTCTTATAGTTTCTTTGTATTTTAATAAATTTTTTTATCTCTAATTAAAATATGAGTAGTTAATTTCCTTTTAAGCTTAGGTTGAAGGTGAAGTCTCAATATGTCCCATGGGCTTAATTTGGTAAATTTACTTTCTCTTCCCCTCTAATATTTGTAGTTGTTTTGACTTTTCGTCGACAAATAATAATAGTCTTGTTTAGATACCGTCCTGGTTAAACCGGTGCCCTAATACAAGGTCATTATTATTTGGCACGATAAGCCCTTGACACCATATTTATTGGAGCGTGGTTCATGAGGTGTGGAATCCCCCCTTATGATTTAATTGGTATTAATATGGAATATTTAGCCCATGAAGCATGTTGATACAAATCCAGATACCCAAGCACGTCATTTCAATAGATTTTAGTTTAATTTAATTCCTGCCACTGTAATTTAAATTTAAGCATAGTTTATATCAATTTCACCACAAATTCATTCACCCATTAAAGAAAATTAATTCTGCATATAATTAAAATCAACCTTTTCGTGGGATCGACACTTATCACCATTAATCTATTCTACAATAGATTCGTGCGCTTGTGAGTTCAATAAAATTTGCACAACATCAGCATACTATCCACACTCATAAATTGTTCATCTGGGAATGATTCATTCAATGGTAATGGCTCTTTAATTGTGTCAAAATTTAAACGAGAAATATGATCTGCCACAACATTTTTTATGCCTTTCTTGTCTTTAATTTCGAAGACAAATTCCTACAAGGGTAGCACTCAACGAATTAGTTTGGCTTTTGTTTCTTTCTTTGTGAGAAGATATTTAAGAGCAGCATGATCTGTGAACACAATTATTTTATAACCAATAAGATAAGATCGAAATTTCTCTAATGTAAATATTACTGCTAGCATTTCTTTTTCTGTAGTTAAATAGTTCAAATGGGCATCATTCAATGTCATACTAGCATAGTAAATGACATGGGGAATTCAATCAACTTTTTCTCCTAATACTGCTTCTATCATATAATCAGATGCATCACACATAAGCTTAAATGGTAAGTTCCAGTTTGGGGGCTGAATGATGGGTGATTATGTCTACAATTGCTTTAGTTTTTCAAATGCCACAAGACATGAATCATTAAAGATGAAAGATACATCTTTAGCAAGTAGATTGCATAAGGGTCTAAAAATTTTACTAATATTTTTAATGAAACGTCTACAAAAACCAGTGTGCCCAAGGAAAGATCTTACTTCTCGGACTGTTTTAGGTGGAGGGAGATTGGAAATGAGCTCTACCTTGACTTTATCAACCTCAATACCTTTGTTCGAAATGATGTGACTGAGAACAATACTTTCTTGTACCATAAAATGGCACTTCTCCCAATTTAAGACCAAATTCTTTTCTATACATCTCTGCAGAACTAGTGTTAGATAATGTAAACATTGATCGAATGAGTCTCCAAAGACAGAAAAATCATCCATAAAGACTTCAAGAGATCGTTCAACCATATCAGAAAAAATGCTCAACATGCATCGTTGAAATGTAGTAAGTGCATTACATAATCTAAATGGTATTCTTCTATATGCAAAAATGCCAAAAGGGCAAGTGAAAGAGGTTTTCTCTTGATCTTTTGGTGCTATGGGAATCTGATTATATCTTGAGTAGCCATCTAGAAAGCAATAAAATTCATGACCTTTTTCTTTTCCTATTTTTCTATCTTTATTCACCATGTCCATAGCCTACACTACGTCCTAATAAAAGTCCTTGATTTTAGGGAACTATAGTTTGAAGTAAAAACTAGTTACATGGACTATGAATATGTAGTGATGCATATATATATATATATATATATATATATATATATAATAAAAGAAAAAAGAAAAAATATATATATATATATATTGGTCTGATTCACATTTTTACTTGACATCGTATTATTTCTAAACTGTGGGCACATTTATTTCATCTTAGTGAGAGTGTGTAATATTATTTGAATATTTTCTCTCAATTTATCATTCATGGGAGTGACTATTGTTATTGGGTTTAATTTCTTTGTGAGAGTGTAATTGCTAGTGAGATTTTAGGGTATTGACATGTCATTCTTGAAAGCAAAGGTTACAATAGCTGTGAAAAAGTCTCCTAGATTGATTCATGTGGATAGTTGATTTGGAAATAATATTTCTTAAAGACTAGAGATAATGCTTATACTCTTATTTGATTTACATCATAAAGTTTAATTAAATAAACATGATAGTTAAAAAAAAATTTGGATTTGGATTTGAATTTGATTTCACTTAATTTGCTAGGAACTAGGAATAAGCTAGTTGGGGGTGTTAAGTACTAGAAAATGTATATTTGTAAATGAGAAAATCATCATTTTTTCACTTCAAGTTCTACTAACTTCTTTACTTTTATGTATTCAAGTTTCTTGTGAATTTATATTATGTATTTTACGTATTTTAGGGCATTATGGTCATTTCATAAGAAACGAGATATCGAATGACAAAACGGACAGTAAATTTGAACTCAAACGGTAAAAAACCTTAGTAGAAACATAAAAGTAAAAATGTCACTGTTCACATATACGATACTATTCACATGTATGGTACTGTTCATGACACTGTTTATATATACTGTACGATAATGTGGCATTGATAAATAATATGGCGTTGACCGATGATGTGGCACCGACCAATGACGTGGCAACATTTGATTAAAGGAATGATGTGGTATTGACTGATTATGTGGCGTTCACTGATGATGTGTCACAATCTTATTGGATAAAATTGTTTATGCACTGTTGACCGATAAAGTAGCAGTATGTTAATGGATTAGAAAAAATATACATACGGTACATGCATATACACAGGATAATAGCCCTGATGATGTGTTCAAACAAATCAGAACTTGCCACGTAGCGTAATCCTATGCATTCAAGTTATTTTAATCCGATGGCCATGATTCACTCATTATATCTATAAAAAGAAGGCTCCCCCCCTTTAATTTGACACTCCTGAGTTTATTTTTTAGCTCAATTTTCTAAAATTCCTTCTCTATCTTGTAGTTTCTTTATATTTTAGTAAAATTTTCTTTTTATCCTTAATTAAAATATGAGTAGCTAATTTCCTTTCAAGCTTGGGTTGAAGGTGAAGTCTCAATATATTCCATGAGCTTAATTGGTAAATTTATTTTATTTTTTCCTCTATTTTCTGTTGATATTTTGACTTTTCTTTGACAAATAGTAATAACACAGTTATTACTGTTTGGCACGATAAGTCCTTAGCACCATATTAATTCAACCCCTTGAAGCATGTTGATGCAGATCTAGATACCCAAGTGCTTTATTATAACAATTACATTTTTTATTATTCTCGCCATTTTAATTCACAATTTAGGATAAAATCTACTATAATTTAACTGTTTGCTTAGAAAATTAATTCAACACACAATTAAAATCCACCTTCTTGTGGTATCGACACCCGTTATAATTAATCTATTCTAAATAGATTCGTGCACTTGCAAGTTCAATAAAATTTGCACAACACACATCATTTGATAATTTATTCTATGCAATACTTGAACAGATAAGGATCATCCCAAAAGAAGTTTTTTATTTTCATAAAAAATTTGGCTTTATCCTGCTTAGTCCAATGCTCTGGAAGTAGACCTGTAACAAGATAGTTAATTATATCAGTATACCATAGTAATACTTTCACACTCATTAATTATTCATATAGGAATAATTCATTCAATGGTAATAGTTCTAAAATTGTGTCAAAATTGAAACGAGAAATATAGTCTGCCAAAACATTTTTTATGTCTTTCTTGCCCTTAATTCTGGCAAGAGTAGCACCCAATGAATTAATCTAGCTTTTATTTCTTTCTTTATTAGAAGATATTTAAGAGCAGCATAATCTGTGAACACAATTATTTTACAACTAATGAGATAAGTTTAAAATTTCTCTAATGCAAATACGACTATTAATATTTCTTTTTCAGTGGTTATATAGCTCAATTGTAAATCATTCATGTCATACTACATTGTAAATAACATGGGGAATTCAATCAACTCTTTGTCCTAATATGGCTCTTACTGCATATTAAGATGCATCACACATAAGCTTAAATGGTAAGTTCTAGTTTAGAGGCTGAATGATGGGTGATGATATCAACAACTGCTTTAGTTTTTCAAATGCCATAAGATATGAATTATTAAAGACAAAAGATACATCCTTAGGAAGTAGATTGCATAAGGGTCCATAAATTTTATTAAAATCTTTAATGAAACATCTATAAAAACTAGCATGCCCAAGGAAAGATCTTTTCTGTCTGTTTTAGATGGAGGAAGATTAGAAATTAGCTCTACCTTAACTTTATCAACCTCAATGTCTTTACTTGAAATAATGTGACTAAGAATAATACCTTATTTTACCATAAAATGGCATTTCTCACAATTTAAGACCAAATTCTTCTTGATACATCTCAACAGAATTAATGTTAGATGATGTAAATATTGATCGAATGAGTCTTTAAAGACAAAAAAATTATTCATAAAGATTTCAAGGAATTGTTCAGCCATATTAGAAAAAATGTTTAACATGCATCGTTAAAATGTAGCAGGTGCATTACATAATCCAAATAGCATCCTTCTATATGCAAAAGTGCCAAAAGGACAAGTGAAAGTGATTTTCTCTTGATCTTTTGGTACTATAGAAGCCTGATTATATCTTGAATAGACATCTAGAAAGCAATAAAATTCATGACCTGCCAATCTATCAAGCATTTGATCAATAAATGGTAAAGAAAAATGATCTTTATGTGTGACTGAATTCAACTTTCTATAATCAATGCATACACGCCACCCTATAGTCACTCTAGTTGGTATCAATTCATTATCAGCATTGGTAACTACTATCACTCCTAACCTCTTAGGGACAACATGTATAGAACTGATCGATGAACTATTAGAAATGAGGTAAATGATACCTACGTCTAATAATTTAAGGACTTTGGTTCTAACAACTTTCTTTATGTTAGGGCTTAACTGACATTCTATTTCCCTAGTAGATTTAGTATTTTCATCAATGTGAATGTAATACATGCAGTCTATTGAATTTAAACCTTTGATATCGACTATAGTCCATCTTAATACTCTTTTATGCTTTTTTAAAATTTTCAACAACTTACCTTTCTATTTGTTATCTAAAGATGATGAAATGATTACTGGTAAAGTACTTTCTTCTCCCAATAATGCATATTCCAAAGTATTGGGTAATGTTTAAGCTCGAGTTTTTATGGTGATTCTGATGATAGGCTACGTTTCTTCTCTGATAGTGCTAATTGTTCAAAACTTAACTTTTATTTCTTTGTGTCCATAGCTGGTGCAAAGTCAAGTAAGACATTGACCTCATCAACTGATCTGTCAATATCAAAATCAAAATTAAAATGAGTTAAACATATTTGTAATAAGATTTGAAAGAAAAGTATTATCAACTAATGCTTTAACTGAATCCACATCAACAATTCCATCATTTGCATTATAGGGTTATTTAACAATGTTGAAGATATTTAGCTCTATGGTTATATTGCCAAAGGACAACTGTATATTTTCAGTCCTATATTAAATATGAGCATTGATAGTTGCCAAGAAAGGTCGACTTAAGATAATAGGGATGTGTTTCCTTGAATCCTACACTGGTTAAGTGTCAATTATAATGAAATCAACAGAACAATAGAATTTACTATCTGGATAAGCACGTCCTCTACAATACCATGAAGTATTTTCGTGGATCGATCTTTAAGTTGTAATACTATTAGAGTTGGGTGTAATTCTCCTAGTCTAAATTTTACAAACACTGAATAAGGCAATAGATTTACACTAGCTCTTAAGTCCAACAAAGCATTTACAATTATATGGTTCCTAATACTACATGAGATTGTAGAGAAGCCTGGGTCTTTACATTTTTGAGAAATTTTATATTAGTATAGAGCTAACGTTATCTGTTAAAAATGCCTTCTTTTGAATATTAATATTTCTTTTTTTAATATAAAATCTTTAAGAAATTTGTCGTAAGATAACACTTGTTTTATAGCATCAAGTAAAAGGATGTTAATACTTACCTATTTGAAGATCTTAAAAATCTTACTTACCTATTCGAAGATCTTAAAAATCTCACTCGTGGATTTTCCCTTCTATGCTTTAGCTAACCTTTAAGGAAATAGAGCTTTAGGAACAAACTCTCGTGTGTTGGTTTTTTCTCTCTCCTATGATGACGAGTGTTGTGTAAATTTTATTGAACTCGCAAGCGCACGAATCTATTATAGAATAGATTAACGGTGACGAGTGTCGATCCCACAAGGAACTTGATTTTAATTATGTGCAGAATTAATTTTCTAAGTGAACAATTAAATTATGGTAAATTTATCGTAAATTTTGAATTAAAATGGTGGGAATAAATATGGTGGTAAGGGCTTATCGTGCCAAATAACAAAACTATTATTATTTGTCGATGAAAAGTCAAAACAACCACAAATATTAAAGGGGAAGAGAAAGTAAATTTACCAAATTAAGCCCATGAGATATGTTGAGACTTCACCTTCAACCCAAGCTTAAAAGAAAATTAGCTACTCATATTTTAATTAAGAATTAAAAAAAATTACTAAAATACAAAGAAACTACAAGAAGGAGAAGGAATTTCAGAAATTTAAGTTTAAAAATGAATTCAAGGATATCAAATTAAGGGGAGAGAGCCTCCTTTTTATAAATACATTGAGTGAATCATGACCATCAGATTAAAAACAATTCAGACGCTTAAGATTACGCGTACACACGATGTATGTGCATGTACCGTACACACGATTTTTGCTCCATTGAGATGCTACCACATCATCGATCCATAGTACATAAGAAATTTATCCCAATGAGATCGTGACACATCATCAGTCAATGCTACGTCATCGGTCAACGCCACATAAGCAGTCAATGCCACATAATTCGTCCAATCAAATACTGTCACGTCATAGGTAGATGCCACGTCATCGGTCTGTATATATAAACAGTATCGTGAATAGTATCATGAATAATGCCGTACGTATGAATAGTGCTATATATATGAACAGTGCCGTATGTATGAACATTATATGTGAACAATGACATTTTTCCTTTTATGCTCCTCTTAATATTTTCGACCGTCCTGAGTCTAAATATGACGTTCGTTTTGCTGTCTGATACTCGTTTATTGTGAAATGATCGTGATGCCCCTAAAATATATATAATACATAATTATAATAAAACACATATAATTAAATAATAAAATACTTAAATAAATAAAAGTAGCAATATTAGTGAGATTTGAAGCGTAAAATGATGATTTTCTCTTTTATAAATATACACTTTCTAACACTTAACACACTCCTCAACCAGCTTATCGCTAGTCCCTAGCAAATAAAGCGAAGATAAAATTCAAAACTCTTTTTTTTTTTATAAAACACACGTATTTATTCAATTAAATTAATAATAGTAATCAAATAAAAGTACAAGCATTATCTCTAGTCTAAAGGAATATCACACCCACATCAACCATCCATATGCATCAGTCCAGCAGACTTTGCTGTAGCAATAGTAATTAGGCCACTTTCAAGAATGACATATCAAACCCCAAAATCTCACCGGTTGTAATGACACTCTCACAAAGAAATTAATCTCAATAAAAATTGTCACTACAATGAATAGTAATTTGAGAGAAAATAATAAAGAAATATCATACACTCTCACCAAGATGAAAAAATATGCCCATAACTTAGAAATAATATGATCTCAAACAAAGTATCAGTCAACCCAATGTATTCATTTTTTTTTTATGTATATGCATCACTACATCTTAATTGTCCATATAACTAGTTTTTATTTCGGACTATAGTTTCCTAAAATCAAAAAAGACTTTTATTAGGACATAACGTAGACTAGGGACATGGCTATTAAAGAAAGGAAAATAGGGAAACAAAATATATATGTTTGAGAAAAAGTTCAAGAATTTTTGAAAATTACAAGATGCATTTTGCTTATTTATTACTATTATATATCTTTTTTTTTAATTTTTTTATATAGCATAACTTCGCTGAACAAAATAATTATTTATCAATTTTTCTCAAATATAAATAGATGGATGGAACTTGTATGATATCGAGTAATACTCCAAATTGGAGTGGGTCAGGATGATAAGTTAATAAAGAAAAGACTTTTTAAAAAAAAAATAAAAGGCTCGAAAGGGCTAACAATGGATATTACATAATAGGGATGGCTAGAAAGGCTCAAATGGATCAAAAATAGCCTGCCATCGTCTTTTAGAACTCTAAATAATCTTCCATATCTACTAATTAGGTGGGCATTTAGATGCAGTAATAAAAATATTTTTTTTTACTCTTTTTTTTAACGGGTTGACTTAAAGAAAATCTAGAGATCATGTATGAAATAATAAACTGCTAAGCTACATGAAGAATGGGCAAAAAGGGTTACTCTCCAAGAAAAATTAATAGGCTCAAAAACTCACTTAAAATTTATTATGACATGTGCATTCTTTCAAGCAACTCATATTTGTCCCTAACATGAACATGTAGAATAGCAAATATGGTCTAGCATCACTCAAGACAAAAGTAATACAAATACTAAAATTTGAAAGTCATCATATCATCTAATATCAAAAACTCACACAAAATTACTAAAGTTTTTTTTTGTTTTTAACAGAATTCTTTCCCCCCAACCTATTCTAAACATAAAAAGAAAACATACATGCAAAAAAATTAAAGAAAAATTAATTTTTTTTAAGAAGATACATTTCTAGAGTCACTACACTCCATATTCAGCCATTTTCGACTTAAAAACTTGAAGACATATATTTATAAAGGAGAAATAAAAGAAAAGTTAGAAAAAAGACACAAATTTTTTTTTGTGTTTTTTTACTAAGAAGATGCGTTTCTAAAGTCACTACACTCTATATTCAGCCATCTTCTACTCAAAATGTTAGTTATGGTTAGTTCTATAACAAAAAATTAATAAAACTTTAACCAACATTCCACAATTGTCAACTATTCCCTCCCCCTAACCAGAACGAAATATTATCCTCAATGTTTGAAAGGAAAGAAGTAGAGTTTAGAAGACATCACCTGGGTAGTGCGACATAGAAGAAAATATTTACAAACAGAAAGTTAAATCTAATTCGTGCTTCTTACTGCGGCTATTGTTACCATTATTATTTGAACATTCCAACATAATGGCCCTGGGATCTGGCTCTGGTTGATAAGCTTGTAACAGATCAAGTAACACATTAGCAGTATGTGCACAAATAAAGATTTGTTTCACTGAGGAAGGAATGAAATAATTTTTTATTGCATGATTAAGAAACGCGATAAAGCCATCATAAAAATTATTGATATTTAACAAACTGATGGGTTTCTGATAGATGTTCAGATAGGCCCGAGATGCTAATATGATTAGTGCCTCAAGAGTTGTAAGATCACCTGGAAGGAAAATAAAAGTATCAGCATGATTGAGCATTTCAGTTATTCGTTCTTGCATACCTGAGACCGCTAACTCTTCTCCAGTTGGTGAATGAGACAAATAACCCAAAGGTTTTAGGATTGGAGGGATGATGCCTAACACATAGCTCCCTCTAACAAAAGCAGCTTCTGAGACCATTTTGGATAACCCTCGGTCACCTCCTCCATACACCAAGTGCAATTTTCTCTCTGCTACTCTAAGACCAAGATCTATGGCTGCCTCCATGAACTCTTTATGTTTGTCATAATGAAATCCAGAGAGTGCACAAATATTCTTGAATTGTTTACTCGAAGCAGCTGCCATTAAGATACTGCTAAAAAACAACTTGTGAGTGCTCAATTAAAAAAATCGTATTTAAAGACCTTAGTGATAGTAGGTTACAGCTGTGTATGAGGCATCATGTCAGCATCAATTAATGTGTAAAGCACATGGCTCAAAAGTAAAAAAGAAAACAGTAAAAGGAAAAAAATGAAATTATTAAAAATAATAATGTAAATAGTAAAATAACAATGAAATAAAAGAATAGAGAGGTAAAAGGATATTTATAGATAGTTGTGATTGTGGTTCACATCTTCCTCTGGTTTTACATCTAGAAACGGCTTGAACGCCCTTTATAGGTCGAGGATAGGCTTCCCATCCAGTTTTCTTACAAACTGGCAAACAGGGTCGTTTATAGTCAGATTCCCGAGACTGTATCGTGCACACGCTTTTTTGAATAATGGCCATAATTGAAGAATCGCTCTTTGTACGTATCCACTAGGATACGTTTTAAAAGATAAAAGGATATTATCCAATGACTCTTTATTCAAGTCATCCCTAATGAATTGAATCTTATCTTCTCTGCTATCAGACACCATTCGTAAAGAAAATGGTTTTTTATTGCATATCGTTCTGGCACATTTATGACAAGCAACAAAAAGTCTTTGAGCTCGTCATTTTCTCACATAATTTTCTTTACCGCAACCAGACATGTATGCAACACAATTAGGAGGTAACTCACCTGCTAAGCGAACTTTTACCTCGATTAACCAACGGATGTCAGTAGGGATGTTATTCTTCATAAGCAATCGCATGCGTTCGGACCGAGCTTTATAAATTAAAAGGAAGGTATTCTGAGGAAGCGAAGGAAATCGTTTTTGAAGCTTTTCTAAAATCTCGTCCCTATCCATACCTTCATCTCAAAATATCAGTTATTATGAGAAACTGAAGTAACTGACTTGATTGTCACGGAGTACCGTTATCCGTCACTTGACCGGGGTTACAAAATTAAACACACAAAGCAAACTAAAACACACAAACAAGAAAACAAATTAAAACACACAAAACAAACTAAAATCGTCCTCTTATTGAATTTACCTTAAGCTCCAATTGGGTGTTGTAGACACCTCTCTCAATTTTTGTAAGATCTCTTTCTAAATCCTCTACATGGACTACTAACACTGATGGTTGTAGCTGTCAGATACGATGTATTTTACAAAATCGTATCTGACCTCTGAGATGAGATTGTATAAGTCAAAACTGTCTAAGAATGCTGAAAAGATGCTTTTTAGTTGACATATTCATGAGGAAAATGATAAAAAAAACTTAAAAGTTAAACAAACACACTTTGACAAACATAATTAAAAACAGAAAAGAAAACTTCAAATTACCGAAAGGAAACAAAAAGAAAAAAAATGTCAGGTTACTTAAATGTTTTGCGCTGTTTTCTCCACATGGTTGGTATTCGTGATATGACTTTACTTTTCTGACCATTAACTTTAAAAATTACACCGCTCCTTGGATTCTTAAATTTAATGGCTCCATGTGAAAAAACAGTATGATCAATAAATAAACCAGACCCTCGAGAGCATAACTTACTTGGAGAATTAAACAAAAATACTTTCTGACCTAGTGTGAAAGATTTTTTAATGCTTTACTTGTTACGGAGGATTTTCATTCGCTTTCTGTAGTCCTTAGCATTTTTGTCATTACGAATCTCCTCTGGTTTTACCAGTTGTATCCTCCTTTTTGAACCAAAAATAGGGTCAATGATGTCTGTATTCTTTTATTTGTCATCATGAGAGGACGAGATGATTTCTGGCAATGTTTTTTTTTTCTCTCAAGAATGTAGAATTCAGAGGGTTAAGTGAAGGTTTGAGCTCAATCTTTGGTAGTGATTCTGATGATGAGATGAGATTCTCTTTTAATTGTGCCAATTGCTCTATCTTTGTCTTTTATTTATTAATGTCCATGTATGGCGATGAATCTAATAAGGCATTAACCTCATCAATGGATCTGTCAATATTAAAATCCAAACCAAAGTGAGTTAAACATGGCAGTAAAGGGTCATCACTAAGGTTTAAAGGAAATGTATGATCAACTAATTCATCAATTAAATCCACATCTACAATTCCATCATCCGTATTGTGAGGTTGTTTGGCAATGTTGAAGATATTTAGTTCTATGGTCATATTGCCAAATGACAACTGCATATTTCCATTCCTGTATTGAATGTGAGCATCGATAGTTGCCAAGAATAGACGACCCAAGATAATAGGGATGTGCTTCTTTAAATCCTGCACTGGTTGAGTGCCAATTATGATGAAATCATCAGGAAAATAAAACTTGTCTACCTAGATAAGCACGTCCTTCACAATACCACGAGGTATTTTTATGGACTGATCTGCAAGCTGTAACACCACTAGAGTTGGGTGTAATTCTCCTAGTGTAAGTTTCATAATCACTGAGTAAGGCAACAAATTAACACTAGCTTCTAAATCCAACAAAGCATTCTCAATTGTGTGGTTCCCTATACTATATGAGATAGTGGGGGAGCCTGAGTCTTTGTATTTTAGAAGAATTTGTGTTGGAGTATAGAACTAATATTTTTTGTTAAAAATGCCTTCTTTTGAACATGGATATTTCTCTTTTTAATACAAAGATCTTTAAGAAACTTGGCATAAGATGGCACTTGTTTTATAGCATTAAGTAAAGGGATGTTGACACTTACCTATTTGAAGATTTCAAAAATCTCACCCATTGATTTTTCCTTCTTTGCTTTGGCTAATCTCTAAGGAAATAAAGCTTTAGGAACATATTCTCGTGGGTTGGTTTCTTTTTTCTCCTCTGATGATGAATCCTCAGCACTTACAGGTACAATTTAAGTTGTTTTGGTCACTGGTAGCTCTATTTTATTGTCAACTTCTTTTCCTTTTCGCAAGGTCATGATAGCTTTGACCTCTTCATATTGCTGAGGTGAACTGGCACTTGCCTCATGTACTCCTTTAGGGTTGGCACTAGTTTACTTGGGAATTTACCTTTCTTAACAGTTATTGCTAGGGTTTGAACTGAAAAGGCAAGTTATCCTACCTTTTTCTCAAGGCTTGAAATTGATTGAGCTTGTGAGTTGAAGCCCGCTTTCATCTCATTTCGTAATTCATCAATGGTGCGGTTCTGCTGCTCGATCTTGGAGTTAGTAAGATTTTTGACATTTTAGAATGTATCCTCTCATGGTTTGGGTTGATAATGGTTTGGATTCTGATTGTATGGTCTAAATGGTGGTTGAGAAATTTGAGGAGCTGATTGCATTGGTAGAGGTGGAGCTGATAGTCCATTTTGTTGGAATCCTAGAGACCATAAAAAATTAGGGTGGTCTCTCCATCCAGGGTTATATGTGTTGGAGTAAGGGTTATAGTTTGATGGTTTTCTCATACCACCTATGGCATTGGCTTGATTTGAATATGAGTCATGGTCATGTGGCTCTGTTATTTAGCAGTCGTCAAAGATGCTATTTGTCGAGCAGGACCTTCAACCATCTCTTTGACTTCTTTAATTCCTGAGCTTGACGCGCCAATGTTAACCTCATTCACTCCCTTAATTCTCTTGATAGTTCTGAGTGATCGACTCCGTTGTTGGGAATTATCCGATTGCCACTGGAAAAATTCCCAAATCTCTTATGCGCTTTTAGACATTAGCTCTCCTCCACTGGTTGCCATTAGCCATTCTTGCATTTGGCAATAATCCCTCCAAAAAGTATTGGCATTGGTACCATTTTTTGTACCCATGATGTGGACACTTCAAGAGTAACCCATTAAATCGCTCACATGCTTCAAAAAACTACTCGTCGTCTCTTTGGGTAAACTTTGAAATTTCCCTGCGAATAGCATTGGTTTTATGAACTAAGAAATATTTATTTAAAAATTTAATTACCATTTGTTCCCATGATATAATGCTATTAGCAGGCAGTGTATTAAATCATGAACGAGCTCTATCTTTTAATGAAAATGGGAATAATCTAAGTTTAACATCATTATCTGAAAAATTCTCGTATTTAAAAGTTTGACAAATAGCATGGAAATCATTCAAATGATTATATGGGTCCTCATTTTCTAGGCCATAAAATATAGGGAGATAGTTTAGCACACTAGGTTTTAATTCAAAACTCCTAGCAGCTACATTTGGGTACCTTATGCATGATGTGTTCAAATTAGCTAAGGGACTAAAATAATCCTTAAATGGCCTCTCTTGTGGTTCTGGTTGCTGATTTTGCAAATCCATTTCAAATTTCTTTTTAAAAACAGTGTGTTTGTGCGTGCGAAGTATTTTTTCCAATTCAAGGTCTAAAGGTTTAAGATTAGGTGATAATAACCTACGACCATGTATGCAAAGAACAAAATAAAATAAATATAAATAAAAAAGAGAGAGAAATTACGATACTAACATTGTGACGTTGTTATAATCTTACTATAAACAAACACTCAAGTGCTAAAAAGAAAATACAAAAAATAGATTAAGTAAAAATAAAATAACAAGATAAATTACAACGAAAACTGAAAAATTAAATTGCAGAAATATAAAAGAAGAGAAAAAAATAAAATTAAATTACTAGAAAAAGTTTAAAAGAAAACAACAAAAAAAATTACTTAAAAAAATTAATTCTATGAATTAATAAATTAAGAAAATAAACAAAAATTACAAAGAAAAAACTCAGAAATTAAATTATAAAAATTTAAGGAAATTACAAAGAAATTAAATTATTAAAATTTAAAGAAATTTAAATTACCAAAATTAAATTACAGATTCTTTTTTAATTTTTTAATTTTTTGTATAATTTTTAAAGAAAGCAATAACAAAAAAATTTACTTAAAAAAATAATTCTATGAATTAATTCTACGAATTAATTCATAGAAATTAACAAGATAAACAAAAAATTTACTAAGAAAATACACTCAAGTACTAAAAAAAATTAAAATAAATTACAAGATAAACAAAAAAAATTACAAAGAAAAATAAAGCAAAAATTAAAGTACAGAAATTTAAAGAAATCACAGAATAAAATTAAATTATAAAAATTTAAATTACAAAAATTAAATTATAAAATTATTTTTTTATAAGGAAAAAATACAAGAAAACAAAAAAATTAATTCAACAAATTAAAATAACTTACCTCCCCGGCAACGGTGTCAAAAACGTATTGTGCAAATTTTATTAAATTCACAAGCACACGAATCTGTTGTAGAATAGATTAAATTTAGTTCGAATTTTGAGGAGGTTGATTTTAATTAAAATTAATTTTTTGAGCAATTAAATTATCGTAAATTTATCATAAATTTTGAATTAAAATGGCGGGAATAAATAAATAATAATAAAGACTTGGGTATCCGGACCGCATCAAAATGGCTAAATATTCTATATTAATGCTAATTAAATCATAAGGGGGGATTCCATACCTCATGAACCACGCTCAATAAATATGGTGCTAAGGGCTTATCGTGTCAAATAATAATAACCTTGTACTAAGGTGCTAGTTTAACTAGGGCGGTATGTAGACAAGACTATTATTATTTGTCGACGAAAAGTCAAAACAATCACAAATATTAGAGGGAAAGAGAAAGTAAATTTGTCAAATTAAGCCTATGGGACATGTTGAGACTTCACCTTTAACCCAAGCTTAAAATAAAATTAGCTACTCATGTTTAAACTAGGGATAAAAAGGAAATTTTACTAAAATATAAAGAAACTATAAAAAGGAGAAGGAATTTCAGAAATATAAGTTTAAAAATGAATTCAGGGATATCAAATTAGGGGGGGAGAGCCTTTTTCTTATAGATACATTGAGTGAATCGTGACCATCGAATTAAAAATCAAGAACGTCAATCAAAATCAACGTTTGAACAAGAATTGCCGCTATTTGTACAGTAATACTATTTATACAGTAATGCGGTTTGAATAATAAATAATTCCATGTATGTACATAATTAAATAACGAATCGATCCATAGTACATAAGAAATTTATCCCGATGAGATCATGATACATCGTCAGTCAATGCTACGTCATCAATCAACGCCACATAAACAGTTAACGCCACATAATTCGTTCAATCAAATACTGCCACGTCATCGGTTAATGCCACGTCATCGGTCTGTATATATAAACAGTGCCATACATATGAACAGTACCGTATATGTGAACAGTGACTTTTTCTTTTATACTCCTCTTAAGGTTTTCGACCGTCCTGAGTTCAAATATGACGTCCGTTTTGCTGTCTGATCACTCATTCATTGTGAAACGATCGTGATGCCCTTAAAATACATAAAATACATAATTATAATAAAATACATATAATTAAACAATAAAACACTTAAATAAATAAAAGTAGCAATGTTAGTGAGACTTGAAGTGTAAAATGACAATTTTCTCCTTTATAAATATACACTTTTTAACACTCAACAACGAGTCCTCAGCATTTACAGATACAACTTGAGTTGGTATTATTACTGACATTTCTACTTTGTTGTCGACTTCTTTTCTTTTTCCCAAGCTTATGGTGGCTTTGATCTTTCTATGCTGCTAGGGTAAACTGGTACTTACTTCATAGACTCTTTTAGGGGTCATCACTAGTTGACTTGGAAATTTTTCTTTCTCAATAGTCATTGCTAAAGTTTGAACTGAAGAAGTAAGTTGGCCTACCATCTTCTCGAGGTTTGAAATTAATTGGGTTTATGAGTTAAAGTTGGCTCTCATCTCATTTCGTAGTCCTAAATGGTGCAGCTTTGTTGCTCAATTATAGAGTAGGTAGAATTCTTGAAATTCTGAAATGCATCCTCCCATGATCTGGGTTAAGAGTAGTTTGGGTTCTAATTGTATGGCCTAAATAGTGGCTAAGAGGCTTAAGGAACTTGAAAAATTGATTACATCGGTAGAGCTAAAGCTGCTGGTCTATTCTGTTGGAATCCTTGAGACTACTTGAAATTGCGATGGTCTCTCCATCCAAGATTATATGTGTTAGAGTAAGGGTTTTAGTTTGAGAGCCTTCTCATTGCACCTATGACACTGACTTGATCTAGGTATAAGTCATGGTCATGTGACTCTATTGGTATAGCAGTTGTTAATGATGCTATTTGTTGGGAAATCCTTTCAATCATTTTTTTTACTTCTTTGATTCTTGGACTTAACTCACTGATGTGAACCTCATTCACACCTTTAATTCTTTTATTGTTCCTGAGTGATCGACTCTGTTGTTGGGAATTATTCATTAATCGCTAAAAGAAATCCTAAATCTCTGATACACTTTTTGACATTTGCTCTCTTCCACTTATTGCTATTAGCCATTCTTACACATTTGGCAGTAATCCCTCCAAAAAGTATTGGCACTGGTGCCATTTTCCGTACTCATGATATAGACACTTCAAGAGTAGCCCATTAAACTTCTCCCATGCTTCAAAAAATTGCTCGTCTTCTCTCTGAGTGAACTCTTAAATCTCCTTGCGAATGGAATTGGTTTTATACACTGGGAAGTATTTATTCAAAAATTGTGTTATCATTGTTCCTATGATGTAATGCTATTAGCAGGCAATGTATTAAATTATGAATGAGCTCTATCCTTTAATGAAAATAGAAATAATCTTAATTTAACATCATCATCTGAAAAATTCTAATATTTAAAAGTTTGACAAATAGTATAAAAATTATTTATATGCTATATGGATCCTCATTTTTTAGGCCATAGAATGTTGGGAGACAATTTATCTCACTAGATTTTAATTCAAAACTCCTAGTAGCTATATTTGAGTATTTTATGAATGATGTGCTAAAGTTAGCTAAAGGACTGACATAATCCTTAAATGGCCTCTCACGTGATGGCTCTTACTGTTGTAAATCCATTTTAATTTTTTCTTTAATTGTAATGTGCTTGTGTATGCAAAGTTTTTTCTTCCAATTCTAAGTCTATAGACTCAAGATTAGGTAATTGTGCTATTCAACCATGTATAAAAAAAATAAAAAATACAACAAAAAAATAATAATAAAATTAATAAAAATAAAGAAGAAAGAGAAATGATAATATAGTTTTATCATATTGTTACCACTTTACTATGAAAATAAACTTAAGTGCTAAAAAAATACAAGAAATAGATTAAATAAAATAACAAGATAAATAAAAAATAATAACGAAAAATGACGTAAAGTTAAATTACATAAGTATAAAGAAAAGAAAAAGAAATTAAATTATAGGAATTGTAAACTCACTTTCTTTTTTTAATTTTAATTCTTTTAATTTTTTAATAATAATTTTAAAAGAAAACAACTAAATAAATTACTTTAAAAAGATTAATTTTATGAATTAATTTCACAAATAAATTAACAACATAAAACAAAAAAATTATCAAGAAAAATAACATGAAAATTAAATTATAGAAATATAAAGAAATCATAAAAAATTGAATTACATAAATTTAAAGAAATTTAAATTACATAATTAAATTTTTTATAAAAAAAGAAAACTAATAAGCTAAAAAAATTAATTCAACAAATTAAAATAATTTACCTCCCCAGCTACAGCGCCAAAAACTTATTGTGTAAATTTTATTGAATTCGCAAGTGTACAAATCTATTGTAAAATAAATTAATAGTAACGAGTGTCGATCCCACAAGGAGGTAAATTTTAATTATGTGTTGAATTAATTTTCTAAGTGGGTGATTAAAATTGTGGTACAGGTAATTTAATCTATTTTAAAATTAAAATTGAAATAACATAAATAAATTGAACTGACAACTATTGTAATTAGGTGTTTTTGGTATCTGGATTTGTATCAACATGCACTAGGGCTTAATATTCTTTATTAATACTAATTAAATCATGAGATGGATATCCACTTCTCACGAACCGCTATCTAATTAATATGGTACTAAAGACTTATCGTGCCAAACTGTAATAACCGTGATATTATTGTCTGTCAATAAAAATTCAAAACATCCACAGAAATTAAAGGGGAAGAGAAAATAAATTTACCAAAATAAGTCATAGAGCATGTTGAGATTTCATCTTCAACCCAAGTTTAAAAGAAAATTAGCTACTCATATTTGAACTAGGGGTAAAATGAGAATTTTAGTAGAATACGTAGAAAGTACAAGATAGAGAAGGAATTAGAGAAAATAGAGTTAAAAAATAAACTCAGGGATATCAAATTAGGAGGGGAGAGCCCTCCTTTTGTAAATACAATAAGTAAATCATAATTATCGAATTAAAACAATTTAGATGCATAGGATTATGTCATGTGATAAGTACTAATTAGATTAAACACATCATCAAAGCTATTATCCTGTGTATATGCATGTACTATACATATATTTTTCTGATCTACTAATATACTGCCAAGACCATATATGTGAACAATGACATTTATACTTTTACGTTCCTTCTAAGGTTTTCGACCGTTCTAAGTTTAGATTTACTGTCCGTTTTATCATCCAATGTCTCGTTTATTATAAAATTACCATATTACTCCTAAAATGTATAAATTACTTAATTATTAAAATACGCATAATTAAAATCACAACAGAGTTGAATACATGAAAGTAAAGAAATTAGTGGAACTTGAAGTAAAAAATAATAATTTTCTCCTTTATAAATATATATTTTTTAGCACTTAATAATATACATCCTCAATATTCTACATATGTTCCTATCCCCCTTTCATCGGCTTAGAATTGCTTGAGGAATCCATGTTTTCTTCCTAGATAATAACAAAAGTTCTCTAAGGATCCCCAATCCCTAAATAACTAATACATTTTTTTATTTAATTCAATCATAATAAAATAAAAAATCTAAATAAAAGTAAAGTATGACAATATATCTTATATTAGCATTAATCCATTACAAAAGTCAAAAATCAACAAAATAAATATTTTTTCAATTTTCATAAACATACAATAAAAAGAAAAAGAAATTACTTTTATATCAATAATGAAATAAATAAATAGATATAGATACTCTATTATTTTTAATAAATATTTAATGAATATTATAATTAAAACAAGACTTTTGAGCCAATGTGATCTTATCCAATCTTTTTAATGTCCTGAACAAAAATTTAAGAGTACAAGTAGTTAACTAGACCCAAAAGTTTAATAATATTCATATTTTGATATTTGTTATTTATACCAATATTTAATATTTTATAATTTAAATTTTATTATTTATTTACTAATGATTAAAAAATATATAAAAACTAAAAATTTAAATACAAAAATTAGAAGAGAATGAGAATTCTACCTCATCCTTGTCCCTTTTTCTAATAAAAAATTAATTATAAAATCATTCCCATTTGGAATGGGAAAAATCCCCAGGGCCTCCATGTATGATTACATATTATTTGGTGTTATTATTTTTTATTCATTAACTTATTATTTAATTTTAAATTTATGTAGAAATTCATATGTTATTTAATTGTATTTGAATTTTTTAAAAACAAATTTGTATATCCCTAATTAAAAATCCTAGTTTGCTCTCAATAAATAAAATAGTAAATTAACAATAAATTAACAGAATAGTGTTTTGGACTATTTTTTAAAAAACAAGAATAAAATGAGTTATTATTTAAATAAGAAGGATAAAATAGACTACTGTATTAAACCTTACGGGTGAAAACATATTTTTCCTTACATTTTCATATTTTGAAAATATTATGCAATAAGTTCATTATCAATACTTCTAAATATATCATTTTCTATATAGACAACTATATTATCATTCATCTACTCATCTCTTATCCAATTCCATAGATGATTCTTTAAGAACTTCATTATTAAAAGCATTCTCTTTATTATTATTGTGAAAACTAAACCAATTAATGCTATTCTTGGGAATAGAGAGCTATTAACATCCTTAATTAAAGTGTAGGTTTTTATAATTCTCAAAAGTCAAAGGGAGAATAGTCATTTACACCTGTAAGATTTTTTTGAATGGTCACATATTAATTTCATGAAAAAATGATATATACACTCTCAAGATTTGATAAAATAATTACCAATACCCTCAAGTTTTCGAAAAGGGACATCAAAACTCTTTTTTTACTATTATATCATTTACCTTTATTATTTTAAAAAATTAATTTTAAAATTTTTATAAATACAAGTACCATAAAAATAATGTAATCTATGCAGTAAACTAACAATACTAAATATTTTAATATTTTAATAATTTTAATATGTAAATTGTTATATTTATTTTAATAACATTTTTATTTATTATAGATTTTAAATAAATATTTACATTAAATACATTCTACAATAAAAAAATTCTCACATACTATCATTATTAAAATTATTATTTTACATAATATTTAAAATAATTTAAAATTTTAATTCATTTATTTTAATATTATGATTCTATTTATGATAAAATTTACTATAATATAATAAAACATATCTAATAGAATATAAAATATTAAAATATTTTTTAATATAGAAATTATTTTAAGATATATATATTATTACTATTGTGCAAATTTTAATGAACTCGCAAGTGCACGAATCTAAGTGAACAGTTAAATTATAATAAATTTATTCTAAATTTTGAATTAAAATGGCCTGAATAATTAAAAATACAACTGTAATAATAAAAGCATTTGGGTATCTAGATCTGCATTAACATGCTCTAGGACCCAATATTCCTTATTAATACCAATTAAATCACGAGGGGGAAATCTACTCCTCATGAACTACGCTCTAATTAATATGGTATTAAGGGCTTATCGTGACAAATAGTAATAATTGTATTATTACTATCTGTCAATGAAAAATCAAAATATCTACAAAAATAGAGGAAAAAATAAAATAAATTTACCAATTAAGCTCATGGACCATATTGAGACTTCATTTTCAACTCAAGCTTGAAAGAAAATCAGCTACTCATATTTGAACTAAGGATCAAAAGGGAATTAAACTAAAATACAAAGAAAATACAAGATAGAGAGGAAATTACAGAAAATGGAGCTCAAAAATAAACTTAGGGGTGTCAAATTGGGGGGGAGCTCTCCTTTTATAGATACAATGAGTAAATCATGGCCATCAGATTAAAACAATTTGGATGTACAGGATTACGCCACGTGACAAATTCTAATTAGTTTGAATACATCATCAAGGCTATGATCCCGTGTATATGCATGTACCATACACACGTTTTTTCTGGTCCATTAACATACTACCACGTCATCGGTCAATATGCATAAATATTTTTACCTAATAAGATTGTGACACATCATTAGTCAAGCCACGTCATCAGTCAACGCCACATAATCAGTCCTCCAATCAAATACTACCACGTCATTAGTTGGTGGCATATCATCGGTCAATGCCATGTCATCATATAGTACATATGAACAATGTCATGAACAGTGTCATGAGCAGTACCGTATATGTGAACAGTGATATTTTTACTTTTATGCTCCTCCTAAGGCTTTTGACTGTTCTGAGTTTAATTTTGCCGTCCGTTTTGTCATCCAATATCTTATTTTTCTGTGAAAATGACCGTGATGTCTCCAAAATACGTAAAATACTTAATTATAATAAAACACGCATAATTAAATTCACAAGAAACTTGAATACTTAAAAGTAAAGAAGTTAGTAGAACTTGAAATAAAAAATGATGATTTTCTCTTTTATAAATATACATTTTCTAGTACTCAACACACCCCTCAACCAGTTTATTACTAGTCCCTACCAAATCAAGTCAAATAAGAGCATAAGCATTATCTCCAATCTTTAAGAAATTTTATATCTAAATCAACCATCTACATGAATCAATCCAGAAGACTTTGCCACAGCTATTGTAACCAAGCTACTTTCAAGAATAACATGTCAATACTCTAAAATCTCACTGGCAGTGACACTCTCACAAAGAAATTAAATCCAATAGCAATAGTTGCTCCCATGAATGGTAAATTGAGAGAAAATATTAAAGTACTATTACACACTCTCACTAAGATGAAATAAATGTGCCCATAGCTTAAAAATAATACGATCTCAAGTAAAAATGTGAGTCAAGACCAGTATATTTATTTATATATTTTTTAAAAATGTGAGTCAGACCAGTATATTTATTTGTATATTTTTTCTTTTTATTATTATTATTTTTTTACGCATTACTACATCTTTATAGCCCATGTAACTAGTTTCTACTTCAGACTATAGTTTCCTAAAATCAAGAAAGAGTTTTATTAGAACATAACGTAGGCTAGGGACATGGCGAATAAAGATAGAAAAATAGTAAAAGAAAAATAAAATACATGTTTGAGAAAAAAAAAAGGAATTTTTTTTTAAGATTACAGAGTACATTCCTTTTTCTTAAACTAATATATAAATTTTGAATTTTTTTCTTTTTTTTTACACTAAGGCACAATTTTATTGAACAAACTAATTATTTATATTTTTCTCAAACATGAATGGGTGATGGAATTTGTACAACATTGAATAATATTTTAGATTAGAGTTGGGTCAGATGATAAGTTAACAAAGAAAAAAATAATAATTTTTTTTAAAGGCTCAAAAGGGTTAACTAAGGATATTTCACAAAAGGGATGGCTAAAATGGCTCAAACAGGTCAAAGATGGCTTTGCATCGTCTTTTAGGGCACTAATTAATCTTCCATATCTACTAGTTAGATAAACTTTCAGATATAGCAACACACGAAATTTTTTTCTCTTTTTTTTTAGAAGGGTTGACTCAATAAAAATTTATAGATCGTGTATCAAATAATAAACTATTAAGCTATATAAATAATGAGCAAAAAGGATTACTCTCCAAGAAAAATGATAGGCTCAAGAACTTACTTGGAAATTATTATGACATGTATATTCCTTCAAGCAACTCATATTTTTGTCTCAGACATTAACATGTAGAGTAGCAAACATGGTATAACAAAACTCAAGACCAAAAATAATATAAATATTAAAATTTGAAAGTCACCATGTAAAAAAAATCACAAAATATATATATATTTTTTAAAAAATTTTAAGAAAAAGAAAACTAAAAAGATGCGTTTCTAAAATTATGACATTTCATATTCAGCCATCTTCAACTCAAAATTTTGAAAGTGTATATTTATAAAGGATAAATTAGAAAGAGGAAGTTAGAAAAATCACACTTAAAATGCAAAAAAAATGATTGAAAAGTAAATTTTTTTTTTTAACTTTCAAATTAAGAATATGCGTTTCTAGAGTAAATACACTCCATATTCAACCATCTTTGATGTAAAAAGTTAACTACAGCTAGTTCCTGCAATAAAAATTAGTAAAAACTTAACAAAGATTAAAACATTCCACAATTATCAATTATTCCTTCCCCCTAAATAGAACGAAACATTGTCCTTAATGTTTTAAAGGAAAGGAGTAGAAGATATCACCTGAGTGCTGCAACACAGAAGAAAATATTTATAAAATATTTACAAACGGAGAGTTAAATCTAATTTGCACTTCTTACTGTGGCTACTGCTGCCATCATTAGTGGGCCACCCAAAATTAAGGTCTCAGGATGTGGCTTTGGTCTATAAACTTGTAACAGATCAAGTAACTCATTAGCAATGTGAGCACAAATAAAGATTTGTTTCACTGTGGAAGGAATGAAATAGTTTTTTATTGCATGGTTAAGAAATGCAAGAAAGCCATTATAAACGTTATTAACATTTAACAAATCAATGGGTATCTGATAAATATTTAGATGGGACCAAGATGCTAATGTCATTAGTGCTTCTAGAGTTGTAAGATCTCCTGGTAAAAAAATAAAGGCATGAGCATGATTCAATATTTTAGTTATTTTTTCTTGCATACCTGAAATGACTAACTCTTCTCCAGTTGGTGAGTTAGAAAAACAGCTAAAAGGTTTCAGAATTGTTGGAATGATGCCTAACACTTGGCTCCCTCTGGTATAAGCAGCTTCTGAAATTAGTTTTGATAACCCTCGATCACCTCCTCCATAAACCAAGTGTAATTTCCTAGCTGCTATACTTTGACCAAGATCTACGGCTACCTCGATAAATTCTTTATATTTGCCATAGTTAAATCCATATAGTACACAAATGTTCTTGATTTAGTTGTTGGGAGTAGTTGCCATTGGATACTTCTCAAAAATAATTTGTGAGTGCCTTAATAAAAAAAAGTCATATTTAAGGATTTTGGTGATAATGGTTCACAGCTGTAAATGAGGTAGCATGTCTATGTTAAATAACTCGTAAAGCACATGCCTCAAGAGTCAAAAAGGAAATAGTGAAAAGACAAAGCAAATAATTATAGCATAAAATTAGTAAAGGCAAAACTGTAAGTGATCAAACAACAGTGAAATAAAACAACATTGAAATAAAAGGATATTTACAAGTAGTTGCGACTATAACTCATATTTTCCTCTGGTTTTACGTCTAGAAATGGCTTGAACACCCTTTATGGGTTGAGGATAGGCTTCCCATCCAGTTTTCTTACAAACTGACAAACAGAGTCTTTTATAGTTAGATTCCCGAGACTGTAGTTTGCACACTCTTTCTAGAATAATGGCCATAACTGGAGTATTACATTTTGGACGTATCCACTGGGATTTGTTTTAGAATATAAAAGGATATCATCCAATGAATCTTTATTCAAGCCATCCCTAATAAATTGAATCTTATCTTCCTTGTTATCAGACAGCATTCCTAAATAACATCATTTTTTATCGCATCTCATTCTGGCACACTTATGACAAACATTAGAGAGCTTTTGAGTTCTTCGTTTTCTTGAATAATTTCTTTTACCACAACCAGGCATGTATGCAATAAATTTGGGAGCAACTTACCTACCAACTCACCTACATCAACAGGGATATAATTTTTCATATGTAATCGCATGCGTTTGGACCGAGCTTTATAAATGGTGAGGAGAGTATTCTGAGAAAGTGAAGGAAATCGCTTGTGAAGTTTGGCTAAGATCTCGTCTCTATCCATGCCTTCAACTCAGAATATTAGTTATTATGGGAAACTGAAGTAATTGACGTTGATTGTCATGGAGTACCGTTATCTGCCACTTAACCGGGGTGAAAAATGATAACATACCAAAGAAATTAAAAAAAATCTAACAAAATCACAACACACGTAAAGGAAAATAAAAAAAATAACACAAAACAATATATTAACTTACCATCCTATACTCATTTGTGTTCTTTTAAAACCTCTAACAACTTACCTTTTTATTTGTCATCAAAGGATGATGAAATAATTACTGGCAAAGTACATTCTTCTCCCAAGAATGCATATTCCAAAGTATTGGGTAATGGCTTGAGCTAGATTTTTGGTGGTGATTCTGATGATGGGCTGAGTTTCTTTTCTGATGGTGCTAGCTGTTCAACTCTTGACTTCTATTTATTTGTGTCCATTGATGGTGCTGAGTCAAGTGAGGTATTGACCTTATAGACTGATCTGTCAATATCAAAATTCAAACCAAAGTGAGTTAAACATATTTGTAAAGGGTCATCACTAAGGTTTGAAAGAAAAGTATTATCCACTATTACTTCAATTAAATCCACATCAACAATTCCATCATCTGTATTGTGAGATTGTTTAGTAATGTTAAAGATGTTTAGCTCCATGGTCATATTACCAAAAGACAACTGCATGTTTCCAGTCCTACATTGAATGTGAGCATCGGCAGTTGCCAAGAATAGACGACTCAAGATAATGGGGATATGCTTCCTTGAATCCTGCACTAGTTGAGTGTCAATTACAATGAAATCAATAGAAAAATAAAACTTATCTACCTGGATAAGCACATTCTCCACAATACCATGAGATATTTTTGTGGATCGATCTGCAAGCTGTAACATCATTGGAGTTAGGTGTAATTCTCCAGTCTAAGTTTCATAAACATTGAGTAAGGCAACAAATTAACACTAGCACCTAAGTCCAACATAGCATTCTCAATTATGTGGTTCCATATACTACATGAGATAGTGGGGGAGCCTAGGTCTTTGTATTTTAGAGGAATTTTATATTGGAGTATAGAACTAACATTTTCTATTAAAAATACCTTCTTTTGAACACGGATATTTCTCTTTTTAGTACAAAGATCTTTAAGAAACTTGGTATAAGATGACACTTTTTTTATAGCATCAAGCAAAGGGATATTGATACTTACCTGTTTAAAGATTTCAAAAATCTCACCCGCGAATTTTTCCTTATTTGCTTTGGCTAACCTTTGGGGAAATAGAGCTTTAAGAATATACTCTCATAGGTTGGTTTCTTCTTTCTCCTTTGATGATAAGTCTTCAGCACTTACAAGTATAAATTGAGTTGTTTTGGTCACCGATAGCTCTACTTTGTTGTCGACTTCCTTTCCTTTTGGTAAGGTTATGATGGCTTTGACCTCTTCATGTTGCTGAGGTGAACTGTTACTTGCTTCATGCACTTATTTAGGATTTGGCACTGGTTGACTTGTAAATTTATCTTTCTTAACAGTCATTGCTAGGGTTTAAACTGAAGAGGCAAGTTAGCCCATAACTTTTTTGAGGTTAGAAATTGGTTGAACCTGTAAGTTGAAGCCTGCTCTCATCTCATTTCGTAGTCCATCAATGGTGCGGTTTTGTTGATCAATTATAGAGTGGATAGAATTTTTAAAATTCTAGAATGCATCCTCCTATGGTCTGGGTTGAGAATAATTTGAGTTTTGGTTATAAGGTCTGAATGATGGCTGAGAGGCTTGTGGAACTTGAGGAATTGGTTGCATTGGTGAAGTTGGAGTTGTTGGTCTATTCTGTTAAAATCCTTGAGACCATGAAAAATTGGGGTGGTTTCTCCATCTAGGGTTATATGTGTTGGAGTAAGGGTTGTAGTTTGATGTCTTCCTCATTACACTTATGGTGTTGGCTTGATCTGGGTATGAGTCATGGTCATGTGGCTCTATTGATTTAGCAACTATTAACGATGCAATTTGTCGGTAAGTCCTTCAACCATATCTTTGACTTCTTTGATTCCCGAGCTTAACCCGCCAATCTGAACCTCATTTACTCCCTTAATTCTTTTATTATTTCTGAATGATCGACTCCGTTGTTGGGAATTATCCGCTTGGCGCTGGAAGAAATCTCAAATTTCTAGTACACTTTTGGACATTAGTTCTCCTCCACTTGTTACCATTAGCCATTTTTGCACATTTGACAATAATCTCTTTAAAAAGTATTAGCATTGGTACCATTTTTTATATCCATGATGTGGATATTTCAAGAGTAGCCTGTCGAATCGCTCCCATGCTTCAAAAAATTGCTCGTCTTATCTCTGAATGAACTCCGAAATTTCCCTACGAGTAGAATTGGTTTTATGAACTAGGAAATATTTATTTAAAAATTTTGTGACCATTTGTTCCCATAATGTAATGCTATTAGCAAACAATGTGTTAAATCATGAACGAGCTCTGTCCTTTAAAGAAAATTGGAATAGTCTAAGTTTAACATCATCATCTAAAAAATTCTCATATATAAAAGTTTGACAAATAGCATGAAAATCATTCAAATGATTATTTGGGTCCCCATTTTCTAGGCCATAAAATGTGGGGAGACAATTTAGTACACTAGGTTTTAATTCAAAACTCTTAGCAGCTACATTTGGATATCGTATACATGATGTGCTCAAGTTAGCTAAGGGAATGAAATAGTCCTTAAATGACCTCTTCTGTGGTGGTTCTTGTTCTTGTAAATCCATTTCAATTTTATTTTTAAATGCGATGTGTTTTTTTCAATTCTAAGTCTATAGACTTAAGATTAGGTAATTGCGACCTTCGACAATACATAAAAAAAATACAACAAAAAAATGAGAACAAATTTAAAAAAAAATAACAAGGAAGGAGAAATTACGATACTAACCTTATCACATTGTTACAACCTTACTATGAATATATACTCAAGTGCTAAAAAGAAAATAAAAGAAATAGATTAACTAAAAGTAAAATAACAAGATAAATTACAACGAAGAATGAAAAATTAAATTACAGAAATATAAAGAAGAGAAAAAGAAAAGAAATTAAATTACAGAAAAAAAGGAAAACAACTAAAAAATAAATAATTAAAAAAAATTAATTCTATGAATTAATAAATTAACAAAATAAATAAAAATTACAAAGAAAAATAACTTAGAAATTAAATTATAGAAATTTAAAGAAATTACAAAGAAATTGAATTATTAAAATTTAAAGAAATTTAAATTAGCAAAATTAAATTACAGATTCACTTTTTTTAACTTTTCAAGTTTTTTATAATTTTAAAAGAAAGCAACAACACAAAATTTAATTAAAAAATTAATTCTATGAATTAATTAAAATAAATTAACAAGATAAACAAAAAAATTACCTAAGAAATACACTCAAACACTAAAAAGAAAATAAAAGGAATAGATTAACTAAAATTAAAATAAATTACAAGAAAAATAAAAAAATTACAAAGAAAAGTAAAGCAAAAATTAAAGTATATAAATCAAGTCACTTAAATGTTTTACGCTATTTTCTCCATATGGTTGGTATTCGTGATATGACTTTACTTTTCTAACCATTAACTTTAAAAATTACATCATTCCTTAAATTCTTAAATTTAATGGCTCCATATGGGAAAACAGTATGATCAGTAGATGGATTAGACCATCGAGAGCGTAACTTACTTGGAGAAACGTGCCATTGAAAATTAAACAAAAATACTTTCTGACCTGATGTGAAAGATTTTCTAATGCTCCGCTTGTCATGGAGGACTTTCATTCACTTTATGTAGTCCTTAGTATTTTCGTCGTTACGAATCTCCTCTGATTTTACTAGTTGTATCCTCCTTTTTTAACAAAAAATGGGGTCAATGACATCTGTATTCTTTTGTTTGTCATCGGAAGAGGATGAGATGAATTCTGACAATATTCTTTCTTTTCCCAAGAATGTAGAATTCAAAGGGTTTTTTTAGCTCAATCTTAGGTGGTGATTCTGATGATGGGATGAGATTTTCTTTTAAATAGTGCCAATTGCTCTATCTTTGTCTTCCATTTATCAATGTCTATGCATGGCGATGAATCCAATAAGACATTAACTTCATCAATCGATCTGTTAATATTAAAATGCAAAGTAAAGTGAGTTAAACATGTTAGTAAAAGGTCATCACTAAGGTTTAAAGGAAATGTATGATCAATTAATTCATCAATTAAATCCACATCTATAATTCCATCATCTGTACTATGAGGTTGTTTGGCAATATTGAAAATATTTAGTTCCATGGTCATATTACCAAATGACAACTGCATATTTCCAGTCTTGCATTGAATGTGAACATCGGCAGTTGTAAAAAATGGACGACCCAAGATAATAGGGATGTGCTTCATTGAATCCTGTACTGGTTGAGTGTCAATTACAATAAAATCAACAGAAAAATAAAACTTATCTACCTAGATAAGCACATCCTTCACAATACCAGGAGGTATTTTCGTGGATCCATATGCAAGCTGTAACACTACTGGAGCTGGGTGTAATTCTCCTTATCTAAGTTTCATAAACACTGAGTAAGGCAACAGATTAATACCAGCACCGAAGTCCAACAAAGCATTCTTAATTGCGTGGTTCCTTATACTATATGAGATAGTGGAGGAGCCTAAATCTTTGCATTTTAAAGGAATTTTGTGTTGGAGTATAGAACTAACATTTTTTGTTAAAAATATCTTTTTTTGAACATGAATATTTCTCTTTTTAGTACAAAGATCTTTAAGAAATTTTGCATAAGATGGTACTTGTTTTATAGCATCAAGTAAAGGGATGTTGACACTTATCTGTTTGAAAATTTTAAAAATCTTACCTGTGGATTTTTTTTCTTTGCTTTGGCTAACCTCTAAGGAAATGAAGCTTTAGAAATATACTCTCGTGGGTTGGTTTTTTTTTTCTCCTCTAATGATGAGTCATAGCACTTACAGGTGTAATTTGAGTTGTTTTGGTCACTAGTAGCTCCACTTTGTTGTCAATTTCTTTTCCTTTTCGTAAGGTTATGATAGCTTTAACCTCTCCATGTTGCTGAAGTGAAATGGTACTTGTCTCATGCACTTTTTTAAGGTTTGGCACTGGTTGACATAGGAATTTATCTTTCTCAACAGTTATTGCTAGGGTTTGAACTGAAGAGGCAAGTTGGCCTACTATTTTCTCGAGGTTAGAAATTGATTGGGCTTGTGAGTTGAAGCATGCTCTCATCTCATTTCGTAGTCCATCAATGGTACGATTTTGTTGATCGATCGTAGAGTGGATAGAATTTTTAAAATTTTGAAATGCATCCTCCTAAGGTCTGAATGGTGGCTGAGAAGCTTGTGAAACTTGAGGAATTGGTTACATTGGTGGAGCTAGAGTTGTTGTTCCATTCTGTTGGAATCCTTGAGACCATGAAAAATTTTGGTGATCTCTCCATCCAGGGTTATATGTGTTAGAGTAAGGATTGTACTTTAATGGCTTCCTCATTACCCTATGGCATTGGCTTGATCTGGGTATGAGTCATGATCATGTGGCTCTGTTGATTTAGTAGATGTTAACGATGCAATTTGTCGGGTAAGTCCTTCAACCATTTCTTTGACTTCTTTGATTCCCAAGCTTGAGTCGCCAAATTGGACCTCATTTACTCCCTTAATTCTTTTATTGTTTCTGAATGATCGACTCCATTATTTGGAATTATCTGCTTGTCGCTAGAAGAAATTCAAAAGTTCTGATGCACTTTTGACCATTAGTTCTCCTCCACTTGTTGCCATTAGCCATTCGTGCACATTCGGCAATAATCCCTCCAAAAAGTATTGGCATAGGTGCCATTTTTCATATCCATGATGCGGACATTTCAAGAATAGCCCATTGAATCGCTCTCATGCTTTGAAAAACTACTCTCTGAATGAACTCTAAAATTTTCCTGCAAATAGAATTGGTTTTATGAAATGGGACGTATTTATTTAAAAATTTTGTAACCATTTGTTTCCATGATATAATGCTATTAGCAGGTAATGTATTAAACCATGAACAAGCTCTATCTTTTAAAGAAAATGGGAATAGTCTGAGTTTAACATCATCATCTGAAAAATTCTCATATCTGAAAGTTTGACAAATAGCATGAAAATCATTCAAATGATTATATGTGTCCTCATTTTCTAGGCCATAAAATGTTGGGAGACAATTTAGCACATTAGGTTTTAATTCAAAACTCCTAGCAGCTACATTTGGGTATTGTATACATAATGTGCTCAAGTTAACTAAGGGACTAAAATAATCCTTAAATGGCCTCTCCTATGGTGGTTCTTGTTGTTGTAAATTCATTTCAATTTTATTTTTAAATGTGACGTGTTTGTGTGTGCGAAGTGTTTTTTCAATTCTAAGTTTATAAGCTCAAGATTAGGTAACTGCAACCATCGACCATGCATAAAAAAATATATAATGAAAAATGCACAAAAAAATTGAGAACAAAATTAACAAAATATAAAAATAATAACGAGGAAATTTAAAGAAATTACAAAGAAATTGAATTATTAAAATTTAAAGAAATTAATTCTATGAATTAATAAATTAACAAAATAAAAAAATTACAAGGAAAAATAACTTAGAAATTAAATTATAGAAATTTAAAGAAATTACAAAGAAATTGAATTATTGAAATTTAAATTACTAAAATTAAATTACATATTCACTTTTTTTAATTTTTTTAATTTTTTTAATTTTTTTAATTTTTATAGAAAGCAACAAAAAAATTTACTTAAAAATTTAATTCTATGAATTAATTAAAATAAATTAACAAGATAAACAAAAGAATTACAAAGAAAATTAAAGTAAAAATTAAAGTACATAAATTTAAAGAATTATAGAAAAAAATTAAATTACAGAAATTTAAATTACAAAAAAGTTAAATTATAGAATTATTATTTTTTATAAGGAAAAAATACAAGAAAATAAAAAAAACTAAATAAAATTAATTCAACAAATTAAAATAACTTACCTCCTTAGAAACGGCGCCAAAAACTTATTGTGTAAATTTTATTGAGTTCGCAAGTGTACTAATATATTGTAGAATAGATTAATGGTGACGAATATTGATATCACGAGGAGGTGGATTTTAATTGTGTGTTGAATTAATTTTCTAAGTGAACAGTTAAATTATAATAAATTTATCCTAAATTTTGAATTAAAATGGTTGGAATAATTAAAGATGCAACTGTAATAATAAAAGCATTTGGGTATCTGGATCTGCATCAGCATGCTCCAGAGCTCAATATTTCTTATTAATACCAATTAAATCATGAGGGAAAAATCCACTTCTCATTAACCACGCTCTAATTAATATGATGCTAAGGGCTTATCGTAATAAATAGTAATAACTGTGTTATTACTATCTGTCAACGAAAAGTCAAAACATCCACAGAAAATAAAGGAAAAAATAAAATAAATTTATTAATTAAGCCCATGGAACATGTTGAGCCTTCATCTTCAACCCAAGCTTGGAAGAAAACTAGCTACTCATATTTGAACTAGGGATAAAAAGGAAATTTAACTAAAATACAAATAAAATACAAGATAGAGAGGGAATTTCAAAAAGTAGAGCTAAAAAATGAATTCAAAAGTGTCAAATTAGGAGGGGAGTAGTCCTCCTTTTATAGATACAATAAGTAAATCATGGTCATCGGATTAAAACAATTTTGATGTACAGGATTGCGCCCCGTGGTAAATTTTAATTGGTTTGAACACATCATCAGGGTTATTATCCCGTGTATATGTATGTACCGTATGCACATTTTTTCTGATCCACTAACATACTACCACATCATCGTTCAACAATGCATAAATATTTTTATCCAATAAAATTGTGACACGTCATCAGTCAACGCTACATAATCAGTCAATGCCACATCATTCCTCCAATCAAATACTGCCACGTTATTGGTCGATACCACATCATCGATTAATATCACGTTATTGTATAGTACATATAAACAGTGTCATGAACAGTATCATAAATAGTACCATACATGTGAATAGTGCCGTATATGTAAACAGTGATATTTTTACTTTTATACTCCTCCTAAGGTTTTTGACCGTTTTGAGTTCAATTTTACCATCCGTTTTATCATCCGATATCTCGTTTATTGTAAAATAACCGTGATGCCCCTAAAATATGTAAAATACTTAATTACAATAAAACACGCATAATTAAATTCACAAGAAACTTGAATACATAAAAGTAAAGAAGTTAGTAGAACTTGAAATGAAAAATGATAATTTTCTCTTTTATAAATCTATATTTTCTAGTACTCAACAATTATAATATTTATTTTAATATTATATTTTTATTTATTGTAAAATATTAGAATTAATTTTTTAGATTAATATAGGTAAAGGGAATAATAATCAAAGGTTCTTAGTTTTTCTCTTAGAAAATTTGAAAGTGTTGCTGACCTCTCTAAATCTTGGGAGTATATATATCCTTGTTGGTGACGTAATTTCATAAATGGTTATATATATCATCTTTTGACTATTATATCCTTTGAGTATAACAACCTAAAAATTAACTTTAAATAAATTTATTTACTAAAAACAAATAAAAAAGTTAAAATAATTTTATACATAAAATTTTCTAAATTTTTAAATAGTATTTAATTCTTTTAACTTTAAAACCAACGAATTCTCAATAATCAATATTTATTTAATGTAGTCGTATCAATGTCGCTGTAGATTTTTCCCCGATGATCAAGTCAAAAAAGGAGAAAAGGATACCTGTATTCCCATAATTTAGTTTGCTTAAACGTAAACGTCGATACTTAAAGTTTAAAAAATGATCACAAAAATGTTATTTTTATTATTATTATACCCTTTGAATGTACATAATAACTAAAATAATTAACTTTATTTTTTTAATAAATATAAATAAAATATGAATATTAAAATATGTTAAGAAGACTTATAATATTAAAATAATGTTCGATATAAATTATTTCATTTCTATAGTTTAAGAAATGTCTTGGCAATCCTCCTTCATTGACTTCTTTAAATTGATGTTGGAAAATCGCAGGAGTGCCGTGACGGTTTGTTCTCTGTGGATTCATTGAAGCCAAAATGCACATAATTAAAGAGTTGATTTGACAGAAGAAATTTAGTAGTGCCGTCACGGTTTGTTCTCTGTAGATTCATTGAAGCTAAAATGCATATAATTAAAGAGTTGATTTGATAAAAGAAATTAATTATTCACTCATTTTTTAACATGGGGTGGAATTATTTAAACCTATCAATTTCTTTTTTGTGTCCTTTATAATTAAAAATTTTATTATCTAAATAATTTTTAAAAAAATTACTTAAGTAACTCTTTTTCCACTTTCTCTTCTTAATTTTATAAATTCTTATCAATTCATTCAAACATATTCTTTTAGCTGTAGATAATTGTAATGATTTATTAAAAAGGAATAAAATCTACCATTTAAAAATAAATGTCAGAACATTTTTATCAGCCATGAGAGTTATTGAATATCAAAAAATTAATTTTTACCAAACCCCAAATAAACTAATGTCTATTAAGATTAGAAAAAATTTATCTATAGAAAGCATGAAATGTAGGTCATGGTATAGCAAGAATTGTGAAAAAAAAAAGATTGAAAAGAGACTGAAATTGTAAGGTAGAGAGAAATTGATTTGTGAAGGGTAAGGTCATGATATATCAAGAAACTGACTGTTTTCTCAAACCTTAAAGATATAAGTGTCCTTTTCCCTTTCAACGAGAATTTTATTTTTTAAAATTAGGTTTAGAGATAAGTTTAATGGGTGTAAATAGCTCCACCTTTTAATATCAAGCAGGTGATATTTGAATCTCTTAATCTATCTTATTAAACACTAATTATCAATTTTATTTTAATTCTTATTTTATCCTCATATGATATTACTGAAAAGGGTAATTACAATTCTAGAAAGTCGAAATGAACTGCCTGGGAGGCTGATTAATAGTGATTAAACGCTTTTGTTCATTGAATAATTTGTTCATTAATTGGGTCTACGTCCAGTCTCTTTATTTGCTTCTAACTTTGGGGTTAAAATTCCTGGAATCACATTGTAGTGAGTTTTGTATCATGCCAAAGGAAAAAAACTACACGGCAAAAGAAGTAAAGATGCCAATACAGCCAAGCCCGATGATGACGTTGCTGTCAACACTAATATTATAGAAGGAAGCTAGCAAATAGAGTTAAAAATTGAATGCAGGTGATTGCCGTGAAGATTAGTTTCTTTTCAGTTTTAAACACCACGTTTCGGTGCTTTTGGAACACTACTTTTCTTGAGTTATTCTATAATTTCATGATTAAAGATATAGTATCAATATTATAATTAAATAAAAAATTATATAAATATAAAACTGTAAAATAAAAAATAAATTTTAAAATTAGGTAAATTTTAAAAATAGATATTAAACATAAGACTTGTAAATAAAGGTAAAATGAGTAAATTAATATAAAATTAGTAAATTGATGTATTATTAGTAAATAAATCAAAAACTTGTAGGTATAACTTAAAACTAGTAAATTAGCATTAATTGTAAAATAATATATAAATTTTAAAAATGAAACAAAAGGTTTGTAAATAGAAGGTAAAAAAATAAATTACTATAAAACTAGTAAATTATGTATTATTGGTAAATAAAATAAAAATTTACAAATATAACATAAAATTAATAAATTAACATTAAGTGCAAAATAAAACATAAATTTTGGAAACAGAGTATAAGACTTATAAATGAAAGGTAAAATAAGTAAATTAATATAAAATAGCACATTAATGTATTAATGGTAAGCAAAACAAAAATTTACAAATATAGCATAAAGCTAGTCAATCAACACTAACTATAAAATCAAACATAAATTTTAAAAATAAAACTAGAGTTGTAAAAGGAAGATAAAATAAGTAAATTAATATAAAACTAGTAAATTAATGTATTATTGGTAAATAAAATGAAAACTTATATATGTCACATAAAACAAGCAAATCAACATTAGCAAAATGAAACATAAAGTTTGTAGATTATGTTTAAAACTTATGAATAAAAAGTGAAATAAATTAATTAATATAAGAGTTATTGTAAAAAAAATCGCAATTGTAAATAAAAACTCATTATAATGTTTATTACCTTATATAGTTACTGATTTTTTAATTTAAATTTAATAATGTTAGTTTTGCATTTATGTAATATATGTGATGTTTTATTAAGAATGAAATTTATGCTTAAAATCAAATTTTGAAAAAAAAATTATTTTCATATCTTTTATAGTTATTATAAAATAAGGTTATTTCGCATGTTTCTACACTTTTTCAACTACCCAAAGTAGTCTCCAAATACAAATAAAAAGCTTGAAATTATAGTAAGACTCAAAATTAGATATAATTTTATTGATATAGCATATATGTGTCTAATAATATAAGAATAATTTTTATTTTATTTTTACTTGATCCACATCAAGACAAACAATTGCTTTTAATAAATATATGTAATAAATAAATATCATTACAAAAAATTAGGAAAATAAAAGTATACAAATGTCTTAGAATAAATATAAAATTTATAATAATCAATTCAATAAAACTTATTTCAATTTTTTAGTATAATTTTTTTGCTTAATTAAATAATTTTTCTAAATTCTATAAAAAAATATTTTCACTAAAATTCTATAAAAAAATGTTAATTTTTTAAATAATTAATAATCTTGTATGAATTTACTAGTTTTTCCTTATATTTATTAGTTTCATATGTAATTTATAATATTTATATATATCATGGTATTAATGCCATAATTTTCATTATGATATTATAGAATTTGTCATTCAGGTATTTGTAATATATATACTTCAATCAATTGTCGTTTTTTTAATTACTAATTATTTTTCTATTTATCACTATTTGTTATGTATTCAACCAATCAGGATAATAAGTAGCATATGTATTAAATAGTGAATGAAAAGTGAGCAGTGCTCCTTTTTATTAGGGAAAAAGGACACTTATATCTCTAAAGTTTGGAAAAATAGTCACAAAGATCTCTAAACTTAAAAGAAAGGACACCAAACTCTTTTTTTGCCTATAATACCCTTTGACTATAGTAATTAGAAAATTGACTTTAAAAATTAATTAACACAAATTTAATTAAATAATAGAATCTATCTAGTAGATTAATAATATTAAATTATTTTTAGTATTTAAAATGTATTAAAATGTTGGGATCAATTTTTTTATATTTATAGTGTCAAATGGTATTATGGTAAAAAAAAAAAAGTCTTGGTGTCCTTTATTGAAAACTTAAGGGTCTTTATGGCTATTTTCCTAATTATTAGGGATGCAAGCGTCTTTTTTCATTTTATTTATAATAAAATATAGAGAGAGGCTATTTGAACCTATTCAAATACTCAATAAACTCAATTTCTCATGAAACCATCAACAAAATTTTGAGCTCATAATTTTTCATCAAGCACCCATCTCAATTCCTAAAATGTCCTATTCGCATCTATTTCTTCACCAATATCTGTGAACATCAAAGAATATTGTGTCTTCTCCAACCTAATTTAGATTTGTAAACTTAATGAATTCTTACAAAATTACTACTTTTAGAAATAATATAACTTTATTCATTATAAAGATTGTAATGGTGGAAGCTCCATAATTTTGATTTGGAATTAAAAGCAAAGAGAATTTTGGAGTCTGTGCACAAATGAATTTAAGATTACTCTTTGCAAAGAGTAATCAAACTGCCACTTATGTTTTGATCATAATTTGTTAATTTGGTACAATTTCTTCCTCTTTTTTTTCTCTAATCTGTTAAGGGATTTAAATTCATGAAAGTTGAAAAATAGTGTTGTTACTTGTTCAACAACAATTGAGATTTTATTTTGCATATGTTTCATTATAAGAAATGTTAAAATATCTTTTCTAAGTAATTGACAATGAAAATTGCTTTGTTTTGTCTACGTTATCTTTGAACAAGTGTAAAAATTATTTCATATGTATTTAACAGAGGAATTTATAAATTTAGATCATGAAGAAGAGACCAAGGGTTTTTAAGTAAATTTACTTAAGGGCATATTTGCAATATAAAATTTTAAAAGAAGGTGTTAAGAATATTTTATTAGGCTCAAATAGCCTCACCCTAAAGTAAATCTATTTTTTCAAAGAATGGTGATATTTCCACCCCACCAATTCTATAAATCCACCCCATTTCCAAAAATAATTAAAAAAACTCACCTTGTTTTTAAAAATTTCAAATAAAAAAGAATTCTAAAGAATCAATCAATTAAATCTATCTTAATTTTTTTTGTGATATCTTAATTTAATTTTTTTGTGACTTAGATTTTTTTATGAAGATTGGTTTAACCTAGATTTAAATTAACTATTTTAGCATTAAAAGGTGAAAATACCAAAAATTTACTTTTACTCCAAACACTCCTTTTACTTTATAAATACAAAATTTATTTTTCCTAAATGGACTATTCTACTTTATTAGTATGATTATTAACATTTAATTAAACTTAATTTATGAACATTTAGTTAAACTAAAATAATGTGTTAACGAGACAATATTCATTGTAAATTATTAGGCTTTCAAACTTATGTTATTTACATGTAAATATTGAAAATTATTTTAAGTAACAAAATTAAGTAGCTAAAGTATTAGATACAAGAATGCGTATTTCTTCGAGCAATTAGGTCATTTTATGTGATAAATAAAACAACTAAATAGAACTTATGTTAAAGCAATTTTATTATTAAAAAATTCTAGGAAAAAATATAACAATGATTGAATTGATTAATTATACAATTATTTACTGGTTGTATTTATTAGAAATAATGTGAATTTATTGCAAATAGCTTTTCAAATTGGGGTGGTTTTATATAAATAATGGGGTGGAAATATCCCCACCCTTTTCTAATTAATTCAGATAGAAAAATTAAATCAGAATTAAACATGTAAACACAAATGGAACAAGTGTTAATTAAAATAGAAAATAAAAAAAATAAAATAATAAAAATTTAAAATCTTCTGAAACCGTCAAATCGAAGGAAATTAGTATTAATTGAATCGAACGAATCTTCATCACAAGAAAGTTATGGGCCCATGATTTATCAAGCTCGTCCATAAAATTTTCCAAATTTTCAAACTAATTTAATTATTTTGACTTTATAACCCACGAATTCATAGTCAATAACAATTCATAGTGTTATTAATTTGAATTTGCCTATCTTACAACTGTGGTATGATGCTACAGTTGTTGTCAACCATTGGATGAGTCACTTTAATTATTTACTAGGTCATCCAACGATTGAAAATAATTATGGTACCATACTACAGTTGTAAGGTAGGCCTCCCCTATTAATCTCGTTGTAGACTTTTCTACCTTGTTGAAGGGCTATTCGTACTGTTAACAAGTCAGTATAATGGGAAAAGGATATTTACGTCCCCATAGTTTGCTTAAATATATGAATAAACTCTTAAAGTTTAAAAAATGGTCATAATTTTTTTTTTGGGTGTTCTAAGACAAATATAATACGTAAAATAACATACAATTACAAATACAATATTGACATAAATATATGTAATTAATGAAAGAATAGATCATCCAATTTGTCTTGATATGTTTTATTAATACTAAAAAATTTCATTGGGTATAAAATTTATAATAAAAGAATATCGATTTATTAAAATAAGTATGATAAATAAAATAGAATAGATTTTGTAAATTATTATGAATGATGAATACAATTAATTTTATAATATATGAAAGATTTTAAAATATATAAAATATATAAATTATATAAAATAATTTTATTTAAAATAAAATAATATCTTTATTATGAAAACTTAAACTTAATTTTTGTACCGTTAGAATCAAAGGATTTAATAGTAAAAAAAGAGGATATGTATGACCATTTATAAAATTAAGGAGGTCTCCATGACCATTTATGCAAATTAAGAGAGTTTGATGGTCTCAAACAAAATTATAGAATCGAGAAAATCAAATTTAATTATTAAAAATAAAATTAAAATATGTTCTATGGTTCTTTAATGAGTATTTTAACGTGGAGGTAAACTATTTGTAGGTTTTGTTGAATCCAAGTGAAATGCATACAGTACAAGAAATATTTTTTTTCATATATATCACACCAGAGACTTTTTCTACTTTAGAGGTCTTGACAAATGGAATTAAAGCTCTCATCCTGAATTACTGACTTGCTATATATCGTGGGCTTCCTATAAATTTGGCTATCTGTGTGCTTCTTAATACATCATTGTTAGCCTTCTTTTCAATACATCTTGTAATCTACAATTGATCTGCAAGAACCAATGGAACCTTCAGCCTTCAATAATAACATAGTAGTTTTTTCCCTGATCCTGTTTCTTGTTTTAGATTTTTGGCTAACAGTTTCTTGTGATTCTAAAGAAGAAGTTCATGCTCTTCTCAAATGGAAAACTAGCCTTCAAAATCAAAACGGATCTCTCCTGCCTTCATGGACTCTTTATCCTGTTAATGCCACCAAAATAAGTCCGTGTGATTGGTCAGGAATCTATTGCAACCATACCGGAACAGTCACTGGTATTAACCTGACAAGTAGAGGTCTAAACGGTACTCTTCATGAATTCTCATTCTCATCATTTGCTAATCTTTTGTTTCTTGATTTATCTAATAACAAATTCTTTGGTATTATCCCACCTCAAATCGGTAACCTCTCCAAGCTTGAGTACCTTGATTTATCAGCTAATAAGTTGCAAGGACAGCTTCCATCAGAAATAGGTAAGTTGAGTTTTCTAAATGAGCTTTCTTTGTACTCCAACTTTTTGAATGGTTCAATCCCTAATTCTGTGGGCAATTTGAGCAAATTGATTCTTTTGTATCTCCATAATAATTCATTTTCTAACTCTGTCCCACCGACAATAGGAAATTTGAAGTCTCTTTCCAATATTGACTTAAGTTCAAATCAACTCACTGGTTCAATCCCTTTTTCTTTGTGTAACCTGAGCAACTTAATTACTCTTTCTCTTTTCAATAATTCACTTTCAGGTTTTATTCCTTCTATAGGAAACATGAAGCCTCTTTCTACTTTAAATTTGAGTTTCAATCATCTTACTGGTGTGATTCCTTCTTCAATTTGTAATATGAGCAATTTAAGGCATTTATCACTTTATAGAAATCAACTTTCTGGTTCTATTCCAAAAGAAATAGGAAATTTAATGTCACTTTCTATTCTAGATTTGAGCATAAATCATCTTAGTGGTCTTATTCCTTCCTCAATTGGAAATCTTAGCAGTTTAAGTACTTTATACCTCTATAATAATCAACTTTTAGGTTCAATTCCAAAAGAAATAGGAAATTTGAAATCTTTATTTGATCTACAATTGAGTATGAACAATCTAACCAGTGTTATTCCTCCTTCAATTGGTAATTTAATTAATTTAAGATTCTTATACCTCTATCGTAACGAGCTTTCTGGTCCCATTCCTAAGGAAATAGGAAATCTTATGAATTTGGTATCATTACTTTTAGGATTTAACTATTTTCGAGGTCCAATCCCCAAAAGTTTCAGAAACCTCACAAATCTAATCAGAGTACGAATGGACCATAACTCTCTCTCAGGGAACATCTCAGAAACTTTCATTGGCACTTACACAAACCTCACATTCTTAGATCTCAGCCACAATAATTTTATTGGTCAAATCTCATCTAACTGGGGAAGGTGCCCAAAATTAGGTACCTTAGACGTTTCGGCGAATAATATTACTGGAAGCATACCTCTTGAGTTTGGAAACTTATCTCAACTACATGTTCTTGATCTTTCTTCAAATCATATTGGTGGAGATGTCCCAATGGAACTTGGAAATTTAAGTCTTCTAACCAAGCTCATTCTGAATGACAATCAACTTTCTGGTAGTCTACCTCCACAGATGGGATTACTCACCGAACTTGAAGTCCTCGATCTGTCTAAAAATAGATTGAGCAACTCCATTCCTGAAAGTCTAGGCAATTTGCTGAAAGTTCACTATTTGAACTTGAGCAACAACAAGTTCTCCAAAAAAATTCCAACCGAACTTGAGAAGCTGCAACGTGAACTTTCACTGTTAGATTTGAGCCACAACTTTCTCACAGGAGAAATACCATCTCAAATTTGCAGCATGGAAAGCTTGGTGAAGCTGAATCTCTCCCACAATCAACTCTCTGGATTGATTCCAAGTTGCTTTGAAGAGATGCACGGCTTGTCAAGCATTGACATATCCTATAATGAATTACATGGTCCAATTCCTAATAGCAAAGTATTTCGAGATGCTCCTGCAGAAGATTTACAAGGGAACAATAGATTGTGTGGTAATGCTAAAGGACTGTCAACTTGCGTAGCATTTAGATCAAGTAGACGAGCCTCAGTGAAGAACAAGATTGTTATTGTACTTTCTCTTCTAGGTGGGCTAGCTTTTTCAATTCTCTTGATTGGATTGTTCTTTACTTTTCAAAAAAGGAAATTGAGAAGGGAAAATTTTACACAGACACAACAGAGTAGCCCTATAAATATTCCAGGATCGTTTTCAGTGTTAACCTCGGGAGGGAAAAATATGTATGAAGAAATAATTAGAGTAACGAATGATTTTGATGAAGAGTATTGCATTGGGAAAGGTGCACAAGGAAGTGTGTACAAAGCTGAGCTACATTCTGGAGATATCATAGCAGTTAAGAAATTCAACTTACAGCTTCTGGGTGAGATGAGTAATCAAAAAGAATTCTTAACTGAAATTACAATGTTGACAGAGATAAGACATCGAAATATTGTGAAATTTTATGGATTCTGCTCGCATGCCCGACACTCATTTTTAGTTTATGAATATCTTGAAAGGGGTAGCTTGTCCATGATATTCAATAATGATGCAGCTGCAGAAGCGTTGGGCTGGAGTCAGAGAATGAATGTGATAAGAGGTGTAGCTCATGCCTTGTCTTACCTGCACCATGATTGCTTTCCACCAATTGTCCACCGAGATGTATCGAGCAAGAATGTGTTACTCGATATGGAATTTGAAGCTCATGTTTCAGACTTTGCAATCGCAAAGTTTCTTAACCCAGACTCGTCCAACTGGACAGAATTTGCAGGCACAATTGGATATGTTGCCCCAGGTATTTACTATTTCGACTTTTTGGCAAGTAATCACATAGAGCATTGATGCTGCTACATACATGATTGTTTATGTCTTTTATCTTGCAGAGCTTGCTTACACAATGAAGGTTACAGAAAAATGCGATGTCTATAGTTTTGGTGTGTTGGCATTGGAGGTAATTAAAGGCAAACATCCAACAGATTTTCTTTCCGGTTTTTCATCCTTATCTCCCCTTTCAAGCATGCTGCTTAATGAAATGTTGGACCCTCGCCTTCCACCTGTCTCACTCGACTTTCGAGAAAAATTGATATCAATCACGGAGGTCGCCTTCCTGTGCTTAGATGTAAATCCAGAATCTAGACCAACTATGCATACAATTTGTAAATTGTTAAATCGATACTGCAATTATTAATTTCTTTTGTGGTCGCATATAGAACATGTGGCAATGTAATAACATCGTCACATAAGCATTTGTAAATAGAGTTGACTTAAAAGAGTTTGCAAAAGTAATTATAATTAGAGTTTGCTCAAGAGTTTGTTTCATTAGTATATTACTCATTATCATGAATTTATTCTAAGGATGCAGGTGTTCTCATCCAAGCCTTGTTTGATATAATGTATTTTTTAATAAAATTTAAAAACAAATAAACTAAAGTTTCCCCACTTCCTCTGGTTTGTAGATTTTTTTTAAATTTACGTTATTAAATGAAATCAAAATTAATAGAAATGAATGGGGTGGAATGCGTACATTTTTATTAAAGATTTAAGGATATTTTAAGTACAAGAATTTAATCGTCTTTCCTTTAAACAATTGAGCACAGGCATAGCTCTGTTCTTGTAATTACCCTGCAATAACGACAGGGCTGAGGAGACAAAAAAAAAAAAAAATTGCTAAATAGCCAATAACCAAAAGAGAAAAGGCCTGATCCAATTTAATGTGAAATAGGAGATAGCCAATGACATGGACAATAGTTCGATCATGGTCTGTAAAGACCAAGTTTCTTCTCTACTAATACTATTGAGCCACCCACCAATGTCCTTGTAAAACCAAATCTGTATCTACAGCCTTTTAACCGTATAAAATCACATAAAAGTACAAATACAAAATTTAAAAAAAAAACCAATCTAAAATAATTTTGAAGTGACAAGGAGAAACATGTAGTTTGATAATCAAATCGTACAAAAAAATAATGAAAAAGATCATAAGATTTATCAAATCTATTGAATTTTCATTATCAAGTTTGTCATTATATTAAAAATATTTTAAAAATTAAGAGCAAAATAATAGAAACCCCAAGAAAGTAATTGATGGGTGTAAAGAGTGTCCACATCAGTTCTCAACTGTTTGTCTCCCTATAAAAAATTACATTATCAATTACCAAATTATAAGTTTCTTAGAATTTTTGGATGTGCATGTTGTCCACTACTCATTAAACAAGAAAATCTTGTTTCTTGGTCATCAAAGAAACAAATATTGTATTTAGAACATTTGTCGAGTCAGCATACAAAGCACTAGCCTTTGTCATTTCTGAAGTGTTATGGATTATATGTTTATTAAAGGAACTACAGGTGCAACTGATCAGGTCTCTTATTTTGCACTGTGACAACAAAAGTGTAGAGGCTTTAGCTAGCAATTGCAAGTACCATAAATGAACTAAGCATTTATTAGTATAATTATTTTCTCTTACTCCCATGAACGTAGGTATATTGTCAAACCATATAAAATTTTGTGCTCTTTATTTTTTGGTGATTATTTGGTGCTTTTAATTTCTTATTCCACACAATAAGTGGTATTAGAGCCGATAGTTTGTACTTTAGATGGTACTATTCATATAAACAATATTGTTTACATATATAGTACTATTCATATAAAATTATGAAGTGTTATGGATTACATGTTTATTAAAGGAACTACAGGTGCAACTGATCAAGTCTCTTGTTTTGCACTGTGACAACAAAAGTGTAGAGGCTTTAGCTAGCAATCGCAAGTATCATAAATGAACTAAGCATTTATTAGTATAATTATTTTCTCTTACTCCCATGAACGTAGGTATATTGCCAAACCATATAAAATTTTGTGCTCTTTATTTTTTGGTGATTATTTGGTGCTTTTAATTTCTTATTCCGCACAATAAGTGGTATTAAAGCCGATAGTTTATACTTGGGTAAATTGTACTATTCATATAAATAATATTATTTACATATACAATACTATTTATGAATACGGTAGAGTCAATAGTTCATATTTGGGAGGATCAATAGCCTGTGAAGTAGTATGGATTTGTGCATGTCTAGAAAAATTCTATCACAAAGTGATACGAGCCTAAGTGACTAGATTTTAATGGGACTAGTGTGATCTCTTCAGTCTTTTCTGGGGACTTTTTGGTGCATTTTTCTATATATAATGATCTCTAACGTAGGAATAGTTTATTGAAAAAATGATAGAAGGTGAAGCTTCCAAAAGTGAGTAGAGATCTACCTATACTATTCTAAGAGAGTTTAAGGGAGAGGTGAAACTTGTCATATTGCTATTCAGCACCTGTTATAGAAGGCCAGAAGATCAATGTTGAAACATTTAATGGGAAAATCAACTTTAGTATGTGGAGGCGCGAAGTTATGAATGCCCTTATTCAATTAATCTCCATGTAGTTCTAAAAAATAAAAGATATTTATATGATGAAAAAACTTGAGATCATATAAACGAGAAAGTCTGTGGTCAAATTAAATCTTGCTTGATTAAAGAGATAAACTATCTAGTTAAAAATAAAGAGCGTGCAATAACTTATGTTATGCATTAGAGGAAAAATACCTACTGAAAAGTCCTAAAAACTACCTCCATGTAATAAGACAGGTATATGGCTTTCAAATGAAGTTGTGGTGTTAATGCATGATTATGTCTCAATATTGGAGAAGTTACTTGTAGATCTCAAGAATCTTGATGAAGATGTTAACAATGAAGTCATGATTTCATTGCAGTTACTTTCAGAAGAATATAGCCTTTTTATGATTACTTTATTATAAATTAAAAGTATAATCATCTTCAAGGATGTTTGCATAGCATTGACTGATTTGGAAATTCTAAATAATGATAAAAATTTCGAAAGAGCATCATTTGAAACTTTGTTAGCTTGAGAAAAGATGATGAAGAAAAAGAAGAAGTGCAATGGAATGAATTCTCAATCCAAATTGAGAAATAGAAATATAGCTCAAAATTAGTATACCTTTTATCATAAAAGGGGCCATTATAAGAAAGATTGCTTAAAGGCTTAGAAAAGAGATTAGAAGAAATCAATAATAGTTAAAATGACATATAAAGATTAAGATTATGACTATTCACTAAGTATTACACCAGCAACATACGTGACTAATTCAAACAAGTAGATACTTGATGCAGAAAGAATTTGTCATTTGTGTGCCATAAGGGAATGATTTACAAATTTCTATGATCTATGTCCAGTGCAGTTGTAATAAGGAATGACCAACCTAGAGATATGAATAATTTACCTCAAAATATTCTATAAAATAGTCAAAGAACTAAAAGAAGCTAGATTTATTCCAACTTTAAAGAAAAATATAACTTTTATAGAAGTTTAAGAGGCTAAAGATTATAAAATGACCATCGAAAATGGCATAATAAAGTTTACATATAGGACTTTAATAATTCTATAAAGGATTCGATGTCATAATTTTTACTATTTAAAAAGAAGTACATCTAATAAAGCTAATGTTATGAGGCTCATAATGACATCACCAAGTTATGGCATATACGACTGGGACGTGCTGGAGAAAGGTCCCTGCAAACCTTGATAAAGTGTAAACTTTTAGAAAGTACCAACAAATGTAAAATGAAATTCTATACGCATTATATTGCAGGTAAAAAAAAAAAGGCGAGTCAAGTTTTTAACGTATATATTTTTTTCATAATGTAGATTTTGACAATAATAAACATATTTTAATTGATTTAGTTTGAAAAAGTCTTTAATCAAATCAAAATATTTGAGTCGTTTAATGATCTATGTAGAGAATAACTTTCTAGAAATAAATAGATAGTTGTTGAACAACACATCAACAATATAAAAAAATAGAAAACTAGTTTTGAATGAAAATGGTGAACTATTGATGGATAACGATAAACCAACTGCATTCCATATAGCAAACCATTTGCTAATGCAGAACTGTTTATAAATAAATAGTGAATCGATAATATTCTAGACAGTAAGTCAGTTGCTAACGGTAAACCATTTATGGTTGATGGTAAACTGATAACAATCCAGAAAACAATCATCTTGCAAATAATAAATCGTTTATATGAAATGATAACCAATAAATTTGGGCAAGATTCTAAAATAATAAAGGTGATTCAACTTCTTAAAATGGTGAAAAGCATAATGGTCACTCCTCAAGTTAAAACGATGATTCGACAGAGACTAATGGTGATCTTATTGTAAGTAGAAAGTCAATAACGATAATTTTTTAGTTTTAACTACAAAATGACTCATCTAAATTCAAATTTAAAGAGATCCAATAGTTATCATTAAGCCTACTACTAAGCATAAAATCATTATTAATCTTTAAACTTATTTTTGTTTTCATTGATATACACTTTGAGCTTGCATTTGAAACCATATACATTGTATGAGATAAATTCCTTGCAATCTTTATTTTTAAGTGGTTATAAGAGTAGGAAACAATTGGGTTAAGAGATTTGAAATAATCTCTTCTTTTAGTGATTTGTGAAGCCAATTGTAAGTGTTTTTAATACCTTGGAGACTTGATTAATTAAATCCTTAAGGCCAGCGAGCAAGTGAGATTGGCTAAACTGTATAAAAATCTTTGTTTTTAAATTTCTCTTTCTTTCTTTATAACTTTACATTTTGATTGGTTTATTATTATTGTTTTGATTTTATTTAGATTTGCATCAATTTTTATTAAAGTATTATATAATTTTTAGAAACCCTATCCACCCCCTCTTAGCTCGTATACCTAGTATATCATTTGGTATCAAAGTGATTCCATATTTAGAGAAAAACAGTCCACCACAAGGTGACCATACTTTGATAGAAATGATTACCCATATTGAAAAACTAGGAAGAAAATTTATTTGTAAGCTTTAGATTATGAAATTAAGAAAATTGTTAATGATGGTCCTTTCATGTCGACTATTAAAGATGAAGAGGATAAAGATATTCTAGAACCTTTCAGTCAATGGAGTGAGTTAGAAAAAAAATGTCTTTAAACTCTAAAGCAATGCATGCTCTATTTTGTACTTTAAATAAGAAAGAATTTTATAGAGTTTCCAATTGTAAAAATGCCTATGAAATTTTGAAAAAACTTGAAGTTATTTTTGAGGAAACAAACTAGGTAAAAAAATTTTAAGAACAATATGTACTAGACAATATGAATTCTTCCAAATGAAAAAAAATGAGAATGTTCATACATATACTAGATTTACGGATATTGTAAACATTCTAGAAGTTTTAACAAAAATCGTTGAAAATTGCGAGAAGGAAAAGAAAATCATTAGGTCTTTATTAAAAGAATGTAGACTTAAAAGAACTGTCATTAAAAAAGCTAAGGAATACATAATGATTTGATAAAAATTGGTAAAAAAATGCATGTCTTACAGAAAAACTTAGAGCTCTCAAATGAAAGTGAATCTCTTAATGCAAAGATTACATGTTTTGAATTAAAGAATAAAAAATTGGATGATGAGCTCATGCTTTCTAAAGAAAGTATTGTAGTTGAGCATAGAATTCACCTTTTAATGATTTAAAAAATGTGATATGCTTAAAAAAAAAACAATGAGCTTAATGATATTGTCTTAAAATTTGCAAAATGATAAAAGATCTTAGAAAATGTGTTTGGCTCAAAAAAATATTTTTTTGATAAATGAGGAATCGATTATAAGTTAAATTTGAAACAAAAGTATTGCAAAAATTATTTTGATAAAGCTACCTCCATTAATAATCAAGTTATACATCATTATTGCAAAAAAAAATGATCACTTGAATTGCAAATGGGTTTGGGTTAAGAGAAATGATATTATAGAGTCAAATATATTTGGATTTCAAAAAGAACTATGGCTAACATTTAAGGACCCAAAAAGTTTTTAGCACCTTAAACTTAGAAATTTCTTCTACAAGGATCAAAGAAAAAGAAAACAAATGTTATTTTGACAGTGGATACTCAAGACACATGATACAAAATTACTCTTGGTTTTTGAGTTTCACAAAGATCAAAAACAATGGAGATGTGTCATTTCGAGATAATTCAAAATGAAAAATTGTCAGTATTGGTAATATCAGTAAAGATTCTACTACCTTTATTGAAAATGTGTATTTAGATAAAAATTTAAAATATAACTTCTTTGATATTAGTTAATTATGAGATAAAGGTTATAGAATTATTTTTTATAAAATAAAATATATTATTGAGAATACATGTGATTGGAAAGTGTTGTTTGTTGCAAAAAAAGTATATTAATATTTATATCATTGATATGGATTCTGCATCTATTAATGATAAATGTTTTTTTAAATTACATGATGATAGCTTGTTATAGTATAGAAGACTAGGACATGAAAACATGGATCTAATCTCGAAGATTTCAAAAAATAATTTAGTTAATGGTCTTCCAGAAATTGGTTTTGAAAAAACTAAAATTTGTGAAACTTGTTAATTTGGAAAGCAAGTCAAAACTTTTTTCACAAACAAAATCATGTTTTCACTTCAAAACCACTTTAGCTTTTTTATTTAAATTTATTTAGACCGTCTAAATATCCTAGTTTAAGTACTAAATATTATGCATTTGTGATTGTGGGTGATTATTCTTGGTGTACATGGGTATTGCTCTTAGCAAATAAGGATGATGCCTTTGATGCACTTATAATACTTTGGAAAATGCTTCAAAATGAGAACGGTTATATAATCTCTAAAACAGAATTGATCATGGTAGAGATTTTGAAAATCATGCATTTGAAAACTTTTGCAATAATTTCGACTTAATGTATCAATTCTCTTTATCAAGAACTCCATAACAAAATGGATAGTTGAGAGACAAAATAGGTCTATCTAAGAAATGGCTAGGATCATGTTAAATGAAAATGTATTACCAAAATATTTTTAGGTCGAAGCCTTTAATACCACATGCTATGTTTTTAAATTATGTTTTGATTAGGTCTTATCTTAATATGACTCTTTATGAGCTTTAGAAAAGTAAGAAACCCCAATATTGATTATCTCAAAATTTTTAGATGCAAATGTTTTATATTGAATACAAAAGATTATCTTGATAAATTTGATCCAACATTAGATGTTGTTATCTTTTTAGTTATTTGAACACAAGCAAAGCTTGAAAAGTTATAAAAGAACGTTGCTATTGAAGTCAATGCATGTTACGTTTAATAAATCTAATCCCTCATGTATGGAAAACTTTATTGTTGATGATAATAATGATGAAGAATTACAAGAAGTGACTTCAAATATTAAACAAGATGACTTAGCATGTGAAAATCAAGTAGAGCAACAAGAAGAAAAATAAAAGAATATGAAAAAATCAAGGTACTTTATAAACAGTTCCTAAGGAATAAAAGTATGTCTATTTTTAACCCAAATAATTAATTTTATGTGATTGTCAATATGCTACATTTGTATCTTAAACAATACCAAAATCCTTTTCGGATGCTAAAACAATGAATCTTAGATTATGGTAATGTAAGATGAGTTAAATCAATTTAAGATAAATAATGTATATGAATTAGTCCTTAAACCAGAATATGAATTTGTCATAAGCACTGAATGGGTATTTAAAATAAAGTGGATAAGACTAATATAGTTGTAAAGAATAAAGTTAGATTAATGGCTTAAGGGTACAACCAATAAAAAAGTATTGATTTTATAAAACTTTTGCTCTAATAACTAGATTAGAATCCATAAAGATGCTTTTAGCATTTGCATGTTACAAAGATTTTATTTTGTATTAAATGGATACAAAATGTGCTTTTTTTAAAATGGATATATTATGGAGGAAGTTTATGTTAAACAACCTGCTAGTTTTGAAGCTATAAAATTTTTGGATTATGTTAGTAGGCTTGAGAATTTCTTGTTGGATAATAGTTTTTAATAGAAAAAATAGATACTACTTGTTTTATCAAGTGTAAGAACTAGGACATAGTTGTGGTTTAAATTTATATTGATGATATTATTTTTGGTTTAACTAATCAATCTCTGTGTAAGGAATTTTCATTTTGTATGAACAAAGAATTTAAGATGAGTATAATGGGAGAATTAAAGTATTTTCTTAGACTTTAAATAAAATAAGTTGAAAGAGGAATTTTAATCAATCAAGCCAAATATTTGAGAGATTTACTCAAAAGATTTGAACTTGAAGATAAAGATAAAAAGTAATTTAATGACCTCAACAATCAAACTTGACAAAACTTAAAAAAGTAAGAAAGTCGATGTCAAAATATATTAAGGTATAATTGGATCCTTACTTTACTTGGCTATTAATAGGTCTAATATTATGTTTAGTGTGTGTTTTTATTCAAGATTTCAATCATGTCCTAAAATGTTTCATTTGTTTATGATTAAAAGAAACCATAGATTGTGGCCTTTGGTATCCTAAAAGAACTTACTTAGATTTAACCTGTTACTCTAATGTTGATTTTGCTAGTTACAAGGTCAATAGGAAAGGTACTGATGGAACATGTCACTTCGAAGGTCATTCACTTGTCTCTTGGTTTAGTAAGAAAAAAAATTTAATTGCACTTTCAACCACCAAGGTAGAATATATTGTCGTAGGTGGTTGTTATACACAAGTTTTTTAGATGAAACAAACCCTTAGAGATGATGATATTAATCTTGATCGAATGCCTATCTTGTGCAACACTATTAGTGCCATAAACCTATAAAAAAGAATCCCATGCAACACTTCAGAACTAAACACATTAAGATAAGATATTATTTCTTGAGAAATCATGTGCAAAAAGAGGATTATATTAGACTTCGTTTCAACTGAAAAATAGCTTGTTGATATCTTTACAAAACCCCTTAGTGAAGATCAGTTTACTAAAATTAGACACAAGATTGGAATGATGAATTTTGCATAATAGTAGAACTTTATGTGGTATCAAGTCAATTTTGTTTTCCATGATGTGATTACTTATTTAAATTGATTGTTTAAATCATGTGAACTCATGAATTATGCATTAAATTGACCTTTAAGATATTTTGAATCAATGAAATTACCTTGGGATAGATTAATTGTTGGCTAAAAATTAAAATAGATGTGCAAACTCATAAGTTAAAGAAGACGGATTGTCATTTCATCAATAAACAACTAATCATTTTTTTAAAAAAAACATAAAAGATATAGTATATCAATTCACCAATAACATGACAATAGGCTACCAAAATTGTGTTGAATAGTGTCAGCTCACCAATAATTAGAAAAGCGGCTTATTGTTTTTTAGGGATAAGGGCAAAGTAAACTGTTTACTTCCATATTTTGCCTTGGTCTTGAATCGTTATCTCTCATCACTGCAATTGCAACTCTTTTTAAAATTAACCAATTATCTTGCATTCTCTTCTCAAATTAAAGCCATAGAATTGTTTTACATTAAGTTTGGAACGCTTCTACCTAATTAAATCACCAATTTAAACCAAAAATTAAAAAAATCCCAATTTTAAAAACCCTAAAGCAAATTACACCAATTTTTTCAAATTTGGCCAAAAGTTCTCTATAAATACCTTTCTCTACCCCTAAACTTTATCCTAATTATTTTTTTAACCCCAAGTTTTTACAAATCTCTCCCCATACTGATGAAGGGTCTTCAAGACCTAAAAGACAAATAAAATTGAAGGCTGGCAAGAGTCCTACTCGTTCGTCTTTAGTTCCTAACTTCGAGAGGATTCACTTTCCCTTTGTTTCTCTAGTTAGGAGATATAAGACTTATTTTATAATGAGAAAGGTAACCAATTCTTTTTATATTGATTTAAATGACTTTGAAGAATTGATTGTTTCTAGTAGTAATATTAAGGAGATGTTAGAACCATGGGAAAATGCTCTAAGTATATAGGAGAAGGTATGCACAAACTTAATTAGACTTTTTTATCTTAACATAGGGCTTTCAACTACTAGGTTGTATAGATTAGTCATTAATATTATAGAAGTACCTATTGAGTTCATTGTGGAGGATTTGAATCTTATTCTAGAGACTGAACATACAGAACTAGAGCTATATAGATCTAGGAAAAAACTTTAGTTTAACTATTTTTCTCATATGGAAGCGTTTAAGCCTATAGATTGATGTTGAGATCTTTCTGATGATGTTTGCTCACTGTCTTTTCGAGTTTAATTGTTGCCCATGTATATTAGAATTCTTTATAGCGTTCTGCAACATAATCACTCTTAAGAAATGATATAGTGATGATGTCACTCGATTAGATGTTAATTTGCTTAATTGTCTTCTTAGAATATGTCTGATTAACCATAGGCATATTATTCTTTGTCACATATTGACTACCTCTGTAGTAGATAACTGATTATTGCTGGTAGCATTATTACTAAAATCTTAAGACAATTTAGGATTCCCATTACTAAGTCAATATATAACGAGACTGAAAGTTTGGGATGAGAAATTATGCTAGGGATCAGTTTTTCAAAGATGTAATAGATAATAGGTAAAGCCCACTTCATCTAAAAATAAGGATACACTTATAGCTTCTGAGGATGATTGCATGCTTAATGATATTTATCCCACCGATTAGCTATCAGACTTTAGACTAAGAGCTAGACCTCGAGTTCTCGGTTGAGCTACTGTTAGACAGCTAAGGAGTTAAAAAAGCATAAGGAGTGTGATCTAGATACTGATATGCCTTTAGCTCCTTAGGATCCTTTAGTCTCTAAAGGCTTAATCTAGTCTTAATTCATGACATTTTAGATCCAACAACATGAGATCATAATGTTTAGCGATGCATACTTTCTGTACTTGGTCTCCCTTTATTTGATTCCTAATCTTAGATGCCTTAGTAGCTTATTGTCTTTTTATTATATATTTCACACATACATTTATGCACCCATCTTTATTTTGTAATCTATTTTCATACTTGCAAGGTTTGACATTATAAAAAAAGTAGAGAATGTTAATATATATATATATATATATTGATAATATTGATTCTAATGATAATAAACATATTTTAATTGATTTATTTTTAAAAAGTTTTTAATTAGAACAAAATATTTAAGTTGTGTAATGATCTCAACATAGAATAACTTTCTAGAAATAAATGGATAACCATTAATAACTAAATGGTACACCAACTATATAAGGATAGATGGAAAAGTGGTTCTATATGAAAATGGTGAATTGTTTATAGATAATGATAAACTGATTTTTTTCCAATGAGCAAGACATTTTCTAATGGATGGATCATGGTAAACTGAGAGCATTCCAGAAAGCAAGTCATTTGCTAATAGAGAGTTATTTATGGTTAATGGCAAACCGATATTATTCCAATGACCAAGTCAGTTGCCTACAGTGAACCGTTTATAGTTAACAGTAAACCAATAATAATCTAAAAAATAATCATCTGGTGAGCCATTTACATTAAACAGATGACTTATAAATTTGGGCAAGATTCTAAAACAATAACGGTGATCCGACTTTTTAAAATAATGATCTAAAGATTCAAAATACTATATAATTGTCACTTGCTCAAGTTAAAATGGTTATTTGACAGTGATTAATCGTGATCGCTTGTGTGCAGAAAATTAATAATAGCTAATCTTCAACTCTAACTATAAAATAGCTCAATCAAATTCAAATTTAAAGAGATTCAACAGTTATCATTGAGCTTACTACTAAGTATACAATTATTATTAAATTTCATAATTAGTTATGTTTTCACTGGTTCACATTTTGAACATGTATTTATATTTATATATATGGTGTATGGGAAATTCCCTGTAATCTTTATTTTTGAGTTGTTCTAAAAGTAGGAAATATTTGGGTTAAGAGATTTGTGATAATCTCTTATCGTGAAGGTTAATTGACACTTGTGAAGTCAATTGTAAGCATTTTTGACAACTTAGAGACTTAATTAGTCAAATCCTCAAGGCCAGTGAGCTTTAGGGCACAGACGTATGCGAGATTAGTTAAACCACATAAAAATCTTTATTTTTGAATCTCTCTCTCTTTCCTTATGTCTTTACATTTTGATTGGTTTATTTATTATCATTTAGATTTTATTTTAATTTACATCAATTATTATTAAAGTATTGTATAAGTTTTAGAAATTCAATTCACCTTTCTCTTGGGTTTAATAGCTAGTATTTCATAGGTCTGATATGGTTAATCATAATACTCGTGAGATCATTGAATATGTTGACAGCGATGTATGAGGACTAAGTATGATTGACTCAATAGGTGGAAGCCATTTATTTTGTTTAATTTATTGATAATTTCCCTAGATGTGTGTAGGTGTACACCATATAAGCAAAAGATGAAGTTCTAGAGATTTTCACAAAAGAAAAGAAATTGGTGGAGACTCAAATTGGCAGAAAAAATTAAAATATTACATTTTAATAATAAAAGTGAATATATTTTTTATTTACTCTTGTAAGTAAGCTAGAGTGAGGATATAGAAAATATTTCATAGTAAGACATACTCTGTAATAGAGCAGTGAAGCCGAGAGTAAAAATTTTACTTTACTAGTGAAAATATAATGTATGTTATCTAATGCTGGTTTTGATAAAAAGTTTAGGCTGAAGCTGTAAACTACACAAATCATTTAATAAACTAATTTCCTTCTACTGCAATTATAAGAAAAACTCTCATAGGAATATGATTTAGAAAGCATGCATAAAACTATAACTCTATTTGTATGTTTATGTGTCTAGCTTATTATCATGTAAAGAATGATAAGCTCGATCCTAAAAAAAAAAAAGCCATTTCTGTGGCATTCAAAAGGTATAGTTAAAAACTTTAAAGTTTATGTATAGCAGATACGTCACTTTTGATGAAGTTTTATATTAAAGGCTTTAAGTTCTCACCAAATAAAGAACAAAACTAATACAATATTACAACGAGTAGGTTTAATGCAATTTCATATGTACTTGTTAGTTCTATATTAGAAAAAAGTTTAACTTTAGAGAAGACTCCAAGAGTTGAAGAAGAAATGTTTTCTATTGTTGTCTCATATGAAGAAGAAACAGCTACAGATGTAGAAGATGAAAATGACATATAACAATAAAAAGACAAAAAAAAGTGATGAAGAAACTCGGATGGCTTACTAAAGATATAGTGGTAGCTTATGAACTTTCAATTATTAATGATGACATTCCTAATACTTTCAGTGAAGTAATACAAAGGGGTGAAACTAATCAATGAAAGTTAGCCATGGAAATGAAATGATGTCTCTTCATCAAAATCAAACTTTTAAACTTACAAAGTTACTAAATGGGAAAAAGACTATTGGTAATAAATAGGTCTATAACAATAAGCAAGGTCCTCCGAATCACAAAACTCTTCAATACAAGGTACGACTCATGGCAAAAGGTTATACTCGAAAAGAAGATATTGACTATAATAAAGTGTTCTCTCCAAATATAAACCATACTTTTATTTCTATCCTACTTGCCTTGGTAGCTGAATATGAGCTAGAGTTAGCTCTATTAGATGTTAAGATAGCATTCTTGCATGGGGATTTAGAGAAAGGAATCTATATAACTTAGCCTTATGGTTTTAAAGTTACTGGAAAAGAGAATCACGTGTGATGATTGATTAAATCTTTATACGAATTAAAGCAATCACTAAAGTAGTGGTACAAAGATTTGATCAATTTATACAAGGGCAGAAATTCACTAGAAGTGAACACGAGCACTATGTTTACTTTAGAAGATTATAAGATAGAGCTTTCATTTATCTATTACTTTATATCGATGATATACTTATGGCTTTAAAGAATAAAAGTATGATTAAAAGATTAATGAAGCAACTAGCTTCTGAGTTTGAAATTAAAGACTTGGGTGATGCATAAAAAATACTTAGGATAATGATTCGTAGAGACAAAAAGAATAAAAGAGTATGGTTAATTCAAAACTCTTATTTAAAGAAAGTGCTAGAAAGGTTTAGTATGGTATGACAAAACCAAACTAGTTTTTACTTTTCTAGCTCTTAATTTCAAATTAAGCTCTTATTTATGTTTTACATCTCAAGAGGAATGCGATTACATGGCTTATGTTATGTTTTGGGTAATCTTATGTTATGCTGTGCAAAAGCCTGATATATCTTAAGCTGTGAGTATAATTAATTAATATATATTATAGTCCAAGGAAAAATCATTAGCTTATAGTGAAATGGATTCTCTAATATCTATATAGGACAGTTGATGTTGAATTATTGTTCAAGAAGGATTAGTCAACAATGTATTAGGCATTGTAATTTTGATTTCACCGAATACATTCACAAGTGAAGATCAACAACGAACTGTTTATTCATATTGGGTAGAGGTTTGATTTGTTAGAGGTTGATTCTATAGTCAATAGTTGCTCTTTCTTACTTTAGAAGTAAGGTACATGGCAACAACAAAAGTTGTAAAGGAAGCTATCTAGTTGAAAGACGTGCTAGATGAATTGGGAGTAATCCAAGAGAACATTGAAGTCTTTTGTGATAACCATAGTACGATATTCCTAGAGAAGAACTAAATATATTTGCTCAAACAAAACACAAAGATGTAAAATATCATTATGTGAGGGAGATTATTGAGAGCATTGTTTTGTTATTAAAAAGGATTGATATCAAAGACAATTCGTTAGATATGTTGACATAGGTGATCTTTGGAGTTAAATTCCAACATTGCTTGAAGTTAATTCAAATCCTTTGAATGTATTCAGTTTGAAACATTTTGAATTATAGTTGCCTTAATCCCAGATTTAGGTACATAGACAGTCACAAAGATGTGGCCACTTTGGCGATGATGAATCACTGTTAGACAGCTCAAATTTTAGTAAAATTTTTGCCAAATTTGAGAATTATTGAAAAATCAAATTTAGTGATTTGTTTATTCAAATTGGTTGAGAAAATGAAAGTAAGCCACATGCTTGGTTAAATGTTGGCCAGTTTAGAGGTGAACCATATGCAACGATGCATAACAATTTTGAAAAAATAGCCAAATGTTGGCCAATTTGTTAAGTTGATAGTGATCGACACCATTAAAAAATTACTTGAGAGGCTTCTATAAATTAAAGCTACTCCAGTCATTCTAAATCATCTAAAAATTGAGAGTAATAATTCGTGAAGAATTGTTAAAAAAATGAGCAATTGAAGAGTATATATAATTGAGAGATTTTTTCTTTCAAGTCTGTGTGCAAATACTCCCTAGTATTTAGGATCTGAGAAGTGAGGTTTCTTTAATCAAATTTTATGATTTTATAATTATTAGTAATATAATTATTTTCTCTTACTCTCGTGGAAGTAGGCATATTGCCGAATAACATAAAATTTTGTACCCTTTATTTTTCTATAATTATTTAATGTGAATGATTCCGCACTTCTCACACAACATAACTACCAATACTATCCATTTTAATCCACAATGACATGGGCATCAAACACCAAAAAAGAACAATACCCATCCTTAAAATTATGGTCAATTTTATGATAATCTACACAGTCAAGGCAATAACACCAACAAAGACTCCAATGTTTTTTTTTCAATATTATGACAAAAATGTTCACAAAGCCTGTGAATATTACTTATTAAAATGAAAGCCTGGCTTACTAGTACCACTAGAGCTAATCCTACAACTACAAATGGTAGCCATGGACTTAGTTGGTTACTTGACACTGTGCTTCTCATTATGTTACCACTAATTTCAATAGCCTTTCTGTTTGAAGACCCTATGAAGGACCAGACAATATTATAATTGTTAACAATATAGGTTTGCATATAACACACACTAGGAAATCAACAATCACCTCCAATGATAATTCTTTTTCACTTTCAAATATTTTATGCGTCCTTGTAATAAAATAAAATTTAATTTCAATATCTCAATTTTGTAAAACAAATAATACCTTAATTGAATTTTATCCATCTTTTTTTTTATGTTAAAGATCCAACCATGAGGGCACCTCTTGCTTGAAAGGGGAGTAAGTATGATGTCTACGAATGGTCAAGCATAAGGGAGATCCATTAGGTGGCAAAGTGAGTGTGTTTTAGTGTCAAGACCACCTCTCATCGTTAGTGATGTGATCACCTTCATCAATGGTTGCCAAAAGTCTTAAGTCAAATTGTGTTGTCTAATAAACTTCTTATGCTATCAACTTAGAGTCTATCTACCCTCTCATTTTGTGATCCATGCTACCGCAATAAAAGTCACGAACTTTTTTTCATTGTGTCTAGTTCAAAAAGTAGATGTCCTTTAGACTTATTGTACATGGATTCTTTGCTTGGAAAATATGATCTTTAAAAATAATGTGTTTATTTTATTGTAACACACTTTTTCTTATTAATAAAATAATTAAGGTATTTTATTCAAATATCTTAGTTGCATTAATATTTTAAGTAAAGTCCATTTAATCATATTATATGTACTTATGTGATCACTATATTGATAGAAAATATAAATATAAGTTATCTTATAATTTAATAAATTAAGCTTGTAGTTGATAAATAAAGTTGGATACTTTATTTAGGTGTAGACTGTAGTAAATTCATTAAATAATTTGTTTACGACTACATTGAACAGGATCATATATGAAATTTAATTAACTTTATAATAACTGTCAGACTTATTAAATCTTATAGGCATTAATTTTTTTATAATCTTAATCTTAATTTAGTTATGATTTTATGATTGTAATTGTTATTCCATTTGAATTATGGTCACGGCATATATTTGTAGAGTCAAAATTACTCAATATCTTAGTGGGAGCAATTATACATATTGAAATTATAGGTTAACAATATAAAATTTGTACAACACATCTCTTGATGAGTTTTTGACATTTGATCATAGAATTCTCTAGGTAGATTGTTTCGACATATTTAATATGTTGAAAATGATCATTAGAGAAAACTAACAAGTATCATGGAATAAGATGTAATTAAATTAATTGGACAATTGAGATATTGATTTAATTAACGATATGATATAAAGGATTGTGTAGTAAAGAGATTAATGTGGCTTGGGAAGAATTATTATTCGAACATATAATTATAGGGGTCAGTTCCAATCTTATAGTAGAATAGAGTCGAAATTAAATGATTAGACTTATTACATGCTTAATTGTTATAGCCACTATTGTATATTCGCAAATGATCTCTGGGTTAGCTTATTTAATTGACTACTGGACTGCTAGACCTAAAAATAAGAAAACTAACATATTAGGTGATAAACTCAATTTTAATATTTGTTAAAATCCTATTTGTTGTATTCATGTGTAAATAGAATCTTGTGTTATTTTATAAGGTAGGCCCCAAAATGGTTACCATGATCTCCACTTTCACGTAAGTGGATAAATATTTAATATTTAAATTATTAAAAAAAATAATACATATCTAGGGCTTTACAGGAAATATTATATAAATATATTTTTCTTAAAAAAAAGATAAAGACGGCATTCGAGAAATACACTGCAAAAAGGAAGCCAATTGTTTTGAAAGTAGTGAAACAGATGCCCATACATTTAGTGCAAATTAATCTTAAGTCATATCCAAGAGGATCGTCTAGTGGCAGATTTGTTTTCTTTTTATAGTTCATCTTCTCAAGTTGTAAATGTATGACTTTCTAGATTATAGATTTTTTATGTATTAAATGAGATCCATCATAAAAGTTTTTATGAGAAAAATTGATTTTTCACCGACATGTTTAGTCTCCAATTCATTCAATGGATGGTTATGCTTATTATTTCACTTAATTGATCATTATGTCGAGTATTCATGGTTATTCCTGTGACACAAAAATCTGATTTTTTTTTCTTTATTTCCCAAATTTAAAGTCATGATTTAAAAATTCTTTAATATCTCTATAAACTCAATTTATTCTAATGGTGGCTAAGAATATCAAGGGCTTAAAATCAATGTTTGCAGTCTTTAGTATTCAACACCTAGTTTCTCACCCACACACCCCACAACAAATTACTTTAATACCTCTATAAACTCAATTTATTCTGATGGTGGCTAAGAATATCAAGGGCTTAAAATCAATGTTCGTAGTCTTTGGTATTCAACATCTAGTTTCTCCCCCACACACCCCTACATTCGGCGTCTCTTCCGTTTTCCCTTTAGTCCTATGCATTTAATGTTGAAGTATATCTTTCAATGGAATTTGAACATGAATACTTAATAATAAATCACCATTTGAATGTTTGCTTTATTCTCTGCCTGATTACTCCAAGTTACGAATTTTTGGGTGTCCCTCTTACCTATGGCTCCAATCTTACACTGATAATAAATTAGAATAACATTATAAACAGCTTATTTTTTTGGGATATTCCAGTACTCACAATTCTTATACTTGTTTTGAACCCATGAACCACATAATTTATTTTTCTCGCCATGTCTATTTTGTTGAATCTCATTTTTCATCTTAGCTTTCTTTACGTGAATATGACAAAATCAATATCTTTACACTTAATAAATGGGCCATGATTTCTCTTTCCCTTAAATCTCTCCATCTTGAAAATCCTTCCCTAAACAATCCATCATTTTTTAGTCACCTAGTAATTCCAATTTGGTCTTCTTACCTACTAGTTTAGCACATAACCAATCCCATACTTCAAGGAATATTTTTCCCACTTCACTTCTATCACCATGTCATCTTATTTCTTCAAATCCCCGTAATAACTACCTTCTCTCAAAATTAGGAATGTCAAAATTGCCTATAGGTTTAGAGCTCCATATGGTCCTACCTTAAATAAGGTGAATTTTGAAAAACTTTTAGAGAATGAAAAAAAAATAATACAAATTCTTAACGAGGTAATGTTTAATTTTATACTCCCCACTCTACTTCATCGTTGATTGAAGTCTGGTCACCATTGATCGGTGAGGGACAATTCAATAAATTTATAACATTTGGGTTAATTTTGTAATTTTTAAAAGTTATGGATAATTTGATAATTATGGACTAAGGCAGTTAGGTAATTTGAGATATCGAGGGTAAATCGATAATTTACATTATTAGGGGTAATTTGGTAATTTTATATTCCTGGGATAATTTCATAAATTCAGAACTCACATACTATTTTTATAATTTAAAAATGAGGATATTTCGGTAGTTTAGGATTTTGAGGATAATTTAATAAATTATGATTCTAAGGGCAATTTAGTAAATTTTGATATCATAGGCATTTTGGTAATTTTTGGACATAAAGGTATTTTGATAATCTGATAGAATCGAGAGTTGTATTACGTGAGTTTCGAGTTTTATTGAGTATAATTACTTATATTTCATGTTGCAAAAATAATTATATTATTTTTTAATTTAGGAGGAACCACGAATGAGAACTAACCTACGGATATTGACGATACCAGATCTAATCATCATCACTATGAGTGGAATACACAAAAACCTATTTTCTTTGTGAATTATTATAATTTTTAAATATGGTAAAATATGTTGTGAAATGAATTTTAAATACTCTGTTTAATGATTTTCTAAAAATGAATTTTATTGACATAATTGGTATGTATTGTTAAAGGTATTTATGATTTAATGATTTTTCTATCAATTTTGAATATATGCATAATGATGATATTTTAAAGAAAAGGAAATGGATTTAAAATTTGTTTAATGAAAAAGGAAATGAGATTTTGGATATTATCAAATGTTTACATATATGTGTATATATGGTTGTTGTCAAAATTGTTGGACAGTACCCTTCTCTATATATAGTGATACTGATGAGATGATATGAGATGATATGTGATAATATGAGATACAGGCTTTTGGGGCCTATCTAAGTACACATAAAGGCTTTGGGCTGCGTATTTGGGTGCTTTGTCTTTTGGAAATCGGTTATTCATGTATAGCTATAATAATGAGATATGATGAGTATGATGAGATGTGATGAGATGTGATGAGATGTGATGAGACATGATGAGATATGATAAGTTATGATGAGATATGATGAGATATGATGAGATATGGTGAGATGTAATGAGATATGAGATGTTATTTCCTTATCTATTCATGTAGCTCCGAGATATAATGGTTCACTAATTACCCGTCTATCGAGGTCTGAATATGATGATATATAAGATGTTACTTCCCATCTATCCGTATAGCTCCAGATTATCCGTATAGCTCCAGAGCATGATGGTTTCTTAATTACTCGTCTGTCAAAGTCTGGATATGATGAGATTATTTTCCCTGAGTACTTGTTTTATGATAGTTTTTTAGTATTTGGTATTGATATAATGTGTTGTGAATTTTCCTTAACTTTACGTAGTATTATGTGATTTTATTATATCAGTCCTTGATTTGATTTAAATATGTTTATTTAAGTTATTATATCAAATTATATATTTACGTGATGCTATAATGTGATTCTTTTTCGGTTATTTCATGTGATATTATATATGTTTTTCAAAGTTGATTTGATTCTAAATGTTAAATGATTTGTTAATATTTTTCGCATATGGTTTGATGAAATCGTGTTTAAAAATGACACAATTATTTTTAAGTAAAATTATTTTCAAAAACTACTATCTACTCACTAATTTTCACTGTGTTTTATACTCACCTTGTTTTTATTATATTTTTCCCCCTGAAATTAAAAGAAAATAAACAAAAAACAATATAAAGAACACCAGATATTACATGGTTTAGCTTTTAATTTACGTCCACGGGCGAAGACAGAAAAAAATATTTTTACTAGTGATGTAGAGTATACAAGTATTGTGGTATTTTGTTCCACTTTTCAAAATCTCAATACACCTAATTTCTCAAATCACTAATTATATAAGAGTTGACATTCTCAACTTCTTAATTTCTCTGTAATGAAGAGAAAAAAAAACTAAAGAAAATGGATGCCGAAATGAAGAGAAGCACTCTTCTATTTATAGCCAAAATTTTACTATTAAAATATTATTTTTTCTTCACTGCCATTCTTTCTTTTTCTTTTTTCTTCTTTCTTCTTTCTTCTTGCTTCAAATCTTACAGCTTTAATTTTGGTGGCTTCTAGATTTACAGCAGCCACTTTCTTTGGCAAATTCCTTCTTCTGCTTCTTTTTGCATAATCCATGCTCTAAGAAGGAAGAGATAAGAGGGCTATCCTCTTCTAGTAACTCAATTAACTATGATTGTGCTTTATATTCATAGTTCCCTGAATTTGACCAATAATCAAAATTAAAGGTTGCTGTTTATAGTAAATGAAATCTTTCATCCCATCTAGACTTTTAAAAGTTTTGAACCAGAACTAGCCAAGAACTAAAAATAATTCTCCCAAGATCCACTAAAGTCAAGTCTTTAATCAAGAAATGGCAAGAGAAAAAATAAATTAATCAAGATGATGAAAACTGGATTAACGAGAGAATTAAAAATAGAGTAAGATCACAAAGGAATTTTATAGTACTTCGGCTTTTAAAGAGCCTACATCGACTGTGAAAAGATAAATTGAGATTTTTGAGTTTACAAATTACAGAATTACAGAGAAGATATAACTAAACCCACACCACAAAATGGTCACTAATTTTTGAGTTTACAAATTACAGAATTACAGAGAAGATATAACTAAACCCACACCACAAAATGGTAGATCACAAGACTATATATACATAGAGAACAAGATTAATGAAGGCCCTCTATATGTCAGTGTTTATTCCCTGAGTTTCGTAACAAACCCAACAACTTTCTATGCCTTCAACATCTTTTTAAACAAGTTTAAGACACATGTTTAAAGCTCATTGGATACTGCTTACTAAAAAGTCAATTGTCATTTTGTTTTGGATAAGTTCTCACGTGCTTTGATCACCTACTAACACATGAAGCTGACAACACAAGGCTTGTCATATGCTCTCTATATAGCCTTCTACCAGCATGTCATCGTGTCCCTGATTCTCTAACCGACTTGTCTTACACCTTAGAGAATTTAGATTTGCAGTTTATCTTTCAATAAAAAAAAAAGTTATAAAAATTATTAAAAAAAATGTACTTTTTTCCTTTTTTAGAAATAACGAGCGTATATATATACGATAACATAAGTGACACGCATGCACTAAAATTTCCACAATCTTCTTGTTATTGCCGATGGCCAAATGCATTGAATTGTGAAACGTATGATGTCAAATAATCAAATTGTGAATTAACGGGAACTGCTCACTTGGAGAACAATTTCTCAGCAAATACTCAGTTTTTTATTAATTTTTTTCCATTTCATATGATTCACATGCAAATGATTCTGTTATGATCAAATGTGGGTGGACTCTAAAAATTTTGGATTATCATAATTTCTTTTTTCTTTTCCTTCTTACTTTCCCTTACCTTCATAATTTAGTGAAAAAAGTTGGTTTGATTATAAATAAAGTGAAAATATAAATACAAGACTCAATCTTAGCCCCTTATTAAACAAAATCATAGAAGCAGGGGGAAAGAAAAAAGACAAGAATATGATCCTTATCCCAAAATCTTATCCTAAATTATATTTTAAATAGTTGGTGTTTGATACGTTATTCATTTAAGTTATTGATAATTTTTTATAATTTTTAAGTAAAGTAATTATATTAATCAACTATCTAATTAATGAATGCCATACTTTGAGATAAAATATTAGAATATGTAATAAAGAAACTAAATTTTATGTAAACTATGATTGCCTTTTCTGTGCATTATGCATATGTAATTTTGAATACAAAAGAATAAAGTTTGTGGTCTTGTGCTATAATAGAGCCGATGGTCTCCAACAAGCCCAACGGACATTCCCACGCAGGCCCGTACAATATTCTTAGGTTGATTATTTAATTTTCACAATTTCAAGCAACAATTTAGCGTAACTAAACCAGAGGTTGATCCATTAGCATTCCCGCATGATGCGTCGGCTGGTTGATTCTTGTAAATGAGCTTCACATCCTCCAAGCTAATTCCAACTGAAATCGAACTTCACAACTTCTGTTGCAGATGCTCCAGGAATATCTTGATGTGTCACATCCCTGATTTTAACCCCTGAAGCCGGTTAACATGAAAAGTATTCATTAATTAAATTGGCTTTTATTCACAACCTTTACACATTTTCATGTAGAAATTTTTTTATAAATGGGGACTTTCGTAAACATAGTAGCTATCCAGGGCAATTTTTTTTTTTTTTTTTGTGCGCAGGGCAGTAATTTTAATCAATTACGATGGTATTATCGACGTTGTTCATAAGGGCACGTTGAAAAAGAATTTTCCTAGCAAATCCAGTGCTGGGCCTCCCCTAGGACTTAATCCTCACACTTTGCATTTTCTCCCTCGTGTATCTCTTTGCCTAAACTACCAATGCGGCAACAGAATCACAATCGTCCATTTTAATTAGCTCTAAATCTTCATATCAGCAAAAATGTGAAGATGAACAAATATCATGTTCTTTTTTTTTTTTTTTTTCCGTGGCTAAGGCCGCAAGGAACATTTTCAATCCATAAATTGGTGGTGCCAGGGCCAGCTGATGCACAATCATCACCAGTCCCCATTCTACAACATTGTGTAGGAAGTACCTCCCCGATGTCACGTTGGTTGATGCCGCGGTGGAGCCACAGGCTTTAGCCATGCAGTTAGCTCCCAAGCTGATCACATAGTAAGTGAGCACTGGAGTTGCTAAAAACGAACTAAAGAAGAGAAGCAAGATTATTAGTAGAGTATGCAAAGACGTTGGTGATTGACAATGTGTGTGTACTTGCATAACTTAGGAAAACTCTTAACACTTTTTACTTTGAATTTCAATCATACATAAACTTGGAGTAATTCATTAAAATAGCCAAAAATAAAGGAAGTGATGAGTAGTCTCAGTGTCCAAAATTCAATGTGGTGTGGGCTTAGTTTAAATAGTAATATAATTTTAAAAAAGTCCAATAAAAAATAAGTAATAAATTTTAAATTCATTAAAATATTTCATTTAATACATTTACTATTGTCCTCAATGTGTTTTCATATATTAAAAATATTTAAGGATAATGTCATTATCAACAATATAACATGAGAATCAAAATTTTCTTAGAGGATAACCTTAATTCTTTCATCTTAAAAAAAAATCCCCAAAACATTTAAATAAGTAATAATGGATCAGGAGATTTTTTTTTTTTTAAACGAACTTCTTAGTGAGGAGATTTTATTGAAAATGGAAAACAAATTAAAACTAGTCAAAGGGGGATATAGTAAGTCTTGTTCATCAAAATAACTAGAAAAGTATCATCATAAAAGAAAAGCTGAAATATAAATTGCAAAATAAAAAATTTAGAAAGAACAAATTTAAGAAAATAAGTAATTAGGGAATCCATTATGAGAAACCCTACAAAAAAAAAAACATAGAAATCTCTTGTGGTGGATCATCCCAACAAGAAGCAGAGCGCTGTAAATCTGAGGTTGCCAAAAGATCGCCAACACAATTAATTTCATGGCAAGAGCAGCTAATTCTAAAGTCTATCTAACTGAGGAGATAACAACAATTCAACCCAAGATTTTGTAAGATTTAAGGAAGGTGAAGAGACGTTTTAACATTAAAAAGGTGCAAAACCAACATAGTAGAATCACATTCTAGCCATAAAGTTCTTTGACCCTAACGCAAGCAAGCTCAATGGCCAGATAGCTGTAAAAATCTCCGTTTAATAAGCTGTATGAACTCCAAGTTGAATGCAGTAACCATCTAGAAAGGTTCCAGAAGAACCCTGAGGAATCCCATCCGCTGTAGCATTACCTGAGTTTCTTTTGGATAAACTATTGGAATTAGTTTTTACATAACCCAAATCAGGAGGTTTCCAGTTAAGGATAAGGATTTTCGAAGCACGACCAATAAAGTAAGGTAAACAAAAAGAGGTCATCATATCTCTATCTCGACCACAAAAAACATAGCCAAGACTAAGCTTCGCAAAATGAACAAGATTAGAACTACAATTAGCTTGGGCTTGACAAAGAGGAGGGGCTATATTGTTAAACCAGACCTTATTACTAGACTTCCTAATTAGATAAAAGATGTAATAGCAACAAAGAATCCAAATATGCAATAACTGAGGACTAAAATTCACGTTGATCATAAAGAGCCACAAGTCGACAACCATAGCAAAAACTGAATGAAACTTATCAAACAGCCTCTGGCAAAGAGTAGAAGCAAACTTATAATGAACAAAAACACGATCCAACCATTTGCAACAGCTTAGAGAATCACAAAGAAGGCATGTGGAGACAACACATATCCCATAACCCCGGAGAATCTCACCAGTGGGCAATCTATTTTGGAGCATGTGCCACACAAGCATAGAGAATTTAGGTGGTATAAAACCTTTCTAAACCTAGTTGCACCAAGTCTTTAAAGGATGATGAGCTCGAAGAAAGTCATAACTCGCTTTTAAAGACAAATAACCATCTCGAGAATTAACCCAAATAAGCTTATCAAAATAGCTAACTTCTAGAAAGTTAAAATAAATGTGTTTGAGGTTACTGCAGAATTGTTTGATAATATGCCTCGATGAAGGCTTTGGCGGGAACTCACTGAAAGAATTTATAATTATGTATTTGGTAGGTGACAAAGTTAACAAGAAAATAAGATAAACTTATGAGAAGAGAGAGAATAAGAGAATCTGGAACTCGTACATATTTTCATATCTATTCTTTTATAGCTATCATACACAAGCTTCAGTTCGTTAACTTCTTTGCTGAGCTGGATAACAACTTGCTCCACGAAAGCCTAAGGAATAACAACACTTATCAGATGCCTTCACCTACACCATATTATCATACTCTGTAACATCCCCCCTTAAGTTAAACTATCCTGAATGGACATTCAGCTTGCTACGAAGACAATACAATTGATTAAAGGTTAATGGCTTAGTAAGAACATCAGTTGTTTGGTCTTCATTAGGATTGAATTGAACAGTAGGTTGCTTACCTGACACTTTCTCCCTCATAAAGTGAATATCGAGCTCAACATGCTTGGTTTTAGCATGATAAACTAGATTCTAGGCCAATGCTATAGCCCTTTGATTGTCACACCACATTATAGGAGCTGTTACTAGATTCACATGTAATTCATTGAGCAGAGATTGAATCCAAGTAATTTCAGCAGTAACTTGAGCCAAAGCTCTGTATTGAGCTTCAGTGTTGGACTGAGAGACAACTGATTGTTTCTTTGAAGACTAGGAAACTAGATTTGAACCAAGATAGATAGCATAATCAGCCACTGATTTGCGATTATCCTTGTCACAAGCCCAGTCTGAATCACTAAAATAATTCATTTGCAATGTACCACAATGGTAAAAGTGTAAGTAAAAATGAATAGTTCCTTTCAAGTATCGAAAAAGCCGCTTGAAAGCCTCCTAATGTTCTATTGATAAAAATGATAGAAATTGACTAAGCTTGTTAACTAAAAAAGCTATCTTTGGTCTAGTTAAAGTCATATATTGTAATGCTCCAATTGCACTTCTGTACTGAGATATATTTGCAGTAACTGGTCATGATCCTTTTATAAGATGATGACCAATTGTCATTGGTGTTGGAACTAGACTGCAATCAGTCATATCATGTCTTGCTAGAAGATCAGCTAACTATTTTGCCTGAGAAAAATAGAGTCCAGAATCTATTTTAGTGACTTCTATCCTCAGAAAATAATTTAATTCCCCCAAGTCCTTTAAAGCAAATGTAGTGTGCATATTAGTAACTACTTATTACACCAAAACAAGAGCTTGAACCTTTATGATGATATCATCAACATAAACCAATACAAGTAAAACATGTCGATCTATCCATTTAAAGAATAGAGACTGATCTGACTTGGAATTGACAAAACCCTATTACCTAACCATAATAGTTCTAAGCCTCTCAAACCATGCCCTGAGATCCTGTTTAAGACCATAAATGGCCTTTTTCAATTTATAGGCATGGTGAGTCTTTGACAGATCAGTAACGCACTCTAATTGAGTCATGTAAGCATCTTCAACTAAGATACCATTTAGAAAGGCATTGTTCACATCTATCTACCTAAGCTCCCATCTATTCATAATTGTCAAGCTTAAAATAACCCTGATTGTTGAGGCTTTTATCACTGGACTAAATGTTTTTCTATAGTCAATTCCTTGTGTTTAAAGAAAAACCTTAGCTGCTAACCTAGCTTTGTATCTAAAAATAGTTCCATCAGCATTATACTTAACTTTGAATATCTATTTTTTTTCAACTACCCTTACTGGTTCTGTTGGCAGCACTAGATCCCAAGTATGATTATTTTGAAGAGCTTGATATTCCTCTTTCATTGCTTTGAATCGCTTTAGATCAGATAATGCTTTGGAAACAAAAGTGGGTTCTGAAGGGGTGGCTAAAAGTGCAGAGAGATAGGATTTTAGCTTAAAAATACTAGTCTTTGATCTAGTTATCATAGGATGAACTATTGAAAAAGCAGTTAGTAAAACATGTAGTGGATGTAAATGCAAAATTGAGGGAGAGAAAGGAGAGGAATTTGAGTGAGAAAGAAATACCTTTTGAGTGTCTGCAGGAAGGTGATAATTTATTGGAAGGACTTGCAAAGGGGATTGTAGCATTGGAAACTGAAAAATCCTTGAATTTGATGTAGTGTCTGATGTACTGCAAGATTGAGATATAGAAGAGAAATCTAAACCAGACACATATGGAAAAGACTGTTCATTAAATATCACATGATATGAGACATATACATGACTAGAGGAGTGGAGACATTGATATCGTTTATGAAAATAACTATACCCAATAAAAACATGCCTAGCTTATCTAAATTCCAATTTGTCACTGTCATATGGTTTAAGATAGGGATAGCAGACACAACCAACCTCTAAGAAAGTCATAATTTGTTGATTACCAAAAAAGTTTTTGATAAGGTGAAAGGTTATTTAAAGTTGGTGTAGGTAATCTACTGATGAGAAAAACTACAGTATGAAAGGTATTCCACCAAAATTTAAGTGGCATGTTAGCTTGAGCTAATAAAGTAAGGCCAATTTCAACAATGTGTTTTATGTATGTGGACAAGGATGCCTAAACTAAATTCCATACTAAGCAAGATAGGATGAAAAGGTTCTAAACTCCCCCCCTCCCAGTCTGTTTGAACTGTTTTTATACTATTTTGTAAGTGTTTCTCAATAAAAATTTTAAGCTCTGTGAATACTCGAAATGCATTAAACTTTGCAGTTAAGGGAAATATCCAAGTAAACTTGCTAAAATCATCTAAAATGGACAAGTAATATATATATCCCTGAGTAGAAGTGATATAAGTTAGTCCTTAGAGGTTTGCATATACAAGTTGTAAAGGTTTTGTTGTTTTTGTTGGCACTGAACCAAAATGTAACAAAGGGCTTTTACCATGTTGACAACCATTGTAAAAGTTTGGAATTTTATTGAAAACAACAATATCTTTATATGTTTTCAATACATATTTAAGAGTAAGTGAAGCAAGATGTCTTAGCTTTTTATGAAGAAGATTGACATCAACTGAATTTGTTTTAGTATTCAAAACTGACTTACATAACAAATGACTTGGAGAAGAACTTTTATTCAGTGTAGAAGAAACATTACAAGACAAAAGAGAGTAATACGCAAACAAAGACTGAGGTTTATTAAAAGAAAGTTTTACATGACAAAGTTGAGTTAATTTCAAAGAGGTAATCTATAGATTGGACTTGATATAATCCCCCTGCTACAATTCCTTTAAGCAAAATAATCCCCGATTTATTGACCTTGACAAAACAGATATTTTTCAAAAATTCAAAGGTTACATTATTGTCTGTTAAGAGTTTTGATACACTAAGTAAATTCTTTTTAATATCAGGAACATGCAGAACATGATTTAGAACTAAGGGTTGATGTATGATAGTGGTAGGCAATACTGACCCAATGTGTTTAATGTGCAATGCAGAGCTATTGTCAACTAGTAACTTTTTAATTCCAGCAAAAGGCTCAAGATCTAGAAGTTTACTTGGATCATTTGTAATGCGATTGGTTGCACCATTATCCATGTACGAGATAGGATCCTTAACCATTTCAAGAGCGATGATGGAACTGGAGGAGTTAAAGATGAAACGCTAGTGTAGTTTTCATTAAAACCATAGGCATGTGCAGGAAAATATGTACTAGTAGAATCATTTGAATGATAGACATTGAATGTAGTTGGATCTAAATACATCACACGACTCTAATAACCAAGAGCTCTTAGAAGTTACTAAATTAATGATTGCCAAAACCAGTACTAGGCTGAGTGTTAAAACCTCTGCCAACGTTCCTATAAAAAGGTTTATTGCCACTACGACTTCTATTTCCAAAACCTCTACCAAATTATCTCTGTCCAGGCCTGAAATTTCCATTATAGCCACCTTTTCCTAGATTTCTTGAAGGTATAAATGCTAAATTATACCTATTTTTGCATTTATGTGTACCATGACCAGGGATAAAATAGATTTGACATACAATTTACAGAGAATTACCATCACCAGATGTAAAACCTCTACCAGAGTTATAAAGTCCTCTATAATATCCAGTGTTACCATTATAAATTCCTCTATAAGATCCAGTGTTAAACTTTTGATTACCACTAGTATTTTTACCAAAGTTGAACTCCTTTCTGAGCGTCATTGGCTAACAGATTATGAGTAACATCACTAGCTATTTTTCCTCTCTTCTATTCTACTCGATTTTCATGACTCAGTAACAAGGCATAAAACTCATCAAGATTAATTGTATCTCCTCTAGCTAACACAATAGTGACTTATGCTTCATACTATGTTGAGTCCAATCTAATTAAAATGTATTAAATAAAGTCATTCACTTCAATAGGTTTTCTAGCCAACGTTAAACTATCAAATATTCTTTTCATCTTTACAAAGTAATCAATCATGGACATTAAGCCTTTTTCAAGAGTTTGGATCTGTATTTTTAAAGGCATTATTCTGGCTCGAGACTGAGAGATAAACATACTTGTAAGAGTATCTAAAAGTTCCTTTGCAATTGAGCAACGAATCACTGTGGTAAATAGAGTTGGCTGAATAGATGAGATCGTCCAGCTCAAAATCAATTGCTCCATCTTCATCCATACTGTAAATACTAGATGAATCTCTTGATCCTCAGTTGATAGACCAGTTTCTAAGTTAATTGAGGTGATAAATGTTTCTAGACAAGGATGATCTCTATCGATGAATTCTTCCAGACTATTTCTTTTTATCAAAGTTAAGATTTGAGTTCGCCAAACAATGAAACTATTTTGATCTAATTTCAGTGGAGTAACAAAACTATAAAATCCAAAAACTTGATTAGAATTTGCCATTATTGGCTTTGATACCATGAAAGAATTTATAATTGTGTGTTTGGTAGGTGAGAAAGTTAACAACAAAATGAAAGAAACTTATGAGAAAAGAGAGAATAGAAGAATCTGAAACTTGTACATATTTTTCATATTTATTCTTGTAATGATTATAACCTGAATATTGTATATAGAGAGAAAGGAATCTTGTAGCTAATTAGTTTGTTATAGCTATCGTAGGTTGCTTACAACTTCGCCATTGGCCACCATTATTGCTTTACTTAATTAACTGGTTTTACTTTGTTTTTTCTTTCTGTTGCTTAATGATTTTGATTTTGAGTTTGTTATGGCTTGAGTTGGTCTTTATAATTTCATAGTTGTTCTATTTTATATTTCATTTCATTTTCTTATTATTATTTTTTTTTGTTCATACTTCAAGGTGTAGTATTGTTTTACTTGTGTTTGATAACTGCTTGCCACCAAATCATGATAAAGCATGAACGGATTATTCTACAATTACAAAACAAGGATTAAATCCTCTTTTAATGATTACTATCTCAGATTTTGAAGATATATTGATAAAAAAACACCGAAGTAGTCTTCCTTCATGAGAGCTCTCTTTGTAGAGGGTTTTAAATGGAAGTTTATTAACGGTTCCCAATGACCTAAGTGGTCACTCCATTATTTAAGTGGGTTTAGGTTTGTATTAGTAGTATTGGAAGGAATAGTTAACTTTCATTTAAGTTAAATAAGGCAAGAGTAGAATTGGTGAGGGGTCTTTAAAGCTACAAGATTTGCTTATCCAAGTGATTGAGGTGTTGCTGTTTTTACCATTAATTCCATGGATACAAAGGAGTTAATTCGAAAGTGTAAAGCGATAAATATAAGAGAGAAAGATAAAACTCAAATGACATTAGAAGTGAACTTAAAAGCAAAAAGAGAAAAAACTATGGTAGGATGTCTGATGGGTAAAGTTCTCCGTACAAGAGCTGTTAACAAAAAAGGACTCAAATATGTATTACTTAAAGTTTGGCAAACCTTTAAAGAGGTGAAGATTGAGAGCTTGGGTAACAATATATTCATGTTCAAGTTTGCAGAAAAGGCTAATAATAAAAAAGTGCTATCAGAGGGCCCATGGCACTTTAATAGAGCTTTGATTATGCTTACAGAGTTGAAAGGAATAAGAGAGGTCATAAAACAATCCTTTACTCATACATCCTTCATGGTACAGATCTGTAATATCCCAATTGCACTTACAGAGAGAGATTTTCTTCAAAGTTAGCAGGAAAAATTAAGAGAGTTAAGAACAAGGATCTCCATCAACATAACACAACCATTAAAGAAAAATTTAATTTTTGAAGTAAGAAAATGAATCAGATATTCTAATACCAGTTGTGTAAAAACGTTTGCCCAATCGATATATAGATTGACAAGCTCAAAACACAATGGTTATTCACAACAATAGCAATATAGGTAAGAAAACCTGAGTGCAGCATAAAAGTTAAGACATACTAAGGAAGAAACAGGTCAAACTAAAGAGATTGACAAGGTTGATGAAATAGAAGGGGTAGTTGAGTAGCATTTAATGAAAAGGATTATAAAATTGATGTCAAAAGAGCAAATAGGCAGTAGTAGATTAGAGGAGACTCCTGGCAATGTAACAGTTCTTAGAGATTTAGAAACATAAGTGGGAAACAAAAATGCAAAAGAGGGGGAAAGCATGAAGGCAATAATGATGGAGGTAAGAAAGGGAATAGTGGGATAAGAAAATAATATAATCAACCTCACAAATTTAGCCAAGGATGAATCAGAAGAAGTTGAGATAGATGATGGGCTAGGAATTTCACAAACTAGGCCCAACAAGAGGAAATAGAAGAGACAAGCTCGTGTGTTACACAATAGTGAATGAATCAAAATAGGGCTAGAGGCTCAGAAAAGGCTCGAATATGAAGATATCAAGCTTAGTCCAAAGCATAAGAAAACCAAAATTGCTAGCCTAATCAGTGTAGAAAAAAATCCACATTTTTTACCAATAGTAAAAACTATATTGCATTGGGAGCATTTGGCCAAAAAAGAAATGGAGGATACGAATTCAAACATAGTAGAGATATCAGTAGAGGCTGGACACCAGCCCTGTCAGAGGTCGGATACCAGCCTTGTCAGAAGCCATGAAGATCCTCAGTTTGAATATTCAGGGTTTGGGGAATCCTCGAATGTATTTAGCTCTCAAAAAATTCTCCAAATGTATTATCCTCAACTTGTGTTCTTGAGCGAGACAAAGCTACTGACTATGCGAATGTAAGTGATTGGTAATAAGTTAAATTATGAAATCTGTTTGTTTATAGATAGTAATGGAAAGGAAGGTAAGTTAGCAATGCTCTGGAAGTCTAAAACTTGTGTTTAAAATAAAATCCAAAGAATGAATTTTTCTTTAGTGATATAAAATATCAATGTAGAAAGAATTGTGATGTACTAGGGTAAATGGTCATTTAGAAGTAGGGCAAAAAAAGCACAAGTGGACATTAGTAGATTTATCTTCTAGTTTATGGTTTTGTTTCGGTGACTTTAATAAAATCCTTTATCATTGGGAAAAGGGTAATGGCAATAGTAGACAACTAAGCTTAATCAGTGATTTTAAAGATGCCTTGAGGGATAGTGATTTATTGAATGTAGAACACAAATGATGCCCATTCACTTAAAGTAATAGGAGGTTTGGTCCTAATTTTATAAAAGAGAGGCTGGATAGGTTTATCTGCAACAGTGCTTGGAGGGATATGTTTGTTGATTGTGCAGCTACTAATCTTGACACATGGACCTCTGATCACTGTCCTATGCTAATGGAAATTCTTGAGCGAGGTAATGGTTTGTACTATAAAAAAGGAAAAGCTCTTGAATCCATTATAAAGACATGTAGAGCCCTATAATACTTGTAAGCATATTATAAAAAGAGAGTGGGGTAGTTTGGAAGTTGGAACTCTTGTAATCCAGTTCGCTTGTTTCAGAAAGTGTTAAAAGAGTTGGCTAGACTGCTTACTTGAAGAAAGATGAGTTTCCAGGAAGAGAAAAAAAGTTGGAAAAGCTAATGAATCAAATGCAAAGTTAAAACAAAAAAGGGTACAATATGTAGATAGGGATAAAATTAAAAGTTAGAAAGATAAATCCAAAATATGCTAGCTGATGACGTTTATACTGGAAACAACACTCAAGGGTAGATTAGCTCAGGGAAGAAGACAAAAACACAAAGTTCTTTCATCATAGAGCATCATCTAAAAAGAAAAAGAATAAAATGTGGGGGATTAAAAATGAAACGGGAAGCTGGAATAATAGTGCAGAGGAAGTGGATCATGAATTCTATAAGTATTTTACAAATCTGTTCACCACCTCCAATCCAAGGTAAGACAAAATAAAAGCCGCGCGATCAGGGATATCTCTAAGAGTTTATGAGGAAATAAATAATTATCTAGAAAAGCCATTATAGGAGACAAAGTAGCTGAAGCTTTGTCTCAAATGTGTCCAACAAAGGCTCTAGGCCCGATAAATTGCCTGCAGTGTTCGATTAAAAGCATTGGCACATGGTTAAGCATGGTGGTCTCCCCACCTGCCTCAATATCCTTAACAGCCAAGATAATATAGCCCTTCTCAGTCATATATATATTACTCTGATTCCAAAGACCTAGAATCCTAGGAAAGTCACTGATTTTAGGCTTATCAGTCTTGTAATGTTAGTTACTAGATTATTGTTAAAGTAACAAGAAATTGGCTTAAACATGTCCTTCATCATATTATCTCCCCGACATAAAGTGCCTTCATTCCTAATAGACTGATCATAGACAACATCATCATAGGATATGAGTATCTCCATAAGATTAGGCATTGTAAAGGTAGAAAAAATAGGTTAGTGGGCTTAACGCTTGATGTTAGCAAAGCTTATGATAGGCTAGAATAGAATTTTCTTGAGCAAACTATAAAGGGATTAGGCTTCTCTGAAAAATGGATCAGTTTAATCATGAGTTGTATAAGTATTGTTTCCTTTTCGGTTATCATCAATGGGATAGTAAATAGGGAAATCAAACCACAGAAAGGATTAAGACAATGCTGTCCCTTATCTCTATATTTATTTATTATTTATGCTGAGGCTTTTTCTTCCCTCTTGCTCTAAGTAGAGCATTAAGAACTTATCCATTGGCTATCTTTTGGAAAGGATTTAAAGATTTCTCATTTGTTATTTTGCTGATAAAAACTTAAATCTTTACTATAGCTTTAATTAATAATTACCAAAATCTGAAAAAGATTTTTAATTGTTACTCTAGAACCTTCGGGCAAATGTTTAATTTTGAAAAGTCCTCGATGTTTCTAAGTGGCAACATTTAAGACAAGTAAGCTTCTACAATTAAAAACATTTTTCAGCTTAATATTATCCTAAGGCATGAAAAATATCTAGGCCTTCCATCCATGATTGGGAGAAAAAGAAGCAGTTTTTTTAGTGACATTAAGCTAAAGGTTTACAATAAAGTCTTAAGCTAGCAGCATAAATATTTTTCATGTAGAGACAAAGAAGTTTTGATCAATACAACAGCTCAAGCTAAAATACTAGTTATGCAATCCAAGAGGGAGTAAATTAGGTTTTTAAAATTTAATTTAAGCAAACCACACATCAATCAAAACTAATGCCTTACTGAAATCAAAAATAATAAATTTAACAATGTTTAAAGATAAAAGATAGGGAAAGAGAGATCAAACACAGGTATTTTTACGTGGTTCGGCAAACCCCGCCTATGTCCAAACCTCCAAGCTATCCAAGTTCGAGTATTTCATTATCCAAGCCTCCTAAGGCTTCAAGTTCATTACAATTGACTTTAAAGTGTTAATAAATCTTTACACTCATGAGATTATACCCTAATATCTTCACTCAAGTGTTCTAACACTTATACTATTACAAATTTTATAATAAAATTGAAGATTACAACAAAAAAACTCTCTTTTAGAGTGGGTGAATAAATTATAGCACAATAATTATTTAATCTAAGATGATTTGCAAATTAGATGCTCAATCTATGATGTATAAACTTATTTTGACTTATTAGAGAGACTGAAAATGAGTTTGATTTGGTTTTATATAGTTTTGACTCAAAAAATACTCATTATAGGCAAATTCCAGTGTTCAAGTGACTAGCCTTTACATTCTAGCGATAACTGCTTACTACAGTGAAATTATTGTTAAATTTGAATTTTACTACAGTAATACTGTTCAAAAATTTTTAATTTTACCTATAACTTTTTATAATTATACTATGATCTAAAACCTCATAAAATATTACAAATAGATCTATTTTTAGAATAGTTTGAAATTACTATAATATCACTATTTATAAAATTATAATTTTTCTCCAAATATTTTATAATTATATTATAGCTCAAAATGTCAAAAATCTTTATAAATAAATCTAATTTTAGAATTGTAAAATAATACTTCTCATTCCCACAACTTTTTAAAATTATGATAAGGCCAAAAATATTTCTGACTTTGTAAATAAACCTAAATTCATATTTAAAACAATACTTATTAAAATCAAAGATTGTATAACATTTTCATTTTGGTTCACATTTTGAAAATCAATTAGTTCGTATGAAATACTTGATTTATAATTGTAAAAATTTAGATTAATGAAAAATAATAATCAATTAATTAGAAATTTGAGCTTCACAAATACTAAATTATGCATAAATTAAATCATACGAATTTATAAAATTATTTGTAATAATGAGTCTGTTGAGTTCTAAATTTTATTCTTAATAGAGTCATTGTCCGTTGAGTGTCTTAAACTTGATTTCACTTATATAAATCTTATTCTTCTAAGAACTAGTGAGCATGTGAAATATAGTAATTATAAAATCAACTAAGACACATTTCTTCTAAGAACTAGTGAGCATATGAAATACAATAATTATAAAATTAACTAAGACACATATTTGTTATCATCAAAATTACATAATGTATAGTCCTTTAAGCTAACAATCTCTTCTTTTTTTATCATAATAAATATTTTATGTATTTTAAAATTTATACTCTCTCTTGATACATGGCATATATGAATCAATATGTTAAAACAAATTTAAAAACAAACACCTCTTAAAATTATGAGTTATATGCTCCCCTTTAATATTTCAAAACTATGTATATATACTTCAAGATTAAAAATACGTATTGCTTGTCTCTGAGAATTCAAAATACATGATTTATCCCCTTTCATCATCAAAATTACCAATAACTTATATAAAGACCAATAACCATAAATAGTTAATCAATAAACATATAAAACTCAAGCATACAATTAACTATAGAGTTATAAAATCCATATTATCGAGTAAACATCAACCAAATATCAAATAACAAACATCTACAATTAGCCAAATACCAAATAATAAGTATCCATAATCAAGATAACAATGCATATAAAGGTGTAGTGTAGAGTGACAGATGATTAAAATATAACATTATGGAGCTAGACGATGTGAGGAAGAGGATGGTGTTGGAAGCCTAAGAGCAACGAAAAATTACTGTTGTCCATCAAGAATCTACTGTTGTTAGGCAAAAAGGTTTTGTTGTTAATTAAATAATTGTTGCTGCTGCTCAAAAAGGCATTGATGTTTTAAAATGGACTTAATTTGAAAGGCCTCAAATTATAACTGAAGTTGGTTGTGCTACTCAAAAAGGGAATGCACATCAGTCAACAACTGCTGCATTGGATCCTTATCATCAACTAAAGTAAAATATGAAGGACCCTCAGATGATAGAGAATGTGAGCATTGTGGAGCACTAAGATCAGGGAGCTTATCTGGGTCAAGAACATTGTTAAAGAACCGATGATCCGGAGGGGCAAGTTAAGAAACTTTCTTCTTAAGACTCTCATCTTTATATCACTAACCATTGTCATATACAAATCCCAAATTTGTTATAGCATCATCACCTACTTCCTTAGAACTCATAAAGGTTAGTTCGGTTAAAGAAATATGAAAGTGTTTTAAAATATGGGTGATAATACTACCATAAGGAAGTTTCGTGTTTTAAAATATGGGTAATAATAAACTATAAGGAAGTTTCTGATTTGAAAAATTTAGAACACTTAACATGTGTTAAACGATGATGCATCCAACATTTAATACCCTACCTTCAAAAATATAATCCAACAGAGCAACATGTAAACGAGTAACTTCATCACCATGAAATATTCTCATTTAAAACGGTAAGGCTTGAAACTCTTAAGGTGGATTTGTAAAAATTAGTGGACAAATCAAAACGTCTACAAATCTTTCTAACGAAAACCTCAATGGAATACCAAGAATAATGAAGTTGACTCCTATTAGTGTACACATCTAATCCTTCACAAGGAGTTCTAAGAATCTGATTTAAATCCACAACATCAAATTCGATAGGAATTCCCTCAACATTTGTAAACAATTCTATTCGAAGATTGTGAAAAAATAACCATATTTTAATGGAAAATTGAAACTAAAGTCTCATAATATGGTTCTTTAATAAGTAAAGCATCTTTCCACCTCATAGCAATAAGTAAAACACTAAAAGGTTTATCACAAATATATAAATGATCCAAATTATGAAAATTAACAAAATGCAGAGTAATAATCGAACTCAATATAAAAAGATCGAGAAATTATTTCTAAAGAGGTATAGTCAGAAAACGGGTCATTAAGAACTCCAGATGATCTCTATGAGACTCTTTTTTTTCTTGGCCAGTTATTTTCCTTAGATTTCTCACCAACTACCATGATTGAAACCAATAATAAGGTTAAATACTCAAATTCATATTTTTAAGATTTTGAGTGAAATGAATGTTGTTAAAGCAAGAAAATTAATCTTAAAGATGATTTAAAGCAGAATATGGGTTTAATTTAAACTAAGAATGATTAACAATTGCTTGGAATAGAGGAGAGAGAAATGAGTGGGTTAGGTTTTTTATTTTTGGATTTTTGAAAATGAGTGATAAAATGATGTTTGAAGGATGAATAATGGAAGTTTAATGGATGGATAATGATTTCAGAATAATGGAAGTTTAATGGATGGATAATGATTTCAATGCGTGATTTTGATAAGAAAATGAGTGAGAAATGAAGAAAATTTGAGAAAGAATGGACAAGAGCATGCACAGGTTAAAGAATGAAGAAAGCATGAAGAAGATGAAGAAAATGGGTAGAACCCGAGACCAAGCAGCTAGCCGCTTACTGTCGAGTTTGAGGGAGTTCAGATGGCTAGCCACTTGGCCTCTGTCCTACTACACCAACTTTGCTTTCTGGCTCCATTTGATTAATCCAGAGAAATTTTGTGATCTCGAAACTCTTCATAAGTCATTTTAATGCATAAATCATGATGATTAATATTCAAATAATAAAAAATTCAAATAAATTAACTCATTAATCATGCATATTCTTTAAATACTCATAAGATATGTAAGCATTCAAAGATTAACGATTCAAGCATATCACTCATTAATCATGTTTAAACATGTATAAAATCAGCAACAATCATTAAACTATTAATTTTAATAGTATCAATAATATGATTAAAGATGTTAATGTGAAAATTTCATCATCCTAAGTTTATGCCGAATTTTTTAGAATTTTTCTTCGCAAAGGGGTTTTGTAAAAATATTGGCAAGTTATTTTTCTGTGGAAACAAACTCCAATGCAATATCACCCTTTTAAACATAGTGTCTCAAGAAATGATGTTCAATCTCTATATGTTTGGTTTTAAAGTGTTGAATGGGATTCTTTAATAAATTTATAGCACTAGTATTATCACACTTGATAGGAATTTGTTCAAGATTAATGCCATAATCTCTAAGTGTTTGTTTCATTCAAAGAGCTTTTATACAACTACCTGTGGTAATATAATTAGCTTCAGTGGTTGAAAGTACGATCGAATTTTGTTTCTTACTAAACCATGAAAAAAGTGCACAACCTAAGAAATGACAAGTGCCACTAATACTTTTCTTATCAACCTTATGACTGACAAAATCAGCATCCGAATAAAAATTAAAGCTATATGAGTTCCTCTAGGATACCAAACGCCAAGATCTATGGTTCCAATCAGACAACAAAAAATTCTTTTCATAACAAACAAATGAGATTCCTTGGAACATGATTGAAATCTTGCACACAAACATACACTAAATATAATGTCGGGTCTACTTATAGTTAAGTAAAATAAAGAACCAATCATACCTCGATATATTTTAATGTTAACTTCTTTATTTTTTTCATCTTTGACAAGCTTGATTTTTGTGCTCATTAGAGTGTTCTTGGTTTTTGAGTCATCAATGCCAAACTGTTTGAGCAAATCTCTAATATACTAAGCTTAATTGATAAAGATTCCTTCATTGTTTTGTTTGATTTGAAGTCTTAAGAAATACTTCAACTCTCTCATCATGCTCATCTCAAACTCTTTATACATATTAAGAACTTCTTACATAAACACTCATTAGTAGCACCAAAGATAATATTATCCACATAAATTTAAACCACAAGTATCTCTTGGTTCTTATGCTTAACAAAAAGAGTAGTATTTGTTTTTCCTATTAAAAAACCATTTTTAGCAAGAAATTTTTAAGTCTATCATACCATGCTTTAGGTGCTTATTTTAATCTATATAAATCTTTCAATAACTTAAAAAATGATTTGAAAATTTCTCATTTTCAAAACCAATGGGTTGTTTTACATAAACCTCCTTCACAATATAATTATTCAAGAAAGTACTTTTGACATCCATTTGAAATAAAATAAAATCTTTATGACATGCATATGCTAACAACATTCTAATGGATTCTAATTTAGCTACAAGCACAAATGTTTCATCAAAATCAATTCCTTCTTCTTAATTATATCTTTGAGCTACTAATCTATCTTTATTCCTAAAACTATACCAAATTCATCTATTTTATTCTTCAATACACATTTAGTACTTATGATGGATTGATGTTCTGGTTTAGGAACTAATTTCTACACATTATTTCTCTCAAATTGATTTAACTTTTCTTCCATTGTCATAATATAAAATTCATCATTTTTCACATCCGCAAAGGATTTTGGCTCAATTTGAAAAATAAATACAGTATGCTCACATGTATTTCTAAGTGATGATCTAGTGGTTACCCCTAGTGTAGGGCCTCCTAAAAAAAATCTCTAGGGTGAGAAGAAACGTACTTCTACTCTTTGAGGAGTGGTTGAGAAGTACCTTCTTACTACCGTATGCTTGTTTCTTCTTCTTCTCTATCCTCTTGATTTTCGAATGGTGTATCCTCTTGTTTATCTTGTGTAGATTATTTTAGTAATTCTCTATCTTTATCATCATCAACAATTACTTTCTTTATAAAAAAAGGGTTAGACTCATCAAATACAACATGCATAGACTCTTCCACAACTAAAGTTATTTTATTATACACTATAAATTTTGCTTGTGTTGGAATAACCAAGAAAGACACCAATATCAGATTTTGGACCAAATTGACCAAGATTTTCTTTTGTGTTCAAAATAAAATATTTGTATCCAAAAACTTTAAAATAACTAATGTTGGGTTTTTTATCTTTCCAAAGCTCATAGGGAGTTTTATTGAGATAAAGTTTAATTAACACACGATTTAAAATATAACAAGCAATGTTGACTGTTTTGGCCCAAAAATATTTTGACAAATTGCTTTCATTCAACATAGTTCTACCTATTTCTTGAATAGACCTATTCTTTCTTTCAACAATTCTATTTTATTGTAGAGTCCTAACTGATAAAAATTGATGCTCAATGCTTAAATCATTACCTAAATTTTCAAATGCATGATTTTTAAATTCTCCACCATGATCACTTCTAATACAAGTAATAGAGTAACCTTTTTTTCATTTTGAACCTTTTTATAAAAAATTCCAAATGCCTCAAAGGCATCATCTTTATTAGCTCAGAATAATACCATGTGAATCTAGAGTAATCATCTACAATCACAAATGTATAATACTTACCACTTAGACTAACATATCTAGAAAGTCTAAATAAAATCCATGTGAAATAATTGAAGAGATTTTGAAGTAGAAACATGAGTTTTATTTTTTAAATAAATTTTGATTTGCTTACCAAATTGACAAGCTTCACAAATCTTATCCTTTTAAAATCTAATTTTTGGAAGACTCTTAACCAAATCATTTTTAAAAATTTTTTAAATCAAATCCATGCTTGCATGACCTAGTCTTCTATGCCTTAACCAACTATCATCATGTAATATTGAAAAATATTTATCATGAATAGATGCACAATCTATATTAATTGTATACATATTTATATACCTACTATCAACAAACAAAATCTTACTATCACATGTATTCTCAATAATACAATTTATTTTATTAATTATAACTCTATATTCTTTATCATATAATTGACTAATGTTAAGCAAGTTTTGTTTTAAATTTTCAACCAAACTTACGTTCTCAATAAAAGTAGAAGAATCTTTACCGACATTATCGATGCCTATATTCTTCCCTTTTAAATTATCTTCAAATGATATATCTCTACCATTTTCAATCTTAGTAAAACTTGAAAATCAAGAATAATTGCCTATCATGTGTCTTGAACATCTACTGTCTAAGTATCATTTGTTCTTCTTTTTCTTCAAGCCCTACAAAGAAAATTTCATGTCTTAAGTACTCAAATCTTCTTTGATCCTTGAGAATTAGTAATGGTTCCTTTTGGAAACCAAACATATTTGACACGATGATATGTATTTCTCTTAATATGACATCTATAACTCATGTGACCATTTTTATTACAATAATGACAAACAATCTTAGGATCACTTGAGGAGATAGCTGTAACAAAATAACTTTTATAATATTTTTGTTTTAAGTTAGGCTTATACCTAAGTCTTCCTTTATCAAACACACATTTTTAAATGCTCAGTAATTTTTCTAAGCTCTTTTTACCACTTGTGAATTTCAACATGATTTCTTGAGCTCATTGTTCTTTTTCTTTAGCACTTCATTTTCTTTTATCAATTCATCAACATGTGATTTTTTATACTAAAATGAAGTAATTTATTTTTCTTTAAGTAATGGAATCCTATCATGTAATGTTTCATTATCTAATTCTAAACCCTTGGTCTTTTTATTTAATGAATCATAACATTTTTATAGTGTATCCTTTTCATTTGAAAGTTTTAGCATTTTCTTTTTAAGACATGCATTTTTTTTACTAATTCTTAACCAATCATTATGCAATTCCTTAAAAGAATCATATAACTCATTGTAAGTAGGATCACTTATCTTATTAAGTTATCACTTATCTTATTAAGTTCATTATCCTATTCATCTCTAATTGCCATAAGTGCTAAATTTAAAACTTCATGAAATTCCTCTTCATCACTCGATTCTTTATCACTACTATCCTAAGTAGCTATCATGACTTTCTTCTTGAGTTTGATGAAAAGTGGTCACTCCAATCCTATATGGCCAAGCTCCTTGCATTTATAACATATATATCACATCCTTCTTCTCTCTTTAGTTTTTGAGGTTTTTCGATTTTCTTCGCTCAATAGGTTTCTTGAAGAATTTTCTGAACCTCCTCGCTAGCATAGCCATCTCCTCATCATCCAGCTCGCTATCCTTATCACTTTCATGTTTTGAGACTTTGAGAGCGACACTTTTCTTTTTCTTCTCACTTTCTCTTTTATCTGTCAAATCTTTCTCATAAGAAATAAGAGAACTGATTAGATCATCAATAGGTAATATATTTAAATTTTTAGCTTCCTTAGTAGCAGTCCTCTTAGGTCTTTATTCATTTGGTAGTGATCTAATGATTTTCTTAACTTTCTTGTTATTAGAAAAGGTCTTTTCTAGGACTCTCAGAGTGTTCACTACATCCGTGAATCTAGTATACATAGAGTACACACTCTCATTTTGTTCCATTTGTAATAATTCATATTGCCAAGTATATCTACTAATTTTGGACTCTTTCACTTGATTAGTACCTTCATAAACAACTTTAAGTTTGTGACAAATTTCATAGGCACTTTCACAACTAGAGACTATGAAATTATTTCTTATTAAGAGCACAAAATAATGCATTCATAGCTTTAGAATTTAAAGAAACTTTTCTCTTTTTCAATTTATTCCATTCTTAAGAAAGTTTTGGAATATCATCTTCTAATTCATTTTTAGTCATTAGCATAAATGGACCATCATAAACAACTTTCTCAATTTCATAATCTAAAGCTTATAAATAAATTATCATCCTAATTTTTCAATATGGGTAGTCATTACCATCAAAGAATGACGGTCTAGTTGTAAATTTCTCGTCCCTAAATATGGATTCATTTTGGGTTGCTATAGATCTTTTACTCTAGATAATTAAGTTCTAATAAAAGAACCAAACTTTGATGCCAAATAAAATATTAGTTATGTAACTCAAGAGTGGGGGTGAATTGGGTTTTTAAAATTCAATCTAAGCAAACCACATAACAATCAAATCTAATACTTTAATGAAATCAAAAGCAATAAATTTAACAATGTTCAAAAATAAAAGAGTAAAGAAAGAGAGATCAAACACAGATATTTTTACGTGGTTGGGAAAATCCCGCCTATGTCCATGCCTGTAAGTTAACAGAGCTCGAGGATTTCACTATTCAATCCTCGCAAGGCTTCAAGTTCGTTATAATTGACTTTAAGATGTTAATAAATCTTTACACTCATGAGATTATACCCTAATCTCTTCACAACTTTTACAATAAAATTGAAGATTACAACAAAGAAACTCTCTTTTAGAGTGGATGAATAAATTATAGCACAATAATGATTTAATCTAAGATGATTTATAAATTGGAAGCTCAATCTTAATGTATAAACTTGTTTTGACTTGTTAGAGAGATTAGAAATGAGTTTGATTTGAGTTTATATAGTTTTGACTCGAAAAATAGCTATTATAGGCAAATTCCAACGTCCAAGCGACTAGACTCTACATTCTAGCGGTTAGCCGCTTGCTACAGTAAAGTTACCATTAACTTTGAATTTTGCTACAATAATGTTGTTTACAAAATTATAATTTTACCTATAATTTTTCATAATTATACTATGGTCTAAAAACTCATAAAACTTTTAAAATAGGTGCATTTTGAAAATAGTTGCTACAGTACTACTGTTTATAAAATTATAATTTTACCTAAAATATTTTATAATTGTACTATAACTCAAAATGTCAAAAATCTTTGCGAATAAGTCTAATTTCAAAATTTTTAAATAATACTTTTCATTCTCATAACTTTTTAAAATTATGATATGGCTAAAAATATTTTTTATTTTGTAAATAAACCCAAATTCATATTTAAAACAATACTTATTAAAATCAAAGATTGTATAACTTTTTCGTTTTAGTTGACATTTTGAAAATTAATTAGTTTGTATGAAATACTTGATTTATGATTGTAAAAGTTTTGATTAAGGAAAAATAATAATCAATTGATTAAAAACTTGAGTTTCACAAATGTTAAATCATGCATAAATTAAATCATATGAATTTACAAAAATTATTTGTAATAATGAGTCCATTGAGCTCCAAATTTTGTTCTTGATTGAGCCGTTGTCGTTGAGTGTCTTAAACTTGATTTCACTTGCATAAATATTATTTTTCGAAGAACTAGTGATCATGTGAAATACAGTAATTATAAAATTAGCTAAGACACACATTTGTTATTATTAAAATTATATAATGTATAGCCTTTTAGGCTAACACAAGACTTGTTGTCTCCTCCCCCCCCCCCTCCAAAGGGATTTGTCAATCTAAATGTAGATGCTACTACCAATTCAAAGAACCAACTTTCAGGGCTGGGAGCTATTATCATAGATGAGTCAGGGAAATTGATAGCAACTGCAATAAAGACATCAAAATTCTATGATGATGTTTCTTTTGCAGAAGCAGAAGCAATGGAATGGGGCTTGCAGCTTGTAGAGCATGCTAGCTAAGTTTTTCATTAATGGAATCAGACTCTCAAGAGGTAGTTAAGTTAATGAACAATAGTCACAGCTATAGATCAGAGATTTTCTCAGTTATTTTGAAAGTTCAGAGCTTACTAAAGAAATTTGATCATGTATCTATCAAATTTGCTCATAGATCTTATAATGTTTTAGCCCACTCTTTAGCTAAGTGTATGTTCGGTATGACTTATTTAATAGTCAGAAGCTTTTATTATAATTTTTATTGTTATTTGGCTATTCATTTAGTAGAGCTTTTAAAGTTTTTATAAGCTATTTTACCTCTACTTGTAAAAATTAAAATTTTGAGCTTTTAGGAGGAGAGATTGAAAAACTTCTTTTAAATATTAAAATATCTAAAATATCACCTACTTATTTTATAATTTTATTATGTTTTTTTTTTGTTGCTTTTTAACAAGAATACGAATACACACACACATTCAAATTCAATCAATATGTTTTCATTAGCATATACATACAAATTCAATCAATATGTTTTCATTACCATAGACATGGTCTAGCTCCACTAATTAGTAAGCAGCCTTATGAAGATTTAAGTCTTGGGTTTGAGTCTCATATAAGGTGTGTGTATATTTAATTGATAATTTTTTAAAATAAATATTTTAATTATCAGGCAAAAGAAATTTGATATCTCATGGTTGGCGAAATTAAAAGACTCAGTATAGACTTTCTTAAATTTTAGGAAATAATTATATAGTCTCATTTTGGGACTCGCAACACATTCTTTTTTAGAAAATTTTTAATCATCCATCCAAAGAATACCCTGTTATTAATGATAGTATAAAAGTTTGAACTTATTCAATTTTGCACTCTTTTTTTTTTTTTACAATTTTTATCAGCTGTCTACAAAAATAATAACTCTATTAGACTATTTAACAGAATCTAATCAAAATAACTATTTTTCCGTCTTTGACTTAATTAAATGAAGAAAAAACCAAAATGAAATGTAAAACATCTTGCCATCTTCTTTCTTGTCATCCCTCTTTCCTAATTTTTATGATTCACAAAATAAACACACAATTTGTATCAAATCCTTTATTCGCCAATATCCTCACCACCAAATCCTTCAACTACTTGTGATAATGGAAAAAAAACTTGTCTTGGCCTTTGAGGATCGGTCATCCAGGAGTCTCCCGGAGGTCTACTGTCCATGAGGCTGACAGAATAGATAGTGACGGGCAGCAGCAGTGGTGGCTATTGATGAATGTCGGATGCTGGAATTTCTGGGGCGATCCTTCGTTCCAATCAAATCCTTCATAATTAGAAGAAGATGAAGTTAGTTCTAATTGTTTTAATTAAAAAAAAAAGTTCAACTTTTGTTATAATGTGTCATTTTAGGTATATGAAGTAAGAACGATTAGATAAAAATAGTTTTTATCTTAATTTTTATAATTTAAAATATTATATAATTTATGAATTTAGTATGTTAAATCTTTAAATCATCATTATGGTGCCATCAATTATAAATAGGCAAATAGCAAAACATTTTGGTGGAAAGCTAATATAAACTAGAAATAATAATTGTAAAATAAAATAAATTTGAATTTTTATAATATCTTCAATAACGAGAAATTCCTACGGCAGATGGCTAATAATTGTGTATTTCTCAAAACAATATTCCTGGAGCCTAGGACTCGACATTTGAAGCGAGAAACTGAGAAGTAATTGGCTTTTCTTTTAATAATTATAACTACAATTTCGAAAAGAAAATTACTCTTTAGATGTTTTTTTTTTCTCTCTCTCTCTCTCTTTTTAACAGTAATTAACTATCATTCGAATCAATAACACATCATTTATTAAATTAATTAAAATATAAAATAAATAACCTAACTAAATAACCATATTGTTATTGTTTTCCTAAAAGCAGTCCTCCTTAATCAATCAATTACATCGCCAGCTTAATTGTTGCATGGAATATTCATGCATTCCATGCAACCCACTTGCTTGATGGCAAGATATAATTTGCCAGTTAGCTTACAAGTTAGCCAATCACAGCAAGCCACGTGAGCCGAATGAGAGAAATCAGCTTTATTTATGTTAGAAATGATCGCACAATGATCAAAGAGAAAGCCCATTGTGGCTCGAGTTGGTCTTTTATATTTCATTCTTCATGGTCTAGTTAGTATAGTTGCTCTACTTGTGTTTAATAACTGCCAGCTTGCCATCTAATCTTGACTAAAGTACGACCGGATTTTTCCACAATAAACACAAGAGAGCGGAAAAAAAGTTTAATTAAAGAGTCCGGAGAAAATGAGAAGCGGTGGAGAAAATTAGATTAAGATGACATATTATTTATTATAATAATTATTAAACATGTATTAGAAATTAAAAATACAACAATTGTCAATCTAGTTAATTAGAAACTTTAGGCAAAAAAATGTCTTAGGTAAAGTTTCTCTGTTTCTATGAAACTTAAATTAAGTTGTGCTTACAACTTGTTTTTTAAATAATATTTTGCCAAACATACATTTATAGTCATGCACGACTAAGATTCAATTACTTGTAAAATTCTTAATTCAAGTAAATAAATTATGTGTCATTAAGTTGTGCTTACTACGCTTATTAAGTATTATGCAATTTAAACTATGTGCTACTGATAATTTTAAACAGTTGTTAGATATTAATTTCTTTTTTGAAAATACCCATGTATATGATGAATGAATAAAGAATATATTACTAAGATAAAAGAAAATTGATATGGATTGTAAAAGAGAATCCTTTTGTTCTTTAATACTTCATATTCACCACCACCTTACTTATTATTTAATCATTTAACTTTGCAATTGAAAAGAAAGAAATAATTCTTTTTAGCATACAAAACTAATAAAACTCTTTCTACGTCATTGTACGACGAGACAATAAAATGAAAAATAATATTTTGCCATAAACTGAAGTTATTGAATTTTTATTTTTTTTTGGGAGCAATCTCTTGGACCGGGCAATGGGCCATCTCTCGGACCACGCAATCAGCTCTTGCCCAAATAGAGTTGGTTGGTGTAAGGCCGTCTCCTGATTTTTATTTAGTTTTAATTGGAAAAGTTAATTTTAATAGCTTTGATACACAGAATTTGTATCAAATATTAGTACTGCAACAAGATTATATTTTGCAGACTTGCGTTTCTTTCAGCACAACAGAATAAAGTTTGGACTTTGTCTTGTACGGCAAAGTGAATAAGCATCCGCCAAGAAAGCCCATTGGGTTTTCTCACACAGGCCCATAGAACATTCCTAGGCTCATTAAAAGGCAATTTAACGCAAGAATTAATTTTATTTTTCACAACTTCAAGCAACTATTTGGCTGAACAAAACCAGAGGCCGATCCATCAGCATTCCTACACGATGCTTCAGCTGGCTGATTCTTGTAAATGAGCTTCACATCCTCCAAGTTTATACCAGAGCATGGATACTTTGGACTGCAATCAAACTTTACAGCAACTTCGGTTGCAGATGTTCCCTGAATATCTTGGTATGGCGCATCACTGATTTTAACCCCTGATGCCTGTTGAACATAAAAATATAATTTTTAAGTTGAATTTTATTCACATCAACGTCTAACACTCTCACATACTGATAAACATAATATCTTTCCAGGGCAATTCATGTTGTCGGGGCAGTAATTTTGATCAATGACAATGGGACTGTCGACGTTGTTCATAAGAGCATGTTGGAAAAGAATGTTCCGAGCAAACCCAGTGCTTGGTCTTCCCCAGGACTTAATCCTCAACCCATTTTCAGTTCCTGTAAATTTCACAGTTTTTACTGTCACATTTTGCACTCCAGCCTCATGTAGCTCTTTGCTTAAGCTACCAATGCTGTAACGAATTCACAATAGTCCAATTTAATCAGCACTAAATATTATAACATAAAAAATATAATGCTAAAAATAAATAATCATTCATGTTCTTTATTTTCTATCTGATGCCATGGCCAGGGCCACAAGCAACGTTTTCAATCCATAAATTGGTGGTGCCAGGGCCAATTGATACACAATCATCCCCGAACATGAATGCCATCGGTGTTAGGGCTGTTTCCTGAGGCCAAGACTCTCACCCCTTGTACTTTCACATTGTGACATCCATTGATGACAACATGAAACATCTGGCTATTTTGGGATGTTAGCCCGTTAATCAGAATGTTGTTCGAGTTGCTAAAGCCTAATGTCTGCTCATTTACACAAGAAGGAACTTTATTAATTATATTAATCTGGGGAGAGTAACCAAAACCAAAAGCCACTTAATTTATGACTATAATTAAAAGTAACGATCTTTCAAATTACCATGGCACCACTGGGGCAATTATTATTGCCTGATCGTGTACAAGCCCACAAGCCAGCACCTAGGCCATCGAGGATGCCGCCACAAATATAAACGACGTTAACAGGCTCAAAGAAAAGCCAGTTTCCAGCATCTCCAATGACACGATAATCGGATGGAGCCACTAGAATCCCATCAATACGTATGGTAATGTCATTGTTCTTGCATTGGCCTTGAAACAGTACATTGTGTAGCAAGTACCTCCCCGGTGGCACGTAAATGGTTGATGCTACGGTTGAGCTACAAGCTTTAGCCCATGCAGCTATAAAGGCTTTCGTTGAGTCAGTCCGGCCATCAGATTTAGCTCCCAAGCTGATCACATTGTAAGTGACCACTGGAATTGCTAAAGATGAACTAAAGAATAGAATTAAGAATATTAGTACTAAAAGAATATGCAAAGATATTGATTTTGCCATTTGCCTGAAAACTTACTTTGATGATCGAAATGAGAGAAATAGATAGAGAGGTTGAGGACTGAAGGCTTGGTTGATGGAATTTAAAACGATATAATGGGGACATTTATATGATTTTAATTGAGCCAAAGGAAGCTGCAAGCGCGCCGAATTTTGGGAGGGATTATTTTTGCTTTAACTAATACAAATTTTATTTACTTAAATGCCCTTACTTAGAACTTTGATAACACATATTTTATGACAGACGGCTACAGATACATACAAAGGATAAGTGCACGTACATGGTTTGTAACTTTGTATTATGATAGGAGATTTCAAAGGCAATTCTAATAAATTAACAGAAAAACTGAAAAAGTTTATATCTATTTTCAGCTTTTACGTTCCTACGTGAAATTATGCCCTTATGTTTGTTTTAAGCACAAGATCAGGCAATTCCCGTGGAACACATTTCTGAACTATTTCCCTTATTGCTTGGAATGGCAACCTATGCTTCATTTTGACATTTTGTTTCCTCAACTCATGTGGATCAATCTATTCACTTGTGAACTATTTCTTCTTGTTGCTTCAAATTGCAGCCTTTGCATAATTTTGTTTTTGTCCATTATGCAAAAAATAATTGGAAATTAACATTTTATGGCAACAGGTAGCCAAGATATAGCATACGGAATTAAGGGAGCTAAATTCAAATTCTTATTTCAAAGAATGTAGCATAGACAAAAATAATGATCATTAAAAGTCTGTGCTTATTAAAAGAGATATGTAGGGAGTTCAATAATATCTTATTAACTGAGTAATACCACCAGTATAAATTTTCACCAATATATATGGTATTATTATATTACTGCCGTGTTAATATTGTTAATCTTCTAATTTTTTTTAAAACTTTTTCACTATTTATATCTCATGCTAGTTTATGTGATTGGATTTGATTCTGTATAAACATTTCCTCTAAGTTCCCTATTATACGTCGTGAAAATTATTAATTTCGTTGTCAAGTTTCGCTGGTTTTATGGGTTTGTCTGTAATGTTGGCTCTTTCAAGGCATGGCGTGATCTGTGCAATTTTATTGTGTTGCTCTTCTGGTCTTTTTAGCAAGAATAATATATATATGTAACAAATTCAATTAATATACTTTAGTTATTAGGAAAAAGAATGTTACATCAAACACTTCTTTAAATTTTTAGAAATAGTTATGTAGACTCCTTTTTAGACACAATGATTCTTTTTTGAACAAAATTTAGGATTTATGTCTCAGAAAGATATTTGTGACCATTCAATCACCGTAGGGTGTGGTTATCTCTCTTCTTAATTATAAATACATTTTTAATTATGAAAATAAAACATTAGTGCACGATTCTGTGAAAATGGTAGGGTCATTTTGTAACCTGCAACATGATTTGGAGCCTTGGACTTCATATGTGGAGAGAAAAATGGAGATGTAATTGGCGGTTCTTTTTAATGATAACTGCAGTTTCAAAAGAGAAGGAAAGAAGAAGAAGAAAAAGAAGAAGAAGGAGAAGGACAAACCCTCAAGTTTCTAGATGTTCATTACTTGCTTTTCTCTCCCTTTTGCCGAAAGCATTCCATGTAGTTAATCAATTACACCCGTCATAATTGGTGCGCGTAATGGATTAGTATAAAAAATGAATAAACCTTTTAAGGTTTTTCCTTTTTCCTTCCCCCGACTTTAACACGATTATGACGTATGGAATATTTCATGCATCCCATGCGACCTACTTGCTTGATGGCAAGAATTGCGGGGTTTCTTCGAGGTGGCAAAATACAATTTGCGAGTTAGCTTACCAGTTAATCAATTGCAGCAAGCCATGTGAGCTCAATGAGAGAAAGCAGTTTTTATTTATTCCGAAAATGATCGTTCAATGATAAACAGAAAGTTTAATCGTTGCAAGAGTACATGTATTAGATATGGTTTTACTACAGCTAGAGAAACATAACATATTCTGAAATCTTCAAGGTAAACAGATTTGTAAGAGATTATTAATTTTGAATAGGATAATAACATACTAATTACCCCAATTAATTTCAATTTTAATTTCAATGATCCTTCGTTTGTTTATACTATTTAACAGAAAACTGAGGAAATAATTATATCACATTTTGTTGGGATAGCTATGTTGCCACATTGCTCATTTTTGCATATGATTGTTCCCGGTTCTTACAAAGATATAAAGGAATTAATATTAATACATAATCAACCAATTCATAGGCAATGGACACAGATGAGTTTACAAGTACTTTTAGCAGGAGTTAATTAATGGACACTCATCACACAGACAAAGGCTGCAATGATTCGTGCTTTAATTGATGTACCGACGGCCACGTACATGGGTTCATTATCAAGTTTTTGTGGCTATACCTTGTTTCATGCAATTTTTGTCTAGTACAGACAGCAAGTGATTGGTCGACTATTGACTAGCGAACACAATAGAATCCGAAAAATCCCAAGTATATGGGGAGGCTTATTGTTTACCATAAAACAATGGAATTCCTTACCATAAAATAATGGAATTGCTTCAGAAGGAAAGTCTTTATTTAATAAAATCTCTGACAATGCAAAAATGAAAATATTGAAAGATAAGAGAAATTAGGTTTATGAATAACAAAATTTTATTAACAAAAGTCTGAATGAACAAAATTAAGATTTTAGGCTCTTTTTATAATAACTTTAATTATTGTGAATTTACTAAAATAGGTAAATGTGAAATATTATTCTAAAAAAATCTATTAATCTAAATAAGAAAACTAAAGCAAATGACACCCAAATCTAATACTTAAAAAGAAAAAAAATCTTAATATAATACAAAAAATAAGAAAATATCTTAAAATTGAAAATAACAAAGGAAAGAAACTAAATTTATGGCTCGTCTACTAGGCCAAACTATGCAAGCTATCATGGCTTTGGTTCATCTTGTTGCAAACTTTAAAATAGTATATCATACACCAAAAATGGACACTTATAATATAAGTTATGATTTCTGTAAGATAATCTACTCATCTGCGCAACCATTCTACATCAGTAAAAAACTTAATTTAGTAGTTTAATTTTAGAATAATTTTATTTAATGTTAGTTTAATTTGAATCTTGTAGCAATAGGGAGCTAAAAATTCATTTGTGTTTAAGCTGACTGCTTACCCTTTTTTTCCCCTGATGTTGGTCATTGCCTTGCTCTTTTAAAAACTTACATTAAGGGGAGGGGTTTACCGTATTGTTGATTACGTTGAACATGCAAATAGAAAGATGTTCATAGTTGCACAAGTAGAACACTATCAAAGACTTCCTTTGATTGTGCCCATTCGAATGCTTATGGCTATCCTTTTGAAAAATTTAATTTCTTCATGGAAGAAGAGATCTACTCACAGCAATAATAACTTATACTCCCATAATACACATAGGGTTGCCCTACTTGAGCTTAATAAAGATAAAGTGAAGAGCTAAAACCACAAGCTATATAAACCTCTACATACCAATTGGAAAGAGGGATTATATAATTAATTTATTTTTGGCTTTGGTTATGTGATGCTTGCTAGTGAATCAAACTCATTAAGCTTAAACGACAACATTTTAGTGTGTTATAAGCATTAGAAAATCATGAGGAAGAGCACATGCTTTCATTTAACATCCTTAAGTCACAAAGTGAATATTCCTTTATATTGTTTTATTCAAACTTTAAGTAACACACGCGATGGTCATGTGATTTTGCTTAAGCTATTTTGGCAAAGCCATTATGCCACTGGTTAGCAAACTATACATTCTGGGTTGGCTGGTTTGTTGCTTTGGTAGCTATAAAGCCAACTGACGTAACTATTTTGATTTATTTGTTATAAATAAGATAGAAAGAGAGATTAGAAAGAGTGGTTAAGCTTATGCTTTATAATCTTATATTCAAGATGTGTAAAAAATCCTCTACTATTGTTCAGTAAAAGTTCTCAAGAAGGCTTCTCTTGTGAATGTAGGTTTTACTATTCTTGGTAAAACAAAACCTCATAATTGTTCTTTGTGTTGGCAATGATTGTTTCTAGTCCTTTTATTTCTTGATCCTTTATTCAAGAAGAAAGTTCTTGTGTTAAACTAATTCTTTCTAAATTTAATATTCTCATAGTGCAACTTGAATAAACTTAGTTAACGATCCAAGGAAGTAGTTGAGTCTTGTATAGGTTATAAATAGATCCAATCCCTGCACTGGTATTAAAGCTTAGTGTTATTTCATCAGGTTCAAAGTATGGCTACACAGAAGATTAATTTAGAGAAGTTTAATGGCAAGAATAATTTTAATATGTGGAAAATCAAGATGGAAGCCTTGATCATTACTTAAGGTTTGGGAGATGCAACTGAACTTGTTTCTAAGAAGAAAGAAAAAGAGATCTCATTATCCAAGATACCAAAACAAGAAGCAAAGATAGACAAGAAGACCAAAAGTACAATAATTCCCAATCTTGGCGATTTTTTCATAAGAAAAGTGGCTAAAGAGAATAATTGTTGGGTTATGGGCAAAACCTGAAAGTATTTGCATGACCAAATCCCTGGTAAATAAACTTTACATTAAGAAGAGGATGTTTGCTCTAAAAATAGTGGAAGGTTCGTCACTTAAACAACATATAGATGGGTTTAGTAAGGTTTGTGATGCCTTAGAATTTATCAATAAGTGTTCAGATGGTGAGAGTAAAGCACTACTTTTAATAAGCTCTTTACCAAAATCATATAAACATTTGTTAATGCCTTAATATATGTGAGGTAAACATTGACTCTTGATAAAGTAAAGGCTACTCTTCACACTATGAAATTACAAGGAAAATAGGGTATCATAGAAAATGATGTTGGAGAAAGGCCAACAATAAAGGGTAAATTTGACTAAAAAAAAGATAAAAAAACAAAAAGAGATAAGAGAAAAAGAAGAACAAATAAAAGAGCTAGAAGTGTTTTTAGTGTTATAAAGAAGGTTATCTTAAAAAAGATTGTCCTAAAAGGAAGATTAAATCTAAAATCTCAAAGAATCATATTGAAGATGCAACTATAGTAGAAGAGGAAGGATATGAGTTAACAGGAGTGTGTGTAGCAACTGACAATAGCCAGAAAGATAAATGGATCTTGGATTCACGATACACTTTTCATATAAGCCCTTTTAAGGATTATTTTATTGAATATCATGAGTTTGATGGAGTGTAGAGTGATGATGGGAAATAATGTCATGTGTGGAGTCATTGGTATAGGCATTATTAATCTTAGGTTACAAGATGAAACCATATTGAAGATTAAATAGGTTAGACATATGTCTGGTCTTAAAAAACTTTTCGGGATGTTTGATAAAATAGGGCATAACATTAAACTTAAATTAAGTGACCTAAGGGTAATGAGTAGCTCTACAGTTATCTTGAGGGGTACTAAAAAGAATGATGTGTATATTTGAAATGGTGAGTCATAATTAGTGAATCAGGGTTTTCTAAAAACATCAAAGCTGACAACACTATATTGTGTACCTTAGGCTAGGTCATATGAGTGAAAAGGGTCTAAAACAACCAGAAAGGCAAGATATAATAGGTAAGGATAAGATTGAGAGCCTTAGATTTTTTAAAGATTGTATGTTTAGTAAGTCTTTAAGAGCTAGCTTTAGGAGATCTATCAGAAAATATCATAAACTATATACACTCTGATCTTTGGAGGCTAGTTTAGGAGTTATCTATGGGAGTGAATAGATATTTATATCTTTCATTGATGATTTTCCAAAGAAGGTCTATACTTATGCTCTAAAATATAAAGATTAAGTGTTTGAAAAATTTAAGAATGGAAGAGTTTGGTTCATAAACAAATTGAAAAGAAAATCAAGAAGCTAAAGACAAATAATGGCTTAGAATTCTATAATGAAAAGTTTGAGAGCTTTTGTGAAAATGAAGGCATTGTAAGGCATTGGATAGTAAGGCTAACACCTCAACAAAATAAACTGGCTGAAAAGATGAATAGGATATTTATAGAAAAAATAAGATTCATGCTCATTTAATTCGAGCTTTTTAAATCATTGTAGGTAGAAATGCTAATGATAGCCACTTATCTAATAAATCTCAATCCTTAATTAACACTATTTTAAGACACCATTTTAGACATAGCATGAAAACTAGCAAGCTATGACGATTTAAAGGCATTTGGATGCTCAGCCTATGTTTATGTGAAATAAGGAAATCTTGCACTAAGGGCATTGATTATAAGTTATCTAAAAAAGGGTAAAAGGCTACAAAATTTAGTGTACTAATTTGAATCCTTATAAATGTATAATAAGTAGGGATATAGTTTTCAATGTAGATGAATTGATACATAAAACTCAATCTATAGAAATTATTAACTCAAATTGAAAACCTCTTAAGATAGTGGAGTTTAAGCTAAAGCAGCCTAATGATAGAAGCATTAAAGAAGTTGCAGATTTTAATGATGTTAAAGTTGATTCAAGTAAATCACAACTACCTTAACAATAAATACAATTTGAATTGAGCCCTCAGGAACTAAGCTACCAACTTATCAGAAAAATAAAGAAAAGGCGAGTTAAGCCACTAAAAAGGTTTGTTTATATAGACCCAATTGCCTTTGCTTTAGCTATAATACATAATATTATTGATGAAGAACCAAAGACCTTTAAGGAGGCAATACAAAGTTCTTCTAAAGAATAATAAGAAGCAGTAATGAATAAAGCTATACAAAAATCAAACTTAAGAATTTGTTAAAAAGCTTGTAAATAAAAAGTGGTTGGATGTAAATAGATCTATAAGGTTAAAAAAGGTTTGATATGGACTGAACAAAAAAGATTCAAAGCAAGGCTTGTAGTAATGGGGTAAACTCAGAAAGAAGGGGTTGGTTTCAAAAAAAGTATTCTATCTTATTGTCAAACATGGATCAATAATGATGATATTAGCTTTAATAGCAGTTGAGATAAAGAGCTTGATCAGCTTAATGTCAAAAATGCCTTCTTATATGGGAGACTTTAAGAAAAGATAATTATGTCACAACCTAAAAGGTATGAAGATTCTAAAAAGAAAAGTCATGTTTGGTGAAGAAATCATTGTACAGATTAAAGTAATCTTCAAAGCAACGATACTTTGAATTTAGTGCGTTCATAGTGTCTAATAGGTTCAAAAAATGTAATTATGATTGTCATATTTACCTCAAAGTAATAAAGGGTAGTGTGTATATATACTTGCTACTAAATATTGGTGAACTGTTGTTTAGCAAGTAAGATCAGAGAAGTAATTGAAGATTTGAAGCTATGCTTAATTCAAAATTTGAGATAAAAGATCTAGGATAAGTTAAAAAGATATTGGGTGTGGAGATCAAATGGAAAAGAAAGAAAGTTTGTTATATCTTTCATAAGAGAATTACTTGAAGAAAGTGTTGATGACATGTGGAATGACTAACTTCAAACATCTACAAACACCTTTGGCTTTACATTTTAGACTTAGCAGCTCTTAATGTCTAGCAATTGATGAAGAAAAACATGAAATGATCACAGTCCCCTATGCAAATGTAGTAAGGTACTTGATTAAGCAATGGTCTTAACCAGACCACATATTGCACATGATATCAGTGTTATAAGTAAGTATATGGCTTTCCCTAGGATAGAATGTTGGAAGGCTGTAAAGTAAGTAATGAGGCATCTAAATGGAACCTTAAAGTGTGGATTGGTGTATAGAAGGGCAAAGGAAAAGATAATGGCTTATAGGGTTAGGTTGATTTAGATTATGTTAGAGATCTAGATAGAAGAAGGTCATTAACCGGTTATATATTTATACTAAATGGATGTGTGGTTAATTAGAATGCTACACTATAAGACATAGTTGTTTTCTCAACTATAGAGGTAAAATATACAACTATATCAGAAGTTGTGAAAAAAGCTTTATCACTCAAAAAGTTAATATCTGAGTTAGGGATAGTGCAGAAGTTAGTTGTAGTTTTCTGTAATAGTTTCAATGTTTTATATCTTTGCAAAAATCTAGCATATCATAAGAAAACAAAAATATAGACATCAAGTTACATTTCATAAGGCATGAAGACTATAAAGTGATGCCAAAATGGTTAAAATCCATACAAATGAAAACGCTACATATATACTTACTAAAGTTGTTTTCGTTGCTAAATTTAAGCTAGGCTTAAACTTAGTTAGGTTTGGTAATTTCTGGAGTTACTTAAGGGGTATGCAGAGAAGAATTGATTTAAGAAGGCAAATTATGGCGAATCAAAGTCATTAGGCTTAAATGACAGAGTTTTGGTGTGATATGAGCATTAAGAATTCACGGGGAAGAGCAGGTGCTTTCACTTTTGTCATTTTATTTAAACTTCAAGTATCACACGTGATGGTCATGTGATTTTGCTTAAGCCAGTTCGGCAAAGTTGTTACTCCGCTTGTTAGCGAATTGCACATTCTAGGTTTGTTGCTTTGTTGCTTTGTTGCTTTGGTAGCTATAAAGCTAAATGATGTAACGGTTTGGATTCGTTATTGTAAAGAAGATAGAGAGAGTGGTTGAGCTTGTTCTCTATAATATCGTGTGCAAGTTGTGTAAAAAAATCCTCCATTGTTGCTCAATAAAAGCTTTCTAGAAGGCTTCTACTGTAGATGTAGGTTGTGGTTAGGGGTGGGCAAAAAATTGAAGGATCGAACTGAACCGATCAACCAAACCGAACCAATTTGATTCGGTTCAGTTCTATCAGATTCACTTCGATGCTGTATTCGGTTGCCTAATACCTTAAGCTGGACGGTTTCATTTCAGTTGAGGCTGACGAAACCGAAACTGAACCGATAATAAAGTCAACATCCAAACCAAACAAAACAAAACAATCAAATCCCTTATTCACAATTGCGCTCACGTGGTCAAGTCTCCACTCCAGCAATCGCGTCCATCAACTGCAGTCGAGCTTCCATCCAAGGTCAGTTTCTCTTTCTATCTTGGCTGCACTTTCCAGTTCTGTTTTTGTTTAATTTGTGGTCAATTTCTCTCTCTGTATTTTGAAGGCATGTTCTCGGTTTGTAGATTCGTGACTTGTTAAGGAAAGTAGCATTTGCGTTAGATTTGTTTTGATAAAATGGGAATAACATGGAGTGCAAATGGCCTGGTATTCAGATTCGTAGTTCATTAATAGGGAATAGAGGATTACCTAGTTTTACAAAGAATGTTAGAAATCAAATGGTGAAATTTAAGATAAAAAATGAAGGTTATTTGTGATGAAAATGCTGGTTTTGGTAATGGTGATGATGATGAGAGTGAAAGTCCACTCTAGGAGACAACATGCATGTGAGAAGAGATTAAATTTTCAGTCGGTGGTGGTGATTTTAAAGAATGCTTAAATTTCACACTAAAGAGTTGAACAACTTGAACCCGATTTGCATGTGCCAAAAAAAAAAGAAAAAAACTAAGGCAAAATGTTCTCAAGGATGTCATAAATCATCCGTTAATGAAGGATTTTATTGATAAAAAAAAGTTAAGTTGAAAGATCAAAACGAACCAGAAAATATTACCTCCGGCTAGCTAGTGCTGAACAACAAATAATGATGAAACTGGAAACCCTTTTTGGCCAAAATATGGCAGCTTATTGCACTGCATAAATGTTGGACATATAGAAGTGGTGATAATGGTGGTGGTGAGTGGCGATGGCCGAAAGAGGTGGCTTTGTGTTTGAGTTTTAGGAGCTACTTCAGCTTTCTTTGTTTGTTTGTTACTACGAAGACTTGGAGGATAGTGAGAGAATATAGTTGCCCATTGCTTTGTGTTTAAATTCTGAACTTGTATTTAGAGCTTTGTTTATCCTTGATTTTAATAAGATATTATCCATTAACAGATTTTTTTGGCATCGTTTTCTACTGCTTAGAATCCAATAGGTGATTCGTTGGGATATATAAATATACAATTATATATGGCATAAATTTCATTGCTCGATGATTTTGAGAAAAAGAAATTATAAAACAATATTAAATATATTTTGTTATTAAACAAAATTAAAATGCAGTAGGTGAAGTGTAAATCATAAAAGCTCACTCTTTCCTCCATGCACACCATGTGAAAGTATAATTCCAGGTGAGTGAAGATTGTGATTCAGACAATAAATCATAGGAGAATAATGCCATTATTTTTGACAAGTTATGTTCCTTATGGGTAAATGAAAACTACGTGTTTTAATTTAATTTATATACAGTTGACGATACCAGGGGCATGCACGATCCAAGGCATTGCTAATCCTTAGGTGATTGGCTTGTTCTAGTTTAACAATTGGAAATATAAATGACTAATTAATTAATTAGTTAATTATATATTGTTAAAATAATTTTGATTCTTTATATGAATGAATGCTCCCATTTCTACATCTAGTGTCTTGCTTTTGAAAATTCTTGAGAATTTTGTAGTTCATTAATGTGATTTTTTTTGGTGCATTGTTGTTTTTCTGGACGAAATAATATTTGGGGAAAGTAAAATGCTGGGATTACGAGTTACAATTGTTTTGTATTATTTTTTTTGTGATGAGAAACAATTGTTGTGATGCTGAGAAATGAAACTAAGATTTGTTGTTTAATCTAGCTGCAGCAATTATTGTGAATATTGATGTTACACTGACATTTGTTTTTATTTTCCCCTCTGGTTTTAAAATTGATTGCTTGTTTCTTACTTAAGGAGTTTCCTCTCATTGTTATCTTTTAGTTAGTAAGAAGACAAGATGGTTGTTGCACAAGAGTTCACAGTCGATTTGAACAAACCCCTTGTCTTCCAGGTAGAATTGCATTGTGATGTTCTGAATATTTGCTCTGTTAATGGTTTAAATTGCATTAGTTCAAAGCTTTGTTATCAAAAATTTATTTATTTCGGCAGAATTTTTTTTCACTCATCCAATTAATACTTGTTGACTTATTTCGTACAATAGGTTTAGCTAAAATGGATTCAGAATGTGATATCATGGCAGAGCAAAGTACGATGCAAAGTTCAGTTCAATTGAGAAAAAAAAGGTCAAGAAAGAAAGTGTCAGATGCATGGGCTCATTTCACTAGATGTGACGGAGAACTGAGGGCTGCATGTAACTATTGCAGTAAAACTTATGCTTGTCATCCTGTCAAAAATGGGACTACTAATATGAACAATCATCTTAAAGTTTGTGAAAATTTTTTTGGCAACTAAAGTAGATGAATCAGAGCAAAGTAGCAGACCCGGTTACACTAGTGCTTCTAGTACTGCAATTGTTTCTTTTGATAAGGAATAATGTAGGAAAGCTTGTGCTAAAATGTCTGTGCAGTTGTTTTTTTTGATAAGTGAGGATGCATGTACTGACAAATTCGAAATTTTAAGTTAGTGGAAGAACAATTGCACCAAATATCCAATTTTGTCACTAATTGCCAAGGAAAGTGCTTGTGATTCCTGTTTCAACGGTAGCTTCTGAGTCTGCTTTTAGCACCGGTGGATGTATTCTTGGTCTGTTTCAAAGTTCATTGACTCCTCAAATGGTGGAAGCCTTGATTTGTTCACAAAATTGGTTACACTCTTCAATCAGAAGCAATGAAGAGGTTCATGTTAACATTAATGATTCATTCATTCAAGATTTAGAGCTTTATCAAATAGTTCCATCCGGCCTTTCAACTTTAAGACCATAATTTATGCATGTTTAGTTTTTATTCATTAAATTAATTTATATTAAATTATTTTTATGTAGAGCTTGAGAAATCTGCACTTACTTCACTGGATTCAACAACTGTGGGGGCTGAAATCTTTCAAGAAAGAGGAGAAATCTGCACTTACTTCACTAGATTTTAATTTGTAACAAATTATTCTTATTAATGGGTGTTATTTTGTGTATTTTGTTTATGGAGGATTGTGTTCAAGTACTTTCATCTGTAGCAAATTTGGTTGATGACTTGTGCTCCTACTTTTTTAATTTTTGAAGTAATTATTGAAAAAAAATATTAATTCAGTGAGAAAATGTACAAACGACTGAGGGAGATGTTGATTTTAATTCAGCCTAACCGACCAAACCAAATTTTTCAGGTCGGGTTGGGTCGGTTCATGATAATTGGTTTTTGAAATATTTACAGCAACATAAAAACTGACCCCGTTCGGTTCGGCTCGGGTGCTCAAAAACTGAACCGAACTGGATTTTACCCAGCTATAGTTTTTCATGTGACATTTATTTGTTGACGTTACTTCCTTTTAGAGAATAAATTTCGCAAATAATAAATAATATTCAAAGTTCAACTCTAGTTACATATAGAAAATGAATGCAGAGGCGCAATTCCATCAAAATCAACTATTGATTTCAAGAAACGATTAAGAAACCCATGTAAGAAAAGAAAATTTCAATAGAAGTTGATAAAATGAGTTTGAATAATGGCAGGGTAGCAAGTTACATTGGTGTTGGTATAGAATGTTGCGAATTTTTTATACCAAAATGGGAAATATCATAATTCTTCAGAGAAAACAAATGAGTGAACAAAATTTATTATTCACGGTATGCCTCTTTATTTAAATGTCATTTTTTTAATTAATATACATTTATTTTTGTCATTTTATCATATTATTCAAGCGGGAAGCAGTTTGAGTCCATGGTGCGCATTTTTGTTAATGATCTCGTTTTCTTTTTATTTCTTATGAGTAGCCGTAATTTTGCAAGTTTCGAAATACGTGAACGTTTGAGTTTGACTTTGACATAACGTTCAACTCTTCATGACAAATTCAGCATCGAAAGGAACTCAAGTCAAAGACATGACTTAATTTAGTCGATTGCTTTTTATTAGACAAAATGAGTAGTATTACTGTAGAGCTTTGATTGATACAATGAACTTTCAAATCAAAAGACTTTGCCTAAGACCTTTATTAAGATCAATCAAGTTGCACTAATGCTAACAAATCTAAATTGATTTGATAATCAATTAAGCAGATTAAACTTCCAAGAACAAGAATAATGATAAAGAAACATGATGAACACGGAATGAAACACACAGAGAAGACAAAAAAGGTTAACGTAGTTCAATTTCAAGAAAGACTTACATCCATAAAAGAAAATATAAGAGCTGTTTCCATTGATTCATAAAAAAATACAAGTATTCTGAGAACAATTTACAAACCAAAAGAATCACTTTACTCTCCTCATAACAACTCTCTAGAATACTCTCATACCTTCCTCTTCTAGAAGATAAAAAGAGCTAGCTTATATAATAAAACCAATAACAAACTCCAAAACCCAGAATGCACAACTTGTCTCTACCTGTCCAGTTAGTTAATGAACTCAAATGAATGCTTGAGCAACCACGTGACTTTCACGAACAAGTTTGTTAATTTGTTATGTCAAAATGCAAAGCTTGGCATCGTTTCACTTAAAGAGATCACGAGCTTACCTATGTGATTTCATAACACAAATAATCCTTACTCAAACTGTTATCATTTTGTTCTGGCTTGTATTTAGATTCACTTAATCTTCTCCACCTTGAATCAAACACCAACTCTGATTCTTCTTTTATCTTTCTACAAATAAAAACTTGCAGATCCTAGCTAGGTCAAAACACTTGTCGAACTTAGCCACCGAAACCACTTTTGTAAGCATGTCTAAGGGATTATCATTAGTATAAACTTTAACCATCTTAATCACCCCTCTGGAAATTTCATTTCTTCTATAATGGAGCTTTATGTCTATCTGCTTAGTTTTTTCATGATGTGATGGGTTTTGGCACAGGTACAGAGCACTGGAGCTATTACAAGAGATTGTAACAACCTTTTATTTGACACCAAGCTCCCCCAATAGACCCTTAAGCCATATTACCTCCTTAACTAACTTAGTTGCAGCTATATACTCTACTTTTATAGTTGAGAGAGCTACTACATACTACAAACTTGCTTTCCAGCTTACCAAGTAACCACTTAAGAAGAACATATAACCAGTAAGTGGTCTTTTCCTATCCATATCTCGAGTAAAATCAAAATCAGCAGCACCCATAATCCTGTACTCTCAACATTTTTCCTCTCTTATAAAAGTCTAAAGCCTAAAGTGCCTTTGATATACCTCATTATCCATTTTACCCCTTTCCTATGCTCTCTACCTGGTGATGTCATGTAACGGCTAACAACACTTACAGTATGTAAGATATCTAGCCTTGTTAATACCATAACCTACATTAACTAGCCTACAACACTTGCATATGGAATGTTACTCATTTCTTACTTCTCCTCTTCTATACTAGGACAATAGAGTTTGCACAATTTGAAATGAGCAACCAATGGAAGCTACACAGATTTACACTCCAACATATCAAATGTTTCTAGTGCCTTTGTCAGAGACTTCTCTTGAGACAAGAAAATTAATCCACTGCTTTTATTTCTGGTGATCTCTACCCCTAATATCTTTTTTGCACAACCAAGATCCTTCATGTCAAAAGCAAAGCTAAGAAGGAGTTTAAGAGCTTTAATTTCAGTCTTTTCTTTGCAAGCAATGAGAATATCATCTATATATAATAGTAGGTAGATTTGCATACTAGATTCCAACTCTTTGTAATAGACACAACAATCATAGCTGCATCTTTTGAATTTATGTATAACTATGAACTCATCAATTTTAAGATACCACTACCTTGGAAATTAGTTGAGTCCATAGAGAGATTTCTTGAGCAAACAGACTTGCTCATTCTTTTCAAGAATTACATACCCCTCAGGCTGGGTCATAAAATTCTATTCATGTAGTTCTCTATGTAGAAAGCCAGTCTTAACATTAAGTTTTTCTAATTATAAATCAAGTTTTGCTGTAAAAGTTAGTAGTACCCTGATTGAGTCATGTCTTACTATTGGTAAAAAGACTTTTTTTAAGTCAATCCCCTCCATCTGAGTATAACCTTTGGCAGCAAGTCTAGCCTTAAATATTTTTTGTTCATAGGCTGTAAGTCCTTTTTTGACTTTGAATATTCACTTACACTCTACAATCTTTCTATTTTAGGTCTTTTTACTAATTCCCAAGTACAATTCTTATTCAAGGAATTGATCTCATCATCCATTGCTTTCTTCCACTCATTCCATTTTCACAATTTATAGCTTCAATATAACTTTTTGGTTCTTCACCATCAATTTCATGAGTAAAGTGTAGAGCAAATTCAATCAAGTTAGTAAAACCATACCTCTTAGAAGCCCTTATATTCTTTTTCTGTCTACCCCTCACTAGTTGATAGTCTTGAGTCTAACTTTGAGCTGTGTCATGATCTTGAGATTTTTGTATACCATCTATTTCATCACCAATATCACTTGAGGTTGATGCTTTTTCTGGATTGTCATGAAAGGATGTCTCTACCTCAAATTAATAACCGTTAGGTTGAACTAGTTTCTGGTGTTTATCTCCATGGAATTTGTCAACTTCTTCCTTCTCATTAAACACAACATCTGTGCTTATTATACACCCTGGAGGAATCAAATCTGTACACTAGAGCTTGTACCCTTTAACCCTATCTGGATAACGAATGAAGACACCCTTCAATGGCCTTGGTGCTAGTTTCTCATGGCTAACATTAGTATAAGCTTGGCAGCCAAACACCTTTAAATGTACATAGATAAATGTTTATCTTGTCCACATCTCATAGGGAGTTTTGAACCCAATTGCTAAGAAAGGACTCAAATTCTCTAAGTAACATATTGTGTTAAAAATCTTAGCCTACAAGTTCTTTGACAGCTTAGCTTAGAACATCATGCTTCTCACCTTATCTATGATTGTCCAATTCATTCTCTTAACTAGGAAATTACACTTGATTTATGGAAAAGATGATCAAGGGTTATCAAAACTGATTTTAAAAGCTACTTATATCAGAGAGAGCTAAGTGTTAGGCATCATCCCAATAATTTAAAAACCTTTAGGATGTTTATCTGACTCACCAACTAAAGAAGAGTTAGTCGTCTCAGGTATACAAGAAAGAATAACTGAAATGTTAAATCATGCTGATACTTTTATTTTCGTACTAGGAGATCTTGCAACTCTAAAGGCATTAATCACATTAGCATCTTGGACCAATCTGAACATTCATTAGAAACTCATCGAATGTCAATAACTTTTATGATGACATTATCGCATTTCTTAACCATGAATATAAAACTATTTCATTCCTTTTATAATGAAATAAATCTTTATTTTTTGCTCATACTATTAATGAGCTACTTGATCTGTTATAAATTTATAGACCAAAGTCACATCCCACGACCTTAATATTGGAATTACCAACTAATGATTATAGTAGTAGCCGCAGTAAGAAGTGTAAATTAGATTTAACTCTTCGCTTATAAATATTTTCTTCTGTGTTCAGCACCTAGGTGATATAATCTAATCTTTACTTCTTTTCTTTAAAATATTAGAATAATATTTCATTCTAGTTGGAGAGAGTGAATCATTGATAATTATAGAATATCTCAATCTTGGTAGAGCTTTTACTAATTTTTATTGTAGAAACTAACCGTGACTAACTTTTAATTGAAGATGACTGAATATGGAGTATAGTGACTTTAGAAAAATATCTACTTAGTTTCTTTTAAAAAAAATTTAGATATTTTCTTATTATTAATTTTCATTTTAAATGTGATCTTTTTAATTTTTTTTCTAACTTCTCCTTTATAAATATACATTTTTAAATTTTTAAGTCGAAGATGGCTAAATATAAGTGTAGTAACTCTAGAAATGCATCTTTTTAGTTTTTCTAAAAGAAAAAAAATTATCTTTTAACATCGAATGATATGATGACTTTTAAATTTTAATATTTGTATTATCTTTAGTCTTGAGTTATATTACACCATATTTACTACTCTATATTTTGATATCGAAGACAAATATGAATTGCTAGAAGAAAAATGTATGTCATAATAAATTTTAAGTGAGTTCTTGAGCTTGTCGTTTTTCTTGGAAAGTAACCATTTTTGTCTATTTTCATATAACTTAGTAGTTTATTATTTTATATACGATCTCTAAATTTTTTTTGGGTCAACCTTCTAAAAAAAAGAGAAGAAAAAAGAAAAAAATGTGTTGCTACATCGGAAAGTCTATCTAACTATTAGATATGAAAGATTATTTAGAACTCTAAAAGACTATAGAAAGACCATCTTTAACTTGTTTGAGTCTTTCTAACTATCTCTTTTGTAAAATATTCTTAGTTAACCCTTTTTCAACTTTTTTTAAAAAAATTATACTTTTCTTTGTTAGCTTATCATCTTAACTCAACTCCAATCTTAAATATTACCCGGTATCATATAAGTTCCTTTATTTATTTATGTTTGAAAAAAATGTAAATCATTATTTTATTCAATAAAGTTGTGCCAAAAAAAAGAGAAAAAATAAAAATATATATTTATATATATTATTGAATAAACACGATTGTTTATTTAAAAAAAAAGTTTTGGGTTTGAATTTATTTTTATTTAATTTACTAGGGACTAGTAATAAAATGGTTGGGAGATGTGTTGAGTATTAGAAAATATATATATTTTATAAAGAAAAAATCATCATTTTACACTTTAAATTTCACTAATATTCTTATTTTTATTTATTTAAGTTTCTTGTGATCTTAATATATGTGTTTTATTATAATTAAGTGTTTTATGTATTTTAAGGACATCATGACCATTTTATAATAAACGAGGCATTAGATGACAAAACAGATAGTAAATCTGAACTCAGGACAGTCGAAAACCTTAAGAGAAGCATAAAAGTATAAATAATATTGTTCATATATACAACACTGTTCACATATATGGTATTATTCATGATACTATTCATGATACTGTTCACATATATAGACCGATGATGTGGCACCGACTATTGACGTAACATTATTTGATTAGACGAATAATGTGGCATTGACCGCTTATATGGCGTTGACTAATGATGTGGCATTGACTAATGATGTGGCACGATCTTATTGGTTTAAAATGTTTATAAGGTTTTGACCAATGACGTGGTAGTATGTTAATGGATTAAAAAAAAAATGCGTACGGCACATGCATATACACGGAATGATGGCCCTAATAATGTGTTCAATCCAATCAAAACTTATCACGTGGTGCAATCTTGAGCATCTAATTGTTTCAATCTGATAGTCATGATTTACTTATTGTATTTATAAAAAAGGGGCTCCCCCTAATTTAATACCTTTGAATTTATTTTCAACTTTATTTTCTATAATTTCTTCTCTATCATTTATTTTTTACATATTTTAATAAAATTTTTATTTTACTCCTAATTCAAATATAAGTAGCTAATTTTCTTTTAAGCTTAGGTTGAAGGTGAAGTTTCAACATATTCTATAGGTTTAATTTGGTAAATTTATTTTCTCTTCCCTTCTAATTTCTATGACTTTTCATTGGCTTTTCTATGAATATTATTGTGCGATTGGTTATTATCTAACCTCTACATAGTTGGATATGCCGCCTATATTATAATATCACCGTAATCATTCTTATATGGTCGACTATGCCACCTAGAATGTGATGTATTGCTAATTATTTAATTGTATAGTTGGCTATGCCGCCTCATATGTAATGCTTTATTTTATTATGTCATGGTTAGATATGCCGCCTATAATATGATGCTTTGTTACTTACTTGATTAAATGGTTAACTATGCCACATAATATATGATGCTTTTATTTTATTATGTCATGGCCGGCTCTGTTGCCTAAGATATGATGTATGTTATTTATTCCTTACATGATCGGTCCTACTGCCTATATTATAATTCTATTTTTTTAATTTTTATATGGACGGCGCTGCTACTTATGTTAAATATTGTTATCTTAAAATAGTTATATGTTTTGTCTTTATTATGCATCTAGAAAATTTACTTGTTATGACGTAAGTTGTATTAGGCACATGCAATTCATGAATTATTTCATAAGAATATGTTTTTAAGGATTGTTTTTCAAATAGATTATTATACTACTAAGTGGCAAAGTTCATAAAGAGGTAAGCCTCTAAGCTAAATAAAAGGAGATCTTTTAGAGACGACGTACGTAACGACCTAGATATCAATTAATTAAGCCCAAGGACATATTGTGTAGTGCTAGTCTTGTAGTACAATAAACCGAGGACTCTAACAAAGTTCTTTTATGTTATTAAGTTTCATGAAAAGATTTTGCATTCATTTCATTCAGTCATTCATGTGTATAGTAACTAATACATGCATCAAGTGTTTACTTACTGATCTTAGCTCATGTTTACTTGCAGAAATTAGGGAATAGGGCAAGCTGATGCCAAATTCCAACCATGTCCAAGTGCATATGGACATGACTAGACCTTAAGTTACAGAATAGGCTCAATTATATTTTAATCCAAGCATCAATATTATAAGTTAATTTAGCTACTAATAGGAAAACTAAGAAGTTACCAAGATGGACATTCAAAATGGTTAGTTTCATAATCAACTTAATTTTATAGTTTCATAATCAACTTAATTTTAATAGACATACTCAAAAAATGTTTCAAGGTCCAAACATTGGTTCGAATCCAAGATATTAAACTTTATTAAAGTTAGGAAATACTATTAAATCATATGATTTAGTAATATAATAGCATTATACTATTAAATCATATGACTTAATAGGTTTTTTGAACTTTAACAAATATAAGATCTTGGACTAGATGAGCCAGTTAAATTCTCATTTAGTTTTTATATTTTGACCTAAATACTTATTTAATCTCTATATTTTAAACAATATCTTAAGACATCCTTGTTCTTAATATATTACACTCCACACTCCTACCCTTGCATTTTATTTCTTTTTATAATAATATCCTTACAATAATATTCTTGCTTTCTTAAAGATATTAATGAAAAGAAAAAAATTAATTTATCAAATTAGTCTTAAAAGTTTCATAATTTTTTATGTATTATTTTACTTTTAAGGTTAATCTAGAAATTAATTTTTTTATAAAATAACTATTAACAAAATTATTGCAAGGATGTTAAATATTGTTTTAAGTTGGTTGATATTGATTTTTATTTATAAATAAATACTAGTTCCTTCATAAATAAACTAAATTATAAAAATTTTCTAATTAGATTTTATAGATAAATTAATTAATGTTAAGAATATTATTGCAAGGCTATTATTTTAAAAGCAAAACAAAAAAGTGTAAAAGTGTAATATATATAACTATAAGGGTCTTTTAAATTTTTTTTTTAAATATAAAAATTAAGCATGCATTTAAGTCAAAATATATTAGATTAAATGAGCATATATCCACACACACACACATATATATATATATATAGAGAGAGAGAGAGAAGGTCCTGCTAATTTTCTAGCATTTGAAAATTGTGAATTGTGCCAACGTGAGATGCTAGCCATTGAATGGACAAGATTTGTTGTGAACATGAGAGTCCGGCTGATAAAAACATAAGTCAAACACTTTACACGCTAGGGCGAATAAAATGAAAAAGAAAAAGCAAAATAGTTTCAATCACTCCTCTTGCCTCTCTACCTCTGCACCTTACCCTTGCAGATGGTTTATTCTTCATTTTTCCTTGCTAAAGGATGTAAAAGTTTCTTTAAATTCCGCATAGGTCGACCAAAAAATAGATGATTTACATCCTTAGGCACCCACTTTGATATAATTTCATAAATTTCGTGGAGCCATTCATTACCATCCAATTGTGCTTTTTCGATGTCATTCTTCCATCTTGTTTCAAATTCTTCAACAGTATTCAATCCCATTTACATTTCTGAGAAAACTTTTTTAAAAAATTTTTCTGGTAGCATTTCTGAGAAAATTTGTGCTGCTATATACCACTGCACTCAACCTTCGAGAATATTAATTCAAAATTTGCCATCTTAAAATCAAAAAGAAAATCATAAGCGTAAGAAAAGAAAAAGATTAGAAGAAGAAAATTACATGCATTAGCAAGTGAAAAATGGAGAAGAAGCAATTTGCAAGGGCGTTGAAATGTGTTTAAAGAAACATTAAGAGCAAATACTCTTGGAGCAACAGGTTACCTATCGCACTAAACTATGGAGACAAACACCTATCGCACCTAAAGTATGAGCTTGTAACGAGCAACAGGCGAGCACATCAAGTGCGATAGCTGCACTCCTATTGCGTGCATTTGGTGTGACAGCGACACACCATGGCAGGCATCGATGGCCACGGCCACACCAGCATCATACCAAAACTTCATCCACACCACCAACATCACAAACACTTCCATCACTATACAATAGAACATGTTATAAAAACATACCAAAACTTCATCCATACCAACAACATACCAAAACTTCCATCACCATTACAAACACAACAAAAGAATAAAAACATAAAATAAGAACACACAATAGAACATGTTATAAAATCTAGAGTTTTAAACTAACTATAAATTTCAAATGTTAGCCGTAATTTTGATGATGTTGACTGTCGAGAATGAACTCTGAGAAGTTGTCGATGAAGAGTAATTTAAATAGGAGAATTCGTTTGGCTAGAGAGAGTTTAGTGAGAATGAGAGAGGTATTTTCATCACTTGGGTTGTTGTTTGACTAATATTAATTAAAATAAATTTGAAGGGTTAATTGTGTAAAATGATAAAATTTTTAGGTTAATTTTATAAATTTTCCATGTATTTTCCCCTGTTTTAAGAGCTCATTGCATGAGCTTTGGGCCTAAAAAAAGGTTAAAAGCAATGTAATCTTTTTTTATCATTGGCATTGATTACGAAGATGTTTCAGGCAATTGCAATTTTCATTTTAATTAGCTTTTCATCTCAACGTTCGATGTGAAGGGCCTGATAATTTTTATGATTTAAACACAAAATATGATGCTTCAACATTGCTTCATTTTAATTCATTTATGCCTGTGTATCTTTCAGCAATCATGCATCAACATATTCATACACATAAGGCAAGAGAGCAATGCTTTTGTTGCCCTCAAACATTCGAAGGAAAGTATTCAAAAAACTCTTTTGGTGAACCTATACATTGTTGGCACCTCTAACGCCCAAAAATCTTTTGAGTACAACTTGAATTTGTGCAACATATTAGGAGAAATCTACCCGATCCGTGATATCAGGGAACCTCTATAATTAGATTGCCCAAGTTTCTAACAGAGAGAACGCTTCCCCTAAATTTAAATTTGTCAGTACAGACAAAATTTATGGCATTGGACAAAATTTATAGAATATGTAGTACTACTATATACATAATGATATATGTCATTCATTAATTATTATATTGTTTGAAGTTTTGTAAATACTTAATAATATTAGATATCATTTAGATAATATTATATGAAGCATGCAATTAACAATATATAATTAATATGCATTTTAAAAGGAAAAAAACCAATTTTAAAATATTGAGTGGGAGAGGGAAAATTCAAGATAATTTTTCTCATGGGCTCCATTGTTAGTTCAATAATAAAATTATATATATACCTCGACTTTATGATACGGTAATGCTCCCTACGGAGGGTATACATATTAGATATTTTATTTGATGAACTTCTTTAAAGATAAAATTGAAATATTTTTCAATCGATTGTTCACCCTAATGGTGACTATTGATATGAGAAGTATGTAAATTGAAACAATAGTTATATACTCAACTAAAAGTTGTTATTAATCTTCTCAACGAAGCTCTGTTAACAAATTTAGACCTAAAAGGATAACAATTGTTATTTATCATGTCTCCAAATGAAAGTAAATAATCCAATGAATAATTGGATCTAGTAAGTATAGACATGACTTCCCCAACCGATAGCTTGTTAAAACGGTACTAGATTATCGTTGCAATAAATTAAAATGCTTTTATGGTTTTTTTGCATTTTTGTCATTTATTGTAAATTTTTTATCAAATTATTTATGCATGAATGTTTTATTTTTCAGAAAATGTCTTCCCTAAACCCACTTACTATTATTCTGAGTCATAACAAACTCACTGGAGAGAACTATATAGATTGGAAAAGAAATCTATTCATTGTCCTAACTACTGAAGATTACAAATATATTTTAACCCAGCCATGCCCCCCAGTTCTGGTGGAAGATACTCATAAAAATCAGAGAAGGCTTTATGAGAAATGGCAAAAGGCCAATGAAATGACAAAATGCTATATTTTAGCCTCAATTTCTAATATCCTGCAGACCAAACATCAGAACTTGAAAACCGCCACTGAAATAACGAATAGTCTCTAAGAGATATTTGAGCAGAGTACTCGCTCTACGAGACAAGCAACGCTAAAAGGTATTATGAATAGTAAAATGGGGAAGGGCACAAGAGTTCGTGATCATGTTCTTAAAATGATGGACTATTTAAATGAGCTGAGATTTAAAGTGCACAAATCGATGATAACTCAAAAATGAACATGGTGCTAAAATCTTTGCTAAAAACATTCAAAGAGTTTAAGGTCAACTATAATATGAATAAAAGAAACATGACCTTAATAGAATTGATGAACAAACTCTATTCTGCTGAAGAGATCTATCGTTCTGAGAAATCTCTAGGAAGCATAAATATTACTGAAAAATATTCTTCTTTTAGACCTAAGTCGAAAGGTAAGGGTAAGAAGAAAGCTGGGAAAAAGAAATTGTCTACGAAATAAGATGGCAAGCCAAAGGGCAAATGATTCAAGTGTGGACAAAAAGGTCATTGGAAAAAAGATTGCCCTAAGATTGTAATATCAGGTATGAGAAATATTTTTGTGATTGAGGCCTGTTTAGTTCAAAACCCTAATGACACTTGAGTGTTGGATTCAAGAGCAACTAATCATATTTGTAATTCACTTTATTGGTTTCAAGAAACCAGGAAACCAAGTGAAGGAAGCGTCAAGCTGCAGTTAGGGACAAAACAGTTCGTGTCAACATTAAAGACTGGATCAGTTTTATTATCTTTTAATAATGAGACTTTAGTTTTGAATAATTGTCTTTATGTTCCAGATATTAAAAGGAATTTAATGCAGTAGCTTACTTGTCAAAGTCAGGGTACACTGTATATTTTGAATCCTCTGTTTTTATTTTGTATAATGAGAGACTTATTTGTTCTAGTACATTGAGAGATAATTTATATCATTTAAGTCCTGTGATCTATTTTATGCATGACGCAATAATTAATAATGATGAGCATACATATATATATCTAAGAAAAAAAATATTTCTTCCAACCAATGTTACCTCTGGCATTTGCGCTTAGGTGACATAAGTCGATACAAAGAATGATTAAAGATGGGCTCTTGGGACCATTGAAAAATGAATCATTACCATTCTGTGAATCCTGTTTAGAAGGTAAAATGATCAAAAGGCCATTCTTGGCTAAAAGAGTGCATGGAATAATACCACTTGAATTGGTACATGCAGATATATGTGTATCAATCAATGAACAAGCAAGAGAAGATTATGAGTATTTTATTACTTTTACTGATGATTACTCGAGATACAGTTATATTTATCTAATGCGTCATAAATCTGAAGCTCTTAAGAAATTCAAAGAGTATAAAGCTGATATAGAAAAGCAATTAGATAAAAGCATAAATAAATTTTGATATGATCGAGGTGGTGAATTTCTCTCTGGAGATTTTAAAAAGTATTTAGTTGAAAATGGAATTATTTCTCAGTTAACTGCCTCAGGCACACCATAAAAAATATGATAGCAGAAAGAAGAAATAGAACTCTTTTAGATATGGTGAGATCAATACTTAGTTATTCGTCATTACCAATCTTTTTTTGGGAGCTAGCACTAGAAACTGCAGTTTACCTCTTGAACTTAGTTTTATTTAAGTCAGTGTCTAAAACCCCAATAGAATTATGGTCAAGTCACAAACCAAATTTACACCTATCCGTATTTAGGGATCACCAGCACATGTGCTGAAACCAAAGGTAGACAAAATGAATTCACGTTCGGAGGTTTATATGTTTGTAAGGTATCCCAAAGAGACAAGGGGAGGATTATTTTATAATCCTCAAGATAGGAAAGTGATTGTGAGCACACATTTCACTTCCCTCAAGGAAGACTATATGAATAACTTCAAATCTAAGAGTAAGGTAACACTTAAAGAACTGTCAGTTGATCAAGTTGATGCTTTACTTTCCACACCTGTTATAGAATAGGAAGAACAGCAACAACCAGATGATCAACGCAGGATTATCCCTTAGCAACAATCTCTTTTATAACCTCGTCGTAGTGGGAGGGTAACTAGGTTACCTGCGAGAGCTATGTTACTAGGAGAAACCTAAAAGTCTATCTCGGATAAAGATATACAAGATCCCACTAGCTACAACGAAACTCTAATAGATAGAGATGTTGAATTTTGGAAAAAGACCATGAATCAAAAAATGGAATCTATATATTTGAATAAAGTCTGGGAACTAGTAGAGGCACTAAATAGGGTAAAACTTATAGGGTGTAAATGGATCTACAAGAGAAAAAGAGGAGCAGATGAACTGTGGAGACATTTAAAGCTAAATTAACAGCCAAAGGGTTTACTCAAAAAGAGAGAATCGATTATGAGGAAACATTTTCTCGGGTTGCTATGCTTAAATCCATCAGGATTCTGCTCTCTATTGCTGCAGTATTAGATTATGAAATTTGACAAATAGATATTAAGACTACTTTTCTTAATGGACATCTTGAAAAAAACATCTAAATACAGCAACCAGATGGATTCATACAAAAAGGCCAAGAACACATTGTATGTAAGTTACAGATATCTATTTATAGATTGAAGCAACCATCTCGATCATGGAATATTAGATTTAATCAAGCGATTAAATCATTTGGATTCATTCAGAATATTAATGAACCATGTTTGTATAAGAAAATTCAGGAAAAATCTATAGCCTTCCTGGTTCTTTACAGTAGGCCAGACATCTGTTTTGCGGTAGGAATGGTTAGCAGATGTCAATCTAATCCTAGACTGAAACATTAGACTGCGGTCAAGCATATAATGAAGTATCTAAAAAGAATTAAAAATTATATGCTTGTGTATTCTAGTGATGAATTTATTCCAGTAGGTTATACTGATTCTAGCTTTATGTCAGATAAGGATTCCACAAAATCAACTTCCAGCTATGTGTTGACATTAGAAAGTGGAGCTATTAGTTGGAGAAATGTGAAACAATCTTATACCGCAAACTCCATAACTGAAGCCGAATATGTGGCTGCATCTGAAACTGCAAAAGAAGCTGTATGGCTCTGTAAGTCCCTACAAGATCTTGAGGTGGTTCCTTCTGTAACTGCACCCCTTAAACTATTTTATGATAATAGTAGTGCAGTAGCTCAATCTAAAGAACCAAGGAACCACAAGAAACAAAAACATATTAAGAGGAAGTATCATCTTATAAGAGATATAATGCAGAGAGGTGATGTGGAGGTTACTCAAATTGCATCACAGCAAAACTTGGCAGATCCTTTGACGAAGGCCATACCTGGCAAACTCTTTAACTTGCACTTAGAATCCATTGGCATGCGTGAAATCCCAAATATGCTTCAAGAGCTAATGGGAGATTGTTGGGAAAATATGCTCTTTAAAAGCATATAGGTTTGTTTAATTATAATAAATATTTTTTCTGATTAATAAAATAATTGAGGTATTTTATTCAAATATCTTATTTATATTAATTTTTTAGCAAAGTCTATTTAATCATATTATATATATTTATGTGATCACTATGTAGATTCACAGAAGACATAAATACAAGTTTTTTTATGATTTAATAAATTGAGTTTGTAGTTGATAAATAAAGTTGGGCACTTTATTTAGGTCTAAATTGTAATAAATTTATTAAATGACTTGTCTAAATCATGTATGAATTTATTGATGTAATACGACTATATTGAACATGATCACATATGAGTTTAATTAATTTTATAATAACTGTCAAATTTATTAAATCTCATAAGTATTGATTTTACTGTAATATTAATTTTGAGTTAGTTATAATTTCATGATTGTGGTTATCATTCCATTTGAGTTACTAATAGGCACGACACATACTTGTAGTTAAGATTACCCAGTATCTTAGTGGGAGCAATTATAAGTATTGAAGTTATAGATTAACAATATAGAATTTGTACAACACATCTCTGATGGGTTTTCGGTACTTGATCATGGAATTCTCTGGTTAGAGTGTGTTAACATATTTAATATGTTAAAAATGATCATTAGAGAAAACTAGTAATTATCAAGGAATAAGATGTTATTAAATTGATTGGATAGTTGATATGTCAATTTAATTAACGATGTGATGCAAAGGATTATGCAGTAAAGAGATCAATGTGGCTTAGGACGAATTATTATTTGAGCGTACAATTATAGAGGTCAGTTCCAATTTTATAGTCGGATAGAATTGGAATTAAATAATTAAACTAGTTTAATTATAGGCTTAATTATTGCAGCCACTATTGTATGTTCTTAAGTGATCTCCGGGTTAGCTCATTTAATTGACTACACTACTACTGGATCCAAAAATAAGAAAACTGGCATATTAGGTAATAAACCTAAATATAATATTTATTAAGGCCCTATATGTTATATTTATGTGTAAATGGGGTCTTATAATATTTTACAAGGTGAGTCCCAAAATTATTACACTTTATCTCCACTTTTACGTTAGTGGAGAGGAAAAATATTAAATTTAATATATTTAATATTTTGAATTATTATATAAAAAAGAAAACACATTTTAGGGTTTTAACTAAGTAATATTTTTTGTGCAAATTTAATTGAACTCGCAAGCACATGAATCAATTGTAGAATAGATTAACGGTGACGAATGTCGATCCCACGAGGCGGTTGATTTTAATTATGTGCAGAATTAATTTTCTAAGTGAGCAATTAAATTATGGTAAATTTATCATAAATTTTGAATTAAAATGGCGAGAATAAATAAAAATGCAATTGTAATAATAAAGCACTTGGGTATTTGGATCTGCATCAACATGTTTCATGGGTTAAATATTCCATATTAATGCCAATTAAATCATAAGGGGAGATTCCATATCTTATGAACCACGCTCAGATAAATAAGGTGTTAAGGGCTTATCGTGTAATAATCTTGTACTAGGGTGTCGGTTTAACAAGGGCGTTATCTAGACAAGACTATTATTATTTGTCGACGAAAAGTCAAAACAACCACAAATATTAGAGGGGAAGAGAATGTAAATTTACTAAATTAAACCCATGGGACATATTGAGATTTCACCTTCAACCCAAGCTTAAGAGAAACGTATCTACTCATTTTTGAACTAGGGACAAAATGAAAATTTATTAAAATATATAGAAAATATAAGAAGGAGAAGGAATTACAAAAATCTAAGCTTAGAAATGAATTCAGGGATATTAAATTAAGGGGGAGAACCCCTTTTTATAGATACATTGAGTGAATCGTGACCATTGAATTAAAAACAGTTCGGACGCTCAGGATTGCGACACGTCATCAATCAATAGTCAACAGTCACCGTTTGCACAGTAACACATTTTTGCACAGCAATACTATTTACACAGTAACGCAGTTTGAATAATAAATAATCCCATGTATGTGCAAGTACCGTGCACATGATTTTTACTCCACTAAAATGCTGCTACGTCATCGATCCACAGTACATAAGAAATTTAGCCCAATAAGATCGTGACACATCATCGGTCAATGCCACGTCATCGGTTAACGCCACATAAACAGTCAATGCCACATAATTTGTCCTATCAAATACTGTCACATCATAGGTAGTTGTCACATCATCGGTCAATACCACGTCATCGCCTCGTATATATAAATAGTGTCGTGAACAATACCATTAACAGTACCATACGTATGAACAGTACCGTACGTATGAACAGTGCCGTATATGTGAACAATGGCATTTTTCCTTTTATGCTCCTCCTAAGATTTTCGACCGTCTTGAGTCCAAATATGACATCCGTTTTACTGTCTGATCACTCGTTCATCGTGATGCTCCTAAAATACATAAAATACATAATTATAATAAAATCACACATAATTAAACAACAAAATACATAAATAAATAAAAGTAGCAATATTAGTGAGACTTGAAATATAAAATGATAATTTTTTCCTTTATAAATATACACTTTCTAACACTCAACAATATTATATAAGTATTTTTTTCTCTTAAAAGAGTGAGAGACACCTTTTGAGAAAAAAACTAAAAAAAAAAGCCAGTGATTTATTGGGTGTGGTAAAACGAATGCCCACGTTCAGTGCAGATCAAACTTGAGTCATATCCTGAAAGATCGTTTGGTGGTTGATTTATTACTTAGTGTCGTTCATCTTCTCAGATTATCAAAGTATGATTTTCTGAATTATGAATTTCTTATATATTATATGAGGTCGGTCCTAAAAATATTTTTATGAGAAAAATTATAATTTTTCACGAACACAAATACGGTACTCAACAAGCAAATTTGGTAAGGGCTGATGAGTCTCTCAAGTTCAGAACTTTATTCATTACAATTAGAGGAGTAAAAAAGGTCTAAAAACAATGCAAAATCAATTAACCTATCAATCTTGCAACAACAAAATAGCAGCACAAATAAAATGGAATAGTTAAATGATGCAGGGCTCGTACCATTATATAAATCTATCATGGACATTTGAAGTCAGATTCATCTAAACCACTTTCTTCTGCTTCTAAGTGTCTGCATGCAAATGCATACACACCCCAAAAAGAAAAAGCATAATAATGATCAAAAGTTGCTCTAAATGCTCAAACTCAAGCATGGCACCGATGTTAGTTCCTACAAATTCTTTCTGATTTGAAAGGTAATCCTATGTTAAACATCATGCTTGTGCAAAGGGCACAATAAGTATACTGAAAGACCCAACAAGATTTTTCATGCAACATTCCTCACTTTCCAAAGTTCAACCAAACTTCAAAACAACAGTATCAATAAGAAAAATGTTCAGCTTAATTAGGTTAAATATATTAAATAAAAGAAATAATGCAAAGCTTGCTCCATGTTTTAAACAGCAATGCATTCATAACAACATACTTAGAGGACCCCATCTACACAATTGGAAACTTATATAGCTAATATCTAGGAATTACCTTGCAAAAATTCCATGATGCCTCACCATCATTTGCAAGAGACCACTAATTTTCCCCTACTATAATTAATATATATTATTTGTCTACTATTATTCTAACAATACAAACTTACAATATTACTGTTATTTTCAAATACACTTTTATTTATATTTATTATATATTAAACAAATCACATGAAGAGAAATTAAAATAAAAACTTAAGTATTAAAAATAAAAAATATATGTTTAACTTAAAAAAATTAATACTAAAATATTTTTTGTACTTTTCTTATGTTATAAATATTTTCTTATAATAAATATATAAAAAATATTATAAAATGATAAAAAAATTATTATAAGAAAACTTGAATGATAAATAGAAGAAATTATTATAAAATGTTTATCTTGTACTTTTTACATTTAATTTTAAACTATTATAAAACATTTATTATAAGAAAATGTTTACAAAATAAAAAATACAAAAAAGTATTATTAATTTTTTCACATCAAAACATATATTTCTTGTTTTTAATACTTAATTTTTTATTTAGTTTCTATTCATACAATTTATTTAATTTATAATAAATATAAATATTTCATGTGTCTGAAAATATGATTAACATTGTAAACTTATACTGCAAGGGAGGTTATTGATACTATTATAAAAACAGCAAGAGATAAGTGATATTTATTGATTATAGTAGGGAGGAAATTGGCAACCTCTCTATTTTTTTTATTTTCTATTATTATCAGATAAAATATAATATGTTATTAATGTAACTATATATTTTTTATTATTATCAGATAAGATATAATATATTGTTAATGTAATTATATTTTAACTTATTTATTTATTCGTTAGTACTAATGCTATATTTTTTAGTTTTATTTTTTTTTTTTTTTGCGAATTAGTGGATTTTTGCGAATTTATAAAAGTAAATCCATATCTAATACCAACTACGGATCTTTAAATTTTCAATCTAATCCAATTTACTAATCTATAAATTAGATTTTTACGTATCAAATGAATTAAGCGAATCGAATTGGATTATGAAGACCCCTACCAACAAGTAATAATACAAGTAAATGACATAACATTTCAAAAGCAAACTAACAGAAGCACCCAAAAGCAAAGAATGACAGGCCATGGCTTTGATCAACTACGTATGGATTTTTATATAGTCAACAAAATTTGTCTCCTTGTTCATCACACAATCCAAAAATTAACAATTGTGATAGGCATGGATGCCAAATTAACTACTTTCATCCTGATCAATTCGCTAATTCCTTCAAACACTAGTTGCATGCAAATGTTCATAGCTACTAATGTTGTTTCCAGTGAATCTTTTAAACATTTTTCCTATAGATTAAATATTGGGTCCTAGAGAAGTAAGGTTCAAAATCCAAACCACAACTTTAAAATAAGTAAAACCAAACCAAAAATAAGCTTCACAATTTAGCTAAATAATTACCAAATTCTGCTTTTCGGCAAAACCCACCGAAACCTTAAACAGAGGTAATCTTTATTTGATCAATTTAAGTCACTTGCTTCAAATTATTAAATAAGAGAGAAGAAATAAAAATATGACCAAATACCTGCGGTTTATTCAACAAAAACTCCAGTGCTGCAAAAAGGGCTAGGATTTCTTCAATAAGAACTGCAGCTCCGCAGCTACGGGGAACAACCGTGAAAAACGGACGGCAATGAACCACGGTAAGAATGGACGGATTAAGAGGGAATTTCAGTGAGACCTTCATGTTATCCGAGATTTTCTCCGATCTGTCATTTTCAGTGAGACCTCCAAAAAATTCAAGTGTTGACAAATTTTAGGACAAGAAAACGGCGTTGTCTAGATTTGGGAAAATAAAAATTAATTGAAAATAAAATTAAAAATACATCTGTTAATATAAGTGCAGGGTTACGATACTGTATTGTCAATAATTGCTGACACTAATATGTTAAATGCGCTAAAAATCACTTATGCCATTGATACTAATATGTAGCTTAAATATTAATTTTTTTATTTTATTTAGTATTAGTAACTTAGTATCAATGAAAGTTATTTTTTTTATTAGTGTAGCTCTAAAAACTTATCGGTCATGCATGATTTTCATGTTGGTAAATGGATTTGAATTCTCTCTTGATCTAATCTTTTTTAATATTTATAAGAGATTTTGATACGTGACAATTAAATAATCTTATAAATATAATTAAATCTATCCTTAATTTTTCTTTATGAAAGACAAAAACTCGTCATTGTAGTTTAAGTAAAATTCTAAAATTAATTAACAAGAAAACCAACGTTAACTCTTTTTTTTTAATTTTCTTTAATATATCTTTTTTTCTTTTTCTTTTCCTTTTTCCTCTTTCTTTGTAAATTAATTGATACATAAATCAACCGCCATAGACGAGGTGATTTGCTGTAACTCACATCCTGTCTACCACTATGGTAACATCATGCTTGGAATACTTTTATTTTTTTTTTTTACTTTTTTACTTTTTTGCAGGATAAAATCTTCAATTCGTCTTATCGTTTTCGTTCTCAATCACTCAAGCATGCAACTGAAGCACTGTCACTTTTATGCACATTCCTAAAGCACAAATATATTTTTGACAAAAAATAAATTGAGGAGTAAAATAAATATTCAAACAAAACCAGTTTATAAAATATTACCAATCTACCTTACAATATCTCAAGAAAAATGGATCTGGCCACATTTTACTGTAATCTAGAACACAATATTGCCATCATATTTTGCATGTCCCATGTAAAAAATGAATATACAAATTACCGAGGTTGGAAATTAAAAAGAAAGTCCAAATTAAAATAGGACTAAAAATATCATTCACAATCTAACTTCTAAAAATTCACTAACCTTGCCCAATTTTTTTTTTTCATACAATTGAAGGCTTGTCCAGCGGCCGCTAATCTAACTTCTAAAAACTCACTATCCTTAGCCCTTTTATGGTTTAATATAATATTGAAGTCTTGTCCAGCGGCTGGTAGCATTTTTTAGATTTGGCTATGCTAGGGAGTGGAATGAAAGTGAAGGAGAGGGCTATGAAGATGAACAAAAACAAAACAGATCTCTTGCGATTTGCAACGACGATTGAAAAAAAAAAAAAAAAAAAGGAACGATTAAAGAGTTAACGTCCATTTGTTTGTTTGTTAGTTTTAGAATTTTAACTAGCCTAAAATGATCATTTTTTATATTTAATAATCCTGTCAATAAAATTATTTATTCGTCATGTGTTAAAATCTCCAATATTTGGAAATTAAGATTAGATTACGTGAGGGAGGAGTTCTGATTCTATATTCTTTAAACCATTATTTTCTTTCATAATAATCTTTTAGTACTGCCCATCTCCACATATACTTAGGTAGAGCCAACTTTTGCTTGATATTTATATTTTATTAATTTTATTTCTTGTATTTTATCATCAAAATGGTGATAATAAAAACCTCTTTAAGTTCAGTGATCTTATTTCTTAATTGAACAAGGATAATTTGGGATTTTTAAACTACAACAGTTGTCGACATATGAATGCCGTTGTTGTAGGGCATTAATTGGTTTGGATTGGATTTTAAGTCAATCCAAGCCAAATTATAAAAATTTGGGTTTAACCCAAACTATGCCAAATATTTTTAATTCAACCCAAACTTTTCCGTTTGGGTTTGGTTTGAATTCTACAATTAAAATATTTTTTATTTTAATAAATTTAATTATATTAAAATTATAATAATTATTAATTTTTATTAACTATTAAATTGATATTAAAATATGAAAAATTTATAGTGGACAAAAAATTATAAATAATAGATTTCACAATAACTTTATCTTTAAATTAAAGAATAATAAAAAATTAAAATAAAGTTTAATTAAATCATATTTTAAATTAAATTCACTCATTTCAAGCATACCCGTTGATCAAATCACTTAAACAATCAAACAAGCAAAGTTACTCTTACAGATTAAGTTCTACCCATTGAACACAAATAAAGAGCATCTCATAAATTGAACTTTCAGTTAGCCGAAGTATTACAGGGCCACCACAACAACAACAAAAGAAAAAAAAATTGAAACTTTTGCAATAAATTCAGTTAAAATTATATGATCAAATCATATTATAAAAATCAAATTAAATTAAATCAAATCAAATCAAATTTATAATCCAACTTACATGTTAACATAAAAAAATAAAAATTAATTTATAATCCAGCCTCAAGAAAAATTAGCTTGAAATTCTCTCTTAAATAGGACCAAAATCTAAAGTAAAATAAGATTCTTCCTTACTCTTAGAAATGAATGCAAAAAGCTAATATAAAAAGGAAAGTAGAAAATTTATGCCTTTTACTAAGTTTTCTTTTGAGAAATTGGAACAACCTGTTTGGGTACTAATTCAAGAGCTTCAACAATCATACTTTCTGTGGCCAATTTGTGATTGTATCGTACGAGATTTTGGAATTGAAAATAATGAAATTAATTTATTTTTATTTTTATTGTTTAATTTATTTTTCACTAATATATCACTTTGAGTTTTGTGCATTTGTCTATAATCCACGCATAAATCATATTCAAATCAATATGAAATAGTTTTTTTTTCATAAAAATCTAAATCTAAACCACTTACATGATTTATCAAACACAAACCATTTTATTTAGTTTGGATTTGAGTTATAAAATACTATAATCAAGGTAAAAATCTTTCCTTTTTGTGTGGTTGATGAGGAAGTTGATTGATTTTCTTTATCGGTCATAAAATACTTTAACCAAAAGAAAAATCCTTCATTTTTTGGTGGTTCATGCGAAAGTGGATCGCATCGAATTCTCGCTATTATAATTAATCACATGTATATTCATGGAGCAAAAGGAGGCCACCAGCCTATCATTATCTCTCCGAGAGTTTCAAGTCGATGCATCATGCGTCTCAATCCGACATCTATAAATCCAAATGACACTACTATAAAACTATCCTTGGCACACAATTCTCGCCATCAATAAATATGTTGCCAAATTGATTAGTGAAGTAGACATGCAATTAAAATGAAATTAAGAAATAATGAAATAATAGAATCACATAGAGGTACTAGAAATTATGTAGTTTGCCTTTTAATTTACGTCCACAAGCAAAAATAGAAGAAAATAATTATACTAATAAAAAAAATTACAAGTACTAAATATTTTAGTTTTTTTATCTAAAATCCTAATATACATAAACTCTCACATTACTAAACTTTTTAAAAACATTCTCTAAATAGACAAGAGAAACTAAAGAAAATTGGATTATTAAAAATGAAGAAAACTCCGCTCTTTATACAATCAAAATTGGTTTACTATTCATGCAATATTCTTCTTTCTTTTCCTTTTCTTTTTCCTTTTGGTGCCCACCGCTTGGCTTGTTGTCAAAATATACACTAATTTTTTTATTTGATGTATGAATGATAGCATGTGTCATAATATATGCAGAAAATGGATCATAAGAATTAATGAACTAGCTAGCAATGACAACTTAAAAAGAATAGCTAACTATAAGAATAAATTTTCGATAATATATAGATAAGGAGATTGTTGTAGTAGACGTTTGATGAAAATCTAACGATGGTGGAAATATGAAATAATAAAATCATGTTATTTTTATAACTGTTAAATTTTCATTCAACGGCTACTACCTAATCATATATGTTACATAATTATATAATGTGACAAAAACATATAAACAAAATTAAGAGAAACCTATCCATGACATCAGGGAACCTCCGCAAATGGATTACTTAAGTTTTTAAAAGAAAACACACTCCCTGTAAATTTGATTATTTCATAACGATCGAAATTTTCCGGCACAGGACATTTCCTAATATGACAATCAATTATGCGGGACCAAGCTTTAGAGACACATCGGAAACGCAGAAGTATTTTTATAGGCTCTCTTAAAAGGATGTTATAAATTATATCAGTAAGGAAATTGTATGCCGCATAATTTCATGGCTGTTAATTGAATTTGGTTTTGTATGTGTGGGAAGCTTAATAAGGACTTTGGCTGTTGCTTGTTTGCGTTTGATTTGGATTTTTTAAGAGTTTAAGCCACGGCAGAAATGAATTAATGGAGCGCTTAAGTTATGGCAAAAATGGAGGATTTGATGTCTGCATTGGTTGTTATTTTTATTCTTGATGATGGTTATTTTGGTTGGCTAGTGCAGGATTGCGAGGATTTGATAAGAAAAAGTCAAGCAACAAAACTAGTGGGTCTTTTCTCTTTTAAAAGTTTTAGAGATGACCTTCTCAAGAAAAAAAAACACTAGAAAAGACCATCCAAAAAAAAGAAAAAAAAATTGTACTTGAATGGAATACAAGGTACTAGCGAAGTGTGGGCTGCGCCGTACTTCACTCGAAAAGTTCGGGCCTGGCCCGGAAGTGATTAGAAATACATTATTTTAATTAGTCAAATGTTTATTAATTTGATGATGGCTGCAGTGAACATAATATGTGGCAACCTCCTATAAATTCAATACATAATTTTCAAAAATGCTCCGCACGACTCTAGTAGTGGCCTTCCACACAATGTACTCCGCCACCAAACACACATTCAACTTGATTTTATATATATAAGAAGACAAGTTCTTGGAAAAATATTCAGCATCCATCTCCAAATCATCGAAGAATAGAGGGAGAGAAATGGCAACTATGTTGTCTATGGCCTTGATGTTATCTGCAGCATTTTTCGTGGGGTGCACCAACTTAGCCGTGGCTAATTATGGGGAAGCTGCAGCAGGAGTCATACATGTGGGTGGTCAAGTACTGTGCCAGAACTGCTTCAAGAGCTACAGGGAATGGGTTAATGGCTCCAATCCCCTCAAAGGTATCAATTAACGTTTACGTTTCTTTTATATCTGTACGAGTCAATGATGTGATTTACCATTCGATAGAAAGGGAAAATGACATTTTCATCTCTATTCAAGTTTAATTTTACCAATTTAAGTTTTTGAAACTTTTAATATCTCCTTTCCTGCATGCTGATAAAATAGTTTAAAAAAGAAGAAAAAAAGGCTATTATTGTTAAAGGAAAAATGTAACCTTTTTACGTGCGTATTGATTGTCTGAAACCACCATACATACATATTACAGTTAGTTAATTTCTTTGATGAAGAAACACATTTACTCTTTAATACTGTGTTTTACGTTTTTTTTTTTTTTTTACCATGTAAAGTCCACGGATGAAATGAAATAGAAAAAAATTATCTAGAGCCCAAATAATAAATACAATTTATAAGAGGAAATAAACATATGCAGTTTGAAATATTATTAATTTCAAACATTCTTAAATTTTGTTTGTTTATTTTTTGTAATTTATATCTGATTTTCAAATATTTACGTATGAATATAAAAATTAAACTTTTGTAATTTTTATCTTCACCAATAGCTCTAACATCATTTAAAAAAAAAAAAAAAACCTTGTACTGCATGTATAATTGCAGGTGTTACTGTGTCTCTGACTTGCATGGACGATAGGAGCAGAGTGATGTGTTACAAAAGTGACGAGACGGATGAGCAAGGCCAATTTTACATGACCGTGGACAGAATCATTAACGGCAAGGAATTGAAAGCTAAATTATGCTCAGTGAGATTGGTGTCATCAACTCATGCAGACTGCAACATTGCCACTAATTTTGCTGGAGGAAAGATAGGAGTAAAGCTCATGCGATCACCCACCTCAGTCTTTCGTAACATTATCAAATACAGGGTTGGCCCTTTTTACTATACCACTCCTATGTGTGAAAAGCCAGATACCAATGACAATCAATCTGATGAAGACCAAGGCAGCTACTACTAATTTTTATAAAATGATAATGTCACGAATAATTTTATATAAATTAGTATGCACAATCTGATGTGGTATAAAAAGATTAGTTGAGAAATGCTAACAATTTTTATTTCCACTTAAGTAGATGCATAATACTTGCCACATCAATTTATATTATTAATTTTTACGCAATGATTGCTACTAGTATGCACAATCTGATGTGGTATAAAAAGATTAGTTGAAAAATGATGACAATTTTTATTTCCACTTAAGTAAATGCATAATATTTGCCACATCAATTTATACTATTAATTTTTATGAAATGATTGTCACTCTATTATTATTATTGATTTATAATGTCAATTTTAAATGAATGGAGAAAATGAGGCTTAATAACAATTTTAGTTTGTGATAATATCATTACTTTAAGCAATAAGCATTAAGTTTTAAATTACTTAATAGTTTGGTATGATTCCATAAATGTATGATTGTTCTCTTTTTTCCTTTTTTTTTCCTTTTTTTTTTTGTGAGGGCAGAGAATGTATAATTGTTATTCGAACCATGGTGAAAATTCTCCTATATTGTACTTTATGTCTTTATTGTTATTGTTGTTGTTGGTGGTGGTGATGCTGTTGTTGTTATTATTATTATTATTCGCATACTAGCTAATGATTAGATGCGATTAACCAATTAGGGTAATAGTCGGGCAAACTTCATTAAAGTAAACAAAATTAATATCAGATATAAACTTGTCAAAAGTTAAATTGAGGTGGAATCAAGTGATCAAAAGGTACGTTTATAGAATAAAAGTTAATTAATTAATAATGAGTTGTTCAAGGGCATTTTGGTCCTCCTCTCTTAGTTTTCCAGTTATTGTAGCAAGGGCAGGATCGCTTGTTTCCGTAAAATCCAGCAGGCACACACAAGCACTTGGCACAGCACTTCTGACAGAAGAACAAGCATGGCTTCCTGTATTGCGTCTTTGAGCATCTTGTCATGCATCGTGGTCCGCACTCTGCAGCATCACCACCATAATTTTGAGATGCGTTATAATGATAAGGATTTAAATTTAGTGTCAGGCTGATTTTTTTACCGCCCTTCTATAAATATATAATTAGTAATTATTATATAAGAATGTAGGATTAATTAATTTTTTATCATTTATTCTATCCATATAAATGTACCAAAAAAATTAAATACAAATCAACTCACTACTAAACCCAAATCCAATAATAATATTATTCTAGGAGAATGACACTTTTATCCTACATTTTTTACTTCAGCGCCTGGCACTTACTGGGCTTTACGGTTAATATGCCATCAAACAATATGATTTTACATGACTAGATTGAATTTTATGAGAGGTAAGTTCAAAACTTGACCTCTAAAAGTTCTTAACCCTATGACCTTTTGATCCACCACATTTTCAACTCTAGCTCCGGCTCCCATAATCATGGTCTTGTAATCAACAGACGATATGCATATGGCTCAATGCACCAAGGAAAACATGAACCGTTTGCAATATTTTTTATTCTTACCTTGAGGTTGAAGACTTCCTTGGGTGGTACCGTACTGAAATTGAAGAAAACAATGGTGCTTTCAACATGAGAAATTTGAGAAACATGAAAGAAATAATTAATGGAATCGTATAAAGCTACCTAGCAGTGCCCATCTGTAAAATCTCACCGTGGCATGGTTGCCGTTGCTTCCACTTGGCTCTGCAGGCTGTGGAGTTGGAGCCTCAACAATGCTGGTAGCCTAGGCGAATCACAAAATTAAGTATTTAAATTTACGAGAGTGAAGATTAATGAAACTGCAGGCATGCAGGCTGATGAATTGATCTTGCTTTAGTTAAAGAATTAAATAGCGCACACACACACAGAGACTTACATGATTCTCTACGAGAAGAAGAAAAATCACAACAACAGAGAATGCTATAACATTTAGCTTGCTTGCCATGTTCAGTAAGTGCGGAGCAAGTGCAGAGAAGGGATAAAGAGATATAGAGGTAGCAAGGTTTGCAAGTGAGAATGAGTGATTACTGAAGCATTTTGGGTGATATTTATAGGCAGTTGAACACAAAACTGTTGACATATTTCTTTTTCGGGAAAGGCGCTTCATGCACTGCCACAATTTTAGGCAGCGCCATTCTGATGCTAAACAAATGACAGAACCGGTGTGCAGTTGATGATTAAGTAAAGCAATTAATCATTGCACAAAGAGTTACAAGATCCTATTCCATGCAGTTAACGTTAGCTCCCAGCCTTTCATGATCGTGACTAATTCGTTGCTTAATTAATTGCACAGTCCATAATTCTTTTAAACATATAATTACTAATTAGTTATCACTTTCACTTCACCAACGAGTGCATAAATCATGCATGTTAAAAAACAATCGTGTATAATTAATTAATTACTCGTGCTTTTCTAAGAGATCATAAATTAACGTAATGGACCGACTCATATAATCTTCAAAACAACAGAAAGATAAATCACAGATATCACATTATCAAAATTCAGAGCCGGTGCCAGACACGTAGCCATCACCATAGCTTCTTGTGATTCCCTTCCATGTGAAATGGGTAACAATGAAAACGACAGGCATGTTCACTCACATACCTGCTCTTATATCAGGCTTAGCACAGAGCCATATATGGACTTGTCAGCAGCTAGCAGACACAACCCTATGCTTGAACAACTTTGCAGAATCAAGACTTCTTGTCAGTATGTGGTACAAGAAACTGATCATTGAACAGTGTTATATTCCCGTGACATTTTTTTGTTTGTTGCCGTCTTATTTTTTATTTCTTTGACTCGTGGTAATAATCTTGGAAATGTTTGCAGGAGAGAGCGAGATACAGAAACGTTGTTAATTAATTAATTAGCCGCCCATGCAGACCATTGAGAGTTAGTTGTTTCAGTTGGTTGTGTTAGTTTGCTCTCGTGAACCATTCTCCTTGTCTGTTTGCGGAGAAAAGGAGGTTTTTAATTTTTTTTTTTCTCTCTTTGTGTGTCTTTCACTTCTTCGGGATATAATAATAACATGTGGGTGTGGTTAAGCTTGTGTTTTCTATTTGTGAGGCCATTGCGTTATGCTCAATATCAACATTGTTGAAGTCACCTGATCAAGTAGGGATAGGGATGGTAATTGTGCTTGTAAATCCACCTAAATCCGTCCACTAAAATTCACTCATTATGGATAATTTTGTAGGTTATTGGTAGGTTTGATATTAAAAATTAAAAATTACACTTAAATATATGTGGTTTTGGTATTAATTTAATATCCAACGGATACCCACATAGATATCCGTCAAACCTGTAATTTTTTAAATATTTTTAATTTAATTTTAATTGAAAAATATTTAAATCTAAAAAATAAATAAAGAAAATAATGCAATTATGCAAAGTACCAAATAACAAAAATATAAATATGTGTACTATATATAACAATGCGAGTAGCATACGTGGCCCTAATAGTCATAGCAAGAGGTTTAATATTTGAAAAATATTAATCTTAATCATTATTGTAGGCATGATATTGGATGAGTGTTAATGGTAGTGAATAAAATGAAGATCATCTCTTGAAACTTCTACTAAATGATAATATGAAACGTAATTGCTATATGTAGATACTAGTTTGTAGTTTTTTATTTTTAATAGATTTATGTATTTTATATTTAAATTTGAGATTTTATGTTGTATTGAAGTTGAAATTTTAAATTTTTATTTATATTAGTTAAATTTAAAATAAAATATGTAATATGAAATTTAAGGTTATTATTATAAATTTATATACTGAACATTTGTAATTTTAAATGCGCAAACCTACAAAAAATTTACCGGATACTATTGCAGAGTTGGTAATTATCAAAACCTATAGTGGATGGGTTTTTTAAAAAAAAAATTAAAACCCATTACATATTGTGGATGGATTTGATAATTTAAATTTTATGTGAGCTTGGATTTAGTAATAACAAACTTGCTACAGATGATGTCTGTTACCATCCTTAAGTAGGGATGAAGCTCAAAAAAAAATTGTTATGTAGAGCAATAAGGCATAAATTGATGCCAACTCTTCAAAATTCAGTAATTTCAACTCCATTAACAACCACTTATGATTTTTTTTTTCAGATTGCATCGATTATCTTAAATTTTTGATTGAATTAAATTGGCTAATTTTTTTTCTATGTATGAAATTTATGTCAAAGACAAACAAATCCTAAAGAAAGTTCCATTAATATATAAGTCTATAACTAAACACTAATTACATAATGCCTTCTTTAGAAAGTTAAACTTATCTATTGTGGAATTTGAATTGATGACATCTTCTCTTTCAATATAGATAACTATGCAATTTTATATAAATTCCTTAAACTATTTCTTTTGGATTTGAGAATACCTTGAGAATTAAATTCGTTTGATAAGGAAAATAATCAACTTCAAAGAATTAAAAATCAAATAAGTGATAAATTTCTTTACATCCCTGTATGTTAGAGAGGAAAGGAAATTTCTAAAGTAATATGGAGTACAGAATAAGAAATTGGGAAATGGCCGTAGTTATTTTTTTAAAACAATGCTAGAATGGCAGTTTTGAAAATATCGTAGCAATAATTTCACGAAATTAGTGGTATAATTTTGTGAAATTACAACAAAGGAGCTGTTAAATTATAACAGTTGTATCTTAACAAAATCCTTACAACAATAGTAGTATTATAAATGTATTTTTTATAAATTTGGTCGGGCTACATCCCACTGTAGTCCACAAGGGCCCTTTCTCCTCTTCGCAGAATATGACGTGGATGCAAATTTTCAAACTGTTTGTTAAGTGTCTTGGCTTGGTAAAAAATATATGTACCCGGATTCAGTGGACCTCAAATTACAAGAAATCTGTAAATTGTAACAATTCAATAAAAAATAAGGATTTCTTTTGACATACATCAAGGTCATTAATTGGTCTCATGTCAAATTTCTTATAGCAAAATGGGCCTGTATCTTGAATCACATCATTTAAAATCTTTATCTCTCAATGTGTCTCACTTTGCTGTATAATTGATGAAGTATGTCTTCTTTTACTCTACCAACTCATCAACACTTCCCTTCTTTTCTTCTTCACCGAAGCCCTCCCCTTCATCAACGGCGGTGCTGTTGGCCTGTCCCCCCACTTAACTTTCTTTGTTGTTTGGTGGCCATGTTTTTCCTTTTGGGTAGCGGTGATTATTTTCTTTGGAAAATTAAATCAAATTTATTTTCTAATAATATGTAATTTTAGACTGGTTAAATAGCGACTGCTTATAAATATTTTCATCTTTCTTATTTTCCATTACTTATTTTAAATGATTTTAAAAAAAAATATTATTAATTAAGCGCACAAAATATATTATTTCAATAACATTAATAGTAGATTATTTTCACCGACTTTATGGTACCAAAAAACATTAATATTAGATTTATTCATTTCGTGCAGCAGTAGATTCCAATCGTTTTATCGATATTGTGCTGTAACTCTTTTAATTTTAAATTTAAAAAATCCCTGTTTTCCTCAAATGGGTACGTAGCTGAGACTTTGCTGCATAATTGAGCTCTCAGCTTGTAACTGATGGGGCCGTTGAATCTTCAGTAAAGAGATCTTACTCGGCACCATGCCGATGAAGGAGCTAACTAAGTTATTTTATACATATCAACATTGATAAGCCGGAGGCCCTAAGCCTACAACTGTACAAGATTTCGGCAATTTTTTTTTTTTTTTAGATGAGTTGAATTGAGGAGTGGTGTAGTCTTCCAATTATTTTTTCTTTCTACTGAATGAATAAAATTACTAGTAAATAGTATGAATAGGATTTTTTTTTTTTTGGTTGAATGATCTGAATCGAATTTTTTTTGTTTTTATTTTGGTTGAATGATTTGTGAAAATATTAGTAGAATTCATATGGATGTACTTGAAAAAAATATTTAAAATTATTCATCATTTTAAGAAATTTCATACAAAGACAAAATGAGTGTTTTGGTATGGGTGAGATTATTTCAACCCACTAAAATTTTTTTTAGAACTCAATTTTTTAAAATTTAAATAATTATCATATTATAAATTATTACTTTAATTCATCAATTCTCAAAAATCACAATTTAGCATTGATTAATTTCTTTCCCTCTCTGCTGTAACAATAGTCAAAACCTAAACTAGTTTCTTTGTTTCTTTTTTTTTTTTTTGGCTAAATCAACTTTAAGTTTCTTTTCTTATCCAAAAAGAAAAAATTATGTTTCTTATAGTTTTATGATAACATTATTAATTCCAATAGATTAAAAGTGATACAGAAATTTTTATTTTTTATTTTTCAATGATGGATATCCATTCTTTCTTCTTTTTTTTCAAAATTACAATAGGGATGAATTCGTTAATTATTAACAATTTCATTTATTAAATGCATTATGTAATTTATACATCATACAAATTTTGACAAGAAAGGAGTTTTTTTTTTTGGAGGGGGGCGACATGGACAAATAAATAATTGATCGTATTATATTTTCACAATAAAAATTTTAATTTAAAAAAGGATGGAATAATGAATTTACTAAATTCAAATAACCCTATTATATTGGTATAAAAATTATTAGTAGGAATTGATAGGGATGACAAAATTACCTATAAACCTAACCCATCCACTCTAGGTAATTTTATAAGTTATATATGGATGAATTTGGTGCTTAAAGTTTAAAATCTGCAGTGCGTTGCGAGTGAGTTTAGTATTAATAAAAAAATTTATCAAAACCCATGCGGGCATTTGCCAACCAACATTCTTTATTTTAATTATTTATATTTTTAATTTTAATAATAAAAATTATGCTAAAAATTTTAATCATAATATAAGTAGAAATGTTATAATTTTCAAGTTTAATTTTACTAATATTTATTTGAATTTAATTAATTTTTTTGTTTTACTTTAATGATTTGAATCTAATAATCGCTTATTAAAGTTAGGTGTCTATTTGTGTAATTTATTGTTATAGTAGTTGTATAAAATTTACTTGTTATTATTGTTGACAATATCTATTTATTAATTAAAAGATAAAACAAGGCATTGATATTAGTGATGATGATTTATATACACTATAAATATTTTGTGTTAGACTAACATATTTTGTGCTTTTTTATTTTTAAATTTTCATTTCTTATTTATATTGATAAAATCTAGAATTATTATCTATAATTTAAATGTTTATGTATTATTAAAAATATTTTTAATATATCTATGATTTTATTAAATGAGAAAACTCATAAAAAAATTATTTTAGATTGCAGGTAGGTTTAGTAATTATTAAATCCCTCAATCGGTAGATTTTTTTAAAAATAAAATAAAAGCTTCCTAAGTTGTGAGTAGATTTAATAATTTATTTATTTTTTTATAGGTGTAAGTTTAGTAATAATAAATTTAACAGTGGGTTTAGTAATAACAAATTTAACAGTGATGGTACCCACTACTATTTTTAAAAACTAATGAGACAAATTAAGAGAATAAATATCACCGGTCTTTCCATATATATGTATATATCACCGGTCTTTTCAATTTTGCTTTGCAGGTTGATCTCCCAAAATGGACTTTACAAGTTTGGGACACCATACGACCCATATTATGAAGCTTAAACGAGTGACTTGGTCAATCTGATAGCGCACCAGTCTATTTTCGTAAATCATGATCAGCTCTAGTAACGGCACTGCATTTTTCTGGATTCATCAAAAGCGTTGTATATTAAGTACGTTCTGAACATCAATAAGAATAGACGGTCAAATATGCATCAAATCAGAACTGTCTTTTCGTGATGCGCCCACAGGATTAGAAGATTGTTATCAATGCCTTCCCAATTTCTGTGTCAACTTGCATCCAAGCAAAAGTCGTTTGGGCTCCAACCCGCTTAAATGAACCCACCCAACATTTCCTTCTGGATGGATGGACTTGCAGGCTGGTTTATGTTGAATTTCAGCCACCTAATGAGCTTGAGAACTATGACCCAATTTAATTCCTGCACACCTAATAAGAGTTTGGATCTGGTGCTAAAATGAATTAAATTTTTATAGTCTTTTGGTACAGCATGTGTTTGTAAGTGTTTACGGTTAAGATTTAAACACATGTTATTTTTCATCGAATAACTATTAGTCACAATACTATGAAATGCTTATCACAAAGTTCAGTGTAGCAATTAATTTAAATCATTATAATAGATTGGAACTATCATTTTTTTATTTAAACAATTTATTGAAATAAAATCAAACGTTTCAGAAAATTCTAAATCAATACTATTATGCTGAAATATGGTCGGCTTGATTAGCGTCTAGATACGAGACCTTTGCACCAACATTAATTTTTATTTAGAGAGAAGCAACTTGCTAATCTCCAAGGACACCCTACGAGCACAACCAAATAATCCACGAGCATTTGAAACCACAACAGCTAGTAAGAGTTATTGGAAGTTTTTCGATGTTAGCCCTTTAGCATCCAATCAATTTTATGAGTTTATTATAAAAAAATAAAATAAATAATGTCTGATTTTTAGTGAAACGGGAAAGGAAAGAAAAAAAAAATCTTCTAAATGAAAAGAGTAAGAAATAAAAGATAGAGTAGAGAGAGAAAAGTTGAACTTATCTTCATTTGAATTTTCTGAGGTTTTTAAAGAGGTTAAAATCTTTTTACCTAAAATCTTATGGAAGACCATTAATTACTCAACTCACTAAGAATCTAATCCTTGGTTTTGGAAGAAAATAAATGAGATTCATTTTTTACTAAATCCTACTTCTAAATTGACTAAGTTTAAATATCTCGTTGCATGATATTTGCTCATAAATTTTAGCTAAAAACTTCCTAAGGAGTGTTTGCTCACGGTTTCTTTTTGCCTGTCTTACAACGAGGAGAACACGATTAGGTGTGAGCAAACACGTGATCGTGATCCCCCAATTTTGTCCTAAGGCACATACAATTATAACATAGTTCCAGAGCTCAATAAACATTGCTTAGAAAATGCAATATAGATAAAATTTACCCCACGTCTGTAAGCAAATATTTACAAAGAATAGTCAACCGTCAGTGAACTCAAATTCATTGCCTCCATGATGATGTAGAAAAGAATCTCTAGTACGTGGACAGTGAACCAGTTTACAAACCTAACTTCCTCAACATAAATGAAATAAACAATTCTTTTTCAAAAAAAAAAAACAAAATAAAAGAGACACAGAGAGTAAAAAAATAAAATAGAATATAAAATACTTTTCATTGAATACATAATAAGTATACTCTACTTATAAGAATTGATCTTAATTTTTCAAAAAAAAAAAAGTACAATATCTAGTGATTAATTAAAAGTTAATGTTGAGTTGATCTTATGTCCAACAGTGAAACAACATATATAATTTATTTTTTATTTTTTATTTTTTATTTTCCTCAAATAACAATCATTGATACAGTTGCTAAATCTTACTAATGGACGTGAATCAAGACCACGTAATTAGTTTTGAACAAACATAAGGATTTTGTAGCTATTGAAATTAGATTGGATCTGACGAGGAATTGTTGACCGTTGAGTTGGAGTGGAGTGCAATATTAATAGTAGTAATGCACCTGCAGTGACAGAAAAATGCATACAAAGTGCAATCCTTTTCAGTTTCCATTTGCAAAAAAGAGCGATGAAAGTGGAACAAAGATTAGCAAATGCCATTTCTTGTCGGGAGCACATGTGGAAGCTCTGTTTTTAACGAAGAGGATTACTCCCAATCTTTGAGTGAATCCCAATGCATTTATCCAATGTTTATTTTTTTGAGCAGGAGTGCTCGGTAGAATTATTCTACTTTAATATTTATTTTTAAAATTTAAAAGGAAAATAAGAATTTTATTTCATAGATTTTATTTTTTTTAGAGTGGAGGGTAGAACTCTCACTTCAATAGGAGAGGTGAGAGTTGAATTCACTTCTCTTCTTTTATATTTACTCTTAATAAAAAAATAAATTTAATTAAATATTATATTTAATAAATAAAATTATACTTTATTAAATATTTTAAATAAATATATTTACAAAATAATATTATTTTATTATTTAAATACATATGATATTATTTTTATTTTATTAAATTAATATTTTATTAAGTATTATTAATTTGATTTTACTAAATATGTTTAATATTATTAATTATATTTATTAATAAAATAAAAATATTATTATATTATTTTATGATTATATTTATTAAACATATTTCATAAATAATATATTTAATAAAATATTCTATTTAGTAAAATAAAATAAATAACATCATATTTATTTAAACAATAATACCATATCATTTTATAAATAATGTTTATTTACGATAATGATATTAAATATTTATTAAATATAATATTATAATATTTAGTTAAAAATAATAATTTATATTAATACGAAGTTAAAATTACTTAAAATATATTATTATACTCATAGAGAATTAATAATATTACGATATGTTATCTTTATTTGAAAATATAATATTATTATATTTATTTAAAAATATAGTATTATATTTATTTAATATTAGTGATTAATAATAATAAATATTTTGTTCCAAGAAAATATTAGTTTTATACTATATTATTAGTAATAATATTTCATTTGTATTGCTCTTATTAATAATTGTTTATTTATATTATTAAAATTAAAATTAATAAAAAATTGTGATTTACATAATTAGGATTATTATTAATTTAAAAATATAATAAAATAAATATTTTAATTTCAAATACATTTTTTATTAATTTTATAATTAAAAACTATAATTCTTTAAATAAAGAAAAAATTATAATTTAAAATCATTTACTTCCAATCCAAGACAATGTAAACACAAAATTAGATTCTAGCTTTAATTCCATATTCTTGTTTTAATGTAAGTAAACAACCTACTCCTAATCTCATTTCATACTACTAATTTTAAAATTCTCACTCTAATCCAAAAGCAAATGCTACCTTATTTGTAAATTTAAATTTTAACTGATTGATAATTGTCAAATCCAATTATCTTGATTTTTTCTTAATTAAAAACTTATTTTGGTGTCCAATTACTTTTATAGCCTCCAATTATGTATGTATTTTTAATTAATAATAATAAGGATATGCCTATATTGGAGTTGATCTATAGTGGAATACGAATATTTAAAAGAAATGCACGAGAGATAGATACGAACTTTATATTTTAACAAATAAAACAAGGAGGTATTCCGAGTTCAATCAAAATATAATTTGCTCCCTCACTGCATTTTAAATAATCAAAGTTAATGTGATTTTATTTATTTATTTTAAATATAGTGAAATTCCATTCAATCAAATAAACATTTGAGACTAGAATAATAGACTTGACAAAACAATAAAGATCAATTAATAGACCAACTAGTACGATTTATACAATTGGTTAGGATTATTCTAACTTCAAAAATAACAAAAAATTAAAAAAAAAACATATATTAAGGATTTTTTTATCAAATCATATCAATTACATATTTCCACGTTAAGTGTAAAATTATTAATCTAATGAAAAGAATAAAAAATAAATAAATAGCATTAATTATCAAAATAGGGTCTACCTACGTTGCAATTGTTATAATGTAACACACTTTTTGTCTTTATTATAAAACACTGTTGGATACAAAGTGTTCATATCTAACAATTGAAATTAAAAGATGGGAAAATGAGATTTACACCGACAACTGTTAAAGCCAATTATGTGGTTGTTATAGCAAGAGTTGGTTTGTCAAATTTCTTCTAGGAAAAAATAGCTTTCTTTTATGTTTGGAAAGATAGAAATTAGGGTTTTAACATATGACACTTGATAATTAATGTGAAAACAACTAAATCCAAGGAGAACGAGCGCAATTTCTTAGGGGTAGAATATTTTGCTGATTCACACATATTGCAACTTGGACTTTAAGCTTTATGAATTCAATGGCGATACTGTTAGTGTAGAGTTTTTTAAACTGTCATAGCTGAATCCTTCTTCATTTTCTTGTATAAGAAATTAATTCCCTTTCGCTCATATATAATTTCAACATCGCTCTTCTTACAATGAAATTAAACAATCAACCCTTACTACCACTATCACATTTCCTAATTCTTATAAATACACATAACTAGTCCACCCAACCTAATCACCACCATCATACACTTTCAAGCAAAATTAACTATTTTTTTTTCAGAATTACCTACAGTATCCACTCTAACACTATAGTAGTAGGTCAGACAAATGCCAAATTCAATCTAATTTAATATAATCAAATGTCCCTATTTCGTATACTTTGCAACAACACCCAATATTGTTTCCAGTTAGTCGCCACAGCCATATATTCGCATTTGCATTGGTGGTCTCAATTTATGGCTGATTTTACTGATATTATTTTTTGACTTAATTTAGATATCCCAAAATTGAAACTTGCTGATAATTTCTAAGGGGAAAAGATTTGTATGATCTCTATTTCTCGGTGTGGAAATTCTTTCAATGACTCCAATTTTTGGGTGTTCAAAATAATTCAACGATGGCCTCTAAAATTCTTTAATATTGATTTGTACAATTTCTTCAACGCTTTAACAACTTACCAGTACAATTATCGACCTTTTAACTTCAATCGTTAGATATAAACAATTTACAGCTAATGGAGATTTATAATGAAGATAAAAAGTGTGATACATTATAATAGATGTAATATGGCCCGGCCCATCAAAATAACATTAAAGTTTTATGATATGATTACGATGTACGTCTTTTTGTGGGCAAAAGGTACGTGTCGTGTCATCGTACGCCATCCTTTTATTACCTGATGACCGACCAGCAGGCCATGTGCCTTACGCGGATAAGATGGGTTCGATAACCTAATCCGGTCCCACCTTTCTCACGTATAATCACCCACGGTCGAAAAATCCCAGACGTCAGATCGTTCAATGATTGCCATCGGCCGCGGGTGTGATTTGGCTGTCCCAAAGACAAAAAGCGAAGTGACGGGCACGTGGATGGGTCCCATTCATGCAACTTTTTATTTTTATTTTTATTTTGACGCGGCATGCTTTTAGTGGTAAACGTTGTAATAAACGTGCAAGAAGAGTCTGTAGTAGAAAGTCAAAGGTCAACCAACAACAGCAGGAATGAGATTGACTGATTGATCAAGCAGGCTGTACTACAGCGGAACAAAACAACTTGCTGGCGTTGTTTTTGATTGTCCAAACCAAACAGATTCGGAATCCGAACCAAACAGGCCCGGACTTTCCCTTGCTATAAAGACATCTAGCTTCATCTTCTCTTTCTGTAACACATGCTGAATAGAAAATATCTTATCCCAAATCAAAGGTAATATCTTTCTCAAATTTTTATTTATTAATTTTTCTATTAATTTATTTGGTTGCTGAGAAATCGGTGGAAAATGAAAGGGAAATTAAAAAATTGTAGTATTTTAATAAAGGACCCAAATGATCTGTATCGTGTATGTAAAATTTTGAGTTCTACAAGCATCATGTGTGAAAATTTGGATTTTTTGCACGCATATAGTGATAAAAAATTCAATTTTTGACGTGTTGATTTCTTTGTTTTAAGGGATAAGTTTATTTGTATCAGCGGTGTTGGTTCGATCTGATGTTTGAATGCATGTATTTGTATGTATTTGGAATTGCTTTGAAATGGGTTTTCAAAGTATATAAACGTTGAATCTGATAGTCGGATGAACTGGCTTTTATTAAATTGAATGGAGATGTTTTGGTGGGTGTGGCGTTTTCCCTAGGATTCATGAGATTTTGATGTCAACTGAGGAGTCGAGCATATTTTTTTATTTTGTTTTTGATTTTTGTTGATTTGGGTTGCACATCAGAAGTGAGAATTAGACTTTGATGGCGCTAGTTTCACGAGGAAGGTCGACGTTGAACCCCAATGCCCCTCTCTTCATTCCAGCTGCTTTTCGCCAAGTGGAGGATTTCTCCCCCGAATGGTGGCAGCTGATCACAACCTCTACTTGGTACCACAACTACTGGCTCAGCCAGCATCAAGACGGGGATGGCTTTTATGACAATGGTGGAGATGATAACTTTGATGTCAGCAGTGTAGCTGACTTGCTTCCTGATACATTTGACCTTGATGCTGGTCAAAATTTCTCTAGCATAGAAGCTCAATTCGATGAGTTTGTTATGTCATTTGAAAGCGAACTGGAAAACATTTCATCCCCCCTGCCTGCAAATGGTGACATACATAGACTCTTTTGATATTTTCAGTGAATATTTTATCTGCGCTAGTAGACATCAAACTTACCTTAACTGAATTCTAATATGGAATTAATTGTAAACAGATGCAGATGCACTGATGAAGAATATGTGTGTGTTGAAATCTCCGAAATCCTCTACGGAGCCTGCCAAATATGTTGAGAAGCCGGGCAAGTATGTGAACCCAAAGTACAGCCCCCGCTGCATCCAGCAGCCCCGTTGAAGAGGGAAAACGTGCAATGGCTGTTGTTTGAAGTTTGTAGTTTCTTGCTTTCGGTAATTTGGTGTATAGAGCAAGGTTGTAACTCTTTGTATAAATCCTTGTTCATTCCAGTCTTTAAATCATTGGGAAAAAAAATGTAAAAAGATGTACAATTTAGGATAAATGAAACAAAAAATGGTTCTCTTTCGTCTTCTTGCTGAATCTCTTCAATTGATGTGCTAATGTATTGATAATTGTTTCGCAAAATGGCAGTTGGAAAGCAAAGATTGTTTTCATTGTTCTTGTTTACCCTTGCAGCATGCTCGGTCTTAGTTATTCATATGCAGACAGATTAGCTGTGGCTTGAAAATGGCGGCTCCCTGAATCATAATAAGAGCACACAGCTGATCGAAGCAGTTTTATATTGGGTATTTTTTTACCTCTTTAATAAACAATACTTACGTTACATTGACCACAGACATACACCATGCAATATGGGTCATGGCTCCATGCAAATACATTTCCCTCAGATTCATCATCTGTCAACTTGAATGAAGTGGTCAACAAAATTTGCTCACACAAGATACAACTCAACGTGAAATACAACTGAACCTGTTTCCAATTAAACAATATTATCTTCTACGGCTGCAAGCTCAAAGTACTGATGACGAGGGAGACATCTAATTATAAGCAGGAACTTCTGAAAGGAAATCTTCAGTCTCTTCAAGCTTTTTCCTCGTTTTAGCTTCAAGTTTACTCTTGCTGCCAAGGGCATCAGATATAGCCTTGGGTAGCCAAAAACCAGGTCTCTCAAGGAATTGTGCCCGGTCAAGAATGAGAGGTTCTCTCAAGGTTATCTCAATGCCATCATATGTCCACAAGGTCAAGGATGCTTCACCTTTTAGACCCAAAGAAAACCAACCCAAGCCAGCTGCAGCAATGTCAATGCTGTTCACATCCCAACTCGATCCAGGCACTTTCAATTTCCTGTCTTCCCATTTGCCTAGCTCGGAAGATCGGTCTTGGCTGATAGGAGGCTGAGAGAAGAAACCAAATGCAGTTAAACAGACTATACATCGGAGAAGTCATGATAGGAGGCTGAGAGAAGAAACCAAATGCAGTTAAACAGACTATACATCAGAGAAAGACTTCTCCGATGAGTTTTTAATTATGACATTTAAAGGTTCTGTTAACAATCATTCAAAGGAACATTCAAATAATTGATGAAACAAAGTTGAGTTATCATTTATGACATTTATAAAGACAAAATTCTCCTTTTTTAACAGATACGGGAAGAATTATTATGTAGTTGAACCACATCAAGTTACATTGTTCTCATATTAGTAAACGTACACTGAGTTCCTTCTACGGAGCTTCCAAGAACTAACAATTAATGCCATACAAACTGGTGCAAAATCAAGAAATCTTTCACTTTTCTCCAGCAATGTGAAATAGGAAAATAAAGAAAGCATCTAAAATCAATAATAGAAATGCTAAATGATACATCTTCAAGGGCAGACCTGACTACCAAGCAAATTGGCCCCTTGAACAGATAGGAGTTTGAAAATTAAGGGAGGGGGAGTGAAAGTGCCATCAATCCAATAATAGAAAAATCTGGGCAGTGGATTCATACAACTTATTGTGCGGATTCATTCATGTACTGAAAATGCTGCGAAGGGTTGAACCTTCAGATTGATGGTCAAACACTATGTGCCAACAGACTGAATATTAATCACTTCATTTTTCAAGACTGCATCTAATTTTTTTCAACCAATAACAGCTAAAGCTAAAATCAAATTCTTTAGGCCTTTCTTTATTGTTACATTAAATAATGTTTAAGCTTGATAGTAAATGAAAAAAATAGACATGCTCTGAAAATGTTCTTTGTTTATATGAATCAGTATCTTAGCCATGAAAAGGAAATCGCATTTTTTCTACTCAAAATGGTTGAAAGACAACTTTCGTTGAAATCTTTTTCAAGTCATCATCCTTGTTAAAACCATCTTCAGAAATATGTACCATCAACCAAGACATTTGCTAATCCAAATTTTTTAAAATGTAGATATAGAGTATGCATGGCCTAGTGAGAAGCATCCAACGGACTAATGAGTGAGCATGTGTTCACTAATTCCTTAATAAGTTTAATGGCAAGATGAGCAGTCGTGGCCGCTAAAAGTATTAGAGGACACAAAAATAACATAAATGACCTAACTCAGATTATTTTGGCTAAGTTGCATGTGAGTGCCAGTTAAATTAGCAAGGAATGCAGGATTGATGATGACCAGCAAATACCACACAGAACCTAATCTGCCATACAGAGTGAAATAAGGAATTAACTATTAGAGTAACGCTCATAACAAGAGCATCTCTTCTGAAAAATACTCACCTGCAATCTGATACCAACGTGGTTTTTCCAGATTTCATCAGCATTTTCTATTTTGCCCAAGTGTAGGGAAACATTTGATGAAGCCCATACTGTCACATAAATTGTTTCCACTGAGGCTTGGTCAAGGTCCAGTCTCATTAAGCCACCGACATATATGGCTTGCCCTGCCTAAAAATGTCAAAACAGGTTAAAGTGTCAGGCCTAAACGAAACTTTGATTCCAGTAAGACTATATAGGTAGGATAGTTGGATAAATCTATCCCCAAGGAAGTACAAAAAATAACAGCATCCGCAGACAGTAAGTTGCTGAAGCCAGATATCAACTACAAACTATATGATGACAACGACAAGCTATCATTACATAATGTCTGTTGTTCCCTCTCTAAGTAAAGAAGGCATGCCTTCCCAATGCATTACTGCTATTCCATGAGAAATGTTACAATCTGAATTCTGAAGAAAGCACATTAAATTTACAGAAATGGCCACCCAGAGTATGAAATGCATCCGGCATGGCAACATATTTGTCATGGAACCCAAGTGTATACAAGTTTAATCAGACACTACTTATGAACAAGCTCCAAGCATCATCAAAAACAGAAATTTAGAATCAGAAGAAAAAAGAATGTAAATAAATCAATTCTAACATAAAACTGAATTAGATGGGAATTCATTTGGTTTGGTGAATGTTTCATGCGCTGTACTTTATTATTACTGATCATCTAAACAATATCCATTAAAGCAATTGATGCTTTATCCATTTATAGAATTTCAACCAGCAGGGCTATGTAAGGTCTTACTCATCACTTTTTAACTTTTACAGACATAAGTTGAACTTTTACAGACATAAGTAGAAAACACATATACAGAAGCTTAGTTGCTTAGACACGAAAAGTTGGTTGGAATGCACAAACTAGTTAAGTGGTAACTTGCCTTCACCCTATATGTCCGAGGCTGTAGCTCCTTCCGAATTTCAACCATTTTTTGCTCATCCCTATTTAATCTCATAGACATCAGATGTGGATGTAAGAGCCCTGGGGTGTCATACAACTTAGCCTTGGCTGGCAAAATCCCCCCAATTCTCAATATTCCGAGTGTTGTACCAGGAATTGGAGCTTCTGTAAGCTCTGAAACTTTCACCCCTTCTTTTTTTGCAAATCTATTGATTAAAGTAGACTTGCCTGCATTTTGTGCACCGACAACCCACACATTTCCTCGAGGACCTGCTGATTCCTTGATGAATGCCAACAAATTCCTAACACCCAAATCCTTACGTGCACTAACCAAGTAAACCCCATTTAATTTTGGTGCCCCTCCAGCCTTAGCACGATGACGAACCCATCTATCTAACCTTGTAGGCGAAACTTGAGATGGAAGGAGATCAACTTTTGTAGCCACAAGAACAAGCTTAGGCAACTTCTTGCTAAGCTTGGCATCATCTTTGGCCTCTTCTAATTTCTTGAACAAGGACTTAGCTGCCCGTTTTGGGAACATCCCATCAAAATCAACACAATCAACTACCATGACCACAACACCAGCATTTGCATTGCCACCAGGTTTCATCAGCCTCGTTGCGATTAACCTATCAAAATCAAAATCAGGTATCAAGTTTTCTGCTACTTGATTCTTCACTTGTCCATAATTCCTCAAAGAATGACACCGAGCACACACTGTAACCTTGTCTTTTTCCTTTTGTGCCTCCCTAGCCTTCTTCTTTCTCTCCGCTTTTGACAATTTCTTCTTTTTCGATCTCTCCACCAACTCCTCTGTTATGTTACCATACCCAACACCTGCTGGTGTGAAGCCATCCAAGTCCAAATCATCCGCATCTTCACCTAAAAACTTAGCTTCCCATTCATCAGGATCCCAATCATCAAATACATCCCCATTTCCGGTATCACTCTCTTTCCCATCACTTTCATCAAAATTTCCATCCACAAAATCCTCCTGAAACCCTTCAACATCATTTTCTATACCCTCATCATCTTCTGAAAATTCTTCTTTTCTTTCAATAACTTTCTTTTTCTTATAATACCCAGGTAAATTTGGGTCCTTATCTTGCATAAATATCCCACAACCAGGACAAACAGGCCCATAATGCTCATCCTCATCTCTTCCCTCACTCAAAATTAAAGTATTTCCACTTCCTTTTCTTGGTTTATTTATCTTCCCATAAGAATTCACAGTTGCTTCAAAATTTGATTGGTTCTTTACAACTAGACTAATAAGTAAGTGTCTCTTCTTATTCCTTAGGTTTGGTAACAGACAAGTGTTAAAAAGTGAAGGAAAATGAAGTTGGGAAGTGAAGTTACCAGCCAAGAAACCAAACTCTGTCTCTGGGATTTCTGGTTTACTTGTAACATTGAGGTTTAGCTTGTTGGTGATTGTTGTTGATAACGTAATTGCCATCTCTTTCTGGAAGCAAGTGGAACTACAACTGGGGAGCAACCTCAGCGATAGGAAGAGAGGCAGAAAAATCAAAACGCATCGCTTTGACTATTGACACTCGGGTAAATTGGATGCGAAGGGAAGCTAAATTGGACGGAGGGATGCAAAAAGAATTCGGATCCGGCCCGATCCGTAAAGATAAGGAAGATCTAAATTTATATATAAAAAAAAATTCGGCTAAGGTGCAGTTTGATATTTTTTTTAAAAAATAAATTTAGATGTGAAAGATGAGATTCACTCGGATATAGATTTGGATACGGATATAAGTACATTCAGAAAATTAAATATTTAAATTTAAGTAAATTTTATTTTAAATTATAAATTAAATAAAAATTTAAAAATAAATTTTATTTATAAATTTATAATATTATTATATATTATTTATGTTAAATTATTAATAGTTGAATTATGATTAAATTTTGTTTGATATTATTAAATAAATTATTAAATTTTATTTTAAATTAAAAATTAAAAATTATTTGTGTATTTATGATTTTGTTGTATCTTATTTATGTTAAATTATTAATTATTAGATTATGATTAAATTTTATTTGATATTCTTAACTAAATTATTGAATTTTATTTTAATAAAAATATAGATTAAAAAACTAAAAAATTAAAAATTAAATTTTATTTATAGATTTATGAGATTATTGGTATGTTATTCATGTTGAATTATTAATTGTTAAATTATGATTGAAATTTATTTGATGTTATTAGCTAGATTATTGAATTTTAAATTATATATTAAATTATTAAAATTTAATTTTTACAGATTTGGATATCTAGAATATGCACCTACACTTGTTGAGGATGTTACACACATTCGAATCCATATCCTTTTTTGTTTATTTGGATGCAGATTCGGATATAAAATTATTAATCTATGTATGAATTTTGCCAATCCTATTTGAAGCCCCTTCGAATTCTTTATAATTTTTTTAATTTACATTATTTAAAAATTTAAATGAATCATTATTTTTTAAAAAAATTTCACTCACCCCATTTCAAAGCTTATATATTTATATTTTAAATTAACGACAAGTTAATTGGCGAAGGCACGAATGATATGAAAGATTGAAAGAACGCATCTTCACCTTAGTACTACAGAACAGCAACACAAAAGCTATATGTTATTCTGTGCTTTCGTAGTGTTCAAGGGTGAGGCAACCGTCAATTAGCTCATAGGGTCTTCAATCTTGGCAATCTCAGTCTTCCCAATATCTTCGGATATAATTTGCTCTTAAAGTCGAGGGCTTATATGTTATTTAATTAAAATAAAAGGCCCGCCTATGTGGGTCCGCCTAGTAAGAATAGTCCAAATTGATTTTTGATTGCGTGCCAGACGAGGCGAAAGGGATCACGCTACCTCAAACCGCATTGGGTGAGGGATAAATGGGAAAAATAAATTTATACATCGAATGTTTTTCTGTCCGGGGATTGTTAATTCTGGGAACAGGCTGTCGTTTAAAGAGCGTTGATAGCTGACGGATCATCACTCGATTTTAACGTAATTTTAAGTTAAATGTTCAAATACGTACAGTAATAGCGACCTACTTTAAATATATGGAAAATAACATAGATAAGTCATGGTTCAACAAATTTTAAAAGAGAATTATAATAATTAAACAAATAAAATATGAGGACCAAATTCACTGCACTTTAATCACTTATAAGTCAGGCTACCACAAGTCCACAACTTAATTGCGTGTCGCAATTTGCTTTTTCTTGGTATTTGTATTAAAAAAATCATAACACTAATTGTGTAGTCTGCACAAGCTCACAACCTTATCTGTATGAGCACGCAACTTGAGGATTTTCATATATATATATATATATATATATATATATATTCTCTCTTGTTTTTAATAATTGTCTCTAAATTTTTTAACGAAGATATATTATTAAAATTATATAACTTAACAGTATAATAAAAAAAAAATCCGCTATTGAATATATATACGTATATATAATATGTTATCCTGCTGCGGAGCTGCTAGGCTAGCTTTCATTTAGCTTACATCTCTTTCTCTCTTTCAATTCAACAACTCATGGCTGCCAATGAAAACAGAGTAACAGTAAAGATGCACGAGGTTACCAAAGTCACCCCTTTCATCAACCCCAACTCAAAGACGACGTCGTTCACTCTTGATCTCACCTATTTCGACTTTTTCTGGTTCAATAATCCTCCCGTGGAACGCCTCTTCTTCTATGAGATGACTGACTTGACGTGGGATTTATTCAACTCGGAGATCCTTCCAAAGCTGAAGCACGCCCTTTCCCTCACTCTCCTTCATTACTTCCCTCTTGCTGGTCACATCATGTGGCCGCTGGATGCCGCAAAGCCTGCCGTCTACTACTTCCCCGACCAAAACGACGGCGTTTCATTAATAGCTGCTGAGTGGTCTTCCCAGTCCGACGGAGGCTTCCAACACCTCTCCAGCAACGGAATCCGCCATGCAGTTGAATTTCATCCTCTTGTGCCCCAGTTGTCGATTACGGACGATAAAGCTGAGGTAATTGCTATCCAAGTAACACTGTTTCCGAATCAAGGCTTCTCAATTGGTGTTTCATCTCACCATGCAATTCTTGATGGCAAAACATCGACCCTGTTCCTAAAATCTTGGGCTTATTTGTGCAAACAATTACAATTATGCCATCACCCTTGTTTGTCACCTGAACTAACCCCTCTTCTCGACCGGAGTATCATCAAAGATCCGAAAGGTCTAGACATGCTGCAACTGAATAAGTGGGTTGTCGGGTCGGATAATTCGAATCCCGACAAAGTACGGAGCTTGAAGGTTTTACCAATCTTAGACTCTGAGTCTCTGAACAAATTGGTCCGAGCCACATTTGAGTTGACGCGTGAAGATATTACGAAACTCAGGCACAAGGTTAATCGTCAATTATCAAAATCATCAAAATCAAAACAAGTTCATTTATCAACTTTTGTGCTTACATTAGCTTATGTGTTTATTTGCATGGCTAAAGCTAAATTAGCCAAAGCCAAAACTGAAGCTGAAGCCGCTGCAGGTAATGATGAAATTAAAAATATTGTTGTGGCATTCACTGCGGACTATAGGAGCCGTTTGGATCCTCCGGTTCCACTTAATTATTTTGGCAACTGCAATGGGAGGCATTGTGGGTTTGCAAAAGCGAGTGACTTCGTTCAAGAAAATGGGGTTGCTTTTGCTGCAGAGATGTTAAGTGATACGGTCAAAGGGATCGATGCGGATGCTATTGAAGCTAATGATGACAAGGTTTCGGAAGTATTGGAAATTCTAAAAGGAGGAGGAATAATTTTTTCTGTGGCCGGCTCGACCCAATTTGATGTGTACGGGTCGGATTTCGGGTGGGGGAGGCCCAAGAAGGTGGAGATTGCGTCAATAGATAGGACACAAGCCATCTCTTTGGCAGAGAGAAGAGACGGAGAAAGTGGTGTTGAGGTCGGTGTTGTTTTAGAGAAGCAACAAATGGAGGTTTTTGAATCTTTATTTTCTGATGGATTGGAAAATGGTCTTGTTTAATTAATGATGTATAATCTAAATTTCTCGATATATTATTGATCCTATACAAAAGAAATATATTATTGAAAATTTTTTGGGGGCACCAAATAAAATACTCTTTTCTGAAAGATATTTATAAGCTGGACGTGAAGATAAGGTTCGATCTTGATCAACAAATAAGAGACTGTTTTCTTTTGAAAGAGATGAATAAAATGGACATTAAGATAAGTTTCAAACTTGACTAGTTGTGTCAAATCAGGCATAAAATATGAGATTTAATTATGTGAATATTATTATTCTTTGTACAAGTTCCTCGGCATGAATAAAAACAAAAGAAGCTTGTCACTTGTACAATTCTCTTTTAACTTAATAAAAAAATAGAAAATAATTTTAAAATACTAGAGGAAAATTACACCAACTTATCCAAAGCACGCGAGTTTATGCAAATTGTGTCAATCATCCTTATTATTTGTGATGAGCTCTGTGATGGGATCTCAACAATTAAGTTTTAATTTGAATTGTAATTAATGTGAAATTCACTTAACATATTATAAAATATTAATTTTATTAGTTATGAATATTATCTAACATACGAATCTCATATTAGTTAAAATTTAAGTTGAGCCTCAACTAATTTGATATTAATTTAATAAATAATAAAATATTAATTTTGTTAGTTATAAAATTTATTATTGGATGTTATATAATAATTAAGACTCATGTTAAAACGTACTGTTGAGATCCAATTATTATTGGTTGATGATGAACATTCATCATGCTGCATGCTAGCTTACAGTTATTGTTGTGCTACCATTTGTGCATGTGTGCTACTATAACATGTGGCACGTACCTAACATTTATTGCTATTACTCCATGCTTAGATATTGATGGTGGATTTTTTCACGCTTGAATAAGCCCGGATGATCCGATTTGGGTTAACCTGGCCTAGTATATGAAAAATATAGAATCCAAAAATATTTTTTAAAACTTAGACGTACCCGGGTTCGATTTTAGGTTAAGTTAACTTGGATCTTGGGAACCCGAACTTGAACTATAATATTTTGTAATTAATTAATTATTATTATTAAATATAAATATAAAGCAAAAAGTTATAAGAAACAAAAACAAAAGCACAAAACAAATCTTAAAGCCCTAAACTAGACACTGCCTCTGTTTTCCTTATCTCTCTATCTTCCTTGTCCTTAACAACAATTTATTATCCATCCATCATCAATCGTTAATTCATCATCAAGAGTAACAACAACTTAAATCATTCTCAACATCAATTTGAATAATCAAGAGCAACAATCAGGCTTCACCATTGTTCATCATCTATCATCATCAACCAATTGATCGAAAGGCACCTATCTTCTTCATGGATGTTAAATATCAATATTTGCTTGCCCTTTCCACGGTTGCTACCTCTTGGACTCACCGTGCTTCTCCCGGCTTCTTAAAGAAATCATTAACCTCTTTTAGTTGGCACTTTGGTAATTATTAAAGTTTTTGTTGTTGTGAATAGCTAAATACAAAATGTAAACACACAATATCAATATAATTGCAAACTTTGTTGTTGATGTAAGTAATTTAGTTCAGATCTCATGAATTTGCTCCACCTTTTACTATTTCTGCAAATTCTAAAGAGCCAAAAGTGTCATGCATGGAGAATTCATCTTTTGGCCTTTATCCAACAACCCTGGTTTCAAATCTAAAATCTGAGAATCTAGACTTTTTCTAGATGAAACTTGCAATTAAAAAATTTAAGTTTTAATTGGGATCTAATAAGATAAATTGGTATATGGATCAAAAACTAAGAAGACTGAACTTGAACCTAGGCCTAAACCTAGATTTTGCCACCCTCATGCTCAAAAGCTATTGCCTTCAATAAAATAAGAGAGTAATAGGTTCATCCACTACTTTTAATAATATTGGTGTAAATTATCTTATTGTTTTTTTTTTTTTATCTTATGCATTACCCTAACTTTTGGGCACATCTTTTTACTAATTCTTTTAGTGGATTTATCAAAAAATTATAAAAAAATGCCTAATATCATGTATTTTAGTTAAATAATTTAAAATTTTTTAAGATTTATTTCTATATATAATTTGTAAGATTGAGATCCTATGTTGAGTTGACTTTTTGCTCAACTATTAAGGATTTCATTACACCTATCTACTTTGATTATGAATGATTAGGATTTGTTTCCCCTTTTTTTTTCTACTCTTACAAAAGTACATTGTATTGAAAATAAATTCTTGATTTTAAAACCTTACTTTTTCTTCCTAATTATTTGCTTTCAATGTTTAAACACACTTTGCATCTATCATTACCATCATCGTGATATCAATCAATGAAATTTTGAAAAGAGAAAAATTTTTGATAAGTTAGTTTTTTTTTTTTTGCAAATTTTTTTGTTGATTAAAGTGTCTGCAATAGAGATTAATTCAAAAAACTTAATTGATTTGTCCTACAAATTGAGACTAAGCATGGAATTTGACTTAAAAGAAGTAACATATGAATTCTATAATAAGTATGCATACCTTAAGTATGGAGTTTAGTATTAGAAAATTTACACATGCTAAAAACAAGTGTATTGATGAAATATCATCAAGAGTATTTGTTTGTTGTAAAAAAGGTTATCTATTGAAAGCCAAAAATATTTTCTAAAACTAAAATATAGAGCAAAAACAAAAATTATGTGTAGTGAGAGACTCTTTATCAAGCTAAATAAAAAGAATAATTAGTTTGTAAATCACTTTATTGAGTCTCATAAACATCTACTTATAACGCAAGAGTGTGCATACATACTACCTTTTAAAAGAAAAGTAATAGCTTTACAAGCTATGGGAGAAGATTTGATAGAAGAAGTCATGCGATTTCACTTAAATCCACTTATGAGTTAATGGGTAAGTGAGAGCGTGAGAATTTTTTGATAAAAAAAAAACTAGATCAAAATTATTGTCGTAGAATAAAAAGAGAGAAAGATTTAACGTATGGAGAAATATGGTATTTATTGCAATATTTTTCTAATGAAACTTTATAAAATCCATCATTTTTCTACTCTACATGGCTAGACAATGAGACATTACAAAAATATTTTAGGTAGGTGATTTAGAGATGGTGTAAGTTTTGATGCAACTTACAAAGTAAATAAAGAAAACTACCTACCCACAACTCTTTTTGGATTTAACTATCATCAAGCGACAGTTGTATTTGTTCTAGTTTTTATGTATGATGAGATTATTAATTCATTTATATAGTTGTTTGAAACACTTTTCAAGGCAACGCCTTAGAAATCACCAAAAAGGATCTTCAAAATTAAGATGTTGTGATGGCTAAGGTGATTTTAAATGTATTGCCTAATATAAACCATAGGCTTTATACATTGCATAAAATGCAAAATGCCTTGAAGCATGTAAACAATGTTTTTTATAGGTCCCAAAGGTGTAAAAAGTGTATTATCTATTTTTATATGTTTTTTTGAAAGGGAAAATGAGTTTTTAAGTGTTTAGAATGTAATGTTTAAGGACTTTGATATATGTCATCAATTAGAAACTATATTTGAATTAAGGGAGAAATGGAATTGCACATAAAAGAGGCAAGCATCGTTAGTGGAAATCAATAGTATCCAACTTAATAAGGATTTTATTGTTAGTAGAAAAGATTACATCAAATTACATCTCAATGAGGCATAATTTTTTATGCATTGCGAGAGGGTAGTTAATGACAAAATGTATAATGAGTTAGCAGTAAAGTTTTAAGTCAAGCTTGAAAAAGCTATTGATTTGCCTATACAAAATTCTATTATAGAAAGTGAAAAGGGAGATTGACGACACATTATCATACAATTGTATGATGTTTAAGAGGAAAGAGGTTTTATGTAATATTTAGGGTGAAAAAGAAGTCGTATTCCAAAATTTGACATATATCTAGGAATTCCGACAAAGTCATTAAGAGGATTGACAATGCTTTTTATAATGAAGTACAACAAAGTGTGATTGACCTAGAAATGCTATATTGAATCATCGAAATCTTACAAGGTATTTTGCCTACTCTACTTTTAATCATCTTCATCTCTCTTGGACACATATCTTTAACTAAAGGCTCATCCTTGTCCTTAAAATTTCCTAAGCTAATAACTTCTTTTCTTCTATTATTTCATTTGCATGTACATTATTACCCTCATCTACCTTTTTTTTTAGCTCACAACTACCAACATTACTTGTAGTAGATGAATTATTGTCAAAGGAATAACATTTATCATTAAATTCTTATCCTTATCCATTTCTACACTAGGTCATCTTGAATTAAGGTAGACCTATAATATCACAATGACATATGATTACTCTCCCAGTTATGCCTAAAAAAATTAAAATATATATATAAAAAAAACGCATGGAAAATTGCCAAAAAGTTAAGAAGTCACTAAAAAATGGAAAATCATCATTAGCTATTGTAAATATCACTGTCTAACACCATAAATCACCACCCTTCTCTCTTTTTAAACTCAAGAGATTTTCTCTTTAAAACATACTCTCTCTGTGGAAATGTTTTGAGTGAGAAAGAAGTATGAAAAATGAGGCATTATATAAGAGATGAAGAGGATCTTAGCCAACTAACAAAGGATCTAGAATTAAGGCAATTATTGATGGAAAAACTGAATGAATAAAGCAAGTAATTTAAGCCAATCAAAGAAGATCAATTTTCAAGGTAAGTAATAATGGAATAGATATGGATAGAAAGTCCTAAAGTACACTATCTAAAATTTAAAATTCCAAACCCGATTATTCAATGATGGAAATGAATCATCCCAGGAAGATTATCGTAAGAGAATTCTCCTACATAGCTTTAAATTTTCTAAACTCAAACATCTAAGGATGGAAATAAATCATGAGAGGATGAAAAGTTTTAGAGGAAAATCCTCTTAAGATAGCTTTAAACCTTCCGGACTCAATAATAAAAAAATGAAAACAAATTATCCTAGGATGAAAATCTTTAGAAGAAAATCATTCTAGTATAGTTTTCATTCTTCCAAACTCAACCATCTAAGGATGGAAAGAAGTTATCCTATAACGAAAGTCTTTTGAGGAAGATCCTTCTAAAATAGCTTTCAGTCTTCCAAACTCACTCATCTAAGAATAGAAATAAATCACCCTAAAATGAAAGTATTTAAAGAAAAATACTCCTAAAATAGCTTTTAATCTTCTAAACTTATCATTCATTGATAAGGACAAATCATCCTAGGATGAAATTTTTGGAGAAAAATCATTCTATTAGAATTCAAGATCAAAATCATTGGAGAAAAACCCTCTAATTAAAATTGTGGGATTAAATAACCTAGGATAAAGAATCCTAGGCTTAAAATAAATGGTCTTTTTTTTTTTTTTACTTAGGTGTTGGACCAAATAGCCTAACTAGTGCCCAAATAAACATGGTTTTGATAAAGCCAAGAGGATATTGACAAAACTCCTACAAAAATTCATAGGTTCTAAGGTTCCTAACCTTTAGGTTCTAAACTTCCTAGGTTCTATACTTCCTAGGTCATACCACTTAGAATAAAACCTTTTAGGTTATGAGGTTTCTAGCCTCCAATGTTACTAGTAAAAATCTCCTAGGAAAAACATTATAGATTCTAAGATTCCTAGGATAAATTATATAGAATACAACTTTCTAGGTTCTAAGATTTTAGGATCCTAAGACATGCCTTATAGATTCTAAGGTTTTAAGATTCTTATGATCCCAAGATCTTAGAACAAATAACTTAAGATAAAAATATTTTCTTCTTAAACATAGAATAAGGTTGATGTTTAGTAGTCACTCAGCATGCATATATGAAAATAAGTGTCAATAGGTGTCATAAAAACAATAACACTTGTCCTCAAAGCAACCAAGACTCAAATCAAATCAATTTGCTTGTAAATAATATGCTCTTTATTTTCATTCAAAGGTAAGTAAAAAAGATCACTTAATAGGAAAATGTAAAATTTATCTCCCTAGATTTTCTCTCTTGAAATTTATGTTTCTAAAATCTAATGACTGACTTGACTTCAAAAAGGTTACACTGGCAAAATTATCTCTTTGGTCATTTTCTTGTGTTTATAAAGCATGATCTGATAAAATCATCTTCATCCCCTAAAGAAGTTGACTTTTAAAGGAAAATTCAAAGGTCCACCAAATCAACCTAAAAGAGAAAATTCAAAGGTCCATCATCATTTCATCCAACAAAAAGAAAGTTTAGTACAAATAAGGTCATCTTTGGTTGGAATTATCACTTATTAAATTGAGACAAGATTTATACCATTAAGAATTCATATTTCACACATAGAGCAAATTTCTAGGAACAGCTAATAGAAAAATATAGTACCCTCTTTTTAAATTTCACTTTAATGTTTGTAACTCTCATATAAATATATAAGAGAACTACCTTTTATATAGGCTTTTTAATCTAAAACCAAAGAAGAAATCCTAGTCCTCTTAAGGTCAAATTTGGTGCACTTGTGTTAATATGTTCTAAACTGTATTAGCCTTTTTAATCCATGTTTGATGCAATAAATAAGTGCTTTGTACTATATTAAGTAACCTCTTAAACCAGCAAACTAGACCTGTGACTCCTCTGGTGACAATAATAATTTGTACTCTCTCTCTTTTTCTTATTGTTGTGTAAATTTTATTGAACTCGCAAGCACACGAATCTATTGTAGAATAGATTAATGGTGACGAGTATCGATCCCACGAGGAGGTTGATTTTAATTATGTGCATAATTAATTTTCTTTAATGGGTGAATGAATTTGTGGTGAAATTGATATAAACTATGCTTAAATTTAAATTACAATGGCATGAATTAAATTAAACTAAAATCTATTGAAATGACGTACTTGGGTATTCGGATCTGCATCAATATACTCCATGGGCTAAATATTCCATATTAATACCAATTAAATCATAAGGGGAGATTCCACGCCTCATGAACTGCGCTCCAATAAATATGGTGCCAAGGGCTTATCATGTCAAATAATAATAACCTTATAGTAGAGTGCCGGTTTAACCAGTGAGGTATATAGATAAGACTATTATTATTTATAAACGAAAAGTCAAAACAACCACAAATATTAGAGGGGAAGAGAAAGTAAATTTACCAAATTAAGCTCATGGGACATGTTGAGACTTTACCTTCAACCCAAGCTTAAAAGAAAATTAGCCACTCATATTTTAATTAGGAATAAAAAGAAAATTTTACTAAAATACAAAGAAACTATAAGAAGGAGAAGGAATTTTAGAAATCTAAGTTTAAAAATAAATTCAGGGATATCAAATTAGGGGGGGAAAGCTCCTTTTTTATAGATACATTGAGTGAATCGTGACTATCGGATTAAAAACAGTTCGGACGCTCAGGATTGCGCCACGTCATCAGTCAACAGTCAACATTTGAATAGTAACGACCGCTATTTGTATAGTAACACCGTTATTTACACAGTAACGCTGTTTGAATAGTAAATAATCTCATGTATGCACATGTACCGTACACACGATTTTTACTCCATTGAGATCCTGCCACGTCATCGATCTACAGTACATAAAAAATTTAGCCCAATAAAATTGTGACACATCATCAGTCAATGCCATGTAAGCAGTCAATGCCACACAATTCGTCCAATCAAATACTGTCACGTTATAAATAGTTGCCACATCATCGGTACGTATATATAAACAGTGTCGTGAACAGTAACATGAACAGCACAGTACCATGAAAGTATCGTATGTATGAACAGTGCCATATATATGAACAGTGACATTTTTTCTTTTATGCTCCTTCTAATGTTTTCGACCGTCCTGAGTCCAAATATGACATCTGTTTTGCTATCTGATCACTCATTCATTATGAAACGATCGTGATACCTCTAAAATACACATAAATACATATAATTAAACAACAAAATATTTAAATAAATAAAAGTAGTAATATTAGTGAAACTTGAAGTATAAAATGACGATTTTTTCATTTATAAATATACATTTTCTAACACTCAACACTTATTATTTACATCATTTTCAAGTTTAAACAATTTATTTATGATATTTTATAAATAATTAGTGTTAACACAAATACATTAGTACTACAACCAACTAGAATACCATCAATATCGTAGAAAGTTACTGTTCATCAATATCGACCACACTTTTGAGAGTCCATCTAAATTGAATAATATACCATTGGAATTGTAGTCTTGAGCTTTATGCAACAATATAAATACCGTTTGAAACCAAGCTATTATTCTCTGTTTGTTTTTAGTCAAAGTTTTGACAAAACTTTAATCGTAGATTTATAGCAAATAGAGGGTTGAGAAGATAATTCTAAAAATACTGAATATGATTTAAATGGATACATTTTTCTTGTTTTTAGCTACAAACTGTAGTGGCAATCTCATTTTTAGTAATAAATTAAAATTTTAATACATATATTAAAATAACATAGTATAATATCAATTTTATGTAATATAAAATAATATAAAATGTAGCAATTCCTTACTCTATAAACACGACACCTTACTAAAATACAATTCTCCTTAATATAATATATTACAATCTAATGTAGTCGATTCCAATTTGATGTAGGTATTAAATGTGTTGTAAAGAGTACCTAAGCCAGAGATGACAACTTCTAATTGTCATACATGCCTTTTAGTATTTGAACACAAGGATAACAAAATCTTCTACGGATTTAGGTTAATATCGAATAATTTTTAGATAACAAAATAGAAAATAGAGAAAAATAATCCCTATTTACTTAATAGATGGGGTTCAGTTTTATACTCCCAACCCCACTCTTACCCTAATCCCTATTATATATAATTTTTATTTTATTTATTTAATTTAGTTACTAATATATATAAGTTATAACCAAAAGAAAACTATACAATATAATTTTTACTTAACCCTAAAATATTCTTATGCTTTTTTTTCTCTCTTAAGGTGTTGCTTTATTATGATATTTTTCAGTTTCGATATTATTTCAAGATATTATTTTAAATATTTTTGAGATTTTTAAAAATAATTTAAATACTTTATCATATGACAGTGATTTTATTTAAGTCTATAATTTTTGATTTACCAAAATCATGTATCCACACATACTATAAAATAAGTAAATAAAGAATGGGGTAAGGATAGATAAATTATTTCCCTAATGGGATCCCTAATATCCACCCTACCAAATTTACTGAAAAATGAAATTAAAGTGAAATTTTTAATAAGTTAAGGAATGGGATAGACTTTCTCACCCCTATCCCACCCTATTGCTTCCCCTATTTGGAGGACATGTTGGAGAGTTTTAATAACAAAACACATATTTTATTTAGAAACTGTATGGCATGTCATAAGATTTTTCTTTTTAAATTCTACTATCAACCCCAACCTATTAATAAAGCATGAGGATATTTGAACTTATAAAAATACTCTTTGCACCCAATTTTAAATAGATAATTTTATTACTAAGATAACCACAAGTAAAGTTACCAAAAGACAAGTGAATTATTTAATTATTTCAATATGACTTACTCTTTTCACCTACCCAAATGGTGTTATGACCACAAATAAAATTATCAAAAGACAAGCTATTTATTTAAATCTGATTCACTCTTTACGTCCACTCAAATCATATTAACTTGATTTTATCTTTGAACTTATGCATAAAATTAAATTGACAACCTTGTAATTTTATCTTTGAACTGATGTGTAAAATTAAATTGATAACTTTGTATTATTATATTTATAATTCAAGAGCAGGTTAAGATATGAATATTTTTCAATAGACTTTACTTGTCTTGGAGTCTTACATAGAAATTATTATTTTTTTCATTCGATGGTACCCTTTCAAGTGAGATATATAGTAGAAGTACAACTTCCAAAATTAAGGTAACTTTCAATTCGTTAAAGATGTGTGGAGGATATGGGTTTCTTAAGATTAAATCTATAATATAAAATTAAAATAAAACACAAAGAATAAGACAAGTAGAAGATGAATGGTGTAAATTATTTTTATAGTTATATTATTGGGAGTAATTCATGTTATTCGTATTAGCATATTATAATTTAATAGATGTGCAGTTACAAAAATTATTGATTTAACCTAGTTATTCTTAGTGCAAGCACCAGGGGCAGACCCAGGATTTAATATTACCCTAGGCTAAATTTTAAAATTTATATTTTTAACCTAACATAAAAAATTATGAGTAGAAAGAAGTACATTAAGTAAAGAAGAACACTAAGAACTCTATCTCTATAGATATGTACTATATATAAAGAGTAGAAAACTAAAGGCAATTAAAATATCAAATTATTATTTTTCAATTATGGAATCTAGCATTGCAAATGATAATATGTAATTATATATGGATTAAGAAATCAATTAAGAATTTCAAACTAAAATATATCAATATGTGTTATTATAATTAATTAAAAATTACAAGTAAAACTTTTATATTTGAAATCAAATAGTAAACTACCAAGATTAATAAATCAATCAATTAAAATTTATTCATCCACTCAAATTATAAAAGTATTATTAGTTAAAAGTTTCAATAATAGACTAAACTTAATTCAGTAAAAGAGTACTTGGGTGCAATTATTTCTATATATAGCATTCTAGCTCTTTTTAAAAAGCTAAATATTAATGATCCTTCTATTAAAATTACCTTAAAATACTCAAATTTTATTTTTTAACTTGTCCTCTTAGTTGATGTAACTAAAAAATAAAATCTAAAAATTTATATAAAAAGTTTATGAAAATATTGATAATTGTTATTATATGTTATTTTTTAAGTATTTTTAATACTAATGACAATATTATATTACATTGACATACTTTTTTCTAATTAGAATTTTTTTAAAATAAATTATAGCAGTAATAAAAGTTTAGCCCCCTAATGTTTACAATCTATTCAATAAATCTATAATTTAATCATTTTATAAAATAAGTCACTGATTTTAATTGAAACTAATATAATTGAAATGTGGACATATTTGAAAGTAAATTAAAAATCTTGTTGTACTCAATTAATGAAAACATAAGGGTATTGAGTTAGAGATATATATGAAAATAAAATAAAAATTATATTAATTTACTGAATTAATAAAAATATAAAGGATATAGAAGATTTTTTCTAAAACAGACTGAGCTACAGCCTAGCCTAGCCCATGCATAGGTCCACTACCGGTAAGCACTATAGAGGTAAAATATGTGCTATATTCATAATTAATTAATGAAGCATATCAAATTTAATGTTTAGACATTAATTAAAAAAAATAAACATAGTTTCAAAAAAATTAATACAATATAAATCCTCAGCATAGTACTGGGAATATCTAAATTTATCTTACTAAAAGTCTAAGAATAGATACTGCCCAAATAAATTTCAAAAAATATTTAATTCCATCTTAAATTTCAATGTAACAAGGTATATATTCCTTATATGATACAGATAATTGTTATCATGTAAAGAAGTTCCTTAAGATAGGATTTAGAAGAGTTTATAACCTATAATTATAATGCGAAGTTTGTTCTCATTTATAACTGGTTTGAATCATAATTTTCTATAATTATATGAAGGTTATTCCCATGGGTCTGGATCCTTTACTAGGCTCTTTTTCTTTTAATCATCTTAAGCTTTTAAAGATCTACTGATATGTGTTATATTAATATAATTAAATGGTTGAAATTTTATTTTAATTAATTTTCATTTAAAGAGAAATCCAAGCTCATGTGATTTTTGTTAAATTCTTTCCTCCAATTTTTTTTCCTTCATAACTCTCTTTTTATTGACGCCATCTCTAGCAAATTGTGAAAAAAAAAAAAAGAAAAGAAAAGCACCCGCTGGAGAAAAGAAATCAACAATAATGTTTGTTTTAATTAATTTTATTCTTTCCCTATCTTGTCTTTCTAGATTGATGATGATCTCTAGCAAATTTAAAATAAGAAAATGTCTTAATAAAATGGTTAGAAACATGGGTGTAGGAGGTTGAGGGATGGCGACAATGATTACCGGTTGCAAGTTATATAGGATCAAATGGCCTTTGTTTGATCAAGGAGTAGAGATAGAGCTGGTACCTTATGTTTCATAGTATTTTGTTTTGCATGAGATGTACACTAGATGGAATTGACATGTTTGTGGAAAAGGCAATTAGAAAAGTATAAAAAAAAAAAAAATTGAGTAGTTAGCATATTGGAGATTGCTTTTAAAATGTTTAATAAAATGGCTGAATGAAATTTGTTGTGGATGTTGAGAAGATTTGCCGGAAGGGCAAATGCACAATTTGTAAATTTTCAAGTAGAGTTGATTTCAAATATTAGAATGAGCAAGAAGGGAATATAAACCGATCCAATGAAGCTTTTAGCCAACAACAACTTATGATCATGTTGGAGATTTTGTTTAGTATTTAGCACCTTTTATTTATTTATTTTTTTAAAATTTGCTAGAGATGGGTGTCATTACATAATGAGATGAGAGGGAAAAAATTTGTAGGAAAGAATTTGACAACAATCACATGAGTTTGGATGTTTCTTTAAATAAAAATTAATTAAAACAAAATATCAGCAATTTAATTTTATTAATAACGCATGTTAGCAGATCCTTAAAGGTTTAGGAGGACTAACAGAGAAAAAGACTTGAAGAGGTTCTGGATCCTGTTCCTGCATAGAGTATCATTAATAATAAAACAAAAAATTGTTAGCCCACAGCATATTATTAAATTTTTTTTCCTCCTATTTTGTCTTTCTAGTTAATTTGACCTTGATTATCCGTAAGTTTCATTAGTATTAAATTTTCTAGTAAATTAAAAGCATCAATATTAGATACATAACATGAAAGAAGAAACAAAAAAGTTGAGTGGCCTGGTGTTTGATTTGAATTATTAAATAACATTACTCTTTAAGATTGAATATAAAAAATGATTATCTATTTCCTCATATGAATAAATGAATATGTCAAAACAGTTAGAAAAACTATCAACTAAGCTTTTTACTAATTGGTAGTGTTGTTAATACTCTTTACTGCCTTCTTTTTCTAATCTTTTCTTCCGTACTCGATCTTGTTATTATGTTATTGCTTTCGTTTTGACGTTATTAATATTTTAGTGAATTGGAATAGGAATCAATTTGACGGGCGGAATAATGCAGAAAACTTCAGATACGGATTAGTTTTGAAAAGCCTTAAAAAGAAAATCATGTTGTTTATTGAAACTCTTCATTTTAGTTTTTATTTAGTTCCTTGACAATTTCTTTTCAAGTTTTTTATCATGAAGATTTGTGTTTAAAAAGAAAAAAATTGAGAGAGATTAGAAGAACAAATTCAATTCTGAGCGTCCTTTTGTGCGCTAATAATATTATTATTGGTTCACTAAAAAGTTATTAACTTGTTAGAACAGTGCTTAATTATATTAGTTATAAAGAGAAAATAGGACGAAGAAAAGGAAAAAAAATTTAATAATATGTTATAGGGGTTTCTAATTTTTAATTATGTTATTAATACAAATAAAAGTATGCATTTATTGAAGAGTAATCATACAGTTACAAACTCTTATACAAATTTAATTTATGCAATTTGATTTGACATTAATTTATTGGCTGAAAGAAAATTTAAAATAATAAAAATAAATTATGTCAATCAAGAGATATTTAATTCAATCAATTTAATCAGGTCTATCAGTTTGTACAAAATTATTTGGTACAAAAATTTATAACTATATCTTTACTCAGTATTGAAACAATAAGGCATCTTATATTTTTTAATAAAAATCAAAATAGATCTAAAAGTTTATGAAGTTTGGGTGGATTTGAATATAAATGTCTCAATAATATTTTTTTTTAAGTATCTTGAATATAAGTGACATCTTTTTTATTTTTTTGTAAGTAAAAAATATTTTGAATATGATTATTCAACATTTATCTACTTGTAAATCAAAATAAAAAAAAATGATTAAGCTTTTTAGTTTACGAAATAAGTACATGCAATAAAGATATTTTTAAAATATAATATTTCCTTCTCATTCAAATTTTTTTCCATTCATACTATAGTAACAAAAGTTCATTTTTTGCTATTTGATATAAATAGGAAAGGAATTTGGTTACCAAAATTTTTTTTCAAAAATCTGAAACTAATATAACTTACAACTTTAGGATTTTAATAAACAAGCCCTACAATTTTGCATTTATTATCGTGTCAAAAAATACGACTCTTTTCCTTTTAATGAAATATTTCTTCAAATAAAAGATTTTAATGAGACTACATAATAAATTTTAAATTCAGATCCTTTCTTATTTTGACTCTTATCTAAGTTTCCTTTAGATCTACTGAGACGCCGTAATTATTAAGATTTATTTTTTATTTATTATCTTACAAAAACGCTAAGTGATGCATTTTCTCTACCTACCTCCTCAATTTCTCTTCTTTTATCCTCTCCGACGAAAGGCACGAAACCTGATTTCTCTCAAAATTACGCTGATAGTCCTTGTTATAACTTGAGTAATGCTGGCAGAGTTGAAGCAGAACAAAGAAGAAGAATATTAAAAAAAAAATGTGAAAACTAGATAATGGAGACATGTTATACCTAATTAGTAAAGCTTGTTGAATTGACCAACAAAGGTTAAGAATCCGTATCTCACGCTCTTTTCTGCCTATAAAGCCTTACATATGTACTTTAAACAAATGAAAAAATAATAATAAGGCCATGTTTGGTCTGAAAAAAGGGGAAGAGAGAAAAAAGTGTACTGGGGAAGAATGGAAAAGAAAAGAGAAGAGAAATAACAAGATTAAATTTCATTATTTAGGTTAACATAAAATATGATAGGATAAAGAATTATAATATTTTTCTTTAAATAAATTTATCCTTTACTTTAAATATTAAACTATTTATATTAGTAATGAATTATAATTTAATATCAGTGCATTTTTTAATCTACTAAAATAATTCATGATTTATTAGAGAACGGTAGCAGAGTTCTAGTGATGATTTAGCGACTGTTCAGCAACTTCTAGCGATGGTCTGACAGCGGTCCCAGGAAATTCCAACAATGTTCTTGTAGAATTCTATCCGCTTTTAGTGGACTTCCAACGAAGTTCCGGCAATGGTCCAGTAGAGTTACAAGAATGGTTGATTTATATTTATAAATAAATAAGCTTATTTATTTTATTAAGTTTTTTAAATCATTTATTATAAAATTATTTATAATATTAAATTATTAAAATAAAATTATAAAAAATAATTATTGATAGCATTAAATAAGTTAAAAGGTTGAAGAATATTTTTGGAAGTGGTTTCTAACGTAAGAGAAATTTAAATTCTTCACTCTTTAGTGTAGAATTTAAATTTTATATTATGATGAATATTAAAATAATAAAAATTTAATTTTTATATATTTTATCCAATTAAACAATAGAAATAAAGACAGAATTTAAATTATTTTTCTTTCCTTTATTCTATTCTCCCAACCAAATACCGTCTAAGAATAAAGATAAAGAAGAAAGTAGAAAAAAATGATTTTATGTTAAATTAACTATTAAAAATTAAAATTGACTATTTTTTCCCTCATTTTTTCCCTCTCTTTCTTTCCCATTTCACTCCTCTCATTTGTTTCAACTAGACTCTTCGTATTCCAATTAGTTTGCAATGTTTAATGGAATATTCTATAATGCCGTATAAAAAATACGGTATTAATACCGTAATACATATAAACATTGTAAATTACACATAAAATTAGTAAATATAAAGTAAAACTAGTAAATTAATGCAAGATTATTAATTATTTAAAAAATTAACATTTTTTCTTATAGAATTTTAATGAAATATATTTTCTTTGCTTACAAAAAATATTTTCTTTAATTAAACAAAAAAATTATATTAAAAAAGTAAAAGAAATTTTATTAAATTAGTTATCATAAATTCTATGTTTATTCTAGGACATTTGTATACTTTTTTTCTCGATTTTCTATAATGATATCTATTTATTATGCATATTAATTACACGTAATTATTTATCTTGATGTGGATCAAGTAAAAATAAAATTAAAAAAACTTATATTATTAGACACATGTATAATATATTAATAAAATTAGGTTTAATTTTGAGTCATACACATACTTTATGTAGTTTTAAATTTTTACTTTCTAAAAATTATGTTTTATTTTGTACTTAATTTTAATTTATAAGTTTTATATTAAATTTATAAATTTTTATTTTGTTTACTAGTAATACATCAATTTACTAGTTTTATATTAATTAACTTATTTTATCTTCCCTTTACAAATCTTATGTTTAATTTCTAAAAATTATATTTTATTTTGCACTTAAGGTTGATTTAAAGGTTTTGTGTTATATTTACAAGTTCTTGTTTTATTTACTAATAATACATCAATTTACTAATTCTATATTAATTTACTCATTTTACCTTTTATTTACAAGTTTTATATTTAATTTTTAAAATTTATGTTTTATTTTACAGTTAATGTTGATTTATAAGTTTTATGTTAAATTTGTAAGTTTTTGTTTTGTTTACTAATAATACATCAATTTACTTATTTTATTTTCTATTTACAAATTTTATGTTTAATTTCTAAAAATTATGTTTTATTTTGCACTTAATGTTGATTTATAAGTTTTATGTTAAATTTACAAGTTTTTATTTTGTTTACTAGTAATACATCAATTTACTAGTTTTATGTTAATTTACTTATTTTATCTTCTCTTTACAAATCTTATGTTTAATTTCTAAAAATTATATTTTATTTTGCGCTTAAGGTTGATTTAAAGGTTTTGTGTTATATTTACAAGTTCTTGTTTTATTTACTAATAATACATCAATTTACTAATTCTATATTAATTTACTCATTTTACCTTTTATTTACAAGTTTTATATTTAATTTCTAAAATTTATGTTTTATTTTATAGTAAATGTTGATTTACAAGTTTTATTTTAAATTTATAAGTTTTATGTTTCAATTATATAATTTATGTTTAATTACGGTATTAATGCCGTAATTTTAATCACGGCATCATAGAATAACCCTTTGTTATAATTGAATTAATTAAATATAACACAATAATAAATACTAATCGCGCATTTAAAGACTGACATCGGCTCGCAAGAAAATTTGAATCGGTGCCGCCCCAGCTATTTTCCGTTGCACTAGTGCAATTAAGTGCAACCAAATTTGACTTCGGATGAGATCCGTTTAGTAGTCTTAAGATAGTTAATGAAGTTCCAACAGACTCAAGCCGTAGAAGAACAAATTGTAAAACAAAAATAACGTGAGCACTTTGTTGACCGGCACGTGCATGACAGAAAGATGTTGCATTGGCACCCGATCTCATCCTACGTGTCAACTTGAAACCATGCAACTCACCGTAGCATTCCACCTGCTTGCAAAACCACAATAATCATCAAATATCAACCAGCACGAACAAAATAATCTATTAATTTCACAAAACTTTTTTTAAAAAGAAAAGGAACCGAAATCCAATGTCTCGGATTTCGTCAAGAAATCCTCCACCATGGGAAGTCCTCAATCTTGTTGCTAAGCGTCTTGACCCCAAAACCCTAGCCATAGCTTCATGTGTGTCTAAATCATGGTATATGTCCATGTCCTCCGATTACCTCTGGCAGCCCATTTGCTTATCTCATTACCCTTCTCTCTCCAACCTCAAACTCACCGATCCATCGGATGTCTCCTATCGCCGTCTCTTCTCCGTTGGATACACCGCCGCCAAACGCCGCCTCAAACCCCCTGCACCACCCCGCATTTCCCTCGACAACCTCATCTTCGCCGTCGAGCTACGGACCGTAGAAGTTGATGCCCTAATTTTCACCCTAGCAAAGCCTGCAAACGAACTACGTTGTGCTGACACGAGTGGCGTGTTCAGGTTCGATATCCATATTAATGTGAGTTGTTTTAGAAGCTTTGGTTTGATCGATTTACAAGAGGAGGTCAGAATCACATGGAATGTGTTGTTGCGTGGATGGGGAGGGGTTTTTACGATGATGGATTATCAAGGGAGGTTGAGTTTCTCTCCGGCGGCGTCCGAGTCATGGTTTTCGGAGGACCTGCCGTCGCCGACATGTTGTTCTGGTGAAGTTGCAAGTGGGATTGTTGCAGATTTGAAGTTAGGGTTCTCTAGTGGTAACAATTGTTGTGAAGATGAGAAAGTTAGGGTTGAGAAAGTGTGTGTGGGAATGTTGAGTATTGTAAATTGGAGGTATGTCACTGTTGACGATGGACTCAGGTACTTGCAACATTTTCTTTTGCCCAACAGCAGTATGTGCATGTGAATATTGTTCAATGAAAAAGAATAATTGAATTTGATGAGGTTGTTGTTAATTTATCTTCCATCCTTATTTATTAGTTACTGGCATTAATTATTTCCACAAAATGTCTCACTATATTTTCTTATTGTTTGAATTATTATTTGTTGCGTTAACTAGGAAGGCAGTTTTCGAGTGTAACAAGTAGAAATTCGAAATCTTGATCACCAAAATTTGAGTTTGGATGTATAAAAGAAGCCGGTTTTAATAATGAGGGATTAATTAATTCTTCAAGTTAATGTGGCTTTGTATTCCAGTATTGTCAATCTAATTTCCTCCGTATATCAACAACAGGTTTCTAATTTGACAGTATCTCCTATTATTTTATTTATTTTAACGAATTTAATTTTTTTATTTAAAAAAGAAATTTTCTTTACTTAAAAAAGAAATTCACTACAATAAAAAAGAGATAAGACAGCAAGAATCTAGCAGCCTGCGGGTTACAAGTGTTGCAAAATATGATATTTAACAACAATTCCAAGACTGCGTTTGCTAAAAATTAGTTTCAAGATTGCATGTTGCTAAAATTTAATAAAGGTTCTCCTTTAACAACATGTTTTATGGCGCGTTGTTAAATATATTATTACAATAGTTTCCTGATTGCGGTGAATCTCATAGACAATATGGCAACCTGCACGTTAATCAGGTTGTTAAAAATTTCATCCTCAGCAATGTTCTGAAAAGCATTTTCTCAATAAGAATATACGACAAGTTTCTCTTGATCGTTGGCATTTATATTTTCAACAGGTGCATCTTGGAATGTTGGGAAATATTTTACCACAACTTGTAAATGTTCGTTACGTTGTTAATTGTACTTTTTTTTTAATTAATGTCTATAGAATACCGAAGCAATTAATTTCAAATAATAAGTGATTCTTTATATAACAATTTAAATTAAGTATAATTTAGTTTAAATGTTCAGGATTTGTTATGCAAAAATATGAATATATTAATTATAAGATAAGACTTATTAGATTAGGTTTCAGAACCTATATTACTTTTTTGCACTAAGTAAAATCAAGTAATAGATAGATATTATGCCGCTAAACCGCTAAATTTTAACAGAGTTTATTTATTTAATTATTGAAACATTAATTCAAATAGATTATCATATATTACATTGTAATAGCCAACCGATAATTTTATATCTACCGTTATCTATTTACATTTACATTTTTGTTACTAAGTAAATGTTTATCATTTGAATAGTTTTTTCTTGTTAGTGCCATTGAGAAGAACATTGCTGTCCAATACTTGGAAAGTTTTACAGATTCCCTCTTTTTTCTTTTCATCGTCAAACACGTTCCCTCCCTTAGCAAATTCATTAAATCCAAAAACAAAGCCTAGTTCCGTCTTGCAAGTGAATCAAATTGAAGCCAGAAATTAATTTCAGTAGCTGCAAGACTCATCTTCTTCGTCGCGGCTTTGTTCATCTTCATGGAACGAATTTATCATCGCCTCGCTATGCCAATCCTGGAGCTTACAATAATCGGGAATGTCGGGTCCTTTGTTAAGAATTTGATGGAAGGTATAAGAGGCAGAGCCAATTTGGCTTCGCGGGTCAACGCCTGAACCCCAACCTATCAATTCTGGCAAAAACCTTCTCAAGACCTTAAGCGAGGACAAGAGGTTTATTTTATCTCTAATTTTTATTCACTTATTATTTGATTATTATCAATTTTAATTTTTTTCATGCGATGAGATTCTGTCTTTTGAGAGAGAAAAAGAATGGAAGAAAGGAGAGAAAGAGATTGGGAGTGTGATGGGTATAAGAAATGAAACTACGTGTTTAGATCTGTTTGCAACAGGTGCATGCAGCTCCGTCTTTTAGTCGACACTAAAACCCCTTTTGGCTTCAAGGGTTCTCCCGTATTGGCGATTGGATTTGCTCCGGTAAGCATCTTTTTACTTTCTCTCTCCTGTATTTCTATATTTCTTCATACTATTAGCTCTGAAGATTTTCTTAGTATTCTTACTTTTGACTATTTTAATTTATCACAATTTAGTTTTTATGGATTTCGTTTTTTTGGTGGAGGGTTTAGGTTTAGGAGTTAATGTAAAGAGTTTGGTGTTTTATGAACAAGCTGTGAAGAGCTGAATGGTAGTTAATGTTAGTTGTTTCTTTTTTTTTTTTTCGTAAGTAACATATTGATAATTTTAGCCGGAAAAGGAACACATGTTTAGGTGATATATCACTACAAATTGTGGCTTGAAATCAGTTGAAATTGTATGCTTGCTTCTAAAGTTTGTTTTCTGTAACCAGTTTCACTTTTCGGATTGGCCAAGCCTGAAAGAAAATGAAATAAAGAAATCATGGACGCAGGTAATATTTATTTGGTATATATATATATATATATATATATTTTTTTTTTTTTTAATTTCTTGTTTGATTGTAATAGTGACAAGTAATTTTTTAAACTGGATGCCTTGTTTGCAGGAAACCGAGTTAGGTTGTTGGGATTAAGATTCAGTGTTGCTGAAATTTTTTTTTTTTTGGGGACCTAAGCAAAGAATCAAGAGTCGAGATTTATTTTGTAATTTTATTTTTTTGTTTCTCTCGCCTAATAACTATTGATTCATTACTCAGTAAACCAGTTCAGCACTGAATTCTTATCCCAGGTTGCTGAAATATTTTGAGAAATATACTAAATTTAAATTTTTTGGACTTGCTTTGAACTCACTCTATTTCTAAGCTTCTTTGTTTTGTTACTGTGTCTTTTGTCTAAAGTATACTTCTTGTCCAATAACATTAGCTTCCGCTCTCTGATAGTATCTAGTGTCTTTGTGCTTTCTGCACGAATTAAGCTTTTGAATTATAGCATTTCCTATTATGCAGCATGCTGAAAACAGAGGAGGACAAAACTGCTTAAAATTAAAACTATTTAGACAAGAGAAAAGTTCTGCTGAATTGAATGATTTTTTTGATACTTTACAAAATAGAACCACTACAACACTCACAATTCATTCCTTTTTTTTTTTTTTTGTGTTGGTACATAGGGACCCCTCAAAGAGGGTTAAAACGACACCAAACGGGGATAAGCAACCTCATACATATCATGGAAGAGAAAATGGTTAATAGAAACCGGCGGGTAATTAGAAACATGAAGACCTAATGGCAAGGAATGAGCATAATTAACAAGAGCGTCAGCAGCAAAAGTAGCCTCACGGTAAATGTGCTTGATATCAACGTGCCAGTTCCGTTTCAAAAGCTCTTGGATAGAGATGATCAGCTAAGAGTACTCAGTAGAGGCAATAGTGCTGATAAGAACCAGATCAGTTACACATAAACTATCCACTTCTGCCAAAAGCCACTGAATTCGCACCTCCCAAGCCAGTAGTAAGCCTTGATAAAGACACCAGAGCTGGGCTACCGTAATTGAGCAGCATCCAATATTGCGACTAAAGCCTCGAAGCCATTGACCCTTGTGGTCTCTAATAATACCTCCTGCACTAGACATCCCAGATTTTTGGCAAGAGCCATCCGAATTTAGCTTGCACCAGGGCCACATTGGGGGTGACCAGTATATCCATAATTCCTTCTTGTTAGCTAACTGGGTTGCCAGGCAATCATTGATACACTGAGTCTCAACCGCCTATATATATATGTCCTGAATCATGTAGTTACTATCAATATAAACATTATTGAATTGAAACTTATTCCTCCAATACCGTATTCTCCAAACGGTGAACCCAAAAAGGCAGCTCCAATCAGTTTCCCTCTTCATGTGCTCCTTGCTTTGAATATTAAAGATAATCCAATCTTTAAGAGCCAGAGAATAAAATGTTGCATGGGAGCCCTGAGGGATGAAATAATTCCATATTCGTTGAGCCAAGGGTAGTCCCTAAGCACATGAAGAGTGCTCTCCAAGTCCAAGCCACACTGATCACAAATGCCATCAGAATCAATGAGCCGTCTCTTGAGCTCCAATTTTGTTTTGAGCCGGTCATGCATCACTATCCAAATAAAGACACGTATAGCCTGGGGACCCTTCCAACGCCAAGCGAGCAGCCAACTTGAGTCCTTATCTTCATGCCTCAATTCACTCCTTTTTCTCTCTTTTAATTCTTTACTCTCATTGGATGCCTACAACAAAATGTTTAGGGGCATTTATAATAACCTACACTAATACAAACTACACAAATATTAAATTACAAAAATATGATAATCACAATTTACAAAATATCTCTATATATCTATGAGATATCTATAATTTGATTTTTTTGGCACTCTTAGATATTTTAAGATGATAAACATCTCTCAGTCTCTACAAAATTCTTGGGTTTGTCATGGATTAAACTTTAAACTTAGGGTTGGCCGAATATGGTTAGATTGAATCATGAAATTAGTGTTGCACCTTTTAACACTTCCTCCTAATACCAACTTTGATTATTGAATTCATATTGAGCTTTTAGCAGAACTCCTTAAACTTTTGGGTACAAAGACATTTTGTAAACAAATCTGCAATGTGATCATTTGTCTGGACGTACCGCATTTCAACGTCATTTTATACGACATTTTTCTTTATGAAGTGATAATGGATCTCTGTGTGGAAAATTAGATTTTATGTCAAGTAGTTGTTTAAGCATTGCCATTGGACATAACATTTCATTATACATTTAACCTGTATTGTTGTGAAAAATCCACAAGATATGGATAGAGCCTTGTACCTTTCAACTAAATCATCTGGATGTTTCTTAATCTTGTACACCTATTTGCAAGATATTATTTTACATCCTTTAGTTTTAAGACCATATCCCAAGTCTAATTTTGCATCAATGCAATGATTTCTTTAATTGCCTTCATCCATTGACAATTCTTTATTGTTTCTTTAAACATCTCAAGTTTTTTTTTCGTCTTCTGCAATTACTGTATCAGCATACTTGAGATATGGTTTCTTCACTCTTTTGGATCTTTTACGTTGAGATTCAGGAGTTCTTAGTTTTATTTCACTTGGTTCTTCATTTTTCGTAAGGTTTTAGTGAACACTTGTCTTCTAAGAACTTTGTGTTTCGTTAGGCTTGATATCTTTATCTCTTAAATTATCTTGTTTTGGTTGAATTTAGATAATTTGTTCCTTCATTTGATCTTTATTATTATTATTATTATTATTTAATTTGATAGTTTCTTTTTTTTAAAGACTACTATGAAAATGATTGATCAAACACCACAGTCTTTGTTTTGCAACACCGTTCACTAGTAAGACTACAACACCTTTATCTTTTTCTCTAGCTGTCATAATTAATAAAAAATATAACGAATTGTCTTCTTGTAAAATTTAATTTGCAAGTGTCATATGTCTTAGTACGAAGACATAGCACACATAGTAGAATACATGAAAGCAGCTGATTATAAGCTTCACATTCCATAACACCTTGTAAAGTGATATGAACCCCTAATGCTGATTAAGGAAGTTTATTTATCATATAAGTCCGCTATCTTCATAGCTTTGACCCGAAACCTTCTTGGTACACTCTTTAAATATATCATACTTTGACAACTCTGTGCTAAATGGCAGTTCTTTTATTTTGCTATGCCATTCTATTGTGGTGTAATGGCACAAGTGAATTAATGATGTATTTTATAGTCTCAAAGATATTGGGAGAACTCATGACACATATTCTCTTTCATTGTCTATTTATAGGCAATTATCTTTCTTACTTCTTCTTTAGTTAAATCTCTGATTTTTTTTAAATTTTAAAAAGTATAAGGCCTTTCTTTCATAAGACGATCTAGATATAACCAGAGAAGTCATTGAGGGGTATCACATACCACTGATATAAGGTTGGTTGGCAGGCCCAAATAAATTAAAGTGCGCCAGCTCTAATGGTTCTTCTATTCTAAAGTTTGACTCCTCATATAGGAGTTAGTAAGCTTTACTATGCTGACACCTTACATATATTGTGTCCGTTCTCACATTAAATTAAGGCAAACATTTGAGCATTGACTTGTTTATCATCACCTTTAACTTGTGATAGTTAGCATGTCTCAACTAAATATCGTGTAAATCTACTGCCTCATTCTTTTTACTCTTGTCTACATAAGTAAACTCTATTTATAATATATATTTATAATCTTTATCCTTCCATAACAAGTGTCCCCAAGGTCTTTAGATCTAAATAGACCTTGATATCTTAAGGACTGAACAAGACATAATTGCCTAATGATATTGGTTGTGATATTGAAAATAGATTTTTCTCCATAATTGGGATATAATATACAATTTAAAGTGTCATTATGTATTAATTATATTGAGGTATAAAGTAATTGGTAGTTGTAAGTTATTTGTTGTTATGATCACGTGACCTCTTTCGTACTTAGTCATATCTTATAACTTTTTTCTATCACCAATCATGTGACTTGAATACTTTGAGTTAATAATTCATCACTCTCATTGTTAATCCAAGTAGCTATTATGACTGCAAGGGCTAGCTCATTTTCCTCAATGGTGACTGATGTTTTAACTGCCTATTGTTCATGACTACCTTTCTTTCAGTTTGAGGTAGCAGTATTACTCTCCTCAAAATTTTTCTTAAACTAGTAAGCTTTTGCCATATGGCCTTCTTTTTGTAATTGGTGCAATTCTTTTCGACTTTTTCTTTGGTTTGTATTGGCCACCATTATCTCGATCCTTTGTGTTCCTCTATCTGCGAGCTACTTTCTTGTTGATGACTTTTTGACTCATCAATATCCCTTTTAGTTCCACCACTACTAGGTTATCTAAATCAATATTTCTTTTTATTGATGAAGAGTGCTTCCCCATCATTCTGAGATTCCACTTGTTTGCTTGTCAATAATTCTTGTTCGATAAATAGGTTTCCAAATTCCTTAATGATTGGTTGAGTTGGTCAATCTTGGACTATTGTAAAAATGTTCCTAAACTTGGGCCTCAAATAATGAAAAATAATTCTCTTTATTCTAGATTCAGAAATTACAATAGTAAGATCTATCTCAAAAATTTTATAGCAATAGACTACCTTGTTGAGAAACTCGTCATTATCATATTTTGCTGCAAAATTAACAAAAGCTCATTCTATAAAAGTTGTGGCTATGTGTTATTCTTCTTTGAAAAAATCATTATAAAAGTATCTCAAGCTTCCTCAAGCATTTTAGTCTTTCTTATATGTTATAACATCTCTTCTTTAATTATGTCTTGATCGCAAATTGACCTTTTCAACTTTAATGTTCTACTTCTTTAAAATGACATCATCGGTTGGTGTTTCACATTATTACCACAAATGATCTCTCAGGGATCTTTGCCTTGTAAGTTGGACTCAACCAATACTGCCATGTATTGTAATTTTTGTTGTTGAGCTTCTTGATACCTCCAATTACTTAAAGTCACCTATCGTGTTTGCAAGCCTTCGGCCATGTTAAGCAAACTTAATCTTCACCAACAAACTTGTAGAGTTTCAAACTCTTCATGATTCAAAGAACCTCCCTCAAACAATTCACATTACCAAGCTTGAGTCCAATCCAATTGTAAAAATAAAAATCTTAACTTGAAAAAAGTTCGGTTACTTAAATTTCAGGTCAGATTAGGCCAAGTTCGAGTTGGGCTTTTTACCAAGCCTAAATTTTGTGATTTTTAAAAATTTTTTAAATAATTTAAACTTAAAAAAAAAGACATAACCTCCTTTATATATTAAAATTTAACATAAATATAAAAATTACTTATGATTTCAACCATATAATCATATAAATAATATAATAAACATAATTTAAAATTATAACTTCTAAAATTATACAAATAAAATCATATATTTTTATTTATAATTTAGAATTTCGGATCAGACAAATTCAAAAGCTCGACACTAACCTAAATTTTGATCGAGCACTTACATTTCTATTCGAGCCTAACCTAAAATTCTTAAATTCAAGTTGGTCAATTGGTTCAAAATCAGGTTGAGTGTTTTTGCCATACTTGCATTACTAACCTACCAATAAACAACAAAAGATACATACAAACTCAATAATGCATGGTACGGAAATAATGGGAAAGATGGGCAATATTGCACATGTAGCTAGTGGTCCACATGTCCAGAACCCATTTATTTTCAAAACAAGCTAAAAACTAAGTCCTAGCATGGTCCAAGTAAGTGGGAAGGTTGGTTGGTTGTTGCTTGTTACCTGGACACATATCATGTAACTTATAATAATTGAATGAAACTGTAAGAAGATAATAGTTAAAATGCAAATCATAACTTGCATTACAACTCACTAACATGACTCACTGACTCAACAAGTGAAAATCAACATTAATGCAATGCCTAGCCTATTCTCACGTAAAAGACATGCATGAATAAATGAGGCAGTTATCTCACACGTTAACTTCATGAATAGATAAATTAGGCTCACATCATACACCACCCCCCGTTCCTCTACCATTGATGCTTCGCCTATTTTCGTTTCCAAAATTGAAAACGTCTTTTCAGCAAATGCTTTCTTCTTCTGTCATCTTCTACTGCTTACTCTCAAACAACTCTGTACCTATGTTTAGATTATTGGTGGTAGATCATAACGGATTGTGAATTGGGAGCATAGAGTCTTTCTTAAAAAAAAAAAAAGAAAGAAAAAAAGATATGATTTTTAAATTATGGTAATTCTATATGCTGAATGAGAATTGCAATCTAAATATTTTCGCTGATTTTCAACCAACACTTAATTCTTCAGTGTCGTTTTTCTCTTCTCGAAATTGCCCTGTCATGAATTCCCCTCGTGCTCCTCGATGAGCTTCACGACTCATTTTCTTTTAATCTGTGTTCTTTCTGCTTCCATCGGATTCTTTCAAGAACTGGGATTAATTCAAGAAACATGATGATTGAAAGTAGCTTTAATTTATTATTTATATAGAAGTGGTTGGCATTATGGTTCTTTCCTTAACAATCATGGGATATCTTTGTGAGATTTTTTTTTTTTTTTAATCTTCTTTCATAATAAGGAAACAATATCTTGCATTAGCGGTGGAGTTGTTTCTGCCCTCCCACAGAAAATCGGAAAATCGGAAAAAATACAAACTCAACTTCTCCGTCGAACTCCGTCCTTTTCCGTTCGCATCTCCAACAATTTATGCCTATTTTACCCCTCCTTCCGTTCTATCTTCGAAAATTCGACAACGAAAACAAAAGAAATCTCAGTTTAGGTTTTTTAGCCCTGGAATTCCAGTCTTTGAATCAGATTATTTATAAAGAAAAGGAAGGATCTATTTTAGGCATCTTGTCCTAATTCTGTGCCGTTACGAATTTTCTATCTTGTTAAGGATTAGTTATTATGTTTACATTAATTACTTCAGTTATTATAAGTCTCAGTTATTGAGGAATTGTTATTTTAGTAGGATTGAATGATGACTGTATATAACGAGTGTATTATTTGTTTAATGGAACAAGAATTATTAGCCTGAAACTCTCGCTCCCTCTCTGACATTTTCTGCTCTTCTTTTTCTCTGTCATTTCTCCTTTCAATTCTAGATTAATAGCGGCCTATCAATCTAGAAGTAGCAGATTCAGATGCAACATCAAGGGCAAATGTCGGAGCCAAACGGAGTGGCGGGGGATGCGTCAGGAAACTGGTTCCTGGCGAGTTCTATTTTGATTTACGATCTCGATTTCAACGTGACCGATTCACAGCTTTATGATCTGTTCAGTCAGGTCGGTCAAGTTGTTTCAGTTAGGGTTTGTCGGAATCTGAGCACCAGGCGCTCTCTCGGTTATGGCTACGTTAACTACGGCAACCCTGCGGATGCGGCAAGGGCACTGGATGTTTTGAACTTCGCTCCACTTAATAATAAATCCATTAGAATCAAGTATTCTCATCGGGATCCTGGCATCCGAGAGAGTGGTACTGAGACCGTACTTATCAAGAATTTGGACAAGTCCATTGATCAGGAAGCATTACGCGATACATTTTCTTCATTTGGAAACATTCTTTTTTGTGAGATAGCAACTGATGGTTCTGGCGAGTCCGGACGCTATGGTTTTGTGGAGTTTGACAATGAAGAATCTGTTTCATCATTCTTTCTTCATCAATAATTATCGTGATTCTAATTCATCTTTTGATTGGCTAATTGGGCTGTTAGGGAATGATTTTAGCCTTTTTAACAAAGAATCCCTATAAATAGTATAAAATATGCCCTCTTTTGGCCTTTTGGCTGTTAAAGTTAAAATAATAATAATCATAATAATTTTATATTTTTTCATAATTTTGGTAAATTTTCTTTAAAATATTGGCTATCTTCATATTTAGTAAGATTTTCCTTCACATAATTTTTTTTAATTAATTTTTTTTTAAGAGCATGTATATCCATTTGAATGGCGCTGCGACACCGCAGCAAAATAGTATGATTGTTCACTATATGAACTGTAGCACATCAGAACGTCAGTCTTCATGTATAATATCTTTGCTTTTGCGGCTCACGTGTTATTGTAGTGTCATTATTTTCTTTTCTTTTCTTTTTTTAAGAATTTTTATCGGTGTATAAGATAAAACCTCCATATTTATGATAACTTTGATTAAATAATAATGCTTTTAATTTTAAATTTAGATAAATATAGTAAATTAATAATTTTATAAATTTTATAAAATAATATTTTTTAAAAAAAATTCCTATTATACTAGGGAGTTCACTTACTATATAAATTAATAATTACTTAATTTTAAATTAAATCTTTATAATATGTCCATGAAAAAATGTTTGCTGTCCCCAAAAATGAATCTTAACTAAAGCTCACCCTAGTGTAATTTATTTTACTTCATTTTTCTTTTTATGCAAATTTGTTTGCTTATGCAGGCCTTAATCAGGGTTCATTTCCGGGTACATATCATTGCCCCATATCTATGTACTTTCGTAAAACATGTTTTACTATTAATTTTTTCCCTTAAAATTGATTTTGATTTAAATCTTATCTCTAACTTTTTATAATATAAAATTCAAGTGGTGTTATAATTTTACAAAAAGAAATCATTCGATGTCAACATTTTTATGAGTGTTTTACGGCACGGTACAGGTTCTGTATTCAACATTTAACATAAGAAATAAACTCTAAAACAATGTTATTACACTATTGTTATAGTGCAATTAATTAATATTTAAATAAAACATAATATGTACCAAATTAAGGTAGCTCAAATTTTATAATTGTGATTAAATTTTCTAGAAAAAAGAGTACTTTTGTAAATGAATAATTTATTTATTTATTTATTTATTGATTAATTAATATTCACTAAATTAACAAATTTTTTATCATTCTAAAATTATTAATTTATCAAGATTTTACTTTTAACTACATTATTTATTTTATTTTGCAAAATTAAATTGAATGAAAAACGAAAATAAAAAATAAAAAATTAGATGACGATAATGTCACAGACTTTTAACATATTCACGAAAATGCCCTTCTTACCGCCAATTTAAGTGCCTCCCTGCTATTCGAAAACCGCCCCAAAAAGAAGCCATGGCGCCCAAAAAGACATACCATGTGTCTCAATCTCCAGTTTCAATCGGTGAGCACTCGAAAAACCTTAAAAATTAAATCTTATAATTTCCCCATTTCGAGGTCAATTTTTCACTATTTTATTTAAATAAATTATTTGCCCGGCAATTGTGAGGTCACCGTAGATGCAAAAAAGTTCAGTTGCAAATCTGATCCTAACACTCTCCAGATCTTCATATCCAGAACAACAAAAATCAAAATCGCAGGTATCTTAATTGGATAAATCACTTTTATTTTGATTTAATCTAGCTACAAATTCGTCTATATCGCCCTAGCTCAAAGCACATTTATCCCATTTTCCCCCCTTATATTATAGATATTGATAGGCTGCTACTAACAAAATTAGAAATTTAGAGGTAAAAGAATTGACAGTAGAAATAGCAGAGAGTAGAGGAACGGAAGAAGTCAATCAGAGAGTTTAAGGTAATGATTCCTGTTCCTTTAAACAAGTTAAACAATCTTTATATAACATAAAATAACAATTCCTTCGTAAGTAAGACTTATTGAAACAATAAAGACTAAGCTAATTAATGGAAACATAATAGAACACTCCTTAACGAAACAACATAGAAACATAATAAAGATCCTAACAGATATTTTGATGATTTAAATGACAGTAACTCGTTATGTTATTACTTTTTTACACCCATTGTTTGGCTTCTGGCAGTCAGAGAATATTTGAAGTCCAGAAATGATACTACTCACTTGAAATCGGAAGAAAAAGGTACACTTATTACTTATTCGTTCAGTTTCAATTTCAGTTATTTCATAGATATTTGGGAATTTTGTTGGTTTGTGGTGGATTGACTAAAGATGCTGAGGATAGCTGCAGTAAATCCTACCTTCAGGTACTTCTATCCATACACAACATGCAAATATACATGGGCTCATCATGTTACATCAGGCATTCCATACTGCCCCTGAATATTTCGTAATGGGCTCTACATTTAATGAGAGGCTTTCTGCATCTTTCTCTTTTGAATTTTATATATTAAGTATAGTGATGGAGTTCATTTTGATTTATTATATTTCCTTTTAGACTTATTTGTATGTAGCCTATTGACTAGTTCTCTTAAGAATATATATTGCTTATAAGTAGCCGTTACTTGTTTTCCAGGACGTCTTGCAGTTATACTCAAGAGAGCTACCGGCAATGAATTATGCTGGGAAGCTGCCAATGTTCCTTGAAAAATGTGTACTGAATGGGTATGCTTATTTTCACCCTTGAATAGATTTTATGCCAGCTCTATTTCCAGAATAGCCATTAATCCTCATATTTTGAGTTAATCAGTTATTAGATTCTGATCCTGTCAGTGTCAATCCTCCAGGAAATACGGTACATTACTTTTGAAATCTAATTCCATGGAAGGTGATGATGTGTGGTGGGCTTGATAGATTCTTCAATTGTCTTTTCCATGTCTAATTCTTATAAGAAACAAGAGTTTATCACTAATGGAAACTGCAAGTTATAAAATAGCAGTAAGAAGTCAACGAGAGTCACATAATAAATCAGAGAACTACCACCAGTTCAAATTATAGAAAATGAGCATTCCCTATATGAGTCAATACAGGAAAGCAAATCCTTTATGTTTTTTAACTAGGATCCACAATTACCTGACAAGCGTGTGCACTGAAGAAACAGAGTAGAGTGTACTGCCTATGGAACTTTATCAGTTGCATATGAGTTCTATACACCCCCTGATTAAGCTACACTCAATGTCCAAGGTTGTAAGCTCCTTGAACCTGGGAAAGGTGTGCTCATCTAGTTCCAGCTCGTTTTGGCTTTTCTGACTGATATGAATGTCTATGTCCCCCTTTAGGTTCTGCATGGTCCAGCCGGCGTTATCACTGCAGTTAATAAATTAGAGCTCAAGAAGAAAGAAATTTAGGATACTATTTTTCCAAGATTTCTTAGTAATTATTTCTCCTTTATCTGATTAACCAGGTTGTAGCAGCAATTACTTTCAAATTGTCCCTCCAGATACACAGTATGCCGAGTTCCCTCTTGCTGCTGTTAGTTTGATCTACCAACATAAGGTCGTTTCACTTTAACGTTTTTCTGGTACTGTTGCTTGACTTCACTCAAAGAGTCAATATTTTCTATTTTGATCTCTTAGAGCAAAACAATAGCCATTTTTTTTCTGATTATGGTCACAGAATATTTTTGGGTACTAATAATTTTTTGCTTGGTTTCCTGTTATATGATGGAGACATTACATCAGCAAAATGCTCTCAGAGATGCAATATAATGGAAGATTAATAAATACCAAAACTTGTTTACAATAATGCAAGATTTAGCACTTCTACCAAAGTTTCTTTGATTTGAAACCAGTGTGGGGACGGGAACTTATCATTATCTTGTATCTCAATGGATTTTATTCTTATTTTTGGATGTTTGAATCCCATATATTTCTCATCCCAATCAGGTGGCTTTACAAAATAATATATAGTTTATTAAAGGGTATTATTAGTGGGCACTTATTCTATTTCTCACTCCCATTAGTTATCATGTGGGGCAAATCTGTAAAAGTTTGCTCTTAACAACTTGTTTATGTTATAAATTTAGGGCTACTTGGAATTGAGAAAGAGACTTCAGAGTGTTGGTATTTGCACTATATTCTGTTGGGGTGACAAGGAATATGAAGGTTTTTGGCATAAACAGGTAAGTTTTGACTGGGATTTCTCTTTAGATAGGAATTGCATTGTTAATAGCTCCTTTTTGCATTTCTAAAATCCTAAAAGCGAAAAAAAAAAATCATTGGTAACAGATATGGAAAAAATTGATGTCAGTGAGGACTAAATTTTCTACTGTTTTATTTTTTATTTTTATTTTATTTTATATAATACACTAAGCATTGTTATTGAGAAGGAGTTTTTCTCTGTCTGAAAGTAGCTGGGCAATTGTCTGTTCGTCAAGAAATGTCTCATTTAAGAGAAATTGGTTACCTGATATTTGATGCTTGAGTTAGTTAATAACTGAAGCAAGTGCAGGATTTTGCATCAGTAGCAGAGGTAGAAACGAAAGGTAGAGCTCACAGGCTGCCTATTAAGGCAGAAATTCATTAAGTGTTATGCTTTCCTAGTGGTTCCACCCTTACGGTTTCTCATCTTAACAAGAACACATCGGCTGATGCTGTGCTCTCTCTGAAATTCTGTTTTCCAGCAAAGACCTGTGACAAGTCTTCACTATTTACTCTTAATTAGATCGAAAAAGCCTGAAAAGTTGGTGACTGGTGGGTTTTCAAGCGAAGGAGCCAAAGTCAGGTGGTAAGTAGATCTTAGTGTTTTGGTAATGCAAATTGCTTTTATAAAGAAGAAATTCCTGGGAACTTATATCAATGGGTGTCTGATATTGGAATCGCAATAGAAAAAGATTTCATTGCCAAGAATAATTGTTGTAATCAAGATGAGCATAGGTCTGTGAAGCCTTCAAAGGTACAAAAATAAGCTTCACGTTTCAGTATTCTAAGTACATGAACTTCATGTGGTCTTGAAATCTTTTGTGCTTCTCTCCTTTCTATGCGGTATCTAAGTGTCACTTTTTCCAATTTGTCTTCAGAAGCAAATCTTCAGATGCTGCAGGGCTAACATTTTCTGTTGTTGTTAACAGGTTTCCCTTGGAGCCTGGACACAGTGCATGGCTCTTGGGACCTGGCTACTTTTGAGAAGGTGCGCTGCAGTAACATGACAGTTGGTGCAGTCCTGATTGGATCTGATTCAGGTGCTAAGCACTGCTATAGCTCACAAGGACAAAAACAAGGTGGGAAGGCTGTAGCATCTTCACTGAAGTCAAAACAAGTGAAAAGGAAGCAATTGTACTGACTGTCATTTAGTTTCTAACCAGAGCTTAGCTTCAGAAGCTGTGATACCGTTGGGCAGTATGTTAACCTTCACGGGAAATCACTCCTTGCAATCATGTAACTGTTGATTGCATGAGTGATGCTAAAGAAGATAGGCTGGTAAGTATAACTTCAGCAGCTTTTGTCAGTAAAGAATTTCAGTCAAATGGAAAATGCTTTGGAATCACGTTGATGAATATTGCCAATGATTCTAAGAAGTACATCTCATGAAAATACACTAATTTGACTTATTTTCCTTTGCACAAAATGTATTTAGTTGCTTGGGTATTCTTGTGGGGACCCTAGGAGTTATTACAGCTCAGTTGGTTAAAGAAAGCTTCCAAGACGGCAGATTTGAGGGTTACCTGAAAGGACTATTTAATTATATAATGAATGGAGAACTTCAAAGCACTGTAATTTCCCATCAACTTCCCATCTTGGCTTGAGGATGAATCATTGTACATGTTAAATGATGATGATTATGTTTTAAAGTACAGAAGTGAGTTGAAAGATGCAGTTCCTAGAGCAAAGGCAAGACCTGGAGGGTTTACTTAAAGGATCTAAACACAATCATGGCAGCTCATGTTCAACCCTCTGTCAAATCTCTATCTTCCGTGGTCGGGGCTCCTGGTGGAAATGTAAGTTCTAAGTATCTCTAACACAATGTCTAAATTTTGTGATGGAAACGTACAAGCTTCTATGAACAAATTGATTTTCATTCTAGACATATTTTTTTTTCATGATTAGCACAAGCTTAATGTGTCGAAGATTGCATGGAGATAGACTAGAAATTAGAAAGACAAAGTTCTTAAATGTTGGATATATTTTGGATGTGCTGCCACTCAATTCAGGTGGATCTGTTGCAAGTATTATGACGGAACTTCTCTGAACCTTGCTTTTCTCATTTAATGCATGCCATATAGATCAATTTGCTTCCCAGACATTTGAGCGCATTTTGCTTGAACTTTATTAATCATTACAATACAGTTATTTATTTTTCCCTTTCGGGTTCTTTATGTTAATTTGCTTCCCGGTGGCCACCTTTCCGAAAAAGAGTCGCGAAATAAGTTACCGCAGGGTCCGCAGCTATCCTGAATCATTAAGAAGAAAAGGGCACAGATTTTATTTCATGGTAACTTGAAACATACAGTAAAGTTGTTTCCAATTACCTGACCTCCACTACTCTATCAATCAAACTGGAGAAGAAGAAGAGGTAAAAAAAAAAATTGCAGGGCATCAATTCCTATGAAGAGGGGCCGCTACCACGGCTACACCAACGCCGTCCTATTGAACCAGAAAAATTTTCTTGTGCCCAAAAGCCCTTATTTGCATGCACATGCTCTGGTAACGAACTGTTGTCGGGAAGCATAAAATCGTTGCCGATGTTGCCAATCTCACTCGGCAAAAAATTGTTGCCTGTAAGCATAACGTCGTCTCCAGTGTGGCCAATCTCACCATCATTGAGCTGATGGTTTTGACTCACAGGAAACAGACAACTCTCTTGTCTCCCAAAATTATTATTATTATTATTATTATTATTACTACTACTACTACTAACATAATCACTCATTAAAAGATTATTGCCATAAACTTGAGGCCAAATTGGTGGTGCTGGAAATTGTTGATTTTTTTTCTCCTCAATTATCGCCAATTCAATTGTCTCCCTCATACTCGCCAACTTCGATTCCACTTTATCATACACAACCCCCAGTTCCTCCACTGATGATGCTTCGTCTATTTTCGTTTCCAAAATCGAAAACATCTTTTCAACAAACGCTTTCTTCTTCTCCATCATCTTCTTCTTCTTACTCTCAAACAACTCCAGAAGGTCGAGCCTCTGCTCTGCTTTCTTCATCAGTACCGGCATCTCTCTCAGTTCCTTGTACTTTTTGATCATGTCGTTGACTTTTGTCTTGTCCTCCGGCCACGTCTCGACTTTCCCGTCTGGCCCGTAACAGACGAGACAAACCATTACATCACATAGAGTCTCTAGCTCGTGAGCTTTGTTCTTCAGTGTCGCTTTTCTCTTCTGGAAATTGATCTGTCGTGAACTCCCGTCGTGCTCCTCGATGAGCTTCACGACTCTTTTTCTTTTAGCTTGTGATGTTTCTGCTTCCATTGGATTCATTCAAGAACTGGGATTAATTCAAGAAACAATGATTATTGAGAGTAGCTTTAATGTTTATATACAGGTAGGGGGCATTATGTTTCTTTCCCTAACGGAAACGGGAAATCTTTGTGAGATTTTTTTTTTTTTTCCCTTTCATAACATGGAAACAATTCCTTACATTAGCAGGCAGAAGCCTCCTACAGAAAATCGGGGGAAAAAAAAATTCAACTTCGTCCATCGAACTCGATCCGGTTCCGTTCGGATCTCCGACCTCTCCTGTCCAATTTCAAGGAAAAAAAAAAAAAGAAAGAAAAAAAGACTTTTCAGTGTGGGGTTTTTTTCTTCGAACTCCAGTTTTAGGGGGGAAAAAAAAGGAATTTGTTGTTGGGTCAGTAGCTCTTCTCAGCTTGAAGCCAGGGGATTTTTATTTTTCTATAAAAATAATTCAGTCAATATATTATTGGCCTGTGACCTAGCGCTATAGTCGTTTTCATTTTTGTCTGGAATTATTGGCCTGTGACCTAGCGCTATAGTCGTTTTCATTTTTGTCTGGAACAAAACTCTAGGTCAGATAATGGGTAACCTCTATCTTGTAATAGGTTATTTGAGGATATTTAACTGTTAGTTTGATATAGTCTATAGTGGAGCTTGTGCATGAACTATACCAGTGCAATTCATGGAATGTTGATATAATCTATCTATATAACCTTTATCTAGTAAAATTTTTGGTGAATATGGAACAATTACCAGTGCAGGAGTGATGAAACATGGGGATGGAAAATCCAAGTGTTTTGGATTTGTGAATTTTGAAAATGCCGATGATGCTGCCAAAGTTGTTGATGCTCTAAATGGGAAAGAAATTTGATGACGGAGAGTAGTATGTTGGAAAAGCTCAGAAAAAATCTGAAGGAGAAAAGAGCTAAAAGGGCGATTTCAGCAAGCCACGAAGGAAACTGTAGACAAATTCCAAGGTTTGAATTTGTATATCAGGAACTCCGATGATAGTATTGACGATGGAATATTAAAAAGAGTTATTTTCTGAATTTGTCAAAATTACTTCATTCAAGGTTATGCGTGGTCTATTTGGAATAAGAAAAGGCTCTGGATTTGTGGTGTTTTCAACGCCTGAGAAATCATCTCGAGGTCTTGCAGAGATGAATGGTAAAATACGATCGTTAGCAAGCTCTTTATGTTGCTTTTGCTCAACGGAAAGAAGTGAGGAGGGCTGGGCTGCAGGCTCAGTTTTCACAATTGAGTGCAGTAGCGGTGGCCCCGTCAGTTCCTCATCGGATGCCAACGTACCCACGTGGTGCTTCAGGCGTAGGGCAACAGTTTCTGTACGGCCAAGTTCACCACCAGCAATAATTTTTCCTCAAGCTGGATTTGGTTACCGGTAGCTACTTTTTCCTAGAATGAGGCCTGGTGGGCCACCAATGCTGAACTTCTTTGTTCCTGTGGTCTTGCAAGGTCAGCAGGGCTAGTGTCCCGGTGGACGACGTGGTGCAGGACCGGTACAACAGTCCCAGCAGCCACTCCCTGTGATGATGTAGCAGATGCTACCTAGGGGTCGGGTTCATCAGTACCCACTTGGCTGTAATATGCAGGATGTTCCAATGCAACCTGTTGCTGGCAGTATGCTTCCTGTTCCCTTTGACATGTGTGCTGGCATGCCCAGAGGAGATGCATCTGTTAGACAACCTATGTCGACTACAGCTTTGTCTGCAGCTCTTGCAAATGCATCACCAGAACAGAAAAGGACGTTGCCGGGTGAAAGTTTATATCCTCTAGTGGAGAAGCCGGAGCGAGATGCAGCAGCTAAGGAAACAGGAATGCTTTTGGAGATGCACCAGACAGAGGTTTTGCACTTCTTGAGTCACCAAAGGCTTCGAAGGCGAAATTAGCGGAGGCCACGGAGGTTTTGATGAATGTTGCTCAGCAAAAGGCTAATAATCTAGCAGATAAACTGGCTTCATTGTGAATGATAACCTATTTTTCTTGCGCATGTTACTGTAATTGAAGAAGTTTGGATTAGTTTAGTTGTGGTTTCAAACAATTAAAGTCTTTGTTTTTGTCATGGATGACGAGGTGCTTATGTAGTTTGATCCTGGATATGCTGTCGATTTGTTTTGTAGGTTTCTTAGCAGTCGCTCGGCCGCATGATTTGCTTGGTTAAGTGTTCAATTTTTTAACCGCTATTGCTTTCTTTCCCCCCCCAAAAAAAAAATTGCATTAAATTTGGCTATTTATTCTTTTTACGGAAAACGTCGTCGCTCTTTAATTTTATTTATAAAAATAGGTGATGTGGTTTTAACTATTGAAAAAAAAAACAGCCTTATTTATGTAAAATGTATATATATCTTATACAGGATTTAATTTTATTCTTCGTTATTTTTAATTTTTTAATTTGAAAAGTCATAATTAATATTTTATATTTTTCAATTCTTTAAAATTATTGGACATGAAAAATAATAATTTAATTACAAATAATCATTAACTCATATAAATGTGAAATTATTCATCTTCAGGTGTTTTCAAATGTTTCCAATTGATAAAATCAAACGCCGTACCAATGATATTGAGACATTCAAAAAATAAATAAATAAAAATAATGTCACTTCAATATACATATAGAAACATGAGCAATAATATAACTATATATTTTTATATAAATTTTTTTTGTATAAATTAATATGTTATAATTTAACTGGTTGTGCTAGTTATTTTTTAATTTACATAATTTATTTTTATTATTTTATATTTTTATTTAACTAATAAATTAATTTATATAAAAATTTATAATTATATCGTCACTTATAAAAATATACAGTGCTAGGCTTATGGAACCCTCCTTTTATAAGCTGACTTTTAAGGGTGAGATCTACCCATGAGTCATAATAGTTGGTATTCGAAAAAGCACAAGGTTGAGTATGAGTTTGATGTCCGATCTTGAGTTTTGAGATTGGTATGACGTCGCTTCTTGATTGTTGTTGCCAATGAGACAGCCTTGGCTACTCCCACAAGATAACAGGCTTTTGTGGACATAGATTACAAAGTATGGTATGTTTACTTAGGAAAAATATAATAATTTAATGGTATATTTACTTCACAAATTAGGGAGTGAGAATTAAGAATGTTTATTTCTTAAATTATAGTTTAGGAATTGGAATGAGTAGTGTGGGGTTCACTAAAATTGAGAATGAGAAATGGGATGAATGTGGGGGTTAGAATAAGCTTGCTATTCCTTAAATTAACCATTGTATTGTCTCATAATTTTTAAAATATCAATTATCTCCATATTACAATACTAATTATTAATGATATTAATTATTATAATAAATTTAATAATAATTACTAATATAATTTTTATAACTACATTTAAAATAATAAAAATATAAATTTTTAATTTAAAAATGTTAATTTCCTTAAAGATCATAATATTAAGCACAACAATATAATAAATATGCATATATTTTATTTTAAAAATGTTTACTTATTATTTTGTTAGTGAACAGATGAATAATCTTAATTCAAGTCATTTTAATAGTTTAAAATAATTCATTCTGATTTCAAAATAAAGCAAACACATTTATAATAATACAATTTATTTTTATTTCAATTCATTTTGATTCTGTGAAGCAAATGCATCATAATTACAAATATAAAACTCATATGCATCCTCATTCCTTGCTTTACAAGTCGATATCAAAGTGGTCAAGTGCTATTGACTTAATTACCATAATTATATTAAGCTCTTTTTTTATTAAAAAAAGTAACCATAATGTTGGGATATTGTTATAGCCTTCTGTTAGAATATTAGGTAACTTTCTTCTTAACATCTAGTAAGATTTTCCTTAACATAAAATTTTGATTAGGTTTATTTTGAAGAGTATTTATATCCAACTAGCATGCCGACACCGCAACAACAAAAATGGTGTTGTTATTCACTAGATGATGCTATTGTAGCATACTAAAATAACCCTTTTCATGCATAGTATTGTTGTTTTTGACGTCTTGGTGCCACTACAGTATTCAAATATTATTTTTTAATTTTTAGAAGAATTTTTATTGGAGATCCAGTACAACTGTTGTACAATACCACCAACTTCTATCTTTTTAATTTTTATTATATATATATATATATATATATATATTTCAATCCTCTGCCATTGGATTTAAAGAAAAAGTGGCTTCAATGGATAGTTATCTGTCATTTGAATGTTAACATTACACTCCCTGAGATTTATTAAAAACAGAAAAAATTTAAAGAGTTAAATTTTTTAGCACATAAGTTCAGATTGTTTCCAATTTATATTATTTAAATACTAGTGAGTCATAAAAATAAATTTTATTTTTACTATTATATATATTGCTTAAAGAATAAATTTTTAATATTATTTATTTTATTAAAAGCAAATATTATTTAATATTATTTAGTTTTAGTTTATTTAATATTGTTTAGTCATTTGCTTATTATTATATTTATCTTTTCAAAAAACTAAATGATGTTGAAATAAATAAAATAATTAGAAAGTAAGCCTTAAATAATAAATATTATTCATTTTTATTTTATTTACTATTATTTATTCATAGGCTTATTATTGTATTTATTGTTTTAAAAAATAAAGAATATAAAATAAAATAAAATAATTAGTAGTGAGCCTTAAAACATAGATACCATTTTTAATTAATATCATTTATTTTATTTTATTTAACATTATATAGTAATAGGCTTATTATTATATTTATTTAAATAATATTAAATAAAATAAAATAATCAATAACGAGTCTTGAAAAATTCATATTATTTTTAATATTATTAACTTTATTTTATTCAATATTATTTAGTCATAGGACTATAATTATATTTGTTCTTTTAAAAAACTAAACAATATTAAATAAAAAAATCAATAGTGAGTCTTAAAAAATAAATATTATTTTTAAGATTACTTATTTTATTTAAAAATTTTAATAATATTTATTTAATTTAATATTATTTAGTCATAGGCCTATTAATATATTTATTCTTTTTAAAAAGACAAATAATATTAAATAAATTAAAATTACATTTTAGAAAGTCATCAGCCAATGCACTTAAATTTATAAATAAATGTAAAAAAACTAAATACTATTAAATAAAATAGAATTACATTTTACAAGGTCACCAGACAAAGCATATAAAATTTATAAATAAACTATAAATAAGAAGAAAAGTAGGGGGTCAAATGACATTTAACATCATATACGACAAAAGTTTATGGCATCTTGCAACTGACGTATGGTAGTTGAGTATTTTTATTAGTGTATAAAATTAAAACCTTAATAAATTGATAATTTTAATTAAATAATAGTTTTTTACAGCTCCGATGTAGGGTCAATGTAACACATTAATAATTTAATAAATTTTATAAAATAATAAACTTTTGAAATTCTTATTATTAGCCCAAAGATTTATACATAATGTAATTTTAATGATAAACAAACACATGTATTAATTGATTTAATAAATATTATATTTTATATTTTCACTAGTTCTTGAAAGATAATATTTATGTAAATGAATCAAATAAAATAAAGTTCAACATATTTAACGGACAAAGGCTCGATCATGAATAAAGTTTAGCTCAACAAAGTAATTATTGCAATAAATTCTTTTAAAGCAAGTATAATTTAATATATGAATGGTTTAGCATTTGAGAAGCTCAAGATTTTATTTAGTAAATCATTATTTTTTATAAATCTAAAGGTTTACAATTATAAGTTAAGTATTTTTATGTAATTAATTATTTTTCAAAGATGTGGACTAAAATAAAAAAGTTTGATAATATTTAATAAATATTGTGTTGAATTTTAAATTTAGATTTTTTATAAATATTTAAAATATTTTAGGTCATATTATAATTTTTAAAAATTTTAAAGCTAAAATATAAATATAAAAAAGACAGAGAGTTAACGGCTAGTCGTTTGAGGCAAAATTCATATTCTCAAATTTTAGACTAAATGAAAAAGTTTTTAAAAATTTTAAAATTTATAAGTATTTTGTTAAATTTTAAAAAAGCATTCTTTGAAAAATATTATTATGTTTTAGGTTATATCATAATTTTTAAAAGTTTTAGAAATAATAAATATTATTTAAAAACTTTTAAAATAGACTTATTTGTAAGATTTTATAACTTTAGGTCATAGTATAATTTTAAAATTTTTTACACAAAATTATAATTTTGGTAAATAGTATTACTATAGTAATTCAAATTTTAATGGTAACTTTACTATTCTTAAGTGAATAACTGGCTAAATTAAGAGACTAGTCATTTACTTATAATGGCTAGTTTTTAGGTTAAAACTATATAAATTCAAATCCAACTCTAATTTAAAGATTTTTGCAAGTATAAACAAGTGTATACAACATATTTTAAAATTTTAATTTATAAATCATCATAGATTAAATGTTTGTTGAATTTTTATTTGAATATCCACTATAAAAACAAAGTATTTATTATATTTTTCAAATTTATTATAAAATTTATAAGTGTGCAAGTATGAGAAACACTTGAATAAAGAGATTGATGGATAATATCTTATTATAAAGGTTCATTAATACTTTCAAAATTAATTATAAAGAACTTGAAACTTTGGAAGACTTGAATAATGAAATAATCGAGCTTGATTTGTTTAGAGGTATAGACGTAAGCAGACATTACTGAACCATATAAAAATATTCATATTTACTCTACCTTTCCTTACTCTTTCATTTTTTAGTATTATTAAATTTTTTTATTTTTTATTTTATTAAAATATTAGAATGAATTACTGTATTATTTGATTAGTTTAAGTTTTAAAAACCCAATTTACTATGGTTGGACTATTAACACCCCTTAATTAATCTCATAAAACCCATATTATTTTGTAATTATATTTAAAGACATGTAAAGACAGTATTAACCTTATTTATTTTTTTCTCTCTCTCTAGATTTGTTTTGCTTAGACAATATAATTTTTTTATTATCATTGATATAATTCAAACTTAAGAAGTAATCCTATAAGCCAAAGTAAAATTATTGCAGTAAATATAGCAACTAAATTTAGATACAATACAGTGGAAAACAAATTAAATAAAATTTTAACCCGCAACAAATAGTTTTTAAGGCTTCTGAAACCAAGTGCTGTACGAGTACAATAATTTGGGGGTTGGATAGAACTATAAAATTGATTTCACGTACCGTTTTAAGCTCTACTAAGAAGTGGAGTAGAAGCAAAAACAATTCTGGGTGTATCAATGTCTTTAGGTCTCTGTCAACAATTGTGGTCATCTTGACCCTGGCCAACTTCAAAATAAATAGCGTTAAGGTTTACTAGTGGCTTTTATTAAAATATCAGTTGCCATAATAGACCCATGTGATATGGTTATTCTTACTTTTTCTTTCAATTTTTTATTTAAAAATTAAAAAAAATATTTATTTAAAAAGAAAAAGATATTTTTGGCCTTAAATAAAATATAATTAAAAAAAAGATTTTAAGAAGTTTTTTTTTGAGTGATGTCAATAATCTGACTCTTATATTATAGGATTTACTTACTACATAAATTAATAATTACCTAATTTTAAATTAAATCATGATATGTTTATGATAAAATACTTGCTGTCCCAAGAAATGAACCTTGACCGAATCTCTCCAAGTGTATTTTATTTTATTTTTTTAATGCAATTCTTTTGCTACTGTAAGATTTTAATTGAGGTTCATTTTTGGGTATATATCACTGATCTATATCTTTGTATTTTTTAAAAACATGTTTTTATTATTACTTACTTTTTCTTAAAATTAATTTTGATGTAAATATTATCTCTAATTTTTTGTAATGTGTGATTCAAGTGGCGTTATAATTTCGTAATAAAAAATTATTCAATGTCATTATAATTATGAGTATTTTTTTTGCATGACACGGGCTATCTATGACATATTTAATATAAAAAATAAAATCTCTAAAATAATCCTATTACTATTGATGTGATGCAACTAATTAATATTGAAATGAAACATACCAAATTAAGGTAGTTTAAATTCTATAACTGTGACTATATTTTCCAAAATAAGATATATTTTTATTCACTTAATAATTAATTAATATTTGATAAATTAATAGATTTTTTATACTTATAGAGTTATTAATTTATCGAGATTTTAGTGTAACTACATTATTTATTTTATTTTGCATAATCAATTTGAATGAAAAACGAAAATAAAAATAAAATAAAAAATTGGATGACGATAATGCCACGGACGTTTACCATATTCACGAAAATGTCCTCCATCCCGCCCATTTAAGCACCTCTCTGCTATTCGAAAACCGCCAAGAAGAAACCATGGCGCCAAAAAAGACATCTCATGTGTCTCAATCTCCAATTCCAATCGGTGGGTACTCCGAAAACCCTAAAAATTAAATCTTCTAATTTCCCCATTTCCAGGTCAACTTTTCACTTTTTATTTAAAAAAATTGGCAGGTAATTGTGAGGTCACCGTAGATGCAAAAAAGTTCACTTGCGAATCAGATCCTAACACTGTCCAAATCTCTATACCCAGAACCGCAAAAATCAAAGTCGCAGGTACTTAATTTGATAAATCACTTTTATTTTGATTTAATTAAGTTACAAGCTCAATCTATATCACTCTAGCTTAAAACACATACATTGATATTTTAATAAAAGAAATTACAGTAACTTGTTATTTTATTACTTTTGACTCATCGTCTGGTTCCTGGCAGTTAGAGAAGATTTAAAGTCCAGCAATGATAATAGTCACTCGAAATCGGAAGAAAAAGGTACACTTATAAGCTATTAATTCAGTTTCAATTTTCATTATTTGATACATATTTGGGAGTTTTTTTGATTTGTGTTGAATCAACTATGGTGTTTTATATTTGCAATACTCGTTGCAATTGTATAGGAGAGGAGTATATCTTTGTGCTCGTTAATCCTAAAGATGCTGAAGATAGCTGTAGTAAATCCTACCTTCAGGTACTTCTATCTATATACAACTTGCAAGTATACATGGGCTTAACATGTTACATCGAGCATTACATGCTTCCCATGAATATTTCATAATGGGAACTACATTTAATGTGAGGCTTTCTTTGTCTTCCTCTTTTGAATTGATATATTAAGTATAGTGATGATGTTCTTTTTGATTTATTATATTTCCTTTTATGCTTATGTGATGTAGCCTATTGACTAGTTATCTTCAGAAGATATATTGCTTATAAGTAGCCATTACTTGTTTTCCAGGATGTCTTGCAAATATACTCGAGAGAGCTGCCTACAATGAATTATGCTGCAAATACTGGGAAGCGCTCAATGTTCCTTGAAAAATGTGTACTGAATGGGTACATTTATTTTCACTTCCTTGAATAGATTTTTATGACAGCTCTTGTTCCAGAAAAACTATTAATGCTCATATTTTGACTTAATAAGTTACTAGGGCAGGAAGATTGTGATCATATTATTGTTAATCCTGCAGGAAATACTGTACGTTGCTTTTGAAATCCAATACCAGGGACAATGATGATGTGGTAGGCTTGATAAGTTCTTCTGTATTCTCTTCAGTGTCTAGTCTGCTATTGTTTTCATTCTTATAAGAAACAAAAATTTATTACTAAATGGAAGATGCAAGATATAAAATAACAGCAAGAAATCAACAAGAATCACATAATATATTGGAGAACTCCCATCAGTTCAAATTACAGAAAAAGTGCACTCCATATATGAATCAATACAGGAAAGCAATTCCTTTATAGTTTTAACTAGAATCGACAATTACCTTACAAGCATGTGCACTGAACAAACTGAGTAGAGTATCTTGCCCATGGAACATTATCAGTTATATATGGCTTCTATACACCTCCTGATTAATCTACACGCAAAGTCCAAGGTGGTAAGCTTATTGAAGCTGGGAAAGGTGTGCTCAATCTAAAGAATATCATAAGTGCATAGGATATTTAGTGGCAGCTTGTTTTGCCTTTTTTGAACAATATTTATGTCTACGCCCACCATTAAGTGCTTCATGGTTCAGCCAGCATTATCACTGTAGTTAACAAATCAGAGCACAAGAAGAAAGAAATTTAGGTTACTATTTTGCCGAGATTTGTCAGTAATTATTTCTCCTTTATCTCGTTAACCAGGTCGTAGCAGCAATTACTTTTCAAATTGTCCCTGCGGATACACAGTATGCTGAGATCCCTCTTGCTGCTGTTAGTTCGATCTACCAACATAAGGTCGTTTCGCATTAATGTTTCTGGTTCTGTTGCTTGATTCATTCAAAGTGTAAATATTTACTATTTTAATCTCTTAAACCAAAACCATAGCCATTTTTTTTGTCTGATTATGGTCATTTAAGGAATACTTTTAAGTACTAATAATTTTTTGATTGGTTTCCTCTTACATGATGGAGGCATTATATCAGCAAAACACGCTTAGAGATGCAATATATAGAAGATTAATAAATACCAAAAACTTGTTTACAAGAATGCAAGATTTAGAACTTCCACAGAAGTTTCTTTGATTTGAAATCAGGCTGAGTATAGGAACTTTTCAATAACTTGTAACTCAACGGATTTTGTTCTTATTGTTTGATGTTTGAATCCAATATGTTTCTCATTCTCATTAGGTGGCTTTACAAAATAATATAAAGCTTATTACGGGATATTATTAGTGGGCACTTATTCTTTTTCTCACTCCCATTAGTTATCATGTGGGGCAAATCTGTAAAAGTTTGCTCTTAACAACTTTTTTATGTTATAAATTTAGGGTGTTGGTCAATTTTTGTACTTGGAATTGAGAAAGAGACTTCAGAGTGTTGGTATTCGCACAATATTCTGTTGGGGTGATAAGGAATCTGAGGGTTTTTGGCATAAACAGGTAAGTTTTGACAGGAATTTCTCTTGAGATAGGAACTGAATTGAATTATTAGTAGCTCCTTTGTGCTTCTAAAATCCTGAATGAAATTGAAATCACAGAAAACGGAAATGGAAACAATTGATGTTAGTGAGAACTAAATTTTCTATTGTTTTGATTTTTTTTTTAATGATAATACACTAAACAATGTTTTTTTTTATTTTATTTTTCTACTTCTCTCCCTTTCTTTCTTTCTTTCTGAGTTATTCTTTCTGAAAGTAGCTGGGTAATTCTTTGTTTGTTAAGAAATGTCTATCATTTCACAGAAATTGGTTATTTGATATTTGATGCTGGAGACAGTTAATAATTGAAGCAAGTGCAGGGTTTTGCATCAGTAGCAGAGGTAGACACAAAAGGTAGAGCTCGCAGGCTGCCTATTAAGGCAGATATTCGTAAAGCGTTATGCTTTCCTGGTGGTTCCACGCTTATGGTTTCTCATCTTGACAAGCACACGTCAGCTGACACTGCAGCCTCTCTAAAATTCTGTTTTCCTGTAAAGCCTTGTGAGCGGTCTTCACTAGTTACTGTTAATAGATCACTAGAGGCTGAAAGGTTAGTGACGGATGGGTTTTCAAGAGAGGGAGCCAAGTCAGGTGGTAAGTAGCTCTTAGTATTTTGGTAATGCAAATTGCTTTTGCAAAGAATAAATTCCTGTGAATTTATATCAATGGGTGTCTTATATTGGAAATGCAATAAAAGAAGGTTTCATTGCCGAGAGTAATTGTTGTAATAAAAACGAGTGTAGACCTGTGGAGCCTTCAAAAAGTAATAAAAGAAGTTTCATGTTTCAGTATTTGGAGTTCACGAACTTCATGTCATTTTGAAATCGTTTATCTCTCTCTTTTCTACGTGGCATCTAAGTGTTACTTTTTTCAGTTTGTCTTCACAAGCAAATCTTCAGAGGCTTTATGCTGCAGTGCTAACATTGTCTGTTTGTCATTAACAGGTTTCTCTGGGGAACTGTCTACTTTTGAGAATGTGCATTGCATTAACATGACGGTTGGTGCAGCCCAGATTGGAGCTGATACAGGTGCTAAGCACTGTTCTTGTTCACAAGTGACAAAGAGGAGGTGGGAAGCCTCAGTGTCTTCATTGAAGTCGAAAAAAGTGAAAGGAAGCAATTGTGCTGACTGTCATTTTGATTCTAACCGGAGCTTAGCTTCAGCAGGTGGTGAAACTGTTGGGCTTTCAGGATGTAAACCTTCATGGGAAATCACTCCTAGCAATCATGTGACTGCTGATTGCACGGGGAATGATGCTAAAGAAGATGGGCCAGTATGTGCAACTTCAGCTGCTTTTATCAGCAAAGAATTTCAGTCAAATGGAAAATGCTTTAGAATCATGTTGATGAATATTGCGGATGATTCTAAGAAAGTACATCTCACGCAGGTAAATTAATCTGACTTATTTCCGTGGCTCAAAGTGTATTTTGTTGCTTGGATATTCTTGTGGGGATCCAAGAAGTAATTACTGTATGGTTGAAATTTGTACTAATAAGTGAATGCTTAGAAATATGGACCAGTAAGGATTTTTCAATCTCCTATCTGTCTTGACTTTGCAGGAAATACTTACAAATTTTGATCCTTCCTTAAATTAGGCCTCCATCATTATTATCCCTAAAGGATAGCCTGGTTGTTTAAGCTTCCAATTTTTTTTATTGTTTTTTCTTAAATGTGTGGTTTTTTTTTTTGGGGGGGGGGGGGGACATGGTTTGACAAGAAATTTTTTTCTAAAGGAGGTTGAGGACAATGTACTGTGCGAAACTTTCACCAAAAGAAATTGTCTTCCCTTTTTGTTCCACCATCATTGGAATAGAGAAATTAGTTTTGCATGGGTTTTGCTCAGTTATATGAATAATCAGCATTGAGTGTCCACTGTTAAGTTATTGCTTGAAAACATTCCAAAAATTTGCTTGACAAGTCTCCTAGGTGTTCCTCCAGCCGTTTAAAGAGAAATAACCAAATTCTATATCAAAAGTTTAACAGTTGATTAAGGATAAATAACCAATAGTTTATCTCTGCCCCAATCTAACCCATAGTTTCTTTTCAAACTGAGTGATTTTTTTTTGTGACACTCAATCTAGCTATCAACTCAGTTTGATTAATTCATATACTAGTTTAGTAATTTTAATTATTGTTCTAGTATCACACTATCTTTATGGCTAGGAAGTGTTCCTAAAATTTGTATTAATTTGGATCTCTCTCAAATTAGTTTCTTTGCCTTCATATTTCCTTTTTTGTTGTTTCTCAGTAAATTGATCCAATGTTTTGTGATTACAAAAATTGTGCTTTCTTGCCTAGATCCTTACATGAATGTCTGTTTGTTTTATGCATTAATGTTTCTGATATAGGTAATTGAGAACCTAGGAGGTGCTGTTACTTCTGATGGAAGTACAAGCACACATGTTGTCACAGGAAAAGTGAGAAAAACGCTGAATTTCTTGACAGCTCTCTGTTCAGGGTCAGTCTTTGCTAAATCCTGGAAAGCTTACTCAATTTTGTATAAGAAGTTGGGTTTTATATTGTTATTTACAATATTGAGGCAATGACTCATAATGCAGAGCTTGGATTGTGTCACCCAGTTGGTTAAAAGAAAGCTTCAGAAAAGGCATATTTGTGGGTTAGTTAAAAGGACTATTTAATTAAATAATTAATGGAGTACTTCAAACCACTGTAGTTTCCCATTTAGTTCCCATCTTGTTGTGCAGATGAATCATCTTACAAGTTAAATGATGATGACTATGCGTTAAAGTACAGAAGTGAGTTGAACGATGCAGTTCTTAAAGCAAGAGCAAGACCAGGGGGTTTACTTAAAGGATATAACATAATCATGGCAACTCATGTTCAACCCCCTGTCAAAACTCTATCTTCCATTGTCAGGGCTGCTGGTGGAAATGTAAGTTCTAGGTATCTCTAACACAGCGTCTAAATTTTGTAAGGGAAACCTACAAGCTTCTATGGACAAATTGATTTTCATTCTAGATTTACTTTTTTCGAGATGAGCACATGCTATATGGCTTTAAGATTGCATGAAGAAAAAACTACAAAAAGACAAATTTCTTAATATTGGATGTATTTTGGATGTGCTGTTCCTCAAGTGAGGTGGATTTGCTGTGAGTATTACAACAGAACTTCTCTTTTCTCGTCTTATTGCATGCTGTAGACCAATTTGCTTCCTAGAGGTTTAAGCTCTTTTTGCTTGAGCTTTATTAATCATTACAATACATATATTATTATTTTTTCCCCCTTTGGTATTGTTTTTCTTGCATACATATATACAAGAGTGCTTTGACAGTCATCTCAATTTGTCTTTGGTGCTCTGTTACTAAAAGTCAAGTTCATCATTTTTCATGCTTTCTTTATCAAATAATTATCTTTATCAAATAATTATCTATTTTCCAGTAATTCTTTGATTGCATCAATGTTCCTAACCATTTCTAATGCACAGAAAAGCTATTACAGGCAAAACCCTGTTTCTAGAAATTATAAATATTGATTTTTCAATTATTTTAATTTTATTTTAACATGTTAAAACACCGAGTGTGATAGTGCAGCTGCCCCAAATGCACCCACTTTCCTCTTCATGAGTTGAACTTTGATCATCCACAAAGACTGGGGAAGTACCATCTAGTTACAGAGATGATAGTAGCTCAATTCATGATTAGTAACACTGATAACAATTAAAGTTCAACAGCTTATCATAGTGATATCATCACAACTACATTATGAGGTTTGTGTCATTCATACCATACTTTTGTATCAACTAAGCATGTCATTAATTCAGGTTATTTCGAAGTTGGACAATGTTAAGGAAACATCAAAAACAATTTTTATTGCTTGTGAAGAAGATATGGAAGAGGCATTATCGGCAGTGAAGAAAGGAATATGGACGTTCAGCAGTGAGTGGCTGATGAATTGTGTCATGAAGCAAGAGCTTGACTTGAAGTACTCCCAGTTTGCAGAGTCATTGTGAGCAGACAGTATATATTAAGATCAGCTCGAAAATGTTAAACTTTGTTATATTTATTATTCATGTTTTTGCTGTTCTGAGAACTCAGTTGAGTATACAAGCTTCAGAATTCCTTTGAGGAATGTTATGGAGATCAGTGTCTGGAGCCAACAGGTATAAAACATTGAAAGTTCTTCAACCATAAAGGGATTCACATAATTATTCAATAAATCACTAATAAACAGATGCAGCCCTAATGAGAAACCAGAGGAGATAAGTCAAAACTGATAGCAATGTTCATCCAGTGACTGGCACATAAGATCTTCCCATTGTGAACTCGACAAGCAAGAAAATAATAATCTTCGACCATCAATGGATATTCCAGCCCATGCTCAGGCTATACATGGTGGTAATGATGCAACTTGTATAATAACACTTTTCCTGCAGCATTTCCCACAGCAATAAAACCTCCACCAGGACTGAAATCCAAACACCGAGGATATTGCAGACTCTTATTGGGAGGAGGCCAGTTAGAGAAAACATTATATGATGGAACATGCATCAGCTTCAAACTGTTCTTCTTCATGGTAGAACAAATAGCCAATATTTGTGCATCATGATTAAATTTCATAAAATCCACTATGGTGGTCAGATTTTCAATGGCCTTGATTGGTTTTCTCTTGCCCCGTAGAAACTCGTCTCTGTTGTAAATATTCACTCTCTGTTGTAAATATTCACTATCCCACTGTCAGAGCCTGCGGCAAAGAAAGTTCCATCAGGGGAAGTGCAAAGAGCTGTACCATTTATGCACCCTTCATCAACTGCTTTATGGATGCACATTCTTGTTCTCAAATCCCAATGATAGACCTGCCCATCACCTCCAGAACTCAGCAATTGCTTCCCATAATTGGAAAATGCCAGAGAACGAACAGTTCCATTCATCTTTAAGTTTCCAATCAGCTGCTTTGTTTTAGACGAGACCAACAAGATATAGCCCTCATTGCCCACATATGCAATTGTACTAGAATCAGGGGAAACTTCAAAAAATTCCAAGCTTTTCTCCTCCCCACCAACCACGGGACCTATTTTTTCAACCTTTGCTTTCACTAAATCAAGACTATAAAAGAACTTTCTTCTTCCAGCTATTATGGCCTGAGAACCATCAGGTAGGAAAGATGCCTTTCGAACAGGACAATCTTCAAGGAAAATGCTCTGTATTTTTGTATTTCGTTTGCCATCAATCTGAAAAAATCTTAGTCTTCTATCCAACCCAGAAACAAGTAGCAACTGAGCATTTCGATGGAACTGAACTGAATTTATAGGACCATTCGATGATTCCTCAGCATTTGCATCTACAAGTCTCGAGAATTCGAGAAGTCCAGGAGACAACTTAGCGCTGCTCTTCACAACAAGGTCTTCATCTGTTCTTAGAATATCATCAACAGCTTGAACATCCTCTTGACCACGATCCACCGCAGCCCCAGTTTCTTCATCTGAAGATTCATCATAACGGTCATCATACCTTGACCGTGAATCAGGTTGGGCCCACTCTGTACCAGGGTTCAGTTTAACATGTTGAGCCCTCAGTCTTGAAACATACTCTGCAACAGAAATCAAACTCTCACCCTCTTCCTTCCTCAGCTTCCTCAACCTGTTAACTTTAGCTATATTTACATTGGTCGTCTCCTCTTCCTCATCTACCCAGACAGGTTTCTTTTGCCGAGTTTCCCCTTCATCATCACTTTTCTCTGAGAATTGTGCATCATCTTCATTAACAGACAACATGCTATCAGCAGAGGGGTCCACGAAGTACATGGCAGAACCATTCTTGGCTTCATCTTGGACCTTTTCCTCATCTTCCTTCTCAAATCCAATAGGGATCACAGAGAGATCCAAACACAACATTCTCCAACCTTCTCATTTCCTTCACTTGCTCTATTTCCCTTCGTATTTCCTTCTCTCTCTTTCTCTTCTTATCCCGCGATGTCTCCGAATCAAAGTCTTTTCCATCCTCAACATCTTTGTTCTCTTCCATGACCAAAGGCATCTCACCATCCTTTGTTTTGTCTTCAATCTATGCCTAGAAACAGCATTTTGAGATATCAAACTCATTTTGGCGGAATAAGGTTTGCTTCTGCACCCAAAAAAAAAAAAAAAATGCAAAGAAAATGAGCAGTACCCAACATTTCCAAGTCCAAATTCTATGGTTTGGCTGAGATTATAATTGACTGTAAGAACTATGATATGAACTGTAATTAAACAATCCAAGCAATTTCTCACTGAGAATAGAAACTTGGGAAAAAGTATAATGAAATTTAATCAAAGGAACAACGAAGCTATCTGATTAAAAATAACTTAAAACAGATGGCAAACAAGCGCAGAGGTGAACCAATCCAACAAAAACAAAAATTATACAATTACTGAAAATTGAGAGAAGAGACTAACAAGTACCAAACTCGAAGATAGCGGCGTAAGCAAGAACGAAGACGACGGATGGCAGAGTAACGGTAGCCGGTGCTGGCAGCTGGGCTGACGCTTGACGTTACGGTAGAGAAGCGACGGCAGCAGGTACTTATCCCTCGAATTTTAGAGATTTTTCATTTGGCGGGTTTTGTTTTGATTTGACTCGGGGAGAACTACGGCTCTGCTCGCAGACAATCAATCGTCATAGTACGAGACCTGGCACTTAAGATATTATTTATTTATTTATTTATTTTTGGGTTTGGCCGGCTTGCCACTTTTCCCGGGTTTAAATCGAAACTAATGGGTCCATCCGGATTCGTTAAAAATTTTCCACTCTTTCCTACGTGGTATCTAAAAAGCGTCACTTTTAACCTTTCGTATTTGCGGTTAACAGGGATCTCTTAGATTTTTTAATTTAATAATATTAAATTTTTAATTTAACATTAAATTTAAATATAAATAATTATATATTACACACTATCTTATAAATTAAGTTTAATTAAAGTGATCAATTAATATTTTTAATATTATAAGTTTTAATGTATTTAATAGAGTGTAGGTATTTAATATATAAAAATCTAATAGTATTCTAATTTTATGATACGTAGAATTAAGAAATTCAGTGATAACAGGAAAATATTATATATATAAGTAGTTATGGTCTTTATGTTACACGTATTATTCTTTTCATTTTTTCTAATATCTTATCATTAGAGAAAGAGTATAGAGAGAATTAAAATACTCTTTAGGAGAATATATAGATTTGAAAGGCCAACCACACAATCTTAGAGATTAATTCAGTATTATGAATTTAGATACGTTTTCGTATAATTTATTATTAATTCTTGGTGATATAATATAATATTATTAAATTATAGATGATAGTATTTCACCAAAGGTTTTATCCCAATAAATGGTATCAGAGCTAAATTTATGTTGAATAATTGATAATCAAATTTATTTTAATTAAATATTAACTATTTTAATATTCTTAAATTTGACATCCTTAAATTTGAGAACAATTTATTGTTTTGCTGAATTAAATTCAAAATTTCAAGAATTTTTTCTTTTTTAGGAATTTATTTTTTCTTTTTTTTATAGAATAAAAAAGGGTGGACGGTTTTAGCCATTTGGCTATGTCAGAAGCCATGCATAGCTTAAGAAAAGCAGCTACCATGGCTGCATAAAGAAAGAAAAAAAAAAGAAAGAAAGAAAGAGGAAGGCAGTGCCATGGCTGTTGCTACAAACTTGCTGGAGAAAAACAAAGGAAAAGAAAAAATATGTGCTAGGATTTTATGGCTTATATCATTAAGGTTTCTAAGGCATTATAGAATTTTGTTTTCCAGTAAAATTTTAAGGAGCTTTTCAATTAAATCCAAAATCAGTTTGGGCTTAAGAAATTTAAATATTGGGCTTAAATTTAGGCTTGATATAAAGAAATTAAGGGGTTATTTTAGTATTTATAATAATTCATTAATTTAAAATTTCAATTTAACCCATTTAAAAAAAAGGTTTGTTTGACTGGTCTAGTCACCTATTGACCATTGACCGGTCAAAATTTAACTTTAACCCAAAAATTTTTTATTTTATTTTTTATTTTGAGTTATTTTTTTATATAATTTTAAATTCAAATATTGATTGATTTATATATATTTAAAATGAATTAATTAAAGTAATATGTCACCAAAGTGACATCTCTTATGGAAATTAATTTATTTTAGAATATAAATGATTTTTTGTACGTGTAATTTATTGAATATCGATCGGCCTAAAGGAAGATCCATATTTAATTATATTACATATGCACTTATGATAATAAACACGTGATGATTTTTTAATTTTACATATGAGCAATAAATTGACTCAAAGGAAGATTAAATTATTTGATATGTTCTTATTATCAGTGTTTGATTATTACACCAAGATATCACTTACAAGTTAATGTTTTGTCCAAAGATGAAATATTAATAGAGTGTCTGGTATCTTAAGATGAGATTTACCTTTATTTGAATTTATTTTTGTTTAAAGACTAATATGAGCTTATTTTATTTGTTTATTATTCATTATTTAGTTATATCTGCCGCTAATATTATTGGCAACATCAATTTAATTCCTATGCTAAATGGCTTTAACTTCAAATCATGGCATGAGAATCTTTCAATAGTTCTCGCAGTCATGAATTTTGATATTGCGTGAAGGGTTAACCTTCTCTTACCTTTTATAGATGAAAGTACCTTTGATGATAAAAGAGAAATGAAAAAGTGGGAGAGATCAAATCGCATATATATCATGATCATGAAGAAGACTATTCCCGAAGCATTTAGGGACTCAATCACTGAAAAAGCAATCACGACTAAAGAGTTTCTTGCATAAATTGAACAAAGGTTTGTCAAGAACAAAATGGTTAAAATTTGGTACGCTCTTGAAAAACTTAATTTTAATAAGGCATAAAGGCAAGAAAATGAATAAAGATAAAGAAGCTGCAAATACAGTACCTCAAAAGAAACAACAAAAGAAATTGGATGATCTAAAAGTTACTTTTTCCTTTACAGGAGCTAAAGGGCATGGCTTGGTTTGTTATGAGATTAATTTAACTGTGGTACCTAGATACACGTGGTGGATAGATTTTAGTGCAACAACTCACATTAGTGTGTCTATGTAGGATTTTTTGAATTGTTGAAAACCCAATAATGGTGAATGTAGGTGACGACAAAGCAATTGAAAAATTTAGATTATTATTAAAGATCGATTTTTATTTGGATCTTAAAGAAATATTTGTTGTTTCATCTATTAGACGAAACTTAATTTTTGTTTCCGCTTTGGATATATATGATTATTCTTGTTCATTTGAAAATAGAAAATTTAGTTTGTTTCATGATTCAAAATTGGTAGGTTTCGGATCTTTGTCAGACGATGATAATCTTTATTTGATGGATTCAATTGCTTCATTTAATGAATCTCTGCAATCAAGTACACCAAGTTTAAAGAAAAAATTAACTAATGAGAATTCAGCTATATTATGACACAAGAGATTAAGTCATATCTCTAAATGGAGGATAGAGAGACTTGTGTCAGACGAAATTCTTGACTTTTTAAATTTCACAGATTTCGATATCGGTGTTAATTGTATCAAGGAAAAATAAACCAATAAAAAGAGATTTGAAGTCAACAAGACTTCAGATGTCATAGAACTCATAGATACAGATATTTGTGAGCCATTTGCTAAATCTGCTTGGAATGATCAATAATATTTTATGACATTTATAGACGATTTTTCTAGATATGGCTACATATATCTCCTCTATGAGAATGTACAATCTCTTGACATATTCAAAAATTTTAAAGTTAAAGTTGAGAATCAATTTGGCAAAAGAATTAAAAGCGTTATATCTGACTGTGGTGGTGAATACTAAAGTAAATATAATGGTTCAAGTGAATAACATCAAGGGCCATCTGCTAAATTCTTAGAGGAATGTGGTATCGTCCCATAGTACACTATGTCGGGTTCGCCCATTATGAATGATGTTGCTAAAAGATGAAACAAGACTCTTAAAGACATGGTAAGGAGTATGATTTGTCGTTCTACCTTACCAGAATCACTCTGGGGAGAAGTATTAAAAACTGCAGCGTATGTCCTTAATAGAGTTCCAACTAAAGTAATTACCAAAACCCCTTATAAGTTTTAGACAGAAAAGAAGCTTATTTTAAAGCACTTACATATTTAGAGATGTCCAGTTGAGGCAAGGCCATATAAGCCTAATGAGAAGAAACTAGACTCAAGGACGGTAAGTTATTATTTTATTAAATATTCAGAACAATCAATGGAGCATAAGTTTTATGATCCTATGACTAAGTTGATTTTTAAGTTAGGAAATACTCGGTTCTTTGATGATGTTGAGTTTGTGAGGGGAGATATGGTTAGAGACTTTATCCTTAAAGAGAAATATATTGATATTCCCATAGGTGTTATTGACATTGATCAGGGTCTTATTTCTAACTTTGTACAAGACACAGCAAATCAAGTCAATATTAGAGAACCCCTCATATAAGAAGTTGCTCAAGAAGAATAAACTCTATCACCTCAAGAACCTATACCATTAAGGAGATGCACTAAAGAAAGGAGAAGTACATTGTCAGATGACTACATTATATTTCTTTAAGAACATTAGGTAAATATTAGAATGATGAAAAATGATCCAATCAATTTCCATTAAGTCATAAAAAGTTTCAATTCTGAAAAGTGGATTGATGCCATAAATGAAGAGATGAAATCCATAAAAGATAATGATGTATGAGATCTTGTTTTATTACCAAAAGGTGCGAAACTTATTAGTTGCAAATGGATATTTAGGACCAAGAAAGATTTGAAAGGTAATGTGGAGAGATACAAAGCACGTCTTATTGTAAAAGGCTTTACATAAAAAGAAGGTATCGACTATAAAGAGACTTTCTTTCTAGTATCTTTGAAAGACTCTTTTAAGATTATAATGACATTAGTAGTGTATTTCGATCTTGATTTACATCAGATGGATGTAAAGACAATGTTTTTTAATGACAATATTGATAAAACAATCTATATGATGTAACTAAAAACTTTGTGTTTAGAGACTAAAAAAATATGGTTTGCAAACTTAAGAAATCTGTCTATGGGCTCAAGCAAGCATCTCGACAATGGTATTTCAAGTTTCATCAAGTGATCGTCTAATTTAATTTCGAGATAAATTTGGTTGATGATTGTATATATCATAAGTTCTGTGGGAGTAAGTATATTTTTTTGATTTTATATGTCGATGACATTTTGCTTGCCAATAGCGATATAGGCTTATTGTATGAAATCAAGAGATTTCTAGTTAAGAACTTTGAGATAAAAGATCTTGGTGGCCCATCTTTTTATTAGGCATATAGATACACCGGGATCACTCTTAAGATATTCTGAAATTATCACAAAAGAGCTATATTGAAACAATTCTCAAGAGATATGGCATGCAAGATTGCAAATTAGGTGATATTCTTGTGGTTAAGGGAGACCGGTTTAGTCTCAATCAATGCCTTAAAAATGATTTTGAGGAAAAAGAAATACAGAAGACTCCTTATGCATCAGTAGTAGGAAGTTTGATATATGCTTAAGTTTGTATGCGACTAGATATTGTATATATTATTGGGATGTTGGGTACATACTTAAGCAATCAAGGATTAGACCATTGGAAAGCAACCAAACTAGTTTTGCTGTATTTATAGAGAACAAAAGACTATATGCTCACATTTCGAATGTCAGATAAGCTTGAGATAATTGGGTATGAAATCCACTTCGAGTTACATTTATCTATTAGCTAGGATTACTGTCTCTTGAAAAAGTGCTAAACAGTCTCTTGAAAAAGTGCTAAACAGTCTCTTATAGCTTTTTCTACGATGGCAGTAGAATTTATAGCATGTTATGAGACATCCAATCATAGAATATGGCTACGAAATTTTATCACAGGACTGCGCATAATAAATGGTGTCGACAAACTACTAAAGTTATTTTATGATAATAAGTTAGCAGTGTTATATTCCAATAACAACAAGAGCTCGACAAAGTCAAAGTATATAGATATTAAGTTCTTAGTTGTTAAAGAAAGAGTTCAAAGTGGACAATTGTTTATTAAACACATTGGCACAAACTCTATGATTACGGATCCACTTACTAAGGGATTATCACCCAAAATATTTCATGAGTACACTGCTCGTACAAGTGTCATGTCATTTAAGGATATTCAGTTTTAGTAGGGGTTTGTGATTTTCTAAATACTCTTATAATATAGACATTTTTATTTATTTCAGTTTCTAGATATTTTAAATTATTTTCTGTAAAAATAAAGTTTTATTTTATTCACACTCTGATCTTTTAGTATAGTTTGATCTCACTAAGGTTTAAGTTAGGTCAATTGGAAATAGGCATGTTAAAATCACATTGCATACAATTTTTATGTTACACATCCATATTATGATCCATATCATTCACTTGTATTGACATACTAACCATTGATGGGTCAAGTTATGATAAATATAACGAAAACCGCTTTGATTCTATATTGATATGATTGTGGACCAAATTGGTTATAGATACATTCTAGTAATAACAGTAAAGATTGATCTCATGCGGTTATTTTTGCAATACATAATTATAAGTTTTCACATATAGCCCAAGTGAGAGATTGTTGATTTTTTTAATCTAATAATATTAGATCTTTAATTCAATGTTGGACATATAAATGAATAATTATTTGTTGTAGACTGTCATATAAGATTAAGCCCAATTAAAGTGATTAATTAAGATTTTCATTATTAAAGGTTTCAATGTATCTAATAGGGTATAGACCTTTAATAAGTAAAAACCTAATAGTATTCTAATTTTATGATAGACATAATTAGGAATACCTAATGACAATAGGAAAGGATTGTCTATATAAATGGTTATAGTCTCCAGGTCACACGTATTATTTTTTTTCACTTTTTCTGATATCTCATTATCAGAAAAAGAACATAGAGAAAATTAAAGGACTCTATAGGAGAACGTGTAGATTTGAAAGGCCAATTACACAATCCTTTCTACAATTGGCATTTTGAATTCAGGTACATTTTCGCATAATTTATTATTAATTTTTAGTGATATAACATGATATTTCTAGATTATAGATGATAGTATTTCACCAAAGGTTTTATCATAACACATTAGACATAACATATATAGGTGATATCATTAGTTAGCTAATAAATATGCCTCAAGTGAATATAACAGTAATAAAATGAAACTGACTTAAGTGGTTGCAGTCGGTCACAAAAAAAAGTCAATGTAAGAGACTCCTTTCTATAGTCGATCATGACAAATTTAACGGTATCGTTTTAACCATCAAATTAAAAATGCACCATAAACATTAAGTAAAAAGAGTTCTATATATTCTAATACAATACTCCTCAAAATTCACTGTTGACCTTCACCATGAATTCTAGCCACATGGATTTCAAACCTATTTCAGTAGCTTATGAGTATGAAAAACAAAACTCCAAAAGCATGAGTTAGCCGTTATAGGGAACCGTACTTTAAATTCAATTTATCAAAAACCTTTAAGGAAATTACAGTCATAATTAGCAAAACTAATAATGGCTAATTTTGGAAACTTCTTAGACATAAACGAAAAGTCAACAGTAGAAAATATAATCACTCGAGCGAAAAAGTCTTCAGTTCTCAAGTAAATCTTTGTTATTAATTATTCTAGTTTCATCGGTAACTTAGCCCTTCCTATTGAATTAGAATCTTGATTTTGCAAGCTCAAGTCTTTTCCTGCTACTGCTAAACCCAAAACCCACGTCAATGATAATCATCATCATCACATTGAAAAACACATACAATCTCTTTTTCATTGTCATTCACATTCAATTTCAAAGTAGGAGTTTTTATTTGATTATAAACAAAACCTAAATAGGAAAACTTAACTTAAAGACTGCAAAATTATAACAAGTTGTGATTCTTCTCCTCCCTCGACCATTTTCTTAGAGTCCAAATAGACCTAGATCTAGAAATTAATTTTAAAGAAAACTTCATATATTGGTAAGTTTCTACTTTTGTTCCTATTGTCGTTGTTTCCTCAAAATCAAAGCTGAAGTCAACATCCAATCATTTTCTTAATTGTCGAGTTCTCAGAGTTCATGATGGATTCGCCTTTTTCTCTGTCATCTTTGTTCAAGAGAAAAGCCTATTTTTGGTGTTCTCCGAAGAGTACTTCAAAGAAAAAAAGTATGATAAGTCCAATTCTCATGATGATCTTAATAGGGGTGTAAAGAATAATAAGTTCTTGATGAATTTGAATACTTTTTTTTGTTAAAGAGTAGGAAAAGATACTAGAGCAGGCAATGAAAGAGTAAGAAAAGTTAGTCAAGAGGTAGAGAAAATTGTCAAATGGGCAAAGCAAGTGTCAATGCAGATTAGTAATATCATGGCGATGTCTTAGATAATGAGTTGAGAGATAATTAGGGTTTAATCAAATATAATTTCCATGGTCATTTATTTTGCTTACTTTTGTAATTAGCTAACAGATATATCACATAGTATGTGATCTTGCTTTACAATGAAAATTTTCTTATTATTATATGTCTGTTTCTTGTTAATATTCAATATAAAGAGTTATAATTTTTTTCAATATGCTTATATATGTCTGTTTTACAATAAAAATTTTCTTATTATTATATGTCTATTTTTTCAATATGCTTACATGTTGAGTTATATAATGTACGAGTATAAATCATAAAGAAAATTTAAACTAGTTTGCTGTTGTTGTGGTTCTTATAAGAATGGCAATTGAAAACCTTTAATTGCTTGATTTAACATTCTCAAATGCAATTTAGATTTCTTTTACCTAGATTGTATCTTTCTAATTATCAATATGGTGTATTGCTTTAATTTTTTAGCTAATCTTTTTACTAAAACGATAAAAAATATAGATGCATAAATATTTGTTTGGATAAGAGAGGTACACGAAGAAAACAATGTGTAACAAGTGCTTAATTTACAGTGTTTGGGCATTTTATTTTTTTATCTTATTCCTTGTTATAGGTTGGTATGTATGTCTATTAATTATGGTGCGGTGAACCATTGGGACCAATGAGCAGTTGACTAAGAAAGATGGTATGTAAATTTATAAATTTGATTATTTTATATTGTAGAACAACCATGAAGTCATGAATCACAACAAGTAGAAAGATAAATTAATGAGAAATGCATATTTACTTTTTGAAAATTAAAAAGGTATATATTATATGTATTAGTTGATATACTGTAGGTAGTTATCGTTAAGATAATTGTCTCTATATGTACATTGTCAAAGCAATTTTTGTTATCTCACTTGTTTTGATCTTTGCAGTCTATTATATTAACTCTGTTCCTAAAAAATTTCCTTCATCCACAACTGCTTTTAACTTTAAGCTTTAAGAATACTTTTCTAGTTTTGCTTGACAACCTCGTATATCGTTAAATTTTGAAATTACTTTGTCAACTAGCATTTTGTTTGTGGACTTGATTGAAACAATTTGACGTTCTTGTAATGGCACTACAAAATAAAATGCACAAACATTATATCATGATTGATTTGGCATATGATATGTAACATATATAAGTTTTCTTAGATCTATTTTTGTTTTTAGTTTCATAAAAAGGTGATCTTCTTAGACTGACCTATGTTCTATCATTTTGTTTTCTTTTATGTGAAAATTATAGTGTATTAGATTTGCCAACTAATATACATTAGAGGTGACTATAAATTAGGCTTGGGTTTTATAGCCTAGTGGAGAATGAGTTATTCCATCTGAATTAATATGACTGATACTTTTTCAAATTATAATTGGTTGTTGTATGCAGTATAAATATAATTTTCCCTCTATTGGTCGAGTTCTAGACAATTCATGGTCCTAATTTTTCCTTCTATTGAGAAAGGCCATGCTACATATTTGATGATATTGCCAAAAATGAAATAGGGCACTTTATTTTTGCATTAAATAACATTTATCTTTTTCCTAATAGAAAGTAAGAACATTGTAATTTTGCAATATTACATCAAAAGTTTTGTATGTTTTTCTAATATTACGTCAAAATATCCAACAAAGTCATCTATTATTAATGGTCTTGTATTACATGGCAACAAAGTCAGACAAATAGTGAGGAATTTCAAAATTAACTATTGTATTAAGGAGAAAGCTGTTGCTGCTGTGTTTGATAGAAAGTTGTTACTGTATCTCAGTTTTATGTGCTGCAACTGCTTCGTCTATGCTTCATTGTTGTTGTAATTGACAATTGATGGCTGTTGTTGCGTTAAAATAGAAAGTTGTTGTTATTGCTGTGTCTCGGCTTCATGTAATATAGCTGTTGCATCTCTACTTTGATTTGGGTAGTGGTGGTTTTACTACTGCTGTCATGTCTATTTAGGTAAGCTTTGCCATATCTATTTTGTTCCTATGATAGTTAATTGATTTTTTTTTCTAGATTTTATTCATATGACTATTGATCGGATTTTTTTTTTGTGTTTTGTTTATATGATTGTTGATCATATTTTATTTTTTTTTTGGGTTTTGTTCATATGATTGTTCATTGATTTTATTTGTTCTTTTCTTTATTTATTGTAATTTCATTTCTCTTTGAGATAAATTAAAGAAATATGAATTTAAATTGTTTTAAATGTATGATATGTGATGGCCATGCGTAAAATTACTTTGTTCTAATGTTGTCAACTGCAAGCTTTGTAGAGGGGAAGGTAGAATAATTTATGAATAAATTGAAGGGTTATTTGTATAGGTGGTTATGACTGAAATTGTAAAAGGGTTTTCTTTAATTTTTACCCATTGACTAAATGTGATATTTCTTAAGCCAAGGTTAAACACTAGAGTTAGGATTATGGTATTGCATATGCTTTTTGGAACTTCAATTGCTATCTTCATTATGGCCCTATCATATCTTTTTGGTTATATAAAAAAAGACGGGTTATAAAATAGGGATTTTTCAGTTTTTATGTGAACTTCATTTGTATTGGTTTGTTTATGCCTTATTCCATGCTTTCATTATTTCCTGATTTTATTTTTCCATTTTAAATATTATGGTTCATCATAGTTCTAAGGTATCTTATTAGAATGGGTGTTTTTGATAGATGGTTAACCAAAATACTAATGTAGGAATGAAAACATTATAAACTAAAAGCAAATTAAAGAGATTTTTTTTTATTATATTTGCTTATTGATGCATTGGCAACACTTCATTTTTGTCTATTTCCTTGTTGACAACTTCTATGCTTTCATTCAATATAATAACCTTGACTGTAGAGACATAAACGCCGAAGAAAACATTTGTCGTGCTATATCATGCGTGAATAATGATTCATCAAAATACTCTCAAGCTTGAACTTCATATTCAATTTCTATTTTCTAATATGATTTATATGTGCATATTCCTATATTGTAGCATCTTAGGTAGAGGATAAAAGACTTTGCACATACATACATGAAGGATTGAAGATTTAATAACTACATTACTATTCTCGTAATTAGCTTTAAGTGGCTTTGCTTTTATTCCTGTAAAATTGTGAAAGGTTTTTAGATAAATGTTAAAAAATTTTGAGAATTAGATAAAAAGCTAAAAATGTAACACTAGTATAGATTATTAAGAAATGATTCAATTTTAGGGTTTTATTGGTTTGTAAAAGTTTTAGTTTAATTAGGTCTATAGCTTACAATCATCGGTTTTGATCATGCCACTAGGCATTAAGGAGATTAATGAAGCCATACCGAGACTAACTAGGATAGGTCTATAAAGCAAGCATATAATACTTAGCACCTATAGGCACTGAGCTTGGAAAGTTAAAATATGATACACTTTCAAAACCATGCATTTGTTAGACAAAGTCATTGGTATTTGATTTTCATCCTGACATTAATTGGATTTATGGTATGTTAATTCATTAACTTCCTTTTATAAAATGCCACATGTTTGAATTCTATATTTATTTTACATGATGTCATGGTTGCAACATTATCTTTTTTCCTTATAAGTTGGAAAACAAATATTTCGTATTGGTAATTCATGAACCAAGCAATAGTATGCTTAGAGCTGAATATCTCATATTCAGGATAAATTTTTAATTCACACTATTACTAGGTTATTAAGTATAGTTAAGAATCTATGAGGTACAATTAACTATGTGCATTGGTAAGTAAAGCAATTGTGCTTGGGAACAGTTGAAGAAAGTAAGATTAAACACTTGTTCTACAAATATTTATGCTTAGGAAATTAATTGACTATTTTAGTCCAAATACGATTAGCAACCAGTAACATGTATATTAACAAAGTAATATTTGCAACATTTTCATCTGTTTCAAGATGTTATAGTGTAGTAACGGCAATAAAATCAAACTAAATACATGCTTGAGTACCCAATAGCATGGTATGGACCAAGAAAAGTTAACATTTTTCTAGCAAAATGCAAGGCATCTAGCTAGTAGTTATTCCAAGACATTGACGTCTACAAAACATGAACTTTTAATACGATAGTATAATTTTAATTTTAATACCAAGTTTGCTATTAATTGTCACTAAGAAACTTTTGAAAATACTAATAGACGAGTAAAATGTATGACATATAAAGTTTTAAACAATTCACCGATTTTATATTATTTTTATTTAAAAATTTTTAAAGAAAATCAGTTTAACTTTTTTTCAATATTGGTCTCAAGCAACAATGATAATTGTAAACCAAAAACATAATGATGGTAGCTATGTTTTAACATGAACATTAACTTTATTACTATTAAAATGGAATACTTAAGTTGTAGTAGTTGATATTTGCCAATTGTGGAATAGGATTCACATAAATAGTCCTATTCATGGAGAAAATGACATTACTTTTAACATTAATTAAGTTCCACTAGATGTTACATAAATGATTTGAATCTTATACTACGTGCAAATACATAGCAACGTTTATCTTACTATAAAACATAGATCAGTTTGTATGAGCCATGTTGGGAGATATTTGGTATATACACCAGCAGGTTAATTTGCCTCAAGCGATTGAATATTAAGATCTAAAAATGCATCTGCCAGTATATAAAGATTTATACAATCTATTTTGTCTATCTCATTTGAAAAGGAATTAATTGACTCTTTCAACATTTACAAGTCATAATCAAGAATAATGTTTTCTACTGCTATATCCATGACTGAAAATCTCTCAAGGAAGTGTTTAATCATTTGGCTCTAAATATCTCTCTCATTTTTGATTTCAACAAGTTGATTATCCCAAGGTCAAACAAGAGTCAGCCTAAACTACTTGTTCAATAAAGTAGACTGATCGAAAGTATTGGTAATTAGACCGCACCAAGTCTATCGTTCTAAATGCACTCTACCAATATAATGTTTATCCCTATCATAATTAACAAATACTAAAATGAATTCATTTACATCATCCATCTAAAAATGTGTTTCTTTACCCACTAATGACTCTTTAAAGGTTAAGTGTTTAAAGTACAACATTAATTGATATATAAGGGGCATAAAAAGAATTTGACAAAAACAATGCTTAAGATAATGAACATAATTATTGGAATGACCTAACCTTATTTTGTGTAGGATTAGAAAGATCAACAGAGTTAAACTCACCTAGGCTTGTTCATTTATTTGATTTAGAGTTTTTGGTGAAAGTGAAACTATTGACATAGAAAATAAGTTTTATCTCTTGATTTTTGCTTTTTTTCCTTTAATTTTTTATTTTTTTTACTTTAAACGATGGATTGGTAGAGTTGAAAGTGAAATGAGTGGTTGGCAAAGTTGAAAGTGAAATAAGTAGTTGGGAGCACTGAACATAATATTAAATAAGTTAAGAGGTGGAGTGTATTTGGGTTAGTTTCCAAACAGTCAAATCATATGAAAGCAAAGCCAAAGTTTTAGTTTTCTCCCTAATTTTAGGGAGTTGCATGTAATATAATGGCATTTCTTATTGACTAACCTAAATAACTCATTTCTATTATAAAATGACTAAATCACTGTTGAGATAAATTAAATTTATCTTATTGAATAAGAAAATAATAAATAAAAAAAAGAACAACTAAGTAAAGTTTCTTAAAAGAATTAAGAACATAAATAATGTTTTTGAACTATCGTCAAGCTATTTACAACTCCACATTAACGAAGAATTATTCTTAGTTTTTTCTTTATCGAATAAAAATAAGATAAATTTCTATTCAATGCCTACTATAACAACAAAAAGGCTATTATCAAACTATCAAATCATCCTAATCTCATCAATTATTAAGAACAAACTTAGTAACAATGGCATGGGCTTTGACAACGTTCCTTGCTTAAGTCACATCACACATGGTATGACAATTGTTTTCTCAAGCATTAAAGAGTCATAATCAAGAAAAATATTTTGTAGTGCCATATGCATGATAGAAAATCCTTCAAGGATATGTTTGATCGTTTGGTTCCAAATATCTTTCTCATCTTTGATTTTAACAAGTTGATTGTCCCAAGGTTGATTAGAATTAGCTTGAACTACTCATTTGGCAAAGGATGCTGATCAAAAGTGTTGGCAACTAGACCATATCAAGTCTATTATTCTAAATATGCTATAACATATAATGTTGATCCTTATAATAGTTAACAAATATTAAAATGAATCCATTCACATCATTCATCTGAAAATGTGTTACAGTACCCACCGATGACCCTTTATGGGTTAAGTGTTTAAAGTGTAGCACTTATATGATGAATTAAGGCGTAAAGTAAATTTGACAAAAAAGATGCTTAAACAATGAACATGAGTGTTGGAATGACCTAAACTTATTTTGTGTATAGTTAGAAAGATCAATAGAATTAAACTCACTTAGGCTTTTTTGTTTCTTTAATTTGGAGTTTTAAGTGAAAGTGAAACTATTGACATAGAAAATAAGCTTTATCTATTGATTTTTGCTTTTTTTTCCTTTAGTTTTTTGTTCTTTTTACTTCAAATGATGGATTGCTAGAGTTAAAAGTGAAATGAGTGGCTGGTAAAATTGAAAGTGAAATGAGTGTTTGGATTCACTGAACATAATATTGAGTGGGTGAAAAGGTGGAGTACATTTGGGTTAGTTTCTAAATAGTCAAATCATATTAAAGCAAGAAGCAAAAGTTCTAGTTTTCTCCTAAATTTCAAGGAGTTACCTATAGTATAACGGTATTTTTTACCTCCTAAACTAAAAGAGTCATTTCCATTATGAAATGGCTAAATCACCGTTGAGGTAAATCAAGTTTACCTCACTAAATCAAAAAAGAATAAATAAATAAAAATGAACAACTGAGTAAATTTTTTTAAAAGAATTAAAAACATAGGCAATGTTTTTATACTATCGTCGAGCTATTTACAACTCCATATTAACAAAGAATTATTCTTAATTTCTACTTTATCAAATAAAAATCAGGTAAATTTTCATTCAATGCCTACTATGACAATGAAAAGGTTATTATGAAGCTGTCAAATTGTCCTAATCTCGTCACCTATTAAGAATAAATTTAGTAACAATGGCATGGGCTTGGACAACCTTCCTTGCGTAGGTTACATTAGACATGATATGACAATTGTTTTCTCAAGTATTAAAGAGTCATAATTAAGAACCATGATTTCTGGTGTCATATACATAACTAGAATCTCTCTAAGAAGTCTTTGATCATTTGGCTTTAAATATCTCTCTCATCTTTGATTTGGAGTAAAGAGTCATTAGTGGGTAAAGAAACACATTCTAGTGTTTTTGAAAGATTTTGTAAAGCACTTCTTTTTCCCTTTCTATTCATCTTGCTTTGAGTTTGTCTTTTGATGATCCACTAGTTAGTGGTTAAGAAAAATAAAAAAATGAAATATATGTTGTAAATCATATATGATTAATAATTTACATAGAGCTACATAATTGTTGAATACTAGAGAATGCATGTTTATAGAGTAAAATTATCATTTTGTACTTTAAATCTCACTAAAATTATTGTTTTTAAGTGTTTAAATTGTCTAATTTTTTATTATATGTGTTTTATTATAATTTAAATATTTTATGTATTTTATTTAACAATTAAAGAGAATTCAAATAGCAAAATAGATGACATTTCTGAACTCAAAATAATTAAAAACCTTCAGAGGATTATAAAAAGGTATTTAGCACTGTTCACATATATGATACTATTTACATTTATAGTACTATTTATGTATATGGTATGATAATGTGGCAGCATTGTATTAGAAAAATGATATGGTATCGATTGATTATGTGACGTTGATTAATAATGTGTTCTAATAAATCAAAGTATGCCACGTGATACAATACTAGGCGTTTGAATTATTTTCATTTAATAGCTATGATTTACTTGTTGTATCTGTAAATAAAGAGCTCTCCTTAATTTGACACCCTTGAATCTATTTTTTAGCTCTATTTTCTATAATTCTCCCTCCATATTCTATATATTTTAATAAAAATATCATTTTAATCCTAGTTTAATTATGAGTGGTTAATCTAGTTTTAAGCCTAGTTGAAGATGAAGATTCAACATGATTTATGGTTAATTAAGTTTATTTCTTTTTTTTTGCGATTTAGTGTGGTCATTTTGACTCATTATCGACAGATAATATATCTTATCTAAATTTTGCTTAGTATACTCATTCCCTAATGAAAGATTATTATTGTCTAGCACAATATACATTTAGCACTATATTTATTAGAGAAAAAAAAATCTTCTTATAGTATTTTATAAGTCATCTTGACTTAATATTGACAGAAAGTGCACTTAAACTATTTAGTGGATGGTCTTACACATTGCCGATAGAAAAATAATCATCTAGCACAACATATTCTTGATACTACACTTCATAGAAGATCATAACCCTCTAACATATTAAGTGCTTGATACTATATTTATTAGAGTAAGGATCATGAGAAATGAAAATACCTTCTCATAAATTAATCAGAACTAAAATGAAAATATTAAGCCTATGGTAAATGCGAATCCAGAGACAAGCATTTCATTTGCATTATTATCATCTTTAATTGATTCCTACTATTTTATTTTAAATGTTAAGACAAAAAAAAAATTCAGTTCCAATTAACTCGTATATACACCTAAAAAATTAAACCTACACATAAATAAATATACCATTTCTCGAGATCGACACTTGTTACTACAAGATCTATCTTATAGTAGGTTTGCACGCTTATGAGTACAATAAATTTGCTCAACAATAATCTTTAATCTCTAGTTGTTTTCTTAACTATCATTGCCTCTTGTACTACTATCACTACATGACTATGTCCTTAATAGCATTTTACTAATACCCACTTGTGCACTTTTTCTTTTCATTTTTGTCTTTGGTAGATTCTTTTAATGCACCTTATTATTTTTTTCTGATCATTGTTATTGAAAAATTCATGTACTTACAATTTAGTATCAAGTACCAATTTAGTAAGAACTACTTGCATTGCTTTGATTGTAGCCATTACTAGTGATAACTCTTTCATTGACATTATACTCTACTTCTAACACTATTGTCAACATCACTGAGGTCACTCTAGATGCAAAGCACTTAGTTTGTTTGAATTTGATTTTTAGTTTCTATAAAATTGTGCAAAAAATGATATTTGGTGATCCACCTTATAATTGATAATTCATATGTGGAAATTAATTCTTTCAAATTGAAAAATTAATATCCATATAATTGATTTTAAAACATATGAGCATTGCTTAGGATTGGCTCATTAATGAAGTTAAGTTGTTGTAAAAGTCTTTTATTTTCATTTCACTAAATTTCTCTCAAATGCTTTGTTGTTGTCTCCATTGACACTAGAAGTTGAGACATGAAAGTTGTGTTAAATTATGTCGTAATGGAAAGAAAAAATTTTGTGGATGATCTTATGAAATGGTAGTAAAATAGTATGTTATTTTATTATTTAAGTTAAATGTTAATTCATCTTGCTAAATATTTTCAAATTATTTCTTTAAGGGAATAGACACAAGCTAAGTAATTCAAACTACACTATTAATGATTCTAGTATTTGAGATGATGATGTAAATGATACAATAAAAAAAATATTATCATTATTGTGTGAATAGGTATTAAGAAAATGATTTTTTTTATTGACTATAAACAATGTTTTAAGTAACACTGCTACAAAATGAGGGTTTTATGACATAATTTTATTATTAGAAGTTTGAAATTGACAAAGTCTTGTGACATATATATGTGGATTAGATTTTTTAACAGATAAAAACTTATACAAGCTTGAGATTTGAAAATTTTGATTACTTTAACAAAAATTAGTGACAAAACCCTATAATGAAATGGTAGTTGAAGTGCTTCCTGACATAATTTTTGTCATGGAATTAAATCTTCATGCCACCTCGACACGAAGAAATGATATATTTATTTATTCTTTCATGTTTTATTCTGCATCAGCAATAAATAAGAAAATCAATTTTTGGACTTTTAGTAAGACTTGATAAAATTCTGTCAAACAAATTAACTATATAAAATTTATTTTGCCACGTATGCAAATAAAAAATTAATATTTTATTATAAATTAATTTTTTTTTGTGATATATAGTGGCACCTTTTTTATGGCGTGTAAAATTTAAGGGTGTATATCTTTCTTTAATTTTTTTAGGTACAAATTATTATTACAAGGTTCTGCTGAATTAAAACGGCATTGTTTTATATAGAGTAAACTACGTCGTTTTGCTAAATATTGTGAAAAAAAATTAATATACTCGCAAGTACGCGAATCTAAAATAAAGTAGTGATAACGGGGTCGAACTCATAGGGATTGTTATAAGTTGAAAAGTCTAATTTAAATCTAAAATTAATATTAATTCTAATCTAGTTGAGCAAATTAAGTTTTAAGAGAAATTAAACTAATTAAACTAAGAAAACAATTAAAATAAAAGAGAATTCAATAAGACAAAAATTACTAAGATTTTAGAATTCACCATTATTCAACTAATGATAATCTAATTATTAATTAATCTCCAATTTTAATGACAACTCAAAATCAATTTATGTCATCTCACAAATATAATAATTAAATTAAATTAAAATTAATTTTATATAGGTTCTTTTTCTACTTAATAGTATGATATCTAAGAATCCCATGTACACATATTGAATAATAAAAAGTTAAAGTTTGCCTAAGCACTTTGTGTAAATAATTTAATAAAAGACACAAAATAAAAAATAATTATTATAAACTTTATAGATCCAAGCATAAATTTAATCAAATATTAATCTTAACAATTAATAATATATGACCGAATTAATGAAAAGATTTGATAATATTTAACTTAATAATATAAAATAAGAATCATAAATATTAAAAATACATTTAGGGAATTAATTAAATAAAAAGAAAATTATTTCATTAAATAGGTTTTCATCTTCAACCTTATTATAAAAAAATTAATTAAATATACTTAAATTGAGAATAATAAATAAAATAAAACCAGTTATGGAAAAGCCGAATTGTTGTTGCTGCTCTCTCTTTTTGCTCATGCATCTCTCCTGCTTCCTCAGGCGGCTTCCTCTCAAAAGCCAAAGTTCGGCTTTTGTAGTCTTCAAAATAGGCCACCGACCTTTTCAATTCTAAAGCCGAAAGGCTTGGGCTTTTAATTTGTTTTGCTCCCACTTGCGCGCAATAGGATTTTCATTCCCTTTTTCTATTTTGACTTTCCGTTCAAAGGCTTAATTATAAGCCTTGTTTAATATGCTGCCCACTTTAGCTTTAAACTTCTTTGTTTGCACGGGTAGGAAGTTTTAATTTATCGGCTTCGGATTCTTCAGCTCCACTTTCACTTGCATGTATGTCTAATTGCTTCCAAAATCAATTAATCTTTAATGCTTCCTAAATTGAACTTATTCATGGCCTTTTGTCAATAATCTCTAATTAATTTATCGGCTTCGGATTCTTCAGCTCCACTTTCACTTGCATGTATGTCTAATTGCTTCCGAAATCAATTAATCTTTAATGCTTCCTAAATTGAACTTATTCATGACCTTTTGTCAATAATCTCTAATTAATTTATCGGCTTCGGATTCTTCAGCTCCACTTTCACTTGCATGTATGTCTAATTGCTTCCAAAATCAATTAATCTTTAATGCTTCCTAAATTGAACTTATTCATGACCTTTTGTCAATAATCTCAAATTAATTTCTTATTCAAGAAATAAATTTAATTAATTAAAAATAAAAAATAAAAATGATTAATAATCACATAATTAAGAGTAAAATATGTTTATAATATGTGCTCATCATCACGAAATAACAAGGAAAAGACTGTAATTATTTTTACTTAATAAATTTTTTCTCTTTTCATTATTTATACTCGATAATCTTCATTCTCATTAAAAAAAAGAAAAGAAAAAGAAAAAAGAATACACTTCATACTCAAATTTGGAATTCTAATATAGTTAGAAACACGATCAATTCTCTGCACTTAAAGATGGGATTTGGGACCAATTTCGAAAGCTTCTGTTTTGTTAAAGAAAATTCATGGTTTGAAGGATGATTGGCATAACCTGCTGAAGCTTTTAAACTCTATCCTATAATTTTAAGTAAAAGCAGAACCATTTTTTAGCTTTCTGTCACTTTTTTTTTTTCACATTTGTGCTGATTATGCCTAAAGTTAGTGGGACCCATGATTTTGGGACCTAGGGTTTGCAAGCGTTTTGTCTCTTTATGCAAAATTGTTCGGCTTTGTTACTCAGGGAAACATTTGTAGGAAACACATTGAACTAAAAATGAGAGTGCGGTCCCTTTTTTATTCTTGGCATTTGAAATTCTGCACTTTTTGATGTTTTTAATAGACAAAAGACTGCATATTTGTGTTCTTGCATTTATAAACTATGGTAAATTTAATAATTTTGTAAAATGATAGTGGTCCCTTGAAGCTTCCCTTATATTGAATCGGGATTTTTATTTCAGAATACTAGTGTTAGTTTTCTTTTTTGGCTTATTTCACAATTGATGTCGTTCCAATCTTTGACTTTTTGTTGGCTAACTAAAATTATGGTCCATTTATCTTTTTTAACCAAAAGAAAGTGCACATATAAAAAAAAAGAAATATTATTTGATATTCTAATTCATTTGTATTGCTATTAGAAGAAAAAAAGAATTCAATAGATGCATAAATTAAAAGGAATGATGGTTCATTACAGCTGAGGGTATTACTACTACTAGTAGTAGAATAAGTAAAATAAGAGGAATTATTTTCTAAACTATGTCCCTTGCAATGACACTTAAATTTGAGCTCTGTAGAGTTAAACTCTTTTGTTTCATAATGTGTGTTTTTGTTCTTGGCTTCAGGCTTGTCTTCAGTTACTATCGCTTTTGTAGAGTTGTGGATTTCTTTTACGGTGCTTCTAGTTTGCCAAAAGGTTTAATTTCTTTATTATAAGTTATTTTGTGTGAATTGAGTTTATTTGATTTAGACTTTTTTCCGTTGCATTGAGTTGTTTCCTTTTAGTTGGATTATTTAACGTTGACTTTCAATAACATTGTTTCTTTATGTGTTAATTATAGTTTTGCCTTTGTGTTTGGAATATAGCATGTGTTTGATGCCCCCTTTACTAATACAATAATGATGAATAATTTATTTATGTGCTTTTAACTCAAAGCGGAGCTTTTGTAGATGGTTTTAAGTAATAATTCTTATTTTATAGTTGACCATTATATTTTGGATTTATTAGAAAATCAAGTAATTGTTAAAGATGTAGAACTAATTAACATCCTTATTCTTAACACTTTGCATGACAAATTATAGCTGTCTTCTTCATCTCTTAAAAAAGTTTGGAAAAATAAAATGTACACAAGTATAGAGCTAAAGTTTTATAAACTGAATTTAATAGTAAAAGTAGTAAAAGAAAAGAAAAATAGTGTTATAAAAATTGTTCATATCAAAAAATCAAAAGAGGATATAGTAAAAATTGTTCCAAAATATCAAAATGTTAAATTGACAGAGCTAATTCATTAAAGAATACGTTTCGTTGGTAAAAGCTACAAGCACTAATTATATAAACTATATCCCTAAACAATTATTTCTTATTTCCAACATTGTTGTTTTCATGATTTATTTGGAAAAAAGATTAATGATTAATATAGAAATAGTAAGTGGGTATTACCTAATAATCGTATGATCTTTTATTTTATTTAACATAATAACAAGTCTTACGCTAAATGGCACCTATGTAAGTCAATCCTTAGATCTCTCATTTTTAATATAAGAAAGTTTACATTCCAACTAACTGGCACTCACTATTATTACTATTACTTAATTTTTTTTTCATTTTTCTACTCCTATTATATAATTGGTATTCATTAAATTAATTAAAATAATTAAATATATTATGTTTTGTAAGGGAGATATTTTGTACTTTATACAACAGATAAATCATGGATATTATCTAATAGGAAGTTCATTGCTTATGAAAAAGGGGTTGCCAGCTTCATTAAGTATGCCATTAAAAATTCTAATAACCTTAACTTTATAAGATGTCCATGTGAAAAATGTGTGAACATGATACATAGAACACCTAAGAGGTAGTAGATCATCTATTTATGAATGATATTGATGAAAGTTACATAGATTGGTCTTGGCATGGAAAGAAGACATCATTCTCATTCAAAGACCATTATAATGACCAAAATACTAACAATGACTTTGCTGCCACTACTGAAATAATGCATGATGCATTTAGATATTATGATAATAATGTTGAGACATTTAAGGATTTATTAGAAGATGCCGAGAAGCGTTTATATCCTAGTTGCACTAAATATTCAAAGTTGTTTGGTTCATTGAAATTGTACAATATAAAAAAGAGATATGGGTGGTCAGATAAAAGGTTTTCAAAACTGCTTATTTGCCTTCAAGATATTTTTCCAGAAGAGAATTTATTACCTTTATCTATTTATTAGGCTAAGAGGACAATGAGTATATTAGTTGTTCAATATGAGAAAATACATTTATGTCCTAATGATTATATTCTCTATCAAAAAAACAACGAGAATCTTGTTAAATGCCTTTCTTGTGGGCAACCAAGATAGAAGAATCAAAGTTAGCACTTGGATAAAAAGACCTAAAGGTTCCTACAAAGGTCCTATGGTATTTTCTTATCATTCCTAGGTTGAGAGGCTTGTTTCAATCTCCTAAAACAACAAAGGACTTAACTTGGCTTGCACATGGTAGAGAAAATAATGATATGCTTCGTCATCTTACTCACTCTCCTTCATGGAAATTAGTTGACAAATTATAACTTGATTTTGCCTATGAGATTAGAAATGTTAGGTTTGCTCTTTGTTCTGATGGGATTAATCCTTTTGGTACCTTTAGTAGCTAGTACAGTTATTGGTCGGTTATGCTTATTACTTATAACCTTCCACCTTGGTTGTGCATGAAAAGAAAGTTCTTGAAGTTGTGTTTGTTGATCTCTAGGCCGCAATAGCCTGGAAATGATATTAATGTGCACTTAGTGCCATTGATTGATGATTTGAAAATTTTATGAGATGTGGGCATTAAAGCCTATTATGTGAGTAAACAAGAATCTTTCATTTTGCGTGCTATGTTGATGTAGACTATAAGTGATTTCTCTGCATATAGTAATTTATCTAGTTGTGTTACAAAGGGATATTATGCTTGTACAATTTTCAAAAAAGGAACTAATTCACAGTGCTTGTCTCATAGTAATAAAATGGTATATATGTGCCATCAATGATTTCTTCTGCGCGGTCATTTTTTTAAAGAGAAAACAATAGCTTTTAGCAATAAGGTAAAGACTGAGTTTCCTCCTAAACAATTGACTAGTGAGCAAATTTTAAAGATGGTTGATGGCATCGACTGCACGTATGGGAAGAGTAAGAAAAAAAATGAAACGGAAAAAAGAGACAAGTAATGTAAAAGTGTGTTATAAAAAGAAATCAATTTTTTAGAGTTTGTGTACTAGAAACATTTACTTGTTCGACGCCAATTAGATGTGATGCATATTGAGATAAATGTATGTGAGAGCATTTATGACATTCTATTAAATATTCTAGGTTAGACTGAAGATGGTTTTAAAGCAAGATTAGATCTTATTGAGTTAAAGATAAGGCTTAAATTAACTCTAAAAAAATAAGGGAAGTAGTACGGTTTTACCAACTTGTTTCACTTTAAGCAAAGAGGAAAAAAATGAAGTTTTGCCAAAGTTTAGTAGATATCAAGGCCCTTGAAAGATACTGTTCAAACTTTACAAATCTTATATCTATGTCAGATTTGAAGCTTTATCGTTTAAAGTCTCATGCTTTCATGTTTTAATACAACAAATCTTATCCTTAGCAATATGGTTAATTTTACCAAAACATGTTAGATGTGTCATTATAAGACTTTGGCTTTTGTTTTTCAATGCTTTTTGCACTAATGTCGTTGACCCAAATAAGCTTGCCCTATTACAACGTGACATTGTTAAAATTGTGTGAATGTTAGAAAAAACCATTATGCTTTGCCTTTTCAACATCATGATTCATTTAGCTATTCATCTAGTAGAAAATGTTAGGCTTTATGGTTCAGTTTATCTTAGGCGGATGCACCTATTTGAAAGGGAAATAAGACCCTTCAAAAGTTAGGTTCGTAATCACAATCATCTTGAAAGATGCATAGCTAAGTGTTATATGGTTAAAGAAGTAATGAAATTTTGTACTGATTTCTTATCAGTTTTAAATGCAATTGGAAATTGCCTTAGACAAAAAGACATGATATTAATTGAAAAGCCTTTAACTGGAGTAATGATATAAGTTTGTCATGAATTATTGGAGTAAGCTCATCATTACATGTTACAAAACTTAGTAAAGGTTCAACCTTATATTGAACAAGAATCTTTTAACTTTTTGATATGTTTTATCATTTAAAACTTGTAATTTAGAAAGAGTCATGTCTATTTTACATTTTTTTAGTAAGCACATGAGGTGGTTAAGGAAATAATATCCTCCTAAATTAAAAAAATACAAAATAGTTGCAGGACCAGCACTATCGTACGTTCACTTACTGGTTAGATGAGAAGGTTTGTAGTTGTCTATGTTCTTTTAAATAAGAAAAATCTTTTTTTGTTTAGTGCTACGGTACTAATAAATCTAATACATGTACATGTCAAATGCAAACTTAAATGGTGAATTGATTTCAAATTCATTATAATGGTTATTATGTAGATCTCATCTAAATATGATTACATATCCTAGGTATCTTGTAAAAGGGTTTTATTTTCTAACATGAGCTCGAGATACAAATCGATTGACTCAAAATAGTGCTGTAACTATTGTGGCAAATACAATGCAAATTGCAAGTGCTAAAGATAAAAATCCTATAGTTAGTGACATGACATTATAGGGTTATCAATGAGATATAAGATATTGATTATACTATGCTCAAGGTCTTGGTGTTTATGGCTGATTGGGTTAAATAGTGGCAACGATGTTCATGTTGATGATTTCAGTTTCACCTCTGTTGAACTGGGTCGGATAGGTCATAAAAATGATTTGTTTGTCTTAGGTTCTCAAGCAAAGCAAGTATTTTTTATTCCTGATCAACGTGATGAAGGACTTTGAGTTGTGTGTACTGTAGCCCAAAAGTCCAATGAATCTATGACAAATAAAGTTGAGGAGACAGCATCATTGAACATCCTCCTTTTTTAAATGAACCACCAACAATTAATTCATTTGATGAGGAAGATGACGATGCTAAATCTATCATTGTCGAGGTTGGCCAAGTGTTAAGGTTGATAATTAATAATCAACAGAATATAGCATATTAAATTCACATTATAGTAAGTGTTTTTTTATTATTTTAGTTTTAGTAATAACTAATTTTGTTAGTTTTATTTTTATTCAATTTTTTCAGTGATTGTTAATTCATTCATTATATATGATTAATGGTTTTTTTGAGGTTAAAATTTACTGTTAAGTTTCAAGCAACACTAATGATTTTCACATTTCTTTTCTAATAGAATATGTAAATAAAAAAACAATACTTATGGTTAACCTTCAAGAGGGATCACTAAAAAAACTAGTGTATTTAAAAGACTGTGATATTTATTTTGGTTGATATAATGCTTTCTAAAAATGATAACGACTTATGGTTTGATTATTTATTATTTTATTACTATCACTTAAAAATATAAAGAGTTTTGCATACTGTTTTCAGTTATTAATCTTGTTGGCATGTTTAATTGTAGAAACTATTTAAAGTGGATGTATGCTCTAAAAAAACAAGTTATCATGCACATAGGAATAGCACATAAATAATTTTGTCACAACTTGTATGTCACTTATATTGTCCCAAACAAGCATAATCGTAAAGAATTACAAAAATCGCCATTGAACTATCAGTATATCAAAGATCATTATTGGAAAGAGTTTGTGGATAAAAAAACTATCAAATAATTTTCAGATATTGATATAAGTTATGACACTCTTATTGTTGTATCTTTACTATAGTCTTTATGAAATGTCTATGCACAACGGAGAAAAGCACAAGATGCTCGAAAGCAAAACAAGTATAATTGTAGCTTAGGTTCTGGTGATTATAAGAAGGTAGTTAAGAAAATTATAATTAATAACTTATTTCAAAATTAATTGTCTCAATTGTGAAGCTGTAATTAATAACTAGAATAACTATTAACCTTCTTTTTGTTTCATATAATTAATCCTTGATACTTTTATAAATAGATGAAAGAGATAGGTTTATCTGAATTATAAATTAATAGATGCATTTTATGGAAGGAGGGATACAAAAGTAAGATTAGAGAGTGAAAACCTGAAACATTTCCTGTTGTTAATAAGATTGTAAGAATTATTGATGTTGCTCATGAATTTACATTATTTTTTTAGGGAAAATTTGGAAATTATATTAGATTCATTAATATTTGGTTTTGTTTTGAAGATAATTTGGCTAGGGAAGTAAAGAAAGGAGTAATGAAAGTTGAAGGAAGGGATAATATTCTTATTAAAGCACTAGGTAAACCTCCTGTTACTGGCCATATGCAAGGCTTAGGGAAGTTTATTATTACATCAGTGTACTTTGATACTATGATACTAATAGCTCAATGAACACACAAGGAAACTTTTTTCAAGAGACATTATGTGAAATTAATAGTCAACTAAAACATATTTCTGCACATTTAAATGTAAATGCAAGGATTTTGAAGGTGTGAGTTCTAATATGAAGATTATCAGTAAAACGTTTGGTCAGCAATTAGATATAAATATTGTCTCCTCAGATAATGATGATGTAAATATATTATGAGCTATTCCTTCACTTAATTCTATTTTACGCTTGATGTTCGTAGTGCTTTTAGATGCAAGTTGAACCAATTTTAAATTTCTTCATCATTTATTATATAGATAATTTGTTTAGTGCTCATCATTTTTTTTTATTTTATGGTATAGGAAAATGATTTGAATGAAAACCAACTTAAAAAAAAGAGTTTACAATGTCATTGAAAAGGAGAAAAGTAAAAAAAAGAGCTAACCATGTTACCTGTTCTATCGTAGAAGAAGAAAATGACAGTTATAAAGCCATGCCGCCTATTAGCATTGAAGAAACCTCCCCAGATCATAAAAGCTTATGCAATGTAACTAGAATATGTTAGTCAATTAAATGAGCTAGCTATTTTTCTTTTAATTTATGATTGAAAATTAATATAAATTTACATTTCTTGACTTAGGATAATGAAACAATTATGAGGATGAAGATTAGTGAAGATATTGAACATATTATTTCTCAAGTAGAAGAGCATTCTAGAAGTTTAAAAATGAAAAGATGTGAAGAAATCGAATGGTGTCCTACCATGGCACACGATCTTCTTAGGTTTCAAGGAAAGAAAGTATATATTAAGGATTTAATTTATAGACAACGTGATATTAGTACATACATAATGATAGAGAATTGTAGTGCATTGGCATACTTAGAGGAGTTGACTGTGCAGTATATCATGATAAGGACAATGTAAAGATGATTACGATCTCTTACAAGCATGTGTTTTGATTATTAGTTATGTTTGAATCATTGTATAACCTATTAGATTTTCATATGCATACGAAGTTATATGAGGAACTAAAGAAGATTAGAAGGACGATAAAGTATAAGTTCATAAAGCCAGCTGCTGTCTCCCTTATAGGTCGAGCAAATACCAATAAATCTTGAATTGATAGAACAAAAGTCATTGTATCCCAATTGAAAATAATCCAATCTTGACAATTATGCTTCATGCCTTATAATCCTAAGTAAGTATATGAGCCTTATTATTTTTAAGAAAAGTCTTTACTAAAATTATAGTTTGATTTGTTGTAGATTTCATTAGGTCCTCATTGTTATTCACATAGATTCTAATAGGATATACTATCTAGATCCAATACAACAACTAATGCATATAGATCTTAGGCTTCTTTTGAATAAGTGACATTTTATATTTTTCTACATATTTTTATGACATTAACGTAGATTTTGACATTTTCTATCATAGATGATCATACTATCTGCAGTGCCATGGCAAGACGTAATACTAAACAATCAACTAAAAGCAAAAATGTTAAAATTTATTGGCCTGTAATGAAGGTAAAAGTAATTAATTATTAATTATTATGCATATTTGAATCCAAATGATAAATATACTTAACATAACAATTAACTGACTAATTTTTTAGGCACCAAAACAACCAAGCAATGTCGAATGCGGGTTTTATGTCATGTCCTACATGCAAGATATCATTATTGATAACAATGTGCTAAAAGAAAATGTAAGTGTACATTTTTTATGATATAGTACTATATTTACATAATAGCTACTTCATTTGAAAGTTGTTTATAGTTCTTTGGAAAGAAAACTTATAATGAAGAAGAGGTTGATGAAATCTATAAGAGTGGACATCTTTTCTCTTAGAAAAATTGTGATTATTTTAGGTCTGTGATGTAATTATGGTTTGAAAGTTGACTTTTTCATATTATGTGTATATAAAAGAGAGTATTAGGTATCAAATGTTCACCTTAGTTTTCATAAGTAATTAGTCTCTCATTTTCATTTTTCTTTAAATATATTGTATTCAATAGAATATTACAGTGTATAGGTAATATAATAGTTTGACTTTGTTGTTAGCTAATGTTTTTGAATATTTGTAAGCATTCTAAGTGCTTAGGCTTTTTCAGGTTTTTGCTTACATATTTTTATCCACTAATGCTTGTGGACATTTTATTCTTGGTTGATGTTGTGTATGCTTTTTTTTTTTTGGGACAATTTGTAAGTACATTGTGAATAAAATTTGGTTCATTTGAAGATTGATGTACACTTATATATTTGTAGCCAACCAACATTACAAAATTTTATTACGTTGATGTATTTTCTTTTATTTCTATGTATACATACTCAACTTGTTACTGTTGTTCATTGGTTATATTTGCTACTTGTGGTCAGGTGATTAACATACATTGATGTTTTTTTTTGGGTTAATTTCAATATTTTATGTTATATATGTTTGGTAGTTTTTTGTTAATTAATTGATCAATGTATGGTTTATCTTCTACTCTATATTTGGGAATATTTGATATAAATATGTGCTGTTGGTTTATAATTTTTATAAATTTATTATGTGATTTACTAAACCAATTTGTATTTTTTTAAAAAATTTTAATGGATTTATTTTAGAATTTTATTATTTAGCAATTGTCAAAAAAGGCTAATTGAAACTTAAAAAATATTTATCATCCACATGTAACATAATAAGTTTCCTACTATGACCAAAATTTGTCATCCACTTGTGACATAAATGAATGCCATGTTACCATAATATTGGTAGCCACATCATAGTCATGTTTGCAAATTAGTTCGCTTGTACAAACATAGATTCCACATTAGTTACATTAAAAAAAATTATAATTAACATGTCAGCCAATTGTGGGACCAAATATGCCAACTCAATTGCCAGGATGCCACATCAACAAAATACTGTGCACATAAACTGCCATGTGGGAAAGGATATTTTAACATTGTATCTTGACAGCTATTTTCTATCACAAGTCAATAAATATTAAGTCATTACATTCTTACTATGGCTTTTGTGACACAAAATAATTCTTTCATAAACATTATTTGTGATAGAATAACTTTATAAGAAATGATTAGCTTTGTAGTAGTCTAATGATATTTGTGTTGCAATATTAAAAAGTCAATTGAGATTAAGGAATGCTTTGGTTTGTAATAGGGATTTCTTTCATATTTGATATTGTTCTCATATTATTAATTTGATTGTCTAACAAGGATTGAAAGAAATTGAGAAATATATCAAAAGGTCACAAATGAGGAAAAAAATTCAAAAAAAATTCTTAGAGTGTGTTAAGCGAGTATCTTTAGATGACAATAAAAGATTAAGACAAAATGTAATTTAACTTTTTTCAGGCTTGATAGTGTTTGTGTATTACAAAATGCTTTTTTGATTTGCAATTGAGTGGTCCTCATTACAAGAATTGTCCTTCTAAAAAAGAATGCGGCAGAATAGAAAAGATTGGCAAATTCTTGTCTACGTTTTATGAGATCACATGCATATTTTCTTAGTCAAAATACCCACTTCAAATTTGTATTTTCCTAAGGTGTTTATAGTTAAGGTTGTTTTGGATCAATCATTGTTTACTGAGGATGTATACATGAAAACAATGACACATAAAATGAATGAAAAATTTGAGAAGTATTAGCCTGATTTTTATACCATTTTGGCAATAACAGGCATCTTGGATCCTTGATACAAGATAGAATTCATTCAGTTTGCCTATAACAAGGTTTATGGTCAAAATTCAAAGGAGTTAAAACATGTTCGAGATAAATTATTTTTAGTTTTGTTAATTATAATTTGATCACATTATCCTTCTCCACAACATTTGTACTCACTTACATGAGTGATATTGGTTCAAGCACAAAAAATAATGACAATAATCAGAGTTGGCTAAAGGACCATAGATATGTTTAAGGTATATCTATAATTTTCTTTTTGTTGTAAAAAAAATTTATTATTTCTGTACTTGTTTTAAATTTTGACTATTCTTATTTCTTAATTATTTTTGTAGGAGTTTGATGATTTTGATAGCGTGGATTGTATTACTTATGTTAAAATCTAAATTGGAGTGTTATTTGGATGAGCAAAGAATTGATAGAAAGATTGATTTAGATATTCTAAATTTTTGGAAAAGAAATAGATTTCATTATCCTAAACATTTGTTCCATGTCTCATGATATCTTGAGCATTCTGATATCCCCTCTTACATCTGAATCAGGTTTTGTTATAGGCAATCGAGTTCTTAATCAATTCTGAAGTGTCTTGAAGTCAAAGATAGTCCAAGCAATTATTATTACTAAAGATTGGATATTTAGAGAGATTGGCAAAACTTGCTCATAAAATTTATTTACTTTTCTTTTGCAATATTATATGCAATTATTTCTAATTAAGAGTTATTTTTATAAAATTACTGTAGAAAATTTCCATGTTGCAGCGGGCCAACTTACTTAAAACATTATAAACATGAGCACTAATTGTGCTCCATTTGCAGGGAGTGCCATTGATCCAAATGACAATGGGTGATGTGATGGGTAAAGTTTTATTTTGTTTATTTTTCTTGGCTTTGTAGATTTAATTAGTATATTCATAGCAATACTACAAATTTGCTATATATTTGATAGTTTGAAATTTTACAATGATTATTATCAATGTTGTGGTATATTAATATCATTTTATTTACTTTTAGGTGTATAATTTTTGTTTTCAAGGTGACAAACACAAGATGAAGAGAATTAAAGAAATAACCTTCCTTTATAATTTGAATTTTAATTATTATTATTTGTTTTATTAGGGATTTATAATTTGGTATTTTAATTAAAGAAACTCAAACCCAAGAGGGGGGTGAATTAGGTTTTTAAAATTTATTTTACAAATGATTCAATCAAATGCCTTAATACAAACAAAAAAATAAGTTTTACAGCAATTAAATCAAATATAATAAATTAGACAATACTTGCAAAATAAATGAGTAAGGGAAGAGAATGCAAACACAGTAATTTTTACGTGGTTTGGCAATCCCCGCCTACGTCCACGCTTTCAAGCCAATTGAGCGCGAGGATTTCACTATACAAGCCTCTCAAGGCTTCAAATGTTTACAATTGACTTCTAATGTGTCAATGGACCTTTACAATTTAGAGATTATCACCCTAATCTCTTTACCCCAAGTGTTTCCCTCGCTAGAATATCCTTAATATAATACAAATTACAAATTACACCAAGAAACTCTCTATAAGAGTAGATTTACAAATAATGGCACAAGAATGATTTAATCTATTGTGATTTGCAATATAGAAGCTCAATATATGTTTTATAAACTTATGTTTGCTTGTCAGAGAGCTTGAAATGAAGTTGGAGTTGAGTTTTTATAGTTAAAGCTCGAAAACTAGCCGTTATTGTCAAATTAGAGTCTTTCAGAATTTACCGCTTAATTTAATTTAACCATTTCATTAAGAACAATGAAGTTACCGTTAATTTTAAATTTTGCTACAATAATATTGTTCACGAAATTATAGTTTTACCTCAAAAATTATTCAAATTATGCTATGACCCAAAACGTTATAAAACTTTTCAAAAAGATCTAATCTCAAAAATTTTAATTATTATTTAGTTCCTAAAAATATTCTGAAATTACAGTGTGGCCCAAACTAAAGAATATCTTTTCAAATAAGTCCTTTTTGAGTTTTAGCTAAATCACCATAATCCTTAAAGTTTTCAAAACTTTTCACTTAAACCCCCGATCTACTATAAGTTACAATATAGCCCAAATGTTTTAGAGCTTAGCAAATAAGTCCAACTCTGAAATTTAAAACTTTTTCATTTTTACCCAAATTACTTAAATTCATAAAATATTTTATCTCATAAACATAAAATTAATTTAGTTTGAAAAATAATTATTTTATTAACATAAAATTGAGCTTCACAAATGCTAATCCAAGTATAAATTAAATCATACCAGCTTTACAAGAAATTGTCACGATAAATTATCCGTTGAGCCACCGTTGTCCATTGAGTGTCTTGAATTTGATTTCACTTGATTCATTATCCTTTAAAACTAGTGAACTTGTGAAATACAAAATAAAACACTTTAATGCAAATGTTTGTTATCATCAAAATCATAATATTTATAGCCTTTTAGGCTAACAATCTCCCCCTTTGATGATGACAAACATCTCATGTATTTTGACATATATGCTCCCCCTTAATACATGGCATACATAATCAAATTTGAAATAAACTCTCCCTGAAAATATGATCTATAACAATTTATAAGCTCCCCCTTAATATTTCAAAAGACATGCACAAATGCGTAAAAAGAAAATATAATACCTGTCTTCGAAATACATGACTTCTCTCCCTTCATCATCAAAATTAAACTAAGGCAATGATAATCAATCAAATACAAGCAAGAGACATGAAAATCTAACAATATATCAAGAAATCATAATACAGCATCCAAATACTCATAATGATCATCCACAATCCATACAAAAAATGTAAATGCATAAAAATGTGTGGTACAGAGTGACAGAAAATAAAAAAGCTATGGAGATGGTGGATGTGATGAAGATGATGGTGGTGGAAACCCAAGAGCTGCAAAAAACTGCTGCTGGCCTTCAAGAATATACTGCTGTTGAGCAAAAAGTCATTGTTGTTGATCAAATAATTGCTGCTGCTGCTCAAAGAGACACTGGTGCTCCAAAGTGGATTGAGCTAAAAAAGCTTCAAACTGAGATTGAAGTCAAATTTGCTATGTCGAAAGAGAATCCATTTTAGCCAACATCTGTTGCATTGGATCCTCATGGGCAGCTGAAGGAGTTTTGGAAGAACCCGCAGAAGATGGATAATGAAAGCGTTGTGGGACACTAAGATCAGGAAGTTGCTCTGGTGGAAGAACATCGTTAAAGAAACGATGATCTGTAAGAGCAAATTCAAAAACTTTGGTGGAGTATCTCCGGTCTCTAATCCACTTTCCTTCTACCCAAATAAATCCTAAGTTGGCAATGGCATAATCTCCTAGTTCTCTTGAATTTAAAAAGGTTGGTTCAGTAATGGGTACTCGGAAATGTTTAAGGATGCGGGTAATGATACTACCATAAGGGAAGGATCTTTTAGCCATACAAGGTGTGCTAAGCATATGATTGAGTATAATGTACCCAACATTGAGCTTTCTACCCTCCAAAATACAATCTAATAAAGCCACATCCAATCAGTTAACTTCATCCCCATGACCATACTTAGGAGTAATCACATGATGAAGAACATAATGCAGGATTCTAATTTGAAGAGGCAAAGCTTGAGATTTCAATGACGATCGACAAAATTCATCGGACAAGTCATGTTGGTGACAAATTTTTTGAACAACATTTTCAAGAAAAAACCATGGATGATCTATTCTGGCTCTAGCACTGTAAATTTCTAATCCCTCATTTGGAGTCCCAAGAATATGATTTAACTCCGCAACATCAAATTCAATACGAACTCCCCAACACTAGTAACAATTTTATCTGAAACTTCTATATCCATATTCAAATAGAAAACCTTAACTAAATTTTCATAATATGCTTCTTGAATAATTAAGACATTTTTCCAACTCATAGCAATAAGAAGTTTATCAAGAGATTTACCACAAATTTCTAAATTCGCCAAATTCTTAAGATTAACAAAGTAAGGAGGAATAACCGACCTTGGCATGAAATTATCGATAAACCGTTTCCGAAGCGGGAGATGTCGAAAATGAGTTGACAAAAACTCTGTATTATCTTCATAATCTTCCTTGCATCTCTTGGCCATTTGTTTGCTCTTGACTTTTTCACCACCCACCATTGTTGAACAAGCTTAAAGAACAATTTTGGATTTGAGTAAAATAAATAAGTTTGAGCCAATAAATGTAATCCTAGAGATGAATGAGGTTTAGATATAATGTGGATTTGATTAAAGATGGGCTAGAAAAAGCTTGAAAATCTAGAGAGAGAAATGGCCAAGGTTAGGTTTTTGGATTTCAGATTTTTATGGAGATGTGATAAAATGGTGTTTGGATGATGAAAATGGAAGGAGTAGTGGATGGGTAATGGTTTGGATGATTAATTTTAGCAAGAAAATGAGTGAAAATTAAAGAAATTTGAGAGAGAGATGGTAAGGCACTATTCACGCAAGAGAGAGAGAAAGAGATGAACAAGAGAAGAGAAAGTTAAAATAATGATTGGAAGATGTTTAATGGAAATTAAATGGATGGGTAATGGATTGAATCAATGATTTTGACATGAAAATGGTTGAGAAATGAAGAATTTTTGAAAGAAAATGGAGGAAGATTCACGTTTTGGTGAGAGAGAAAGGTAAATGAGGAAGAAAGCCAAAAAGAGGGAGAGGAAGGGGCATAAACCCGTGACCAAGCGGTTAGCCGCTTGCTCTCGGGTTTGGGAGCAATTCCAAGAGGCTAGTCGCTTGGTTCAGGCGGCTAGCCGCCTGGTTGCTACCCAATTGTACCAATTTCACTTTTCAGTCATTTTTTATCAATCTCGTCATCATTTCTTGATTCTGAAACCTCTCAAGAACCATTTTAATGCATGAATCATGATCTTGAACATTTAAAACATGATTAATTCAAGCAAATAATTCATTTATCAAGCATGTATCATGAAGCACACAAACATTTGAAATGAATATGTCATAACACTTTACTTATTTATCATGCTTAAACTCTTTCAAAAACATTAATAAGCATTAAGTAAACAATTTTAATAGATTCAATAACATAATTAGAGATGTTAATGTGAAAATTTCATCATCCCAAGTTCATGCCGAATTTTTGAAAATTGTTCTTTGCAAAGGGGTTTTGTAAAAATATTGGCAAGTTGTTTTTCCGTAGAGATAAATTCTAAAGCAATATCACCCTTTTGTACATGATCTCTTAAAAAATGATGTCTAATCTCTATATGCTTGGTTCTAGAATGCTGAATGGGATTCTTTGAAAAATTAATAGTACTAGTATTATCACACTTGATAGGATTTTGTTTAAGTTTAATGTCATAGTCTCTAAGTGTTTGTTTCATCCAAAGGGCTTGTGCATAACAACTACCTGCGGCAATATATTCTGCCTCAGTGGTTGAGAGTGCAACTGAATTTTGTTTCCTACTAAACCATGAAATAAGAGAATGACCTAGAAAATGGCAAGTTCCACTAGTACTTTTCCTATCCACCTTATAACCAGCAAAATCGGCATCCGAGTAATAAGTTAAATCTATATGAGTTCTTCTAGGATACCAAAGGCCAAGATCTATGGCTCCACTCAAGTAACGAAAAAATCTTTTAACAACAAGCAAATGAGATTCCTTGGGACATGATTGAAATCTTGCACACAAACATACACTGAACATGATATCAGGTCTACTTGCGGTTAAGTAAAGTAAAGAGCCGATCATACCTCGATACTTTTTAATATCAACTTCTTTACCTTTTTTATCCTTGTCAAGCTTGATTGTTGTACTCATTGGGGTGTTTTTAGTGTTTGATTCTTCAATTCCAAACCTCTTGAGCAAATCTTTGACATATTTAACTTGGTTGATGAAAATTCCCTCATTGTTTTGTTTGATTTAAAGTCCAAGGAAATACTTCAATTCTCCCATCATGCTCATTTCAAACTCCTTACTTATACAAGATGAAAACTCTTTGTACAAGGACTCATTAGTAGAACCAAAAATAATATCATCAACATAAATTTGAACAATAAGTATGTCTTGGTTCTTATGCTTAACAAAAAGTGTAGTATCGGCTTTTTCCATTGAAAAATCGTTATCAAGCAAAAAATTTTTAAGCCTATCATACCATGCTCTAGGTGCTTGTTTTAATCCGTACAATGCTTTTGATAGCTTATAAACATGATCTGGAAATTTTTCATTTTCAAAACCAGCGGGTTGTTTCACATAAACTTCCTCCATAATATAACCATTTAGAAAAGCACTTTTGACATCCATTTGAAATAAAATGAAATTTTTATAACATGCATATGCTAGTAACATTCTAATGGATTCTAATCTAGCTACAGTTACAAATGTCTCATCAAAATCAATTCCTTCTTCTTGATTGTATCCTTGAGCCACTAATTTAACTTTATTCCTTACAACCACACCAGATTCATCTATTTTATTTCTAAATACCCATTTAGTTCCTATGATGGATTGATATTCTAGTTTAGGAACTAATTCCCATACTTTATTTCTCTTAAATTGATTTAACTCCTCTTGCATTGTCATAATCCAAGATTCATCATTTTCTGCATCCACAAAGGATTTTGGTTCAATTTGAGAAATGAATGCAGTATGCTCACATGTATTTCTAAGTGATGATCTAGTTGTAACACCTCTAGATGGATCTCCTAAAATGACATCCTTTGGGTGAGAAGAAACATACCTCCACTCCCTAGAGAGTGCTTGAGAAGTACCTTGATTTTGTTCTATACTTGTTTCATCATGTTGCTCCACTTGATTTTCTGCATTCTTTTTGTTATTCTTTGATGAATCTTCTTGTATATTTTCATCTGCATCATCACTAACAGCAACTTTCTCTGTAGAGGAGATATTAGACTCATCAAATGTAACATGCATAGACTCTTCCACAACCAAAGTTCTTTTATTATAAACTCTATAAGCTTTGCTTGAGTTTGAATACCCAAGAAAGATACCAACATCAGATTTTGGATCAAATTTTCCAAGATTATCTTTTGTGTTCAAAATAAAATATTTACATCCAAAAACTTTAAAATAACCAATGTTGGCTTTTTTATCTTTCCAAAGCTCATAGGAAGTTTTATTAAGATAAGATCTAATCAACACCCGATTTAAAACATAACAAGCGGTGTTGACGGCTTCAGCCCAAAAATATTTAGGTAATGCATTTTCATTTAATATGGTCCTAGCCATTTCTTGAATAGATCTATTCTTTCTCTCAAAAATTTCATTTTGTTGTAGAGTTCTAGGTGATGAAAATTGATGCTCAATGCCTAAATCATTGCAGAAATTTTCAAATACATAATTCTCAAATTCTCTACCATGATCACTTCTAATGCAAGTAATAGAGTATCCTATTTCATTTTGAACCTTTTTACAGAAAACTTTAAAAGTTTCAAATGCATCATCTTTATTAGCCAGGAACAGTACCCAAGTGTATCTAGAATAATCATCTACAATTACAAATGCATAATATTTTCCACTTAGGCTAGCATGTCTAGAAGGTCCAAATAAATCCATGTGAAGTAATTGAAGTGGTTTTGAAGTAGAGACGTGATTCTTGTTTTTAAAAAAAGTTTTGATTTGTTTTCCAAATTGACAAGCTTTACAGATTTTATCCTTTTAAAAACTAATTTTTGGAAGTCCTTTAACCAAATCATTTTTTGAAATTTTTGAAATTAAATCCATGTTTGCATGACCTAGTCTTCTATGCCATAACCATCCATCATCATGCAATGCCAAAAAACATTTATTAATGGTAGATACACAACTATATTAATGGTATAAACATTAATACATCTATTTCCTACAAACAAAACTTTTCCATCACATGCATTTTCAATAACGCTTCTAGATTTATCAAAGACTACTTTATAACCCTTAAAAATAATTGACTAATACTAAGTAAATTATGTTTTAAGTTTTCAACCAAGCACACATTTTCAATAAGAGTAGAAGATACATTACCGACATTGCCAATACTAATGATCTTTCCTTTTGAATTATCTCCAAAAGATACATCTCCACCATTTTCGAACTTGGTAAAACTTGAGAACTAAGCATAATTTCCTGTCATGTGTCTTGAACATCCACTGTCCAAGTACCATTTATTCTTCTTCTTCTTTAAGCCCTGTAGAGAAAATTTCAAGTCTTAGGTACCCAAATCTTTTTCTTGGATGTCAGCAATGGTTCCTTTTGGAACCCAAACATATTTTACACCATAATAAGCATTTCTTTTCACAAGACATCTATTTTTCATGTGACCATTTCTATTACAATAGTGACAAGTAATTTTATGATCACTTGTGGATATAGCTTTAACAAAATAATTCTTATAATACTTTTGCTTTAAGTTAGGCTTATACCCAAGTCCTCCTTTATCAAAAACACATTTTTGAGAGTTAAATAAATTATCCAACATCTTTTGGCCATTTGTGAATTTTATCACAATTTCATTTAACTCATTATTCTTTTTCTTGAGAGCTTCATTCTCCGTTATCAATTCTTTAACATGTAATTTCTCATGCTCATATAAGGTATTAAGTTTCTCATTTGAAGATGTGACTTTATCATGCAACATTTTATTTTCTAGTTCTAAACATGTAATCTTTGCATTCAATGATTCATTTTCATTTTTGAGATCTATCAATTTCTTTTTAAGACATACATTCTTTTTACCTATCTTTATCAACTCATCATGCAATTATTTAAAAGCATCATGTAATTCATCATAAGTAGGAAGATCATTTACCGCATCTAATTCATCATTCGATTAATCTCCGATCGCCATAAAAGCTAGATTTGTCATTTCTTGATGCTCTTTATCATCACTTGTTTCTTCATCAGTATCATCCCACGTGACCACCATTGCTTTCTTCTTGAACTTGTTGAAAAGAGGGCATTTCGATCTTATATGACCAGGTTTCTTGCACTTATAATATTTAATAGCTTCCTTTTTCTCCTTTTGGTTCTTGAAGTCTTTAAATTTTCTTCGTTCACTAATTTTCTTGAAAAGTTTTCTGAATCTCCTAGCAAGCATAGCCAATTCCTCATCATCCGGCTCACTTTCTCCATCACTTTCAAATTTTGTGACTTTGAGAGCAATGTTTTTCTTCTTCTCTTCATTGCCTCTTTCAGCTGCCAAATCTTCCTCATAAAAAATAAGAGAACCGATTAGATCATCAATAGGTAAGACATTTAAATATTTAGCTTCCTCAATGGCAGTTCTTTTTTGTCTCCAATCCTTAGGAAGTGATCTAATGATTTTCTTAACTTTTTCGCTATTTGAAAAAGTCTTTTCTAGGGTTCCTAGAGTGTTCACTATGTCCGTAATCTAGTGTACATAGAATATACACTCTCATTTTGTTCCATTTGAAATAATTCATATTGTCTAGTGTATCTACTAATTTTAGACTCTTTCACTTGATTCGTGCCTTCATAAACAACTTCAAGTTTGTGCCAAATTTCATAAGCACTTCCACAGCTTGACACTCTATGAAATTCTTTCTTATCTAGTGCACAAAATAAGGCATTCATGGCTTTAGAATTAAGAGAAATTTTTCTCTTTTCTAATTCATTCCATTCCCGTGAAGGTTTTGGAACTTCATTTTTAGTTAAAGGCATAAATTGACCATCACATACAACTTCCCAAATTTCGTAATCTAGGGGTTGTAAGTAAATTCTCATCCTAGTTTTTCAATATGGATAGTCATTTCCGTCAAAGAACGGTGGTCTAGTTATGGATTATCCTTCCTTAAAGGTTGAATCACTTTGGGTTCATGTTATGGATTTTCCTTCCTTCGAATAAGTAGAAATCCTCAATATAATACAAAATGAAATGCAAATGAGCAACCCAAGAAGGGGGTGGATTGGGTTTTTAAAATTTATTTCACAAATGATTCAATCTAACGCCTTAATGCAAACAAAAAAAATAAATTTTACAACAATTAAATCAAATATAATAAATTAGACAATGCTTGCAAAATAAATGAGTAAGGGAAGAGAATGCAAATCAGCAATTTTTACGTGGTTCGACAATCTCCGCCTACGTCCACGCCTCCAAGCCAACCGAGCTCGAGGATTTATGTTTTATCCCAAAACAAATGTTTACAATTGACTTCTAAGGTGTTGGACCTTTACATTTAGAGATTATCACCCTTGAAATGAAGAATATGGATATAATACAAAATTTTTATAGAAACTTATAAGAGTAGATTCACAAATAATGGCACAAGAATGATTTAATCTATTGTGAAATATAAAGCTCAATATATGTTTTATAAACTTATGTTTCTTGTCGAGAAAGCTTGAAATGAAGTTGGAGTTGAGTTTTTATAGTTAAAGCTAAAAACTAGCCGTTATTGTCAAATTCCAAAGGTCTTTAAATTTAATTAATTTAACCGGCCACCGTCAGAATAATGAAGTTACCGTTAATTTTAAATTTTGCTACAATAATACTGTTCACGAAATTATAGTTTTACCTCAAAAATTATTCAAATTATGCTATGACCCAAAACGTTATAAAATTTTTCAAAAAGATCTAATCTAAAAAATTTTAATTATTATTTAGTTCCTAAAAATATTCTGAAATTACTGTGTGGCCCAAACTAAAGAATATCTTTTCAAATAAGTCCTTTTTGAGTTTTAGCTAAATCACCATAATCCTTAAAGTTTTCAAAAACTTTTCACTTAAACCCCCAATCTATTATAAGTTACAATATAGCCCAAATGTTTTAGAGCTTAACAAATAAGTCCAACTCTGAAATTTAAAACTTTTTCATTTTTACCCAAATTACTTAAATTCATAAAATATTTTATCTCATAAACATAAAATTAATTTAGTTTGAAAAATAATTATTTTATTAACATAAAATTGAGCTTCACAAATGCTAATACAAGTATAAATTAAATCATACCAGCTTTACAAGAAATTGTCACGATAAATTATCCGTTGAGCCACCGTTGTCCATTGAGTGTCTTGAATTTGATTTCACTTGATTTATTATCCTTCAAAACTAGTGAACTTGTGAAATACAAAATAAAACACTTTAATGCAAATGTTTGTTATCATCAAAATCATAATATTTATACCCTTTTAGGCTAACAAGAGTGATTTAGAATCTTTTTTTACTTAAAGATTTAAAAAATAAAGATGAATTTTTACCGCATATAAGAGACAACGATGATTAAAAGAAAGCTCATGATTCAAAATATGAGTAGCTTGAAATGCATGACAACTTCAATGAAACTCTTGACTAGTTGTAGGAGAGGAGTTTAACATTCTCACCAAGAGATGACAACAGAATGATTTTGCCTTTGGGGAAAAACTTTCATCATAAACTGGTGTTTCACCACATAGTGAAGGATTTGGCATTAAAGGATGGTTTCAACCTTTATTGCATGACTAGCAATGGGCAATGTATTTCCGTTGCATGCTCAAATGTTAAGTGTGACTGGCATATAGAGGGAAAAAAGATTTGCCAAGGCCCTATATTTGAAGTGATGAACATTAATCCCATCTATAACTGCCTATTGAAAGATGACACAAAATAAGGAGTTTGAGGTGGATAGTAAATACTTTCCTACACTAAAGGAATAGAGATCCTGAGGTTACTTTAATAATAGTGGATAATGAAATTCGATGATTATTTGGGTTTGATTGTCCTAATAGTAAATTACTAAAAGGAAAAAAATAGGCTAGGAAATCATAAAAGCTTAAATGAAAATTATACAACCTACAAAAGGGCTGAATTGAGTTTTTAAAACTTAAACTACCCAAACCACACAATAATTCAATCTATTGCATTAATGAAATGAAAATCAATAAATTTAGTAAAGAAAAATAATAAAATAGTAAAGAAAAAGAGAGCAAACCCAATGATTTTTATGTAGTTCGATAATTTCTGTCTACATCCACGCCTTTAAGCCAATCAAGCTCAAAGATTTCACTGTACAACCACCCGAGACTTTAAGTTCTTTACAATTGACTTTCAAGGTATCAATAAACCTTTACAATAAAGAGATTATCTCTCAATCTTTTCACTTAAATATTTCTCATACTTATACACTCACATATTGTATATTTTTTGTTTTTACTCGCAAGAGTCTATAAATTAAAGTTGGATTTAGGTTTATATAGATTTAACTAAAAAACTAGCTATTATAAGTAAATTCCAACAAGTAAACTACTAATATCTTAATTTAGTTGGCTACCCGCTTCAGAACAGTGTAGTTACTATTGCCATTCGAATCTGCTAAAGTAACATATACACCAAAATTATAATTTTATCTAACACATTTTATAATTATACTATACCCTAAAAAGTTACAAAACTTTACAAAAGGATTCAATTTTATAGTTTCTAAATAATGCTTGCAATTCCTAAAACTTTCTAAATTATGATATAACTCATATAATAATATTTTTCAAAGAAGCCCTTTTTAAAATTTAACAAAATACTTATAAATTTTAAAGTTCTCAAAATATTTTTCAATTTAGTCTAAAATTTAAAAATATAAAATTTTCTTGAGGTGGGTAGCCGCTAGCCTTAGGCTATTAACCGCTAACTCTCTGTCTATTTTTAATATTTATATTTTACCCTAAAACTTTTTAAAATTATGATATGACCTAAAATATTTTAAATATTTATAAAAAGGTCAAAAGCTATAGTTCAACACAATATTTATTAAAAGCAAATATTAAAAAAATTCATTTTAATCCACATCTTGAAAAATAATTAATAGTATAAAATACTTGGCTTATAATTGTAAAACATTAGATTGATGAAAAATAATGATTCATTAAACAAAATCTTAAGCTTTTCAAATGCTAAACTATGCATATATTATACCGTACCAGCTTTACAAGAATTTATCATAACAATAACTCCGTTGAGCTAAACTTTGTTCTTCATTGAGTCATTATCCGTTGAATGTCTTAAACTTGATTTCACTTTATTTACTTGCATAAATATTATTCTTCAAGAATAATGAAAATGTGAAATATAATATTTATTAAATCAATTAAGACATATGTTTGTTATCATTAAAATTACAATATATATAGCCCTTTAGGCTAAAAAAAGCTCACCATGCTGATTTATACATAGGTCTTCATTAGTTGGCTACTACAATTAAGGACATGCATAGCTTGCATACAATCTATCTCGAAATAGAATGGCACACAATTATAAATTAGCCAAGAAAAAAAAAAGGATTTTTTTTCTTGTTTGCATGAAACTATTCAGGGTTTTAAATTTCATTGTAGGCATTTTATTGCTCTTGGTGGATGGTATATTGAAGGTTAATTCAGTGCGTTATGTTTATAGTCGTGGAAGTCGATATTAATGAAGTGGATAATAAATAAGGTTTTTGCTTTATGTCACATGGTGAGAACAGCATTGGGATACTTTAAAAACCTTAATGTGCAAGGTAGAGATCATAATTTATACTTAGATTGTTTATAAATGGATGAAGGCAGAATTCCCAAGTAACATACTATGCTAATTATTTTAGAAAGCTTATTGCAACACTAGTGCACTAGAATTCTATATACATTTAGATCAAATAAAGGTATTAAATGAGAGGTGCCATAAATGACTGATGGGATCTAAATGGGAAAGGTGGGCTTTGCATTGCATGCCTGCTTGTGCAAAATGTACATATGTTACAAATAAAATGGGAAAACGGTTTCAATTACGGATGCATAATTACTTTACACAACGTATCACAAGAAGAATGAAAGCGATCATGAGGAAGACAAGACATCTGTTTGAGCAAAGGTAATCAATATAGTCATCATAAAAAGGCAAGTTTCCACTCATTGTCAGTGAAAAGGTTAATAAGGCAATCGAGGCTGAAAGAGATGTGATTATGTTATAAATAAATTAGGAAAGAGGTTTTAATTATGGATCCATAATTACTTTGCACAACGTATCATAAGAAGAATGAAAGCGATCATGAGGAAGACCAGACATCTGTTTGAGCAAAGATAATCAATATAGTCATTATAGAAAGGCAAGTTTCCACTCATTGTTAGTGAAAAGGTTAACAAGGCAATTGAGGCTGTGAGAGATATGATTATAAAAACAAATGAAGGGCAAGTCTTGGATGTTTTAAAGAATGGAATTAATTTAGTCAACGTTGATATTAAGAAGTAATTTTATGAGTTTAATGGGTGGTAGCTTAGCAGATCCCTTATGCTCATGCATGAAACACATCTTAAATGTAAAGAGAAAGGTTAGGGACTTCATTGATCCATTACTCACAAAAGATAGATATTTGTTAACATAGGCCTTAATGATGTAATTGGCTCTTGAAAAGAAATGTTAGCCAAATTTAAAGTTTGAGTTAATATTACCAAGACAAAATGGCAACATACCCAGCTGATCACATCAGTACAAAAGGCAAAAAAAAGCGAATTCAGTATTTTAAAAATAAAAGAAGTTAGTGTGGTAATATCTTTTTATTGATTTCAGCTATATAGGTTATTTGAATATGCCTTATTATATTAAATATTACAAGTTTGTAATTCCATTCTTGTTCCATCTGTACATGATTTATTTTAAGAAAGAGAAACTTTTGCTCTCACAAACTTGTTTAAAAGCACAAACTTTGACGGTAGCTTAGAGGACTATAGCAATAAGTTGTTTCTAACTTACTCTACATAGTTATATATTCAACTTAATTCGTGTACTAGGTGTTCGTCCTTTATACTTTAGATATTTAATTGATCACACATCCATAATTATGTAATCATTATTATAAAGTAGGATCATTTTGAGACATGATAGAGTGAGCAGTGATGTTATTTTGCTAACATGGAAGAGGAAGTGCACAGGATCGTATTTTTTATTATTATTACAATTGGTATTATCTTTTACAATACAGACATAATCGTCAATACTATATGCAACTTTTTGTGACTCTAGTGATGGGAATTTTTTTTGTAGTGATGATGATCGTAGTGTAACCATATAACAATATAAAGGGAAAAGTATTTTTGTTGGTTCAATTGGTTTCATAAATAGATTGCTTCCTCATCTGTGATGGTTATTAAAAATTATAAAGTTGATAAATGTTTCTATAGAGTGCAATCAGCCCATGTAGCAGAACCATGTACACGACAAGATTTTGTGACAAAACTTGATATTTCCAGCCATTATAATAATAATGATAAATTATCCAATGCAGCTACTGAATCCATTGTGTAAGGTAAGCAACAACAGCAATTACAATTTTTTGACTTGGGATAGGCTTTTAGTGGTTTGGCATTGTTTTTTTTTTTCATGTTATACCTGTTTTTTGGATTTCCTTCATTTTTTATAGGCAACATGATTTATTTTTTATTATCTCCATAGGCATGAATATTTATACTATATGGTATTGTTAAGATGCATGTGCTACTTTAGTTTTGGTAACTTAATAAATCTCAGGATTAGGCGATGCATATGTGTGTCATCAGTCAAAGTATCGATGTTAGTCTTTTATAATTCTATGTAGTTTTGGCATGAATTTTTTTACAAGAATAAACACGATCAAGACTAAACATTTTCAATCATGTAATCTTTTAGATGAACTTTGCCCATTTACCTGTAGTCTTTGTGAGATATTAATGATGCTGCAAGAGTGTCAGTGAATAGGCAATCCATCAAACTTTCTTTGGTCACACAATACTCAAAATTTTCCTGAAAAGAAGAAAAATTTTATCAAGTAGGTATCACTAGCCTGTATTGAGCAAAAACATATCAGTCTCATTGGATCCAAAATCAATAAATGTTCAAATAAATAGCTTAGCTAATAGGGCTTATCTATATAGAACTAATCACTGAATAATCAAGATAAGCCGTAAATTGTACAATGTGCCACAGTGAATTTGCCAAATACATAACCCTATACATGAGTCTTCATAATTTTTTGATTGATTCAACAATAAAACTAAGATATGCACAAGGATTGTAAAAATCCTAGCTCTATAAGATTCTAAGACCTCCACCAAAAACCAATTAGTTGGTAAGTAGGTCTTTAGTTTCATCAAGTAGTCAAAGTATATTATGGTATCAGGCTACTTGTAATTGTACAAGTGTTTATTTATTTTCATTTTCATACAAAAGACTTGTAGTCTATGTAGCAAGTGAAGGTATGGAAATGAATTTCTAAGTCTGTCATTTCCATGCAATTGAAAACAATACGTTGAAAATAAAGCAAGTCTTTTATAGTTTCATAAATTGAGACACTCAGTACGGTTCGAATAATTCAATCAAATTCACCAATATACATACATGTATGTATATATGTATGTATGTGTATATACATATACTTCATGTTTTAAATTTCCAGCACTTTTAGGTAATCCAAAAGTCCTGCTCATTGTTTGAACTTTTATTGATATTTAATATAAAGAAGAAATAAATATACCTTCAAGGTTAGAATACAATAGAGACGGAAATGGGTACATTGTATCCTTTAAAATATTCTTCTCTCTCTCTTTGTTTGCCTTCATCGGTGCATTTTCTAAGAGAACTTTTGCCTCTTGATTAAGTTCACTCATGAACTTTAGAGATGATGGCTAGACAAGAGGCTTTCTAGATCTAGGATTTAAAATGCAACTGTGTATGGAATCCTCGTACATAGATATCACCATTTCATAGCAAAACTATTAATTGCAAATCTTTGGAAAAAGTGAATTAAGAAAAAAGAAAACTTGGATCCACTTTTTGAAGAAAACTAATTGCATAGAATAGACCGCGCATGATGTGTCGTAGAGATAGGAACTATGATAAATGATTAATTTATAAATGAGTTCCTACAAATGCTTATATTCCAAAAATTTTGGCCATTTAATGGCTTCAATTAAATGCAATAGCTTTATTTTAAATAAAATAAACAACACCCAAAAATTTCCAGCTTCATCTAAATGTTCCATTTTGCACATGTTTTGAGGCTATTAATGTGAGGTAATGGTGAAGAAACAATTACAAAAACACTGACTTTGCAAATTATTATAATGAAAATCAATCGATGTGATCAATCGAAAAGAAATTAAATTTTACCTAGATGCATTTTTACGAAGGCAATCTACAACCACTGCCAGTAGCTTGTGGATGCAATTAATAGATCTCCCTCTAGCTACCAAGTGAAGACGAGTGCTTCCTGGGCAAACAAACAAATAAAGAAATAAATATAGAATAAAAATGAAAAAAAGAAATGAACATCAATGGATGAAGAATCATCTAATTGAATGTGATTCTAAAGCTTCTCAAAGGTCTTGTGACTTCTATATAGTAAGACTATGGCCCTAATGCCAGGATTTACACTTTCGGCTTAGGGTTGTTATGTGTTGATTGAAGGCCATGGGGGCTAAAAGTTCGCTTGTGTTAAGTGAGCTGAAATGAAGAAATAGAGAGATCTATTTCAAATTTAGCATGCAGATGAAAAATAGTGCAGATGAAAAATAAAGAATTGTCAATCCTGATCATTCCCTTTTCAATTCGGCTAGTTTCTCTTTTGTTAATACTCCTATATAAACTAAAGTTCATTTGTTGGATTAAAATTGAATATATCTAATGTTTTGAGATTAACTAGATGGTAAGTTAGGGATTGCCTGTTAACATGTTTATCTTGAAGCCTTGATCCTATGCATAGCTCCAAGCTTAGCTATATTTTTTTTAGAAGGTGTAATATTGTACACAATAACATGACCATTTGTGCAGCCTAGATTGTAGTTGATGATATAGGTGCCAAGCACTATTCTTGTTCAGGAGGTGGGAAGCATCAATATCTTTGTTCAGGTCATAAAAAGTGAAAGGAAGCAATTTTACTTTCATTTAGAATTAAGGAAGGGTAAAAAAAAAAGTCTAACTAAATAGAACTAGCGATTCAGTTTAATTTAAAACTTAATAAAAATAATTTGGTTTATATAAAAAAAGGGAAAAATTACAAAATATAAGGAGTTAATTAAAAAAATAAAAAATCGAATTGAATTGAAATTGAATCAAGAATTGAACCAACACGATCAATTTGATTCTAAATTCCCTATGAGTTTGGGACCTCATGGGGCCTCACCCATAATAGTGTGAATTTAGAATAATTTTTAGGGAAGGGGTGAAGAATGAATAAAATATAATTCCTAAATTCTTAATGGGATAGGGTTTGGTTTTGTACTCCCTCTCCCAACCACACCTCAATCTCCATTATATATAAATATATTTTTAGTTTTTATTTAATATTTCATTTTATCAATTACAATATGGGTTAATATATGTTCTTTTTATTTTTACCTAATATAAAATAGAGTATAATTAAAAGAAAAACTTACAATATAATTATCACACAATTCTAAAAATGGTTACATTTTTTTTCTTTCTTAAGGTATTGCCCTTTTTATACAAACCGAGCCTTTTTCTTCAAAAATTTTCAGCAAAGTTTAGCATCTTAGAAATATTCTATTACTAATTGATAGTATAATTGGAGGTTCACATACAAAAGTATATGTAAATATTTTACAGTTTGAATATCATTTGAAGATATTTTTTTAAGTTTTTGAAGTTTTTTTAATAATTTAAAAACTTTATAATATGGTGATGATTTTATTTCGAGTCTCTAATTTTTAATTTAATGAAATTATATATACATATCTACTATATATAAATAAATAGGAAATGAAGATTATATATACATATCTACTATATATAAATAAATAGGAAATAAGGTGAGAATGACGAATTTATTCCCACATAAAAATATTACATTCTAACCAACTAAATTTATTGGAAGAATAAAGATTAAATATTTAATCAAATTGGGAATGAATTAGACCTCCAAATACTAGTTTCACGGTATTGTCATCTATAAATTTATACAATGAATATAAATCAATCAATTTAAGTCAATTTATATCTAAACCAACTCTTACCTACTCTTATTGAAAAATTTTAACCTATAAAGGCATTACAAGAAAATCTCTATTTTTCTTCTCGAGAACGAACAAAATTAAAAAAAAAAACACTAATTGAAAAACAATATCAAAACTCTTTTGTTACCCCAGTTATTTAGGGCGGTGATTTTGATCCTAAGGACTGAGGTGGAGCTGACGTGGCATGCACAAATGAACAGAAGATGAGGATAAGGGGCGCCCAAAAGTGGAGAATCCAGTACGTGGACCCACACACACGTCTCAACTCTCAAACTTGGTTAAACAAACACGGTTACACAGACCACGCAACTAATAATCAGATATGATGCCTTCCCTTTTGAAAAGCCCGCGATTTTATCTTTGTTTCTACTTTCAGCAATAATTTGCAAATCACAAAAAAAAAAAAAAAGGTAAAATGGCTGCGGAGCCTTTATTTTTAAGGGGAACTGGAACTACTTCAGCTTCATGGCAAACTTGTGCAAGTAAGAACAGAAGCAAGTCACTAGCTCAGCTTCTTTGCTTCACAATCCGAGCTTGTCATTCCACTGACAAGAAAAACAAGGTCTACAAACAACTGGGTTCGTCTCTTTTTGCTCAAACTGCATTAATATTCCTGTGTGTGTGTGTGTGTGTGTGTGTGTGTGTGTGTGTGTGTGTTCCGTTCTCTTCATTCAAATGGCTTCCACCCGGTTTAAATTTGGTAGCTTATTGTTACAATTTTGGGTGTCTGGGTGTGTTTGATATTGAAGTGCTGTGGTTTATTACCTTGCTGTTGTTGAATGAATTCACTAGCTGTCAAGTACAGCAAATGCTGAACTTTCCTAAGGTTTGCTAATTGTTGCTTTTGGACTATGTAAAGTAGCTGTTCCTCAAGCTTTTTCAGACAAGCAGAAGTGTTGTTACTTCGTTAGTTATAATGCTTATTGCCCAACAAAATTTAATTTGATCCAGTAATTTTGTCATGGAAAAGGTTGCGACCGCTGGCATTGAATTGCTGGCCCGTTCCATTTATATGTGGAAACTTTTATAAGTGATTTGATATTGAGCATGATGGCCTTTTTTTCCCCTTTTTTTTTTTTTTTTTTTTTGGCAATACATTAGATGATCAAGTTAAAGGGGTGGGACCTTTTTTACTTAAATTCTGACCTAAAACTTTTGGTAGAAATTTGGACCATCCATCTTCTTTAATCAGAGGGTGTAGATTAACATCATTGATGTCACTAAATTAGAATCTGTTATTTTGCTTGTACCATAATTGGTACCATTCCTAGTGAATTAGTCATTTTGCTATATCTTGGTGTTCTTGTACGTCTTGGTTTCGATCTGAAATGAAAATTGGACCTCTTTAGGTTTGTTTTCATTGAAAAAGAAGATTGAAGATGCAGTTCTTCGTGCTGAGAGTTTAGCAACAACAGCTCTAGAACTTGAAGAAGCAAGAAGAATTAAGCAGGAAGAGATGGTTCGTGACTATAACCTCTGGGATGACCCAATTAAATCCAATGAAGTTCTTGTCAAGCTAGCTGACAGTCTCAAAGTAGTTAATGCTCTCAAGGATCTACGATATAAGGTAATATTTTGCTTATACTGGGTTTATTGGATTTCTGTTTGTGAATTCTTATTTCACTATAGAAACAGGTCCCCATAAATGAACCTTGTGTGCCTAGGCTTTGACTGTAACCATTGTTCTCATTCAGTTTACCTGGCGTCTTCATACAAACCATACATAACTTTTAGGTGTCTACAAACTAAATGTAAAACATACTCATGTTGAGGAAAATCCAGTTTATTTGTTTGATGTATGCTCATTAATCTTTAACCTCACTGAGTTTTTGGACAATCTCAGAACTTGTCTCTAGACAATGTTATTCTTTCCAAAGTAAAAGTAAAATTAAAGGTTGCAGCTTGTTTGCTTGTTTCTGCAGGCTGAGGAAGCAAAGTTGATATCACAGTTGGCTGAGATGGAAGCTATTGATTATGGGCTTTTCAAGCAAGCATACTGTGCATCTTTAGATGTGAGCAAGCTATTGGATCAGTATGAGATGTCCAAGCTTCTTTGTGGGCCAAATGACATAGAAGGAGCATCTGTAACTATTAAAGCTGGATCAAATGGCAACTGTCCTGAGGTTTATTTTTTATGTTTTGCTCTTAAGTTTAGCTTGATTGAAATCTTGAAAAATGAAAAATGAATGCAGCTTCAATATCCAGGTTATTCACAAGTTGCCTTTTCTTTTAAATTACAAGAGAAAAAATGTGTAAACAAAAGAGTTGCCTCTGTGGAGGACTTGTTATAAACGGCTGTGCACATAGGTAAACAATGCAGATGTTAATATTTTATTCTTTTTGGTCCTTGGACGGCAAGCTTTTCCAGTTGCTAGCAATGCATCTTCCTGAAAATTTCATCTAGCAAGTGGTGTGAAAAAATTGTGTTGCTATCATGTTCATAGATTCTTATGTCCAAGTAAACCATAGATGCATATATTGCTGATAGATATAGCTGAGCCATTTTGGGTGCTGGGTTCCTACTCATGATGGGAACTGTTAAGATCTATCATCGGTTCTTTTTCCTCTGAGTTCCTCATTTTCATTTTGGTCTGTGAGCTCTTGCTCCAAATTATTTGTTTCTTTAATTTCAATGCAGGCTCAAAGCCTGTTGATTTTGTTGTTTTCAAGAATTTAGATTAGCCTCACTGTTACAGTTGTCCTTATCTCGAGTTGACTTCTGTTAAAATAAGCCTAAAATTACTGAGGGAGTCAATCTGATCATGCAATGTTGTTCACTTAAATTGGCTGTAAACCCATTGTTGGCTCCTTTATCAAATATTATTAGACAACCTTAACAAGTTTCAGTATTCAACTACAGAATCATGCTTCTTCCTCCTTTTCTTTTATCTTTTACCCCAATTTACCAATTCTGAGAAGAAATCTTTATCTTTGTAAGCCTCACCTCTTGTATAATTTTGGGCATTGATTGAATTGTATACATGGTTTTCCGACTTATTTAAGGTGCTAATTCACTGAATGAGCATGGTAGTCCGGCATGGTTTATATGAAGTTTTATTGGATTGAGTTGCAATATGATCTGTGTATATGAAACAATGGAATGTGGTACCATCTCTCACTCAAGGTGCTAATGTTTCCAAATTTAGATATGGGCAGAACAACTTCTCAACATGTATGTGAGATGGGCTGACAAGGAAGGATATAGAGGAAGGGTAGTTGATAAGTGTTGCTGCAAGAATGGTGGTGTCAAGTCTGCAACTATTGAATTCGAATTTGAGTATGCTTTTGGCTATCTTTCTGGAGAGAGAGGTGCCCACCTCCTCATAAATTTTCAGAATGGTTCTGTTCCTCACGAGGTGAAACTACTGTTTCCATTCTGGCTAAAGTTCCAAGTTATCCACATTGCTCTCTTCTCCTGGAACCAAAGCATCCACTATAACATTCTTGATTACTTTCTATGAAATCTTTTTTGGCCTATAGCTTCTAATATCAGTTTTATTTCAATTCACCCTTTTAGGTGAGTGTTTTACCAATGTGCTCATTATGCAACAGTGAGCATTTTTGATAATTAAATTGAATCTTGCAGGCTACGTTAGCATGTGTAGATGTTGTTCCTCTCTTCTTGGAAACAGCTTCTGACCTGCAAATCAGTGATGAGGATTTGCTTTTCTCATTCCCTTCATTGCCAGGAGAAGGGCAGAGAATTGCTAAACCTGCAGTTTGCATTCAGCATATTCCTACTGGCATAGCAGTCCAGTCCTCAGGTGCTTGATGATTTCCTAGGTTTCATTACCGACATATTATTGTTTCGTCCTATCAGTTTTTTTGTTTCCTGTAGAAAGTTTTTCATCTAATCCAGTAACATGCCTCTGATCACTATTTGAAGAAAAGGGTAAACAGATGATCTTCCTCTGATCCTGATATTTAGAAAAATGTTTGCATGTACACATCCTTAGAGTATTTAGCAACTTCAAGGACGAGCAGCAACACAAGGGATACGATATGGCACTTCTGCCACTCCTAGGTTCACAATGTTACTTCTTTTGATGGTTTTATGACTGTTACGGTACTTGTATGAGTAGGATATCAAACTGTACAAAGAGTGGGGTTGGGGGAGGTGGAGTAGCTCCTGCCTTTTTGGTTCCATTCTTTGTTGCCACTTATCTGGAGGTTGGAATAAATCATTTTTATGAGTTACAGTTATCCTACTTTCCCTCACCCTTGAGTTTTTAGTGCACAAAATGATAAGTTGGAGTGACACATCATCTGACAGGCTATTGACAAATAGTACACCAAAGAATTTTTTTTAATTCACCCAAAGAAGCCTATCAAAATACTACTGTTGTTCTCTTGTTCTCTCTACTGTCCTCAAAATGAAACGCTAATAGCATAGCTTTGGGTGAAGAAATATGTTTGGCATTCTTTGTGTTTCACTGAAGGAAATGTTTGAATATAGCAATCCTAGTTTGCCTAGAGTTATTGATAAAATGGTTCCTGTACTGCACACTATGAATAATTAATTCACTTCCTAACCATATTCTCTTCTCTTTTTACCAACGGGGGAAATAACTTTTAATTTTGTGTCTACGGCGTTTCCTCCCTGGTTTCTGTTACTTCAAAGAAGAAAGTGATATTTTCATCTGCAGGTGAGAGGAACCACTTTGCAAATAAGATGAAGGCTCTTAATCGATTGAAGGCCAAACTTCTTGTGATTGCGGCAGAGCAAGGAGTTTCAAATGTAAGTTGCATAAAGAGAGAAGCCATTGTCAATATCTGGCAAAAAGAGACGCGAAGGTATGTCTCTCACCCATACAAGCTAGCACAAGATGTAAAAACGGGCATCCAACTGCCTGACCTCAATTCTGTTTTGGATGGAAACATTAAACCTTTTATTGAAGCTCATATCAATATTAGGCGGTCAAGTGATACAGACTAAGTCTTCACTATTGCCTACTTCTGGCTTAACCCTGGAATTGTGATGTCTTTGTTATTGTCATTATCTTTTCATTATTTTGGAATTTACAGGAGATCAACACTTATATCTGTGAACACAACCACCCTTCACAATTGTGAAATAGCTAATGATGTGAAAAATAGAAATTTATAACTTCACCGAGTATACAAATCTATTTGGTGAAAGTTGGGTCTAAATTCGTACGTTAAATGTCTCATATTCAACTAAATGTGTTGTTAACCAATTTTCTGAAGTGGTGGTGATTGGTGACAATTTGAGAGAAAATGGACCTTGAGAACTCCAAAGCAGTCATCCAGTTTGGGTAATGGCTGAAGTTAATGCGCGGCACCGAAGCAAATTATAAGTCTCTTGCATTATTCTTTTGTTAATGACAAACATTAACAGTTTGTTCTTGCCTGGTGGGTAACACAAAGTACGATTTACGTAGTTCATAGGACAATTATTCGAGTCATGCTCAAGAAGGGCATTCAACAAACAAGTGACATTGTTTTTTTTTTTTTTTTCCCCTTCAAATTTTTGTAATGAGTGACATTGGTTGATACTTGAATACAACATTTTGAACATGAGATTTTCATTATGAGTGAAAGAGGACATATACAGGAAACAAAAAGTTCTGTTAAAAACAAGATATTAAATTAAAAAAATGAAGAGAAAATGTGTTTTCTCTCTGAGAATATTGTGAGGCAAAATCAATTCCAAACACCCCTCGTTAGCCCTGATTGAATTATGCAACCCCATGTTTGGCGGCAGCAAGTGGCTGCATCAGTTAGTTTCTCTTCTTTTTTTTTTTTTTTAAACTTATAATAATTATAGCTAATATGAATATAACTTTTTAATTTAATATAATATACTTTTTACTTTTTACTTTTACTATATAATTGTTAATATAAATTAATAAATTTATTATTTATTATTCAATAATATTATATTATTTTTAATTTTTATTATGTTAAAAATATAACAAAATAATGTATTATTTAATTATATTATAATTATTAATATATAAAATTAATTAATATTTAATAAGTTAATATAATTAATAATGAATAAATTAGTAATAATATGAATAATGATATAAAATATTACATTATTATAATTTATTATTCAACAATATTATATTTATATTTTTATTATATTAAAAGTATATAACTAAATAATGGAGTATTTAATTATATTATAATAGTTTAATATATAAATTTGATTAATATTTAATAGTCAATATAATTAATAAATGCTTAAATAATATCCAAAAATATAAGATAATATTACATTTTTTAACTATATTACAATAATTAATATATGAAAATTAAGTATCTTAAAATAATTTAATATAACTAATAATAGATATTTAAATATGAATAAATTTGAATAATATTAACTTAAATTAGGAATAATATAAATAATGATATAAATATTATTACATGTATTATAAAACTCTTACTTAAATTATTTAGCACAATTCATTATGTTAGTTAATAGCTTACAACAATTTTATTGTTTTATTATTTTGTTATTCTCTTGTGGTATGTATAAACCTTTATTCTATCATCCTAAGATGACTTTTGAACTAGCCTTATAGGTTTTAATTTTTTATTTATGTTGTTATATTATTTATAAATTATTTAATTAAATTATCATCTCGATCTTTATTTCACAGGTTATTATATTAAGAAAATACTAAAAAATAAATGTTATACTTCCAAAAATTTAAAGCTACTAGCTTCTATCTTTAAGAAGAATTATGATTTTTTTTATATTTACACCAAAAAAATGTTAAACTTCTAAAATTTAAGATTTCTATATTTTGTACTTTTTTAAGTACTAATAAATGTATTTTCTAAATATATAACTTAAATTAATCACAAAAAATTTAATACAGTACATTATAACACTAAACATTATACAAAATTATTATAATAAAGTGTTAATGTAATATAAAATACTACAATACACTTAGAGTGTGTTTGATATGTGATATCATATAGCAATAGTGTATAGGCTCAGCATTACTAGAATGAATCTCATGTTTGACAATTGATTGGAAAGTAATGAGCAACGTTAATCTTTGTTCCTTGGAAGTGTGCTAATGCGGTGACTACCGGATTATTTTTTATATAATAATAATAAAGTATAATTTTTTAATTTAATATAATATTAATTTTTGTTTTATTTTATAATTATTAAAATAAATTAATAAATTTATAATTTATTATTAAATAATATTATTTATATCTTAATTTTGTTATATTAAAAATATAACTAAATAATGTATTATTTAATTATATTATAATAATTGATATATAAAATAGATTAATATTTAGTAAGTTAGTATAACTAATAATAAATACTCAATAGCATATAAAAATAAAAATATAAAATAATAATTAAATTATTTAATTAAATTATTGTAATTAGTATATAAAAATTGATTGTTATTTAATAATTTAATATAACTAATAATAAATGTTTATATATGAATAGGTTTGAATAACATTAATTTGAAATTAATAATATAAAATATTATTACATATACTATAAAATTTTTATTTAGATTATTTTCTAAATATACAATCTAAATTAATCACAAAAAATTAATACAATCTAATGCAACACTAAATACAATATAATTAAAAGGTAATAGAGTATAATATATGCCAAATATTATTAGTATTATTATAATATAATATGCTGAATGTATTTTTATATTAAAATAATATAATATAATATAATATAATATATTATATGTATTTTTATATTAAAATAAAATAATATAATATAGTGGAACAAACCTATCTCTTTATTAAAAGCACCAAACCAACCGGATCTTTGCTAAAGAAAACAATCGTGTTGATCCCTCATTAAGTTTGATTATTGCAATAAATAAATTAAAAAAAAAAGCAATTGAAAAGAAAAAAAAAAACCCACAAAACACCATAAAATGATGATCACGTGCAAAATTTTGTCCGGACGTAAACAAAGATATGCCCCAGTTGCCGGTAACTCAAAAATCTGATGCCTCATTGTGATGTAATTACCAATTGGGGTCTCTATACTTATCACATTTACGAAGTGATATTGTTGTATATTTTTCCGTTTTTCTTTTATAAAATAAGACATTGTATAAATTGGTATTAATTAAGGATTTGTAATTCCACGATATGGTCCGAGAATGTTCCAACTAGTAATGTAAGTTTGTTGTGATCATGGTTTTGGATTTTAATAAAATTATCTCTCAATTTAAAAACAAAGAAAAAAAGGTTAGCAACCACCAAACTAAGTGCTAAAGAGCGCATCTAAAGAAAGAAAAAAAAAAGTGATGAAGGGTATTTTGGTCATTCCAAGCGGAGGAATCACAAGGACCCATTTGACAAGATGATATAAAATCGCCGTAATTTGAAAGGAAGACCTGTTATCAGCCATTGATTACGAGCCGTTGTTGCTTACCTTAAAGCCACGAAAGCACCGAAGCAGACGACCAAAGGAAGCAAAACAAAAAGTACCACCGAACAACTCGCATTCAATTAAAAGATAACAACAAAAAAAAAGTAGCACCCAACTCTTAAAATTCGATGAGGACAATGGCTTCTCCTTTTACCTGTAAAGTGAGCCTCTGAACTCTACTTCTCGATTTCACTACATATTTAGCATATTATTTGTATGTGGGTGTGTCATTGATGTTAGCATATATTCTTTGGTTTTTGCTTTTTATGTTACTAGAGTTAAAGAAGAAATGATTAGTGTGTTCTTCAAGTTCTAGCTTCTGGGTACCTGATTTTTGCTTGTTTAGAACCTGGAAAAATCAAGTTCGCCTTCAGAGCTTAGCCTACTGCTTCAGTTTCATAGAAACAAGAAAGTAGCAATAAGCGAGGATAGGTGTTGCCAGATATTCTTTTAATTCAGGTGATCAATACATGTAAATTTCTTAGTTGAGTTGACATCACTTCATTGGGATTAATTAATTATTCCTGACAATTTGATTGCTATTCTCGAGATGGTCTCTTAATGGTGGGTTGAGTCATCATGATGATCATTCATTTCGTCCTAAGATGCAGCAATCTTTAAAGATCCTGTTTCTCAGTAGCTTACGTATTCACAAAATAAATAAAAGATGAATGTTACCATGGGCAGGTTTTCAATGCCTGCAAACCACAAAGACAGGGTTTTCTGTTTGCTATATGATTGTCCTGGTAAAAAATAAGTATCATATCTCTTAAAATGAAAAAAAAAAAAAAGAAAAAAAAGCTAAACAATTGTGGCTGATTTGGTTTGCCACTAGGCTATATAATAAAAAAAAAAGAAAAAAGAAAAAAAGGTAGCTGGGCCTGGAGTTGACTCCTTTTCTGTTGTGTGTCACTCTGCCTCTCTTTATGACGTCGTAGTATAAAAGGTTCAAAGCAATATTTCTATTTTCAAGTGAGAATGCTTTCAGCTAATTTTGTTAATTGTTACTTGTGCTTTTGGTTGACATGCAGGATTGATTTCTCTGATGCTTGTTCATTCAAATACTACTCTGAACTGTGGGGTATTTGGAGTTTCACACTTCCATAATTGTCAATTGTCCATGAGAAAAAAATGGAGCTTTACTAGTGTACCTGTCTCCCTTAACACTCATGATCTCACCAGGAACAATGATCTCCACCATATGACAAAGGGTAGGATCAAGTTTTTATACATTACTTATAAGGTAAATGCACTTGGTTGCACATTGGAAATGCAAATATAATTTATAATTTTGTGATGTTATATAATTCTTATGAGTGTTGAAGATTGTTCAACTGTAAAGTCTGAATTTCTTCCTGGCCTTTGATTGTAAAACCAAATCATTCACTTAACATCCTTAGTTATAAGATGTCATAGGTTTGGTTAAGGGGTCATTGATTGTATTTGAAACACTGTAATATGTTGTTCTTTGAGAGTGGGAAAATTTCTATCCACAAATCACCCAGTGTTACTTAGTCACTTCAAAAATTTTACGTCCTTTTATCTTGATGCAAGGTGCATATAAGGATCTTGATTTTTTTCTGCACTAATGTTTCAGGTTTGGGATATACAAAGATGTCATCTCAGGTCAAGGGAAAAATAGTAAGTAATGTGCTTATTACAGAATATGAGGAAGATGTACCTCTGTCATCTTCATATGAAAATGCAATGCAAGCACTTTCCTCTCTAATTACACGGCAGAAACATGGAGAGCAATCACACATAGCTGGTAGATATGGAAAACTGCAAAGAATGTCAATGTATCTTAAGGTATCTCTGGCATGATAGAAATTTTTACGTCTGTATTTTTGAGAATATTGTATACTTCTGACTTCCAAAAGTAATTGTCTACGCGCAATTTATGAAACATGAATGCTAGACCATATTTTCTTTATGCTAGAAATGAAATTGGATGCTGTGGCTTCACCATTGCCCTGTGTTATGTCACTGAAATAGTCAGCCTTTCTTATCTTAACTTAGTTTCCTGTCTACATCCATGCTCAAATCTTATAGGAATTCTTGCATTTCTGGTCTGAGGGGTTTACATGTTTGTCTTTTGTTGGATTCTGAAATGTTCAATGTTATTTCCATCCTTAATCCTTAATCTAATCTTAAAAGTTTAAGGCAATAGTAATTGTCTTCCAATAACTTTTTAATTCTACCAAACGAATTGGGTGATTTCCCTCCTTAATTTACCATTTATGTCGTTTCTTTGGTTATCTCTAAATTTTTCTTCTCTTAGCCTCTGTATTTAAGTATCTCTACTCATTGGTAGTATGAGTGAAGCTTACTTCATTGGTACCACGGCGAACATTAATTTTATGAAAAACTAATATGATGCTCAATACTGACCTAAGTGTCTTCATTTTTCCTTCATTTTCACATCTTGTCATATGGGTAGTTTCCCAATTCTTACTATTTGTGAGTAGTACATGAGATAGTTAACCTGACCAGTGCTACCACTTTAGTTGGGGCATTAAGTAGCTGAGTGGGTCTCAGTATCATGGATGGCAGATTAGCTCATAGTGGATAGGAACTGAATAGGTAGAATACAATTGCAAGACATTTGGTATCGAGATGTTGTCTTTTCTTTCTCTAACCATGTTGAAACCTGAAGATGTCTTGAGAAATTCAAATTGTAGGAGGATGCGCTTCATTCCATGTTTTTGGTACATATATAAACTTATTCTCTTTTCTGAACCTATTGTTATCCATTTCCTTTTCGTTTTTTATGCTTATATGTTGTATTTATTGTGCTGATTTATTGTCAATGATATCAATTGGTGTGCATGTTTTTCTGGGTCACGTCATTTGTGGTTATTAGAATGGATATCAATGATTGAAACTTAGTTACTTGGATACATATCCATTTTGGAATCTGATTTAGTCCACCTGAAATGAGATTCTGCCTGAGTTTTGAAATCTGGTTATCTGTTAAACAGATATTGGGCTTGGAGGATCGTATAGCTGAGCTCAAAGTTATCCACGTCTCAGGAACGAAAGGAAAGGTATCAATCATTTTAACTAATTCGTTACTTGTTCCATAAGGTAGGTTTAAAACCTTCATGCTCTGCTTGTTTTTGCACAAATAAATACTCCATTAATGTGAGTTGGACCCACAGTATGGTCTAAGCTGATATTCTCAATTGATCAACATAATATTCTGTGAATTAAACCTTTACTCTGTGCCACCAATTAATGAAAAATTTTTATAGATTAAGCAAGTGCTGATTCCGTTTGGCAGTGATTGGACAATATTATTTCATAGAAGTGTTTTGGACATTTTCTCTTTGTTTAGTCAACCAGTGATAAAAAGCTGCCAAATCCATAAAACAAATGCTTCAAAATCGATGGTTAAATTAAAAAAATGGATTCTTTTTATTAGAGCCTTTGAAAAATATTGCTTCTCCAGCTTATATATACATACATACATACATACATACATATATATATATATATATATATGTTATTATATGTTTCTGATATCCTCATATTTGATTATTAAAAGGAAAAAAGAACAGATACGGATTAAATGATTTTGTCTCTAATTGTACTTTGAGTACTTTGGTAATGAGAGTTCTCTTTTGGATTTATAGATCGCTGCCCGTCTTATATCTGCATCAATCTTTATTGATATAACAAACTTCAGTATCTGTTTTGAAGAAGTTTTAGGTGTACACATAAAAATATTTGAGAATTTGAGTCGCATAAAATTGATGGACACCCCCTTCCACCTTTCATTGTATTTTTGGTTTGTTAATGTTAATGAATACATATTTCAGGGTTCAACATGCACATTCTGTGAGGCTATTTTACGGGAGTGTGGTTTTCGAACTGGACTCTTCACCTCACCCCATCTCATTGATGTGAGAGAACGATTTCACATTAACGGGTTAGTGATGTTCAAATTTTCTAGTTTTTTACGACCAATTCGACATATATTTTCATTTTAGGTTCTTATTAGGCATCACTCAAGGTTATGAGCAGTTTTACACAAAAAATAAAATACAACAAGACAGCCAGAGACCAGATTTGCATTCCCAAGGAATATATGGATCACCATTCATGTACATAGATGCATCTAAATGGCCTTTTATTTATCTACTTTTCTTTGGGGAACAAAATATTATTCTAATCTGTGGACCAGCAGTCTGCTAAACACATCTCGATATAAACAAAATCATTAGAACCCAATTAAATTAACTACAGCTCAAGTTTTTTTGAATCAAAATTGGCATAAAATTAAAAATTAATGTGCTCTTATAATCCTTAGAAACTGGCATCAAAAGAGAATCTAAGAATTAACAAATGCACCCTTTAAAATTCAAATCTTTTTCTTCTTAAAATATCCCTCAAATTTATTTCCATCCACATCATTGGGAGCACTGCAGTGACAGTGGAACTCCATTGGCACTTTGCTGTCCTTTCCGCTTCATAAGTAGTTAGGTACAGAAATGATCTGTTATCAAAGGATCACAGAAGGGTGGAATCACCCTTGAAATCTCAGCTACCCTGAAAAGGTTATACCACAACTCCCAAGCCACTTGCATAATCAATGCTTTCCTCCTTCCTCTTCACATATTGCACCAATAAGAGTTTTGCTATCTACATTACCTTGAAGTACTTGATTTGCCATGCACAATTAGCCACACATGAACTGAACCTTACTCAGCATCTTTGCCTTCCAAATCCTGTAAGCTGGTTCAGATGTATGAATTTAGGAATCACGAAAGAACTAGGTTGTTAAAATCAAAGTTTCTGTTTTTACCATAGAGTATTGCTACAAGTTATGCCAAATTCAGGAAAGGTATGTGGAATTGTTGCAGCAGAATCTCTATATCCCTAAAAATATTCCTCTTATCATTTTTCTTTACTCAGTTTTGTGATGATGGTTTCAGTGTCAAAGGAAAACTTGTTGCCTTCTATTTCTTAAAAAGATATCATAGTTATTTCATTATGGTTGGACCTTCACTTATTTATTATCATCAATTTACTTAGGGACATTAAAGTTCATTGGTCATCAATAGTAAACTAGCTGGGATTGACTGCCTGAAGTACGAATATTTATGAAGTATACTATCTTACTGTTTGGCATTGAAATGCCTTTGTAGGTTGGACATAACTGAAGATAAATTTCTATTTTACTTTTGGGAATGCTGGAGCGTATTGAAGGTAAGATATATTTTTCTTTATGGTAACTATATGTTTTTAATCTCATTTTGATACATGTTTACTCTAGGAGTAAGTATTTTTTTCCCAAATCTATCTTTTCCGCTATTCTTGTACTTTTTGCTTTTAGTAAGTCTCTCTTAAATGAGTAAAATGTGAAATTGATTGTGGCTCTGCCCCTGTTGCTTCTTGTTTTGGCAATTGGCATTCCCATGTTCTTCTTCCTTTTTTCATACTTACAATGAAGGACTATTGTTCAAATCTCATATCATTTGCTAACCTGAATTTGTGAAAAAGTTTTTACTTTCAAGCTCATTTTGGACGTTAAAATATTAGACAAATAGCTATATTAAAGCAATGGCAAAAATAGACATTTATACATTTTAGAAGCCAATGCAGGTTATGGGGGGTATTTTGAATGAAAGTTGGAGCTGATTTCCCAGCCTGGATGTTGGAAACTAAATTTTAGGTGATTAGATATGTGAAGGTGAATTATTGATATTTCTTGATTATGATCACTGCTTAACAATCTGACCTCACATTAGATGATAATTTGTCCAGTAAATTTCCCTCAGGCTTTTTGGCCAAATATTACTTTAGTACTTCAATCGTGTCTGGACTTACAATATGTGGAAGTCATTTTCTTACTCTGGAAAATTCAATTTTCAGGAAAATGCTATGGAAGACCTGCCGATGCCTCCACTTTTTCAGTTCCTCACTGTATTGGCATTCAAAATATTTGTATGTGAACAGGTTAGTTGGGAAATATCTAATTTTCATCAGTGCTCATCTTTCAAATCTGGCATTGCAGTGGCTATCTGTCTTACTCATGCTGGCAATAAAAACTGAGCTGTTATTGTCAAACCACGTTCTAGGATGTTTATTTTCCTTCACTTGCAGTATGTTATTTTTGCCATTCTTCCAGAGACTGATACCATTCATGTTCCTGGCTTTCCAAAGTGCTAAATCTTCCTACTTAAAGATTTCTGGAAGCATATCGAAGATTGTGTGAAAACCTGGCTCGAATGATTTCTATGTTTACGCAACCCTTAGTGATCCTCAGATCTTCCATAAATACCACTTTACACACTCGATCATATCATTTGATTTGACATTAAACCTGAGTCACTTATACTGGCCCCAATAATTTTGTCTTTAAGATTTTCCACTTTAAACTCCATGAAACTTTTGCCACAGCACAAAAAAGTTCCATGAAATTTTGTCGTGCCAGTTGCAAATACGAATTAGGTATTCACATTATCCCTAAAATTAGCTATGCTTGTGGCTATTGGTAATGTCAGCCATCACCATAAGCTTTCTATCGTGTATGACTCCTTTCCGCCTTCTAATACTCCACCCCTATTTTCTAGTTCTATTAAATTTTTAAGGCGTTTAATTGATCTCCTTAATGTGCCCATTTCTAATGTGATCATTGTTCACCAGCAGCAATTTTTTTATGTAATTTCAGATTCACTGACTAACATTTTTGTTATTTTCTTGACCTATTATTAATCCCTTTCTCTCTCTTTCACTGAATCAATTCTTGTTTCACAGGTAGATGTTGCTATTATTGAAGTTGGTCTTGGCGGCGAAAAGGATTCAACAAATGTGGTAAGGATCTCATCATAGAACTGCCTCTTATGATTGTTGTAGAGTTTACAAAAAGTTTTAAGTGCTTATTTTTATGGTTTTACAAGAAAAAAGCAAAAAATTAAAGATGACCTTGTGCATTGTATTAGCATGTTATTTGAAATGATTGCCAAAATCATTGTAAAGGATAAATTTCATGGTCATGGGATTTGATGTTGGAAATTTGCAGATTAAAGAACCTGTTGTTTGTGGTGTTACTTCTCTTGGCATGGATCATATGGAAGTGTTGGGTGAGCTGTTTTCTAAAATTTTCGTTCTCTTACTAGCAGATAGTTCGAATTTTATTTGTTGCAAATTTTGTGGCAAGTTTATTTTTTACCTCTTCCATGGGAGGGTCATTAGTGGTTTTGGGAACCCTTATGGTTCTTACACTAAATTGCTTGTGCGTTCTTCTAAATTTTGCCACTGATTTTTTTTTTTTTTGGTCCCCCCGGGGGGGGGGGGGGTGTTGAGGGGGTTAAATTTAAACAATGCAAGATGAATAAGTTATTCCCTTATTTATATGATGGTATTTGTTGTATGCAGGAAATACCCTCAATGACATTGCCTTCCATAAAGCTGGAATTTTCAAGGTATAAATCTGATATGCTAGCTACTCAACTTGCATGAATATATGGTTTTCTTTAGCATTGATTTATTTCATTATTGCCATTGCGATTGTTCAAATGGGCAGTTTTCATTTTCAAGTATTTTCTGAGTTGATATCTTTCCTGCTCCTGAAGCCACAAGTTCCTGCATTCACTGTACCCCAGCTCTCTGAAGCAATGAGTGTTCTTCGGGACAGAGCACTTCAATTGACAGTATAATTCTAAACTCCTGTCTCTTGTTACCTTTATCATAATGCCTACTTCACATGCTTGTATATTTCTAGTTAAAGTCCTGGATCTGTCTTTATAGAAGTATTTGGAATAAATCTGAATCCTATGTTGTAAAAGAATTCAACCCTCTACAACGGATTGGCAGGGAATAGCATCAGAATGATTTCTTACTGTGATCCATTTTGCATGCCAATTTAATTCGTATGCTGACATGTATAAAATGTGTTTTGTTTTATTACAATCTCATTTAAAATAACCATTTCCACCAGAGCAGATATGAGCATGTCCAACTCGACTCTAAGTTTTTTATGGACTTTGGTTATGTAATGATTTTTTTACAATCTGATGTGCAACTAGACCAACGTAAATTGCTATTGTTCTTTTATTTTACAATATCCCAATATCATACCTCTGTAATCTTCATCTTCAACCATCACTTTTCAACATTAGTCATTGTAGGTTGGTTGCAGATCACTTGCCTCCCTTCACGTGAAAACAATAAAGGAAACCTTACTCTGACCTAATCTCACATGTACACACAGGGAGAGCAGCAGAAAGACTATCTAATTGTTATCAGCATTCCTAAGAGAACATTTTCTCAATTGCAGGTTCCCCTGGAGGTAGCAGCACCTCTTGATATTGAAAAGTTGAAGGGACTAGAACTTAGCTTGTCTGGTGATCACCAGTTGGTTAATGCTGGTCTTGCTGTCTCCCTCTCTGAATGTTGGCTTCGAAGGACCGGAAACAGGGAGAAACTGTCTCACAATGTCAGTTATACCCGGTTCCTCCTTAATTTATTATTCTTTCTGCTTAACATGAAGTTACGTGATAGACACGAGAGGATGCATAAACTTGTAATTTTTTTCTTTTTCATGCACTTCTCTGAAATTAGTGGAAATTACAATGGGAGTTTTTATTTTCAAATTTTTCTTAATGTGCATGCACCTATAGGGTTGAGGTTGAGCATTATAGAGAGAGAGAGAGAGAGAGAGAGAGAGAGAGAGAGAGAGAGAGAGAGAGAGAGGCATCTTAAGTTTTGATTAGACCTAAAGTTGTGTGAATCTGGTGATTCATCCTTCCCAGTTAAATTATGCGGACATCGAAAAGAGTAATCATCTTGGCAATGGGTATTAATGGTCCTCTTCTTCAGTATGCAGTCTAGGTTCGAAACTTAGCACTTACTACGAAAATTGGTGAAATGATAAACAGGATGGCAAGGGAGCAGATTTGCCAGATGCATTTGTTAGAGGTCTTTCAACTGCACGTCTTTCAGGGAGGGCTCAAATTGTTTATGATATTTCTTCAGTGTCAAATTCATCAGCGTTATCTGAGAGCTCTGGAGAGCTGATCTTTTACTTGGATGGAGCTCATACTGCTGAGAGCATGGAAGCCTGTGCCAAATGGTTCTCTAGTGTCGTGAAAGGCAGCAGAAATTCTTCACTGTCATCCGTGGCTTCTACAACCAAAATTAACAGTATGGAAGAAGTTCAAATGAATGGCTACATCGGACATAAGATGGGGAAAACCAAGCATCCTAACAAAATAGCTAAGCAGGTAAACACCTTGCAAATGGAAAGACTTACTTTTCAAGGAGTGGATTACATCATGTGATTCCCTGAAAGCTTATGTAAATCCTGTATTAGTTTCTTTAAATGAGGATCTCCATAGGCATATAATGTTTAATTTATCTCTAGATAGTTCACATCAGTTCCCTTTATTGGCACCTCATCTTGTGTATGTGCCTCATTGTAGATTCTTTTATTCAATTGCATGGAGGTGAGGCACCCTCAAGTTTTACTTCCACGGCTTGTGAGTACCTGTGCTTCCTCAGGTATCACTAATTCTGACACAAATAATCAGTTTTATTTTGTTGGTCTCTTATGGAACACCTCAAGCCTATTCATCAATATATCACCTCTTTCAACTGTGTGAATTTGCATTATATGTTTGCTCTATTTTTATTCTATCTTGGTAGGCCATCGGCATCGTTATGTTACACTATGCATGTTGGTCCTGCTCATACTGCCTGGAACTGGTTTCATTTCCACCTGCACCCCCACTCCCCGCGGGCCGCCGGGGGGGGGGGTGACCTTGCTCCTTTTATTTCTTGGAGAAACACTTCCTGGGGAAAAACTTGCAGTAAACTGTACTTGGACACTGAATGTCAAAATGATACTTTATCTTCTGTTTTCTTTCAGCACGGCAATTACTGTTTTCATGTCATTTTGAGCTCCTACTAATTCAATATGTAATGCGATCTTGCTCAGGCACTCATTTCTCAAAAGCACTTTTCGTCCCAAGTGTTTCAACATATAGCAAGGTTACGTCTGGTTCCTCATTCATTCCTTTAGGTACCTCTGGCAAGGACTTGTCTTGGCAATTTAGCCTCCAGAGACTTTGGGAGAGGATTATTCATGGGGCTGGTAATACCTAATTCTTTTGTTCTCTGTTGCTGAATAGCTATATTTTCTTCTTGATGTTCTTGATCAGGTCTTCACCCACTAAGTAAGCATTACAATAGATGGGTTTAACAGATCATGAACTAGTGGATATACCAACTACTGCTAATGCGCATAAGTTATGCTTTACTGTTAATACTTTGAGCTTGAGGTGGCCTTCGAGTAAATATAGCTTCTAATCACTTGCTGAATATATTGTTGACTGAATACTGTTGGCCGTTTAGTTGAAGTGACCATGTGATGGAATCTGTAATGAGTTCGACTTGCAAACAGTCAAAAGTAATTTTGATTCTAGCATAGTCATCTTGAGCTCACTTAGATAACCTAGTATGATTAAAATTGCCTGTTTTATCTCAATAATGTAATAATGTTAGAAAAGGGAAAGAAGACTCATGTTTCCCCATTTAGAAAAGGAAACTGCAAAATTCTTAGGGTATTAAATAATATAAATATTAGTTAATATGATTTATTTTATATTAATCATTATAATATAAAAGAAATCAAAAGTTATAATGTAATATTAAATTCTAAGTTCTATGTTAATTGTTATAATATAACCAAAAAAACAGCTGCTGCATTAAAGGTGTGTTTGACAGACTACATTATATGGGACTATATTGCATTAGTTACTGATGTCCCAATGTTTGGCAAATTAAGGGACTGCACCATAATGCACTATAATGTAGAAACTGCTGCATTAAATAATCTTGAGGGAGTTTGGGTATGCTTAATGCTACAACTGCCTCATTAGCCCTTTGGAGCTTTTTTTTTTTTTTTTTTTTAATGCTGCAACAATTAATATATAAAAATGAATCTATAATTTGATATTATATTACATATGAATATTACATTGGTTATATTATTTAATAATATAATATAATATACTATAGTATAATAAATAATAATTTATTTTCATATTTTTATATTGTTGTAGTTAATATATAAAATAAATTACTTAATAATAAATTTCAATAACTAATTTAATATAGCTAATAATGAAATACTAAAAAAATTTATTAATGTAAATAATATATTTTGTACATATACAATCTGTATTACACCAAACGTGGTGTTGCATTACAGTATGCAAGGCACTCTAATGCAATGCATTGTGCCAAACATCCCTTAGCAATCCCAGGGTCCCCCGGGCTTCTTTAATGTGGTAGGTGCTATATTATGGGGTGCATTATAATGCAATGTATTTTAATCTGCCAAACATTGGACTGCACTAACTGATGCAATGTGGTCCTATCTAATCTAGAATGCCAAGCACATCCTTTAACTTCCAAGTTTTTTAGGCCATCCAATAACTCAGGCACACACTATCAGGATTCAGGAACAAACAAGAAAGGAAAGTTTTAATTTTATTGCCAAAAGTTTTAATTTTATTGCCAAATAAGTGTCAACACTTTGACTCCACAAATAATTCGGTAGAGTACCCTTGACAACAGTAATGAGACACACGTGCCATGAAGATAAGTGATCAGGATTAAAATTTCCTTTTGTATAGATTCCATTCACATGCCGTAACAGATAGTGGATTAAAGATGTTGAACATTAATTTAATGAGACTAGTGTTCATTTGGATTGATGGCAGATCCTGTACTTGGCAAGAGCTCTATGGTGGAAAGCACTGGGATCTTACCTCCTCACAAGTTCCTTTATGAGGATGCTCCTCTTTGCAGTCCTGCCAAAGAATGTTTTGCTTGCAGTGCTGTAATTCCTTCATTGCCATTGACAATAAAGTGGTTGAGAGATAGTATAAAAGAAAACCCTTCCATAAGAGTTCAGGTAAAAGAATAATCTGTTCAAAATCTTTTTGGTTTTGAGTCAACAGGGCTAAACAGGTATAACATAGAACTAAAATAAACTGCAATTTTGGCTTGTTTAGAATTGACAAAGGATGGGTTCCAAGAAACCTACTAGTTAGTGTTTTATTAATTTGTTTATTCTTAGTTAATCTACAGGATCAGTAGGTGCCTGGTGCCATTAATGTGAAACTGTAGAAATAGACTATTGGGGTTTGGGTATTCTCAATTACTTGTACCACCACCTATGAATATATGAATATAATTGTTATTACTTTTTAATGTAAAAAGTGCATACGCTTGAAGGATTATGGGACCTGGGTTCTCAGTATTTAAGTTGTTTTATAACTTTCTCTCTCTGTCTCTTTCTGGGTGTGCATCAGCATCTTATTTTTTGATGTTAGTTGCGTGACATTTGTATTATAAACCAGATCATACTCCTGCCATCAGAAGCAATGATTTTTGTTTTCCCCTTCATTTCTGGATAAATATCAATAGCATGGATTATTTTTCTGTTACTTTGCTTTGCTTGTTTGATGTTTATGTATATATATATATATGCACCAAGCAGTCACTCTTGTAAAATATTCTATTTGTCTAATGTGTATTGACAGGTTCTTGTCACCGGCTCATTGCATTTTGTTGGAGATGTATTAAAGCTATTAAAGAGATAGTATAACATTTTAAAAGTGATGCTTTGGGAAGTCGGCTGCATTTTTCTTTATGTTTCTTCTGTGTCGGTCAAATGCCTTCTTTAAACCTTTTATCATTAATTGGTCGTGAGGTCATCATGGAATGTGATGCATGTCTAAACTAATAATGCTTCTCTTTGAGTCAGCACAGTTATGCTTCTTTAAACTAATAACGCTCTGTAAAATTACATGATGCTTGTAAAATTCAGAAAAGAAACCATTATTCTAAAATTTACTGGTGGAAAGATCCATATATCTGTATTTTGCCAAATCTACTGTCATTATGTCTGCGGATGTGTGCCATACTTTTCTCTTTGTATTCCATACTTGTCCATTTATTCAAAGAAAATTTGTCACTGCCGATCTTGTATTTGTCTTTGCTCTAGTAGATATATATATATATATATATATTTTATTGGGGGTTAGATTACTCCTATTTTTGCCTGAATGTTGGTGGATTAGTTTGTATAGAAACGGTGGGAAAAAGCAAGGAGGAATAGAGTTTGTTTGGCGGCGGCCGCCGGGGGGGGGGGGGTGTTTGTGATGTGTCAACTCGTCTACCTTCTTTCTTATGCTGTGTACGTTTCTTTAATTCTTGTGAGGACACCTTTGTGTGCATGAATCCAATAGAATGTCTATATTGCGGTCAAATTTTGGCCTTTCTCTTTCCACATAAATTTCTTGGACAAATTTTGGGTTTTTGGGTGCTTCTAGGTTGTATTATTCTTCATTCATTGGTTTCTTGTAATCCTTACATTTTACTTTTGCATAATTAATTGAGAGAAAGAGAAACTAGATGTGTAGTGACACTTAGATGTTATTGAACTTTATATTTGAGGTTTATTGTTTTTTTCTGCTGATTATCTTAAAGTTTATGAAAATGGTGGTATTAATTTGAAGGCACTATCATTGATCCTTACTATATTATTATTGTCATAAACGTGACATTTTAAAATATGTAATTATAGAATTTGGATATCAAAGTATAACACTCAGTTTATGAAATATTAAAAATTATCACCAAAAATTAACATAGAACTTAAAAATATACTAAGTGAAACTTGAAAGCAAAGTGTGGGAGATAATTAGCATTGAGTGCATATACCACCAAGCACCTACCTTTATCTCCCAATTTTTTTTTTTTTTCAATGAGTAATCGTTTTAGACAACAAGGTGCGATCCACGAATGAGTGAAAAGAAGGCTAATTAATCAAGCAACTAAAACATAATGATGGTGGAAAGTTGCATTCAAACTTTTTATCCATATCAAATAAATAATGGATTGCACAATTAGATAAATCAGAAATGTGGATTCCATGCAATCTGATTCTATAACCATACATTACTCTAATGCTATTGCTCGTGCTATCTCTTATTAATGGACATTTCTTTCAATAGTGTTGCACTAACCTATTTGCCACTTCTATAAAATAGGATCACATCACCGACTATTGTGAGGATAATAGAAGATGTCTAGGTGCAAGTTATTATTAAATTTTTTTTTTCGCTTATGAAATAAGCTTATTAATTTTTGTTAATAAATGACCTGCTATAAAAAGATTTTTTCTAAAGTCAACGTGTCACAATTAATTATCTGCAATTTTTTTTAATAATGTCATTTATTTTCCATCGTGATCTATTTGCAGGTATTGTTACATTAATTGATAATTAATCTAGTTGGTATATTCAACAGATATTAAAGTAAAACAAGTTAAAAAGACGGAACTTATGAAAGGAGGGGCTTGGGAATATTGAGGCTAAAGGGGGGATGGAAAAAACCTTAAATGATTAAATAAAAAAGTAGTGGTAGAGTCACAAATAAATTTATATAAAAAATTATGAAATTTATAAACTTAACTATTAAATTATGCTAATCTTTTTATTATTGACTTTTTGCTATAATTTGTTCTCGTTTACGACCATTTGAGCCTTATAATCTTAACAAATTTGATAACTGAACTACTAGATTAGATTTTGGATTAAATTTTAATAGACAAGATGATAATGGATAAAATTAGCCATTTTGCTTTAGTCTAATCAATAGTAATTGGATTGTGTCAAGCAATGAAGCAAAGAAATTAATCTCAAAAGAAGGGTGGGTGAAAAAGGTAAGTTCCAACTATAGGTTAAATTTGTAAATAAAAAAAATGCATTTTTTCCTCTTTTTTTTTCCTCCGCTAGAAAGGAAAGAAATATACAAATTAAAGAAATACATAGAAGGATATATCTATCACAGAATAGATAATATAGTATGAAATCTAATAAATTAGAATTCCAACACAACAGAATCATTTTTTTTTCTCCGGGAAAAGTTTAATTTGTTAATTACTTTTTTAATAAATTCCATCAAAAAAATTTTAAGAGTAATAATAGTTACAACTCTTGTATAATTTTTTTTACGTAAATTAATGTAATATAATTTAATTAATAAATTTTATTAGTTAAATTAAATATCTCTTAGTTTACACAATTTATTTTAATTATTTTATATTTTTATTCAATAACTGAATAATATTATATTAATTTATATAAAATAAATTTATACAAAATTTTATAATTATATCATCACTCAAATTTTAAATATTTGTACAAGTAAGGCCAGATTCTTACATTTTGGATACTTGCTGTAAAATCCCACACCATCTGTGCATGAGCATGTAATACGAATTTGGATCACGACAATAATGTTCGGTTTCCTAAGCATTTACATATTCTTGAAAATTGCTATAATTTATCTATAAATTACAAATAGCTCCCTAATCTTAAAATGACCAAAATTCTTTATATTGGATTTTGAATTGATGGAGCATGTAATTTCATACCCAAAGTGGTGTGTGTTGGTCGGTTGGAGCAAGGTAAAATAAATAAATTCAAATGCAATATATTGTAATCTAGTATAGAGTATTAAAGTTTGTATTAAACTATATTTAGTGTAATATGAGATAAATTTATATTTTGATATTGCGTTATTAAATATATGATTATGTATATTTTCATTTCATGGTGTCATAATTAGTAAAAATAAAAATATTCAATGACTGCTAATCTTATGTGCTACTTTCAATTATTATTAAATTCATATTTTTTATGCAAATTCATGTCTTAGGAAATAGTGTTTGATTTTGTAAGAAGATCAATGGAAGCTTCAACAAAACTATTTTCCTCTTCCGAATAACTTTTATGTTTCACATCTCAATGGAGACTTATTACAAATGAAAAACCTATCACCTAATTAAAAAATAATAATACTAAGGATTCAAATATTTAAGTTATATCTTAAGTTTAAATTGATATGATAACTTATTTATATATGTAGTATCATATTAAATATTAATAACTATTTTGACATCCTTGAAAATAATAGGATAATTTTGAATTATCCTCCTCCTGAAATGATTATTTTTAAATATCCCTTTATTTTCAAAAATCTTAATTTATTCTCTCTTTTTATTAAGAAGACCAAAAAAAATCACTCCAACCTAGTTTTTCTTTTTTTTTGACTAAATACAAGGGTAATTTAAGTTTTTTTTAAACATTGGGGATTTAAAATAATTTATTTACAAGAGAGATAATCTAAAATTTATTCAAAACTAATCTTATTTATCATATCAATTGAATTTAAATTAAACGTAGGGAATTGTGCGCCTTAAGGATATAATTTCCATAAAAGGGAAAATTTGATCCCTCAATTAAAATAAAAAAAGTAAAAGATAAGGGGTGTAAATGATATTAAGCATAAACAAAAGAAACTGAAGCCGACGGCAGTAATGAAACAAAAACAACATCAACGACAAAACGGTTTCCTTGCGTCAATCTCCTTCCAAGTTTCAGTTCAGTTTCTTTCCATTTTCTTTTCATTTTATTTCGTTTCATTTATTATATGTATACGTGTGTGTGCATATAAAACAAAAACAAAAATGAAGAAAATCGCATGCAATACTTTAACTTTCTTAATCTTTTGTTCAGTTTCTTAAAACTCAAATGGCGGGTCTACACAGTTCTTCATCATCATCATCGTCGAGGTCCCTCATTTCCACATCATCATCACACCCAAATCAACAACTCTTCACTTCGCGTCTCGTCTTTCTCTTAACTCTCTTGCCCTTAACTCTAGCCGCATTCGCCTTCGTTCTCCAATGGCGCGGAGGTGGTGTCGGCGTCGGCGACGGCTTCTTGATTGCCGAACCCGTCGCTCGCTGGTCCCCCTATCACCACCAGCTACCCGGCATGGACACCGCCTCCTCCCTCCTTCCTGCCACCACCACCGTCCGTTCCTCCTCCTCCTCCTCCTCCGGCAGTTGCGCTGATATTCTCGGCCGGAGTAACTCCCCTGCCTTTTCTTATTTCAAAGACTGGAAATTTGATTACGGAGCCGATTTAAAACCCAAGGCGAGCCTATTTCTTGTCATTTTCGTTTGGTTTGATTCATGCCGTTTATGGGTTTTTGATAATTCAAATCTTTTGGGGGGGGGGGGGGCGGGAGGGGTGTATATATATAGCAGACACATTATTCTGCTTTTGTTTTTTCCCTTTTTCTTTTTCTTTGTCTGGTATCAGTTATTTTCCTGAATTTTTGGATCTTGTTTCTTGCATATTCAAAGTTGCATTCTTTTTGTTGTGTTTTGGTTGAAAACTTTGATTCTGTTTCACATTCTGTGATTGAGTTAATTTTCTTCTATTAGCTTTATTTACTTCACACATATATGTACATATACATATTTTAACTACGCTCATGCAGATGAATATTCCATTTTTTAATAGGAAAATGAATATTCCATTTACTTCACTACTTTATTTTATATTTTTTGCTCTTTTTAACGTTTAGTCAATTATTCTCATCTGTGGAGTATTGAAGGTTGTTACGGGCTTGTGCATTAAATGCAGATGTGGTGTGGAAGTGTGCTGATGTACACAACACTTTTTAATTATATACCTCGTACATGAAACATAATTTTCTGAGAAAATTCTTAAATTTACGTGTAGAATGGGTTGTGATTCATAAATCTGTAGTACCTAACAATTGATGTCCCTGAATGTAATGGAATTCAATAGAAATTGTACTGTAAGCGGAGGATTTTTTAAATCAGGCTGTGATCAGTGACATGACTGTTTTTCTCTCACCACTGAACACCACTCAATAGAGAATTTTGGAATCTGGTTTTTGGGATCATTTTAAATTTGCTAAATTTCAGGTATTCACACTAATTCATGTACTCTCCTTATTGGTTTGACCTTGGCCAGATATGTATTACGACAAGTACTTCTGCTGGCCTTGAACAGACCATACCTTGGATCTTTTATCACAAGGTTATTGGTGTTTCTAATTTTTTTCTTTTTGTGGAGGGGAAGGCTGCCTCTCCTTCTGTATCCAAAGTTTTTGAGTCAATTCCGGTGAGATCTGCTTCCCCATTTTACTGTAATAATTAGGACTTTTCACTGTGATTTTTAAAATATCTATAGCCATGAGCTATAACTTTTATGTTTGTAGGGGGTGAAGGTTATATACAGAACAAGAGAACTAGAGGAGCAGCAAGCCAAGAGGTCTGTGTATATTGATATTCCGTTCAAATAGTCAGTGACGATAGAGATTATTTATTTATTTTTATTTATGCATAGTTTTATGCAGTTTCTAATTGTTTCAACAATAATGCAACACACTTTGTTTTGAGTTTCTTATGTGCGTATATAAATTTCTAAAACTGTGATGTAGATGTGAAGAATTTATGGCATTGTGTTTGGGGGTGTTGACGGGGGGGGGGGGGGGGTAAATTTTGTAGCCAAGCTGGAATCATTATTCAGTTTATTCTGTTTATGGTCTTCTGAAACTTTCAAATGTTTTAAGAAAGTCTTGGGAGTTGGCTGAAAAATGAAAGGACAAGCAAATAAGTATCCCTTATGGTGTGAGCACAAGCTTGAAAATAAATGCTAGTGGATTGACATCGTGTAACAGGACGTAGACAAACCTCGGCCGACCACCATCATTAACATTTATTTGGGATCTCAACCCTTTTCTCTTTTTGGTGTTGCATGGCTATATTTTGCCTTGGGTTTCCTCTTATGATGAGATTGTCATACAAAATTTCCTTTTCAGATGTTATACGCTGTGTGTCTGATGAATTATGTTTTATTTTATTTTGTTTATGTTATTTGGGGTAGCCGCATCTGGAATGAGACCTGGTTGTCGAGCTTCTTCTACAAACCATGTAATTACGAGTTATTTGTGAAGCAATCCCTGAACATGGAAATGGCTATTGTCATGGCAAGGGTATGGGTTCTACATTTACATCTGCAGCATGTAAGCTTCTGTTTATGTCATATTCATATGTTTTGATGATAACTCTTTCTTCTTATAAACTTTTAGGATGCAGGCATGGATTGGATTCTTCATCTTGATACAGATGAGCTAATACATCCTGCGGGAGCTCGTGAGTACTCCCTGAGACAGCTGCTGTCAGATGTACCTAGCAATGTCGATATGGTAGTCTTCCCTAATTATGTGAGTGGATCAGTACTTATTACACAGATGAAAAATCCCACTAGCATATATTTGGTGTAAAAAGAATTTGACACTCTTTGTTTTGATGATCCCTTTCTTTTTGTCACGTTGACATGAATGATGATGGTGCAATATAATTTGTTTCAGGAGAGTTGTATTGAGCGAGACGATATCAAGGAACCTTTCAGCGAGGTAGGATCTCTATTTTGGTAGTTTCCTATGCTTCTGGCTGGGTAAATAGATAAATCAACGTAATATCAAAGTTAAGAGTCATTCTAAGCTCGTTTATTGAAGGCTTCACAAGTTTTTTCTAATATGATTATCATCTGGAAGATTTCTTGACAATCTTGGATGTTTGCATCTTAACATGAGCGCACAACATTTGTAATTGTTGATCTGTGATGTTGTGACAGGTCTCAATGTTTAAGAAGAACTATGACCATCTTCCTAAAGATGTTTACTTTGGAAACTATAGGGAAGCAGCCCGTAATAATCCGAGCTACTTTCTGACATATGGAAATGGTAAAGCAGCTGCTCGTGTTCAAGATCATCTTCGTCCCAATGGTGCACATAGATGGCACAACTACATGAGGAGCCCAATGTATGGTGATTCTATATACACTAACTAGATTAATGTATTTCATCTGCATATATATATATATATATATATATATATTGATATACTATATGGATAGATAATGTGAAGTACACTACCGCAAAATGATTGTACATATGGATAGTTTGGGCTCCTATGTAGTACCAGCATGTCCTGACCCAGCATGTATCTATGTATAATTGAGATGTCTTTCATATACTTCATTCCAACCATTGTTCCAAAACCAAATGGGTTGCCTGAGGTTCTGGCCATGTTTGGGCTCATATGTAGCATCGGCAGCACAAACTAATTTGTTTGGGAAGAAATGGAGAGAGGAAAGGAGAGGAAGTGAAGATCTGAATGACCAATTCACCTGAATGAATAGACATTTTATATAACTTATTAAATATTGGATAAACCTCCTAATTGGGAAAAAATGACAACATTCACTTGAATATGCTTTGTGCAAAGAACTTGGGGACAGATTCACTAGTTTATACTGGGATGGTGTGTGTCTGTGTTATTACTCCTTATTTGTTACAAGCTTCTGGTAGACTGCTTATATGGATTACTTTGTACTAATATATTGAAGACAGTACTTTAAATGAAGCTGTAATCAAAATATAGAAATTGAATGTGGATCAAATATCCTGGGGGAGAAGAAGAAGAGAAAACAGAGATGAGAGCAGTGGTAACAAATAAGAATATGGATTATCCATCAGGGTAATTTTGGCAATATAGCCAGGACAGGCTGGCGAGGTGTTGCACCCATAGCCTGACCTTGCCGTCTCCCCTATTTGTGTTTTTAGTTGTTATCCTCAAATTTCATTGATCCCCAAAATGTTAAGAAAAGCGTTATCCAGCCACGATGGGTTTATTACAGTTCCATTAGAATTGGGGACCAATACAGTTCCCATCCCTTTATGTACTTTGTGTGCGTCTTAACTCTTTTAGAACATGGTCATTATGAAAGTCTCTTTATTGAAGTACCCGTCACTGTAGTTCAGCTTTTATCTATTTTCAGTTGAAAGTTTTGGTAAGTATCAGAATACTTCCTTGTTCTCATTTGTTGACACAGGCTTAATACTACCGTGTAATCTTTGATAGTGAAATCAAAATGGATGATGCTGCTGTCCTGCATTACACATACACCAAATTTTCTGATCTGACTTCAAGACGTGATCGGTGTGGCTGCAAGCCTACAAAAGAAGATGTTAGAAGATGCTTTATGCTGGAATTTGACCGAGCCGTGAGTTTTCTCCTTTGCACTCTTTGTTCTTTACAATGCAGCATCTATGTTCTTCATTCTGATTCAGCATCATTGCTCCTATTATTTAAATTTCATGTGTCTCTTTTTAATTCTTTCTCTACTAAATGTATGTATGTTTTCTACTTTGTTAAATTGGTTTCAGACTAAAGTTTTTGTTGTGTAGAATTTGTTCAAGATAAATAGCAACTACAGACAATTTCCTTCTAAGAGCAAAGTTGTGTACACAAAAATAGGCAAAATAAATTCCTCACAAATAATCTTTTGACTTTCTCAAGGATAATTGATAAGAACTTTTAATTAATGTATGTAACCTTCCCGATGGCACTTGTTGCTGCTGGAAGATATTTCCAATCATTGACTGTTCTTTAAAATTTTTTTCTTTTTTTGAGGCTAATGGTGAAACAGTTTTAACATTAGCTCTTTCTTATTATGTTCTGTGCAGGCATTTATAATTGCCTCAACTGCAACAGAGAATGAGATGCTGAGCTGGTAAAATAATGTTGAACTTGTATAGTAATCTATTGGGGAATTAATACAATTTTCCAGTTTTAGACGATTCAATTTTTTATTTTTTTTTTGGGAACCTTTTGAGCTTTTATGGGTTTTTTAAGTTATAAGCTTCTGGATATCTCAGAATATGAACAGCTTTATTCATTGCATTTTCCCCAGAATTTGTTTCTCATATCATAATATTGGTACCAGTTGATACGAATTTATTGCTTTCTCAAGGCTACTGTTGATACAGGTACCGTGAACATGTTGTGTGGGCTGACAAAACACTGAAAAAGAAACTCATGATGAAGGGCATCTTGACTCGCATTTATGCTCCCATGGTGAGTCCTTTTGAATTGTGCAGTTGACGGATTTTGTGTTGCATGTATGCACCTGGTGTCTTAAAACCGTTTGATATTATTTCCCTTCGTAGATCATTACTCAAGGACTACGCGAATCTGGGATTTACACCTCTGTAATAGCATCAGCAAATACAATGCTCGCAAAGGACAAAATTCTATCATCAGTTGAAAGTAGTAACACTTCTCGAGAATCTAAAGCTGTAAATCCTTCAAGAAAGATTGGTGGTGTCAGTCAATCACAGGCAACTGCAAGGAGGGTCTTGGAATTTATTGATGATGCAAATTACACCTTCGCAATCCCACCGGAATCTCCCCCTGGCCCAGATGATCTCAACATTGACACATAATCATATTACAATTGCTGTGGTGATTGTATCCAGCTGCTTCCTTTTTGAACTGGCATCTAAGATTTTGTTACTATGTGAAAGAGAAAACCCAAGGGCATGATAGATAGGTCTATCTATGGTTACGAGTTATGGAGCTCTTCCCGATCATTACCCAAGCGCTTGTGTACATTTCAGATTTAGATTTTAGGTTCTATAGAGTGAAAGATGTAGAGCGGTATTATGTTTGACGGAGCATTTGTGTTTTTTTTCTTTTTTTAATCTCATAGTTGCATATTTTAGAAATGCTTTGGCTTATAACCTTGGTTTGTAATTTGAACCACTCTGATTGCATTTTGTTATACACATTGAAAAGGGCACTATCACATTATTCATCTCTTATTGAAAATAAAAAATGAGAGGTTCGGCATCATTTTCAAGTCTTCTTTCATATTCTTTGAATCCTACAACCATATTTGTACTTGTAATAGGAAAAATAAAAGAGAAAAGATATTATATTGTGACTGCAAATGAAACCCTCGGTTTTTATAGACCAGTGTCAGACTAATTTACGGAATGTTGTTGTTTGCTCTTGATAACTGCTTTTCGTGAGCCAAAAGTGCTTCTTGTTCAGCCCTCAAAAAGCTTCATTATGACTCACTTATTTCAGCTCCTTATGCTGCTTACCTGAATTGGCTTTCTGCATAGTGGACTGCTTTATCTGAATAGTCCTCTAATATCGATGAATTAACCGTAAATTCATGCATATTCCACATGCCGTCTTCTTGAGGGTTGTTAATATTTTTATACCGAATCCTTTTCGTGAATCCTATTATATGATCATCAGACTGGCAACCCCAATGCCCTGGCTCCATACAGTGCTTGGAAAGCCCCCCAGCGCTGATCTTCTTGAAACCAATAGCCGACTTGGCCGAAAAATACAGGGCTTTAGTTTGCTCGTTTGGATATGAAGAACTATCGTTAGTACAATTGCGGAGACTTTCGACGCTTTGTTCCTGCCTGGCCTACCAGTCAGACCCCTTTATCTTATAGAAAACAGTGTTCTCCAAATAGCTCCCAAATCTACCGTGGTTCTTGCTGCCCATAAACAGGATACTCTCCCAGGACTATCATCTAGAACTGGGATTTTTGTAATCTTGTCCGAGACAGGAAGCTGCAAACCAGTTCTTGTTCCGTTGGACGAATTCTGGAATCAACCTCAGGCATTGTAATAACTTTTTCGCCGAAAGATAAACGGTTGAGGAATCTTGGGCGTACATTAAATTTTGGTGACCAAATAGATTGAAGATTGAATAACAAGAGAGATGTAAAACGCTGAGTTTTGGAATATCAGTTACTTGCAAGTCAAGCTAGTTTGTTTTTATTTATAGCTGTTGAACAAACTTTAGTTCAGGACGGTGCTTTATTTGCTTGCACAGCAAGTGTACAAATGAATTGCCGGGTCTAATGTTTAGGCGCCAGTGAATAGCCGTTAAATGTAGGTTATTTTATAAGATAAAATTTATAAATTATTTTGAATATTAGAAAATTACTTCACCATTATTAATCTGTCATATTCTGTTAATGATAATAAAATCTACTTGCCATTTTAATAATATTTAAATAATTATATTTAATATTTACAGTAATTTATAAAATTTATATTATTTTATTTACAATATCTTTTTCAATTATTTCTATACTAATATAAATCTTAAAGTCAATTTTTGGATTGATAGATTTTAGTATTAATAAAATCAGTTGTGATAGACTAATAATAATTTACTATTAAAAATAGTTTTCATTATTTACATTATTTTATTAATTATACTTATTATAATATTTTATTTATTTGATATCATATTATTTTATTTATTATTTTTATCTTACTATTATATTTATATTTGTTTGGATTATTATAATTAAAATGTATAATAGTCATTTATGAAATTAATGAGATCTTTATGACTATTTATAAAACTAAAGTAGTGCGTGTGACCATTTAAACAAACTATAAGAGTGTGGGAGGTATTTTTCCTTTTAAAATAGATTTTTAGCTCAACTGATAAATCCACGGTTAAGCCAATGCTCGATCTAGAAATTTCATAGAAAATTTCTTTAACCTGGAGAGCAAGAGGAGAAGCTGGTTACCAACTCCAATGCAAAGTACTCTTGTGCTTACCTTTTAATCAATGAGTGTCCGTGATATGCGGTATCATTGTCAATCAACAAGCCAAGCCTTATGATGTCGTGGTCCGTTGAGTTTTCAGCCCACAAGCACATAAATTTGAGTCATAAGCTCAAGTATTGACTAAAAATATTAATTTTATTTGATTTTAAAAAATTTAAGTACACTCTAACATATCATAATTTATATATATTTTAAAATTTTTTACACATATCTAATATTTATAAATATTAAAATATAAATAAATTTTAAAAATTCTCTAAAATCGTAGAACTTGACAAGCCTCTTTATCAATAGAACATGATATTTAATATTTAAGATATTAAATTTTGAACAAACATCTCAAGTATTTTTGTAAGCTCTCTTATAAATATTTTTGTTAATAATATAAGTTTTCGATTTTGACTCTATTACTCTCTTCTCTCTAACTCTTTCGATAAATTCTGACTTAACTAATCAAAAAATATAAAAATTTACTTAACAATATTTGATAAAAATTATTTAAATACTATACAAATTTATTATACAAAACACTCATCCACTAAAAAAAAAAGCAAGCAAATGGTAAGATTAAGTCGGTGCTCTTGATATAGAAAACATGGACATGACATTACTTTGTGAACTGACAGGTCGACGCTAGATTTCTTGACCTATGTAAAATCGTCTGTTGACCACTCGCTTTTTTGGTACTATATCCTCATTTATCTACCAATTCATTAAATACAACGAATTAATGAATGAAAAATAAAATTATTTATTTAAATAAAAAATTAAGTTAAGGAAATTTCACCTAATTTTAAATTAATTTTTTTATTAAAACAGTAACTCAAACCTTTTTTCCATTACCGTGAGTGAGTTTCAACTCTTAGACTTTTTATTTCTACGCAAGTAATTTTATCAATTTAAATAATTGGCATCCACTTAATCCTAAATTACATATATTGTTTTAAATGAATCCATATTGTATGTTGACGTGTTATTTGGACAAATACATCCAGAATAGAGGTGTTGTGAGGGAAAAATAATTGGTTTATTTGTTTCTTATTATCAGTCAAATGAGTCCAGTCCACTCGTTAATAGACTCAGAACTCTCAAAAAAGAAATAGGCTGTTTGCTTTTCATTTTTCATCTTAAAAGTGTGTTGTTATTTATTAAATATGCCATTACAATTAATAGAGCCAAATTTATTGAAAATACAGATAATTTAGTGAAAAAGATGCAAAATGTCTCCCCTCTTATTCAGAGCTAGGTGCTATAAACCCAAAAAACAAAATTTATTAAAAAAATACCTAAACAAGGAAAGTTTTGGGTACTCTAGTTAGGAGCATTGGTCATTTTAAATAGTTTCATAGCCCATGAACATTTCAACCAATCGCAATAACATTTATACATACATAAAAAATAATAAATGAATAATAAACGATACTACAGAAGCACTAGGGCAGAGACTCTTGCCAAACAATTATAAACAAAGATGAAATTGATGATGTAGCCTTTGTCATACTACATTACATTAATGAAATCCAGTTTTAATAAATAAAAAAAGATTGATTGTTACTAAATTTATAAGAGAAAATTTAATGATTTGCCTGTTTGGGTGGTTAAAACGTTACTACCCAATAGACGTTCAAGCAGAGTATGGCCTTCTCATTCTGTAAGTAATCATTGAGAGGAATGGTACCTCGAGGAAGTAGTCATTTGGTCATATATATGAAGACGATCCAAGAACCTATGAGAAGAGTCAAAACCAGGTCGATTTCAAAGATTTTGTCAAAGGTCGACTAGTGAGTTGTCTTAGTAAAGTTAGGCACGATGCCTACATTCAGGTGGTTATCACAATAGCCTCCCAACTGTCTTATAAGTGGCACACTCAAAAAATTAATTAGTTGGGCAAAATTTTGTATCATCACTGTAATATAGATATCAATTTTTTGCTTAATCAAAATTTCTATGTCAAGCAACTCGTAAATATTAGAATTACATTAGAAATTTTATATAAATTGCATATAGAAATAATTGTGATATTTCCAACCCTAAGAATGTGTCACCCACGCCACTTCAAAAGAATAACTATAAGAAATTACATTACTTTTCAATCAAGAAAATTTTTAATAATTGACCAATTAAATTTTCATTAATTAGTTTCTGTAATTTAGATTTCTTGACCATGTTTGTTAAAGCAACATTTGTGGTCAACAATAGTCAAGAAATTTATTAAAAAATATAATTAATTTAGCGTTTAAAAATATTGGGATACAAATTCGATGGAATATTTTATTTAGTCTGGAGACATAAAAGTCATTTTAATCATACTGAGTTTAAATGAAGATTTCATCTCCATAATCACATGCACCCCGCTCTCAGGCCACTCTTCATAATAAGCACAGATTTAAGAGAGCTAGTGAATTTGTGGAATGAAAATGGCTGTGAGCCCATATTAATTTTTATAAGAACCAAGCACTTGATAGTAGTTTCACATTAAATATAGAGAATCATTTTTTAGACGCTTACCTCTCCTAACATTCGAATACAGGCGGCCATCTAAACTTCTGCTGGGACTTTGCATTTGGAGTTGCTTACATTGCCCCCAAACAAATTAAAGAAAGTAAAAAAAAACAGACCTGTTAAAGACTATTTTCACCTCTCGGCAATGGATTTCAAGGATATTTCAGTCTTTTGGGGTATAGCACCTGATAATCTTCCACATCAGATCTCAACCTTTTGCTGGGATCCTGGGCGTATGTTAAATGGGCTCCACATTTTTTCACATCAAAACACCCTGTGTAGTTGCCCATGTGATCCCGTGTATAGAATTGGATACAGGCCTCGTTATTGGAATCACCGAAACCATCTGAATACGTAGAGAAATCGTACGCCAAAAGTACGTGTTCTGACTCAAGAGGAAAATTTTCTCCGAGGAGAGAATTTCGTTCCGTACAGAAAGGAGCCAAGTGGCAACAAGGCAACCACCGTCTTTGGTTTTGAGTTTGCATTCGAAGTAAGGTTGTACATCCCGTGTGTCCCCATGATACTCTGGAACAACAGTGCACAGAGCAAAGCCAACAAAGTTTTTGTTGAACCAACCTGCCGGCAGCTCAAGGGTTACAGAAGATCCCATACTTTGAAATCCAAACCACCCCGGAATTTCACTTCCAGGGTACCAGAAAGCACCCCGAGGAGCGTTATGATCATCTTCCTGCACCACAAAAACCATCACTTTGTATAATATTAAATTTAGCTTAGTGGAAACAATGACAATAACAATAACTTAAAAACATGTATATGCATTTATACAAAGAGTCAACCATGCTACCATAACCTGAATTTTCTTTAGGGCCTCTTCAACAATTTCTCTGACCACATTCCGGTTCAATTTGAAACAATTGCAAAAGTCAAATAGCTGGTAACTCTCTTGCAGACGTCCGAACAATGTCGATAAATTTGATAATGTTTCCAGTGATGTGCAATGACGGGCATTTATGTTGGGAACGCAAGGAAGTTCTGGTAAGGATTGAAGCCTCTTACAATTGTGCAGTGTGAGGAGCAAAAAACTAGATAGCTGTTTGATGCTTGAAGGTATTTTTTCAAAATTGTTTCCATCTAGATGCGAAGATTTTAAAGAGGGCGACTGGCCAAGACTTTCAGGTAATTCTGTCATGCCGCAATCTACGAGAGACAGTTCATTCAGAATCTGAAATTGAAAGAAAATAGGCAATTTCAAACCCATTTTTGGCGGATGACCCTTGCGTCTTGCAAAAGATAAGAATTGAAGCCTGTTCAAACAAGCAATGGACGACCGTACTTGGCTTACAGCAGTTCGGCTAGCGTCCATAACTTCCAGAGATTCTAAGTTTCCAATTTCATCTGGCAATTTCTCAAGTTTTGAGCAACGAAAGAGATAAAGGGTCCTAAGTGATTTCAAATAACAGAGGCTGCTCGAGTCATTCTTAAGCCTTGAACAGTGTTGAAGTGCCAATGTTTCAAGTCTGGATAGATTCCCAATCGATGAAGGTAGTTCTTGAATTGCGGTTCCCCCACAAACATAGCACTTCTACATTACAAGAGATCTCATGAAACCTCTTGAAATTTGAGTAATATGCAAGTGAAAGCGCTTTAAGGGACTCCAAATTAATTCCAGTTGGAAGACTCTTTAGACCAATGCAACCACCCAGATTAAGATTAACAAGCTTGTTGAGATGTTGCATAGGTGAATGAATCTCAATCAAACTTACACCTAATTCCAACTCCTCAAGATTTAAGGCCAGTGAGAGGTCTGGGATTCTGGTTAGCTGCTTGCAATCCCTGAGATTTAGACGCTTTAAAGCAGCAAGATTCTGGGGGGAAAAAGGGCAAAAAAATTCAACACCAGTAATCAGCAATCATCACATTTAAAATTTGGTATTGAAAGATTTTCATACAAATGATTTAAGATATACCTGGACACCATTCCATAGCTGTTCAATATTGCTACAAGGTATCTCAAGTGAAACAAGATGTTCTGGGAAATTCTTTGAAGGCAATGGTTTCAAAGGGTATCCATCCCAATGAAAACACCTTAGTCCTTTGAAAAGAGATTCCAGGCATCTTGAATGAAGCACCTTTCATCTGTTCTCTCTGGAGATTAAGTTATAGAATTTGAAGAACAGATGTAAGGTGCTTCATTCAAGATGCCTGGAATCTCTGGAGATTAAGTTATAGAATTTGAAGAACAGATGTAAGGTGCTTCAATCAAGATGCCTGGAATCTCTGGAGATTAAGTTATAGAATTTGAAGAATCTCAATCCACGCATCTTTCTAAAAGTACCAGAATTCAAACATATCTCTTTGATTTTTGACATATCCAAGGAGATGCCCTCAATTACCTCACTCCCCTAGAAAGAGGAAAAAAAATCATGTGTAAGGAAATGCTAGAAGCCAAGACTACAGCCGGCGCATCTATACAGTTCAACAAGTTTTTTTTTTTTTTTGGTTTCATTTTCCCACGTTCTTTGTTAAGTCCAAGTTTCGGGTTACATTTCCCAAATTTCTTCAACTCCTAAAATATGATGCATTAGTTGGGACATTTAACAAAAAACTTAGGAGTTAGGACATACAATGCAAGCTCGGAAACATAAACAAGAAAATTTGTTGCGTTGTTCAATTGTTATGACACAACGACTCTAGAATAAAATGTACATGATACCAAAATACAGGTGCATTTGGTGGCAAGATTATAAATTTGACATTGACTGATTCATGAAAAATTTATCCTACTTTATGTTTGGTGAATACCCAGCCAATAAACTTATCCTGAGCCCACATAATGATCCCATAACCTTAAGAAAATTTATTCCATTATTTTCAAAGGATTAATTTGTTGGGATCAATTCAATAACTCAAGCATTTTTACCAATTTATCAATGTTTATATTATATCAATATGTAATGTGTATAATAATATTTTTAATGTTATAATAAAAAATATAAATAATAAATAATTCAAAAAAAATTATTAATTTAAGTATTACTCTAACTATTATAATTTAATTTGAAATAAATCACTAATAATTTTTTAAAAAATTAATTGATTATAAAATAAAATATACAACAAATATCACTTAATTTAAACTAATTATTTATTATTATAATTTCTTCTATTGAAGAATTTTTATAGTTATTAAATTTAATGTGAAATCAATAACTAATAATAAAAATAAAATTATTAATGGATTATTAAAAGGAAATATTCAACAACCTTCACTAATTTAACCTTTTTATTTATTATTATAAATCGTAACATGGCCTATATGATCTATACAATGTAACATATCAGTCCGCCATCAGTTTTATATATTTTCCTTAATTTGCATAAAAGAGTTTTGTATATATTATAATGTGTTTCTGTGGGCGTCGTAAGAAATAATATTATCTATCTAACAAAGTACTACACTGATTTTTCCATAACCAAAATAGAAATGGAAAGTTAATGCTTTGAACTCACAGTATTTTTGTTCAAAACTTGATAGATGTCTTCATGATGCCCACAATCGACTACGTTTTCCTGGATCTTTAATGGACTATTGCCTCACAATTTCCCTACCCATTTCTTGTAGCAAATCATGCATTGTTATCATGTTGTTTGAGATAGTCAGAAGCGACGTATCAACAAGAACACATACTCCTATCTTTGCTGAAAAGCCACAGGCATCTAGGAAATTCAAGCAAAATTTCGATGTTGTCCTTTAAAAAGACATGAAATATCTAGAAAGATATTCTGCTCTTCATCATCAAGGCCACCATAACTCACTTTCAACACCTTTTGGATATCCATTGTGAGGAATTATTTTTAGTTTTTTTTATTGCACTTTCCCACTCTTCTTCACTCCTTCCAAATAGATAGCGCTCCAAAACTTTAAGAGCTAATGGAACACCATTCGCATATTTTATCACTACATTTGACAACTCCAGATAACCTGCAGCCGGATGGTTTTGCGCAAAGGCATTTCGACTGAAAAGCGTAAGAGAATCATTTTACGATAATTCCTTAACCTCAAATACATGACCTACTCGACTCCCGGGAAGGTTCTTGAGCAATTGTGCATCTCTCGTTGTTATGATAATTCGACTCCCAGGCATGAAGCAATCGAGTCTATCAAGACCTCTAATTAATAATTCTATTTGTTGTATACAAGTCACATCATCAAAAACAATCAGAACCTTCATTCGGCAAAGCCTTCTTCTTACAAAGTCGTTGAGGCCGATATTGGGTATGTCAATCTTCATATTTCCATCATCTAGTAACTTAGAAAGATGTTCTCGTCGGAAACCAGCCAATCCGCTGGCCGTCTTTTCTGACTTTTCTCTAATATTTTGCATAAAACAAGAACCTTCAAAATGACTAGAGATGTTACTGTAAATGGCACCGGCAATTGTGGTCTTGCCTGTACCACCGATGCCCCAAATGCCTACATTGTTAAATTCAGTTGACCCAGTCAATAATAGTGATTCAATTTGCTTGATGATTGATTCTACTCCCACCAGCTGGTCTTCTTTGTTATTACTTGGAAATAAATCATTCAGTTTCTTTAAAATATCACTCATAATCCTCTCTATAAGTACAGATTCGGGCCTATCTAGTAAGAAAAATAGCAGTAAGATCGAATATAGATTAAAAAATTCAATAAAGTTGCCGCAACTATTGAGATTAAAAAAAGGGGAATATAGATAAAAATAGACAAAGATGAACATTGTGTTTATAATTCCAATAGGTGACAGTGCAAGGGTTTCACACTGAAACTTGATCGAAAAAAAAAATAGAAATTAATTTTATAAGATAGGGACCATTGCCTAATGTCAAAAATATAATTTTATTATGTATAATAATTTATAAACTTTTTGACCTGTTTTATAATTCATTATTTATTTTAAATAGTATCCAAAATATGCGCATAATTTGTTTCGCCTCTTGCCGTCGGACATAAGAATATCAAAAGTACCAATCTAGCCACGACGCAGGCGATGCAAGCTGGTTTTACCTAGGAATGAGGCCAAAATATTCATGAGGATTATTTGATAAGCTCATAGGATTATTTGATAAGCTCATGGTCTAGTCAAGAATTTAAATTTTATATATATATGATTTTAAATAATTATATTTATTTGGCTTATTTATTATATACATTTTAAATTTTAAATATTTAAGGTTCATACTTTCTTACCTAATTTCATTAAAATAAAATTAAAAAATTAAAAATATATATGATATTGTAAAATATAAAATCCGAAATTTTTAAGTTTAGATAAAAAAGGCTAGTCTAGGTGTCCAAAAAACATGGCTGTGCTAGATCCAAGTATTTCTCGGCCTCAAGTTTCGACATCCCTAGAAGAAAGAAGTTAAGAGTTTCCTCCATCTCTTTTAGGAATAACTTGAATGTCATGAAAAAGTGGACATATTATTATTATGAGAGATTCAAGCTATTTATATAAAATATTAAGTATTAATTAATGCAAGGGATTCCAATAATTAAGTCATAGTTTAAATCAAAATGATGTAACATTTATTATCTTATAGATAAGTGACACATAACAGTTGGATTCAAGTTAGACCTCAATTGTTGTGATCCTAAACATTGTAATTATTTTAATAAAGCATATTGGTACTTTCAAAATCTTAATATGGACAATTCCTTCCCTATTGTGATTATATACATGAGATGGTAGAAAATTATGTGAGAAGAGTTACCCAATGCCATGAGAATCAAAGTCGGAGAGATTGACTGCCTCTCTCATAGCTATCCTCCAGGACTGCAGCATATCTATCTTCTCCTTAAATCGTTCTTCAAGCTCCGAAAATGAATCTCTAAAAGTTCCTGTTTGGTTTCTTACATCTGATGGATCAATGCAGTAGAAAACTGGGACTACAATCTATCCATACTTGTCCTTGCTCTCAGGATCTTCACAAGTTCATTCAAGCACTATCTGAAAAAAGCATACCCTTATGAGAAAATGATAATCAAGATCTTTAATTCTGTAATTGACTTCTAAAGTGATGGAGAAATTTCATCTCCTTTATTAAGTTTGTCAACGATAAAAGTTACAATCTTTTTGTGGCACAAAGCTGCATTGAGATTGCTAATAAAGTTGTGGTTCGTTAAAGTCAACATTGAAATGGTGCTTGACTTTGATATTTCAAGCACTAAATTAATGCTTGGCTGTTAGTGGGAAAAGAAGCCACAAAAGGGGAAGAAAAAGAAAAAGGGAGAAAGGAAAAAGAATAAGAAACAAAAGAAAATAAGGTAGGCCATGCCAAAGAAGGTGGGTTGCATGTAAAATAATAATAAAATAAAATAATAAATTATTATTATTATTTTAATGGAAACAGGAAAAGGCAATGAAGCTATAAATAGAGAGTTTCATTTCTCTTCCTTCTTCAGATATATTTTGAGAGAAAAAAAAATTAGTGAGTGTTTAGAGATTTGAGAGTTTGAATGTATTGGGGTTTTAGGCAGTGAGCTAAAATATCACAATATTTATAACTCTTTTTCACTAGTAAAATTATTTTCTTCTATTTTCATCTGTGAATGTAGGCTAAAAGCCTAACCACATAATTTTTAATGTTCTATGTGATTTTATTGTCTTGTTATTTCTCAATTTCACTTTAGTTGTGTGTTTGTTTCACTTAATCAATTTCCTAACAATGGTATTAGATCTATTGGTTGTAATTTTAGAGTTGAAGTACTGTTCATGCAAGGACACTATTCATGTATATGGTACTGTACACATATACGGTTACTGTTCACGTATATAGTTACTATTTATGCGAAACGGTGGGAGTGATCTAAGAATTTTACAGTGTAAAGTAGGGAATAGTAGTGTGAGTAAAGAAACTATGTAATTTTATACATGTCTAAGAAAGTTCTATTACAAAGGCGATAAGAGTCTAAGGAGTCTGGATTTTAAGTGGGACTGTTTGTTTCCTTTATTTTTTTTTTGGGAACTTTTCTGATATGCATTTTTACACATACGCACAACTATTCAAGGAGGTACACTAGTTTGCGTGTGGTAACAAAATGAAGATAAAGTTTGAAATTGAGAAGTTTAATGGGAATAATTTTTTGTTATAGAAAATGAAGATGTGGGCAATTTTACAAAAAATAATTATCTAGCAGTAATTGAGGAAAGGCCTATAAAAATCACTGATGGTAAGTGAAATGAGATGGACGGTAATGCAATTGTTGATATACACTTAGGACAGAGAAAAAGATAGGAAAAAAAATCTGGGATACTCTCACAAGGCTATACGAGGTCAAGTCACTACACAACAAAATCGTCTTGAAGAGGAGACTCTATACTCTTTGAATGGTGAATTTTATAATAATGATCGACTATATCAATACTTTAAAGACTTTATTTTCACAACTCATAATATTGGGTCATAAAATAGAGGAAAATAAATGTGCAGAGCTTCTATTTCAGAGTCTAGCAGATTCGTATGATCAACTTATCATCAATTTAAAAAACAACAACCAGGTGAATAGTTTAGTCTTCGATGAAATTGCAGTATCTGTATTAAATGAGGACAGCGAGAGGAAAAGTAAAGAAGATAGGCATGTAAGTTCGCAGCAGGCAGAAGTATTATTGGTGACAAGAGGGAGATCAACGGAACGTAGCCCCAGTAGAAGTCAGAATTATGGTAGATCAAAATCGAGAAGTAAAAAGAATATTAAGTGCTATAATTGTGACAAGAAAAGATACATCAAGAAATAGTGTTGGAGTAATCAGAAGAGAAGAGATGGTAAAGATTCTAAGTTATCAAATACTCAGGGGGTTATAGGAAGTACCTCAAATGATGGAGAAATCCTTTACATAGAAGCATCAATAATTACAAAAGGTAGAATACAACTATATGATGTTTAGCTCATAGGTTTAGGAACTACCTGACATACGACCTCTAGGAGAGAATGGTTCCGCACATATGAATTTATCTCAAAAAGATCTGTATACATGGGTGATGACCATGCCTTAGAAATCGCTGGTATAGGTACTGTCAAAATCAAAATGTTTGATGGTACAATTCAAACAATTAAGGAAGTATGATATGTCAAAGACCTAAAGAAGAATCTATTATCTTTAGGACAAATAGATAGTTATAAGTATAAAACTTATTTTGAAAATGAGATTATAAAGATTGGTAGAGGTGCACTTATATTGATGAAGGTAGAAAAGATCGGTGCTAATTTATTCATGCTTAAAAGAGAGATATTAGAGGAAGTTAATGCATGCGTCGCATTAAATAGAGAAGATTTAATGATGATGTGGCACCTCAAACTTGGCCATATGTCAAAACAAGGTTTGGAGATTCTCTCTGATAGAAAACTACTTCCAGGGCTGAAATCGATAAGTTTATCATTTTGCGAGTATTGTGTTACAAGTAAACAATATAGATTAAAGTTTAATAGATCTATTGTCAGAAGTATATATATTATAGACTTAGTTCATTCTGATATTTGGAATCATCGGATATGTCCATGGGAGGTGCAAAGTACTTATAGATGATTATTCCAAGAGATGTTGGCTTGTCCAATTAAAAAAAAGTTAGATGTATTTGCAGCATTCAAGCAGTACAAAGCGTGGGTAGAACATGAATCTAGAAAGATAATAAAGTGTTTGAGAACAAATAACGGTGGAAAGTATATAGATAACGAATTTCTTACTTTTTGTAAGCAAGAAGGTATACAGAGACAATTCGTGTTGGCATACACTCTTCAATAAAATGAAGTAGCAGAGCAGATGAATATGACTCTTATATAAAGAATAAGAGCTATATTGAGAACTGTTTGTCTATCCAACTTATTCTTGGTAGAAGTAGCCAAAACTGCTTGTTATATGGTTAATCGATTTTATCAATAGTAATTGGGTTAAAGACTTCGATGGAGATGTGGAATAGAAAACTAATAGATTGCTCTCACCTACATGCATTTGGATGTCCTATATACATGATGTACAATGCCCAAGAAAGAACAAAACTGGATTCAAAATCTAAGAGGTATATCTTTTTAGGGTATACTAATAGAGTAAAGGAATATCATCTGTAGGATCTTACTACTCATAAGATTATCATCAATAGATATGTTATCTCTGTAAAAGATTAATTGCAAAGGAGAGATGGGCATGATAGCACTGTAAAAGAAAAGTCAGAGAATGTACTAGTATATGTGGAAAATAATTTAAAAAATTTAGAATATTTTGAAGTAGCATCAGCAGATATGCTATCTTTGAAGTCAGAGCACGAAGAATTAGAACTAGTCAAGTTTAAGGCTCCAGAGTTCGTCGATCAACTAGTGAGACACGATCACCAGTGTGGCATTCGAATTATGTCACAGAGATAAATGTTATGTGCTGTCTTTTAACAAAGAAGGGAAAGCCATCAACTTTTCATGAAGAATTAAAAAATTCAAATGTTACTTTATGGATGACAGCAATGTAGGAAAAAATTGAGGCTCTACATAGAAACAAGACATGTGAACTTGGACCAATACCATGTGGAAGTAAAGTCATCGAAAACAAATAGGTCTACAAGATTAAATGTGATAGAAATGATGAAATGAAGTGGTATCATGCAAGGTTGGTTGTAAAAGAATATGCTCAGAAAGAAGGTATTGATTTCAATGAAATATTTTTTCCGATGGTTTGACTCATAACAATCAGAATGGTCTTGGTAAATGTGGTACATTTGACCTATATGTAGAGTAGTTAGATGTGAAAATTGTATTTCTTTATAGAGAACTTGAAGAAGAAATTTATATACTCCAACTAGAAGGTTTTGCTGAAAACGATAAGGAGAACTTGGTTTGCAGGTTGAACAAATCTCTATACAGTCTCAAACAAGTGCCAAGGTGTTGGTATAAGAGATTTGATTCTTTTATCATAAGTTCTAGATATAACAGATTTAGTTCAGACAATTATGCATATTACAAGAGATTTAAAGATAATGATTTCATTATTTTGTTGTTGTATATAGATGACATGTTAGTAACAGGCTCCAACAAATATTGAGTCCAAGAATTGAAGGCATAATTGGTTAGGAGTTTGAAATGAAGGACTTAGGACCAACAAATACAATTTTAGGGATGTAAATTTACTAAGACAGAGATAAAAGGAAGATTTGACTTTCTCAAAAGAATTACTTGAAGAAAATCTTATGATGCTTCAACATGCATGATTATAAGTTAATTTATATCTCATTTCCTGTTAATTTCAAGTTATCCTTAAATATGAGTCCTAACAATGAAGTAGAAAGGAAGGAGATGTCTTGAGTACTGTATGTATCAGCAGTGGAAAGTTTGTTGTTCATTATGTACGCACAAGACCAAACATTGCATAAGCAATAGAAGTAGTAAGTCGATACATGATGAATCCTAGTGGAGAGTATTGTAAATTTGTAAAGAGGATTCTAAGATACATAAGAGGAACCTCAAATGTTGCATTATGTTCTAGAGAATTAGAGTTTACTGTCAGGGGATATGTGGACTTAGATTTTACAAGAGACCTTGATAAGAGGAAATCCACTATTGGCTATGTGTTTACACTTGTAGGAGAAGTTGTAAGCTGGGTATCAAAATTACAAACTGTTTGGCTCTATCGACAACAGAAGCAGAATACATGACTGCTATACAAGTTTGCAAGGAAGCTATTTAGATTCAAAGGTTATTAGAGTAGCTCGGGCACAATAGAAAATTTTTGTGTTTTTTGACAATTAAAGTGCTTTGCACAATACAAGGAATCCAACCTTTCACTCCAAAACAAAGTTGTTAGCCTAAAAGGCTATAAATATTATAATTTTGATGATAACAAATATATGCATTAAAGTGTTTTATTTTGTATTTCACAAGTTCACTAGTTTTGAAGGATAATAAATCAAATGAAATCAAATTCAAGACACTCAACGGAAAATTTATCGCGACGATTTCTTATAAAGCCGATATGATTTAATTTATACTTGGATTAACATTTGTGAAGCTCAATCTTATGTTAATAAAATAATTATTTTTTTCAAACTAAATTTTATGTTTATGAGATAAAATATTTTATAAATTTAAGTAATTTGGGTTAAAATGAAAAAGTTTTAAATTTCAGAGTTGGACCTATTTGCTAAGTTTTAAAATATTTAGGGTATATTATAATTTATAAAAGATTAGAGGTTTAAGTGAAAAGTTTTAAGAACTTTAAAGATTATGGTGATTTAGTTAAAACTCAAAGACGACTTATTTAAAAAGATTTTCTTTAGTTTGGGTCATACCATAATTTCACAATGTTTTTAGGAATTAAATAGCATTTAAAATTTCTGAGATTGGATTTTTTTGTAAAGTTTTATGATGTTTTGGGCATAACATAATTTGAGTAAGTTTTAAGGTAAAACTATAATTTTGTGAACAGTATTACTATAGCAAATTTTAAAATTAACGGTAATTTCTTTATTCTGAGAATTTAGTTAAATTAAGCGAATTTAGTCGCTGAAAGACCGAAATTTGTCAATAACGGCTAGATTTCGAGGTTTAACTATAAAAACTCAACTCTAACTTCATTTTACGTTCTCTAGCAAGTAAAAGCAAGTTTATAAAACATATATTGAGCTTGTATTTTGTAAATAACAATAGATTAAATCATTTTTGTATAATTATTTGTGAATCCACTCTTATAGAGAGTTTCTTGCTGTAATTTTTATTTTGTATCATATTGAGAATATTCAAGTGACGGAAACACTTGAGGTAAAGAAAATAGGGTGATAATCTCTTAATTGTAAAGGTCCATTGACACCTTGGAGGTCAATTGTAAATATTTGAAGCCTTGGGAGGCTTGGATAGTGAAATTCTCAAGCTCGGTTAGTTTAGAGGCGTGGATGTAAGCGAGAATTGTCGAACCACGTAAAAATTATTGTGTTTGCATTCTCTTCCCTTACTCATTTATTTTGCAAGTATTGGCTAATTTATTATATTTGATTTAATTGTTATAAAACTTATTATTTTTATTTGAATTAAGGTATTAGATTGAATCGCTTATAAAATAACTTTTAAAAATCCAATTCACCCTCTCTTGGGTTGCATATTTGCATTTCATTTGGTATCAGAGTCAGGTTCTCTTATTAGGACTTAATCGTCTAGAGTAAAAGATCCATGACAACCCAAAGTGATTTAACCTTTAGGGAAGGACAATCCATAACTAGACCATCGTTATTTGACGAAAATGACTACCATATTGGAAAACTAGGATGAGAATTTACTTACAAGCCCTAGATTACGAAATTTAGAAAGTTGTATATGATGGTCTATTTATGCCTTTGACTAAAAATGAAGTTGGGGAAGATATTCCAAAACCTTCACGGGAATGGAATGAATTGAAAAAGAGAAAAGTTTCTCTAAATTCTAAAGCCATAAATGCCTTATTTTGTGCACTAGATAAGAAAGAATTTCATAGAGTGTCAAGTTGTGAAAGTGCTTATGAAATTTGGTATAAACTTGAAATTATTTATGAAGGCACGAATCAAGTGCAAGAGTCTAAAATTAGTAGGTACATTCGACAATATGAATTGTTTCAAATGGAATAAAATGAGAGTGTATATTCTATGTACATTAGATTTACGGACATAATGAACACTCTAAGAGCCCTAGGAAAGACTTTTTCAAATAGCGAGAAAGTTAAGAAAATCATTGGATCACTTCCTAAGGAATGGAGATAAAAAAGAACTGCCATTGAGGAAGCTAAAGATTTAAATGTTTTACCTATTGATGATCTAATTGTTCTCTTATTTCTTATAAGGAAGACTTAGGAGCTGAAAGAGACAATGAAGAGAAGAAGAAAAACATTGCTCTCAAAGTTAAAAAATTTAAAAGTGATGGAGAAAGTGAGCCGGATGAAGAGGAGTTGGCTCTGCTTGCTAGGAGATTCAGAAAATTTTTCAAGAAAACTGGTGAGCGAAGAAAATTTAAAGATTTCAAGAACCAAAAGGAGAAAAAGAAAGTAATTAAATGTTATGAGTGCATGAAGCCTGGCCATATAAGATCAGAATGTCCTCTTCTTAACAAGTTCAAGAAGAAAACAATAGTGGCCACATGGGATGATACTGATGAAGAAACAAGTGATGATGAAGAGCATCAAGAAATGACAAATCTAGCTCTTATGGCAATTGGAGATGAATCGAATGATGAACTAGATGAGGTAAATGATCTTCCTACCTATGATGAATTACATGATGCCTTTAAAGAATTGCATGATGAGTTGATGAAAATAGGTAAAAGGAATATATGCCTTAAAAAGAAATTAATAGATCTCAACAATGAAAATAAATCATTGAATGCAAAGATTACATGTTTAGAGCTAGAAAATAAAACGTTGCATGATAAAGTCACATCTTCAAATGAGAAACTTAATACCTCATATGAGCATGAGAAATTACATGATGAAGAATTGATAAAAGAGAATGAAGTGCTTAAGAAGAAGAATAATGAGTTAAATAAAATTATGATAAAATTCACAAATAGCCAAAAGATGTTGGATAATTTGCTTAACTCTCAAAAATGTGTTTTTGATAAAGGAGGACTTGAGTATAAGCCTAACTTGAGGTAAAAGTATTATAAGAATTATTTTGTTAAAGCTACATCCACAAATGATCATAAAATTACTTGTCACTATTGCAATAGAAAATAGATGTCCTATGAAAAGAAATACTTATTATGGTATAAAACATTTTTGGGTTCCAAAAGGAACTATTGCTGACACTCAAGGATCCAAAAAGATTTGGGTGCCTAAGACTTGAAATTTTCTCTCTAGGATTTAAAGAAGAAGAAAAATAAGTGGTACTTGAACAGTGGGTGTTCAAGACACATGACAGGAATTATGCTTGGTTTTTAAGTTTTACCAAGATCGAAAATGATGGAGATGTATCCTTTAGAGATAATTCAAAACGAAAGATCATTGGTATTGGCAATGTCGATAATGTATCTTCTACTCTTATTGAAAATGTATGCTTGGTTGAAAACTTAAAACATAATTTACTTACTATTAGTCAATTATGTGATAAGGGTTATAAAGTAGTTTTTGATAAATCTAGATGCGTTATTAAAAATGCATGTGATGGAAAAGTTTTGTTTGCAGAAAATAGATGTATTAATGTCTATACCATTAATATAGATTGTCCATCTACCATTGATAAATGTTTCTCAGCATTGCATGATGATGGATGGCTATGGCATAGAAGACTAGGTCATGCAAACATGGATTTAATTTCAAAAATTTTTAAAAATGATTTGGTTAAAAAACTTCCAAAAATTAGTTTTCAAAAGGATAAAATCTGTGAAGCTTGTTAATTTGGAAAACAAATCAAAACCTCTTTTAAAAATAAGAATCATGTCTCTACATCAAAATCACTTTAATTACTTCACATGGATTTGTTTGGACCATCTAGATATGCTAGCTTAAAGAGCAAGTATTACGCTTTTGTAATTGTGGATGATTATTCTAGATACACATAAGTATTGTTCTTAGCTAATAAGAATGATGCCTTTGATGCATTTAGAATTTTCTGTAAAAAGGTTCAAAATGAAAAAAAAGCTATTCAATTTCTTGTATTAGAAGTGATCATGGTAGAGAATTTGAAAATCATGCATTTGAGACTTTTTGTAATGACTTTGGAATTGAGCATCAATTTTCATCACCTAAAATTCCACAACAAAATGGAGTTGTTGAGAGAAAGAATAGATCTATTCAAAAAATGACTAGGACCATGTTAAATGAAAATGCATTACCTAAATATTTTTGGGCCGAAGTCATCAACACCGCTTGTTATGTTTTAAATCGGGTGCTGATTAGATCTTATCTCGATAAAACTCTCTATGAACTTTGGAAATAAAGAAAACCCAACATTGGTTATTTCAAAGTTTTTGGATGTAAATGTTTTATTTTGAACACAAAAGATAATCTTGAAAAATTTGATCTAAAATATGATATTGGTTTCTTTCTTGGGTATTCAAACTCAAGCAAAGCTTATAGAGTTTATAATAAAAGAACTTTAGTTGTGGAAGAGTCTATGCATGTTACATTTGATGAGTCTAATACCTCATCTATAGAGAAAGTTACTGTTAGTGATGATGCAAATGAAAATATACAAGAAGATTCATCAAAGAACAGCCAAAAGAATGCAGAAAATCAAGTGGAGCAACATGAAGAAACAAGTATAGAACAAAATCAAGGTATTTCTCAAGCACACTCCAGGGAGTGGAGGTATGTTTCTTCTCACCCAAAGGATGCCATTTTAGGAGATCTATCTAGATGTGTTACAACTAGATCATCACTTAGGAATACATATGAATATGCTGCATTTATTTCTCAAATTGAACCAAAATCCTTTGTGGATGTGGAAAATGATGAATTTTGGATTATGACAATACAAGAGGAGTTAAATTAATTTGAGAGAAATAAAGTGTGGGAATTAGTTCCTAAACCAGAACATCAATCCATCATAGGAACTAAATGCGTATTTAGAAATAAGATGGATGAATCTGGTGTAGTTGTAAGGAATAAAGCTAAATTAGTGGCTCAATGATACAATCAAGAAGAAGGAATTGATTTTGATGAGACATTTACACCTGTAGCTAGATTAGAATCTATTAGAATGTTGCTAGCATATTCATGTTATAAAGATTTCATTTTATTTCAAATGGATGTCAAAAGTGCTTTTCTAAATGGTTATATTATGGAGAAAGTTTATGTGAAACAACCCCCAGGTTTTGAAAATGAAAAATTTCCAGATCACATTTATAAGCTATCAAAAGCATTGTATGGATTAAAACAAGCACCTAGAGCATGGTATGATAGGCTTAAAAATTTCTTGTTTGATAAAAATTTTTCAATGGAAAAAGCTGATACTACACTCTTTGTTAAGTATAAGAACCAAGACATACTTGTTGTTCAAATTTATATTGATGATATTATTTTTTATTCTACTAATGAGTCCTTGTATAAAGAGTTTTCATCTTGTATGAGTAAGGAATTTGAAATGAGCATGATGGGAGAATTGAAGTATTTCCTTGGACTTCAAATCAAACAAAACAATGAGGGAATTTTCATCAACCAAGCTAAATATGTCAAAGATTTGCTCAAGAGGTTTGGAATTGAAGAATCAAACACTAAGAGTACTCCAATGAGTACAACAATCAAGCTTGACAAGGATGAAAAAGGTAAAGAAGTTGATATTAAAATGTATCGAGGTATGATCGGCTATTTACTTTACTTAACCGCAAGTAGACTCGATATTATGTTTAGTGTATGTTTGTGTGCAAGATTTCAATCATGTCCCAAGGAATCTCATTTGCTTGCTGTTAAAAGAATTTTTCGTTATTTGAGTGGAACCATAGATCTTGGCCTTTGGTATCCTAGAGGAACTCATATAGATTTGACTTGTTATTCGGATGCCGATTTTGTTGGTTATAAGGTGGATAGGAAAAGTACTATTAGAACTTGCCATTTTCTAGGTCATTCTCTTGTTGCATAGTTTAGTAAGAAACAAAATTCGGTTGCACTCTCAACTACTGAGGCGGAATGTATTGCCGCAGGTAGTTGCTGTGCACAAACTCTTTGGATGAAACAAACACATAGAGACTATGGCATTAAACTTGAACAAATTCCTATTAAGTGTGATAATACTAGTGCTATTAATCTTTCGAAGAATCCCATTCAGCACTCTAGAACTAAGCATATAGAGATTAGACATCATTTTTTAAGGGATCATGTACAAAAGGGTGATATTGCTTTAGAATTTATCTGTACGAAAAAATAACGTGTCGATATTTTTACAAAACCCTTTTGCGAAGAACAATTTTTAAAAATTCGACATGAACTTGGGATGATGAAATTTTCACATTAACATCTCTAATTCTGTTATTGAATCTATTAAAATTGTTTGCTTAATGTTTGTAGATGTTTTTGGAAGAGTCTGAACATGATAGATAAGTAAGGTGTTGTGACATATTGTTTTCAAATACTTGTGTGCTTCATGATACATGCTTGATGCATGAATTATTTGCTTGAATTAATCATGTTTTTAATGTTTAAAATCATGATTCATGCATTAAAATGGTTGTTGAGAGGTTTTGGAATCAAGAAATGATGACGAGATTGATAAAAAATGGTCGGAAAGTGAACTTGGTGCAGTGGGACAGCAACCAGGCGGCTAACAGCCTGATCCAAGTGGCTAGTCGCTTGAATCTGCTCCCAAACCTGAGAGCAAGCGACTAGCTGCTTGGCCACTGGTTTGGACTCTTTTCTCTCCCTCTTTTTGGCTTGCTTCCTCACTTAGCTCTCTCTCTCACCAAACCGTGCATCTACCTCCATTTTCTTTCAAAAAATTCTTCATTTCTCAACCATTTTAAGGTCAAAATCATTAATTCAATCCATTACCCATCCATTTAACTTCCATTAAACATCTTTCAATCATTATTTCAACTTCGTCTTCTTTTGTTCATCGTTTTTCCTCTCTCTCCCGCGTGAATAGTGCCTCACCATCCCTCTCTCAAATTTCTTCATTTTTCACTCATTTTCTTACTAAAATTAATCATCCAATCCATTACCCATCCACTACTCCTTTACTTTTCATCATCCAAACACTATTTTATCATACCTCCATAAAAATCTGAAATCCAAAACCTAACCTTAGCCGTTTCTCTCTCTACATTTTCAAGCTTTTTCTAGCTCATCTTTGATCAAATTCACATTATATCTAAGCCTCATTTATCTCTAGGATCACATTTCTTGGCTCAAACTTATCCATTTCATTCAAATCCGAAATTGTTATTTAAGCTTGTTCAACAATGGTGGGTGGTGAAAAAGCCAAGAGCAAACAAATGGCCAAGAGATGCAAAGAAGATTATGGAGATAATACAGAGTTTTTGTCAACTCATTTTCAACATCTCCCACTTCAGAAACTGTTTATCGACAATTTCATGCCAAGGCCGGTTATTCCTCTTTACTTTGTTAATCCTAAGAATTTGCCGAATTTGAAAATTTGTGATAAATCTCTTGATAAACTTCTTATTGCTATGAGTTGGAAAAATGTCTTAGTTATTCAAGAAGCATATTATGAGAATTTAGTTAAGGTTTTTTTATTCAAATATGGATATAGAAATTTTAAATAAAATTGTTACAAGTATTGGAGGAATTCGTATTGAATTTGATGTTGCGGAGTTAAATCATATTCTTGGGACTCCAAATGAGGGATTAGAAATTTATAGTGCTAGAGCCAGAATAGATCATCCATGGTTTTCTCTTGAAAATATTGTTCGAAAAATTTATCGCTGAGGAGACTTGTCTAATGAATTTTGTCGATCATCATTGAAATCTCAAGCTTTGCCTCTTCAAACTAGAATCTTGCATTATGTTCTTCATCATGTGATTACTCCTAGGTATGGTCATGGGGATGAAGTTAACCGATTGGATGTGGCTTTATTGGATTGTATTTTAGAAGGTAGAAAGCTCAATGTTGTGTACATTATACTTAATCATATGTTTAGCACACCTTGTATGGCTAAAAGATCCCTCCCTTATGGTAGTATCATTACCCGCATCCTCAAATATTTCCAAGTACCCATTACTGAACTAACCTTTTTAAATTTAAGAGAACTAGGAGATGATGCCATTGCCAACATAGGATTTATTTGGGTAGAAGGTAAATGGACTAGAGACCAGATATATTCAACCAAAGTTTCTGAACTTACTCCTACAGATCATCGTTTCTTTAACGATGTTATTCCTCCAGAGCTACTTCCTGATCTTAGTGTCCCACAACGCTCACATTATCCATCTTCTGCGGGTCCTTCCAAAACTTCTTCAACTACCCATGAGGATTTGATGCAGCAGATTTTGGTTAAAATGGATTTTCTTTCGACACAGCAGAGTCGACTTCAATATCAGTTTGAAGCCTTTTCAGCTCAATCCACTTTGGAGCACCAGCACCACTTTGAATAGCAGCAGTAATTATTTGATCAACAACATCGACTTTTTACTCAACAGTAGCAAATTCTTGATGGCCAACAGTAGCTTTTTGCAGCTCTTGGGTTTCCACCACCATCATCTTCATCTCATCCACCATCTCCATAGCCCTTTTATTTTTTATTTTCTGTCACTCTGTACCACACAGTTTTTATGTATTTATGTTTTCTGTATAGCTTGTGGTTGATCATTATGAGTTGTTTGGATGTTCTGTCTTTGGATGCTTTGTATTTGGATGTGTTGTATTTAGATGCTATATTATGACTTCTTGAAATATTGTTAGATTTTCATGTCTCTTGCTTGTATTTGGCTCATTATTATTGTTTTAGTTTAATTTTGATGATGAAGGGAGAGAAGTCATGTATTTTTGTGATTTCGGAGACAGGTATTATATTTTTTTCTGCATTTTTTTAAATATTAAGGGGGAGCTTATAAATTGTTATAAACTATATTTTCAGGGGGAGTTTATTTTAAATTTGATTATGTACGCCATGTATTAAAGGGGAGCACATATGTCAAAATACATGAGATGTTTGTCATCATCAAAAAGAGGGAGATTGTTAGCCTAAAAGGGTATAAATATTATAATTTTGATAATAACAAACATATGCATTAAAGTGTTTTATTTTATATTTCACAAGTTCACTAGTTATGAAGGATAATAAATCAAGTGAAATCAAATTCAAGACATTCAACGGACAACGGCAGCTCAACGGAAAATTTATCACGACGATTTCTTGTATAGCTAGTATGATTTAATTTATACTTGGATTAACATTTGTGAAGCTCAATCTTATGTTAATAAAATAATTATTTTTTTCAAACTAAATTTTATGTTTATGAGATAAAATATTTTGTGGATTTAAGTAATTTGGGTTAAAATGAAAAAGTTTTAAATTTCAGAGTTGGACCTATTTGCTAAGTTTTAAAATATTTGAGTTATATTATAACTTATAAAAGATTAGGGGTCTAAGTGAAAAGTTTTGAGAACTTTAAATTATGATGATTTAGTTAAAACTCAAAGAGAACTTATTTAAAAAGATTTTCTTTAGTTTGGGCCATACTATAATTTCAGAATATTTTTAGAAATTAAATAGCATTTAAAATTTCTGAGATTGGATTTTTTTGTAAAGTTTTATGATGTTTTGGGCATAACATAATTTGAGTAAGTTTTAAGGTAAAACTATAATTTTGTGAACAGTATTACTATAGCAAATTTTAAAATTAACGGTAATTTTTTTTTATTCAGCAGAGAAATTTGGTTAAATTAAGCGCCAATGCTGAAAGACTGAAATTTGTCAATAACGGCTAGATTTCAAGGTTTAACTATAAAACTCAACTCCAACTTCAGTTTAAGTTCTCTAGCAAGTAAAAGTAAGTTTATAAAACATATATTGAGCTTCCATTTTGCAAATCACAATAGATTAAATCATTTTTGTGTAATTATTTGTGAATCCACTCTTATAAAGAGTTTCTTGCTGTAATTTTTATTTTGTATCATATTGAGAGTATTCAAGTGAGGGAAATAGTTGGGATAAAAAGATTAGGGTGATAATCTCTTAATTGTAAAGGTCCATTGACACTTTGGAAGTCAATTGTAAACATTTGAAGCCTTAGGAGGTTTGAATAGTGAAATCCTCAAGCTCGGTTGGCTTGGAGGCGTGGATGTAAGCAGAAATTATCAAACTATGTAAAAATTACTGTGTTTGCATTCTCTTCCCTTACTCATTTATTTTGCAAACATTGTCTAATTTATTATATTTGATTTAATTGTTATAAAACTTATTATTTTTGTTTGTATTAAGGTATTAGATTGAATCGTTTATAAAATAATTTTTAAAAATCCAATTCACCCTTCCTCTTGGGTTGCACATTTGTATTTCAAAAGCATATATAGGCTCAATATCACTTTGTTAGTGAAGTAGTGGAAGATGGTAAATGTGGATTTGTAAAAAATTCATACTAAAGAGAACCTGATAAATGTTTTGACTAAGTCAATCAACGCAAATAAGTTTATCTATAGTAGATCCTCTTATGGCCTAACAGAAACATAAGCAATATGAAAATGACGAAGCAGAAAAGATGTATGGAGATTAATTAATTTTCAATTTAATCTCTAAATAAGAGAATATTAAAATCAGCATTGAAATGATGCTTGACTTTGATATTTCAAACACCAAATTAGTGCTTGGCTGTTAGTGGAAAAAGAAGCCACGAAAGGAGAAGAAAAACAAAAATAGAGAAACGAAAAAGAAAAAGAAATAAAAGAAAATAGGGTGGGCTGCGTGAAAAAATAATAATAAGTTATTATTTTTATTATTATTTTAATAGAAATAATGAAAGGAAATGAAGTTATAAATAGAGAGCTTCATTTTTTTCGTATAAAAAATTCTCTTTCTTTTTTAGATATATTTTGAGAGAAAAAAATTAATAAATATTTAATAATTAGAGAGTTTAAATATATTAAAATTTTAAATAATGAGATAAAATATCACAATATTTATAATTTTTTTATTAATAAAATTATTTTTTTATTTTTATCTATAAATATAAATTAAAAATTAAATTATATAATTTTTAATATCCTATATAATTTTATTACCTTATTATTTTTTAATTATATATTTATTTTACCCAATCAATCTCCTAACACGGCCAACATCCCTGCCGCTGAAACTAAGGAAAACATTGTACTTTGTAGGAGGAATTGTATTGATTGATGATGAAGAAGAAGAGGCCACCTGTCACTCGAAAAATTTAGATCAAATCGGTCTACTACGAACTTTCACGGTAACTTCTCGTCGCTAACTTCTAATTCCATTAGTTTGGAGAGAATCCCTTTCGCCGCTATATCTTTAACGCTAGTAGGATGCCGTTTATTGTCAATTTGAGCCATTGTCTCCCTTTGAGAAGTCCTTCCCTTATAAGCTCATTAAAAACATCGTGGGATGTCATAATTTTCGAGTTAAAGCAGACTGTATCTCTTCAATCATAAACAAGGGAAACGGGAGGATGAATGTAGCACACGATCAATTTTGATACATTTAAATTGTGAGTTTCAACACTTCAGATATATTTTACGGAGTTTTAATTTTACTACTGATTGATTAATTCGGATAATTAGATATAAATGACAGTTTCCTATTGATTAGTGATAGATTTTCAGTTAAGTTATGATTACACTTCAACTGTTCAAGATTGATTACATTGGTGTACGCAAATTTAGATTTATCTCTAGCTCAACAACTCTCAATGTTAGTCAAATACACCCTTCCGAGCAAATACATGTTTTTTCTAGCACAAATTTCATAGGATTCTTCGTATGATAATCCCAAGGACCGATGGATGCCTCCATCCAAACTCCGTAACATTCGGTCAATCTCTAATTTTTGTCCTTTGACAAAATAATTTAATTTTGGTGGTGGTGCTTTGTTGAAAACTTGAAATAATATATTTGACTCAGTCTTCCTCTCGCTTTCAGAACAGAATTTGGTCTGACAATAGTCGTTTTGAAGGCACAATGAATAGGGAATCCCCTGGCACTTATCCTTCTATTAGATGTGCACCCACGCATACGAAACATGCTTGCATACACTGGCAGACTCTCTCTCTCTAATGTCTGGTTATAGGCATCTGAGAGAGGCTGTAGAATATAACGATTAGATGCATTTTACCATGAATAAATTTGTATAGCAACCTTGGTCCACTAGTAACATTAAGGTTTCTCGTCGGGCTTTCTCCCGAGCCAACGTTTCACCAAGTACATTTGTTGCATTTTATATGTCTTTTTCTGAAGTGCATAATTAGTTTAACAATAGAATTTTGCTTTTCAGCAAGAAGTGCAGAAACGAACCGAGAGCTTGGCGTTTGAGGGTTGAAATTGCCCCAAAATTTGAAATAAAAAACTGTTAAATATTGCTAACATTTTCATTTAGCAAGAATTGTGTCAATCCACAAAGGTCTAAACATCCAGTGGCAGAGGCAACTTAATTCCCTCGTTTGTTCTTCCAAACACATCTGGTGCCTACACGTCAAGATGAAAGCCAGCCTATGGGCACACAACTGTGACATCTAGCCTGCATCCCCCAAAAAATGCATTGTATATGCCTAAAGTACGGAAAATTTTGATAAAATATCAAGAAAAAGCTAAAATTTAAGTTCAAATGAAACCATATGAAGATGCCCCTTCAACTGAGATACCAGGACCTCCACCCACCGGCTATTTGACATCACTGACTAAAACAAGAAGAAATTGCCCAAAAGAACCAAACTGAGGAATGAGAATGGCCATGCTCTGATATCCAAGTGATGAACGAGGCTTCCTCTAATTCCTGGGTATCTATTCAGATTTCAATTAACAATTTATCTTTCAAGCGTTTCTGCTTTAATTGAAAAGGTATTAACCATCTAGGTCGTGTTTGGTTATGCTGGATTTAAAACTCGAACTTGATGAAGGACACGCCGTTCTTCTTTTGGATGTCCAATCGGCATGGCGTTTGATTACAGACGACGGGAAATATGCGAAGCGTATGACAAAGTTGAGCCGTCGGTCATAACAATTAAGTGAAACACGTGACAAGCGTAATCGGAAACGACATTTATTGAATGTCGTTTCCCGCACCACTTTAGCCGTCACGCGTCGATCCCGTGATATCCGGTTAGTTAGAGGCGGTTACTTGTCGGGAAAAAACCGGATTGCCCCACTCCAGAAACTGCCTTTAGTTAAGGGGCTGATCAACTCGCTCACTTTTTAGAGGTCATTGAGAGAACAGAGAGAGTTTCGGAGAGGGAAAGCTCATTCATTTCGTTCTTTCTAACATGTTGGTCAGTTCCGTAACGTCGATTCATTGATTGGTGACACCATTTGATCCTTATCCTTAGCAGATGTAGGTACCTCTCCGGTGTTGACCCGCTAAATAAATGGAAAAAATAAAATGATCAAAGGCAAGTGAACGGCATATCATGGGGAGTATGAATAGTTCAGACAAAGTCGATTTTATCTAATCCGATTTAAATTGCGTTAGTACATAAAGGCAAAAAGGGACATTTCTATATTCAAGAAATGCGAAAAAGGAGTTGTGCAAATTCACTTATTCCCTTAGGCTTTTTTATTTCATTTTTACGAGAGAATTCTCAATAAAATCTATCATGGAAAGCAGTGACAAGTATCTTTGCTTAACATCTATGGTGAGGAGACATAGAAAAAGGACAAAGTTAAAGGATTGCATGACAAATTATTCTCAGTTCGGGGAAGGGAAGTGCTTATTAACGCCATTGCTCAAAGCAATTCTTACATATGCTACAAGCATATTTAAGATTTCTTGGGGACTGTGAGAAACTATGTAAAAGTTGCTACCGACATTCTGATGGGGCGAAAAGGAAACTGGCAAAGGAATTAGGTGGGCTTTGTGGAAAAAGAACGGAGGCCAGGGATATTGAGATATTGTCTGCTTCAACCGAGTTTTGCATGCAAAACAATGATAGAGTATGCCAATTCCTTAATGGCAAAGGTGATTGAAGCTAGATATGTCAAGATTGTATGGAATCTAGATATAAATGATTGCGCTGATCGGGTTGTGTTGAACCAGCTATATTTGACAATACAACATTGACAGCGGCATATTCTCTTCAGGATTCCTTCTGAACAGTAACCTGATGCATATTTCTAGAAAAAATGGGACTGAAAATAGACATGACCCCTACTCAGGGCTGGTTGAACAGTTTAAGCTCACCATTGACGCAGCCATAATATATCCAAGAATCGTGCTGCTCTTGTATACACAAGGTGTTCGACAGCTAAATGGAAGATTGCAAGGAATTGATTGCCACACAAACTGTTGAGGTACATACAGAATCTGGAGAAGCATGCATTGCAGTAATACAAAAAAATAAAGTCTATAAGACCACGTTACATAAGACTCAAACCAAAGACCTAAGTATTGGTAAGGTTGCCCGCTAACCAATGGAGTTAGACCTCAGTCTGTATAATATATCCACGAATATTAATTAATCAATCTTAATTAAAAATAATGTGTACCCTGCAATCCACTCCATTTGGAAGGATGTAACATTTCTTCCACTCTTCTTCCTAGAATTAACAATATGAAAAATTAAATAAATGGTGATATGGAATACATAATATCAAATATACTAGTACTAGTAGAGCCTAGTGGTTAGAACCCAAGCCTTACAATTGTGAGGTCATGGTTCAAGCCTTCACAAAGTATTGTGGGGATTAATTTCCTTCTTTAATTTGAGTGAAGACAGCTCTCTCCCTTTGAGGGGTAGCGTAGACGTTCTCAAATATTTGAGAGGATTACAATGTGGGCCGTGCTATATAAGATTTGTAAATTAGTCCCGTTAATTATCTGATTGTAAATATCAATATACTGATATGAGATACGAGTACTTATACAAGTGCCTCAAAATCTTGTACCATTTTGCCACAGTAAGAGAGATCAGGACTAGGGTCATGAAACATACTCCCTTGTGCAAAAACTATTATTTGACTCCACATAGATGGTTAATAAGATAAGGGCGGCGATTGTTGCTGTCATAATAAATACACAAACCATGAATTGGAGAGAAGAGAATTGCAAAAAGAAAGCAAATTACAATATAATTATTCTTAAGTGTAGGCACTCTCATTTTTTTTTAATGCAAATATATTCTTAAATCGTGAGGTTTAGTAGGCTTATTTTCTAATGAACTATAAAATTGTGTAATTTTATAATATTAAAAGCTAACCCTCTTAAATTGCACAACTTAAAAGCATGTCTGCATAAAAAGTAAATGAGGTCGCCTACACTATTGAGAGCATTAGGTGATTTAAATTCACCTAATACAGATCTGGTTATTTAAATGGCAAAGAGCTTTAACCTATACCAAGGCAAAACTATAGCAAAAATAATGGTTGCTTGATGACTAAGAAACCGTCTTCAAGAGAAGTCATGTGGGCAGCTTATAAGCAGGGTCAAAATTAAAGGTTTTTGACAAGGAAGATCACACCATCATTGAATCAATTGTGGATGAAAATATGACCCATACATTTGCTTTTAGCACACCAAATTGTTTAACTGAAGTTTCACTTCTATGTTTTTAACATATATAGTGCGCTGGTCTACATCGCATGACCACAATGTGCTTCTGAAAGTTCTTTCACATTATCAATTGAGAACATGAAAGCAAAGAAAAACTGAACATGAAAAATAAAAAATGAAACAAAAAATTGAAATCATATGCATGACATTTTATCATCACTAGGTTTGTATTGCAAATTTGATCTTTTTTTCTGAACCAAAGTGCCATCATGTACATTTGTTGCGTTCTTTACGTCTTTTGAAGTGTATACAATTAGGTCACATGTGGAATACAAGTGCAGAAAGGAACTGACAGCTTGGGGTTCGAAGGTTGAAATTGGCCCAAAATTTGAAACCAGAACTGTAAATATTGCTACCATTTTCTCAAGGGAAGATGCGAAGACGTTGTACCATTTTCCCTTATTGCCTTTTAATTGTTCTGCAGTAGGTGTGTATTCATCTCTTGCATAACGAAATGCATTTCACTCAGCTGTTTGCTAATTATTTTCAAATGATCTAGTCTCTTAAGCTGTTGCTAATTATTATCTTTTGCTTGACAAAGTCCATGAAAGTCATTCAACTTCTTGGTACAAATTTTCTAATCTGATTGTTGACCTGTCGATTGCTGTTATGGCTACTTGCCATTGGCTCATCTTCTGAGCTTGCTTTTTTTTTTTTTTCTTTTTCTTTTTCCTCCAAAATGTGTCTGTAAACTGAATTTGTAACTATGACGAATGTTTAGTAACATTATCTTAGCTCTGATTCATGTCAGGCAACATGCATTAACCTACCCAGATCATCATCAGCATAAAAAATTCATAAAAAAGTAAAGAAAGAAACTTAACCTTATGATTTTCTTTAATTAAGCTTTATTTTGTTTTCCTTGGAAAGGTTTTTAAGTTTTGAGAAGCTGAACTCACAGTTTGTCTTGCATTTTAATGGTGCAGGCTTGCTATCGTTTTGCCCAAAATTCATGCATGAAAAGAGATAGCTGTCCGTTAGATCGCGACCTCTTCGAATATCCACTGGGGGATTCCAGTGGCAAAAAATTAGCTAACTTTTTTCTGAATCATGACAAATGGTGCCAAATCGTCACTATTAAACAATTTTTGGTTTAAAATAAGATTAAGAGATCAAATGGTCAGGAAAGTACTCACCAAGACTGGCTACAAGGGGCCAGCCTTTTCGTTGTTGTATAGGCTACTTTGTACTTCACGATCGTCATCAAAGGATATGTATATGTATATATGTATATAGATGATGAAGAGAGAAGATTAAATATAGTTTAGCTGTGTATAATAACGGGAAGTACGGAGTGATTGATGCATATGGAATGCCAGAGGAAAATGAGCAAGTCTCATTTTCTCATTTTCTCCCTCTTAGTTCTTGTTCATTTGGATGGAGGATATTTTAGAGGACATTAGCTATACGCTTTGATTTCTTTTCAACGAACATTTTAAAATGAGAAGCACAACAGGTAAATTTAACAATATGCAGAGCAATCAACAGAGCTTTATTGTTTATTTTATTGACTTGTTATAAAAAACACACATTACTCTCTATAAATGCAACTTGTGAGAAAAATTTGTAAGCGATTAACAGTAACAATATGAATATTATGATAAAGAATTCAATCTCGGCTATGATTTCTTAATTGCTGATACCATTTGATACTGATCCTCATTGGATGTTGGTTTCTCAGTGGAGAGGTGAAATAGGGATATCGTGGGGGATATGAAAATTGTTGAGGCAAAGCCAATTTTATCTTATTTGATTGAATCTGAACTAAGACATAAAGAAAAAGACATATGCTCGATAGCGCGAAGATCGTATTAGCTGACTTCAGGTAGAAGCCAGCGCAGAGTTACACGTGACACGCATTTAGTAAAGCACAACAGATATAAGAAAAACGGTAGCAGTTCGAAGTCATTTTAGAATCAATTAAGTCCCCACGTGTGTGACACATGCCCAAGACGGTTAAAACCGTTATAGATAGCGATGCGTAGAGTGGAGTTGGAATATAATAGAAGTTCAGAATACATGGTTTTTTTGGCAATGTTGAGCATTCTGAAGCAGAGGAAATCAGTTTTTGGGGGTTCAAATGACTGTTTATACAGGAATAAATCCGAAACAACCTTAATTTTGTTATTTGTACCGTGCTCTTGAGCTCTCAAACCATGATTTCTTGATTAGTGATACCATTTGATATTGGTCCTCATCCGCTGTTGGCTCCTCAATGGAGAAGTGAATGGGGATATCATCAGAGAATGAGATATTTTTGGTAATTTTTAAACTCTCGTGCTTTACAAAGTCCTTTGATCAGTGCAGAGTTACTGATAAGTTCATAATTGTGATAGGAAAAATTAAGTAATTCTAGAAAGGCAAGTGAGACGTAGCTTGGCATTTTCATCCACCATTGCCCTTTCTAAGTTTCCTGCCATCACTGATACTTTCCTTAAGTTGAGAATAAGGATGGACACACTAGATAAAACAATTCTAATTGCCCCAAACAATTGGTTTCAACAGTGCTGGAACAACTAGAGCTTGAGTATAAGGCCAAGAGATGAATGATCACTACCAATAAAATCAGGAAGAATGTATGAATCATAGACCTTGTCAGCTAGGGATTCCGTAATTAAGAAGTTGTGAAGCCACCACTACGTTTTAGAGCCCAACTAAATAAAAAATGGAATGAAAAGTAATATAAGTATAGAAGCAAAAGCATTCCAAGGCTCAGACATTTTGCACAACTCTAGAACACTTGAAAATATGACAGAACCTTGCAGTGAAAAATAATCAATGTAGAAGTCATATACCTATAACCCCAATGTAGAAGTCATGTACCTATCACCAGGATGTTTTGCTCCAGATGCATCTTCAAATCCCTTCAATAAGAAGTTTTTTTTCCAAAAGACTATATTGCTTCATGTATGAAGCCAATACTTTTTATTTCCTCAAAAGTTTGTGCAAATATTAACAAACTAGAAGAGAGTTCTTTAAGTTCTAATAGAATGCCTGTAGTGGCAAATGTTAATATGTCATCTTAACTGAGGCAGCTATTGTTGTTTAAGTCTTAGTTGCAAGAAGAAGGTTCACTTGCAGCACAAAATTTTAACATACTTTCAGGTAGTAGGTTTATAAATTTCTCTATCCTGATGACCACAATTTAGATCACCTGTCGCAAGCATCAAGTCCTATCAAGGCAATTCAAATATCTAACCATTTCACGGGGAAAAATCATTCTTTATTCCTCCTCCCCCCAAATTATAAACTAAAGAGTAAAGACCATTGCTCGTTTTTTGTTATCATATGCACAATCTTATCACTATAGTTAATACTAAGTATGAATAATGGAGACTTTTGGTCCATAGCAACATATATACAACTTTTAATGAACAAAAAATATGCCATACCTAATGAACAGCAAAGCTTTGCAACAGCTTGCAATCTAAATGTTACTCAAAAGATGGTATGGATATGAAACAAATTATTTGATCATATGCCATGGTTTGCCAATGTTCAAATTATTTGGCACATGAAAGCAATCAGCTGATTGTTAAGTGTGAAAAGAACCTCATTTGAAGACGGAAACTTTTTATTCATTGATAAGAACACTTCATTTCGTTCATTATTTGCAGAGTACATACTCTAATGCAATTACATATTCAATTAAAATCTAAGAAAGAAAACTCACAGCTGAGACCTAAAGCAATTGCCAAAATGGCTCAAATTTGCATGGCAAAGAAACAATTATGTCAATCTATGAAGTTCTCAATTTCAAGTGGCAGAGCAAACCATATTAGTTTCTTCTATACAAATACATTGTTTGCATATGCAGCAAGGTAAAAGCGAGCCTTGTAGTATAACAAAAATATGAACCAATAGCTTCGGATTGGCAAAAAACAGAGACATGCGTGTTTGCATCCACCTGAAAAAATTCATCATATATGCCTACCTAAGATACCAAGAAGCCTTCAAAAATTGAGTTCAAACGAAACCACACAAAGATGCTTAAAAAATTGAGATATCAAGGCCTCCATCCACCAGATATTGGCATCACTACCTAAGACATGAAGAGTCCTCCCAAAAAGGTGTCTAAGATGAGAAATGGAACTGACCATCGTCGAACAACGAAATGATTAAAGAAGTCCTGCAAAAACTAAAGTAGAGCAAACAACAATTTGATTTAGAGGAAGAAGAAAAAAAATGGTGTTATGGTTCAACGTGTAAAGATAGTTTTTTTTCTAATAATTATTACAACTTTCTAAATCAGATATTGTCCAATTTAAGATGGCTTTAAGCATTTTAGAATTTGATCAATACGGGATGCAACATATCACATGACACAGAATACAAAGTGACTAAAAAATATTTAACTTTCCGAAACTTCAAGTCCCTCAACATTCAATTATCTTCCCAACAAACAATCAATCAATTCTCCACTTTATTAGCAAAGCTTCTAAATTTCAATGCTTAAAGATTAAAGAAAAATAAAGCAAACTTTCATGCATAGTTGAATGAAATAAATCAAGACAGAAGAAAGAATAGATACCTTTAGCACTTCATCCCAACCTTGTACTGCCACAGTCCCAACCAACGTAGGCAGTAAGATAATCATGCTAGCAATGATATCATCTTGTCCACTAATCTTGAAACCACTATTAATTAAGCCTCTTTTAGTAAAGCATTTGTACACTGCCAACCACAGTTTAGAGTAAGAAACCTAATTAACCTTCGACATAAATGTCGCCTCCCCTAATACCATATTGTAGGCTGCAAATCATAGCAGTTATGTACATGGCCGAGAATGATTTTTAAAAGAACTACTTTCCAGGTAGAGTCAATTCTTCAAGAAGATTAAGCAAGGCCGATTTTATTCCATATCCGATGAGGGGACCTTTCTTTATATCTCCCAACAATGCATGTATAAAGTCCATTAACACAATAATTATACCAAGAAGGGGGAACCACAAAGAGAGTATATTTTTATTTGCTCGCGAATAATAAATTGATAGCATGAATAAAGAGATCAAATCAAAGATACTGCAAAAGTAGTTTCACATGATGGAGATTGAAGGAAGAGCTGATGATTGTTGAACAATGATGAAAGAAAGAAAGAAAAATGATGAAGAATCCTGGAGAATGTAATGAAAGAGAGAGGCTGAATCTTTGAGAGAATGCTATTGATTAATTGAGAATAGCAATTACATTACCATTCCTTTCATTCTGCTTGGCGTCATCAATTATCTCCATAGACCTTTCTCCAATTGTTGTCAAATAATTATTTTTTCTCAAAATAACTTCATCTTTATTCTCCACAATAAGATATTATTTCCGTTGAACTTTTTAATTTCATATTTTACCACTATTGTTTTTCACCACGAATTACCTTAGATAAGATCAGCTCCTATTGTTCCATTTGAATGGTAACTATATATGTGAATATTATAGTATACATAAAAGTAAAGTATATATAAACAGTGCATATACGTGAACAGTATCCCAACTCTAGAAACATAACCAATAGCTTTAATACACTATTAGAAAAGTAAGACCATAGCTAAAACAAAATTAAAGAAAAATAAAGAATAAGCATATAAAGAAGACACCAGAATTTATGTAGTTTACTTTTTAACCTATGTCCACACGTAAAAACAAAAGAAAATATTATACTAGTAAAAATGAATTACAAGGGTCATAGTATTTTATCTCATAACACAAAACTTCAGTACACTCAAATCCTTGAATTCCTAAAACAAGAGCTTAATGCTTTGACACTATCAACTCTTGATTTCCTTTTAAAGAAGAAAAAAAGAATTCAAGAATAAGATTCTCAAAGCTAACAAGAAACTTCCCTTTTTATAGCCAAAATTGGCTATGAAAATAATAATTCATTTGTCAAACCACAATCAACTTGACATTTAGCTTGAGCTTTATTCAGTTAAGAAACCAAATCAAAGTTACTCACTTACACACGCAAATAATTAGTTATTGAAGATTCAATGACATTAATTCTCTTTAGAATTCAGCTTCTTTCTTTCACTTTATTATCCAATATTTCTTATCATTTTTCTTTTATTCTTTGTTTCAGCATTAATATTCTTCAACTTGTTCTTTATACTTCATCATGTGGACTAGTTGGGACTACTTTAACTATTTCTTCATTTTTGTTTCTTCTTTCTTACTAATAGCTCAAATCTTACCTACATAGGAAAATGTATTCTCCATGATCATTTACTGGGTGGGTAGACATGGATTTTTTAAGTTGATGGTCTCATAATTTAGTGATTGAAGAAGTATATAAAACTAATCTTTGGCGATCCCATTATGAGATAAGTTGTAAAGACTCTCTTGCTTGTTTTTCTTAAAAAAATAAGTCCACTTAGAAAACATATATAATGCACATGGCAGAGATAGAGAAAGAGATGGTATCAAAGACATGAGCATTAATGATAGAAAGAAGCTGGTTTGCTTTACACTATGCGTATGCAACTTAAAAAGACTTAACTAATAGAGCCACTTTAATGTTATTGGTTTAAAGAATCATGAAAGGCAAGATGTTGTTGTTGGCATCCTTTTCTTTGTGTTAATTATGGTTGGGATTATGGCAGTGAGAGGTTAGGATTAGTGGCTACTGATAGCTACCTTTTCATTCTTTACATTTGATATGTTTGTTTATAACTCTCTTGAATTATATGAAATATGATATTAGAAAGTTAGGAATTACAAAGAACCTCTCTCTTTTCACCTTTAATCATAATACCCATTTGTTTCTTCATTCTTTAACTCTAAATTAATATGCTTTCTACTCAATTTCTATAGATGTAAGGTTTCATTCTTCCCTTGCTTATTGGAGCATAGCCATTTTCATCCTTAGATTTGGTTTTTTTTCCATAGTTTCTTCATGTTTTAATCAATGATGTCAACTATTTGATAGGTAGAGATCCCAATAACTTAGTCGTAAAAGCATCTTCATATGGTTTCATGTGAACTTAAGTTCTAGTAGTTTTTTAATGTTTTAGCATTTTTCTATGCTTTAGGTGAAAGCAATGCATTTTTTAAGTGGATGCACACTAGCATGTCTTAACTATTTGCCAATTATGAGTAATTGGTTCATATTTTTTATACTATAATGCTAGCTTTTATCTCACTGTACGTCACAGTATAGGCTTATAGAAGCAACTAATGTATTTGGCTCTATCAGTGTAAGTTGAAATATTGTAAGCTTAAAACATCTTTCCTTGTTATGTAAATTTGAGACCTATTGACCATTATATTAAGTCTCAGGTGTAAGCTCTCTTTCACTGTTAGATCGTATTTGAATTTGTAATTTCTATTGCTAGATCATCTTCGTTGTAGAAAAAGAACAAAATGGTGTGCTTTTATCAATGAATAAGAGTTTCTTTGTTGAAAATGATTTAAAATTCCACTACTACAAGTATATCTTTTTCTTATTCTTACATGCTTTGGCAAATAAGTAGTAACAGTTAGTCTTAAAATAGCTGATTTTGAAAGAATTTAGATGTCAATATGCAACCATTAATCGGGAAAGATACATTTTTCCTTAAAGATAGTATCACATGTTTGGAACTGTTCAAAGATTATCTTTAGGAAAAAAGAAAATAATCCAAGAAACTTACATGGGCTCATACTCAAGATGGTACCAACTTTAAAATGGCTACCACTAAGCAAAAATCATATTGCTTAAGAGATTCCACTGCATAGAATATCAAAGAAATGACGGTGGCACAAAGAAGCATCTAATAGTGGCAAAAAGAAAAAGAGACCTTTAGTAAAAACAAAAAATCAACATCTCTATTATAAAAGGTTTGGTTAAAAAAATGTCTTTAGGATATTTAAATAATTATTTCTTTTTTCATGCATGAATTTGGTGCAAATGCAAACATGCCTACACCATTCTATAATTGAGTGTCATGGAACTTGAAACTTTTCTAAAGAAAATCGTATGGCTAAATTTCTTTCTTTCCTTTTTTTCATTTTTCATTCTTATAGTGGTCTATGTAGGTTAATGCATTGTACCTAACCTAAACAAAACTAAGATCTTTTAATTAAATGTTACTAAGCAATCCTCATAATTACAAATTCCATATAGAGAATACATTTTCAAAATAAAAAAGGCGCAAAAGGTGATCCAATGGTTTTTGTTGTAGCCTAATTTTGGTTAAACCCAAAAATATTATGAGAGCTTCACTATAGAGGGTGATTTTCTAGTTAAGATGGAGATTAAAATGCCAGAAACAACTTACTAAGGGTGGCTGCGATATGGTAGACTTAAAATCACATAGAACAATCACTAGAGGCCATGTCGATAGTGGTCGGCAGCAGCACTCCCATGGTCAAATTAGTGGGTTAAAGTATTTTTTTATAAAAATAATTTTAGTGATAAATATTTTTCATTGGTAAAACTCTTTGATTGCAAAAAAGAGCATGTTTTAGTGACAGAAGTAAATTTTGTCGTTAAAAAATTTTAATGATGAAAATTATGTATAGTTAAAACTTTTGATATACCAAAAAAAAAAAAAGTGTTTCAGTGACAAAACAAAATTTTGTTTCTAAAAATTAGTTTAGTCACGAATAAATTGTCATTAAAACTCTTTGGTATGCCAAATAAGCATGTTTTAGCAACAAAATATATTTCATCACTAAAAATATTTTTAGTAATAAAATCTATTCATTGTTAAAACTCCATGATATGCCAAAAAGCATGTTTTAACAATGAAAACTAAATGTGTACCTTCAGTAATGAAATTTGTATTGCTTCACTAATAAAATGTGAATTTAATTAATTTTTGGTGGATGGTTTTCACCAAAATTTAAGACTTTCAACAACAAAATTCAATTTCATCACTAAAAAATGTCAAAATTTAAAAATTATTAGTAGGTTATTTTTGCCAAAATTAAGTTTTAGTACGAATTTTAAATTTCATTGTTAAAAACTCTTGTAGCCTATTTATACATCATTTATCTCATTTCATTCATTAATTCATTCTTTCTTTCTCTCATTCTCACATTCTCTTATTCCCTTAATTTTGTTCTTTAATTCTCTTAAACTCCAAATATATAGTTTTTATTTTCTAATTGAATCTCTCCTTCTTTTATCTTATATATATAACTTATCTTGTTTATTCTAACTTATATTATTATTATTATATTTGTATTTATTATGTTAACTAATTTTTTTGTGTCTATTTTTAGGAATATTAAAGATCAATCACATCAAGATGAAGAAAATCAAGAAATTCATATTCATTTGTAAAGGTTTTCTTCAAAAAATAGATATTAGATTTTTTAATTATTTTTGTCTTGTTCATCAATAATAATAATTCTTTTTAAATAAATTGATTCTATTTTTATCATAATAGTGTTAATTGTCAATATAACTTAATGTTCATAATTGTAATATTTTAATAATATCAATAATAAATAAATGAAAGAAAATGATACCTTTTAGCGATGAAATAGTTTTCATCACTAAAAGTATTATTATTGATCACTTAAAGAACTTTTGGGGACAAAATAAAATTTGTTACTGAAAGAACTTTTGGTGACAAAATATAATTCGTCACTAAAATTAATTTTGGCAACGAAAATTTGTTCGTCACTAAAGATATCTTTAGTGACAAAACTTGAAAATTCAATGCTAGAGACCTGATGTGATTTACTATTGCAGGCGAAACGGCAACAAAACTTTTTTCATCACTATAACCTCTAGCAAAGAAAGTTACATGTTTTAGTGATAAATTGTTTGTTGTTGAAGCCCTTTTTTACTGTAATATATGGTGGAATGCCTTTCTGTCCTAGTTGATCCTGATTCGACATTAGAAGTATATTGATTTTTTTCCAATAATTGAATACTTTTGTCTATAAATACTGTATATTTGTTTCCATCCATAGATCTATTTTCTTCTTTACGAGTTCAAGTCTCAATAAGAATGCTAGTTTCTACTGGTCATATGTCATGATATGAATATAGCACACTAGTTCGTTAAGTGTAGATGATGAGATTATATTGGCGTGCATCCTAGTAGAAGTTTAACCTACAAATTCGCCAATTATGAGTTGGGTGCTTTAACCATTCAGCCATGGATACTTAACGAGGATCCTCGTGCATGGTGAATAACCAAATTTCAATTGAAATGAAATCTTTAGGATAAATCAATTTTGTGTATTTTTAGGTACATGACGGACTGCTATTGGTTATTTCTCTCCTTAAATATGGGTTTAAAAGTAATTTGGTCTTGTTTGTTGAGGCTTTTGGGTTGTTTTGAGCTGGGAAACTGTCATCTAGGGGACAGTTTATGTTGGCTGTATGTCCTCAACCTTCTGGGAGATTATGCAGGTGAACCAATTAGGCTAGGGAGCACTTAATTTCACTGAAGATTATGCATGTGGCTATGTCTATGGTCCCCTCTTCTCAAGACTTATTTTGGCAGCTTACAAGGGATGTTCTGGAAACAACCTAAGTGGAGACCTTGCTGTAATGTCATGTATTGGTGCCATTGGTGAAACTGTCTTGTTTTTTAGTTCCGTACAGACACATGGAAACTTGAATATATTATAGAAGGCATTTTTTATTATCCTCAGAAGATTTGGGGTGGCTGACGCTGATTCTACGGGATCTTCCCATTTTGTCTTCTTCGTGTCAGCTTCCTTTTTATTCCTTAAAAGGTTTTAAAAGTTATGAGCCATATTCCCCCGTGTGCCATGCCCTCAATACTTCCAGTCCATATTTCACCACTAACGGCTTTTAACCTTAGTCACAATTGAAATGATAAAATCATCACAAGCTGCCTATTTGATCAATTATTGATTAATCAAGTTATGAATATTATTATATTTTTACAGCTAGCAGTGAGAAGAGCGAAAGCTATTATCGTTTTCGCTTTGACTGGTTGTCCTTCAGTCAAGTGCTAGCAAATAGTAGAGAAGCAGTTGCAGCATCAAACTTAGCTAATTATTACAGCCATGACTGTCGTGGTTTGGGTTCTGGCTCATGCCCTATTGGTCGTTGGTGCCACCACCTCAATCAGCCCACGCATGGCCTCGCGCATAGGGTGTATTCCTACCTATGCCATCATCCTTCAAATGGTCACACCCACACCCTTTATGGCACTCCCTCCTTAACCAACTGTTCTGCATTGCGCCCTTATTGTCTTTTGATAATAATAAATTAATTGCATGTAGATGCAGCTAGTTGCATAGGTTTAGATTTCTACAAAATAATGTTAGTTCCTTTTCTGTTTGATATTGATGTAATGATCATCCAATAAGAGTCGTTACTAAGGTTTTTTTTTTTTTAAATAGAAAAAGGCAACAATTGACCGGTCTGTTAAATATAATAAAATCAAGACTTAATCAAATGTATTATTTCAACAAGTCGCACCAATTCGACTTCACATGTTAATTATTTTAAATCAAATTATATACACCACATGACATCCCAAATACTTCGCCAGTGATCATTTTCTTTCTCCATTAAGTGGTCTAGCACCACAGATGCCTATATTCATTGAGGAACAAGATCAAATGGTGTCACCAATCAATGAATCAAAGGTAACGGAGCTAAAGAGCATGCTACAAGGAACAAAACGAATGTGCTTAACCTCTCTAAAGCACTCTCTTTTCTCAATGACCTTTGAAAAAGGAGCGCGTTGATCATCCCGTCTTTGACAAGGCTGCTTCTGGAGTCGGCAACTTGAGCACATTTTTCCCGCCAAGTCTAACTGCCTCACCGAATGACGTGATCCACGTGTGGCACTTAATTGATGAGCTAAAAGGACGTTCGACGCTTGTCGTTTCGAGCGAATCTGTTTTGGCTCCCACGTGCTCATCACTTAATTGTAATAACCGACAGTTCACCGTCCTGTCCCCTGTATTCAAACACCATGACAGTTGGAGATCCAAACGTAGAATGTGAGGTCGTTTGTAAAGCTTGAGTTCAGTTCCAACATAACCAAACGTGAACTTGATAATTGATGCCTTGACGATTGAAGCAGAAAAGGCTCATGCCATTCAATGATGATAAGCTGTTAATTGAAGATTGAAAATTGAAAAAGTCTAAACGGGTTACCTACGAGTTAGACTTGAATTGAGTGTCAGCCAAACCTGAGTTAGTGACTAATAAAGTTAATCTCCACTTAGTAAATAATATGAAAATATTAGAGTATGTATTTTTCTTATCTTTTGAGAAATCCTATGGAATCTCTCATTTTAACATTACTTCACACACGTGTGTGTATTAAAAATTAAAAACCAATTACTTACAGCTTAAACTAAAACTGTTATATTACATGGTTAACTACATTTTATGCTAAATTCAATAACCAATTTCAAGTTGTGGCTTAGCATCTGTGAATGACCGAGTCTACACTTTATAGAGTGCTCAAGTCTGCACCTAAAAATGATGCTAAAATAATTTATTATTTATACTCTTCTTAGTATTTTTTCTTAGTTTTGCAGTGAATAATTCATTGATGAGTCATGGATTCTACACATCAGTTGCCACTCCTTTCCAATAAGCTTTCACCGGATTGGAGACTATTGCGAATTTGGGTAATAAAATTAGTCATGGATGTTACTTAAAGTTTTTTTTTTTTTTTTTCCCACTTGTGATCTCTTTAATCTTAGAGCGATCTCTTATTTCTCTTCAGTTCATCATTTATATCGTTAGTATGACGGTAAGAGTAACCGAGGTAGTCCTACACCATAATTTTTGGGACTACTGAGAAGAAGGCTTGTATTGCAATTTGTTAAGTGGCTTTCGAATGTTTTATGATACTAAACCTGTTCTTATTTGCTGCAGCAAAATGTGGCAAAAGTACCTAAGGAGGAATGAAATTTTTCTACATCAACAAGTCTGTTGAGATATGAAAAAGTGTCAAGTGCCTCTGCTTTTGCATGCCCTGATCCTTTTTTGGCAATCTTTTAAATCATTATCATCTCCAGCACATTGAAATATACTCCAGTTATGTGTCATTTATAGGTGAAAAATCATAATTTTTCTCATAAAAAAAAAAGACCAGTCTCATACAATATATAAGAAATTCGTAATCTAGAAAATATACCTTGATATTTGAGAGGATGAATAATAGAATTAAATTAATTCCCCCAGCAAATGATCTTCTAGGCTATGACTCAAGATTGATCTACACTAAACGTGTGGACGCTTATTTCATCACTCCTCAAAAGCAACTGGCTTCTTTTTCCTACTGTTTTTCTCAAAAGCCATCTCTTTATTTTAAAGAGAAAAATACGCTTATATAATATGCCTATGTAAAAACCTTTATATGTGTTATTCTTATCCTTTAATAATTGAAAATATTAAATATTTTGAATTTAATATTATTACCTCTCTACTTACATAAAAGTAGATATAATGTGTACCAATTTTAGGGCTCACCTTAACACAAGACCTTATTTATACATAAATATAATACATAGGATCTTAACAAATATTATAATTAGGTTTATCACCTAATATGTTATTTTTTTATTTTTAAGTCTAGTAGTAATGTAGTCAATGAGCTAACCTAAGAATCATTTGGGAACATATAATAGTGACTACAATAGTTAAGCTTGTAATTAAACTAACCTAATCATTTAATTCTAACTCTACTCTACTATAAGATTAGAACTGACTTCCATAATTGTATGCTCGAATAATAATTCGTCCCAAGCCACATTGATTTCTTTACTATATAATCATTTGTACCACATCATTAATTAAATTGATATCTTAACTGTTCAATCAATTTAATAATATCTTGTTCCTTAATACTTATTGAGTTTCTCTAATGATCATTTTTAATATATCAAATATGTCAACATACTCTATCCAGAGAATTCTATAATCAAATACCGAAAAATCATCAAGAGATGTGTTGTACAAATTTCATATTGTTAATCTATAACTTTAATACTTATAATTGCTTCCACTAAGATACTAGGTAGTCTTGACTACAAGTATGTGTCGTGTTCATTGGTAACTCAAATGGAATAATAACTACAATCATGAAATTATAACTAACTCAAGATTAAGATTACAGTAAAATAAATGCCTATGAGATTTAATAAGTCTAACAGTTATTATAAAGTTAATTAAATCTTATATGCGATCCAGTTCAATATAGTTGTCCTACATCAATAAATTCATATATAATTAAAATAAATCATTCAATGAACTTATTACAGTTTATATCTAAATAAAGTGCCCAACTTTATTTATCAACTGTAAACTTAATTTATTAAATCATAAAATAATTTGTATTTATGTTTTCTGTGAATTTATTAAGTGATCACATAAATATATATAATATGATTATTAATAAAAAAATTAATGCAATAAGATATTTAAATAAAATACCTCAATTATTTTATTAATCAAAAAAATATTTGTTACAATTAAATAAACTCCTATGCTTTTAAAGAGCATATTTTTCAACACTATTCACCTAGCAAGAGCATCTGTGAAAATTAAATGGCAAGTTACATGTAATGCAAAAGCTATTTGTCTATAACCGTCTACGTCATAACGAAAATATTTTTTGGTTCTTTATTTAGAGTTTCATATTATGCATTAAGATGCAAAGTATCAAGTCATAAGTGAATCAGAATGTCAAAAGTATAATTAATCATGAAAACAAATTATGTGACATGTGTAGGTAAAAAATAGAAGATTAGCTCATATTGTGTAGTGTCACATATACTTCTAATGACCTGACCAAAAGTAAATTTAGAATCAAAATATCACGTACACACTTAGAATAAAACTCAATATCTAGAACATATATGTCTATATATATATATGTACATTATATATATATATATATATATATATATATATATATATATATATATATATATATGTATGTATATATATGTATGTATGTATGTATATATATATAAATATACTATGAACAATGAGCCAAAGCATTTAATTATATTCAAATACAAATACGACATTTATATCGAATACAACATAAAATCATGCAAGTATCATAATTGATTGGAACATATTCTACACTTTAACATATTATAGCATAATTCATAAAAAATAATTAAATAAAATAATTTACACATATAAAAAAGTATTTAATATATTTATTAGAGCCATGGAATATAATTTTCAGATGTTAAGACATATAAATAAATAACTATATACACACATGCTTATAACAATATCAAAATAGTCATATATATCTAATACACCAAAATTAAAATTACTTACCTGAGTAAAGCAATGACGTAAACACAACTTTAATGCTCCAATAATATCAAACGCTTTACGCAATAATAATCTTTGTTTGAAATTTTAGAATTTTCTAGGTTTATTAAATCATTCTGTTAAATAATAATTTTTCAATACAACAGTGTCTATTTCAAAAATCCATATAAATTAAAAAAAATAAGGTCAAATGTAATGCCACATTCCATTTTTAAAAAAATTATGGAAATTAGACTCTAATTAGAATATACATAAAGCTCCATAACCTTTATTAATAAGAATATAAAAATTATAATTAGGATTATAAATAGTATTATTTTTTTCAAATTTGATAGGATTTTCTTAAAACTCCTATAAATATATATTTTCCCCTTTTTCATAACCATTAGTGTACAACCCTTATTTCTTCTTCTCTGCTGCTCATAACACTTTTACTAAACCTTAATATTTAAACCTTGGTTGAAAAAGAGAATCAAAGTAATTTTTGTAAGTTTCTCTCCCTATTCTTTATAATTTTTCCTATTACTCTAATTAAGGCTTTGAATTGGCATAATTAAGGCTTTAAATTGGCATGATTATGGATTATTGCATATCATAATACATCATTTAGGATATGGTTAGAATCTGTTTAAGGTTTTAAATTATTAGTGAGTCGTGATAATCAATTTCTAATACATTAGGCACATTGAATAATTCTGGACAGAATGGGTATCTCGAATTTTAGACACTAATTTTCTAAGAAATTTATATTTCTGCAAACTAGACACATAGAGCTTCATGAATAAATTTGGTTTCATCAAATTTATTTCATTCTTAATTTTATTTGTAATTTTGAAACAGACACTACGGCACTGGAAAATTACAATTCTAGCAGAACAACTGGATTCACAAAATTATTTGCACCCCAAATGAGTTTAAAAATTCTGAAATTTTAAATAGAGACTTATATGTGTGTCTAGTATCCATTGTTTTAATTTTACAGTTTTCTAATTTGTTTCTGATGTTATAAAATTGTTAGAATCCATTCTGTTCAGTTAAAGATATTGTGAAATAGTTTTGGGTTTATCAAAAAATAAATAGTTTTAAAAATAGTTTTGGTTTCAGATCTTCTTAAAAATTTTAGAGGAGATACACATGGATGTCTAGAATAGCCATCTGGAATATTATGTCATTCTGAATTTTAGATTTAAAGTTAAAATTCTAAGAATTGGACTAGAATAAGTATGCATATAAAATTAGATTCTTACACTATATCATTAATAGTTGTATCTCGTATTTTGTTTAAGGTATTTGAGGTATTTGAGGCTCTTAGAGGCTAGAAGTGAGTTCGATTGATTCTATTATCGAGGTAAGTAACTTTATTCCTAATACATTAGATAAATAAGATTATTTTATTACTACTATAAGTACAAATATTTTCATAGTTTTTCCAAAATTAGTGGTTTTCATTATAAAATATTATAATAGATTTTATGTTATAAGCCTAAATTATTATTATGAATATTTATGAATACGATACGAAAGTTTTGCCTATGTATGATTTTAAATTATGTTTTTAGCTCATTGTCCATAGTTATTTTGATTCTGATTCTGATCGTATTATACGATACATATAAGTTCTGGACCAGTATTAGGTTTAAGTTATAAATGTACGCACAATATTTTGATTCTGATTCTGTCTGGGCCGAGTCATTAGGACTATAGGTGATACTATGTAACATGAGCTAATTTTTTATTATCTGTGTATAAGTTATATGATTTGATTTCATGATTTATGTACTTTCGATATTCTGATATGAATTTATTATCGTAATATGTTGTTTTAAAAAAGTTACAAATTATAATATATGTTTTACTAAAAAGGAAGGCTTGCAATGTTTTTAGTAACGATAAGCCTAATATGTTAGAAATGATTTTACTTATCAAGTTGACAGCTCACTTCTCATCATTACTTTTTACAGATAAAGTTTTTTATTGAGAGATGTGCTTAGCAGTGGAGTTAGAGATCTATTTATTTTGCTAGTTGAATAAGAAGAGAAATAAACTCATGATTCCTTTAAGTTTAATTTTGTTATGAACTTATAATTTAGGAGATTTGAGACTTTTGATATAGTTATATTTTTAGAAGATATTATTTAGTATTGGAAATGAATTTTTGATTTTACTTGAATAAAAATTTGAGGTATTTCATTTTTAAATTTTATGTCTAAAGATTTTAATTTGTAAGTAACTTCCTTATTTAGGTGTTCTGCACATGTTGATTTGGAGTGTTATATCAAATCTTATAAAATAAAATTTACTCTACAAGCGCAACATGTCTAAATTAAAAAATTATTTTAAAGTATATGTTTTATTACAAGATATCTATGTTGTCTAGAACCCATTTAGTGTGTTAGATTAAAAAAATACACTAATGTATTAAATACAGCTTAAAATCATAACTCATAAGTAAGGGTATAGAACACTCTAAAACAATGCCAAATAAAACTCTTAATCAAACATAGAGATAAGAAATCTAACACAACATATGGAAAATAAGACTTGCCTACCGTTAGGACTCACTAGTAAGCAAGAATTAGAATCTTATGGTATGAGCAAAGAGTGACAAGTGTTTGAGGTAAATAAAAATGTTACTTGTGAATATAGAGTTGTAACAAAGGGAAGAGAGCAAAAAATGAATGTTGAAGATAATAAACTTGTTTTATACGTAATTCATTAACTAGAATGAGTTGTTGAGATGTACATGGCCTTCATCATTATAGCCCTACAATGTGATGCCCTTAAAGCTTTTAATTGAGCTTTACACTTTAGATATCATTAAAGGACTCTTTTAAAGCATGTTAAGTTAGTGGAATATATTCTGTGTTATGATAAAATGTTGGTGGAGCATGTTAAGTGATGTGTATTATTATAATTATCTTTGTGTCTCATTACTATAAATAGCAACGTCATTTGTGTTGTATGCATCAAATGCAAGAAGAAGAAATGATAAAAAACAAAACATAACTTCTAAGAGTGATTTGTGAGAGTGAGTGAATTGCTCTTGTAATGTTCTTGAGGTTTCTCCAATAAAATTTATATTTTATTCTTCAAATTCTCCAACAGTGGATTTATAAGAGCCATTGAAAAGCCCTAATAATTAGAAATAATAAATCTTTTCCAAAATCATTCTATGAATTTTAATTAGGAATATACTCATCCTTATTCTTATTATCAATTATACCATTTATGATTTCGTTATAAAAAATTTCCATAATTAATATTATGGAAAGTTAGAGTTCCATTCACTAAGTAATTCACTATCCATCAATGTCAATCAAATCTCATTCTCCATCATGTGGAAAATATTTTTGCGCTAATTCACTATTAGCAAACAAACAAATATGGCTTCATATTTCTCATATGGTTGTTTTTTTCATCACTAAGTTTTCTGGCAATAGCTTTGCTACACATTGGCTAGTTCCTTTAAGGGATATAACATTAAATATCTTTTGCTCCTTTTTGGTGGTAAATTTAAGGGTATTTAGTAATTCAAATACCTCGTGAATATAAAGATCAGTATATCTATTTGACCGTTAAATATAAAATGAGCCATCTATAGCCAATGATCTGAAAATGTATAAGAATTTATGAAAATGGTTAGTTTATTCTATTACTATTTTGTAGCTACTATAAGGTATATTTAAATTGTGATCATCAAGAGATAGACCTTTAATTATAACCCTCCTAAAAGTGAATTAAAATTCTAAAGCTGAAGTGAATCTTCTTCTTGTTCTTGTTCTTACATGTTAAATCATTTATAAATTCTGATTATCATATTTGATTATGGCAGAGTTAATGATTTAAGATTGTATAGAATATTTGATGATGGTTTAGATTATGGTGGTAAAAAGATGGCAATGGCTAAAGGTAATTAGAGAGAAACTTTATACATGTTGAATTATAATACCATTTTGCAGGTTTTGTCGAGTTTTTAAACCTATAGCAAGTAGAGACTATTTTAAGCATTAAGAGCTATAATCACATGGATAAAAGTGATAGTTGCACCCACTTATTTATAGAATACAGTTAAAGAAAGATCAAAATCATTTTCTAACAAGATAACTAAACAAAAAAAAATCAACCTCATGTATCACAAACCATACTTTCAACTAAACAGAGCTAGCAATCATGTGTCTATTGCTTTGTTTTGCTACTAATACCAAAGAATAAGTCCAGAGATTAATTTTGAAGCTTTTTTCAAAATATTAAATAAACCTACGCGATTGCTACCACTGTTACTACTACCCCTTGTGGCAATATATTGGTTTCAAATAGTGCTTCCATTACCCTTGAGCTCTATAATTTGAATCAAATTTAACAAAAAGAAACAAAGGTGATGTTTATAAAATGTTTCAAACTTGCTCCTATATGACAAAGTTCCTAAAGAAAAGATATAGTGGTGTATAGAGGACACTTTAGACTTATCATATTCTAAATTAGTTAATTTTTTTCCCAAAATTTAGCAAGTTGGCAACTGATAGCAAGTCACTAAGAGACGTCAAGCATCTTAAAGTCTTGGGCTATTATAATCCTTTACCATGTCTCTCTTTGTCAATTCAAATTTACTAATTTCTTTATTTACCAGTATATATAAGAATCACTCGATAAGATAAAGATAATGTAATTTGATTGTAATAAGGAGCAAATTAAAAGTCAAGTTAGTGATCTTGATAATATTAATGTAGATACTAAGGAACAAGTAAAAGCTTCTGACCCAGTTAGCAGAATCATTGTTCTCGGGGAATATAAAACCCTATAAGAGAACATTTGTTGATTTGGAAATGTCATGCAGATTGTTGAGTGTTAGAAAGTATATATTTATAAAGGAGAAAATCGTCATTTTACACTTTAAATCTCACTAACATTACTACTTTTATTTATTTAAGTATTTTGTTATTTAATTATATGTGTTTTATTATAATTACGTATTTTATGTATTTTAGGGGTATCATAATCATTTCATAATAAATGAGTGATCAGACAGCAAAACAGACGTCATATTTGGACTCAGGACGGTCAAAAACCTTAAGAGGAGCATTAAAGGAAAAGAGTCACTGTTCATATATACGGTACTGTTTATACGTACGGTACTGTTGATGATACTGTTCACGATACTGTTCATCTATACGGACCGATGATGTGGCAACTACCTATGACGTGGCAGTATCTGGTTAGACGAATTATGTGGATTGACTGCTTATGTGGCATTGACCGATGACGTGGCGTTGACCGATAGATGTGTCACGATCTTATTAGACTAAATTTCTTATGTACTGTAGATCGATGACGTGGCAGCATCTCAGTGGAGCAAAAATCATGTGTACAGTACATGTGCTTATATGGGATTATTTACTATTCAGGTGGCGTTACTGTATAAATGTTGACTGTTGACTGTTGACTGTTGACTGTTGACTGATGACGTGGCGCAATCCTGAGCATCCGAATTGTTTTTAATTTGATGGTCACGATTCACTCAATGTATCTATAAAAAGGGGGCTCTCCCCCCCTAATTTAGCACCCACTGAATTCATTTCTAAGCTTAGATTTCTGAAATTCCTTCTCTTTCTTGTAGTTTCTTTGTATTTTAATAAAATTTCCTTTTTTATCCTTAGTTAAAATATGAGTAGCTAATTTCTTTTGAGCTTGGGTTGAAGGTGAAGTCTCAACATGTTCCATGGGCTTAATTTGGTAAATTTACTTTCTCTTCCCCTCTAATATTTGTGGTTGTTTTGACTTTTGATCGACAAATAATAATAGTCTTGTCTAGTTACAGCCCTGGTTAAATCGGCACCCTAGTACAAGGTTATTATTATTTGGCACGATAAGCCCTTGGTACCATACTTATTGGAGAGTGGTTCATGAGGTGTGGAATCCCTCCTTATGATTTAATTGGTATTAATATGGAATATTTAGCCCATGGAGCATGTTGATGCGGATCCGGATACCCAAGTCCCTTATTATAACAGTTACAGTTTCAATTATTCCCACCATTTTAATTCACAATTTAGAATAAAATTACCATAATTTAATTGTTCCCATTAAAAAGAACATTAATTCGGCATATAATTAAAATCAACCTCCTCGTGGGATCAACACTCGTCACCATTAATCTATTCTACAATAGATTCGTGCGCTTGCGAGTTCATTAAAATTTGCACAACAAGTTTTTGGCGCCGTTGCCGGGGAGGTAAGTTATTTTAATTTGTCGAATTAATTTTTTTTTGTTTTCTTGTATTTTTTCTTATAAAAAAATAATAATTCTATAATTTAATTTTTTTAATTTAAAATTTTGCAATTTAATTTCTGTAATTTAAATTTTTGTAATTTAATTTCTGTAATTTAAATTTTTGCAATTTAATTTTATTGTGTGATTTCTTTAAATTTCTGTATTTTAATTTTTGTTTTACTTTTATTTGTAATTTATTTTGTTTATCTTGTAATTTATTTTAATTTATTCGTAAAATTAATTCATAGAATTAGTCTTTTTTTAGTAATTTTTTTTCTTTCCTTAAAAATTATAAAAAAATTAAAAAATTAAAAAATTAAAAAAAATTAAAAAAAAAGTGAATCTGTAATTTAATTTTGGTAATTTAAATTTCTTTAAATTTCAATAATTTAATTTCTGAGTTATTTTTCTTTATAATTTTTATTTATTCTGTTAATTTATTATTTCATAGAATTAAATTTTTTTTAAGTAATTTTTTTTCCTGTAATTTAATTTTGTTTCTTTTTCTCTTCTTTATATTTCTGTAATTTAATTTTTTATTTTTCATTGTAATTTATCTTCTTATTTTATTTTTAGTTAATCTATTTCTTATATTTTCTTTTTAGCACTTGAGTGTATGTTTATAGTACGGTTATAACAACGTCACAAGGTTAGTATTGTAATTTCTCTCTCCTTTTTATTTTTATTTGTTTTATCTTCATTTATTTTATTCTTTGCATGCATGGTCGAAGGTCATTATCACGTAATCTTGAACCTTTAGACCTTGATTTGGAAAAAACACTTTGCACACACAAACAAACTGTTTTTCAAAAGAAACTTGAAATGGATTTGCAACATCAGCAACCAGAACCACAAGAGAGGCCATTTAAGGATTATTTTAGTCCTTTAGCTAATTTGAGCACATCATGCATAAGGTACCCAAATGTAGCTGCTAAGAGTTTTGAATTAAAACCTAGTATGCTAAACTGTCTCCTCACATTCTATGGCCTAGAAAATGAGGACCCATAAATTATCTGAATGATTTTCATGCTATTTGTCAAACTTTTAAATACGAGAATTTTTCAGATAATGATGTTAAACTTAGATTATTCCCATTTTCATTAAAAGATAGAGCTCGTTCAGGGTTTAATACAATGCCTACTAATAGCATTACATCATAGGAACAAATGGTAACTAAATTTTTAAATAAGTATTTCCCAGTTCATAAAACCAATGCTATTCGCAAGAAAATTTCAAAGTTTACTCAAAGAGATGACGAGCAGTTTTTCGAAGCATAGGAGCGATTTAATGGGCTACTCTTGAAGTGTCCACATCATGGGTACGAGAAATGGCACCAATGCCAATATTTTTTGGAGGGATTATTGCCACATATGCAAGAATGGCTAATGGCAACCAGTGGAGGAGAGTTAATGTTTAAAAGCGCATCAGAGATTTGGGAATTCTTCCAGCAGCAATCGGATAATTCTCAACAACGGAGTCGATCACTCAGAAATACCAAGAGAATTAAGGGAGTGATGAGGTTAACATTGGTGAGTCAAGCTCAGGAATTAAAAAAGTCAAAGAAATGGTTGAAGGCCTTGCTCGACAAATAACATCTTTGACTACTGCTAAATCAACAGAGCCACATAACCATGACTCATATTCAGATCAAGCCAATGCCATAGGTATCATGAGAAAACCACCAAACTACAACCCTTAATCCAACACATATAACCCTGGATGGAGAGACCACCCCAATTTTTCATGGTCTCAAGGATTCCAACAAAACGGACCATCAGCTCCACCTCCACCAATGCAACCAGTTCCTCAAATGTCTCAAGCCTCTCAACCACCATTCAGACCATACAATCAGAATCCAAACCATTCTCAACCCAAATCATGGGAGGAGACATCCCAAAATTTCAGAAATCTTACTAACTCCAAGATCGAGCAGCAGAACCGCACCATTGATGAGTTACGAAATGAGATGAGTGCGGGCTTCAACTCACAGGCCTAATCAATTTCTAACCTTGAGAAAATGGTGGGACAACTTGCCTCTTCAATTCAAACTTTGGCCATGACCGTTGAAAAAGGCAAATTCCCAAGTCAACCAGTGCCCAATCCTAAAGCAGTGAATGAAGTAAGTTCTAGTTCACCACAGCAGCATGGAGAGGTCAAAGCAGTGATGACCTTACGAAAAGGAAAAGAAGTCGACAACAAAGTAGAGATGCCAAAATCAACTCAAATTGTACCTGTGAACACTGAGGAATCATCATCAGAGGAGAAAGAGGAAACTAACCCACGAGAATTTATTCCTAAAGCTCCATTTCCTCAGAGGTTAGCTAAAGAGAAGAAAGGAAAATCCACAGGTGAGGTTCTTGAAATCTTCAAACAGGTAAGTATTAACATCCCTTTACTTGAGGCCATAAAACAAGTGCCATCATATGCCAAGTTTCTTAAAGACCTTTGTACTAAAAAGAGAAACATTCATGTTCAGAAAAAGGCCTTTCTAACAGAAAATATTAGTTCTATACTCCAACATAAAATGCCTCTAAAATGTAAAGATCCAGGCTCCCCCACTATCTCATGTAGTATAGGGAACCACACAATTTAGAATGCTTTGTTGGATTTAGGAGCTAGTGTAAATCTGTTGCCTTACTTTGTTTTTGTGAAACTTAAACTAGACGAATTACATCCAACTCCAGTGGTGTTACAGCTTGTAGATCAATCTATGAAAATACCACGTGGTATTGTGGAGGACGTGCTTATCTAGGTAGATAAGTTTTATTTTCCTGTTGATTTCATTATAATTGACACTCAACCAGTGCAAGATTCAAGAAAGCATATCCCCATTATCTTGGGTCGTCCATTTTTGGCTACTGCTGATGCTCATATTCAATGCAGGACTGGAAATATGCAGTTGTCATTTGGCAATATGACCATGGAACTAAATATTTTTAACATTGCCAAACAACCTCACAGTACTGATGATGAAATTGTAGATGTGGATTTAATTGATGAATTAACTGATCACACATTTCCTTTAAACCTTAGTGATGACCCTTTACTAACATGTTTAACTCACTTTTGTTTGGATTTTAATATTGACAGATCGATTGATGAGGTTAATGCCTTATTGGATTCATCGCCATGCCTGGACATTGATAAGTGGAAGACAAGGATAGAGCAATTGGCACCATTAAAAGAAAATCTCATCCCATCATCAGAATCACCACTAGAAATTGAGCTCAAACCTTCACTCAGCCCTTTGATTTCTACATTCTTGGAAGAAGAAAAAATATTGTCAGAAATTATCTCATCCTCTCCTGATTGCAAACAAAAGAACACAGACATCATTGACCCCATTTTTGGTTCAAAAAGGAGGATACAACTGGCAAAACCAGAGGAGATTCGTAACGACAAAAATGCTAAAGACTACAGAAAGCGAATGAAAATCCTCCGTGACAAGCGGAGCATTAGAAAATCTTTCACACCAGGTCAGAAAGTATTTTTGTTCAATTCTCAAGGGCACGTTTCTCCAAGTAAGTTACGCTCTCGATGGTCTGGTCTATTTACGAATCATACTGTTTTTCCACATAGAGCCATTAAATTTAAGAATCCAAGAAACGGTGTAATTTTTAAAGTTAATGGTCAAAAAAGTAAAGTCATATCACGAATACCAACCATGTGGAGAAAACAGCACAAAACATTAAAGTGACCTAACATTTTTTCTTTTCGTTTCCTTTCGGTGATTTAAAGTTTTCTTTTCTATTTTTAATTATATTTGTGAAAGTGTGTCTGTTTAACTTTTATGCTTTTAATTTTTATCATTTTCCTCACGAATATGTCAACTAAAAAGTATCTCTTCAGCATTCTTAGACAGTTTCGACGTATTCAATCTCATTTCAGAGGTCAGATACGATTTTGTAAAACACATCGTATCTGGCAGCTACAACCACCAGAGTTAGTAGCCCATGTTGAGGATTTAGAAAGCCAACTCCGAGAAATTGAGAGAGGCATCTACAACATCCAATTGGAGCTTGAGGTAAATTCAATAAGAGGACGATTTTAGTTTGTTTTGTGTGTTTTAATTTATTTTCTTATTTGTGTGTTTTAGTTTGCTTTGTGTGTTTAAAGTTTGTAACCCCAGTCAAGTGGCAGATAACGGTACTCCGTAACAATCAAGTCGGTTACTTCAGTTTTCCCACAATAACTGATATTCTGAGACGAAGGTATGGACAGAAATGAGATTTTAGAAAAGCTTCACAAACGATTCCCTTCGCTTCCTCAGAATGCCCTACTTTTAATTTATAAAGCCCGGTCCGAACGCATGCGATTGCTTATGAAGAATAACATCCCTGCTGACATCCGTTGGTTAATCAAGGCAAAAGTTCGCTTAGCAGGTGAGTTACCTCCTAAATTTATCGCATACATGCCTGGTTGTGGTAAAGGAAATTATGCAAGAAAATGACGAGCTTGAAGACTTTCTGTTGCTTGTCATAAATGTGCCAGAGTGGTATGCAATAAAAAATCATGTTCTTTAGGAATGGTGTCTGATAACAGAGAAGATAAGATTCAATTCATTAGGGATAGCTTGAATAAGGAGTCATTGGATGATATCCTTTTGTCTCTTGAAACGCATCCCAGTGGATACGTCCAACATGCAATACTCCAGTTATGGCCATTATTCCAAAAAGAATGTGCAAACTATAGTCTCGGGAATCTGACTATAAAAGACCCTGTTTGTCAGTTTGTAAGAAAACTGGATGGGAAGCCTATCCTCGACCCATAGAGGGCGTTCAAGTCGTTTCTGGATGTAAAACCAGAGGAAGATGTGAGCCACAATCACAGCTATCTGTAAATATCCTTTTACTTTTCTGTTCGTTTATTTCACTGTTATTTTACTATTTGCATTATTAATTTTTTTAATAATTTCATTTACTTTTTCTTTTTACTATTTTCTTTTTGACTTTTGAGCCATGTGCCTTACATGTTAATTGACATAATGTCCCATACACAGCTGTCACCAATTGTCACCAAGGTCTTTAAATGCGAATTGTTTTTACTAAGCACTCACAAGTTGTTTTTGAGCAATATCTTAATGGCAGCTTCTTCTAGTAAACAATTCAAGAACATTTGTGTGCTTTCTGGGTTTCATTATGGCAAATATAAAGAGTTCATGGAGGCAGCCATAGATCTTGGTCTAAGAATAGCAGAGAGAAAATTGCACTTGGTGTATGGAGGAGGTGACCGAGGGTTATCCAAAATGGTATCAGAAGCTGCTTTTGTTAGAGGGAGCCAAGTGTTAGGCATCATCCCTCAAATCCTAAAACCTTTGGGTTGTTTGTCTCATTCACCAACTGGAGAAGAGTTAGTCATCTCAGGTATGCAAGAACGAATAACTGAAATGCTCAATCATGCCGATTTTTTTATTTTCTTTTCAGGCGATCTTACAACTCTTGAGACACTAATGACATTAGCATCTTGGTCCCATCTGAACATTCATCAGAAACCCATTGGTTTGTTAAATGTCAATAACGTTTATGATGGCTTGCTCGCATTTCTTAACCATGCAATAAAAAATTATTTCATTCATTCCTCAGTGAAACAAATCTTTATTTGTGCACACACTGCTAATGCGTTACTTGATCTGTTACAAGCTTATCAACCAGAGCCAGATCCCAAGGCTATTGTGTTGGAGTGTTCAAATAATAATGGTAACAGTAGCGGCAGTAAGAAATACAAATTAGATTTAACTCTCCGCTTGTAAATATTTTCTTCTGTGTTGCAGCACCCAGGTGATGTTTTCTAAACTCTACTTCTTTCCTTTCAAACATTGAGGACAATGTTTCGTTCTGGTTGGGGGGAGGGAATAGTTGACAATTGTGGAATGTTGAACTAACCATGACTAACTTTTTGAATAGAAGATGGCTGAATATAGAGTATAGTGACTCTAGAAACGCATCTTTAGTTAAAACAAAAAAAACAAAAAAAAACATATATATATATATATATTACTACCAGTGATCGTGGGAAGGTGTGTGAATGCTTTGGAATATCAAATTAATTAGCTTTAATTAAGTCAGTTGATTGCTTTTAGAAGTACCGTTGGCTTTAGAAGATTGTTGGTACGTGGCGTTGTTTACACCTGGTCGATGTAGGAGTCAAGTCCTGCCTTAGGGCCCAAGTTTGGATTTATGTTAACCGAACAATTATCAGCCCGCACGTCCTGGTTTCCAGCCTATATACCAATTAAATTTAATTCTTTAAAATTTTAATTAATCAGTTTATTTTAAGCAAGCCTAGCAACAAGGTTTGCAGAAACAAACATACATTAAGGTAGGCTTTCTAGACAAACACAGTACCCATTCTGGATTCCAGAAAGGGTGCTCTGAGTGTGGAGGGAGAGAAGAAGATACAACTAAAGACAGAGATCCGGTCTCTTTGCTTCAGAGGCTAAGTAGCAGTTTTATGGCAGAACTGATACAGATCAGTCTGCAAGCATATATAAAATTTAAAAGCTTTAAAAATTTAAAACATACATTCTTAATCTATGCTTTAAAATTAAATTACAGATTAAAGAATATGTTTTAAATGCTTTAAATAAAATTAAAATTAAATGCTTACATGTAATTACAGAGACTTTAATTCTTTAAAAGAAAAGAATAAGAAAGAAGAAGATTTCTGGAAAATGTCTGGAGTCAAGAGAATCTCTTTAACATCTAACTCTGATTTCCAATATTGAAATCTTTTGAGAGAAGGGAGAGAATAATAGAGAAAATTCAGGTCCCCTCAACTAGAGGCTAATGACAACTTATATAGCCAAAGACCAGTTGCTTTACAAAAGAAAATAATTACAAGTGATAAGGTCTTCACGTGGGTAGGACCTCGGTTGGTGGGAAAGTCCCCGGGAATCCCGTGAGTGGAGACAGCATCTTTGCTTTATGGTCTCCAAAGTCTTTGTAGGACCCAAGAAAGGAATCCTATCCCCACAGCTTTTTTCCCGTGATGGGAATAGTGAATGAAGGGGGAAAATATCTAGTCAACAAAATACAAAAGAAAATAATTGCTTTTGCCTTTTTTTTTTTTTTACAAGTCAACAAAATACAAAAATAAACATAATTATTTACAATGCTTTACAGGTGGGAAGATGCCAAAACAATCATCTTCATTGTCATCTCCCAAAGATATGAATGGCTCTTCGTCTTCGGCATCCGAGGAGTCCTGTGCTGAAGGCTCGGATCTGGAGGCTAAGAGCTGTTCCATTACTTTGAAATATTCCTCTTCTGACTTGGCTGAGGCCAACAAAGATTGGGCCTTAGATTTTTGAGAGAGGAAAGTGGTCTGGGCTTTAGTTTCCTCAATAGTAGGAGTGAGGTGTCCTGTTGAGGAAAGCCATTTTTGAACGATGGCCTCGGTTAATTTTGACTCTTCGTCAAATTTCGACCACCATTTTACTTTGAAGGTTCTTTGTAAGAAAAGCTGGGCTTCCTGAGTGTGGAATTGAAGACCCCACATCCAGACCCATGGGAGGAAAAACTTTGTACAGAAACAAAGAAACGGAGTAAATCTCTTCTCTGATTCTAAGGGCTTATAATGGGCTTTGAACAAGTTTAAACAGGCTACAGCATTGGGGGTTAGAATTTCTGGGTTTGGCCCGAAATAGCCCCACTACTGTTGAAACCAGTTTGGAAGGCTTTGTATGGTTATTTTTGAATTAAAGAAAAATAACCATGAATGAGATTTCTTTGGATTTTGTGAGAAAAATGTGTTGAACCAAGCTTGTTGGTAGTCCAAATAAGAAAAGGACTGACAATAGTCAAAACGGCTTTAGAAGCTAATGGGGAAGTCTTTGGTTTTGTGAAGTGGGTCGCCCCATTGCTTTAGACTTAAGACATTTAGAATTGTGGCCGTGGAGTAAGCCGGTTCTTTGTGTTCTTTAGAAAGATAGAAATGTTTGAATTTCACTGAGTTAGTGAATTCAAGAATGCTTTGATAATAGGGCTGGGGTTTTGTTAAATCCCATGGTTTGAAAAACCAACCCTTAGGAAAAATCTTTAAAATGCTCTGAAATGGATCAGAGTGATAAAACCCATCTTCGAAAACTAAAATATTTTGTCGATAGGCTTTATTAGTTCAATCTGATTTTTTCTTTAATTGAGAAACAACTACTGAAGAAGAAGAGCTTTCAGTAGAAATGATTTCTTTGGAAGATGATGGCTTTACAATTTCTTTTGAAGCAATTTTTTCTTTCTCCGGAAATTGAGAAAGAGGCTTTATATTTGAAATGCTTTTTAGAGTCATTAAGAGTTCAGGAGATTTTGAAATGGATTCAATCCATTCTTTTACCTGTTCTTGTGAGGCCAGAGCTTTAGATTCTTCATCCTGGACCATATCAATCCAAGACTTTGTAGGCATTGCTGAAGACAGCAATTTTTCTTTAGGAGGTGATTGGGCTTTAGGTGTTTGGGGCTGAGGGTCCTTCTAGACTCCTTTCCCTTTGTCTTTCTTTTTGGGCGGCATTTATCTGTTTTGAAGAAATTCTCTCGTTAGAAAATCTAGAACAGAATTCCTGTCTCCTTTAATAAATTCAATTTCAAAATCAAAAACACTTAAAATAGCTTGCCATCTTGCAAAAATTTGTTTAGATGCAATGTTTTGAACATATTTTTCTAAAACATGTTTTGCAGCTTTGCAATCAATTCTAAGTAAGAATTTTTGATTTAATAAGTCACTTTGAAACTTTGTAATACATAAAACAATGGATAAAATTTCCTTTTTAATAGTAGAGTAATTTTTTTGACACTTATTCCAGTGTGCAGAGACATACTATACTATTTGTTCTTTACCATTGTCTACTTGCTTTAAAATACCACCATATCCTAGGTCAGAGGCATCGGTCTCTACTACCTTAGGTAATGCGGGATTTACTAGATGCAGACACGGTATGCTTTTAACAGACTGTTTTATTAGTCTAATGGCCCTAGTATGTTCATCAGTCCATTCAACAGGGGTTTTCTTTAACCTATCGTGTAGGGTTTAGAAATCCTATTGATATTTGGACAAAAATCTAGGACATAATTTAGGCTACCAAGAAACCTTTGCAGTTGGGTTTTGTCAAGTATTCGATCAGGAAACTTGTCAGTAACGGCAAGAGATCTCTCAATAGGGGTGATGGTTCCCTTAGAAATATAATGTCCTAAGAACCTAATTCTTGTTTGGAACAAAGAAATCTTTGAACTAGAAATGGCTAATCCAGCCTTCCTAGTAGCATAATAGAAAGTCTTTAAATGTTTGAAATGTTGATCAATCGAATTTGAAAAGATCAACACATCATCTATATAAACTATACAGAAATCTGAGTAAGGGTTATAAATATCATTCATAATCCTTTGAAACTCAGATGGCGCATTTTTTAAACCAAATGGCATAACAGTCCACTCGTACTGTCCAAATGGAACAATAAAAGCAGTTTTATACCGATCTTTAGGATGGATTTGGATTTGCTAAAATCCTGATTTCATATCAAATTTTGAGAATATGAAAGCAGAATGTAATTTTTGGAGCAAGTCTTTCTTGTTAGGTATAGGGTACCTAATCTATTTTAGGGCTTTATTTAGAGGTTTGTAATTGATCACTGATCGAGGTGTTCCTCTCTCTATTTCACTGTTTTTATTGACATAGAAAGCGGCACAAGACCATGGAGACCTTGATTTTACAATTAAGCCTTTAGTCTCTAAGTCTTTGATTTCATTTCTATAATGTTGTTCTAAGTCCATATTCATTTGAATGGTCCTAGCCTTGGTAGGAATTTGTCTTTCATCGAAATTGGGCTCATAGGGCAAATCTACCATATGTTGTTTCCTATCCCAGAAAGCAGATGGGAGATCAGCACAGATTTCATTCTCAATTTGGCTTTTGAAATTGGAAATCTTTTTCTTTACAAAATCATTTTGTAATTGTTTTCCAATTCTTTGTAAACTTAAATCCTTCTGTAAACAAACCAAATTACTCTGCTTTGTTTTTAGTAAAACATTAATCTGATTTTGATAAACAGAAGTGGCTTTAATTATATTTAAATTCCTTGTTCTCGACTTTTTAATAAAAGGGAAAACAAGTCTTTTTTCTTGGGCTTTAAAGGATATACCATCATATTTAACAGTATACGGGGTAATTAAGTTTATAAAAGGAGTTCCTAAAATGACAGCATGATGGATATCATTTGTCAAAATAAAAGAAGTCCTAAATTCAAAACCATCATTCAAAACAGAAGCATCAACTTTTGAAGTGATTCTTAATTTTGAATTATTAGCGGCAGAAAGCCTTTCTTTAGTTTTCTCATGAAACTTTTTTGGAACAATTATTTCTTTAATACAATTCAGATCGGCACCAATGTCAAATAATGCAATAGTGTCAATTTGGAGTTCTTTGGAAAATTTTATTGTGACTTTAATTAAATACTTTCTTGTGGTGATTTGTTTTAGGGCAAATAAAAAATCATGAGGTAGAGACTCGATGTTTTCAAGTTTCTGTTCCTCATCCTCACCACCTTCTGAGCTGATTTGTTATCCGAATGTTGCTCCAATTGTTTCTGTAGCAATATTTGGATAGTGTCAGAATCAGTTTTTTGTTTTTGTTTTAAATCAGAAATTTCTAGCTTGATTTCTTTTATTTCTTTTTGAAGATCCTGGATAGAAGGAGAAGGCTTTTTAGTCTTTCTCTTATTTAAAATATCCGTGAGATCATAAGCATGCTTTTGAATAACAGGTGCTTTGGAGGTCTCAGGCTTTTCTCTATGCTCAAAGGTTTTTAGAAGTCTGTCTAAATACTCTCTTTGTAAGGAAGGGTCAGAAATGTATTTGACTAATTCAAGAAAAGTTTCTTGTTCTTTAGTCAACACATTGATTTTCTTTAGATATGATTCTGTGTCAGAATCAGTATCAAAAGATTCTAAAGTATCAGAGTCGACCAACTCATCAACTTGCAGAGACTCACTATCTTCCGAAATAGATTATTCTGACTCTGAGGAGTCAACTAATAAAGGAGCTATTTGGGAAAATATCTCTTCACTAAGTCCTAGCTCATGAAGTCTTTTGGCCATTCTAAAATATTTTGCAGTATGTCCCTTTTTTCCACACTTAAAACAAGTGGCTTCTTTATAGTTGAAATTCTTTGGTTTGGGCCTGTCTATTTCTTTCTTTTTAGAGGATGCCTTTTATAAGGCCTTTTGGGCTTTTTATAAAAGGATTCTCTAAGTTCTGGAAAGGGTTTCCTATATTTCTTTAATTTTTGATGTTTCTTGTAAGTCTTTGTGGAACAATTACCACCGCAATCCTTAGAACTGGAGGCTTTAAAAGGGTCATAGTTAAATTGTTTACAGAAACTACCTAACTCTTGTTTAGATTTCTTAAGTTCCCACTTAAGTCGTTTCTGCAATTTTAAGTCTTGGTATATCTTTAGACCTTCCCTATTGACATAACTAACTAGTTCCCCATAGGTGAGATTGTCATAAGGGATTTGGTTATCGTAAAGGGCTTTAATTGAATTCCTTACCTTTTCTCCTAATAGGGTAGGTAATCCTGCAAGGAATTTTTCTTTCCAAGTAACATGATTTGCGTCATCTCTTAGAAAGAGTCTGGTAAAAAACGTGGCTTTATAACTTTGAAAATCACTAAGTTTTCTACACCTAAGGTTGTGTAGTAACTTGACATTTTTATCTCTAAGGTGAGATGGATCACCTACGAAGTGAAAGGATATTGTGACTATTAAAACTGAAACAGCATCTTAGACCGGATTATTAAATTCATCAAGAATGGGTAATCCTTCTTGATCAGTTTTGACGGCATTCAAGATTTCAAGATGTTGTTGATTTGTGAGGAGATGATCCCACCATCCTTTAAGTTGACCAGTAAAACCGACAATCAGAATTTCTGCTATGGCTCTATCAGCAGTTTCTGATTGGGTTTTATATGCATTAGCTGCCATGGTCATTTGTTGGAGTAATCCAAGTATATTGTACTCAGACATTCCATCTATATTCCATTCATAGACTGAGGATGCATTAAACCTTGATTGGTTTATAGCACTTGGCCTATTATCTATTGCTAGATCTGGTGGAGTACGAGAAGTAGCAGGAAGTGCTAACTCCTAATGGACTTTATTGACTTTAGGCTCAGGTTCAAGTTCTTCTTGGAATGCTTCTAAGTCAGAAGAGGCTATGGGAGACTGATCCTGATCTAATACTTCTATCTTACTAGATTGGAGAGTATCAGGGACTATCTCTATTTTCTTAGACGAAGATGAAGAGGCTTCTATCCTATCTAATTGTTCTCTAATGGCTTTAGCAAAATCCGATTTCGAATCTTGAACAAGTTTTTAACTTGTCTTCGATACCTGGAAAGGTTTAAAAATAGGCTCTTTGAGTCTTTTTTCAAGATTAGATTTTGTAATTGGCTTTGGAACAGTAGGGGAAACAGTAATAGTTGACTTTTGGATTTGACTTTCTATTCTTGTCAGCTGTTTTCCTATCGTGTTTAGATTAGTGTTACAAAAATTATTTTGTTGAATAACACTATCTAGATTTTTGTCTATATCACCATTCCTATGGATCTTGTAGGGTGATGCTTTTACTTCTCTCGGAGGTTCACCATGTTCAATGGTAATATTTCTTAATGGGGGGTGTTCAGATTCTACCTTAGTTTGGCTATCTGAAAGCTTCCATTCAGAAACTGTCTTTCTAAAAATGGGATTTGAATTTTTGAAAGGATATGAAATGTTGTTATTGGAAGCATATATCTCAAACCAATCAAAAAACAAGATATGGGCTTTTTGCTCATTGACAAATTCGTAATAGGCTTCCTGAATTTGTTTTCTCTGATCTAAATAGTGTTTAAAATACCAAAGTCTTTTTTCTTTATTTAAATTAGAATAAAAATCATTGTGCAATAGTGTTTTGTCCAACTCAAATGGCTTTTCTAAGACACTGATTACATTTTCTGTTACAGCAGAAAATGTGGGAGACGTCGGAGGAGAGGGTTCCTTCTCTTCCTGTCTTTAATCCTGTTGTGTACTAGTATATACTGGGTAAGGTATACTAGTAGTATAATCAACAGAACGTATGGAACTACTAGGAATATCCGAGGTGGAAAACCTAGGTTGGTCTTTGTAAGGGGCATTTACTATAGAAGGTATCTTGGTAAATGTTCTATCTATAGAAGGAATACTAGAAACAGAACCTATGTCTGAAAATCTAGATGAGGTTGACCTTCTAAATGATAATTTAACTTTACCATCGAATCTTCGAGTCACATTTCGCAACTCAGACAGCTCAAGTTGTTTTGGAATCACTGGTTCAGTGGCTCCATCAAGGATCCATTCTTCAGGAAGATGGACATCTTTCCATTGGATAGGTCTTGATACGACAATATTGGCTCTGGATAGATCAGTTTGGAAAAGAATTGTTTCATTCTTTTTGGACTGAAATTAATGTTGCGTATTAAACGCAGAATGCATTGCCTTATAAGACATCTTAAAAATCAATACAACAGGGATTGATCCTTCTATCATGTGATAGTTATGAGTTTTGATTTGAAGAATCATGCTTCTAAGAATATTTTTGTCTTTAATCGAGATTGTTATATTTGGATAACAATCAAACGATATTATGCCTTTATAGAGGCTTGATTCGATACTGCTAAGTAAAGAATCATCAAAAGAGATGAATCTGCCATCTCTCAAAACGGCTAAGATGGAGGTGTCCAAACCTTCTTTGGTCAGAGGCTTAATTCCTACTTGGATTAAACCTACATGGACATATTTGAATTTTTTATCTTTTAAAATCTTTAAAGAGCTTTCTGAGAACAATTGGATTGTCTCAAAAGGCTTTGAAAGAGTGATGTCTCTTTCTTCAGTCTTTATGATGTAATCTGACTTTAAGAAATCTAGTTTCTTTGTCCTATAGATCATATCTTTAGCTACTTTGGGTAATTCCCAGCAATCTATGGCTTTATTAAAGTCTTCAATTATGAATTCCTCAGAATTTACAACATTCTTTGAACCACTAGTCCTCCCGGAGGAAGAGCTAGAGAAAGAGGATACTCTACAGAGTAGAGAATCCATGTAACCCTAAGTCTTTTCAACTAATACCTATATGTATGGCTACAGGTACGGTTTTACAGCCCTAAGCGGATCCCAGTCCTAAACGGGTCTTACTATCGGTAAAGAATTCACCACACACACAAATACCAATTTAGAGAATTAAAATTACACAAATTCTTTTTCCCTATATTATATATATATATATGTGTGTATGTGTGTGTGTTTCTTTTCTAACCTTTGTTTTTCTCCTTTACAAATATATGTTTTCAAGTTTTTTAAGTCGAAAATGGCTGAATATGGAGTGTAGTAACTCTAGAAACGCATCTTCTTTATAAAAAAAAAATTATTTTTCTTTAATTTTTCTGCATGTATGTTTTCTTTTTATGTTTAGAATAGGTTTGGGGGAAAGAATTCTATAAAAAAAAAATTTGTGAGTTCTTGATATTGGATGATATGATGACTTTCGAATTTTAGTATTTATATTATCTTTGGTCCTGAGTGATGTTACACTATATTTACTATTCTACATGTTGATATTGGGGACAAATATGAGTTGCTTGAAACAATGCACATGTCATAATAAATTCCAAGTGAGTTTTTGAGCCTATTAATTTTTCTTGGAGAGTAACCCTTTTTGCCCATTCTTCATGTATCTTAGCAATTTATTATTTCATACATGATCTCTAGATTCTCTTTGAGTCAACCCTTAAATAAAAAAAAAAGTGTGTGTCACTGCATCTAAATGTCCATTTAATTAGTAGATATGGAAGACTATTTAGAGTCCTAAAAGATGATGGAAGGCCATTTTTGACCCGTTTGAACCTTTCTAGCCATCCCTATTATTTAATATCCATAGTTAGCCCTTTTGAGCCTTTTATTTAAAAAAAAAAACTTTTCTTTATTAACTTATCATCCTGACCCACTCCAATTTGGAGTATTACCCGATATTATACAAGTTCCATTCACCTATTCATGTTTGAGAAAAAAAAATATAAATAATTATTTTGTTCACTGAAGTTGTGCCATATAAAAAAAAGAAAAAAAAAGGAAAAAAAAGATGTACAATAGTAATAAATAAGCAAAATGTATCTTGTAAAAAGTTCTTGAATTTTTTCTCAAACATATATATTTTGTTTCCCTATTTTCCTTTCTTTGTTAACCATGTCCCTAGCATATGTTACGTCCTAATAAAAGTCCTTCCTAATTTTAGGGAACTATAGTCTAACATAAAAGCTAGTTATATGGGTAATTAAGATGTAGTGATGCATATAAAAAAAAATGATGAATACATTGGGTTGACTAATACTTTATTTGAGATTGTATTATTTCTAAGCTATGGGCATATTTTTCATCTTGGTGAGAGTGTATGATATTTCTTTATTATTTTCTCTCAATTTACCATTCATTGTAGTGACAAAATTTTATTGGGATTAATTTCTTTGTGAGAGTGTCACTACAACCAGTGAGATTTTGGGGTTGGATATGTCATTCTTGAAAGTGACCTCATTACTATTATTATAATAAAGTCTGTTGGACTGATGCATATGGATGGTTGATGTGGGTGTGATATTCCTTTAGACTGGAAATAATGCTTGTACTTTTATTTGATTGCTATCATTAATCTGATTGAATAAACACATGTGTTTTCTTTCAAAAAAAAAGTTTTGAATTTTATCTTCGCTTTATTTGCTAGGGACTAGCAATAAGCTGGTTAGGGGGTGTGTTGAGTGTTAGAAAGTGTATATTTATAAAGGAGAAAATCGTCATTTTACACTTTAAATCTCACTAACATTACTACTTTTATTTATTTAAGTATTTTGTTATTTAATTATATGTGTTTTATTATAATTACGTATTTTATGTATTTTAGGGGTATCATAATCGTTTGATAATAAACGAGTGATCAGACAGTAAAACGGACGTCATATTTGGACTCAGGACGGTCAAAAACCTTAAGAGGAACATTAAAGGAAAAAAGTACTGTTCATATATACGGTACTGTTCATACATACGATACTGTTTACGATACTGTTCACGATACTGTTCATGTATACGGACCGATGATGTGGCAACTACCTATGACGTGGCAGTATCTGATTGGACAAATTATGTGGATTGACTGCTTATGTGGCGTTGACCGATGACGTGGCATTGACCGATGATGTGTCACAATCTTATTAGACTAAATTTCTTATGTACTGTAGATCGATGACGTGGCAGCATCTCAGTGGAGCAAAAATCGTGTGTACAGTACATGCGCTTACATGGGATTATTGACTGATGACATGGCGCAATCCTAAGCATCCGAATTGTTTTTAATCCGATGGTCACGATTCACTCAATGTATCTATAAAAAGGGGGCTCTCCCCCCATAATTTAGCACCCCTGAATTCATTTTTAAACTTAGATTTCTGAAATTCCTTCTCTTTCTTGTAGTTTCTTTGTATTTTAATAAAATTTCTTTTTTTATCCTTAGTTAAAATATGAGTGGCTAATTTCTTTTGAGCTTGGGTTGAAAGTGAAGTCTCAACATGTTCCATGGGCTTAATTTGGTAAATTTACTTTCTCTTCCCCTCTAATATTTGTGGTTGTTTTGACTTTTCGTCGACAAATAATAGTCTTGTCTAGTTACAGCCCTGGTTAAACCGGCACCCTAGTACAAGGTTATTATTATTTGGCACGATAAGTTCTTGGCACCATACTTATTGGAGAGTGGTTCATGAGGTGTGGAATCCCCCCTTATGATTTAATTGGTATTAATATGGAATATTTAGCCCATGGAGCATGTTGATGCGGATCCGGATACCCAAGTCCCTTATTATAACAGTTACAGTTTCAATTATTCCCGCCATTTTAATTCACAATTTAGAATAAAATTACCATAATTTAATTGTTCCCATTAAAAAGAACATTAATTCGGCATATAATTAAAATCAACCTCCTCGTGGGATCGACACTCGTCACCATTAATCTATTCTACAATAGATTCGTGCGCTTGCGAGTTCATTAAAATTTGCACAACACAGATAATTTCAATTTTTGTTTTATTTTTACGTATTTTAAGTTCAAGTTTTGTTTTCTTTCATGTTCTCAACTGAAAATGTGAAAATGTATATTGTGAGTGCTATCTATGTAAATAGATTGAGATGAAGCTTTAGCTTAAATACTTTTATGTGCTGAAAGCAAATGTATCAGTCATATTGTCATCTATAACTAATATAATGATGGTTCGACCTTTCTTGTCATAAACCTTTAATTCTAACCCTGCCTATTAGTTGCCCACTTGATTCTTGTTGAAGAGGCTTTATAGGTCATCAAGCAACTATTATTTCTACCATAGTTTAACCTTTGATACTGTATTATAAATCTCCCTACCATTTGAATTATTAGCACCTATATTAGCTAAAATTGGATCGGGTAATGCTCTTAACCATTTGCATTTCCTAGAAAATTCATATTGTCTGCTTTAGGTACTTACCATCTTTTTTATAAGTATTGACGATCACTTGGCGCTCAGCCCTCAAACCCTAATCAATGTATACTTTTTGTGACCATTTTTTCGTGGTCTATTTAGGTAATTTTTTCATGTCTTAAGCAATGATGCTTACATCTGGTGGAGGTAGGCCAGGGCGTCTCAATTTTTAGAGTATTAATCTTCAAATGATTCTTGAACTAAGTTTTATCAATTTCTTAATATTTTAGGCATATACAATTTGATTGCTTCAACTTAAATTTTAGTAATTTCTCCATATTATATGTGTATATAGTACATTTTATTAATAGATGTAGTCAAGCATATAAGTTTCTTCAACAGTCAGAGCAGTCAGTTCATATTACCTTAATGTACATGCATAAGATTTCTTAGAAGAAGAAACTAAGGAAATTGGCTCTGCCACTGTAAATTGAGAACTTTGTAAATTGATTTCAACACAGTTATTTTTCAAGTAAATTTGAGGCATTCTGGCCATCATATAAATCTTGAGATTCTTTCATTCTTAGATTTTAATATAATTTCTATCTCCATTTTGATCATGTACTTTGTAAATGATGAAACAAAAATGCAGGATCCAATAAACCTTTGCATTTTTCCACTCTGTGCACAAAAAGAGGGCAGCATTTCCATGAAAAATAAATCCTACATTTTTCTTTCTGTTAAAGCAAGGGAGAGTCTTGGATCGTCTAGCACGTGTTCATTGAATTTAAAAAGATTATATCAAAACCTTTATAGAGGATAGGTGCCAAAAATGATTTTGTGAAATTAATTTAACAAAAGAAAACATACTAAACAGGCTGTAAGATAGAAAGTGAATGATCCTTATAGAATGAGATGTCAATACGCAATCATTAACGAAGAAAGGTGAATAGGCAATATGAAGTCTTGAGAAGTATAATCACATAGATAGAAGTGAGAGCCGCACCTACTTATTTTCTGAATACAATCGAAGAAAAAGCAAAATCATGTGCCTGTTATTCAATTTTAATTTTAACATCAAACAAGAAGTCCAGAGGTGAGTGATGTGAATAAAATTAAAATTTTAATTTTAATTTTAAGTGAATATACATTACCATCACCATTACTAGTACCCCTTGTAGCACTATTTTAGGGTCATATGGTGCCTTTAGGTATCCTTGTGCTAAGTGATGTGAATAAAATGTAGTACTACATCATTTCAACAAGTCACACCAGTTAAGTGAATGAACAACCATGGTAATGACACTCTCTGTGTCACAACAATGATCCACAGTTTCGTAACATAACCGAAAGTAAGAGTAACCACCAAAGCTAGCAAAAAGAAATAAAGGGAATTGTTTGTAAAATGATTCAAGCTCGCTTACCTTTTGAAATGAAGCTCTAGCTTGAATACTTTTGGTGTGGTAAAAGCAAATGCATTGGTCATATTGTAGTCTATAAAATTTTGACCATAAGCTGCCAATTGACTCCTCTTAAAGATTCTTTCTAAGCCCTAAAGCAACCATTATTACTGCTATAGTTTGGCCTTGATACTACTTATATTTCTCCTCCATTTGAATTATCAAAGCCTGTATCAACTAAAATTAGATCACGTAATCCTCTTAACTATATGCTCTGAATAATTTCTTTTGTTCATAGAATATTGTCTTTTGAAAGATTGTTTCTTTTAGAATCATGGGAATGGGAAAGACGTCCAATGAATGATCCTTAATGGGTTTCTTCCTCCTCCTATGTTGTGTTAATTATACAAAAATTTTAGAACTATCTTCAATTTCTCTTTTCAGTATTATAAGCTTTGCACATGCCAAAATAATTAAATTATCGTTCAATTCTTCATACACAGAGCAGGAAATAAAACTAGGTATTTTTTTCACTTGCATTAGCTTTCTTAATAACTTTGGTGATTGCCATACATTAAGTAATATAAATATCTGCATAAAACGTCTCAATGCTCTATCTCTATTTCCAATTTAGTTTTTCTTTGATTTTTATTGTAGGTATTGGCCATTAGTTGGTGCTTAGCCCACGAACCTTGTCTAACATATTCTTATCAAGGCAGGACTACTAGCCCCACCCTCTTTAGTTGTAATGGGACACAAAAGTGAACCTTGTGATACACATCCATTAATCCTATAGCAGGAGATGTCTTAGGCCCTGATTGATATTAAAATACTGTAACTTTTAATTAATAGTTGTTATAGAAAAAAAATTAGTATTATAAAATAAAAGTTAATAGTATGTAGTAAGTATAATTTTTAAATAATAATTTTGTCAAAATGAGTAAAGATATAACTAAATTTTTCATCAAACAAGATATAATGGAATATTTCATTAACTCAAGTTAACTTTTAAATAATAGTTGCTAATGTTTATCAAATATTCTAATAGTGTAGTTATTTAAGTTATAGCTACCTAATATCAATCTCAAACATGGCCTTAGGTAGTGTTTGGTTTGAAGAAGGGTAAAGAAATGAAAAGAGAGGAAAACGGAAGAAAAAAGAGGAGATTTTATTGAAATTCTTTTCTAATGTTTGATTTGTTGCAAAATTATATAAAGAAAGGAAATGTCTTAATTTTTATTTGGACAATTTCACCCTTTAGTGTTAAACTTTCAATATTTACCATAAATATAATTCAAAAATCCCAGAGAGGACGTCGGGCCTTCTTCGGACTCGCCGAATCTTTTCCAGCAAAAAATAAACAATAAATTTATTTAATCTATTAAATAAATAACTAATAAAAAATTATTAGAAGTACTATAATTATATTTATAATTAAACTATATTAAAAAAGTTTATTAACATAATTTTATTTTAAATTTAATTTAATTTAATTTGTTTTTAAATAAATTATGGCATAATATAAATAATTTCTTAATTAATATATTATAATTTTAAAATTTTATTTGAACAATAAAAAAAATCAAGTTGCAACCTTGTCATTGGAGCCACCGTATCTCGCCACTGACCACCACTGTATGATGTCATTTCAACTCGAGAATCATATGAAAATTATCAAAACTTGATGACCTATAAATTGAAACAACTTATTTGATCGAAATACTTGATGTTTGTTCGGATCTGAGATAGTTAGAAAGTTTTCAAATTAATTTTTAATTGGATTTGAGAAAGAAAACTTCATTTTTTTCACTTGTATGGTGGTATAACGATGTTGATCGTTGGCTGGCTCCAATGGTATTGGTGGTGACGTACCATTCATGACTGTTGATAGTGGAGGCAGCAATCCATCGACAGCAATGATGACTGTCAAATTTGTATTTATATTTTTTAATTAATAAAATAAATAAAGTGATTTTATTAATTTATTTAAATCATTGCTTTAACTTTTACTAATACTAAATTAATTATCTACAATATTAAATTGATAAAATAAAATTATAAATAATAATTATTTGGTAATATTAAATAAGTTAATAAAAGATTGAAGGGACAATTTTAGATATTTTGACTTTTAATGGAAGGAAAATTCAAATTCATCACTCTTTAGTATGTAATCTAAATTTCACATTATGATGTATATTAAATTCTAATGGAAATTAAATTCTTATAAATTATGATAAATCAAAAAAAGAAAATAAGAAAAAAAATTTAAATTACTTTCCTTTCTCCCTTCCTCCCCTTCCAACCAAACACCACATTGGAGAACTATCACAGGATATGTCCTAGACAAGCCGACCAATGCTAAGCAAATAAAAGCTGATGGTGTGGAAGCAGAAACTTCCCATGAAGCTTTTTATTTCCGCTGTTCTATTTGAAAGAAACAAAGTGGCTGAAGGGAATTACTGAAATTCCACATATGCTCCGATTTGTTACAAAACAACTTCTCTTTCTGGTAGATATTTCAACCTCTGTACAGAATTACGTAAGTTCTTTTTCCTTTTAACAGGATTGCAGAACCAAGTATTTGCTTACTATTTCGAAATCCCTTATTGGAAAAGCTGTGAATTTGGTCCCATGGAACTTGTACTCCATTGATTTGTGCATCTCATTTTAACTTGGGAAACGGATAAGAAAATTCCTGTCATTTATGGCGACGTGATTATTCAGCATTTTGGCTAGTGGAGAAGGATTAGGACTTCAGGCTTTTACGTATGATAACATATTCTGTACTAAAGATCTTTAACTTCAAAATATGGTTGGGTAAAATGACAAAAAAGTACCACTTCAACTAATAACGGGAGCAAGTAATTTACACAAATATGATAAGTTTTATAGGATTTCAATTGTGCCTAATGATATTTCATTGGTCTTCTAAAGAAAGTACTCCTCATATTCATCAAATTCAAAATCATTATCTCTGCAACACTCTACTAAACTAACAACATTTTCAACAAGGTTCACATAAAACAATATGTTTTGCAACATGTATCTCCCAAAGAATGTTTGAAAATCATGTTTCACTTCTAAGTGTATTTGAAAATCATATTTTACTTCTAACTGCATTCAAAATTTATTGTAAGAGTCTGACTATATTAGAGAGCATCTCTAAAAAGCTCTATAAATTTTAATTGTCAAATATATATTTGTTTACCTATATGATAAATAGAAGAGTGAAAAAATATATTATTCTCTAAAAAATTCTTCAAATATAAATAAGGTAATATTATTCTAATTAAATAACTATTTTTCTAAAAGAAAAGTCAACAACAATTAAAAGACTTTTCTCTCTTTCTTCAATAAAAGGTAAACCTTAATTGAAATGCTTTTTAGAGTTTTAAATAATGATATGGCTCTTTAAATAAATAATAAAATTTTATTTAAAGAGTTTTTTGATGATGCTCTTAGATGCTTGTACAAATTTTTAGATAAAGTATGATGAATTATAAAACTTAGAAGTAACATATGTTTCTTTTGATATGATTTATGTGTTGATATTAATAAATATTTATTCCATATTCCATTCTAGATTTATCGATTTTTATATCTCAAGATAAGTATGAAAGTAAAATTTTATCTTTAATCTCTTTGGGTCTTTAATTGGCATATCATCAAAATAAATAAACTAAAAATATTATGATAAATCAAATATCCCATTGACACCCTTTTTTCAATTATTACCCACACAATACTAAAAATATCCTTTTTTCTAAATAAACAATGTTTCGATAATAAGTAAACGATGAAACCCTAGTCTCACTTCCTTGTTCCGAATCAAGCGTTGGGTTTGACTGAGCTTGTAAAACTTAAGCCAGGTCACAACAATGATTGCTAATTATAACCATCTGTAAAATATTTTTTGGATAATAAAATTCAATGATATATAAAAATAATTCTCTCTTTTGCGCTTCAAATAAAACTTTTGGTGAAGTTTTTTTTGTCCCTCCTTATCTCAATCATCAATATAAAATTACACGCTCATTAAAGAAAAGCTACTAATTAATTAGAAAATATCATCTTGTAACTTCAAAGGAAAAACAAATAGAATAAACCCAACAACAAGGAAGAAATTCGAAGAAAAAAAAGAGAGAAAAGAAATGTTATTCTAATTGATCAAGAACAAAAAAACTCAATATATTAAACATTGAGAGAGAAATATCATTTAATTAAACATTTTCTATAAATTATGACTATGGAAATTATCAAAGAGGCAGAGAGGGTTTGTTCTAAGACAATAATGGTGAAATGAGAATATGGATTTCTAGGTTTTTTTTTTTCTTTTTTCAGTTGGCACATCTTCAGGACAAAGGTTTTTTCAAAATCTTCTGAGGGGTGTTAGTTCCAATAATTCTATTCATAATTATATTTTAATATAATTCCCATAAAATAGAGGTTTGATGAGAATAATTAATGGATGCGAATAGTCCCACACATAATCAAACATAAGAAGAAAAGAAATTGATTATGTCAAAATTTCATCCTTTTCGACGTATGGAAAAGTATAGATTCACAGTTGAGCAGTATCGAGTTCTATAATACAGAAGGGTATTTAGGTGATTTAACTTTACACTTGTTAGTCGGATTGAGTCACATTGTTGGGCCCCTTTTTCTCTGCGCTCCTTGCTAAGCTGCACCAGACTTTGAGTTTGATAGATGATTCAAGCTTTGCAATTAGGACTCAAAGCGTTCATTACTCCCGCTGGGTACTTTCTTTCTTCGCTTTTTCAGTAACAAAAATTACATTTTTGTTTTGGGATTAAATTAATTAGCTTTAACGATTCAAAATATTGTGCCCATTCATCCACTGGTACTGTGGTATATGTGTTCATTCATGACAGCTTCAGTTATTGTATAAAAATAATTTCTTTTAAATTAAAGAAATTATTTTGTCTGTTTTAATATATCTCTTTTCTTCTTTAGCTTTGCAGTTACTCCAAGAAATTTTAGAATTGGAACCTTTGTCTCCTTGAGAGCTATGAAGCCTAAACGGCAGCTTGCAAGTTCATCCAAACAGGCATCGTCCTTCCATAACATGGAAGATCAAAAGGTGAACGGATAGTGGCTTCGAGCCGAAATGTGTGCCATAGTTTTGATTTTTGTTGCTGATGGTTTTAACTTGCTTCATTGTTTTGTGGGTTTGTGTATATAGTCACTGTCAATATTAATTAGTGTACAAGAAGATAGTGAGATAATTGGGGTAATTAAGGAAAATTTTAACCGTAAATTGATGTGTAGGATATTGGTGTAGAAAGTGATGAAGCTAGAATTCAGAGTATAAAGGATAATCCCGAGAGAATTGAGGTCATGACTGTTCAAGAACTCAGAACTGTATTGAGGTAAGCCAAAGTTTTAAAGGCTCAACATTCAGAAAGACATGAAATTTTGTATCATGCATATATAACTCTCAGAAAAACAACATGATTTATGGCTGGTGTGCATTCAGATTTTAGGTTTCATTTGGGTTGCCTGAGATATGGAGGGGGTGCTTTGTTCTGGAAGCTTTATGACAAACTAGTATATATGCAACCAAATTGAAATGGTTGAGTTGTTGGCTTCTTTGTATTACTTGCATTTCTTGTGCCTCATCTTAAACGGTCAATGACAGTTCTTCAGATTGATTTGGAGGATGAAATCAATTGAGTGGATGGTTGATGGGCAGAATAGTATGTTGCACCTCTATTTGTAGTGTTTGTTAGTATGCTTATTTCATTCTTAATCATCAGGAGTATTGGGGTCCCTGCTAAAGGTTCGAAACATGATCTGGTATCTGCCTTGAAGGTTTATGTGGAGAAGAAGATGGAAGGTAAACACTTTTACTAAAGAATCAAACTTCAATATTCTCCAGTATTTTGCATAGCTTCACGTAATTTCCATTAATATTGGAACAGAAGAATTTTTGTTACTCTCAATTTGTTTTACCTGTTTTCTGCCTCGTCCTTGTTCTCTCAATCAGTTTTGTTCAATGCCATGTTGCTTATTTTTAAAGGTTGGAAGTTCCTTCTATGTGCAGGTGGTAGCTCTCATGTGGAAATGGAACAGCTATCCTCCATTTCTGCTGAAAGTGTATCAGTAAAAAGGAAGGCTAATCCGAAAAGTATATCAGGGGAGAGGAAGGCTAAGATGTTTTCTCATAAGGAACACGCTCAAGAAATTTACTCTGTTCCAGAAGTTTCTGCAGTCCAAGAAAGCAAGAGAAAGGCTAAAAAATCACCAATTGGTGATGAAATTGGTGAAGTTGATGCTAAAACCTCAGTCAAAACTGATAAGATTTCAGGTACAGTAGAATATATGTATAATGTTTTCACTGCTTTATTATTTTGAACTTTTGCTTCATTACTAATCATTTGGCATTCCTTGTTAATTTAGAACGCACTTCTTCTCTAACGCACATGTCTTTAAGTTGTTAATCTGAGTTCATTTGGTTTTATCAGGAGCAAAGACACCTGGTTATTGTTTCTAGGCAGGGTCCTTTTGATAAAAAGTAAATAATATTAGGTATGCATATTAATAGTGAATTGGCTACTGCTGATAATGCAGTTACTCTGCCAGAAGTCCAAAGTGAACCTTGGACAATGCTTGCACATAAGAAGCCTCAAAAGGGATGGATTGCTTATAACCCTAGAACTCTGAGGCCTCCACCTCTGGCAGAGGGTACAAAATCTGTGAAGCTTCTATCTTGGAATGTCAATGGGTTAAGAGCGTTAATGAAGTTAGAAGGATTCTCTGTACTGCAATTGGCCCAAAGGGAAAATTTTGATGTATTGTGCTTGCAAGAAACCAAACTGCAGGCAAGTATTCCATTACTTCCTGACATATATTTAATCTAAACTTGCAGAACATGTGGGAACAGCAGGTAAATGGTGTAAGGATGTTTCTTTTGCCAATTGGTCTTTTTGTGGTATCAAATGCGTCTCAATGTTGGAAACAGGAAAAAGATGTTGAATCAATCAAACGGTGTCTCATAGATGGATATGAGAATAGCTTCTGGACATGTAGCGCTGCTAAACTTGGCTATTCTGGTACAGCAATTATCTCACGGGTATGCTTATTATTTCCATCAACTTTTATAATTGAGCAGCCAGATTTAATCTTTAGAAATCAAGTTTTCTTGCTTTGTTTGAAATTTTGTGGCAATCTTTATCTCTGATGTAGTATGAGCAGGGAGGCTGTTTTCTTGTACAAAGTGTTTTTCCCCCTCCAATGCTGATTATCAAGTGTCCAACTACATGCTGATTGATTTTTGCATGGCAACTATTTTTTTAACTTCGGTGATGATTTTGGTAAATGGTTTGTGTTCTAAAGTTTTTAACATTTATTGGTAGATAAAACCACTCTCAGTCACATATGGCCTAGGCATATCAGATCACGACAATGAGGGACGGCTGGTGACAGCAGAGTTTGATTCATTTTTTCTATTAAGCTGTTATGTTCCAAACTCTGGAGATGGCTTGAGAAGACTGGTGATGAGCTTTTGTATTATGTTGCTAATCTACTTTAATCTTGGAAGAGTTTTTTGACTGATGTCTATGCTTTCAATTCTAGTCATACAGAATTACAAAATGGGATCCATCCCTTAGCAGCTATGCAAAAGTATGTGCGCTCTCTCTCTCTCTCTGTCTCTCCACCCCCCCCCCCCCCACCTCAATTTTATGTGCAGTCTCTCTCTCTCTCTCTTTCTCTCACTCTCACTCTCTTCCTCTCAATTTATTTATTTTTTATTTTTTATACTTTTTTATAAATGCTATGTTTTTAAGTTACTAGAAGCTGTGGCGACATTTTCCTTTTATTTTATTGATGTAATATATCCATCGACATGGTGTCCCCCCCCCCCCCACCAACAAAATAGTTGGATATTTGAAGTGCCTTTGATGCTTATAGTACTTCATATGCATGATTCAGGAGCTGGAAAAGAAGAAGCCTGTCATTTTGACTGGTGATCTTAATTGTGCTCATCAAGAGATAGACATTTATAACCCTGCTGTAAGTGATTTAAAGTTTTGAAGCTGCAAGTAAATCTTCTTCTTCTAGGAGCTAAGACTTGAACAAAATAGCATCCTCAATTATGATGACATGGGAATATTTGCTGCTGCAGGCTCTCTGTTACAATTTAAGAACTCACTTCTAGTTTCAAGTATAAGTGTTGCTTGTTAATTTTTGCATCAATTTGTAGGGAAATAGAAGAAGTGCTGGCTTCACAGATGAAGAAAGACAATCTTTTGGCACAAACTTCTTGTCTAAAGGTTTTGTAGATACCTTTAGAGCGCAACATCCTGGCGTTGTTGGCTATACTTATTGGGGTTATAGGCATGGTGGGCGCAAAACCAATAGAGGTAGAGAACTTCTACCTTGATTATTCTATAGCTGTATCTGGAAAGCACTTTTTTACCCCTCGTTTGTATTCTACTCTGCATATTTTCAAGTGTTCTCCATTTCAGTAAATTACTGTGCCTCAAAATGCTCTTAATTTAATGTCCATCAAGATTTAAATATGCATTATCCTCTTTTGACTCCATTTATTGAACAGGGTGGCGGCTCGACTACTTTCTCGTATCAGAATCTCTAGCTGATAAGGTCCATGATTCATACATTCTTCCTGATGTTACCGGTAGTGATCATTCTCCGGTTGGCCTTATTCTCAAGCTCTAGTTCTTCTTGTGGTGGCGGAACCAATTATTGCGGACAATTAGGGCAGGCTTATCCAGTGGGTCAATCTTTATTCCCAACTTAAGAGACCTACCTGTGATGACAGGAAACTGAGACTGGTCACCCTGTTGTACCCATTATGTTGTTGTGCCCATGGCAAGCATAAACACTTTGTCTCAATCTCCTATCTAGTATTGATTTGATTTTGTCCACGACAAAATTTTGAAGATGTTGGAAACTCTGTGCGGATTCAACAGAAATTTTTGGTTAGGAGGCACTCGTATAGACACTAGTATTTCTTACTTGACAGCGGTGGCTGTTCGGATACTACCCAATTTCTGATTTTCAAAATTATGATTGTTAACTACCAGATTTTGAGGAGTATTCTTCTGATATTCAGGAATGGTGTTAGCTCTCTGCATCGTGCAAGCATGGCTGCTTGCCTGAGAGTGAGAGATAATAGCATAAGATTGTTGTTGCACGTTCTCGAATAGTCACTTCGTACATGACAAGTAGGGAAGTTTATGAAACAAATTCTAATGAGTGTAAACATGGTGCCTTTCGTCGAGAAACAGACAAATGATTATAATTTGCAGCGGCTCAGTTTTAAACTCCTTGAGCGATATGAATTGTTCTACTAGTCTTTTATAAAGTAAGTTCTACAACATAAAATCTGTAAAATTAAGCCAGCCACAGTGTAAGGTGGGGGGGCATCTTCGTACCTATCCTCTAAGTTCTGCATACGTTCTCATCTACTCCCTGTCCCCATCAAAATTGCTTGAGGAGATTGTCGTTCCCTCCTTGAGTACTAATCGGGGATCCACTGGGGTCCCGAAACCCTAAACAAGTGATACCCTTTTAATTTATGTACTTAATTTAATCATATTAACCTGAAAATATATAAAATAAAATGATTATAGGGTCTCATTTCATTTTACTCCATCAAACCTTTGGCACATACAATATTGAAATAATTATTTCCAAAACAAAATTAAAATAACATGACCTTTATATAATATTGATGTGAGTGTTGTTTATGAGTAATGATACCTTTTGGCCATTGACCATAGTGCAATGAACATTGTGAGGTAGGTTGTTAACTAATGTCACAATAAGTTGGACTATTTGACTATTGATAATGTGACATGCTACTGAGTTACGCTAAGATAAGGATAAGCTTAGTACTGGCTACGACATGAATAATTTGACAAGAATTAGTTATATGGTGAGAAAGTGTCTTGAAATTTAATTTTGTAGATTGTGGGCTTCTGGGATTATAGTTAAGTTTAAATTATATTTTTTTATTTAACTAATATTTATATTATTAGTCTAATTATTGTGATATTTATTAGTACATCAATATTTATTTACAATTTAAATTTCATATTTATTCATTAATAATTTTAAAAACTAATATAATAAACAGTTTCGCTGGACCCTACTTAAACATGCATATTATGTCAATGAGGACTTGGTTCAGCCTCAAAGCTCATGCTAGAAGAGCAAATAGGGATGGGATGCCAATGGGGATTCCACCTCATCCTCATACTTTCTTCAAATGAGAAATTAGATAGAAAATTGTTAGAAACTTTGGAAACTCTTAAAGAACAGAGCAACCAAAATCCCTGATCTTTAACAAGTTCAAGACCTTCTGAAATAGCACCTTCAATCTGAATAGACAATGCTTCTGAAATGCTGATTTCCCAGGTTACACGCACAACACCAAGATTTAAGGAATCAATGCAATTGATTCCAGCACACACTCACACAAAGGAAGAAGAAAGAAAACAGAATTAACGTGGTTCAGTTGAGCAGCAAGCCCAACCTACACCCACGAGAAAAGACACCAGAGAAAGATTTTATTTCTACTCAAGATGAGAATACAGAGAACAATCCGAGACTGTTATACAAGAACAAAGAATTAATCTTTTCTCTCTCTTTAACCTTTCAGCTTTCTTCGATTTCATTGCTCATGACTGCCTTTCATCATCTACTTTATACCAGTGTTCTAAATTCCAGATTTCACCAGATGATGCCACATTTCTAACGGCTAACTTAACCAACTTGATTCCTTCCTCACATGCTGCCTCACGTGCCTCACTTATTCTCTGCTCAAAAAGCTTCTCAAGCTGTCGTTTCGAACCTGGAATGCTGCACATGTTTTGCTCGTGAGAATCAAGCTCGAAAACGATGCCGTTTCGAACAACCAGTTTTGAATTCAGCTCTCTTAATCCACACTTCTCCACCTTGAATCAAAACTTCTTTTCTCTATCTCCTTTTCCACTCCAGTCAATTTCTCACTGACTGCTCAAACCAACTAAGTCCAAACACACCTTGAACTTAGTTGTAGTTACCACCTTAGTAAGCATATCAGCTGGATTATTGTGAGTATGAATTTTCATTATTTTTACTGTTTCATTACTAACTTCATTCCTTATAAAGTGTAGTTTGATATCTATATACTTGGTCCTTTCATGATGTGTTGGGTTCTTGCACAAATGAATGGCATTAGTACTGTCACAGTAAATTATTACTGACTCTTAAAACTTACCAAGTTCTCCCAGCAATCCTTTAAGCCATAATGCTTCTTTTACTGCCTCTGTAGCTGCTGTATACTTAGCTTCTGTTGTTGAAAGAGCAACCACTTGCTGAAGAGTTACTTTCCAATTTACAAGACAGCCACTTATCATATACATATACCCAGTCAGAGATCTTCTTCTGTGCAAATCTCTTACATAATCTGCATCAACATATCCTTATAAATCATCCATTGATCCATTGTTCTTCCTGTAAACTAAACCATAGTCTAAGGAACCTTTTAAGTATCTCATAATCCACTTGACAGCTCTCCAGTGTTCTCTTCTTAGTGATGCTATATACCTGCTTACCAGACTTACAGCATGTGAAATGTCAGGTCTAGTCAGTACCATAGCATACATTAGGCATCCAACAACATTTGCATAAGGAACATGCTTCATATCCAGCTCCTCATCATCTGTTTTGGGACATAATGAGTTACTCAATTTAAAATGTACAGCTAAGGGAGTCTGCACAGGTTTGGACTCTAACATCTTATAAGTTTTCAGAACTTTGACTAGATATTTCCTCTGTGATAGAAAAATGAGACCCTTGCTTCTGTCTCGAGTAATTTCCATCCTCACAATCAGCATGTCATCTACATATAAAAGCAAATATATGTAATGACATCCATCCACCATTTTGAAATAAACACAGCAGTCATAACTACACCTTGTGAACCCCTTTGATATCATAAAGTCATCAAATCTGAAATACCACTGTCTAGGAGACTGTTTTAAGCCATATAGAGATTTTTTCAGCAAGCATACATGATCTGGCTTCTTAAGATCTTCATATCCTTCAGGTTGGGTCATGTATATCTCTTCCTGTAATCTTTCATGCAGAAAAGTTGTTTTGACATCAAGTTGATCAAGCTCCATGTCATTTATAGCTATAAGAGCTAAAATTACTCTGATAGATGCATGCCTAACTACTGGAGAAAACACTTCTTTGAAGTTTACCCCTTCCTTCTGAGTATATCCCTTAGCCACTGGCCTTGCTTTAAACCTCTTTGGTTCTTCAGCTGCCAATCCCTCTTTGATTTTAAAAATCCATTTACAGCCTATGATTCTTCTATCTTTTGGTTTCTCAACCAGCTCCCAGGTATCATTCTTATACAGAGAGGCCATCTCCTCATCCATAGCTTTGTGCCATAGATCCTTAAATTTACTTTGAGTTACTTCCCTATATCCGTTTGGTTCTTCATCATCAACAGCTTGGGCAGTAGTTAAAGCAAAACTGATAAGGTTAGCATAACCATATCTCTTGGGAGGTCTGACTGCCCTTTTTGCTCTATCTCTAGTTAGCTGATAATTTTCTGTTTCAGATTTGACAGGTTGATCCTGAGCCTCTGAGCCTTCATCTTCCTCAATAGCTTGCTCTGACTCAGTAGCCTTAAGAGTGTCTGTTGAATTTGGTAACTCCACCTCAACCAATTGTTTCTCTGATTTTCCTTTATCAACTTTGACTGTTTCCTCTTCTGATGTATTTTTCAATAGCTGATCTTTATTGAACACTACATCTCTACTGATCAAACACCTTAGAAGGCTGAGGTCTGTGCACCAGATTTTGTAGCCATTTACTCCCTCTAGATACCCTATAAAGAATCCTTTCAAGGCTCTTGGGGCAAGTTTACCCTGACTTACATAAGCATATGCAGGACAGCCAAAGGCTTTGAGGATTTTATAATTTGCTGGTTTTCCTGACCACATCTCATAGGGAGTTTTGAATCCAATGGCTGAAGATGGACTTAGGTTCACCAGGTGACATGCTGTCAAAAGGGTTTCTGCCCACAGACCCTTTGGCAACTTAGACTGTATTAACATACTCCTTACCTTATTCATAAGGGTCCTGTTCATCCTTTCTGCCAAACCATTTTGTTGTGGTGTCAACCTTACAGTTCTATGTCTCACAATTCCCTTGCTTCTGCAGAAACTGTCAAACTTTTGATTACAAAATTCTAACCCATTGTTTGTTCTGAGTTTCTTTACCTTTTTACCACACTGATTTTCAATCATGTTTTTTCATTCTTTGAACTTGTCAAAAACTTGATCCTCACTCCTTATAACATAAACCCAAACTCTCCTGGAGAAGTGATCAATAAATGTCAGAAAATAGTTGTTGCCACCTAAAGATATATGCTGAGAGGGTCCCCATAAATCAGAGTGAATATACTCTAACTTGTCCTTTGATTTTTGAACTGACTTGTTAAAGCTGGACCTTGTAGATTTACCCAAAACACAGTTTTCACAGAATTCCAGGTTCCCTAGTTTGTCTCCCTCTAATAGCCCTTGTTTTTCCAGTTCTTTAAGGTCCTTTTCACTTATATGCCCTAGTCTTAGATGCCAAAGCTTAGTTTTCTCACTGATTGATCTTAGGACTACACCAGCTTCACCAGTGACAGCTTCTCCATCTAGTATGAACACACCATTTTGCCTACTACCTTTCATAATGACCTCAGATCCATTGACTACTTTCATCTCACCATGTTCAATCTTAACATTACATCCCATTTGATCAAGCATTCCTATAGAGATGAGATTTCTTTTCAAGTCAAGAACACACCTGACATGTTTGAGTTCTCTAATAATATCATCATGTAGTTTAAGATTGACAATTCCTATCCCAGATATCTGACATACTGAGTTATTCCCATCATTACTTTACCCCTATTAAAGTCATGATACTCAGTAAAACAATTCTTGAATGGAGACATATGAAATGTACAACCTGAGTCCAGAACCCATTTACCCTTATTTTTACTGTCTGTAGCAATGCAGACACCAACTGACTCATATCCTCCATCCTTTGCCACTGCTGCATCACTATTCTGACTCTTTTTCTTATTCTTCTTTTCAGGGTAGTCTCTCTTGAAATGTCCTTCTTTGTGACACAGGAAACATTTCAAGTTCTTGGATTTTTCTTTATTCTTTCCTTGCTTCTTTTTCTTTCCCTCAGGTCTTGCCTTTGCTATTAAACCCTTACCTGTGTTATTATTCAGACTCTCTTGCTTCTCTTGTAACTCTTTTGTACCCAGAGCTGACTTTACTTTATCCAATGTTAATGTCTGTCTTCCATAAATCAGAGCATCAACAAAGTGCTCATAGGATTTTGGTAAAGAGCTGATCAAAAGTAATACCTTATCCTCATCACTCAATGCTGCATCTATGGTCTCAAGTGTATCACACGCTTTATTGAACTCATCAAGATGATCATCAAGAGATGAGCCTTCAGGCATCTGTAAAGTGAACATTCTCTTTTTAATATACAATCTGTTAGCAAGAGACTTCTTCATGTATATTCTCTCCAATCTTGCCCATAATTCAGCAATAGTGGGTTCTTTAGCCACTTCTCTTATTACTGAATTAGTTAAGCTTAAGATAATTGTGCTCTTGGCATTCCTATCGTTTTCAGCAATCTGCTCAGGGGTTCTTGAAGAGATCACATCTTTTCCATCCTTCTTGATTACTGGTTGAATAGCATCTCCAAGTCCTTGGGTGACAAGTAAAGCCTTCATCTTCATTTTCCACATATTGAAGTCATTCTTTCCAGTGAATTTTTCAAGATCGATCTTTGGTGCTGCCATTTTAGAATCTTGATTCTAAAACCCAGGCTCTGATACCACGTGTTAGAAACTTTGGAAACTCTTAAAGAACAGAGCAACCAAAATTCCTGACCTTTAACAAGTTCAAGACCTTTTGAAATAGCACCTTCAATCTGAATTGACAATGCTTCTGAAATGCTGATTTCCCAGGTCACACTCACAACACCAAGATTTAAGGAATCAATGCAATTGATTCCAACACACACTCACACAAAGGAAGAAGAAAGAAAACAGAATTAACGTGGTTCAGTTGAGCAGCAAGCCCAACCTACACCCACGGGAAAAGTCACCGGAGAAAGATTTTATTTCTACTCAAGATGAGAATACAGAGAACAATCCGAGACTGTTATACAAGAACAAAGAATTAATCTTTTCTCTCTCTTTAACCTCTCAGCTCTCTTCGATTTCATTGCCCATGACTGCCTTTCATCATCTACTTTATACCAGTGTTCTGAATTCTAGATTTCACCAGATGATGCCACGTTTCTAACGGCTAACTTAACCAACTTGATTCCTTCCTCACATGCTGCCTCACGTGCCTCACTTATTCTCTGCTCAAAACGCTTCTCAAGCTGTCGTTTCGAACCTGGAATGCTGCACATGTTTTACTCGTGAGAATCAAGCTCGAGAACGATGCCGTTTCGAACAACTAGTTTTGAATTCAGCTCTCTTAATCCACAAAAATTATAGTTGTTCTTGCATAAATTTGTCCCCGCACTCTTCTCAGATTGGAGAAATCTCCTAGACCCTTATTTTTCGTGGGGATTTCTACCATTCCTAACATAATGAGATTGTAACAAATAAGTTTTATAATTTTGTAACTTATAATAAAATTATTAAACAATCGTGGATCAAGTATAAAATTCACATAGAATAAGTAAATTCTTAATTTTATTTTTTATTTTTTACATTTTTTGATTTCTAATAAAAGAGTGTCATCACTAACAGACCTAAAGTCTGCTCTCAACTCATGGAAGGAAAGTGAATTGAGGTATTATTTATTATTGAAGTTGAGCAGCAGTCATTTAAAAGTTATAATATTAAAATATTTAATAAATATTAGTAATGTAACTAGAAGTTAGGATAATTTAATTTCACACTTATATGATGAAAAACCTATTGTATATTTACTATTTTTATTAAAATTATTATTTAAAATTTACATTCACCATGTACTATTAATTTTTATTTTATATTTATAATTTTTTTGACGATAAATTGTGATTTACAAAGGTACAGTATCTCAATATTAAATAAGACTTAAGTTGCCATCGTGCTGTAACCGAAAAAAAAGGCGAAAAAGGAATAATATGAATTTATTAATCAAAAAACAATCCGATGGGCTCTACGCAGGTTTTTCCCCCGTGATTGGGCCAATAAGCCGGAGTTAAAATGCAAAAGCAGGCCTTCTGTCCAAAACTTTCAATTCCATCAGGTCCATTCTGGTTGCAGGAAGCTAACAGGCCCTCATTACTTTTCAAAAAAATAAATAAATAAAATCGTCATTAAACTTTCATTTTTTTTGCAGTTTTCAGTCGAAATTTCTATCAAGCGGAAGCTCTTTCAGCGAGCTCGTAGATTACCTTCATAGGCTCACGACTTCGATTCGCCAGCCGACGCCGTCGTCGTCCTTCAGCCGCAGTCGGTCTTGCCGTCCTAGATAACTTTCTCTCTCTCTATAAAACTATAGGGTTTTTGTGATTTTGTTTCTTCTACGAATCAGAATCTGCCAATTTATACTTTAAACTACGGTAACGGTTAGTTTTTTAAGGTAAATTTATGAACTGGAGTTAGTAATTTTTTCATTTGAAGCTTACATGTTTCCCTGATAGGAGTATTCTACTGTGTTTTGTTAGTTATTTGTCATAGAATCGGTGATGTATTGATAGTCTATTTGTAGGAAACAGTGAAATTGGAGAAAAAAAGGGTAGAGAAGATGACAAAAAAGAGGAAAGATAATGGTAGTGCTGATGACGGCGGGCACGTGAAGAGTGTGAAAGTGGTGGATCAGTCGTCTTCGTCACCTCCTCGTTTGGGTTTTGAGAACCCTCTCCTGCCGTTAGCTAATACATATGATGATGACGATGAGGAGGAGGAATATGGTGGCTGCGGAGATAGTGGAGCAAATGTTAGACAAAATGGGCATAGTGGTGAAGATGATGATGAAGATAAGGATGAGGATGAGGATGATTTGGCTAATGGATATGGTCAAGGGAAGCGAAGCAGACTTGTTGAAGTGCGCAAGGATTGCCCTTATCTTGATACTGTTAATCGCCAGGTATCTGTATTATGTTGTGCACAGTGGATTAGTTTTGAGTATAGATTTGTTCTAGGTTATGTTGCTTTTATTTACGAAAAGAAGATATCCATGTACTGTGAAAGTGAATGTTTTTGCCTTTCATATGTTTGACAGTGCATACATCAACTTGTCAACTGGGTCAGTGATGATGGATTACATATTTCTGAATGAAATATTGAAATCTTGTTAATTTCTTGCAGGTTTTGGATTTTGATTTTGAGAAGTTCTGCTCTGTTTCTCTTTCAAACTTAAATGTGTATGCATGTTTGGTTTGTGGAAAGTATTACCAAGGAAGAGGGCAGAAATCTCATGCATATACCCATAGCTTGGAAGCAGGACACCATGTTTACATCAATCTGCGAACTGAGAAAGTTTATTGCCTACCCGATGGTTATGAAATTAATGACCCTTCACTGGATGATATTCGGCATGTCCTAAACCCAAGGTATTGCTTTTGCCTGCACCTCCTCTCTGCATGTGTGTTTATGTGCACGAAAAATGTTTGTACTTTTACATGGATCTACATAATTGTGCTTTGGATCAGCATAGTTTCTTGGAGATTACTGTACTTAAATATTTTTCATTATCCAGTTTCAAGCATACTTATTTGACTAATATGTATGCAGGTTTACGAAGGAGCAAGTAGAACAGCTTGACAAAAATAAGCTATGGTCTAGGGCTCTGGATGGTTCGGACTATCTTCCAGGAATGGTATACTTATTTGTTTTTTTTATTATTGATTGATACTGCTGCAATAAATTGTTTTCTTACACTTAGATTTCGATAAGATATCAATTCATCACTCCTTGGTAGGAAATAAGATACTAATACTGGTCATTATCTGGTGCTAATCATAATCTATTCTGGCAAATCTTCAGGTGGGTCTGAATAACATCAAGGAGACTGATTTTGTGAATGTCACAATTCAATCTCTAATGAGAGTTACTCCATTAAGGAATTTCTTCCTTATCCCTGAAAATTACCAGCACTGCAAATCTCCACTTGTTCATCGTTTTGGAGAACTTACTAGGAAGATTTGGCATGCTCGAAATTTTAAAGGACAGGTATAATTATAGTTAGGTATAATTATAGTTCGAGGTTATGGTTTTTGAAAGTATAATGTTCATGAATTTCTTCCATCTACAGGTCAGCCCACATGAGTTTCTGCAAGCAGTTATGAAAGCCAGTAAGAAACGGTTTCGAATAGGTGCACAGTCCAACCCGGTTGAATTCATGTCATGGCTTCTTAACACACTGCATTCAGATCTTAGAAATACAAAGAAAAATACTAGCATCATATATGAGTGCTTTCAGGTTTGTTTTCCTGTACACCAGTTTGTTGTCCTTGCTTTTGTTCATCATTTAAATAAGTTGCGCTTGTCTAAAACATAAGTTTGTCTGACAGGGGGAGCTGGAAGTTGTGAAGGAGATTCCTAAAAATACGATCACTGAGAAGAAAGAGAGTGGTAATGACCAGAATACTGAAAAGGGTTCAGACGGGGGAGATGATGATGATAACATTACTAGAGAAACTTCTAGGATGCCATTCTTAATGCTTGGTCTGGATTTGCCCCCGCCGCCTCTTTTCAAAGATGTGATGGAGAAAAATATTATACCCCAGGTATTGGATACACTTAAGTTTTTGAGATTAGAATTAACCGAAAGCTTGTGTTTCTTTATGTATAGATTGTGCCTTTGAATTTCGCAGATAAAATATATTTTAACGTCATAATATAAACTCATATGGAGAGGTTTTTTATGAAAATGATCGATAGATGGACATAGGTTATAAGCTGTTGTATTAGACGGACAAAATGGAAAAAAGAAATCTTGAACATGGGAGTTTATGGGCTGTACCATCTGTAGCAATAGTAGGCAGACAGACAAAATGGAAAAAATTAAATCTTGAACTTGGAGTTTATGTGCTGTACCATCTGTAGCAGTGGTAGGCATTGTGAACGATAAGCTGCTAGTGGAAATGAATTGTCTCTAATGTTGTAATAATGTTTCTTTGGTCTAAATCCTGGTTTCTTTATAGGTTCCATTATTTAACATATTGAAGAAGTTTGATGGGGAAACGGTTACAGAGGTTGTTCGGCCACATGTGGCAAGGATGAGATACCACGTCACAAGATTACCAAAATACATGATCCTTCACATGCGACGCTTTACTAAGAATAACTTCTTTGTTGAGAAGAACCCGACACTGGGTAAGTTCTTTATCTCTTGGAGTCCGATTTTTGTACAATGATGAATCAAAGTACTAATCCGTACACATTGGTTGTAATTTGGCCTTAACTTAATGCATTACTGTTAACTGATGGTCCTGATGTTCCTTTCCAGTCAACTTTCCGGTGAAAAATTTGGAATTGAAGGACTACATACCCTTACCAACACCAAAAGAGAATGAGAAACTGCGTTCCAAGTATGATCTAATTGCAAACATCGTTCATGATGGTAAACCTGAGGAAGGATTCTACAGGGTTTTTGTGCAGCGGAAGTCAGAAGAACTATGGTAATACTTTTTTTCTAGATATTTCCATAGATTTGAATGAAAATGCATTGATAACGTGAACTGGGATGTTCGCAATCCATGTTTTCAGGTATGAGATGCAGGATTTGCATGTTTCAGAAACTCTTCCTCAAATGGTCGCTCTTTCCGAGGCTTATATGCAGATTTACGAGCAGCAGCAATAGTGTATATGATTTCAAGTTGCAATATGTAAGGTGTGTTCAATTTTGCTTAGTTGACAAAGAGATTGAGAAAAGTAATGATCCTTTGAGGTGGCACATATCCCCCACTGTGGAGGAGTTCTCCTCACTAAGTTTAGAAATTGACCTTCCTGGTTTTTCGCTGCTTTTAGTTTTGATTTGACCTAGAACAGACTTAGAATAGTCCATTTTCTGGAGCACTATAGGTTTCTTTTTAAGAAACATTTTGACATGTAAGTTATGTTTCTAAATTATTTGATTTTTAATTTTAGATTTTCATTTCTGAAAACACACAATTTAGATGGATTGTTGAATTCAAAAAACTCCAAAAATTTATTTTTATAATAAAAAACAGTGATGATGTGCGAATTGATTTTATTCATACAGTTTTGATCGCAGAATGGATGTAAATGGTAGCTGTACTGGTAAATCTTGGAACTTTATCCCGGCAGCGACGACAATGGGAGAAATTATTTGACCAAGCTTTGATAGCATTCTTTTTCCATGATCAGGAGTTCTCCACAACACACTAAGAAGGCTCTATACCATAATCTGACAAACTAGAGACTAATTTTTCATTAAGAATATTTGTTTAAGCAGCTTATGCAATGCTGTAGGAAACCCTCATCCTTTGGTATGATAAGTACATTGAAAAATGGGGATGGTGCTGCTGCCGTGGATTCATCATGCCTCTGTGGAGCAAATGCCCCTACTGGTGAAATCATCATGATGCCTGGGACCAAAGTTATTGCCGTGAGCAACTGCTTAGTAGTATCACTCACTTTGCTTGCTGTTGTTGATCACGTAGACAATGTTTCTCACGAGATAGTGCGCATTTAATATTGTTTCCTCGCAAGCTCATAGAAATGTTGTGGATATTTTGAGCTTTTGTTAGTTTGCATTGCCTTTGCAGATTGTATACGCATTGATTAGCAAAGAGTTGAGTGATTTTCAAGAGGCGAGTTCAAAAATTGATTCAGGTTTTGCCTTGATGCTTTGCCCGCCTTTCTACCTGATAAAAAAAAAAAAAAAAAGGAGGGGGTAGAGGTCTCCGTCCATTTGGAGTTTCGTGAGTCTTAGGTAATTTTTTAAAGTCATGTATGAATTATTTTTATATATAGTTAAAATTTATTTTTCCTTCATTTATTATTTTCTATTTTATTAACAATTTATATTTGTTCAGGTAAATGCTGGATGCTATGGTAGTTTGCTTGTCCCAAAGATAGGTGAATGCTAAGGATTCAAATAATAAAAGTATTTTTGTATTATAAATTGGTTTGAATGTCAATTGTCTAAGGAAATACTTAATAATGACAATAGCTAGCCTTGCATAAATTATAAAGAGGACTTACTCATCAATAGATAATATTGCACTCTCAAAAAGCCCCATTGAATCATGTAAAAATAAACATCACAAGCTATTTGTATTTCCCCCCAAAAAAAAAAAAAAAAAAAAACATTGGCGAATACCAAAAACATGATTAATTATAATTTCTAAGAGTTCAAAGCAAAGCAAGGTGAAGATAGAGAGCATTGAACGATATCTATCTGAATAAATTTTTACTTAATAAATGACTTAAATAACGTGAATGGGGGATGTTGGAATATTACTAAAGTTTTACGGGCTCAAGCCCAAATTCAGGAGTTGCTTTACTTAAAATGAGTAAAAATGATAAATGTTATAAAATTTTATTTTAAATAATAATTTTTAAAAGAATTAATTGTATTATCTTACCAGCTAGTGAAGGAATGTCATATTATTTGGAATAAATTTTAAGATGTGTAACATTACTCTTACTTAAATTGTTGAAATATGTAATTTTATATTATAAGTGATGCATTAATTTAAAAATATTAATTAATCATTTTGTTAATACAATAATATTTATCGATGAATGACAGGGCAGACATTACGTCATTCAAAATCCAAACTATATATGTATATATATAGTATAATTCTTTTAAAATAATTAATCAATGTAAAACGAGAATAGTGTTCACATTTTGTGAAGAATTTTTCTTTTCACATACATTCCTTTTATAATTATTAATTTTTTCACTAAGCTTGTTTTTTTTTTATTTTGAGGCTACTTTGATAAATTAGGATTTTTTTTTTATTAGTATTATGAAGAAGGCAAGGATATTGTTGCAGGGGCATTAGAAAAGAAAAGGTAATGATAGGAGTATAACATATTTAATAAAGATAGTGTTTTTAATTTTTTTAATATAACACTACTAAAAAAATGTAAATTAATGATAGAAATTTTATGACATATATTGTTATATCAGGAGTATATCATTAAAGTATGATGTTGAGTGTTAGAAAGTGTATATTTATAAAGGAGAAAATCGTCATTTTACACTTTAAATTTCACTAACATTGCTACTTTTATTTATTTAAGTATTTTGTTATTTAATTATATGTGTTTTATTATAATTGTGTATTTTATGTATTTTAGGGATATCATAATCGTTTCATAATAAACGAGTGATCAGACAGCAAAACGGACGTCATATTTGGACTCAGGACGGTCGAAAACTTTAAGAAGAGCATTAAAGGAAAAATTCTCATCGTTCACACATACAGATCGTTCATACGTATAAGATCATTTACGATAATGTTCACGACACTATTCATGTATACGGACCGATGATGTGGCAACTACCTACAACGTGCCAGTATCTGATTGGACGAATTATGTGGATTGACTGCTTATGTGGCATTGACCGATGACGTGGCGTTGACCGATGATGTGTCATGATCTTATGGACTAAATTTTTATGTCATGTAGATCGATGACGTGGCGCAAAGATCTCATTGGAGTAGAAATCGGGTGTATAGATACATGCGCTTACATGGGATTATTTACTATTCGGCGGCGTTCTTGCACAAATGTTGATGTTGACGGTTGATCGTTGATCGTTGACGATGACGTGCGCAATCCTCGAGCATCCGAATTGTTTTTAATCCAGGATGGTCACGATTCACTCAATGTATCTATAAAGAGGGGGCTCTCCCCCTTAATTTGGCATCCCTGAATTCATTTCTAAATTTAGATTTCTGAAATTCCTTCTCTTTCTTGTAGTTTCTTTGTATTTTAATAAAATTCCCTTTTTATCCCTAGTTAAAATATGAGTAGCTAATTTTTTTTTGAGCTTGGGTTGAAGGTGAAGTCTCAACATGTTCCATGGGCTTAATTTGGTAAATTTACTTTCTCTTTCCCTCTAATATTTGTGGTTGTTTTGACTTTTAGGTAAACAAATAATAATAGTCTTGTCAATTCTGTTGCAGTTAAACCCAAGACCCAAGACAAGTTATTATTATTTAGCACGATAAGTTCTCTAAGCACCATACTTATTGGAGAGTGGTTCATGAGGTATGGAATCCCCCCTTATGATTTAATTGATATTAATATGGAATATTTAGGCCATGGAGCATGTTGATGCGGATCCGGATACCCAAGTGCTTTATTATAACAGTTACATTTTCAATTATTCCTGTCATTTTAATTCACAATTTAGAATAAAATTACCATAATTGTTTCCATTAAAAGAAAATTAATTCGACATATAATTAAAATCAACCTCCTCGTGGGATCGACACTCGTCACCATTAATCTATTCTACAATAGATTCGTGCGCTTGCGAGTTCATTAAAATTTAAACAATAAGTTTTTGGCGCCGTTGCCGGGGCGGTAAGTTATTTTAATTTGTTGAATTAATTTTTTTTGTTTTCTTGTATTTTTCCTTATAACAAAATAATTCTATAATTTAATTTTTATAATTTAAATTTTTGCAATTTAATTTCTGTAATTTAATTTCTGTAATTTAATTTTCTGTAATTTAATTTCAGTAATTTAAATTTTTACAATTTAATTTTATTGTGTGATTTCTTTAATTTTCTGTACTTTAATTTTTGCTTTACTTTTGTTTGTAATTTATTTTGTTTATCTTGTAATTTATTTTAATTTATACGTAGAATTAATTCATAGAATTAGTTTTTTTTAAGTAATTTTTTTTTGCTTTCCTTAAAAATTATAAAAAAATTAAAAAAATTACAAAATTAAAAAAAAAGTGAATCTGTAATTTAATTCTGGTAATTTAAATTTCTTTAAATTTCAATAATTTAATTTCTGAGTTATTTTTCTTTGTAATTTTTATTTATTCTGTTAATTTATTATTCCATAGAATTAAATTTTTTTTAAGTAATTTTTTTCCTGTAATTTAATTTTGTTTCTTTTTCTCTTCTTTATATTTCTGTAATTTAATTTTTTATTTTTCGTTGTAATTTATCTTCTTATTTTATTTTTAGTTAATTTATTTCTTATATTTTCTTTTTAGCACTTGAGTGTATGTTCATAGTAAGGTTATAACAACGTCACAAGGTTAGTATCGTAATTTCTCTCTCCTCTTTATTTTTATTTATTTTATTTTTATTTATTTTATTATTTGCATGCATGGTCGAAGGTCATTATCACCTAATCTTGAACCTTTAAACCTTAATTTGGAAAAAACACTTCGCACGCAAAAACACACTGTTTTTCAAAAGAAATTTAAAATGGAATTGCAAAATCAGCAACCAGAACCACAAGAGAGGCCATTTAAGGATTATTTTAATCCTTTAGCTAATTTGAGCACATCATGCATAAGGTACCCAAATGTAGCTGTTAGGAGTTTTGAATTAAAACCTAGTGTGCTAAATTGTCTCCTCACATTCTATGGCCTAGAAAATGAGGACCCATATAATCATCTGAATGATTTTCATGCTATTTGTCAAACTTTTAAATATGAGAATTTTTCAGATGATGATGTCAAACTTAGATTATTCCCATTTTCATTAAAAGATAGAGCTCGTTCATGATTTAATACAATGCTTGCTAATAGCATTACATCATGGGAACAAATGGTAACTAAATTTTTAAATAAATATTTCCCAGTTCATAAAACTAATGCTATTCGCAGGGAAATTTCAGAGTTTACTCAAAGAGACGACGAGCAGTTTTTCGAAGCATGGGAGCGATTTAATGGGTTACTCTTGAAGTGTCCACATCATGGGTACGAGAAATGGCACCAATGCCAATACTTTTTGGAGGGATTATTGCCACATATGCAAGAATGGCTAATTGCAACCAGTGGAGGAGAATTAATGTCTAAAAGCGCATCAGAGATTTGGGAATTCTTCCAACGGCAATCGGATAATTCTCAACAACGGAGTCGATCACTCAGAAATACCAGGAGAATTAAGGGAGTGAATGAGGTTAACATTGGCGAGTCAAACTCAGGAATTAAAGAAGTCAAAGAGATGGTCGAAGGCCTTGCTCGACAAATAGCATCTTTGACAACCGCTAAATCAACAGAGCCACATGACCATGACTCATATTCAGATCAAGCCAATGCCATAGGTATCATGAGAAAACCACAAAACTACAACCCTTACTCCAACACATATAACCCTGGATGGAGAGACCACCATAATTTTTCATGGTCTCAAGGATTCCAACAAAACGAACCATCAGCTCCACCTCCACCAATGCAATCAGTTCCTCAAATGTCTTAAGCCTCTCAACCACCATTCAGACCATACAATCAGAACCCAAACCATTCTCAACCTAAACCATGGGAGGATACATCCCAAAATTTCAGAAATCTTACTAACTCCAAGATCGAGCAGCAGAACCGCACCATTGATGAGTTACGAAATGAGATGAGAGCGGGTTTCAACTCACAGGCCCAATCAATTTCTAACCTTGAGAAAATGGTGGGACAACTTGCCTCTTCAGTTCAAACTTTGGCCATGACTGTTGAAAAAGGCAAATTCCCAAGTCAACCAGTGCCCAATCCTAAAGCAGTAAATGAAGCAAGTTCTAGTTCACCACAGCAGCATGGAGAGGTCAAAGTAGTGATGACCTTACGAAAAGGAAAAGAAATCGACAATAAAGTGGAGATGCCAAAATCAACTCAGATTGTAACTGTGAACACTGAGGAATCATCATCAGAGGAGAAAGAGGAAACCAACCCACGAGAATACATTCCTAAAACTCCATTTCCTCAGAGGTTAGCTAAAGGGAAGAAAGGAAAATCCACAGGTGAGATTCTTGAAATCTTCAAAGAGGTAAGTGTTAGCATCCCTTTACTTGAAGCTATAAAACAAGTGCCATCATATGCCAAGTTTCTTAAAGACCTTTGTACTAAAAAGAGAAACATTCGTGTTCAGAAAAAGGCCTTTCTAACAGAAAATATTAGTTCTATACTCCAACATAAAATGCCTCTAAAATGCAAAGATCCAGACTCTCCCACTATCTCATGTAGTATAGGGAACCACACAATTGAGAATGCTTTGTTGGATTTAAGAGCTAGTGTAAATCTGTTGCCTTACTCTGTATTTGTGAAACTTGGACTGGGCGAATTACACCCAACTCCAGTGGTGTTACAGCTTGCAGATCGATCTATGAAAATACCACGTGGTATTGTGGAGGACGCGCTTATCCAGGTAGATAAGTTTTATTTTCCTGTTGATTTCATTGTAATTGACACTCAACCAGTGCAAGATTCAAGGAAGCATATCCCCATTATCTTGGGTCGTCCATTTTTGGCAACTGCCGATGCTCACATTCAATGCAGGACTGGAAATATGCAGTTGTCATTTGGCAATATGACCATGGAACTAAATATTTTTAACATTGCCAAACAACCTCACAGTACTGATGATGAAATTGTAGATTTGGATTTAATTGATGAATTAGTTGATCACACATTTCCTTTAAACCTTAGTGATGACCCTCTACTGACATGTTTAACTCACTTTGGTTTAGATTTTAATATTGACAGATCAATTGATGAGGTTAATGCCTTATTGGATTCATCGCCATGCATGGACATTGATAAGTGGAAGACAAGGATAAAACAATTGGCACCATTAAAAGAAAATCTCATCCCATCATCAGAATCACCACTAGAAATTGAGCTCAAACCTTCACTCGACCCTTTGAATTCTACATTCTTGGAGGAAGAAGAAATATTGTCAGAAATCATCCCATCCTATCCTGATTACGAACAAAAGAACACAGATATCATTGACCCCATTTTTGGTTCAAAAAGGAGGATACAACTGGCAAAACCAGAGGAGATTCGTAACAACAAAAATGCTAAGGACTACAGAAAGCGAATGAAAATCCTCCGTGACAAGCGGAGCATTAGAAAATCTTTCACACCAGGTCAGAAAGTATTTTCTTTCAATTCTCAATGGCACGTTTCTCCAAGTAAGTTACGTTCTCGATGGTCTGGTTTATCTACTGATCTTACTGTTTTTTCACATGGAGCCATTAAATTTAAGAATCCAAGGAACAATGTAATTTTTAAAGTTAATGGTCAGAAAAGTAAAGTCATATCACGAATACCAATCATGTGGAGAAAACAGCACAAAACATTGAAGTGACCTGAATTTTCTTTCTTTCTATTTTCGGTGATTTAATTTTTAAATTATTTTTTTTTGTAAAGTTTAACTATTATTGATATTTTTTTTTGAATAAGTGTGCCAGAATAATATGCAATAAAAAAAATCATGTTCTTTAGGAATGGTGTCTGATAACAGAGAAGATAAGATTCAATTCATTAAGGATGGCTTGAATAAGGAGTCATTGGATGATATCCTTTTGTCTCTTGAAACGCATCCCAGTGAATACGTCCAACATGCAATACTCTAGTTATGGCCATTATTCCAGAAAGAATGTGCAAACTATAGTCTCAGGAATCTGACTATAAAAGACCCTGTTTGTCAGTTTGTAAGAAAACTGAATGGGAAGCCTATCCTCGACCCATAGAGGGCGTTCAAGCCGTTTCTGGACGTAAAACCAGAGGAAGATGTGAGCCACAGTCACAACTACTTGTTAATATTTCTTCTGCATTGCTACGCCCAAGTGATATCTTCTAATCTCTAATTCTTTCCTTTAAAACAATGAGGACAATGTTTCGTTCTGGTTGGGGGGAGGGAATAGCTGATAATTTCTCCTTTATAAATATATATTTTCAAGTTTTTAAAGTCGAAGATGGATGAATATGGAGTATAGTAACTCTAGAAAGGCATCTTTCTTTAAAAAAAAAAAGAAAAAAAAATTCATTTTTCTTTAATTTTTCTGCATGTATGTTTTCTTTTTATGTTTAGAATAGGTTGGGGGGAAATAATTCTGTTAAAAAAAAAATTTTTTTTTTTGTGAATTCTTGATATTGGATGATATGATGATTTTCGAATTTTAGTATTTGTATTATCTTTGGTCTTGAGTAATGTTACACCATGTTTACTTTTCTACATGTTGATGTTGGAGACAAATATGAGTTGCTTGAAAGAATGCACATGTCATAATAAATTCCAAGTGAGTTTTTGAGTCTATTAATTTTTCTTGGAGAGTAACCCTTTTTGCCCTTTCTTCATGTAGCTTAGCAGTTTATTATTTCATACATGATCTCTAGATTTTCTTTGAGTCAACCCTTTTAAAAAAAAAAATGTGTGTTACTGCATCTAAAATGTCCACTTAATTAGTAGATATGGAAGATTATTTAGAATCCTAAAAGATGATGGAAGGCCATTTTTGACCCGTTTGAGCCTTTCTAACCATCCCTATTATTTAATATCCATAGTTAGCCCTTTTGAGCCTTTTATTTAAAAAAAAAACCTTTTTCTTTATTAACTTATCATCCTGACCCACTCCAAATCGGAGTATTACCCGATATCATACAAGTTCCATCCACCTATTCATGTTTGAGAGAAAAAAAAATAATAAATAAATAATTATTTTGTTCAGTAAAGTTGTGCCATATAAAAAAAAAGAAAAAAAAGGAAAAAAAAGAAAAAAAAAAGATGTACAATAGTAATAAATAAGCAAAATGTATTCTATAAAAAGTTCTTTAATTTTTTCTCAAACATATATATTTTGTTTCCCTATTTTCCTTTCTTTGTTAACCATGTCCCTAGCCTACGTTACGTCCTAATAAAAGTCCTTCCTGATTTTAGGGAACTATAGTCTAACATAAAAGCTAGTTATATGGGTAATTAAGATGTAGTGATGCATACATAAAAAAAAAATGAAAAAAAAATGATGAATACATTGGGTTGACTAATACTTTATTTGAGATCGTACTATTTCTAAGCTATGGGCATATTTTTCATCTTGGTGAGAGTGTGTGATATTTCTTTATTATTTTCTCTCAATTTACCATTCATTGTAGTGACGAAATTTTATTGGGATTAATTTCTTTGTGAGAGTGTCACTACAACCGGTGAGATTTTGGGGTTGGATATGTCTTTCTTGAAAGTAGCTTGATTACTACTGCTATAACAAAATCTGCTGGACTGATACATATGGATGGTTGATGTGGGTGTGATATTCCTTTAGACTAGAGATAATGCTTAAACTTTTATTTGATTGTTATCATTAATCTGATTGAATAAACACGTGTGTTTAAAAAAAAAAGTTTTTTTATCTTCGCTTTATTTGTTAGGGACTAGCAATAAGCTGGTTGGGGGGTGTGTTGAGTGTTAGAAAGTGTATATTTATAAAGGAGAAAATCGTCATTTTACACTTTAAATCTCACTAACATTGCTACTTTTATTTATTTAAGTATTTTGTTATTTAATTATATGTGTTTTATTATAATTGTGTATTTTATGTATTTTAGGGGTATCATAATCGTTTCATAATAAACGAGTGATCAGACAGCAAAACGGACGTCATATTTGGACTCAGGACGGTCGAAAACCTTAAGAAGAGCATTAAAGGAAAAAGTTACTGTTCACACATACGGTGATCAGATTGTTCATACGCATGTACAAGATCGTTCACGATCATCTTCATTCATAACACTTGTTCATGTATACGGACCGATGATGTGGCAACTACCTACAACGTGGCAGTATCTGATTGGACGAATTATGTGGATTGACTGCTTATGTGGCATTGACCGATGACGTGGCGTTGACCGATGATGTGTCATGATCTAAATGGACTAAATTTCTTATACGATTGTAGATCGATGACGTGGCAAAGACATCTCATTGGAGTAGAAATCGGGTGTACGATACATGCGCTTACATGGGATTATTTACTATTGGCGGCGTTCTTGTATAAATGTTGATTTATTGACTGTTGACTGTTGACTGTTGACTGATGACGTGGCGCAATCCTGAGCATCCGAATTGTTTTTAATCTGATGGTCACGATTCACTCAATGTATCTATAAAAAGGGGGCTCTCCCCCCCTAATTTGGCACCCCTGAATTCATTTCTAAGCTTAGATTTCTGAAATTCCTTCTCTTTCTTGTAGTTTCTTTGTATTTTAATAAAATTCCCTTTTTATCCCTAGTTAAAATATGAGTAGCTAATTTCTTTTTGAGCTTGGGTTGAAGGTGAAGTCTCAACATGTTCCATGGGCTTAATTTGGTAAATTTACTTTCTCTTCCCCTCTAATATTTGTGGTTGTTTTGACTTTTCGTCGACAAATAATAATAGTCTTGTCTAGTTACAGCCCTGGTTAAACCGGCATCCTAGTACAAGGTTATTATTATTTGGCACGATAAGCCCTTGGCACCATACTTATTGGAGAGTGGTTCATGAGGTATGGAATCCCCCCTTATGATTTAATTGGTATTAATATGGAATATTTAGCCCATGGAGCATGTTGATGCGGATCCGGATACCCAAGTGCTTTATTATAACAGTTACATTTTCAATTATTCCTATCATTTTAATTCACAATTTAGAATAAAATTACCATAATTGTTTCCATTAAAAGAAAATTAATTCGACATATAATTAAAATCAACCTCCTCGTGGGATCGACACTCGTCACCATTAATTTATTCTACAATAGATTCGTGCGCTTGCGAGTTCATTAAAATTTGCACAACATATGACATATTCATGACTTTTATTAAAGCTTGGATATATGTCATGCCTGTAATTTACTTTACGAGCATGACAAATATTTATCATGGCATATAACAACATCGTTTTCTATTAATGAGTTATATAATTTTAAATATTTTTATTTGTACACATATCAAATTTTGATTTAATATTTCATCAGGCTTGGAAAAAACTTACCTGCACTATAATATTTCTTCATAGTATAAAAATAAGAGAACAAAACCCTAAACCAAAAATTTGCCTAAGCGTAAAGCCATTCTCTACTCTCATCACCCTTAAAAACCCTAACTCTCATAGCCCTAATAGCTGCTGAAATGATCATTTAGCAAAACGAGACATATGATACATTGCATAATGTGACAGCCCGAGTGAAGAATCCTTTTGGCTTTGACAAGCATGAGATCGGCGACCTTCCACTGGCGATGATCAGCAATCGTGGCTACAGGTGAGAGGGGAAAAGATTAGCGAGAGGATGAAGTTTCTTCAAAATCCATCGTTGCCTATTGAAGAAACCTGCCACTCATGGTTGCTTTGGTGAAAAAGGTAAGGACAAAAATAACTTGTTTGATTTTGAAAATTAAATTCGTTGCTACTTATTGTTGCTTAATTAATTGGCTTTTTCGATTTATTATGCATAGTTAAAAACGTAAGTTGATCTCTCAATGCATTGGGGTTTGACCTAACTAAAATTTAGGTTCTTTAAAATTGAAATTGGAGGTCAATTTGGCTGATTTTGGATGATGGATTTATCACTTACAACTCAAATTGATTGAGTTCAGATCAAAGAATATCCCATCTTATGGTATGTTTGCTATTTTTGAAGTTTGTAGCAATTTTTTTATGATATTGGGTTCAAATATACACAGGGTGAAAAATTAAGTTAATTGATTATTTTAATGGATTTTCATGGCCAATTTTTACATAATATTAGGTTCAATTATTCCAATTACTTAAGCTCCTATGAGTGACTTTGCATTACTTCAAGCTTCAGAAATGGTTAGTTTTTAATATTAGCATTAGTGGAAATTTAATAAGTTCTTAGTAAATAATAATGAAAGCACTTATTATCTTTTATATTTTAACTAGTGGTATGTAAATTTTTAAGTAACAAATTTTATAGAATTTTATTTTTGCTTCTGAATTTTAAGTAACTTTTAATATGCTATTTTTGTTCTTATTTGTGTTGGACTGACTATGGCAAAAGAATTCTAGTTTCATAAGATCTAGCTAGACTGAAGGTGTGTAACATATAGTGATATGTATCATAGGACAATGAGTCACAAATGAAGTATCATCTCTACTAAAGATAGGAAGGCATGCTGGTGTACAACTTATTGTTGCTTATAATATTGGGAATGTTTCTTGCAACTGTAGTTTGCTTTAAAAGTAATTTTTTTTATTGTAATAGTATTATCTTTTAGATTATGTTGGCTCAGATAAATGAATCTAGGAGGCAGGAGCTAGCTACTACTATTACTTCTATTAATTTTACAAAAATATTATTACCTCTAGGTGCTTGTTAATGGATTTTGTGTCTTATATTGGTTAATCTAAATTTATTGGAAAATAGGCCTATAATTGCAAGCTAATTACTTATTTCCATAACTTGAGATTTTATTTGATTATATAATTCTTGATTATCTTTTATTTGTTCTTTTTTCAACTATTGATAACAACTTTGTTGTGAAAGTGTTTTGGGTTTTGATAGTTACAAGACTTAGATATTTAAAAGATAATTATTTTAGCTAGCTACAATGCTTTTCTAAGCTTTCAATTTTCTTAAATTAGTTTATTAATGCATAATTTATTAGGCATGGTCAATAGTTATTGGCAAGGCAATAATATTTTGGAGTTGATACTTGTAGGAAATGAATTTTTATGCATTATCTAGCTCTAAAATTTATTCATTTTATTTGCTAACCCATGATTATCTTCAAATCTAGATCTTTTATCAATCAATTTGTTAGAGACCACTATTATGGGGCTTGTGGGATTTGCTCTCAGAGATAATAGGCCTAATGTTTTAAAGAGGCTTTATTCCTAGTAGCAGTAGCTATTTAGTTTGAAATTGGTTTTGTTCCTTATATTTTGTTGGGGAAGATAGTTTATCCAAACTAGAAATATTTTGGTTTTGAATTGTGCCAAAATTTAAAATTACTTTTGGCTTTTTTATATTAATTTAAATAATTTTTTTAGTATTAATTGTGATCACGCACGCGCACACATTACTGTGAAATTAAAATCATTTTTTTAAATTTGGAAAATTTAAATTGAAATATAATTAAATTAAACATATTTATATAATTCAAAATTAAATTTTAATTAAATATAAATAATAGCTAATGAAATAAATTAATAATGAATTAATAAAAATATGAATATCAACTAAATTTTGGAATCTTCATAAAATTCATTCAAGATTTTGGAATTCCACCAAATTTATTTTTGTCATTATCTTATGACATATATTAATCAAGCATGAAAGTGTTTATGAAAAATGCTGGTCATGCATAAAATTTTTTAATCAAAACAATTATGGTAGAATCGTGACAGATAATATGTCATGCATAAAATGACATATAAAAATAGTCATCTTATTTTTTTGACACCAAAATCAATGACGGTCGCTCAACCATCATTCAACATGACAGATGATCAGTAATACCTATCATAAAAGTCTTTTTTTCCAGTAATGTAAGGATTGACTAGGTACTTAAGTCAAAATATGGCGATTAAACCTAATTTACCCAAATTTTTACACAATAAATGACTTAAATATTTTAAATAAAAGATGTTAGAATATTGCTATACTTAAAGAGTAACAATAAACATTCCAAATTTTATCCTAAATGATATGACACGTGATACATTATATATAATGAGGTTGGTTGTTTTTTAAAAAAATTTTAAGTGAATTAATTATATGAGCATGCTAGGCATCTTAACATCTAATTTTGAATTTGAGTCCTAACTAATGTCCCATACATCTATTGGATGGTAGTTAGTTAATTTTATAAACCATGAAATCCATCATCCAATAAATGGGTGATGCATAATATTGAAATTTAAGTTAAAACTAAAATTTTAGAATTCTTAACATTATTGTGATTATATTATCTCGTTAACTTGTGATTGAATTTCATATTTCAAAAAAAAAAATTTAGGATGTGTAATACTACTCACTTAAATAATTGAAATATATAAATTTGTATCATAGGTGATGTGTTAATTTAAAAATATTAATTAATCATTTTGATAACTTAATAATATTTACAAAAGAATTTCAAAAGATAAGTACTAACCCACACAATTAATAAGCTTCCCACATAACTAATAGCCTTGCTTAAGAAAAGGAGAAATTCTATACATCTGATATTCCATGTTATTAGATTATGTGGAACTATTAACTAATAGTTATTTTAACATGTGTCAATAACTTCTAAACTTAAAATTAGTTTATTAAAAGTCAAACAATTCCCTCCTTTTCTTTGGCTTTCCTCTTGCTTCAGGAACTCCTCTTCCCTCTTCAAACTTTGGGGGGGGGCATCAACTTATTAGAAATTACAAAAATAATAAATTCAATAAAGCACCCTTCCAAATCTTTGGTAATAATCTTTTGATGTGGAAAGCAAAAGGAGCATCAAAGCAAAGATTATTTTTGAATTTGCAAAGTGAATTAAGACCATACTTCAAATATTTGTATATATATATACCTATTGTGAAACAAGTTAGGATATTAATGCTGAATTTTTTTTTCTTGTAATGATTTGATTCATTGTTTCTTAATGGATAGACATGTGTCATGATTATATAAATTACTTGTAAATTTTAAAATTATTTCAAGTAAAATATGTATGTTTTATCCTTTGGTAAGCATGCCCTTTGGAACACCTTTTTTATTATTATTATTTCTTGTTTTTACCCTTATTAAATTAGATAGGATAATTATTATTAAGTGTTTGTGTGTGAGTAAAATTTATCAATTAATTTTTAAGTTTACATAAGTTATTAATTTTCAACAAAAAGATTTTTCTTAAAAATCACATTTTCTTTTTTTAATAAATAAAGTATTTATTGATTACCAAGTATTTAAGAGGAAGGCGTCTTTTATTTTCTACGTCATTACAAACCCTAAGAAAAAAAAAAAAGAAAGCGACATAAGACTTTAGAGAAGGAAAAGAAAGTTTTATACCTTCTTGTTTGGTATTGGCTTAAGATATCGAGTTTTTCTTCAATTTATATGATTCATTTTTATTAATTGTTTGCCTTTAATTGCTTGTAGTATGATTTGGATAATATATGTGTGTTTGTAATGCTGTGATGATATGCATAGTTTGCATTCTTTGTTTTAAGTCATTTTCATTATTTAGAATCACATGAATATGTTTACATACCATGAAAGTAGACATCCAAGCTTTCCATTGATAATTTTGGTGTTAAAATTCTCTGAGTATGTACACTGTTATGATTTAAATTCTGATTTTCAACAGTAGTTCTCACTTCTAGAAATTTTTCTGTAAGGTTACATGTCTTTAAAAATTATGGCGATTTTTGTATAAGGAGATCTATATCTTTTATGATTTCATGTTTAATTTAGTAATTTTATTCATTATAATTAAATTATTAAAAATCATAACATGTAGCTACAGTAGATTTGAAAACTTTTATTTAGAATTGTAGAAGCTAAAACATGTAAAAGTCTTAGCTAATTTATGAACATTATATGCCATGTTAGGATTTTTCAATGAAATTTCAATATTTCCTCTATCTTTAAAATCTAAAATCGTGATTTTTGGACAAGTAAAATAAAATATATGAATTTTGGAAATTCTGTCTTCAAATTTAGAATTTTCTGGATAGGTTAGATGTTCTTAGGGTTAAAGTGCTTTTAAAATAGTTTCAGGCTTCCAAAAATTATAAATTTTAATTATGTTCTTTTTGAATGTGTCCACTATAATTAGAAAAAAGAAACATATTATTTCGAATAATAGAGAGTATTTTATGAATTTACTAATTGGTAAAGGTCTGTTTTGATCAATGTTAAATAGCTTTGTTACTTTAGAGAAAGGTCAATAATTTGACTTGATTTTTACTTGTGCTGATTGTTGTGATTTTCACTTCTAAACTTAAAAGTGTAACAACTTCATGCATGAGATTTCGTTTTTGGTATTTTCCTTTTTCTTTTTTTGACTTGTTTGAGTTGGTTTATGTTTATTTTGTTGATCTTGATTGAAATCTCTCATGGTTGGTGCATTAAATTGGAACAATATCTTTTTATTCATTCTTTCCTTATGTAAGTTGGATTTCCACATCTTCCTTTAATAAGGCAAGTTCTTCTGTATAAGGAGGTTCCTAGATCATTATTTTACATTCAACTTTATGGCTTCCTTCTTTTTTCTCACGACTAGTCCAGAATTTTTTTCTTCTTTTTAATTTTTCTGTGTTTCTTTCATATTTCTCTTCAATGGCTCTTATTCTCTCTAAGTTTATGGTAGATGAGAACTCTCATTCCAAGCATTATCACTTTCTTTCACCTTACCCTTGCTCTAGTTATGGACATCCTTATGAGATTCATATACTTGATGATGATGAGGATTTTGGTCCCAAATTTGGACAAATACCTCCTGAAGAGTCCATGTATTCAAGCGACAATGATTCCATCATGAAAAATGATCCTAGTGAAGATAGTTTTACCCTTAGAGCTTTCAACTTTGACCTTTGGTTCGCCATCTCTACCATTATTACTCATGGTGCTGTCATTGACTACCAGCTGCTGCCACACGCGCTATCACCAATGGAGCTTATTCTTATACTATTCATCATTTTCCTAATTTTGCTGTAGCCTCTGTTCGCTCGTCTCCTCCTTTTACTCCTTTTGCTCCTCATCTTGCCAATCTCGAGGTTATAATTTTGAAACAAGGTTAGAATATTGCTGAACTTTCTACATGTTTTGTTGAATTGCATGCCAAACTTTTTCTTTTTTGCAATCTTTTGGCAAAAGAGGGAAAGTAATTGTTTCAAGTCTTCTATTGCAAATGCAATGTGTTAAAGGGAGTAATATCTTCTATTTGAGGTGGAGATTTTATTTTGTTTAAGAATTTTTAATTTTTTTAGATTTTTAGTTCTTAGGGGGAGTTCATCTTTTTATTTTTCTTGATTTTCTGCTTAATATTGCCTTTCTTTTTATTAATCAATAAAATTAACATTTTATTTTAATATTGCTCTGATTTATTTTCATGGACTAACATGCTAATTGCCAATTATTTTGGTTAGTTCCTTCTTGTTGTTTATGCTTGTTTTAGATTCATGTTTTAGAGCCAAGTTTCATTGAAGACTTGTGTTGGATTGCTTTTGCCACTAGAATGCCAAAGGGGGAGATTCCATTATTTATGGAGTATGGCATTTTATGGCAAGTTTAGTTAAATTGAACATTTATTTATTGCGAATCTTGTAATACAAATTAATTTATTAATTCCTAATTTTATTGAGATTTCAATTTATTAGAAATATTTATTTTCTAATTTAATTAGATGGTTAATTTAAGAAGTCAATTAATGATAAGATTTTATAATTAGTGCATGAGATTTATTTAGAGTATGAATTTGGTTCAAACATATAGTCTATTAATACTCTAGATATGCCTTGGGAGACAAGTAAAGCAAGAAGATTAGATTCTTTCATATTCAGATTCATGGGCATTATAAGAGGAAAGAAACATTTATTTTGAAAAGAATCTAAGTCTTTTAAGATGTGTTATTTTTTGTGAAATCCTTGTGCCTATATAAAATGAGGTATTTCATAATTAAAGGTTGTTGTATGTTAGAAAATGTATATTATAAAGGAAAAATTTATCATTTTACACTTTAAGTTTTATTAACATTCTTGGTTTTATGTATTTAAATTTCTTATGATTTTAATTATGTATATTTTATTATAATTAAGTATTTTACGTATCTTTAGGATATAATGGTTATTTCATAATAAACGAGATATTGGATGAAAAAATAGATAGCAAATATGAACTCAAAACGGTCAAAAATCTTAAGAGGAATATAAAAGTATAAAAGTCATTATTTACATATACGGTATTGTTCATGACACTGCTCATGATATTTTTCATATATACTGTATAATGACGTGACATTGATCGATAACGTATCACCGATCAATGATGTGACAATATTTGATTGGATGGATGATGTGACTTTAATTGCTTATGTGGCATTGACTGATGATGTAACTGCTGTGTAAATTTTATTGAACTCGCAAGTGCATAAATTTATTGTAGAATAGATTAATGGTGACGAGTATAGGTCCCACGAGGAAGTGGATTCTCATTATGTGTTGAATTAACTTTTAAGTGAGTGGTTAAATTATAGTAAATTTATCCTAAATTTTGAATTAAAATGGTGGGAATAATTAAAAGTGCAACTATTATAATAAAGCACTTAGGTATTTGGATATGTATTAACATGCTACAGGGCTCAATATTCTTTATTAATATCAATTAAATCACGAGGAAAAAATCCACTCCTCATGAACCACGCTCTAATTAATATGGTGTTAAGGGCTTATTGTGCTAAATAGTAATAACTGTATTATTACTATCTGTCAATAAAAAGTTAAAACATTCACAGAAATTAAAAGGGAAAATAAAAGAAATTTACTGATTAAGTCCATGGAACATGTTGAGACTTCACCTTCAATCCAACCTGAAAGAAAATTAGCTACTCATATTTAAACTAAGAATAAAATAAAAATTTTACTAAAATAAAAAGAAAATACAAGATAGGGAAGGAATTTCAGAAAATAGAGCTCAAAAATGAATTCAGGGATGTCAAATTAAGGGGGAGAGCCCTCCTTTTATAAATACAACGAGTAAATCATGGCTATTGGATTAAAACAATTTAGATGCACAGGATTATACCACGTGATAAGTTCTGATTGGTTTGAATACATCATCAGGACTATTATTTCGTGTATATGCATGTACCGTATACATATTTTTTTGATTCATTAACATACTATTACGTCATCGGTCAACAGTGCATAAATATTTTTATCCAATAAGATTGTGATACCTTATTAATCAAGGCATGTCATTAGTCAATACCACATCATTCCTCCAATCAAATGCTATCACATCATTGGTTGGTACTACATCATCGGTCAATGCCATATAATCGTACAGTATAATATGAATAGTGTCATAAATAGTATCATGAATAGTATCGTATATGTGAATAGTACCGTATATATAAACAGTGACATTTATACTTTTATGCTCCTTCTAAGATTTTTGACCATTCTGAGTTCGGATTTACATTTATTTTATCATTCGATATCTCGTTTATTATGAAATAGCCATCATGTCCCTAAAATACATAAAATATTTAATTATAATAAAAACACACCTAATTAAATTCACAAGAAACTTGAATATATAAAAGTAAAGAAGTTACTAGAACTTAAAGTGTAAAATAATAATTTTTTCTTTATAAATATACATTTTCTAGTATCCAACACATCTCCCAATCAGCTTATTGCTAGTCCCTAGCAAATTAATTAAAATCAAAATCAAACCCAAACCTTTTATTTTTTTGAATTATTATGTTTATTTAATTAAAATTTAAGATGTAAATCAAATAAAAGTATAAGCATTGTCTCTAGTCTTTAAGAAATATTACTTCCAAATCAACCATCCACATAAATCAATCTAGTATATTTCGTCATAGTTATTGTAATCAAGTTGCTTTCAAGAATAACATATTAATACCTCAAAATCTCACTGGTAGTGAAACTCTCACAAAGAAATTAAGCCTAATAATAATAGTTACTCTCATGAATGGTAAATTAAGAGAAAATATTAAAGTAATATCGTACACTCTCACCAAGATGAAATAAATGTGTTCACAGCTTAGAAATAATATGATCTCAAGTCAAATTATGAGTTAGACTAATATATTTATTTATTTTTTTCTTTATTATTTTTTATACATCACTACATCTGAAACAACTAACTCCTCTTTAGTTGGTGAGTCAAACAAACAGCCAAAATGTTTCATAATTGTTGGGATGATGTCTAACACTTGGTTCTCTCTGATATAAGCGACTTCTGAAATCAGTTTTGATAACCCTCAATCACCTCTTTCATAAACCAAGTGTAGTTTCCTAGCTACTATGCTTTGACTAAGATATAAGGCTGCCTCAATAAATTTTTTATATTTGTCATAGTTAAATTTAGAGAGTACACAAATATTCTTGATTTGATTATTGGGAGTAGCTGCCATTGGATACTTCTCAAAAATAATTTATGAGTGCCTTAACAAAAAAAGTCATATTTAAGGATTTTGGTGATAATAGTTCACAGTTGTAAATAAAGTAGCATGTCTATGTCAAATAACTCGTGTAGCACATAATGATTGCATGAAATTATTAAAAATAAAAAATGTAAGTGGTCAAATAATAGTGAAATAAAATAACATTGAAATAAAAGGATATTTATAAGTAGTTGTAACTGTGGCTCACATCTTCCTCTGGTTTTATGTCCAAAAATGGTTTGAACATCCTCTATGAGTTGAGGATAGGTTTCCCATTCAGTTTTCTTACAAATTGACAAACAGGATCGTTTATAGTCAGATTCTCGAGACTATAGTTTGCACATTCTTTCTGAAAAATAGTCATAATTGGAGTATTGCGTTTTAGACGTATTCACTAGGATGCATTTCAAGAGACAAAAGGATATCATCTAATGACTTTTTATTCAAGTCATCCTTAATAAATTGAATCTTATTTTTCCTGTTATCAGACAATATTCTTAAAGAACATAGCTTTTTATCGCATTTCATTCTGGCACACTTATGACAGAAAATAGAGAGCTTTCAAGCTCTCTATTTTCTTGAATAATTTCCTTTACCACAACCAGGCATGTATGCAATAAATTTAGAAGGCAACTCACCTACGAATCGTACTTTGGCTTCAATTATCCATCGGATGTCAGCAGGGATATGATTTTTCATAAGTAATCGTATGTGTTCGGACCTAACTTTATAAATGGTGAGAAGAGCATTTTGAGAAAGTAAAGGAAATCGCTTGTGAATTTTTGCTAAGATCTCGTCTTTATCCATGCCTTCAACTCAGAATATTAGTTATTATAGAAAACTGAAGTAACCGATGTTGATTGTCATGGGGTACTATTATCTACCACTCAACTGGGGTGAAAAATTAACACATGAAAAAAAAGTTAATATCAGAATCGTGCTCTTGTTGAATTTACCTCAAGCTCCAATTGATTTTGTAGATGCCTCTCTCAATTTCTCTGAGTTGTCCTTCTAAATCCTCAATATGAGAAACTAACTCTAATGGTCGTAGCTCTTAAATAGGATGTGTTTTACAAAATCATATCTGACCTCTGAGATGAGATTGTATCCATCGAAACTGTCTAAAAATATTCAAGAAAAGCTATTTGGTTGAGGAACTCTTGATTGCAAGTGATAAGAGAAAATTTAGTGGTTAATAAAAAAAATACTTGTATAAAAATAATCAAATTAATCAAAAAATTAAATCACTGAAAAATCTCATTTAAATTTGATGGGTCATGCAAATTTATTTCGGTGTCCTCTCTAAGTGGTTGGTACTCAAGATATAGTTTTAATCTTTGACCATTAACTTTAAAGGTGACACCATTCTATGGGTCCTTAATTTCAATTACTTTATGTGAAAAAACAGTGTGAACAATAAAAGAGTCAGACCATCGGAAGCATAACTTATCTAAGAATAGGTGCAAATGAGAATTGAATAAAAGTACTTTTTAACTTTGGATGATAGATTTTCTTGTGATTTGCTTGTCGTGAAAGACTTCATTATCTGTTTGTAAATTTTGACATTTTCATATGCATCATTGTGAATTTCTTCAAGTTCTGCTAGCTGTAATCTTCTTTTTAAGCTAGCTTGTTGCATGTCAAAATTGAATTCCTTGATGGCCCAGTACGCACGATGCTTGAGTTTCACAGGTAGGTGGCAAGTTTTTATATACACTAGTCTATAGGATGATGTTCCAATTGGGATCTTGAAAGCCGTTCTGTATGCCTATAATACATCATTAAGTCACAGTGGCCAATCTTTTCTATCTGGTCTCACTGTCTTTTCTAATATGTGCTTTATTTCTCGATTGGAGATCTCAACTTGACCACTAGTTTAAGGATGATATGGGGTTGCTACTTTATGAGTGATGAAATATTTTATCAAAAGAGCCTTGAATGATTTGTTACAAAAGTGGGCACCACCATCACTGATTATCGATCGAGGGAATTCAAAGCGTGAAACAATATTACGTTTTAAAAATCCTATCACCACCTTATGATCATTGGTTCTGCATGGAATTACTTCTACCCATTTTGATACATAGTCAACAGCAACCAGTATGTATTGATGGCCAAAAGAAGGGGAAAAGGGTCCCATGAAATCGATACCCCATACATAAAAGATCTCAACCACTAAAATTGAGTTTAGTGGCATCATATTTCTCTAAGTAATGCTCCTCATTCGTTGATACCTATCACATGAGAACAAAATGTATAAGCATCTTAAAATATAGTTTGCCAATAGAAAACACATTGTAAAATTTTAGTTGCTGTTTTCCTATCACTAAAATGGCCTTCACAAGCTTGTTCATGGCAGAACGAAAGGATATTTTGAAATTCACTTTCTGGGACACTGTCTGATAATTTGATTGGCATAATACTTGAATAAATAAGGATCATTCCAAAAGAAATTCTTTATTTCTGTAAAAAATTTAGTTTTATCCTATTTAGTCCAATGCTGTAGTAGTTAACATGTAACAATATAGTTAACTATGTTAGCATACCATGGTAATACTTCTACACTCATTAATTGTTCATCTAGGAATGATTCGTTCAATGATAATAACTCTTTAATTGTGTTAAAATTCATATGAGAAATATGGTTTGCCATAATATTTTTTGTACCTTTTTTGTCTTTCATTTCGAAGTTAAATTTCTATAAAAGTAGCACCCAACGAATTAGTCTAGCTTTTGCTTCTTTTCTTGTGAGAAGATATTTAAGAGCAGTATAATCTGTGAACACAATTATTTTACAATCAATAAGATAAGATCGAAATTTATCTAATGTAAATACTATTGCTAGCATTTCTTTTTTTGTGGTTGAATAGTTCAACTGGGCATCATTCAATGTCATACTAGCATAGTAAATGACATGGAAAATTCGATCAACTTTTTATCTTAATATTGCTCCTACTGCATAATTAAATACGTCACACATAAGCTCAAATGGTAAGTTCTAGTTTAGGGCTGAATGATGGGTGATGATGTCAATAACTGTTTTAATTTTTCAAATGCCACAAGACATGAATCATTAAAGACAAAAGATAAATCCTTAGCAAGTAGATTGCATAAGGGTCTAGAAATTTTACTAAAATCTTTAATGAAGCGTCTATAAAAACTAACGTGCCCAAGGAAAGATTTTACTTCTCGGATTGTTTTAGGTGGAGGAAGATTAGAAATGAGAGTCTACCTTGGCTTTATCAACCTCAATACCTTTGCTTGAAATGATGTTACTGAGAACAATACTTTGTTGTACTATAAAATAACACTTTTCTCAATTTAAGACTAAATTCTTCTCTATACATCTCTGCAGAACTGGTGTTAGATGATGTAAACATTGATCGAATAGGTCTCTAAATACAGAAATATCATCCATAAAGACTTCAAGGAATCGTTCAACCATATAAAAAAAATACTCAACATACATCGTTAAAATATAGCAGGTGCATTAAATAATTAAAATGGCATCCTTCTATATGCAAAAGTGCCAAAAGGACAGTGAAAATAGTTTTCTCTTAGTCTTTTGGTGCTATAAGAATTTGATTATATCCTGAGTAGCCATCTAAAATGTAATAAAATTCATGACCTATTAATTTATCAAGTGTTTGATTAATAAATGGTAAAGGAAAGTGGTCTTTACATGTGACAGAATTTAACTTTCTATAATCAATGCATACATGCCACCTTGTAGTCACTCTAGTGGGTATCAATTCATTATCAACATTAGTAACTACTGTGACTCTTGATTTCTTAGGGACAACTTGTATAGAACTGACTCATGAACTATCAGAAATGGTGTAAATGATACTTGCATCTAATAGTTTAAGGACTTCAGTTCTAACAATTTCTTCCATATTAGGGTTCAACCGTCGTTGCATTTTCTTAGTAGGTTTAGCATTTTTATCAAGGTGAATGTAATGCATGCAGCCTACTAGGTTTATACCTTTTATGTCGTTATGGTCTATCCTAATGCTCTTTTATATTCTTTTAAAACTTTCAACAACTTACCTTTCTATTTGTCATCTAAGGATGATGAAATAATTATTGGCAGAGTACTTTCTTCTCCCAAGAATGCATATTCTAAAGTATTAGGTAATGGCTTGAGCTCGAGTTTTGATGCTGATTCTAATGATGGGTTGAGTTTCTTCGATGATGGTGCTAACTGTTCAACTTTGGACTTCTATTTATTTATGTCCATAGATAGTGTTGAGTTAAGTAAGGTTGACCTTATCGACTGATCTATCAATATCAAAATCTAAATCAAAGTAAGTTAAACATATTTATAAAGGGTCATTAATAAGGTTTGAAAGAAAAGTATCATCAACTAATGCCTCAATTAAATCCACATCAACAATTCCATCATCTGTATTGTGAAGTTGTTTGGCAATATTGAAGATGTTTAGCTTTATAGTCATATTGCCAAAGGACGACTGTATGTTTCCAGTTCTATATTGAATGTGACCATCGGTGGTTGCTAAAAATACACGACTCAAGATAATAAGTATGTGTTTCTTTGAATCATGCATTGGTTGAGTGTCAATTACAATTAAATCAATAAGAAAATAAAACTTATCTATCTGGATAAGCACATCCTCCATAATACTACAAGGTATTTTCATGAATTGATCTGCAAATTGTAACACTACTGGAGTTGGGTGTAATTCTCCCAGTCCAAGTTTCACATATATTAAATAAGGCAACAGATTAACACTAGCTTCTATGTCTAATAAAACATTCTCAATTGTGTGGTTCCTTATATTACATGAGATAGTAGAAGTGCCTGCGTCTTTGTATTTTAGAGGAATTTTGTGTTATAGTATAGAACTAACATTTTTTGTTAAAAATGCATTCTTTTGAATATGAATATTTCTCTTTTTAGTACAAATATCTTTAAGAAACTTGACATAAGATGACAATTATTTTATAGCATCAAGCAAAGAGATGTTAATACTTACTTGTTTGAAGATTTTAAAAATCTTACCCATGGATTTTTTCTTCTTTGCTTTAGCTAACCTCTGGAGAAATTAAGCTTTAGAAACATACTCTCGTGGTTTAGTTTCTTCTTTCTCCTTTAATGATGAGTCTTCACAATTTACAGGTACAATTTGAGTTATTTTCATCAACGACATCTCTACTTTGTTATCGATTTCTTTTCTTTTTTACAGGGTCATGATGGCTCTAACCTTTCCATATTGCTGAGGTAAATGGTACTTGCTTCATGTACTCCTTTAGGGTTTAACACAGGTTGACTTGGAAATTTACCTTTCTCAATAATCATTTCTAAGGTTTGAACTGAAGAGGCAAGCTGACCCACCATCTTTTCAAGTTTGAAATTAACTGGGTTTGTGAATTGAAGCCTGTTCACATCTCGTATTATAGTCCATCAATGGTGCAGTTTTATTACTTGATCGGAGAGTGGATAGAATTCTTAAAATTCTAGATTACACCTTTCCATGGTCTGAGTTGAGAATAATATAAGTTCTGGTTGTAAATTCTAAATGGTGGCTGAGAGACTTGTGGAACTTAAGGAATTAGTTGCATTGGTGGAGCTAGAGTTGTTAGTCCATTCTATTAAAATCCTTGAGATCATGAAAAATTAGAGTGGTTTCTCCATCTAGAGTTATATGTGTTGGAGTAAGGGTTGAAGTTTGATGGCTTCCTCATTATACTTATGGCATTGGCTTGATCTGGGTATGAGTCATGGTCATGTGGTTCTGTTGATTTAACAGCTGTTAAAGATGCGATTTTTCGGGTAAGTCCTTCAACCATTTCTTTAACTTCTCTAATTCCTGAGCTTGACTAGCCAACTTAAACCTCATTTACTCTCTTAATTCTTTTATTACTCCTGAATGATCGACTCCTTTATTGGAAATTATCAGTTTGTTGTTGGAAGAAATTCTAAATTTCTGATACACATTTTGGACTTTAGTTCTCCTCTACTTGTTGCCATTAGCCATTCTTGCACATTTGACAATAATCCCTCCAAAAAGTATTAGCATTGATGCGATTTTTCATATCCATGATGTGGATATTTCAAGAGTAGCCCATTGAATTATTCCTATACTTTGAAAAACTACTCGCCTTCTTTCTGGATGAACTCTGAAATTTTTCTATGAATAGAATTAGATTTATGAAATGGGAAGTATTTATTTAAAAATTTCGTGATCATTTGTTCCCATGATGTAATACTATTAGCAAGTATTGTGTTAAACTATGAACAAGCTCTATCCTTTAAAGAAAATGAGAATAGTCTGAATTTAATATTATCATCTGAAAAATTTTCATTTCTAAAAGTTTGACAAATAGCATGAAAATCACTCAAATAATTATATGGGTCCTCATTTTCTAGGCCATAAAATGTTGGGAGATAATTTAACACCTTAGGTTTTAATTTAAAACTCATTCCAGCTGCATTTAGGTGTCGTATACATGATGTGCTTAATTTAGCTAAAGGACTGAAATTGTCTTTAAATGACCTCTCCTGTAGTGGTTCTTGTTGTTATAAATCCATTTCAATTTTATTTTTAAATGCAATGTATTTGTGTGTACGAAATATTTTTTTTCAATTTTAAATGTATAGGCCCAAGCTTAGGTAATTGTGACCTTCGACTATACATAAAAAAATGCAACAAAAAATAAGAATAAAATAAATAAAAATAAAGAAGATGGAGAATTTACGATATTAACATTATCACGCTGTTACCATTTTACTATGAACATACACTCAAGTACTAAAAAGAAAATATAAGAAATAGATTAACTAAAATTAAAATAACTTATAAGATAAACAAAAAAATTACAAAAAAAAGTAAAGTAAAAAATAAATTACAAAAATTTAAAGAAATTAAATTACAAACAAAAGTTAAATTGCAAATTTTTTTTATAAGAAAAAAGCAATACAAGAAAAGAATACTAAAAATTATTTATAAAAATAAATTCAACAAATTAATATAACATGAAAATAAAATTACAGAAATTTAAAGCAGAAAAGAAATTAAATTATAGAAATTATAGATTTATTTTTTTATTCTTTAATAAAAAATTTAAAAAAAAAACTAAAAAATTACTTAAAATTAATTTTATGAATTAATAAATTAATAAAATAAAAAAATTACAAAGAAAAGTAACTTAGAAATTAAATTATAGAGATTTAAAGAAATTAAATTATTAAAATTTAAAGAAATTTAAATTTTAAAAATTAAATTACAGATTCAGTTTTTTAATTTTGTTTAATTTTATTTTAAAATTTTTTAAATAATTTTAAAAGAGAAAAAGAAAAGAAATTAATTTATAGAAATTACGAATTCACTTTTTTATTTTTTATTTAAATTTTTTAATAATAATTTTAAAAGAAAACAACAAATAAATTACTTAAAAAACTAATTCTACGAATTAATTAAAATAAATTAACGAGATAAAACGGAAAATAATTACTAAAGAAAATAACTTAAAAATTAAATTATAGATATTTAAAGAAATGTAAATTACAATAGTTAAATTACAGAAAAAAATAAAAGAAAAAATTAATTCAATAAATTAAAATAACTTAACTCCTTGGCAACGGCGTCAAAAACTTATTGTGTAAATTTTATTGAACTCGTAAGTGCACGAATCAATTGTAAAATAGATTATTGGTGATGAGTGTCGATCTCACGAAGAGGTGAATTTTAATTATGTGTGGAATTAACTTTCTAAGTGAATGGTTAAATTATGATAAATTTATCATAAATTTTGAATTAAAATAGCGGGAATAATTAAAAGTGCAACTGTTATAATAAAGCACTTAGATATCTGGATTTACATCATCATGCTCTAGAGCTCAATATTCCTTATTAATACCAATTAAATCATGAGGGAGAAATCTACTCGTCGTGAACAATGCTCTAATTAATATGGTGCTAAAGGCTTATTGTGTCAAACAGTAATAACTGTGTTATTACTATCTGTCAATAAAAAGTCAAAATATCAACAGAAATGAGAGGAAAAAATAAAATAAATTTATGGAACATGTTAAAACTTCACCTTCAACTCAAACTTGAAAGAAAATTAGTTACTCATATTTGAAATAGGAATAAAATGAGAATTTTACTAAAATACAAAGAAAATACAAGATAAAGAAGAAATTTCAGAAAATAGAGCTAAAAAATGAACTTAGGTATATCAAATTAAGAAGGGGAGCCCTCCTTTTATAGATATAATGAGTAAATCATGACCACAAGATTAAAACAATTTGTATGCATAGGATTGCGCCATGTGGTAAGTTTTGATTGGTTTGAACACATCATTAGGGCTATTATCCCGTATATATACATGTACTGTATGCATATTTTTCTTATCTACTAACATACTACCACGTCATCGGTTAACAGTGCATAAATATTTTTATCCAATAAGATTATGACACCTCATCAATGAAGCCACGTCATCAGTCAACGTCACATAATCAGTTAATGCCACATCATTCCTCGAATCAAATGCTACCACATCATCGGTTGGTATCACATCATCGGTCAATGCCACGTCATCGCACAATATATATGAAGAGTATCATAAATAGTATCATAAATAGTACCGTATATGTAAACAGTAATATTTATACTTTTACGTTCCTCCTAAGGTTTTCGACCGTTTTGGGTTTTGATTTATCTTTTTTTTTATCATCTGATATCTCGTTTATTGTAAAATGACCATGATATTCCTAAAATACGTAAAATATTTAATTAAAACACACATAATTAAATTTAGAAGAAACTTAAATATATAAATGTAAAAAAGTTAGTAGAACTTGAACTGTAAAATGATGATTTTCTCCTTTATAAATATATATTTTTTAGCACTCAACAATAGCATTAATCAATAATGTGTCGCAATCCTATTGGATTAAAATGTATATGTACTATTGACTAATGATGTGGCAGTATATTAGTGGATCATAAAAAACGTGTGTATGGTACATGCTTATACACGGGATGATAGCCTTAATAATGTGTGTAAACATTAAATCTAATCAGAATATATCACGTAGCACAATCTTATTTGTCGAAATTGTTTTAATCCAATAGTCATGATTTACTCATTGTAGCTATAAAAAGAAGACTCTTCCTTCCTAATTTGACACTCCTAATTTCATTTTTGAGTTTTATTTTCTCTAATTCCTTCTTCATCTTATATTTTCTACGCATATTAATAAAATTTTTATTTTACCCCTAATTTAAATATGAGTAGTTAATTTTTTTTCAAGCTTGGATTAATCAACATGTTTTATGGGCTAAATTTAATAAATTTATTTTCACTTCCCCTCTAATTTTTGTAAATATTTTGACTTTTCGTTGACAGATAGTGATAACAAAGTTATTACTCCTTGACATGATAAACCCTCAGCACTATATTAATTAAAGTGTGATTTATAAGGAGTGGATATCGCCTTTAAGATTTAATTATGGTAAAGTGATTCATGATGCATGTCGATATGGATCCAAATACCCGAGTGCTTTAATTTAACAATTATCATTTTAATTTATTTTTTGTCATTTTAATTTAAATTTTAGAATAGCTTAAATCACTTTACCATAATTTCAATACCCACTTAGAAAATTAATTCAATATATAATTAAAATTCACCTCCTCATGGAATCGACTTTCGTCACCATTAATTTATTTTACAATAGATTCGTGCATTTGCGAGTTTAATAAAACTTGCACGATATGTTTTTGGCAGCATTGCATTGATTTTTATAATTTTTTTAGTTGTTTTCTTTCTTATTAAAAAAATTTTGTAATTTAACTTTTGTAATTTAAATCTCTTTAAATTTTTGTAATTTAATTTCTTTGTAATTTTTTTAAATTTTTTATAATTTAGTTTTCAAGTTATTTTTCTTTGTAACTTTTCCAATTTATCTTGTTAATCTATGCATGGTTGAAGGTCACAATTACCTTGTCTTGAGCCTATAGACTTAGAATTGAAAAAAATAATTCGCACATCCAAACACATTACAATTAAAAATAAAATTAAAATAGATTTGCAACAATAACTACCAACACCATAGGAGAGGCTATTTGAAGATTACTTTAGTCCTTTCTAACTTGAGCACGTTATGCATAAGATATCCAAATGTAGTTGATGGAAGTTTTAAATAAAAATCTAGTATGCTAAATTATCTCTCAATATTTTATGGCATAGAAAATGAGGATCTATATAATCATCTAAATGATTTTAATATTGTTTGTCAAACTTTTAAATATGAAAATTTTTCAGATGGTGATGTTAAACTTAGATTACTCCTATTTTTATTAAAGGATAGAACTCATTCATAGTTTAATACATTGTTTATTAATAGCATTACATCATTGGGACAAATGGTAACAAAATTTTTAAATAAATAATTCTCAGTTTATAAAACCAATTCTATTTGCAGAAAAATTTCAGAGTTTATTGAGAGAGAAGATGAGTAATTTTTCGAATCATAAAAGCAATTTAAACGGTTACTCTTGAAATGTCCACATCATGGATATGAAGAATGACACCAATACCAATACTTTTTGGAGGAATTATTACCAAATATGCAAGAATGACTAATGGCAACAATTAAAGGAGAGCTAATGTCTAAAACTATATTAGAGATTTGGAATTTCTTTCAGCGACAAGCAGATAATTCCCAACAACGAAGTCAATCATTTAGGAATGTAAGAAAAATTAAGTGAGTAAATAAAATCCAAATTGGCAAGTGAAACTCAAGAATCAGAGAAGCAAAAGAGATGGTTGAAGGACTTTCTCAATAAATCGTTAATAACTGCTAAACCAACAGATTAACATGACCATGACTCATATATAGATCAAGCCAATGACAAAGGTGGAATGAGAAAGCCATCAAACTACAACCTTTACTTCAACATATATATTCCTGGATGGAGTGACCATCCTAATTTTTCATAGTCTCAAAGATTCCATAGAATGGATTGGGAACTCCATCTTCACCAGTGCAACTAATTCCTCTTAGCCACCATTCAAACCATACAATCATAACCTAAACTACTCTCAACCCAGATCATGGGAGGATGCATTTTAAAATTTTAAGAATTCTACCTACTCCACGATAGAGCAACAAAATCAAACCATTCATGTAACACTCCACCTTTATGCTTGTAACTAAAGTAGTTAAAATAGGTGAAACATTAAGCACTTATAGAAATGAATTTCAAAATAAATATTTTATAAATATATAACATAAAATGTTTGTTATACAAAAACTATATAAAAGATTTGTTACACCAAAAACTTTGTTACAAAAATTAAGGATCTCTTAGTAACATGTCACAAACCAACTCCATAAATAAACTTGTAAAGTCTATTATGTCTATATGCACTCTGCCTTGGTTGAGACTTGGCGTCAAATTCTCTACTCTTCAGTTCCTGCAATGTAAGGACTACATGAGCTGATGCTCAGTCAGTAAAAATTTAATGCATATATTACCTACCATGCACATGAATAACATCATGAATTGAGTGTTAAATCTTTTAAATGAAACTTAGAAATATAAAGAACTGTGTTAGGGCCCTAGGTTTATTGTACTATAAGGTTAGCATTCCCCAATATATTCTTGGGTTTAATTAATTGATCTATTGGGTATTATGTATTGCTGTCCCTAAAGAATCTCTTTTCTTAGCTTAGAGGGCTTGCGTTCTTTATGAACGCTTGCCACCTAGTAGTACAGCAACCTTCTTTTTCAAAATTCGTTAAAATACCTCTTTATCAAATCACCCATGAAATGCATGAGCCCAATGCAACTTATGTCATAGTATGTAAATTTTTTAGATATTTAATAAAGCAAAAAATGAAATTAAATTAAGACAGCAACATCTAACATAGGTAGTAGCGCCGTCTATATAGAAATTTAAGAAATAGAATTATAATATAGACTGCAGGGTCGGTCATGTAAGGAGTAATAACAATATCATATTTTAGGCGTCAGTGCCGACCATAGCATGATAAAATAAAAGCATCACATATTAGGCAGCATCGTCGACCATCCAATCAAGTAAGTAGTAAGTATTATATCCTAGACGGCATAGCCAACCATATGATAATGATATTATGATATAGGCAGCATAGCCAGCTATATGCGGATTAAATAATAGCCAATCGAACCATAACAATCATCATAAAATAAGAGATCATTTAAAACTAAACTTAGCACAAGAGAATTATTAATCAATACTAATTTTAACATAGTGTCCTTACATTATAGTTGAAGTAAAGTGTTACTTATTTATTTTCTTTGATTCCCCTAAACTTTTCTTTCTAAACTTAAGAATTTTTTCACTAATGATACTTTGGCTTAGAATGAAAAAAGATGAGATTTCTAGGGTTTATGAAAAATGCAAGGGCTAGGGGGTATTTATAAGATTTTCTAAGGCACATGAATGACTATAATTTTGCCACCATATCATTTAATTAATAGTGGAGATTTTTTTCTCTATAAATATTTTAGTAATTTCTAGAATGCTAAGATTTTACTACCTAGCACTAGCACTTAATTAATGGCAGAGATTTATCTCTTTATAAATATCTTAGTAATTTCTAAAATTTCTAATATCTCTACAATATTTCTTATTACATCATTACTTATGTCATCGTTACTTTTAATTATTAATTTATCTCTTCATAAATATCTTAATAATTTCTAAAATTCCTAGTTCTCTACAATATTTCTTGTTACATCATTACTTATGTCAGTGCTTATGTCATCATTGCTTTTTAATTATTAGTTTATTTCTCCATAAATATCTTATAAATTTTTAGAATTTCTAATATATCTATAACATTACTGAAATACTAACTAGACAACCTAAGAGGGGGGATGAATTGAGTTTCTGAAATCTCAGAAAGCAAAAGATTAAAAATGATATAAATTAAGCAATTAAATTTGAGATAAATAAATAAATGAACAATAAAACTAGAGAGATAGAGTAAGAGAGATCAAACACAATAATTTTTACGTGGTTTGGCTATCCCCGCCTACGTCCACGCCTCCAAGTACACTGAGCTTGAGGATTTCACTAAGCAAGCCTCTAAGGCTTCAAAGTTTTACAATTGACTTCCAAGCTATCAATAAACCTTTACAAGAAGAGATTTTTCAGTCTCTTAATCTAAGTATATCCCAACACTTACAATTACTCTAAAACAAAGATCACAAATTGATTTTTCTCTCACATAATTTTTCAAGATTACAAATCAATGCCCAATGCCCAATGTGTGAGTTAAAAAAAAAATTATTCTTAAGCTCAATGTAGATTGTATATCTGTGAATATGCTCAGTAGATGTGTTGTTGTCCAATGATTTAACTTGGATGAATTTATTAATAGTTGGAGTAAAAAAATAGCCGTTATTCAAACTTTTTGACAGAAAACGGATTACCGTTAGTTATTAACGGATAACCATTTTTGCTAGGTAATGTTACCATTGGCCTTGATTTCAAATTATCGTTGGACCGTTAATAGTTGCTCTTTCACTGTTAAAATCCAGGAACCTGCATAACAAAAATCCTCTATCTGTTTTTACTAAACGGTTAAAGACTAACAGGAATGTCAGTCTGGATATTATTGGTTAGCCGTTATATGTTAACGATGTACCGTTAATTTCCAACAACTCATGAAACAGAAAGCTTAACCGGTTTCCTTTAAAAGGTAAAAGATTAACAAAATAAGAGAATCTAGATATTATCAGTTAGTAGTTATATGTTAACGGTTAGCCGTTTTAATTTTAGTGTTTGATTTGTTAAAGTTCTTAGAAAACAACCGCTTTGCATTTTATCGGTTAACCATTAAAATTAACAGTTTACCGATTATACCCAGAAAACCATATTTTTGTGCAAAATGTTCTAAATTTCTCTAAGATTTGTAAACACATGCAGAGAGTTTTAACTTTTAAGAAAAATAATTGAATTTTCAACAAACATTATCAATAGAGATTAATTATTTGTTATCATTAAAATCAATAAACAAAACATGTATATGTTAACATTCTCCCTCTTTTCGATGATGACAAAAAATTTTAAAAATATTGTGCTCCCTCTAACTATATGCTCCCCCTACATATATGACTTAAAAACATTTCTATCAAAAGAACATGTTTTCAGATGCAAAATTTTAGTTCAAAATTTTTATGTTTTTCTCCCCCTTCATCGTAAAAAAGAATATGTAAAAAACAACATAAAGAATAACATAAGAGTAAAGAATGAAAAGCAAGCTGGTACACATATTTTTGGTAAAATTTTGGCAAAGTCTCCCCTTAAAAGTTGAGAAATCCTTAAGTACAACATAAGAACAAAAACACTTCCAAAATTAAACATGCATATCCCAATATCTCCAATGCCAAATAAGAACAAAAACACTTCTAAAATCAAACATGCATATCCCAACAACTCCAATGTCGTATAATGCAGAACAATAATGTAGGCAGTCATAAGAAGAATAATTATATATAAAATCAAATAGCGCATCCATAAAAAATATAATTAAGAGAAAATACAATCAAAATATGAACTGTTAATGTGAAACAACAAAACAAACTAAAACTAAGAGGCTCATCGCGAGGAAGAAGGTAGCATAGATGTGGGTCGCGTAGAAGTAGGTAGCGATGAGGTAGGTCTCGTAGTGGAAGGTCAGGAAGAGGTAGGTCGTGGAGGAGAAGCTGCTGCAAAGGTGCTTCCAAGGTTATACCCAAAATATCCCAGAAGTTGTCGATGTCCAACAATGATTTCATACTGATAATCGAAGCTCACCTCTTGAAGGGTCTGAAGCTGAGTCCGGAGCTACTGCTGATCATGAGAAATAGCATTTATGCGATCAAGGATCTTCTGCTGGGTCTCAGAAATCTGGTGAACATCAACAACCAGCTGATGCAAAATATCAGAGATAGAGGGTGTCTTTGGAGTTTGGAAGTCGCTTTCGCAGCATAAGCGGCAAGCTTAGAGCTAAAGGTACCCCAGAGAGCGAGGAATGATCAGAATCCATCTCAGGCATGGCAGAACCAGAGGGGGCTGATGATTGAGGAACACGACGAGAAGGAGGTGGAGGACGAGCTCCAAGTCAGAAATCATGAAGTTGATCGGGAGGATAAATATCATTAAGCATTCTATCATCCTCAGGAGCAATTAAGGTGTCCTGATTCTTAGCATTGGTAATCTTGTGCCATTAGTTGTTCCTTCTAGTGAAACCAATACTACTCATTGCATGTCAACTAATTTTCTTGGGCTCTTTGTACAACGCTTCCCGTAATGGAACATGAAAATGTCGTAATATCCTGGTTATGATACTGCCATAGGGAAGTAAACGATGGGTAACTATTGGAGTGGTTAACATATGACGCACAATAATATATCTTAAGTTAATAGGTCACTCTCTGAGTAAATTATCCAACAGTCCAACATCCATACGTGTAACCTCATCTGAATGACCTCTCCTAGGTGTGATTATATGCTGCAAAATACTATAAAGATTGCAAACCTGAAGAGGCAATAACTGAGCCTAGAAAGGTAGACCACATATCTCATCATTGAGTTCTCTACGACGACATATATTTCTCACACCTTCATTATGAACAAAATCATCAAAGGATAGTGTTTTTCTAGAGGTATAAAATGTAGTACCCTCATCCTCAATCCCAAGAATAACGGTCTTAAAAAATTCTACATTAAAATATTTCTAACTACATCCAACTACAGTGACTGTTCTATCCAAATGGCTAGCTAATAACTCCATATTGGAATAGAAAACCCGAACTAGATTAGGGTAAGATTTATCATCAACATTAATTGCTAATTCCCGGGGTCTAATATATTTCTAACACTTCTACCACATACAATCAAATCCTCAAAATCATCTATATCCATAAAGTAAGAGTTAGTACCTGTCTACCCATAAAACGATCCTCAAATCGTTTGCACAATACGGCTATAGGGAAGTGTAATCTTTCAAATTCAGAAGTTTCTCATAGTCGTGTTGGGTTGATAGAGGGTATATGTTTCCTCCTCTATGGTCTCTGTGATGACTCAGCCATGATGTATAAAAGAAATCTTTCGGAATATGGATTTTGAAGTAAATGAATCGATTATTATGTGAAAGAGAAGCAGAGAAAGAGGAATTTTGGGTCAATATGTCAAGAGATTGTGAAAAATTTGATTGAAATGATCAAACTCCAGCCCGCTGCCCTTAGGGTTTTGATTTAGGATTTTTTGATTTTCAGTACGATTTGGATTTTTGAATCGGTAGAATTTTCCTAAAAGTGATTAAAAGACTTTTTATTGGTGTAATATGTTGTGAAAAAGGAGAAAATTTTAAAAAAAATGAGATGAAAAGCTTTGGTTTCGCAATAATAGTGGAAACGGTAAAAGGGTAAGTGAGAAGGAAAAGGAGAACTGTGACCAGTAATATAGTTTGTGATAACGGTGAACCGTTTGGAATAAACAGTGAGAGTCTAAACTCCCGAGAGTGTATAATGAATAATCAGTTAAAGATTAAGGATAAACGGTGAAGGGATAATGTTAAAGTAGCTCTCTATCTTTAATCGGTTTACCGTTAATCGTAAATGGTGAGGGGGTAATAGTTGAGATATTTTCAGTCTTTAAATGGCTTACCATTATCTTCAAACAGTGAGAGGGTAAAGAGTAGATAAAAATATCTTAGTTTCTGGAGATAAAAGGTGAACCGTTTATAATATGACGGTTATCTGTTTATTTGTTTCGCATATTAGATTCAATATCTGACCATCAAAGATAACATATCAAGATCATGACCTTGATTTGAAAGTATTCTAAGGTCATTTTAAAGCCAAATTCATGAACATATGTGTTCTAAATCAATTAATTCATACAAAACAAACATACACATTACTAGGATATTAAAACATCATATCATAAGTTCAGTTATTGAATAAAATTAATAGTATTTTTAGAAATATCAATGTGAAAATTTCATCATTCCAAGTTCATGCTAAATTTTTGAAAATTGTTCTTCGCAAAGAGGTTTTGTAAAAATATCGGCGAGTTGTTTTTCAGTAGAAATAAACTCTAATGTAATATCACCCTTTTGAACATGATTTCTTTAGAAATGATGTCTAATCTCTATATGCTTGGTTCTAGAGTGCTGAATAGGATTCTTCGAAAGATTAATAGCACTAGTATTGTCACATTTGATAGGAATTTGATTTAGTTTAATGCCATAATCTCTAAGTGTTTGTTTCATCCAAAGAGGTTGTGCACAACAACTGTCTGCGGCAATATATTCTACTTTAGTAGTTGAGAGTGCAATTGAGTTTTGTTTCTTACTAAACCATGAAATAAGAGAATGACCTAAAAAATGACAAGTTCCACTAGTACTTTTCCTATCCACTTTATAACCAGCAAAATCGACATCTGAATAACAAGTTAAATCTATATAAGTTCCTTTAGGATACCAAAGGCCAAGATCTATAGTTCCACTTAAATAACGAAAAATTCTTTTAATAGCAAGCAAATGAGATTCCTTAGGACATGGTTGAAATCTTGCACACACACATACGCTAAATATGATATCGGGTCTACTTGTGGTTAAGTAAAGCAAAGAGCCAATCATACCTCGATATTTTTTAATATCAATTTCTTTACTTTTTTCATCCTTGTCAAGCTTGATTGTTGTACTTATTGGAGTGCTCTTGGTGTTTGATTTATCAATTCTAAATCTCTTGAGCAAATCTTTGACATATTTAACTTGGTTGATGAAAATTCCCTCATTGTTTTGTTTGATTTGAAGTCCAAGGAAATATTTCAATTCTTCCATCATGCTCATTTCAAATTCCTTACTCATACAGGATGAAAACTCTTTGCACAAAGACTCATTAGTAGAGCAAAAAATAATATCATCAACATAAATTTGAACAACAAGAATGTTTTGATTCTTATGCTTAATAAAGAGTGCATTATCGGTTTTTCCCATTGAAAAATCGTTATCTAGCAAGAAGTTTTTAAGTCTATCATACCATGCTCTAGGTGCTTATTTCAATCCATACAATGCTTTTGACAGCCTAATAACATAATTTGGAAATTTTTCATTTTGAAAACAAAGGGGTTGTTTCATATAAACTTCCTCCATAATAGAACCATTTAGAAAAGTACTTTTGACATCCATTTGAAATAAAATGAAATCTTTATAATATGCACATGCTAGTAACATTCTAATGGATTCTAATCTAGCTACAAGTGCAAATGTCTCATCAAAATCAATTCATTTTTCTTGATTGTATCCTTGGGCTACTAATCTAGCTTTATTTTTTACAACTATACCTGATTCATCTATCTTATTCCTAAATACCCATTTGGTACTTATGATGGATTGATATTCTGGTTTAGGAACTAATTCCCACACTTTATTTCTCTCAAATTGATTTAACTCCTCTTGCATTACCATAATCTAAGATTCATCTTTTTTAGCATCCACAAAAGTTTTTGGTTCAATTTGAGAAATAAATGTAGCATGCTCACATGTATTCCTAAGTGATGATCTAGTTGCAACACCTCTAGATGGATCTCCTAAAATGGTATCCTTTCGATGAGAAGAAACATACCTCCACTCCTTGGAGAGTGCTTGAGAAATATCTTAATTTTTAGCATCCACAAAAGTTTTTGGTTCAATTTGAGAAATAAATGTAGCATGCTCACATGTATTCCTAAGTAATGATCTAGTTGCAACACCTCTAGATGGATCTCCTAAAATGGTATCCTTTCGATAAGAAGAAACATACCTCCACTCCTTGGAGAGTGCTTGAGAAGTATCTTGATTTTGTTCTGCACTTGTTTCTTCATGTTGTTCCACTTGATTTTCTGCATTCTTTTGGTTGTTCTTTGATGAATCTTCTTGTATATTTTCATTTGCATCATCACTAACAGTAACTTTCTCTATAGATGAGGTATTAGACTCATCAAATGTAAAATGCATAAACTCTTCCACAACTAAAGTTCTTTTATTATAAACTCTATAAGCTTTGCTTGAGTTTGAATACCCAAGAAAGATACCAACATCAGATTTTAGATCAAATTTTCCAAAATTGTCTTTTGTGTTCAAAATAAAACATTTACATCAAAAAACTTTGAAATAACCAATGTTGGGTTTTCTATCTTTCCAAAGCTCATAGGAAGTTTTATCTAGATGAGATCTAATCAACATCCGATTCAAGACATAACAAGCAGTGTTGACGGCTTTGGCCCAAAAATATTTAGGTAATGCATTTTCATTTAACATGGTCCTAACCATTTCTTTAATAGATTTATTCTTTCTTTCAACAACTCCATTTTGATGTGGAGTTCTAGGTGATGAAAATTGATGCTCAATTCCAAAATCATTATAAAAAGTTTCAAATGCATGATTTTCAAATTCTCTACCATAATCACTTCTAATACAAGAAATAAAATAACCTTTTTAGTTTTGAACTTTTTTACAGAAAATTTTAAATGCATCAAAGGCATCATCCTTATTACCTGAGAACAATACCCATGTGTATCTAGAGAAATCATCCACAATTATAAAAGCATAATACTTGCCATTTAGGTTAGCATACCTAAATGGTCCAAACAAATCCATATGAAGTAATTGAAGTGGTTTTAAAGTAGAGACATGATTCTTACTTTTAAAAGAAGTTTTGATTTATTTTTCAAATTGACAAGCTTCACAAATTTTATCCTTTTGAAAACTGTTCTTTGAAAGTCCTTTAACTAAATTATTTTTTGAAATTTTTGAAATCAAATCCATATTTGCACGACCTAGTAACCATCCATCATTATGCAAAGCAGAGAAATATTTATCAATGGTAGATGCAGAATCTATATTAATGGTATAGACATTAACACATCTATTTCCTACAAATAGAACTTTTCCATCACATTCATTTTCAATAACACATCCAGATTTATCAAAACTTACTTTATAACACTTATCATATAATTGACTAATGCTAAGTAAATTATGTTTTAAGTTTTCAACCAAATACACATTTTCAATAAGAGTAGAAGATACATTACCGACATTCCTAATACCAATGATATTTCCTTTTGAATTATTTCCAAAGGATACATCTCCACCATTTTCGATCTTGGTAAAACTTGAAAATCAAGCATAATTTCCTGTCATGTGTTTTGAACACCGCTGTCTAGGTACCATTTCTTTTCCTTCTTCTTTAATTCCTGTAGAGAAAATTTCAGTTCTTAGATAACCAAATCTTTTTGAGTCCTTGAGTGTTAGCAATAGTTCCTTTTGGAACCCAAGTATATTTCACACCATAATAAGCATTTCTTTTCGCAGGACATCTATTTTTCATATGACTATTTCTATTGTAATGGTGACAAGTAATTTTGTGATCACTTATGGATGTAGCTTTAACAAAATAATTTTTATAATACTTTTGCTTCAAGTTTGGCTTATACCCAAGTCCTCCTTTATCAAAGACACATTTTTGAGAGTTAAGTAAATTATCCAACATCTTTTGGCCATTTGTAAATTTTATCACAATTTCATTTAATTCATTATTCTTCTTCTTAAGCACTTCATTCTCTTTTATCAATTCTTTAACATGTGATTTCTCATTTAAAGATGTAACTTTATCATGCAACGTTCTATTTTCTAGTTCGAAGCATGTAATCTTTGCATTCAATGATTCATTTTCATTTTCGAGATCTTTCAATTTTTTTTTAAGATATACATTCTTTTTATCTATTTTTATCAACTCATCATGCAATTCTTTAAAGGCATCATGTAATTCATCAAAGGTAGGAAGATTATTTACCACATCTAGTTCATTATTTGATTTATCTCCAATCGCCATGAGAGCTAGATTTGTCATTTCTTGATGCTCTCCATCATCACTTGTTTCTTCATCGGTATCATCCCACGTGGCCACCATTGCTTTTTTCTTGAACTTGTTGAGAAGAGGGCATTTCGATCTTATATGGCCAGGCTTCTTGCACTTATAATATTTAATTGCTTCTTTTTTCTCCTTTTGGTTCTTGAAATCTTTAAATTTTCTTTGCTCACCAGTTTTCTTGAAAAATTTTCTGAACCTCCTTGCAAGCATGGCCAACTCCTTATCATCCGACTCACTTTCTTCATCACTTTCAAATTTTGTGACTTTAAGAGCAATGTTTTTATTCTTCTCTTCATTGCCTCTTTCAACTGCCAAATCTTCATCATAAGAAATAAGATAATCGATTAAATCATCAAAAGATAAGACATTTAAATCTTTAACTTCCTCAATAGTAGTTCTTTTTTGTCTTTATTCCTTAGGAAGTGATCTAATGATTTTTTTAACTTTCTTGCTATTTGAAAAAGTCTTTTTAGGGCTCCTAGAGTGTTCACTATGTCTATAAATCTAGTGTACATAGAACATACACTCTCATTTTATTCCATTTGAAACAATTCATATTGTCGAGTGTACCTACTACTTTAGACTCTTTTACTTGATTCGTGCCTTTATAAACAACTTCAAGTTTGTGCCAAATTTCATAAGCACTTTCACAACTTGACACTCTATGAAATTCTTTCTTATGTAGTGCATAAAATAAAGCATTCATAACTTTGGAATTTAGAGAAGCTTTTCTCTTTTCCAATTCATTCCATTCCCGTGAAGGTTTTGGAATATCTTCACCGACTTCAATTTTAGTCAAAGGCATAAATAGCCCATCACATTCAACTTCTCAGATTTCGTAATCTAGAGCTTGTAAGTAAATTCTCATCCTAGTTTTTCAATATAGATAGTCATTTCCATCAAAAAATAGTGGTCTGGTTGTGAATTGTCCTTCCTTAAAAGTTCAATCACTTTGGGTTGCCATGGATCTTTTACTCTAGATAGTTAAGTCCTACTAAGAGAACGAGGCTCTAGTACCAAATGAAATACTAACTAGATAACCCAAGAGGAGGGGTGAATTGGGTTTTTGAAATCTCAGAAAATAAAAGATTAAAAATGATATAAATTAAGTAATTAAATTTGAGATAAATAAATAAATGAACAATAGAGTAAGAGAGATCAAACACAATAATTTTTACGTGGTTCGGATATCTCCACCTACGTCCAAGCCTCAAAATACATCGAGCTTGAAGATTCCACTAAGCAAACCTCTAAGGCTTCAAAGTTTTACAATTGACTTCCAAGGTGTCAATAAACCTTTACAAGAAGAGATTTTTCAGTCTCTTAATCTAAGTGTATCCCAACACTTACAATCATTCTAGAACAAAGATCACAAATTGATTTTTCTCTCACACAATTTTTCAAGATTACAAATCAATGCCCAATATGTGAGTAAAAAAAAATTATTCTTAAGCTCAATGTAGATTGTATATCTATGAATATGCTCAATAGATATGTTGTTGTTGTTCAATGACTTGACTTGGATGAACTTATTTATAGTTGGAGCCGAAAAATAGCCGTTATTCAACCTTTTTGACAGAAAATGGATTGCCGTTAGTCGTTAATGGATAACCATTTTCGCTGGTCAATGTTAACATTGGCCTTGATCTTAAATTATCAGTTGACCGTAAATAATTGCTCTTTCGCCGTTAAAATCCAGGAACCTGCATAACAAAAATTCTCTATCTGTTTTTACTAAACGGTTAAAGATTAATAGGAATGTCAATCTGGATATTATCGGTTAGCTGTTATATGTTAACAGTGTACCGTTAATTTCCAGCAACTCAAAAAATAGAAAGCTTAATCGATTTCCTTTAAACGGTAAAAGATTAACAAAATAAGAGAATTTGGATATTATTAGTTAGCCATTATATGTTCACGGTTAGCCGTTTTAATTCCAGTGTTTGATTTGTTAAAGTTCTTAGAAAACAACCTCTCTGGATTTTATCGGTTAACCGTTAAAATCAACGATTTACCGATTATACCCAGAAAATCATATTTTTGTGCAGAATGTTCCAAATTTCTCAAAGGTTTGTAAACACATGCAGAGAGTTTTAACTTTTAAGAAAAATATCTGAATTTCAACAAACATTATCAACAGAGATTAATTGTTTGTTATCATCAAAATCAATAAACAAAACATATATATGTTAACAATTACTTATGTCATTATATTATTATACTTTATTATTATTATTATAATAATAAATGCTTAAGAGAATTTTTTTGGGTTAATTATATTATATCCGAGTAAAAAGATTATACCTCACAATCTCTTCCCCTTTTAAAAGATTTCATCTTTGAAATTTACTTAGCTCGGGATATTTATTCCTTATTTCTTCCTCATGCTCCTATGTTGTCTCATCCACTGAGTTATTATACCATAGTTTTTTAACTAGAGGGATTTTCTTATTCCTTAATTATTTTATTCTTCTATCAAGTACTTGAACTAGATGTTCTTTATAGGCTAGGTCTTTCTCGAGTTGAAGACGCTTATAGTCTAGCATGCAAGAGTGGTTTAGAACATATTTCTTTAACATAGAGATATGAAAGACATTGTGTATTCTTGATAATGATGGTGGAAGCACAAGTCAATAGGAGATACTCACAATATGTTCGAGTACTTTAAATGGCCCAATGAACCTTGGGCTTAATTTTTCCTTGTTTCCAAATCTCATCAATCCTTTCATTGGGGCGACTTTTAGGAATACTTTCTCGCCAACTTGAAATTTCAATGGTCTTCGTCTTTTATCTGCATAACTTTTTCTGTTGACTTTGGACTGCTTGCATTCTTTGTTGTATTTTCTCAATTGCTTTAGATGAGGCCGCAATTAAGTCTGGTCCAAGGTATCTTTGCTCACCCATCTCATCTCAATGAATAGGTGACCGATATTTTCTACTATATAGAGCTTCGTATGGTGCCATGCCGATTGTTGCTTGGTAACTATTATTGTAGGAAAATTTTGCCAATGCTAAATATTGCTCCATGATCTTTAAAAGTTGATAGCACATCCTCATAATATATCTTTTAGTGTTTCAATCATCCTCTCTGATTGGCCATCTGTTTAGGGATAAAATATTGTGCTAAATTTTAATCTTGTCCCTATAGCCTTATGTAGCTTCTCCCAGAATGTCAAGATAAATCTTGTATCTTGGTTAGAAATAATAGAAATAGGTAAACCATGTAGTTTGACTACCTCCTTTATGTATATTTCTGCAAGTTGGTCCATGTTGTACGTCATCCATATAGGCAAGAAGTGGGCAGAATTTGTGAGTCGTTCAACTATCACTCAGATGACATCATGCATTTTTGTAATCCTTGGGAGGCCAATGACGAAGTCCATTGTGATTTCCTCTCACTTCCATTGAGGGATTTGATTAGGTTCTAAAAGTCCTGCTGGTCTCTGATGCTCCATCTTAATTTGTTGGTAGGTGAGGCATTGAGCCACGAACTTAACTATATCCTTCTTCATCCTAGGCCATCTATAGTGCCTCTTTAAATCTTTATACATTTTTATTGTGCCTGGATGGAGCGAATATGAGGCTGTATAAGCTTTAAGTAGAATTTTCTTCTTTAGATATTCATTATCTGGTATGCATATCCTATCTCTAAATAAAATGATTCCTTTCTCTGACTTTTTGAATGACATCTCTTTTTCTAAGTTGGTCTCCATCTTTAAAATCTTTAAGTACGAATCAACTTTTTACCCTTCCTTAATCCTTTCCAATAAAGTTGAGTAAAGTATCATGTGAGTAAGTTTTTCTGTCATGAGCTCAATCTTTGCCTTGCATATCTTATTTTGTAATGGCTTAATTAGCATCCTTAAAGCTAATAAACTTGACTTCGGCTTAGAACATCTCCTATTGACTTGCGCTTCCACCACCATCATCAAGAATACACAATGTCTTTCATATCTCTATGTTAAAGAAATATATTCTAGACCTCTCTCATATGCTAGACTATAAGCCTCTTCAACTCGAGGATGACCTAACCCATGCAGTTCAAGTACTCGATAGAAGAATAAAAGAGTTAAGGAACAAGAAAATCCCTTTAGTTATGATACTATGGCGGAATAACTTAGTGGAGGAGACAATATGGGAGCACGAGGAAGGAATGAAGAACAAGTATCCTGAGCTATTCAATAAGTAAATTTCAAGGATGAAATTTTTTAAAAGGGGAGAAAATTGTGAACTACAATCTTCTTACTCGAATATAATATAATTAACCTAATAAGCTCTCTTAAGTATTTATTATAATAATAATAATAAAGTATAATAATATAATGACATAAGTAATGTTGTAGAGATATTAGAAATTCTAAAAATTACTAAGATATTTATAGAGAAATAAATTAATAATTAAAAAGTAAAGATGATATAAGCAAAGACATAACTAATGTGTATCAAGAAATGTTGTAGAGAATTAGGATTTCTAAAACTTTCTAAATGATGACATAAGCAATGACATAAGTAATGATGTAATAAGAAATGTTGTAAAGATATTAGAAATTCTAGAAATTACTAAGATATTTATAAAGAGATAAATCTCCACCATTAATTAAGTGCTAGGTGGCAAAATCCTATCTACTTATGGGCCTTAAAAAATCCTTTAAATATTCCGTCACTCTTGCATTTTCCATAAACTCTAGAAATTCCATCTTTTTTCATTCTAAGCCAAAGCATCATTAGTGAAAAAATTCTCAAGTTTAGGAAGGAAGGTTTAGGGGAATTAAAGAAAACAGATAAGTAACACTTTACTTCAACTACAATGTAAGGACAATATATTAAAATTAGTTTTGATTAATAATTCTCTTATATTAGGTTTAGTTTTAAATGATCTCTTATCTTATAATGATTGTTATGGTTCGATTGGTTATTATTTAATCCCCATATGACTGGTTATGCCGCCTATATCATGATATCATTCTCATATAGTCGGCTATACCACCTATGATGTGACGCTTACTACTTACTTGATTGGATGGTTGGCGATACCGCCTAATATGTGATGCTTTTATTTTATCATGCTATGGTCGGCACTGCCGCCTAAAATATGATGTTGTTATTACTCCTTACATGATCGGCCTTCCTGCCTATATTATAATTCTATTTCTTTAATTTCTGTATGGACGGCGCTGTCGCTTATGTTAGATGTTGTTGTCTTAAATTAGTTTCATGTTTTGCTTTATTTTATATATCTAGAAAATTTACATACTACGACATAAGTTGCATTGCACACATGCATTTCATGGGTGATTTGATAAAGAGGTATTTTAACGAATTTTGAAAAATAAAAGGTTGCTGTACTACTAGGTGGCAAGTGTTCATAAAGAGGGCAAGCCCTCTAAGCTAAGAAAAGAGATTCTTTCGGACGGCGATATGTAACACCCAAGCCCAAGGGCATATTGTGGAATGCTAGTCTTGTAGTACAACAAACCTAAGGCCTTAACATAATTTTTTACATTTCTAAGTTTTATTTAAAAGATATAACACTCATTTTATGAAGTCATTCATTGCAGGAACTAAGAAGTAGGGAAGCTGACATCAAGTCCTAACTGAGGCAAAGTGCATACGGACAGAATAGACCTTACAAGTTTATTTATTGTGTTGGTTTGTGACATATTACTAAGAGATCTTTGACTTTTGTAATAAAGTTTTTAGTGTAACAAACTTTTTATATAGTTTTTGTATAACAAAATTTTTATATTCTATAGTTATAAAATATTTATTTTGAAATTCATTTCTACAAGTGCTTAATGTGTCGTCCATTTTAACTACTTTAGTTACAACCATAAAGGTGGAGTGTTACAATTCATAAACTATGAAATGAGATGAGAGCAAGCTTCGACTCACATACCTAATCATTTTCAAGCCTTAGTAAGATGGTGAGCCAGCTTTCTTCTTCTGTTCAAACTTTGGCAATGATTATTGAGAAAGATAAATTCTTAAGTCAACAGTGCCAAACCTTAAAGGTGCATGAAGTAAGTATCAGTCTACCCTAGCAGTATAGAGAGGTCAAAGTCATCATGACCCTCTGAAAAGAAAAAAATGTCAACAATAAAGTGGAGATGCCGGTCATAAAAATAACTCAAGTTATACTTATAAATGCTAAGACTCATCATCAAAGGAGAAAGAAAAAACCAACCTATGAAAATATGTTCTTAATACTCTATTTCCCTAAAGGTTTACTAAAGCAAAGAAGAAAAAATTTACGTATGAGATTTTTAAAATCTTTAAATAGGTAAGTATTAATATCCCTTTGCTTAATGCTATAAAACAAATGTCATCTTATACTAAATTTCTTAAAGGTCTTTGTTCTAACAAGTGAACTATTCATGCTCAAAAGAAGACATTTTTAACAAAAAATATTAACTCTATGTTCCAACATAAAATTTCTTTAAAATGCAAAGACTCAAGCTCCCCCATTATCTCATGTAGTATAGAGAACTGCACAATTGAAAATACTTTATTAGAATTAAGTGCTAATATAAATTTGTTGCCTTACTCAATGTTTGTAAAACTTAGATTAGATGAATTACACTCAAATTCAGTAGTGTTATAGCTTGCATATCGATCTATGAAAATACCTCATGGTATTCTAGAGGACATACTTATCTAGATAGATAAGTTTTATTTTTCTGTTGACTTTATTATAATTGATACTCAACTAGTGTAGGATTCAATGAAGCGTATCCCCATTATCTTAAGCCAACCTTTCTTGGAAACTCCTGATGCTTGTTGAGTGTTAGAAAGTGTATATTTATAAAGGAGAAAATCGTCATTTTACACTTTAAATCTCACTAACATTGCTACTTTTATTTATTTAAGTATTTTATTATTTAATTATATGTGTTTTATTATAATTGTATATTTTATGTATTTTAGGGGCATTATAATCGTTTCACAATGAACGAGTGATCAGACAACAAAACGGATGTCATATTTGAACTCAGGACGGTCGAAAACCTTAAGAGGAGCATTAAAGGAAAAAAGTCACTGTTCACATATACGGTACTGTTCATACGTACGGAACTGTTCATGGTACTGTTCACGACACTGTTCATGTATACGGACCGATAATGTGGCAACTACCTATGACGTGGCAGTATCTGGTTTGACGAATTATATGGATAGACTGCTTATGTGGCGTTGACCGATGACGTGGCGTTGACCGATGATGTGTCACGATCTTATTGGATTAAATTTCTTATGTACTATAGATCGATGACGTGGCAACATCTCAGTGGAGCAAAAATCGTGTGTACAGTACATGCGGTTACATGGGATTATTTACTATTCAGGCGGCATTACTGTACAAATGTTGACTGTTGACTGATGACGTGGCGCAATCCTGAGCATCCGAATTGTTTTTAATCCGATGGTCACGATTCACTAATGTATCTATAAAAAGGGGGCTCTCCTCCCTTAATTTGGCACCCCTGAATTCATTTCTAAGCTTAGATTTCTGAAATTCCTTCTCCTTCTTGTAGTTTCTTTGTATTTTAATAAAATTTCCTTTTTTATCCTTAGTTAAAATATGAGTAGCTAATTTCTTTTGAGCTTGGGTTGAAGGTGAAGTCTCAACATGTTCCATGGGTTTAATTTGGTAAATTTACTTTCTTTTCCCCTCTAATATTTGTGGTTGTTTTGACTTTTCGTCGACAAATAATAATAGTCTTGTCTAGTTACAGCCCTGGTTAAACCGACACCCTAGTACAAGGTTATTATTATTTGGCACGATAAGCCCTTGGCACCATACTTATTGGAGAGTGGTTCATGAGGTGTGGAATCCCCCCTTATGATTTAATTGGTATTAATATGGAATATTTAGCCCATGGAGCATGTTGATGCGGATCCGGATACCCAAGTGCTTTATTATAACAGTTATATTTTCAATTATTCCTGCCATTTTAATTCACAATTTAGAATAGAATTACCATAATTTAATTGTTTCCATTGAAAAGAAAATTAATTCAGCATATAATTAAAATCAACCTCCTCGTGGGATCGACACTCGTCACCATTAATCTATTCTACAATAGATTCGTGCGCTTGCCAGTTCATTAAAATTTGCACAACAATGCTCACATACGGTGCAAGACTGAAAATATGTAGTTGTTATTGGCAATATAATCATGGAGCTAAATATTTTCAATATTGCCAAACAACCTCACAACAAATATGATAGAATTATAGATATAGATTTCATTGATGAATTAATTGATTATACTTTTCCTTTAAACCTTAGTGATGACCCTTTGCTACTATTTACTAACATGTTTAAATTACTTTAGTTTAGATTTTAATATTAATAGATTAATTGATGAGGTTAATACCTTAGTAGATTTATTGCCATGCATAGACATTGATAAATAAAAGAAAAAGTAGAGTAATTGGCAAATTAAGAGAAAATCTCATCTTATCATCATAATCACGACTAAAGATTAAGCTCAAACTTCACCTAATTTTTTGAATTAAACATTCTTAGGAGAAGAAAACATATTTTTTAGAAATCATCTCATCCTCTCCTAATGACAAACAAAAGAATACAGACATTATTTACCCCATACTTAGTTTAAAAAAGAGATTACAATTGGTAAACTTAGAGGAGATTTGTAACGATAAAAATGCTAAAGAGTATAATAAGTGAACAAAAATCTTTCATGACAAGCGGGCATAAGTAAATCTTCCACACCAAGTTAGAAAGTGTTTTTATTCAATTCTCACAAGCACGTTTCTCCAAGTGAGTTACACTCTCAATATTCTAGTTTATTTATTGTTCTATTTATTGTTCATACTAGTTTTTATATGGAGTCATTAAACTTAAGAATCCAATAAACAGTGGAACTTTTAATGTTAATGATTGAAAAGTAAAGCCATATCACGAGTACCAATTATATGGAGAAAACGGCGCAAAAGATTTAAGTGACCCACTAAATCTAACATTTTTTCTTTTCAGTGATTTAAAGTTTTCTTTTCTATTTTTAATTATTTTTGTGTAAGTTTTTTTGTTTAACTATTAAGTTCTCTTTTATCATTTTTACTCATGAGTACCTCAACTAAAAAGTGTCTCCTCCATATTCTTAAACAATGTCGATGTATATAATCTCATCTAAAGGCCAGATATGATTTGTAAAATGCATCGTATTTGAAAGCCACAACCACCAGAGTTAATATCTCATATTGAGGATTTAGAAGGAGATCTTAGTGAAATTCAGAGAGGTATTTATAGCATCTAATTAGAACTTGAGGTAAATTCAATGAGAGGACGATTCTAATAAGTTGTTTTGTGTTTTTCAATTTATTACTCTAATTAAGTGGTGGATAACAATACTTCATGACAATCAGCATCGGTTATTTCATTTTTTTTCATAATAATTGATATTCTAAGCTGAAGGCATAGACAAAGACGTGATCTTAGTAAAGCTTTACAAGTGATTTTCTTTATTTCCTCAAAATGCCTTCCTTACCATTTATAAAGTTTGGTCTGAACGCTTGTGATTATTTATGAAGAATAACATCCTTACTAATATTTGATGGATAATCGAAGCTAAAGTGTAATTGGTAAGTGAGTTACCTCGCAAATTTATTTCATACATGTTTGGTTGTGGTAAAAGGAATTATTCAAGAAAATGAAAAGCTCGAAAGCTTTTTAATGTTTATTAAAAGTGTGCCAAAATGAGATGCTATAGAAACCCATGTTCTTTAGGAATAGTGTCAATTCATTAGGGATGACTTGAATAAAGAGTCATTAAATGCTATCCTTTTGTCTCTTGAATCGCATCCCAATAGATATATACAAAATGCAATACTTCAGTTATAGCTATTGTTCTAGAAAGAGTGTGCATTATATAGTCTCAGGAATTTGACTATAAACGACCTTATTTTTTAGTTTATAAGAAAACTGGATAGGAAGCTTATTCTCGACCTATAGAGGGTGTTTAAACTATTTCTGGACGTAAAAGTAGAGGAAAATGTGAGCCACGGCTGCAACTACTTGTAAATTCTTTTTATTTTAATGTTGTTTTATTTCACTGTTGTTTGATCATTTATATTTTTGTCTTTAATAATTTCATGTTATCATTATTTGTTTTCTATTTTTATTATTTACTTTTTAATTTTGAGCTATGTGTTCCATGTGTTATTTGACATAGACATGCTATCTTATTTATAAGTATGAACCATTATCACCAAGATCATTGAAAGGTACTTACCAATTATTTTTGAAGTATCCTAATGGCAATTACTTACAATAACCAATTCAAGAATATTTGTGTACTTTCTGGGTTCAACTATGGCAAATATAAAGAATTTATTAAGATAGCCTTAGATCTTGGTTGAAGCATAACAATAAGGAAATTATACTTAGTTTATAGAGGAGGTGATTGAGGGTTATCAAAATTGGTCTCAAAAGCCACTTATATCAGAGGGAGCTAAGTACTAGGCATCATCTGAACAACCTTAAAAATTTTGGGCTATTTGTCTGACTCACCAGTTGGAGAAGAGTTAGTCGTCTCAAATATGCAAGAGAGAATAATCAAAATACTAAATCATGCTACTGCTTTTATTTTTCTGCTAAGAGATCTTGCAACTCTAGCGGTACTAATCACATTATATCTTGGGCTCATCTAAACATTCATCAGAAACCCATCGTTTTGTTAAATGTCAATAGCTTTTATAATGGCTTTATCACATTTCTTAACCATGTAATAAAAAATTATTTAATTCCTTCCATAGTAAAATAAATCTTTATTTGTGCTCACATTACTAATAAGCTACTTGATCTATTACAAGCTTATAAGCCAGAGCCACATCTTAGGGCCTGAGTATTAGAGTAGCCAACTAATGATGATAGTAGTAGACGCAGTAAGAAGTGCAAATTAGATTTCACTCTACGCTTGTAAATATTTCTTTTTGTGTTGCAGAACCCTAATAATATATTCTAAACTCTACTTCTTTTTAGTAAAATATTAAGGACAATGTTCGATTCTGGTTGAGGGAAATGAATAGTTTATAATTGTGGAATGTCTCAAGCTTGGTGAAATTTTTATTAATTTTTGTTGTAGAAACTATAGTTAACTTTGTACGTCAAAAATGGCTGAATATGGAGTATAGTGACTCTAGAAATATATCTTCTCAGTTTGAAAAAAGAAATTACTTTCTAGTCATTTCTTTTATTATTTTCTTTTTATTAATTTTTATTTTACGTGTGATTTTTCTAATTTCCTCTTTCTAACTTCTCTTTTATAATATACACTTTCAAATTTTTGGATTAAAGATGGCTGATTATGAGGTGTAGTGATTCTAGAAACAAATTTTCTTAGTTTTTTTAAATAATAAAAAAATTTTGTGATCTTTTTGATATGATGACTTTCAAATTTTAGTATTTGTATTATTCTTAATCTTGAGTTTTGTTACAGCATATTTGTTACTCTACATATTGATGTCAGAGATAAATATGAGTCACTTGAAGGAATAAATATGTTATAATAAATTTTAAGTGAATTCTTAAGCCTGTCATTTTTCTTAGAGAGTAACTCTTTTAGCGTATTTTTTATACAGCTTAGCAATTTATCAATTTATACAGAATTTCTAGATTTTTTTGAGTCAACCAATTAAAAAAAGAGAAAATAATGTGTGTGTTGCTACATTTAAAGGTCCATTTAACTAGTAGATATAAAAAATTATTTAGAACCTAAAAATAATAAAAAGGTCATTTTTAACTTGTTTGAGTCTTTCTAACCATCTCTTTTATGAAATATCAATAGTTAGCCTATTTGAGCCTAAAAAAGAAATTATTATACTTTTTTTTGTCAAACGTCTCATTTTAACCTACTCCGATCTACAATATTACCTGATATCTTATAAGTTTCATCACCTATTCATATTTGAGAAAAATATAAATAATTACTTTATTCAATAAAATTGTGCCTTATTAAAAAAATCAATATATATATATGTGTGTGTGTGTGTGTGTGTGTGTGTGTGTGTGTGTATTAGTTTAAAAAAAAAAAGAGATGTACCTTGTAATCTTAAAAAAAAAATCTACTTTTTCTCAAAGATGTGTTTTATTTTTCTTTTCCTATTTTCTCTTCTTTTTTTGCCATGTTCTTAACTTACGTTACCTCTTAATAAAAGTTCTTAATTTTAGGAAATTATAGTTTGAAGTAGAAGCTAGTTATACTGGCTAAAAAGATATAATGGTGTAAAAATAAAGAAAAATAATTTAAAAAAACATTGGTTTGACTCACATATTAAATTAAGATCGTATTATTTCTAATCTATGTGCATATTTATTTCTTCCTGGTGAGAATTTGTGATATTACTTCTTTACTATTTTCTTTCAATTTATCATTTATTAGAGTGACTATTGTTATTGGGTATAATTTTGTTATGAGCATGTTGCTACCAATGAGATTTCAGTGTTTGACTTGCATTCTTGAAAGTGACTTGATTACTATAGCTATGGCAAAGTCTATTGGATTAATTCATGTGGATGGTTGATGTGGAGATGATATTGCTCTAGACTGGAGATAATATTTATACTTTTATTTGATTATTATCATTGGTCTGGTTGAATAAACATAGTTGCTAAAAAAAAATCGTTTTGGATTTGAATTTTGTTTTTACTTAATTTGCTAGGGACTAGTAATAAATTGGTTGGAAGATATGTTGTATCTTAAAAAATATATATTTATAAAAGAGAAATTTGTCATTCTACACTCTAAGTTCAACTCACGTTCTTATTTTTATGTATTTAAATTTCTTATAACTTTAATTATATGTGTCTTATTATAATTAAATATTTTATGTATCTTAAGGGTATAATGATCACTTTATAATAAAAGAGATATCAGATAACAAAACGAATAGCAAATCTAAACTCAAAACGGTAAAAAATCTTAGAAAGAGCATAAAAGTATAAAAGTCACGGTTCACATGTACTGTACTATTATATATACAGTTTTACTGTTCATGACACTGTACGATGATATGGCATTGACCGATAACATGATACCAACCAATGACATGGCAACGTTTGATTGAATAGATGATGTGACATTGACCGATATTGTGTCGTTATCCTATTAGACTAAAATGTGTATGTACTATTGACTAATAACGTGGCAGTATGTTAGTGGATCAGAAGAAATATGCATATGGTACATGTATACACATCGGATGATAGCCTTTACAATGTGTTCAATCCAATCAGAATTTGCCATGTGAGACAATCTTATGCTTTTCAATTATTTTAATCCGATGGTCATTATTGACTTGTCATATCTATAAAAGGAGGGCTCTTTCCCGTTAATTTAACACTCCTGATTCAGTTTTTAACTTTATTTTCTCTAATTCATTCTCCATATTGTATTTTCTATGTATATTAATAAAATTCTCATTTTACCCTAGTTCAAATATGAGTAGTTAATTTTCTTTCAAGCTTGGTTGAAAGTGAAGTCTCAAAATATTCCATAGGCTAAATTTTATAAATTTATTTTCACTTTCCCTTTAATTTCTATAGATATTTTGATTTTTCGTTAACAGCTAATAATTAGAGAGTTATTACTGTTTGACACGATAAGTCCTTAGCACCATATTAATTAGAGTATGGTTCATGAGGAGTGGATATCCTCTTTATGATTTAATTGGTACTAATAAAGAAAATTAAGCCCATGGTGTATATTGATGCATATCAAGATATCCGAGTACTTCAATTTAATAGTTATCATTTTAATTTATTTCCGGTCATTCCAATTTAAATTTTAAGATAGATTAAATTACTTTCATCATAATTCCAATCACCCACTTAGAAAAATAATTCAACATATAATTAAAATTCACCTCTTCGTGGGATCCACATTTATCACCATTAATCTATTCTACAATAAATTCGTGTATTTACAAGTTCAATAAAATTTGCATAACACTAAGTACAAAATAGAGAAGCAAGATTCGACCTCCTCTCTAGAGAATCCAAATTCGAAGCATAATATTGTGTTTATTTATTTATTTTATCTTCTTTCATCTTTGTGGAGAATTTTGTGGATTGTAGATCATAAGACATTAAAGAATTGCTATTGATAACTTTGTAAAGCATCTTAAGGATCATGGATCGAGAGGAATAACAATTATTAAGGAGAATTAGATTCAATCTAAGATTGAATAAGCTGTATGTTGATAAACTATAGGTGAAAGTCTTAAGTTTGGTAAATCCATAGGTTGTAATATCTCAACTTAGTAAATTACTTTTCATTTGGGTGTGGCCTCGTAGATATAGGACTGATTAATCTGAATTATGTAAAAATCTCCATGTCATTTATTTTTTAGAATTTATTTTGTTTTTTAAAAATTAATATTTTTTATGTAGATAAATAGTAATCATGAACAGTACTTGTGAACAGTAATAGTGAACAAACAATGTTTTCGAAAAAATTAATTAAGTTGTTAATTTTAGTTTTTTATAATTGCCTAATCTATTTGCAATAGATTTAAATTCCTTTCAATTGGTATCAGGACACTAACTGTTTATTTAGTGGGATTCTTAAAACCTAGATTTATCTTGTAGGTATGAGTTTGCAAAGAGAGTAAGGCTCTTTGGCTTATCCTTCTATACTAGATGGGACGAATTATGCTTATTGAAAGCAAATGATGAAAATTTATTTGACAGCTATTGATGAAAGAGTTTGGCAATGTGTACTCACTGGATGTACTCCATTGATCAAAATTGATAGAGATGGTGTTGAATCTCCCAAGCCAGTCAGAAAATGAACTAATGATGAATTTAATGCATCTAGATATAATGCAAAAGGACTTAACGAAATTGTCAATGGAGTTGATGTGTTTCAACACCAATTAATTTCTTCATGCAAGACATTTAAAGCTACTTTGGATACACATCAAAGTATCTTTGAAGGTGACAATATAGTAAAACGTTCTAAACTTCAGAAACTTACATATCATTTTGAGAACTTAAACATGCATGAACATGAAACCATATATGAATTTAATTCTAGAATTCTTGCTATGGTTAATGATTTTTTTGCTCTTGAAAAGCTTATTTTTTAGGAAGAAATTTGTAGGAAAATCTTAAGATCTGCTCATTCAAGATATCATTCTAAAATTTTGGCTATTGAAAATGTCTACCATGACTAGGGGTTTACCTATAAGAAAATTGATGGTCTATGAGACTAACTACTTGAATTTGACTATTTTTTTATGATACAAGAAAAATAATATTAATTTTTTTCTTAAATTGCTTATTATGTTATTAGTTTTTCACTCTAATTTATTATTTTAATGTGGGCACAAAATACAAATAAAAGTCATGGACAAAACTGCGGAGACAACTTTTGCCTTATTCAATCATGTAACTGAGAAGTTACATGATACATTAGCTCACAAATTGTTTAATAAGCTGCCTTTATATAATGGGGATGTTCTTGCAAAAATTCAAAGGCCTTGTGGAAATTGAATGATTACAATTTGAAAAAGGAACTTGAGAGTTTTATTGTATCAAAACTTTTCACATATGATGAGAAATTGGAATTAGAACAAGAATTGAAGAAGGATAAAAGGGTATTGTCTACCCATGCTAGGTTCAAATTGTAGGCAATATAAGTAATATTAAAAAACTATTTAATGTTGCTTTTTGTAGGAAAATATAGATCATGGAAATGTAGAGATGTATGAAATGTAGTAAGGGCATTCCTAAGAAATGGTAATTTTATTTACTCTTATTCCTCATTTCTTTTCCTTTTTTTTAAATTAAAACAAGCATGTTTAGTTTACTCATAATTATAATTTCTTTAATAAAAAAATTATAGGATCTTCATGATATGTTATCAAATAATTTAGAAGATTCTTTGGAAGATTCTCATGTTATTAGTGCGGTAAAGAATAGGAAAAGAAAAATCCAAATTATTGATAATTATGAAGTTAGTGACGATGGAAGTTATCAATTCACAAGACATGTTTAGTGTTGTTGTTGATCATCTTTCTACATGTGTGTTAGTCTTTTGACTTTTTTTTTTAGAGTGGTAGTATTTAAGTGTGGTTTTATATAATATTTATTTTTCTATCTATCTATTTACTTGTTTTGAACGATTCAATGTTGATCTAATTTTTATGTTGAATTTTATAAAGGTTTGCCGTTTGATTACATGTTTTTAGATAACAGTATAGATACAACTATTTTTAATCATATATTATTATAAATATAAACATATCAAAAAATAAATATAATAAAGATTAATACTTAATCTAGATTCAGCAAAATTAAATTTTGAATGACACGATTTATAGTTTAACAATTGAAAGGTGTTTTATTAGTGATTGTAAAAGAGATTGGATCTAACACTTCACTATTAACGTCCCATAGCTTTTGGGACTTCAAGTAAGTCCTTATTCTAGTGCTCCAAAAATCAAAATTTTCTCTGGAAAAAATTGCTGTAGGAAATGATGGTGGAAAAAGAGCATTTGCTGGCCATGATGACTTTTTTTTCCCAATTCATGACTAACTCAGCTCTAATGCCACTAAAATGAATAATTAAACTTTACTTTCAAATATAATTAACATTAATTTAAGAATGAAACTTATGACCGTTTGTTTGGCAAATGTTAAGTGCTAACGACAAATTTAGGATTTATTAAGTGTTTAATTGCAATCCCAATGGTTTTGACAATGATTGAAGTTTAAAAGAAATAAAGTTAACATTTATTAAGTGTTTAATTGCAATCCATTAACAGTTTTGACAACGGTTGAGGTTTAAAAGAAATAAAGAAAGAAATGGAGAGACGTCATATTAAATTATTTTATTATTAAAATTAATTAATTATTCTATCATTTTCAATTAGTAGTTTTCCATGTCTCTTCCTCTTTATATTTAAATTTAACAATATATAACAATACAATAATTATATTAATAATATTTAATTATAAACCTTGAAACATTCTTTTTTTATTATGCTAGCAATTAAATTTTAGTGGCTTAAAATACATTAGCTACTTAATATAGGAAGGAAGGTTTCTTTATCTCCCCTTAAGAATACCATTACCAAGGCCTAATTTTGATGTCATAAACCTATATTTAATTATGCAAAACTTCATCTTCCCTTAGCAGTGCTACTACCAAGGACTAATTAATATTGCCATAACCCTATATTTAATTAGGCAACCTTTTATATCTATTTTTTAATATATAAATAAGCCATAGTGAATAATTAATCTTTAGTCTCAAATCTAATTAACATTAATTTAAAGAATTAAAACTTAAGACCATTTGTTTAGCAAATGTTAAGTGCTAACAGTAAATTTATGATTTATTAAGTGTTTAATTGCAATCCATTAACAGTTTTGCCAATGATTGAGGATTAAAAGAACTAAAGAAATAAATGGAGAGACATCATATTAAATTATTTTCATTATTAAAATTAATTAATCATTATATCATTTTTAATTAGTGGTTCTCCACGTCTCTTCCTTATTTCTGTTTAAATTTAACAATATATAACCATACAATAATTATATTAATAATAATTCATTATAAGTCATGAAACACTCATTTCTTTTATTATGCCAGCAATTGAATTTTAGTGGCTTATAATATATCAATTAATTAATATGGGATGAGAGATTCTTTCATCTTCCCTTAACAATGCCACTACCAAGGCCGAATTTCAATATCATAGTCCTATATTTAATTATGCAACACTTCATCTTCCCTCAATAATGTCACTACTAAGGCTTAATTATAATGCTATAACTCCATATTTAATTACACAATCTTTGTATCTATTATTTTTATATATATATAGATAAGTTTGAGAGAATAATTAATCTTTAATCTCAAATCGAATTAACATTAATTTAAGGAATTGAAACTTAAGATGGTTTCTTTAGCAAGTGTTAAGTGCTAACAATAAATTTAAGACTTATTAGGTGTTTAATTGCAACCCATTAATGATTTTGATAATGATTGAGGTTTAATAGAAATAAAGAAAGAAATGGGGAGACATTATATTAAATTGGTTTTATTATTAACAATTAATTAATCATTATATCATTTTTAATTAATTAAAAAACACATTTAGACTCATGAGATCCTGAGGTACTGGTAGCATTATGGATTGATGACTAAAAGAACTGATGTGGCATGATTATTCCTCATCTTTTTATATTCTTTGTTATCTAATGTATTGGCTGAGATTAAAAAATAATTACATTGCAAAAGATTAAAAATAGAAAATAACTACAAGAGATTGGTTGAGAAATTAAAACTATTATAACACTCACGTTGTTGTACGTGTCTCTTCCTCTTTCTATTTAAATTCAACAATAGGCAACCATTAATAATAATTAATTGCAAGCCTTGAAACATTCATTTCTTTTATTATGCCAGCAATTTGAGAAATTAAAACTATTACTTCACTCACATTGTTGTAAATGTTTCTTACTCTTTCTATTTAAAGTTAACAATATGTAATAATTAAATAAATAATTATAAGCCTTGAAACATTTGTTTATTTTATTATACAGCAATTAAACTTTCATGGCTTAAAATACATCAAGTGATTAATATAGGAAGTAAGATTTATTCATCTTCCCTTAACAATGCCACTACCAAGACCTAATTATAATGCCATAACCCCATATTTAATTATGCAACTTTTTATATCTATTTATTAATATTTATTAATTGTTTAACTACATTCCATTAACAGTTTTGACAACAATTGAGGTTTAAAAGAAACAAAGAAAGAAATAGAGAGGCATCATATTAAATTATTTTTATTATTAAAAATTAATTAATCATCATATCATTTTCAATTATTAGTTCTCCATGTCTCTTCCTCTTTCTATTTAAATTCAACAATATGTAACCACACAATAATTATATTAATAATAATTAATTATAAGCCTTGAAACTTTCATTTCTTTTATTATGCCATCAATTAAATTTTAGTCACTTAAAATACATCAAATAATTTATATAGGAAGGAAGGTTCCTTCATCTTCACTTAATAATACCACTACAAAGGGCTAATTTTAATTTAATAATTCTATATTTAATTATGCAACCTTTTGTATCTTTATTTTAAATATAATAAGCCTTAGTGAATAATTAATCTTTACTATCAAATCTAATTAATATTAATTTAAAAAATTGAAACTTAAGTTTGTTTCTTTAGCAAATGTTAATTGCTAACAACAAATTTTAGATTTATTAACATCCATAGAACTAGCTAAGGAGCCCTACTACTCTACTGTTTCAATTTATCAATAATAAAAAATAGAGTCCTCTTATTTTTGCCCAAACTATTTCTTCTTCTTTATATTTTCTCTGTTAAACACAGGTAGTTTAATAAACTCAACTCTTTCATATATATATATATATATATATATATATATATATATATATATAGTGGTTTTTTTCAATGCATGCTCTGAAAGCTTAGACCTGTTTAAGAAATATTACTAGACACATGTTTTTATCAGTGTCATCCTAGGATGACAAGAGGATCATATGTCTATTAATAATTCTTGAATTGTCCAGGCTTGGACAGTTTGGGAATGCATAATTTTTTCCAGTTCCAAGTAGGCGAAGTTTTTTTTTTTTTTCATGTAAAAGAAAATTTTGATAGCGGCTCCTCATGTTCTTTGGGTACATACTACATGAATGCATAAATCTAGGTCGTGTACTTGGAGAACTATGGTGAGATGTTGTGAAATTTTCGTAAACATGGAAGAAACTTCACCTACCAGGAACTGAAGAAATTATTCATTCTTGAATGGGATTTATAGGACCATCTACCATTTGTAAATGTGAAGAGAATGTCGAAATTTGGGGAAGTGAGGAGTTAAGTTGGTTTTAAGGAGGTAAATTTGCTTGTCTTGTCTTGTTCATTAACATGCTAAAGTTAACAATCAAAGATTCTCGTCAAACATTTAGTTGAATATATCAAACAAATTAGGCAGATTAACATGCTTTAATTTCTTTAGAGTATTGGGCTATATATAATTTTATTTTTGGTATGTTAGTGCAAATGTTTCATAATTTTGTAGAAAATCTTATAAATTAGTATTTATACAGTGTTAGGTTTGTTTTCTATCTGATAATTTCAATAAATTTTGTGATAAAAATAAAATACTCCAAAAGCATCCTATTGCATAGATTATTTTATAATGTTAATGTTGATGATGCAAGTATTTTATAAAAGAATGAGTGGATTAATTTTTATGAATATCAATATGAGTACGTAATCAAATTTTGGTGTCTCAATTTCTCTAGATTAATTTGATTTGATGCCAATTTGTCAATGCGTTCTATTTGTTTATCCTTATTGAATAAGTTTACTTGATTTCATTATCATGAAAACTTAGTTTTACTCATGTCATTCTCATTTTCATTAACTTTGGATTACTTTGTTTTAACAGATTACTGCTCACTTATCTTTACAATTGTTGTTATCTACTTGTTTGCAAAAAAGCATAAGGTAAGAAAGAAAAATCTTTGAATAATCTTTGGTTGTCTAATTTATACCATTTATATATGGAGATTTTAAAGATAGTCATTTTAATTTTTTTTTTTTATGCATGCTTTGAAAGCTTAAACCCATTTAAGAATTATTAGTAAACACATGTTTTAGCAAGTGTTTGTATTCATAGACCAATTAATCTTTGTTGTAGTTTTATTCAATTTATATATAATTCGGCCAGGAGGTACAATTAAAAGAGGCGGCTCTTTTCTGAACACAAACTAGCCACATTTGACTTAGAGGATTCAGTATCTATTTAGATATTTGGCATTTTGAGGAAATAAACAGATACAAAAGGTTTAACTAAATGCATAAGTCATTCTTGACTGCATTGTACAATGTAATTGACTATTAAAGTGAGAGATTTGTGTGTGTGATCGGAACAATGCTATTGATTCTAATAGTTAGTCCTAATTGATGTAGTATATATCTTTTAAATGATAAAATAAAAATTTCATGAAACTATCCAATTGCTTTTCTAACCTCTAATTTTTTTATTTGAATTAAATTTTTTGAAATTCAATAAAATAAATAGAAATATTAATGCGTTTCATTTATAAGCATTTCTATGAAATCTTAGAAGTATGAAATAACACTTAGAAATTTAACCCTGAACCTAGGTTTATTACTTTAAGTAAGAAACTTCTAAATGTCTTAATTCAATATCATTATTTTGACTATTGGCTCCAAAAAAAAAATGAAAAAATATTATAAACAAAAAATTATTTGACTATACATGTATATAATATTATTAATTCTCATGCAGTCTTTAATTAATACCTATTAATTATTTTTGAGTGAAAAAAAATATAAGAGAGATGAAGGGAGGAAAAAACACACCATTTTTACAATTCACCAAAAGCAAAAGTTGGAAAAGAAAAGATATGAAAGTTCTAAAAGATTAGTAACTTGAATATAATCGAAAAAACTATAGCTATATATATTTTTAGTTATTGTTTTATCATAAGAATTGATTGATAGTTTGACTTCACTAATATTATTACTTGTTAACTAATTTTTAATTTTCCTTTTTAAAGAATACATCTAATAGTTGTTAACGAAGACCATTAAAAGTACAATAAAAAAGGGTATAGCCTTTAAAGATTACTCAATGTATTCACAAAAAAAATTAATTAGAAAATATCCAACATATTAATGACAAAAAATGAAATGGTGCATGAATTGAATGAAATGATTATGAATACCCGGTCAAGGGACAACCTATTTTAGCTCAGATAGTAAATGCAAAGCAAGCATAAACACAAATGATGAAGACGTTTTATATCGAACTGAATTTTTGAGTAGTTTGAAATTTATAGCATCCCTAATCATGACATACGATTTAAGGAAGGTGCTTCTGTAATGCTTCTCAGAAATCTAAATCAAACAGAAGGCCCATGCAATGCATAAGATTGATTCTGACTAGTCTTGGCAAATGGTCCATTAGAGGTTACATCATTTCTGGAACAAATATTGGACAAAACGTCACAATTCTAAGAATTATCATGTCTCCTAATGAATCAAGATGGCCATTTGCGCTTAACAGACTACAACTTCCTTTAACATCATGTTTTGCCATGACAGCCAACAAAAGCCAAGGACAATCTCTTAAACATGTTGGCTTGTATCTCCCTAAGCAAGTTGAAGTTCTAGTTGTGTAACCTAAGAGAGGGGGTGAATTGAGTTTTTAAAAATTAATGTATGTAAATCACACAACAATTAATTCTAATGCCTTAATAAAACCAACAATAATAAGTTTAACAATGTTAAAACATAAAAGAGTAGGGAAGAGAGAACAAACATAGATATTTTACGTGGTTCAACAAACCTCGCCTATGTCCCTCCAAGCTAACCAAGCTTGAGGATTTCACTATCCAAACCTCTCATGGCTTTAATTCTATTACAATTGACTTCAAGGTATCAACAAACCCTTACAATCCAAGGATCATTTCCCAATCCCTTCACCCAAGTATTTCTCATATTTCTACAACAATAAATTTGACAAGAAATTAAACAATACACTAAGAAAAATTCTCTTTAAGAGTGGTTGAACAAATATAGCACTATAATGATTTAATCTATATTGATTTACAAATTTAAAACTCAATCAAGGATGTAATAACTTGTTTTTGGTTGTGTAAGAACTTAAAAATGAGTTTAATTTGTGTTTATATAGTTTAGATAAGAAAAATAACCATTATGGGCAAATTTCAGCGCAGAAGTGGCTAGCCTCTTCTCTCCAGGAGTTAGCCGCTTGCTATAGTGAATTTACCTTTAAATTTAAAATTGCTATAGTAACATTGTTCATGAAATTATAATTTTATCTAAAACTTTTTATAATTATATTATGACAAAAACTTATAAAACTTTATAAATAGGTCTATTTTCGAAATTGTTTTAACTTACTACAGTACCACTATTCATAAAATTATAATTTTACCCGCTATATTCCTATAATTGTATTATAACTCAATATGTTAAAATCTTTGCGAACAAGTCTAATTTCAGAATTTTTAAATATTATTTCTCATTCCCAGAACTTTATGAAATTACAATAGGACCAAAAATATTTTTGATTTTGTAAATTAACCCAAATTCATATTTAAAACATTACTTATTAAAATAAAAAATTACAAAACTTTTTTACTTTAATCCATTTTTAGAAAATCAATTATTTTGCATGAAATACTTGATTTATGATCAAAACTTTAGATTAATGAATTAAAATCTTGAGCTTCAAAAATTGCTAAATCAAGCATAAATTAAATCATACTAGCTTTACAAGAATTTATCATAATCATAAGTCCGTTGCGCTCTAAATTTTATTCTCGATTTAGCCGTTATCCGTTAAGTGTCTTGAAGTTGATTTTACTTGACTCACTAGCATAAATACTATCCTTCAAAAACTTAGTGAAAAATATGAAATACATTATTAATATAAAATAATTAAGATACATATTTGTTATCATCAAAATTACATTATGTGTAGCTTTTAGGCTAATAATCTTCCTCTTTTTGATGATGACAAACATCTAATGTATTTTGACATTTATACTCTCCTTTAATATATGGCACACATGAATTAACATATTAAAAATAAACTCCCCCTCAATATAAATCTTCAAGATCAAAATATATATACCTGTCTTCAAGAATTCAAAACATATGATTTCTCTCCCTTCATCATCAAAATTACCAATAAATTATGCAAAGACTAATAAACATAAATTGGTAATCAATAAACATATAAAACTCAAGCATACAATTAACCATAGAGTTATAAAGTCCATACTATCCAGCAAACATCAACCACATATCCAAATAACAAATAGGAAACATCCAAATACCAATAATGATCATCCTCAATCCACAATTAAAACAATAATGTATATGAAAATGTAGTGCAGAGTGAGATATGATTAGAATAGAGTATTATGGAGATGGTGGATGTGAAAAAATGGATAGTGGTGGAAATCCAAGAGTAACGAAAAGTTACTGCTGTCCATTAAGAATCTGCTATTGTTGAGCAAAAAGATGTTGTTGTTGATCAAATAATCACTACTGCTGCTCAAAGAGGCGTTGATGTTTGGAAATGGATTGAATCTAAAAAGCTTGAAACTGTGATTGAAGTTGGCTATGCTACTTAGAAAGAGAATGCACATCAGTCAATAGCTGTTGTATCGGATCTGCATGATTTGCTAAAGTAAAATGTGAGGGACCCTCAGGTGGCGGAGGATGTGAGCGTTGTGGAGTACTAAGATCAAAAAGCTTATTTAGGTGAAGTACATTAAAAAATAAATGATCTAAAAGGGGCAAGTGCAGAAACTTTCTTTTTAAGTCTCTCATCTTTATACCAATGACCATTTTCAAAGACAAATCCTAAGTTTGCTATAGCATCATCTCCTAATTCCTTAAGAGTCAAGCACATTGGTTTGATTAAGAAAACACGAAAATGTTTGAGAATACGAGTGATAATACTACTATAAGGAAGTTTCTGATTTGGAAAATTTAGACCACTTAATATATGTTGAAGGATGATATATCCAATATTCAACACTCTACCCTTAAGAATACAATCCAGCAAAGCAACATCTAAACGAGTAAATTCATCTCTATGTCCACCCCTAGAACTTATTACAAGTTGAAGAACATAATGGAGGATTCTCTTTTGAAGCCGTAATGCTTGGGATTTTAAAGGAGACTTAAAAAAATCAGAGGATAAATTGGAATGTCTATAGATTTTTCTAGCAGTATCCTTAACAGAATACCGTGGATAATAAAGTTGACTCTTGGCAGTGTATACCTCTAATCCTTTATTAGGAGTTCTAAGAATTTGATTTAAATCCTTAACATTAAATTCAATAGGAATTCCCCTAACATTTGTAATAATTCTATTTAAAGATTGCGAAGAATTAATCATATTCAAATAGAAACTCAAACTAAATTCTCATAATATAGTTCTTTGAGGACTAAAGCATTTTTCCACCCTATTGTAATAAGTAAAGCACTAAGAGATTTGTCACAAATACATAAATTATCTAAATTATGAAGATTGACAAAATACGGAGGAATTACCAGTCTTGACATGAAAAGATCGATAAATCATTTTCGAAGAGGTATAGTTGGTAGATAAGTCATTATAAACTCTGATTATTTCCATGATTCTCCTTTCTTTTCTAGGATATATGCTTTCCCTTGGATTTCTCACCATCTACCATGATTGAAACAAGAACAATTTTAAATACCCAAATTTAAATTTCTAAGATTTTGAGTGAAATTAGTATTTTTAAAACAAGAAAACAAATCCTAGAGAGGATTTAAGGCAAGATATGGTTGAGGTTTAAGTAAAAATGGATTAAACATGGCTTAAAATGGTAAAGAGAGAAATGGGTAAGTTTGGATTTTAATTTGTTGATTTGACGAAGTAAAGAAGATAATGATGTTTGAATGATGAATATTGAAGGTTTAATGGCTGAAAAAGGATTTAAGTGAGTGATTTTGACAAGAAAATGAGTGAAAAATAAAGAGATTTGAGAGAAAAATGAGTGTGGATTCGTGGTTGAGAGAGAGAGAATGAAGAACGAGTGAGAAACAAGTGAAGAGGAAGAAAAATAGGCATGAACCTGTGACCAAGTGGCTAGCCGCTTGCTCTCAAGTTTGGATGGCTAGTCGCTTGGTTCAGATGGCTAGCCACCTAGCCTCTGTCCTAGTTGCACAATGATTGCTTTTGGCTTTGTTTGATCAGTCTGAAGATCATTTTATATTCTTGAAGAACTTCAAAAGTCATTTTCATCCATGAATCATAATAATTAACATTTAAAAGATCAAAGATTCAATCAATTAACTCATTAATCAAGCATAAACTTTACACATTCAAAACATATATAAGCATTTATAGATTGACAAATCAAGTGTATTACTCATTAATTTGCTTAAACATATATAAAAATATTAATACTCATCAGAACATCAAATTGTAATAGTCTCAATAACATGATTAATAATGTTAATGCAAAAATTTCATCATCCTAAGTTCATGCAAAATTTTAAAAAATTATTCTTCGCAAAGAGGTTTTATAAAAATATCGGCAAGTTATTTTTTTGTAAAGACAATGATTCCTCTAGGATACCAAAGGCCAAGATTTATGGTTTCATTCAAATAACGAAAAATTCTTTTCACAGCAAGCAAATGAGATTCCTTGGGACATGATTGAAATCTTGTACACAAACATTCACTAAACTTGTATCTAGTCTGCTAGCAATTAAATAGAGTAAAGAATCAATCATACCTCGATATATCTTGATATCAACCTCTTTACCTTTTTCATCTTTGTCTAGTTTGATTATTGAGCTCATTGGAGTATTTTTGGGTTTTGAGTTATCAATTTCAAAATATTTGAGCAAATCTCTGATATACTTAGCTTGATTGATGAATATTCCCTCATTATTTTTTTATTTATAGTCCAAGAAAATATTTTAACTCTGCCATTATACTCATTTCAAACTGCTTACTCATATATGTAGAGAACTCTTTACACAAATACTTATTAGTAGAACCAAAGATAATATCTCCCACATAAATTTGAACTACAAGAATATCCTTGTTCTTTTTTTTGACAAAAATAATAATATCTACTTTTTCCATTGATAAATCATTTTCCAACAAGAAATTCTTAAGCCTATTATAGCTTTAAGTGCTTGTTTTAATTGATATAAAGTTTTTGATAACTTAAAAATATGATTTGAAAATTTTTTATTTTCAAAACTAGGGGGTTGTTTTACATAAACTTTCTTCATAATATAACCATTAAAAAAAGGTAATTTTGACATCTATTTGAAATAAAATAAAATCTTTATGACATGCATTTGCTAACAACATTCGAATGGATTCTAATCTAGCTGCTGGTTTAAATATTTCATTTGATTATATCATTGAGCTACTAATCTAGATTTATTTCTAACAACTACTCTAAATTTATCCATTTTATTCTTAAATACCCAATTAGTACCTTTGATTGACTGATGTTTCGGTTTAGGAACTAACTTCCACACATTATTTCTCTCAAATTGATTTAATTCCTCTTGCATTACCCTAATCCAAGATTCATCATTTTCTACATCTGCAAAGGATTTTGGTTAAATTTGAGAAATAAATGCATTGTACTCGCATGTATTCCTAAGTGATTACGTAGTTGTTATACCTCATGTAGGGTCTCTTAAAATTAAATCCTCAGGATGAGAGAAAAAGTACCTCTACTCCTTGGATAGTGTTTGAAAAGTAACTCCTTATTGTTCCATGCTTGTTTCTTTTTCTTATTTACCCTCTTGATTTTCAAGTGTTGTCTCCTTTTGTTTATCTTGTATGGATCCTTGTAGTAAATCTCCATCTTCATCATTATCAACAACTATTTTCTCCACAGAAGTAGGGTTAGACTTATTGAATGCAACTTGCATAGACTCTTCTACAACTAAAGTTCTTTTATTATAAACTCTATAAGTTTTGCTTGTGTTTAAATAACCAAGAAAGATGCCAAAATCAGATTTTAGATCAAATTTACCAAGATTGTCTTTTATGTTCAAAATAAAATATTTGTATCCAAAAACTTTAAAATAACTGATGTTGGGTTTTCTATTTGCCAAAGTTCATCGGGATTTTTATTGAAATAAGTTCTAATCAATACACGATTTAAAACATAACATGCAGTGTTGGCGGCTTTGGCTCAAAAATATTTTGGCAAACCATTTTCATTCAACATGGTTTTAGCCATTTCTTTAATAGACCTATTCTTTCTTTTAACATCTCTATTTTATTGTGGAGTCCTAGGTGATGAAAATTAATGCTCAATACCTAAGTCATTACAAAAATTTTCAAATGTATGGTTTTTAAATTCTCTACCATGATCACTTTTAATACAAGTAATAGAGTAACCTTTTTTATTTTGAACCTTTTTACAGAAAACTTTAAATGTCTCAAACGCATCATCTTTATTAGCTAGAAATAATACCCAAGTAAATCTAGAATAATTATACAATTACAAATGCATAATATTTTTCACTTAGACTAGCATATCTAGATGGTCCAAACAAATTTATATAAAGTAATTGAAGAGGTTTTGAAGTAGAAACATAATTCTTATTTTTTAATAAAGTTTTGATTTATTTACTGAATTGATAAGCTTCACAAATTTTATACTTTTGAAAATCAATTTTTGGAAGGCCTTTAACTAAATGATTTTTTAAAATTTTTGATATCAAATCCATACTTGCATGACCTAATCTTTTATGCCACAACCAACTATTATCATGTAATGCAGAAAAATATTTGTCATGTATAGAAGAATAATCTATATCAATTGTATACACATTTATATAACTACTACCAACAAATACTATCTTATCATCATATGCATTTTCAATAACATATTTTTATTTATTAAAGATAACCCTATAACCTTTATAACATAATTGACTAATGCTAAATAAATTATATTTTAAATTTTCAACCAAACTCACATTTTCAATAAGAGTGGAAGAATCTTTACCAATATTATCGATACCTATAATCTTTTCTTTTGAGTTATTTCCAAAAGATATATCTTCACCATTTTCTATTTTGGTAATGCTTGAGAACCAAGAATAATTCCTTGTCATGTGGCTTGAATACCCACTGTCCAAATACCATTTGTTCTTCTTTTTCTTAAATCCCTACAAAAAAAATTTTAAGTCTTAGGTACTTAAATCGTTTTAGGTTCTTAACTGTTAGCAATGGCTCCTTTTGGAACCCAAACACATTTAGCTTTTTGGTATGCATTTATTTTAGTATGGCATCTGTAACTCATATGAATATTTCTATTACAATAATGACAAATAATCTTAAGATTATTTGTAGAGATAACTCTAATAAAATAATTCTTATAATGTTTTTATTTTAAATTAGGCTTATACCTATTCCATCTTTATCAAAAACACATTTTTTAGTGTTCAGTAATTTTTCTAAGTTCTTTTAACCATTTGTGAACTTTAACACAATTTCATTGAGTTCATTTGTCTTTTTCTTAAATACTTCATTTTCTTTCAACAATTTATTACTACATAACTCTTTATGCTAATGTGAAGTACTTTGTTTATCTTTAATTTAAGTAATCTTATTATACAATTCTTTATTATCTAATTCTAGTATCTTGATTTTTTCATTTAATAAGTCATTACACTTTTGTAATGCATCTCTTTTATTTTTATTTGAAAGTTTTAACATTTTCTTTTTAAGACATGCATTCTTTTTACGAGTTCTTAAACAATCATCATACAATTCCTTAAAAGAATCATATAACTTATCATAAGTAGGGTGAATTACCTCATCACGTTCATAATCCAACTCATCTTCAATTGCCATAAGTGAGGAATTTGACACTTCATGAGATTGCTCTTCATCACTCGATTCTTCTTCGCTATCATCCCAAGTAGTTACTATGGCTTTCTTTTTGAGCTTGCTAAAAAGTGGGAACTCTGATCTTATATTGCCGGGCTTCTTGCGTTCATAACATATAATCGCCTTTTTCTTCTCTTTTTGGTTCTTGAGGTTTCTGAATTTTCTTCACTTAATAGGTTTCTTAAAGAATTTTTTAAATCTTTTTACCAGCATAGTCATTTCCTCATCATCCAACTCGCTATCCTCATCACTCTCATGTTTTGAGGCTTTGAGAGCGATGCTTTTCTTTTTCTCTTCATTTTCTCTTTCAACTGTTAAATCTTCCTCATAAGAAATAAGAGAATCAATTAGATCATTAATAAGCAATGTATTTAAACCTTTAGCTTCCTCAATACTAGTCCTCTTAGGCCTCCATTCTTTTAATAGTGATCTAATGATTTTCTTTACTTTCTCACTATTAGAAAAGGTCTTCTTTAGTGCTCCTAGAGTGTCACTATCTCCGTGAATCTAGTATACATAGAGTAAACACTTTCATTTTATTCCATTTGAAATAATTCATATTGTTGAGTGTATCTACTAATTTTAGACTCTTTCACTTGATTAGTACTTTCATAAATAACTTCAAGTTTGTGCCAAATTTCATAGGCACTTTCACAACTAGAGACTCCATGAAATTCTTTCTTATCAAGAGCACAAAATAATGCATTCATAGCTTTGAAATTGAAAAAAGCTTTTCTCTTTTCCAGTTCATTCCATTCTCGTAAAGGTTTTACAATCTCATCTCCTAATTCATTTTTAGTCATTGGCATAAATGGTCCATCACAAACAACTTCTCAAATTTCATAATCTAAAGTTTATAAATAAATTCTCATCCTAGTTTTTCAATATGGTAGTCATTACTATAAAAAACTGGTGGTCTAGTTGTAGATTGTCTTTCCCTAAATGTAGATTAATTTTGGGTTGCCATGGATCTTTTACTCTAGACGATTAAGTTCTAATAAGAGAACCTTGCTTTGATACCAATTAAAGTTCTAGTTGTGCGATCCAAGAGCGGGTGAATTGGGTTTTTAAAATTTAATCTAAGCAAATCACACAATAATTAATTCTAATGCCTTAATGAAACCAACAACAATAAGTTTAACAATGTTAAAACATAAAAGAGTAAGGAAAAGAGAACAACCACAGATATTTTTACATGGTTCGGCAAACTTTGCCTATATCCACACCTCCAAGCTAACCAAGCTCGAGGATTTCACTATCCAAACATCTCACAGCTTTAATTCTGTTACAATTGACTTCAAGGTCTCAATGAACCCTTACAATCCAGGGATTATTTTCCAATCCCTTCACCCAAGTGTTTCCCACACTTATACAACAACAAATTTGGCAAGAAATTAAACAGTACACAAATAAGAACTCTCTTCAAGAGTGGATGAACAAATGTAGCGCTATAATGATTTAATCTATATTGATTTACAAATTTAAAACTCAATCAAGGATGTAATAACTTGTTTTTTATTGTGCAAGAACTTAAAATTGAGTTTATATAGTTTAGACTCAAAAAATAACCATTACAGGCAAATTCTAGCGCAAAAGTGGCTAGTTTCTTCTCTCCAGGGGTTAGCCGCTTGCTATAGTGAATTTACCTTTAAATTTAAAATTGCTACAGTAACATTGTTCATGAAATTATAATTTTATCTAAAACTTTTTATAATTATATTATGACCTAAAAACTTATAAAACTTTACAAATAGGTGTATTTTCGAAATTGTTTTAACTTGCTACAGTACCACTACTCATAAAATTATAATTTACCTGCTATAATCCGATAATTGTTTTCCAATCCCTTGAGGTTCTAGTTGTGCAATCCAAGAGGGGGTGAATTGGGTTTTTAAAAATTAATCTTGGCAAATCACACAATAATTAATTCTAATGCCTTAATGAGACCAACAACAATTAGTTTAACAATGTTAAAACATAAAAAAGTAAGGAAAAGAGAACAAACACAGATATTTTTACGTGGTTCGGCAAACCTTGCCTACGTCTACACCTCCAAGCTTACCAAACTCGAGGATTTCACTATCCAAACCTCTCACGGCTTTAATTCCGTTACAATTGACTTCAAGCTGTCAATAAACCCTTACAATCCAGGGATTACTTTCCAATCCCTTCGCCCAAGTGTTTTCCACACTTATACAACAACAAATTTGATAATAAACTAAACAGTACGCCAAGAAAAACTCTCTTTAAGAGTGGATGAACAAATGTAGCACTATAATGATTTAATCTATATTGATTTGTATATTTGAAGATCAATCAATGATGTAATAACTTGTTTTTGGATGTGCAAGAACTTATAAATGAGTTTGATTTGAGTTTATATAGTTTAGACTCAAAAAATAGCCGTTAAAGGCAAATCACAGCGCCGAAGCGATTAGCCTCTTTCCTCAAGCGGCTAACCGCTTGCTACAGTGAAGTTATTGTTAAACTTGAAATTGCTACAGTTACATTGTTCATGAAACTATAACTTTATCTAAAACTTTTTATAATTATATTATGATCTAAAAACTTATAAAACTTTACAAATAGGTCTATTTTCGAAATTGTTTTAACGTGCTACAGTACCACTGTTCATAAAATTATAATTTTACTCGCTATAATCCGATAATTGCTTTCCAATCCCTTGAAGTTTTAGTTGTGCAATCTAAGAGGGTGAATTATTTTTCAATCACTTGAAGTTCTGCTTATGCAATCCAAGAATGGGTGGATTGGGTTTTTAAAAATTAATCTAAGCAAATCACACAATAATTAATTCTAATGCCTTAATGAAACCAATAACATTAAGTTTAGTAATGTTAAAACATAAAAGAGTAAGGAAAAGAGAACAAACACAGATATTTTTACGTGGTTCGGCAAACCTTGCCTATGTCCACACCTGCAAGCTAACTAAACTCGAGGATTTCACTATCCAAACCTCTCACGGCTTTAATTCCGTTACAATTGACTTTAAGGTGTCAATGAACCCTTACAATCTAGGGATTATTTTTCAATCCCTTCACCCAAGTGTTTTCCACACTTATACAACAACAAATTTGATAATAAACTAAACAGTACGCCAAGAAAAACTCTTTTTAAGAGTGGATGAATAAATGTAGCACTGTAATGATTTAATCAATATTGATTTGTATATTTGAAGATCAATCAATTATGTAATAACTTGTTTTTGGATGTGCAAGAACTTAGAAATGAGTTTGATTTGAGTTTATATAGTTTAGACTCGAAAAATAGCCGTTATAGGCAAATTCCAGCGCCGAGCGATTAGCCTTTTCTCTCAAACGGTTAACCGCTTGCAGTAAAGTTACTGTTAAACTTGAAATTGTTACAGTAATATTGTTCATGAAACTATAATTTTATCTAAAACTTTTTATAATTATATTATGATCTAAAAACTTATAAAACTTTACAAATAGGTCTATTTTCGAAATTGTTTTAACTTGCTACAGTACCGCTATTTATAAAATTATAATTTTACTCACTATAATTCGATAATTGTTTTCCAATCCCTTGAAGTTCTAGTTGTGCAATCCAAGAGGGGGTAAATTGTTTTTCAATCCCTTGAAGTTCTAGTTGTGCAATCCAAGACGGGGTGAATTGGGTTTTTAAAAATTAATCTAAGTAAAAAATCACATAATAATTAATTCTAATGCCTTAATGAAACCAATAACAATAAGTTTAACAATGTTAAAACATAAAAGAGTAAGGAAAAGAGAACAAACATAGACATTTTTATATGGTTCGGCAAACCTCGCCTATGTCCACACCTCCAAGCTAACCAAGCTCGAGGATTTCACTATCCAAGCCTCTCACGGCTTTAATTCCGTTACAATTGACTTCAACGTGTGAATGAACACTTACAATCCAAGGATTATTTTTCAATCCCTTCACCCAAGTATTTCCCGCACTTATACAACAACAAATTTGACAAGAAATTAAACAGTACACTAAGAAAAACTCTCTTCAAGAGTGGATGAACAAATGTAGCGCTATAATGATTTAATCTATATTGATTTACAAATTTAAAACTCAATCAAGGATGTAATAACTTGTTTTTTGTTGTGCAAGAACTTAAAATTGAGTTTAAATTGAGTTTATATAGTTTAGACTCAAAAAATAACCATTACAGGCAAATTCTAGCGCAAAAGTGGCTAGTTTCTTCTCTCCAGGGGTTAGCCGCTTGCTATAGTGAATTTACCTTTAAATTTAAAATTGCTACAGTAACATTGTTCATGAAATTATAATTTTATCTAAAACTTTTTATAATTATATTATGACAAAAACTTATAAAACTTTATAAATAGGTCTATTTTCGAAATTATTTTAACTTGCTATAGTACCACTATTCATAAAATTATAATTTTACTGCTATATTCCTCTAATTGTATTATAGCTCAATATGTTAAAATCTTTGTGAACAAGTCAAATTTCAGAATTTTTAAATATTATTCTCTTTCCCACAACTTTATGAAATTAAGATAGGGTAAAAAATATTTCTGATTTTGTAAATAAACCCAAATTCATATTTAAAACATTACTTATTAAAATAAAAAATTAATAAAATTTTTTACTTTAATTCATTTTTAGAAAATCAATTATTTTGCATGAAATACTTGATTTATGATCAAAACTTTAGATTAACGAATTAAAAACTTGAGCTTCACAAATTGCTAAATCAAGCATAAATTAAATTATATCGACTTTACAAGAATTTATCATAATCATAAGTCCATTGTTTGTTCTCGATTTAGCTATTGCCCGTTGAGTATTTTGTAGTTGATTTTACTTGATTCACTTGTATAAATACTATCCTTCAAAAACTTAATGAAAAATGTGAAATACATTATTAATTTAAAATAATTAAGATATATGTTTGTTATCATCAAAATTATATTATGTGTAGCTTTTAGGCTAACACAAGTATTCAGACATGGTCAATTTTATGTCGCTGTGTCTTGAGCTACCACAAGAGAAGGATCGACCATACTAAATGCTGATCAAGAGGTAGAAGACCGAACCTTTATAAAAGACATTATCTGCAAAGAAGTATTTCAAAATATTCACAAAACAGCTCACAAATCACGTTATCACGTTTTTAGATTATATTTTTAAAGTTTAAATTATACATTGCAAGTTGTTACTTCATCCTATAATAATGATTTTCATTATGTGTTTGACTTATTCAATAAACAAATCAATAAATCAAAGAAATTGTCAAGACAACAAAATGATAGCCTAGTTGGGTTTTCCAAGCTGTCATAGAGGATCTAATGGCCAAAGAACATAGTAAGTGAAAAAGCTGCTAGCTTGATATAAACAACTGCTCACGTACTCAGCTACAAAGGATGCAAAGAAACTTACAAAAGCCTTTACATGTATTTTATTTATTTCTTTTATAATTCAACGCATTGCTAATGATTCTTAGTTATAAAATTAATTTAGAATTTATCAACAACTACAAAAGGTATAAGGTCTGCACACTCAGAGTATATACATTAATATATATTTTTAAAGTTGACAAAAAATAAATAGTTAACTTTTGTAAATAACATTAGTTTTATAAGACTGGCTCAGCTTTAAAAAAAAATCAATTCAAATAAAAGAAGGATAATATTAACTTTTTTTTTCAAAGTCAGCCAAAGTACGATTCTATTTCCTAGTTTAGGGATAAATTTGGGGATGTGTAAAACGACTCTTACTTAAATAATTGAAAATTATAATTTCAAATCATAAGGATGTGTTAATTTTAAAGTATAAATTAATCATTTTGAAATATTAATTAATCATTTTGTTAATGCAATAACATTTACAAGCGAATGAATAGGCACATGTCGTGTCATTCAAAATCCAACTATATAGGTATAATATTAATCTTTTAAAATAATTAATCAATGTAAAACGAGATTTTACGGTGACGACGTGACAAAGAACCTGACCATGCTTTGATGGCAATCTTTTCCGGCCAGCATCACAAGTTCAGCAGAACATGCATCAGTTGCCTTCTCTTTTCGACCAAAAACTGTTTCAAAAATTTCATTCACACAAGAATTCAGCAACTTGTTTGAGCAATTTTGTAGGCAATCATTGTGAGTAGTGTTTTCTTGAGCAAAATGTGGTGACATTGAGGTCATCATATCATCATCATCATAATATTGATGCCCAAGAACAAAGTTTAAGTGACCAATGATGAATTCCTTTCAACAATACTCATCATGTTGCGGCTGTGGATATGTAACACTTTCAATTTACAAATGTTAATTTCTTGTAATAAATAAATGTTACAATTATATATATATATAGCGCCTTTCCTCATCACAAGTCTCATGTTACGAACGTTTTGGGATTAGTTATTGTTCATTTACATTAGTCAAATGTATCTAATAAATGTTTTCACAGTTTGTAATTGTTTATCTAATAGTGATTAACTGCATATATATGGGATAACATTAGCGCTCTGAATTGAGTTCATTCACTATAGTCATGATTCGGTCTTCTTAGCATGACTTAGGTCATTTTTTTTTCACTTCCCCTTTCATTACTTATCATTTTCCTTAGAAAAAAAAATCATATGTTGATAAAAATTCTTTAATTGCCAATGGCCTTGTTAACATCGCTGAAATGCACAGCCTTTCAAATTATACTAGCGGGCATTATTCTCTATATAACTTACCGTCCAATTCTACCAACAGTCGAATATTGCGGCCTCAACAAAGACGGGTTAATAGTTATTCATGCATTATTCATGCATGTAGCTCAAATCAATCATTTGAGCTACATTCATTCAATCACGGTTTACTAGAATACTCGTTAAACTTTTATAACTGTCAAACACATTGGACTTCACGCCAATGCATCCCTCACCCACTTATCTCATAACTATAATACAATAACCTGAGTGTCCTCCCCTAAACTAGTAACAAATTCAAGCATCCATGCCAAAACTGTAAAGCAAGCTTTCTTTTTCCAAATTTTGTTCGACTAAAATTCATTTTTCTCATTTTGCAGAATAAAATAAACATAATACATTTTCGTGCCAATGCCAATGAAACATTCACACATACATATGCCCATGTATTATATATATATCAAAATAGACCTTTCAAACATATCAAATATATAGTATTGTTTAATGAGATTCATTTGGAAATCTAGTTTACTTACCTCCTAGTATCCTCTAGTAATAAAATGCGTATCTGCATCATTAACCTAAAATCAATAAAAATACTCTTTAAGATAAAATCGGATCAAAATCACAAAATCAATATCCTTAAATTTCTCAATATAATCACACTTTAAATTGAATCTTAGATAATCTAAATTTAAATCTTAAATGACCAAAATATCCTCAAATTCATTAAAATTACCAAAATATCCTTAAGTTTAAAATTATCAAAATGCCCCAAGATTATAAATTACCAACTTATCCTCAATTTCATCAATTACTAAAATACTCATAAATTAAAATTACAAAATTATCCTTGAGGTATAAAATTACCAAAATGCCCTCGTCGGAATTCAACCGATGGTAACGGGAAACTCAAATTACATAGTTCAGACCATGAAGAGTCCTATGGTAGTAGTGGTGCTTCGAAGCGTGGCGATGGTGCCGAATCGTGCTCTTAAAGGTGCGAATCCTCCATCGGCCGATGGACAACAAATTGACTTCCTTAATGATTGTGGATGGTCAGAAATGACAGAGGGGAAGGCAAGGAATAAAACCTAAGTGGTGGTATCACTAAAAATCAGAAAAATCATGGCAAATCACGGTGATGATTCTGCGACTTTTCATGGCTTCGTTGGTGGCTTTTCCAGAAATTTTTCTGTGACAAGGATGGCATAAAGACGACCAGTGACTCAACAGCTTCTGATCAGTACCTTGCTTGGCCAGTGAGGTAGCCGAAATTAGAAGTTGAAGCTGGGTCAGGTCGTGCGAATTCGAGTTGACCCAATTCTCTTTCTTTTCTCTCTTTCCTGTGATTTTTTTTCTTTTTTTTTTTTTTCTCTGTCTCTCGTGGCTAGTTTCATATCAGAACCTTTTCTTAAACCCTAATACATGATCATTAGAGCCACATGTGAGAACAGGCTTAGCTACATCCTCACCTTGCTAAGAACCAGAGCCAATCTTTTTGTTGAATCTTGAACCCTTAAGAGACACTTTCTTTAATTGAATGAAAAAGTAGAGAGCTTGATTCTTCAGCAACTGGTTTGCTTCATATAATTTTCAAATATCTGAAGGCTCATCTTCGCCATATAGATTGCAATCTCTGACTAAAATATCATCACCATTTTGATATAGATGAGGGTTTTCAATAATCTTTTTAAAGAGGTAGTGCTCTTAAGTGTTCTTGTTCTGTTAGATAGAATTTGAACCCTGCGTGGGGATTATCATGCTACAGATCTTTATGGATTACTAATGGATTGAAATTAAAAGGATTGGAGATGGATTTAGGAAAATTTATGGTGAGCGAATTGATTAAAGTGATAACGGGAAAGAAATTAGAAAGCAAGACTGAAATTAAAAGGATTCGAGACTTTTGCAGGCAAAATTTTAATGAATGAAGAAGAATAGCGAAGGAGAAAGAAGGCAGAATTTAGAAGCTTTATTTCTCGTAAACTATGTAGTGAATTTGATTTTATGGTTTTGGATTCGGAAAGCAAAGATTAAAAATTTTCGTGAGATTTTCGCTGGATGAATTAAATGAGGAATGAATGAAGAGCAGTGTAAGAGATATAAAAATCACAGAATTTGGGAACTACCAGTTACTTAGAAATCAATTGCGTGAATAATTAAAACCAACTATATAGCTTCTTATTATCCATATTGAATTTAAGGCTTTTAGGGAACTTGGTATTTAATTTATTGCTTCCACAATAAGAAAGTACGTGAATTGCATCACATTTAGGCTCTGACTTGCCTTGGACGCGCCAGCAAGTAGCCATTAATATGCGAATAGGCATGATTTGATGTTTGACATGCGTGTGGCTTGTGGAAAAGTCAAAGCCAAAAGCCAATTTGGCTTTCTTTACGCGGTTGGCGTTCGAGCTTGCACAAATGAGTAAATTGCCCTATTGTATTTTGGTAATTTTTAGGCTATAAATAGAGAAGTTACGAGAGCTTGAATTACATCCCAATTTGAGAGTTTTGAGAGGAATTGTAAGTGAATTAATTTGTGAGAGTTTTCACTTGAGTGCTCTAATGACTAATTATTTGGGTACATTGGGGTTTTGAGTTTTGTGAATTTTTCTCATTTTGTAAATTCCTATTTATTAGTAAAATTATCTTCCAGTCTTTACCTATAAATATAGGCTTTACGTCAAACCACATAAATTATTGTGTCATATTTTTCTAAATATTTATTTATCACAATTATATTTCTCCAGAAGATGCATTCACAGTAATTTATTTTTCACAATGTTTCCACAATAATTGGTACCAAGGCTGAAGGTTTATGCTTGGGACATACGCACTGTTCACGTATATAATATTATTTTTTTATATAAAACTATTAATAAATATAACACTATTTAAATATACTGTACTGTTCATTGATATGGTAGAGATGATCTTTTATGCTTAGGAGATAGTCTCTTGTACATAGTGTGTATTCTTGCATGTATAGGAAAGTTCTATCAATAAGGTGATAAGAGTCTAAGGAGTTTGGGTTTTAAGTGGAACTATTGTGATCTCTCCATTGTCTTGGAAACTTTTCTGGTATGTTTATTTACGTGAAATAAACATCATAAAGGTTATTTTTTAAGTATAAACCATTTTTGAACTCACTGATTATTTGAATTAAAAAGGATGGCAAAGGCATCATTGTTGTCTTCCTCAGCGAGGACTACTGCGACTAATGGAAAATTTAAAATGGAGAAATTTGATGGTACCCATAATTTTGGTATGTGGCAATGTGAGGTGTTGGATATCTTATGTCACCAAGAGTTAGATATCTCCTTAAAGAAAAACCTGACATGATAGATGACAAGGAGTGGATAAAGATCAATAGATAGACATGTTGTACTATTCGTCTATGTCCGTTAAAGATAAAAAATATTCTGCCATAAAAGAGACATTAAGAAAGAAATTTTAAGAGGCACTAGAAGATAAGTACATGAAGAAAAGCCTTGAAAATAGGCTTTATATCAAGAAAAATCTCTATTGATTCACGTACACACCTAGTATGTCAATAAATGACCATGTAAACTCATTCAACAAGATATTAGCGGATTTGCTAAATCTAGATGAGAAATTTAAGGATGAAGATAAGGTATTGTTGTTGTTAAATTCTCTTCTTGATGAATATGATCATTTTACCATCATTTTACTTCATAGAAAGGGCAATGTCACATTTGATGCTGTATACAGTACATTGTACAACTCTAATATTAGAAAGAAAGATAAAAAGGATCACAGAGATATAGTTACAGAAGCATTGACAACAATAGGTCATTCATAAAGCCATAAATCTAGAAACAGGGGCAACTCTAAAAAGAGGCCTACTAAGGATGAATGTACATTTTGTCTTGAGAAAAGATATTGGAAAAAGAATTGTTCTAAGTCACAAATGGGCAAAGCTAATTCTAATGCATGTGTAGCAAAACATAATGAGGTATCAAGCTTTAATCTACTTGGCATGACATTGACAGATCACTTAAATAAGTGAATTTTGAATTTGGGTTATACTTATCATATGTGTCCTAATAAGGGTTAGTTTTCTAGCTTCAAAGAGTTGGTAGGTGGAGTTATTTTTATAGACAATGATAATACTTGTAAAACAACAGGGATAGATACAATCCAATTAAAAAATTATGGTGGCTCAATCTAAGTCTTGATAGATGTTCGCTAAATACCAAGTTTGAAGAAAAATCTTATGTCATTAAGAGTCCTAGAATATAAATAGCTCACAATTACTCTGAGAGATGGATTTTTTAAAATAATAGTTGGGGCATTGATAATGATGAAAGACACAAGAAAAAATAACTTTTATTCTCTTCACAGTTATATATAGGATCTACCAAAACAACTTCTTTGAGAGTTATGCATTATTTTGTGACTTTTATTGATAATTATTCAAGAAAAATATGGGTATATTTCATGAAAAATAAGAATAAAGTTTTGAGCATATTTATGAAATGGAAAAAAATGATTGAGACTCAGACTGGTCGAAAGGTCAAAAGACTTCACTCAGACAATAGTGGTGAGCACAAAAATAATCCCTTTCTATAAGTATGTCAAGATGGAGGCATTATGCGATACTTCACTATTTGAGATACACCACAATAAAATAAGATGGCAGAACACATGAACTGGACTATACTAGAGAAATTTTGGTATATGTTATCCAATGCTAGATTGGGCAAAGAGTTTTGGGCTGGGGTAGTTATATATGTGTGCCACCTGATTAACCATTTACCATAAGCTATGGTTAAATATAAAACACCCATAAAGACGTGAACTACAAAACCTGCTACTGATTATGATTCTTTATATATTTTTCATTCCACTACTTGTTATCATGTAAAAAAATCTAAGTTAGACCCAAGAGTAAAGAAAGTATTATTCATGGGTATAATTGTTAAAGTAAAAAGATATTATCTCTAGTGTCTTATTACAAAGAAAGTTACTTTTAGTAGAGATGTGACTTTTGATGAATCAACCATGTTAAAACAAAAAGATTCTCAAAAGAATGATAAGACCAGTAGTACTTCATAGTTGGTGGAGCTTGAAAAGGTTAAAGAAGATCCAGCTAGTGTTGAAAAGATAGATACTAAAGATGAAGAAGAGGTTCTTACCTAAATCACAGCAACAAGATTCAATTGCATATAAAAGGCCACGAAGAAAAATTTTCATACCTACTCATTTATTAATATGGTAGCTTATGCACTTCTAATTGCAAATAATGATATTTTTTTTACTTATAAAGAAGCAATAAGTATCCCTGAAAGTGTACAGTGGAAACTAGTAATGGATGAAGAAATGCAGTCTCTTTATAAAAATAAAACTTGAAAGTTAGTTACATTACCCAAAGAAGAGAAGGCAGTTAGATGCAAATAGGTATACGCAAAAAAGGAGGGATTTCTTTATTAGAATAGAATTCGATACAAGGCTAGATTGATAATGAAGGGTTACACTTAGAGGGAAGGAATAGACTAGAAGAAGGTATTTTCTCTAATTATAAAACATTAATCTATTCAAATTTTACTAGCCATGGTTGTACAATTTGATCTTGAACTAGTTCAGCTTGATGTAAAAAGTAAATTTTTATATGGTGATTTAGAAGAGAAAATCTACATGACTCAACCAGATGGATTCAAGATTGCTGGAAAAGAAAAATAGGCTTGCAAATTGACAAATTTGTTTTATGGATTGAAATAATCTCTGAGGCAATAGTATAAGTGATTTGATCAGTTTATAAAAGGACAAAAGTACATAAGAAATAAATTTGATCATTGTGTTTATTTTCACATGTTACAACAAGCATCTTTCATACATTTGCTCTTGCATGTTGATGATATGCTAATAGCATCCAAGAGTTAAAATGAGATTGAAAAGTTAAAAATTTAACTCAATCAAGAGTTTTAGATGAAAGATCTAGGTAAAGTTAAAAAGATTCTTGGCATAGAGATATGCGGAGATAGAAATCGTAATAAAGTTAACTTGTCTCAGAAGCAATATATGAAGAAGGTACTATAATAGTTTGATATGACTGAGCAAATAAAACCTGTGAGTACTCCTTTGGCTTCTTATTTTAAGTTTTTTGCATAACTATCTCTTTCAACAAATGAAGAATGAGAATACATATTTTAAGTTTTGTATTCAAATGTAGTAGGTAGCTTGATGTGTACAGTGGTGTGTACGAGATCTAACATTTCACATGCAGTTTGTATAGTGAATAGGTATATGCATAATCCTAATAAAGGATATTGGCAAGCTATTAAATGGATTCTATGACACATTCAAAAGACCATGGATGTTGATTTACTATTTAAATAAGATGATACACTTGGTCAAGGCGTGATTGGGTACATTGATTTTGATTATATTGGTGATTTAGACAAACAATGATCAACTACTAAATATATATTTATTTTTACTAGAGGACCAATTAGTTAGAAGTCTATGCTATAGTCCACAGTTGTATTGTCGACAACAGAAATAGAGTACATGGCAATTACAAAGACTATTAAATAGGCTATTTAGTTACAAGAGTTACTTGAAAATGTAAGATTGGCATAAGAGCACATTAATGTGTTTTGCAATAGTCAAAGTACTATTCACTTAACGAAGAACCAAGTTTATCATGCATGTACTAAACATATTGACGTATGATTTCATTTTGTGTAATGAGGAAAAGATTATTCCTTAGAAAATTAAGACTATAGAGAATCTTACAAATATGTTAATTAAGGTGGTGACAATAATTAAGTTTGAGTATTGTCTAAACTCGATCAATATTCTACAAGTTTGCAAGCAGTCGGAGAATACAGAGATTGAAGGATTATTTGTTGATAATCAGCTCAAATTTACTAAAACTTTACCGAGGTGGAGAATTATTGAAAAGTCAAAGCCAAAAGCCAATTTAGCTTTCTTTACACAGTTGGCATGCAAGCTTGCCACAGCTTTATGAAAGCTTGCCACAGCTATATGCAAGCTTGCTATAGCTAGCATGCAAGCTTGCACAAACAGGCAAATTGCCTGGTTGTATTTTGGCCATTCTTAGGCTATTTAGAGCTTAAATTGCATCCCAATTTGAGAGTTTTGAGAGCAATTACAAGTGAACTAATTTGAGAGAGTTTTTAGGTATATTGGAGTATTAGTTTATGTGAGTTTTTCCTATTTTGTAAATTCCCATTCATTAGTAAAATTATCTTTCCATCTTTGCCAGTGGACGTAGGCTTTACGTTGAAACACGTAAATTGTTATATGCTATTTTTTGAGTATTTATTTATCACAATTATATTTCTCTAGAAGTTATATTCACCGTAATTTAGTAATTGCTGAACCCAACTAACACAGCTTTTCATGTTTATTAAGAAGATGTTTTTTCCTTTTCGTCTTGCGTGTTATGCTTGATTTCAGTTGCACATTTACATATAGATCAACCTAGATGACCCATTTGCTTCCACTCCAGCATTGACCCTTGGGCCTTTGCATGGAGCTTAAGATATTGAAGAAAATTGTTTCATACCAAATACAATTCATCTGGAAATAATTTTAGTTATTGCATTGTTGTTCAACTTGCATTTATGTGCTACTGAATAAACTGGTCTTTCTTATTCAAAACATGTTTTTTAAAAGTGAGCTTCCCAAAACCGCTGTTTAGATTTGCTTTTATTGATTTATATCTCCTTGCTGAGAAATTCTAAAATATATTAGAGCTATCATGTCAAGCATACGACAAGTAAATGATGTAATAACATGTGTCGATTTATTTTGAAGAATCAACATAAAATTTTACTTAGGTGAAATGTCAGAAACTATGATGTTTTACTTGTATAAAAGATAGATGAGTGCTAAGGATTCAAATAATAAAACTATTTTTATGGTTATAAATTGATTTAAATATCAAATGTCTAGCTAATATTTATTATCACAAATGAGTTTTGCCTCATCCCTTCCAAAGTATGATTCAAATTTTTGTTCCACATGAAGTATTCAAGAGTTTATTCTTTTAACATTTATTTTTAGACATCTTTATTTAAATAGAAAATCTTCCTTTTTCTTTTTTCTTCCCCTTAAATAGAACCTAGACCAAAAGGAATAGATGATATGACGAAATGAAAAAGTTGAAAGTAGATGGATAAAAGAAACAAAAGGTTTTGAAAAATAAGTTTACTGAATAATTTTGAATAGTACAAAACTAGGGGGTTAAACCTTTATATAATAACCCTATATATTACAAATTTACCAAAATAGGTAAATTCAAAATATTATTTTATTATAAAATTATCCTAATCAAAATAAGAAAATACTAATAAATGGCACACAAATTGAGTCTAGAAAAGGATAAAAATAGAAAAAAAAATCTTAACATTAAAAAATGATTAGGAAAGAAATAGAATTTTAAGTTCGACCCTAGGGTAAACTAACAAAGGCAATTTTGGGTAGATTCATCTCATTGCAACCTTCAAAATAACATATTATATGCTAAAAATTGACGCCTATAGCCCAAGATATGCCCTCCGAAAGTTATCTCGCTTATAATACATGACAATCCTACATCAATCCCCCTCACGTGGAAAAGAATGCATCCTCGAGTTAGACTTGTACAATTCCTCGTCATCTGGATGATATGCAAACAAGTTAACCATGTTGATAGTGTGAGAGATATTCTAATTGTCTAGCAGTTAAAGCACATAAGCATTATCATTAATCATCAATGCCACGCAAAATGGACCGAGCTCTTATTCTTCCTTCTAGGATCATAAGCTCATATCATCAAACTTTATCTACAAAAATGTGATAACTAGAGATGAGTTGTCAACTTGGTTAGTAAACTCATGTATGATAATAAAAACTATTAAAATAAAATTTATTGAACTTCTTAAATATACATAATAATGAGGAAAATTAGCTCATAAATCGTCATTTAGCAAAAATAAATTAAAACATCATAAAGTCATTTTAATCCTTTAAACACAACAATAGCATTTTAAATATATAAAATATAATTAGCTCATGCCACATAAAATAACCTGTAGACCCAGTGAGCCAATCATATAATATCATTCAGGATATTGTACCCTACAAGAATTCTTAACATTAGAATCATATGTGCATAAAATTTAACTAGCCTTCCATAACATAACATAATATCAGCATAAAAATTGAACCAAATCATTTAAAAATATCCTTGAACTTTTAGTTATTTGTAAACTTCTATAAATTACAGTTAAATAATTGCTAATTATTTTAAAGTATTTGACTTAAAACAATTTAATAAAAATTTTGATTTTTAAGATAATTTATAATGCAAGTTTTAAATAAATATATTCTTGTTATATATAATTTTAAAGAATGATTTTTACTTGACAAAACATGTAATATACTAAACAAATTAGTTTTGTATACTTTTTGTTCAACATAATACATTCCTTGAATTAAAAATAATTTAATAGTAAAATACATATATCACGCATGAATCTACTTATCTCGATCTTCTGTTATAAAAAGAACAATAGCCTCAACCATGAGCTCACTTTCCTCTTGAAACATCAAGACACATTTTTGTCAATATTAGTAATCATTCTAACCTTTTATAAATCCAACATAATTAAGCTTAGTCACATCCACTAAACCATCAAAGCTAATCTAATCTGAACCATCTCATACAAGCTGAGTTTTACCAAGCTAATCATACGTCAAGAAAACTATAAAAATTAAGAAATGAGACCATAAACATGTCTAGTTGTTCATATAGAAATTAAAAAAAAAGAATAAAAGTTGGAAACATATTGCAAAAAGAATTATACATGTAAATATCTACACTATCCAACAGTGATAAAAACAAAGATTATTGAATTAGAAAATTTGAAAAATGTTTAACAAAACTTATAAAATTAGATCACTTGATTTTACAATAGTAGAAACATAAAAAAAATATCAAATTTCTAGAAGTTTTGAAGATGTGAAAGTAATTTAAACGAATTTATATTAAAAGACTAGAAAACTCATCTAGAAACTTTCAGGTCCATATTTTGCACTTCAAAAATTCATAACTTAATGTTAACGTAATGGAAATTAGTCAAATAAAGTTTAAATCCTGGAAGATATATAATATTATACACATATAATTTTTATAGATCATTCTAAAACCTTTTAGTAGCCTAAAATAATTTTACCATTAGCTTTTACAATTTCAAAAAGCAGTCTCCAAAATTGCAGCAGCCCAACATAATGATTTTTAATAAAATTTTACTTAACCAAAAAACTAAACATATAGTAAATAGACATAAATCGACATAATTTTTAGAGATTATTTAGATAATTAGAAAAATTGGCAAAATCAAATATGCTGCTGAAAATCAAAAATTTCTATCACTATTATTGCAAATTCAAAAATTCACAACTAATTAGTTACTTGGAATCTCTTTGAAAAAAATACATCATTCAAAAACTTAGGTTTAATTTTATGGAAATATTTATTTAGAAATTAAATAAAAAATAAAGGAGAAATAGTAACCAAATCATAATGCTCATATCGCATAATATCGAGCTAATCATTCATGATGCCAAACACTTAAGATTATATTAAACAGCATGTATTAAAAAAAGGATAAATACCTCAAAACTTCTTTCAAATGTGTATAGAGGAAAACAACGGAACGTCCTTGTTTTTATACATTTATTTAGTTAAAGAGTTTTAAATTGTATGGCGACAGAAAGAGTTTAAGTTTTATAAAAATACATGCTTTTAAAAAAGTACATTATAGGATAAAGATATATAATTCCTTATAATTTATTTTAAAAAAATAAATGAAAATAATTATACCTTATGTCAAATAATACTAAAAAATAAATTCAAACAAATAAGGAACGAGTGCTATAAGGTTCCTTACTTATTTATAGCGATTTTTGCAAAAAGAAGATCCAAAGTACTCATTAAAGTGACATTATTCTCATTCAGAGTGCGCAAACAAGTATGCATGCCAATATGATTGTCAGCACGCAAAGAACCTTTTTACCACATTTATTTACTACAGGCATGTTCTTTAAAGGCATTATTGTTGCATACATTATCATCTCCTTATTGGAAAAGTCTGTTGAAACTTGGAAACCTGAAAACTTAAGTTTCCCTTTTATAACTTGGTGCCATAACTCACGATCGACAAAGTAAATGTCTTTGAGTTTCTCATAGGATTGCAGCAGTCTATTTTGATTACAAATCATAAGCCTTTTAATGAAAAAGAATATAGATTTAAAGTATTTTTAAGAAGATTAAGTGCATGAGTATAATTTTTTTTTTTACCATCAATAGTACCCTTTCCCTCGAAATATACTAATGATTATAGGGAAATGACTGAAAGAGAGGTCTTTAAGGCTTATTTGAGTACATAAAGTGCTTTATATTATGTGATTGGGTGCTTTCACCTTTTAAGAGTTATTTTATCATGTAGCATGATAAGATACATGAAATGGCATCTCATTGACCTACTCATTATAGCTCTGGATATCATTGTACACTTTCAGTACAAACTATTAGTATGAGGTCTAATTGTGACAAGGTTATTCCTTTAGATACCTGTTTAATGACAATTTTTATAATCACAGGTATATGTTCTCTTAAAATGATTTTTAGCTACAAGATGGTGGTAGCAGTTGTTGTTCAAATTTTATTGAACTTGCAAGCGCACGAATCTATTGTAGAATAGATTAATGGTAATGAGTGTCGATTCCACGATGAGATTGATTTTAATTATGTGCAGAATTAATTTTCTTTTAATGGGAACAATTAAATTATGGTAACTTTATCTTAAATTGTGAATTAAAATGACGGGAATAATTAAGAATGAAACTGTTATAATAAAGCACTTGGGTATCCGGATCCGCATTAACATGCTCCATGGGCTAAATATTCCGTATTAATACAAATTAAATCATAAGAGAGGATTCCACACCTCATGAACCACTCTCCAATAAGTATAGTGCTAAGGGCTTATCATGTCAAATAATAATAACCTTATACTAGGGTGTCGGTTTAACCAGGGCTGTATCTAAACAAAACTATTATTATTTATCGACGAAAAGTCAAAACAACCACAAATATTATAGAGGAAGAGAAAGTAAATTTACCAAATTAAACCCATGGAACATGTTGAGACTTCACCCTCAACCTAAACTCAAAAAGAAATTAGCTATTTATATTTTAACTAAAGAAAAAAAGGAAATTTTATTAAAATACAAAGAAACTACAAGAAGAAGAAGGAATTTCAGAAATCTAAGCTTAAAAATAAATTCAAGGGTATCAAATTAGGAGGGAGAGCCCTCTTTTTATAGATACATTGAGTGAATCGTGACCATCGGATTAAAAATAGTTCGGATGCTCAGGATTGCGCCACGTCATCAGTCAACAGTCAATAGTCAATAGTCAACAGTCAATATTTACACAGTAACGCCGTCTGAATAGTAAATAATCCCATATATGCACATGTACTATACACACAATTTTTGCTTAACTGAGATTCTGCCACGTCATCGATCTACAGTACATAAGAAATTTAGTCCAATAAGATCATGACACACATCGATCGATGCCACATCATCGGTCAACGCCACATAAGTAGTCAATACCACATAATTCATCCAATCAGATACTGCCACGTCATAGGTAGTTGCCACATCATCGGTTCGTATACATGAACTGTGTCGTGAACAGTACCGTACGTATGAATAGTACCGTATATGTGAACAGTGACTTTTTCCTTTAATGTTCCTCTTAAGGTTTTCGATCGTCCTGAGTCCAAATATGACGTCCGTTTTGCTGTCTGATCACTCGTTCATTGTGAAACAATCGTAATGCCCCTAAAATACATAAAATACATAATTATAATAAAACACATATAATTAAATAACAAAATACTTAAATAAATAAAAGTAGCAATATTAATGAGATTTAAAGTGTAAAATGACGATTTTCTCCTTTATAAATATACATTTTCTAACACTCAACACACCCCCCAACCAGCTTATTGCTAGTCCCTAGCAAATAAAGCGAAGATAAAATTCAATTTTTTTTAAAAAATGAAACACACGTGTTTATTCAATCAAATTAATGATAGCAATCAAATAAAAGTACAAGCATTATCTCCAGTCTAAAGGAATATCACACCCACATCAACCATCCATATGCATCAGTCCAGTAAACTTTGTTGTAGCAATAGTAATTAGGCCACTTTCAAGAATGATATATCCAACCCCAAAATCTCACCGATTGTAGTGACACTTTCACAAAGAAATTAATCCCAATAAAATTTTGTCACTACAATGAATGGTAAATTGAGAGAAAATAATAAAGAAATATCATACACCCTCACCAAGATGAAAAAAATGCCTATAGCTTAGAAATAATACGATCTCAAATAAAGTATTAGTCAACCCAATGTATTCATCATTTTTTTTTTCATTTTTTTTGTATATTCATCACTACATTTTAATTACCCATATAACTAACTTTTATTTTAGACTATAGTTCTCTAAAATCAGGAAGGACTTTTATTAGGACGTAACGTAGGCTAGGGACATGGCTAACAAAGAAAGGAAAATAGGGAAACAAAATATATAGTTTGAGAAAAAATTTAAAAACTTTTTAAAAATTACAAGATACATTTTGCTTATTTATTGCTATTGTACATATTTTTTTTCTCTCTCTTTTTTTTCAAATTTTTTTTATGTAACACAACTTCGCTGAACAAAATAATAATTATTTTTTTTCCTCAAACATGAATAATTGGATAGAACTTGTATGATATCGGGTAATACTCCAAATTGGAGTAGGTCAAGTTGATAAGTTAATAAGGAAAAGGTTTTTTTTTTAAATAAAAGGTTCAAAAGGGCTAACTATGGATATTACATAATAGGGATGGCTAAAAAGACTCAAATGGGTCAAAAATGGCCTTCCATAATCTTTTAGGACTCTAAATAATCTTCCATATCAACTAATTAAGTGGGCATTTAGATGCAGTAGCACACACTTTTTTTTTTAAGGGTTGACTCAAAGAAAATCTAGAGATCATGTATGAAATAATAAACTACTAAGCTACTTGAAGAATGGGAAAAAAGCGTTACTCTCCAAGAAAAATTAATAGGCTCAAAAACTCACTTGAAATTTATTATAACATGTGCATTCTTTCAAGCAACTCATATTTATCCCCAACATCAACATGTAGAATAGTAAACATGGTGTAACATCACTCAAGACCAAAGATAATACAAATACTAAAATTCAAAAGTCATCATATCATCTAATATCAAGAACTCACAAAAAAAATTTTTTTTAATAGAATTCTCTCCCCCCAACCTATTCTAAACATAAAAAGAAAACATACATGCAGAAAAATTAAAGAAAAATAAATTTTTTTCTTTTTTTTAAAAAGATGCGTTTCTAGAGTTACTACACTCCATATTCAGCCATCTTCGACTTTAAAAACTTAAAATCATATATTTATAAAGGAGAAAAACGAAAGGTTAGAAAAGAAACACACACAAATATATTTTTTTATTTTATTTTTGTTTTGTTTTATTTTTTTTAACTAAGAAGATGCGTTTCTAGAGTCACTATACTCCATATTCAGCCATCTTCTATTAAAAAAGTTAATCATGGTTAGTTCAACATTCCACGATTGTCAACTATTATCTAAACATAAAAAGAAAACATACATGTAGAAAAATTAAAGAAAAATAAATTTTTTTCTTTTTTTTTTAAAAGATGCATTTCTAGAGTTATTACACTCTATATTCAGCCATCTTCGACTTTAAAAACTTGAAAACATATATTTATAAAGGAGAAAAATGAAAGGTTAGAAAAGAAACACACACAAATATATATTTTTTTATTTTGTTTTTGTTTTGTTTTGTTTTCGTTTTTGTTTTTTTAACTAAGAAGATACGTTTCTAGAGTCACTATACTCCATATTCAGCCATCTTCTATTCAAAAAGTTAATCATGGATAGTTCAACATTCCACAATTGTCAACTATTCCCTCCCCCTAACGAGAACGAAACATTGTCCTCAATGTTTAAAAAGAAAGAAGTAGAGTTTAGAAGACATCACCTGGGTGCTGCAACACAGAAGAAAATATTTACAAGTGAAGAGTTAAATCTAATTTGTACTTCTTACTGCCGCTACTGTTACCATCATTATTTGAACACTCCAACACAATAGCCTTGAGATATGGCTCTAGTTGATAAGCTTGTAACAGATCAAGTAGCGTATTAGCAGTGTATGCACAAATAAAGATTTTTTCACTAAGGATGAATGAAATAATTTTTTATTGCATGGTTAAGAAATATGAGAAAGCCATCATAAAAGTTATTAACATTTAACAAACCAATGGGTTTCTGATGAATGTTCAAATGAGACCAAGTTGCTAATGTCATTAGTGTCTCAAGAGTTGTAAGATCGCCTGGAAGGAAAATAAAAGCATCGGCATGATTGAGCATTTCAGTTATTCGTTCTTACATACCTGAGATGATTAACTCTTCTCCAGTTGGTGAATGAGATAAACAACCTAAAGGTTTTAGGATTTGAGGGATGATGCCTAACACTTGGCTCCCTCTGACAAAAGCAGCTTCTAATACCATTTTTGATAACCCTTGGTCACCTCCTCCATACACCAAGTGTAGTTTTCTCTCTGCTATTATTAGACTAAGATCTATGGCTGCCTCCATGAACTCTTTATGTTTGCCATAATGAAACCTAGAAAGCACACAAATGTTCTTAAATTGTTCACTAGAAGTAGCTGCCATTAAGATACTGCTAAAAAACAACTTGTGAGTGCTCAGTAAAAAGAAAATCTTATTTAAAGACCTTGGTGACAGTTGGTTACAGCTATGTATGGGACATTATGTCAATTAACGTGTAAGGCACATGGCTCAAAAGTCAAAAAGAAAATAGTAAAAAGAAAAAGTAAATGAAATTATTAAAAACAATAATGTAAATAGTAAAATAACAGTGAAATAAAAAAAATAGAGAGGTAAAAGGATATTTACAGATAGTTGTGATTGTGGCTCACATCTTCCTCTGGTTTTACGTCTAGAAACGGCTTGAACGCCCTCTATAGGTCGAGGATAGGCTTCCTATCCAGTTTTTTTACAAACTGACAAACAAGGTCTTTTATAGTCAGATTCCCGAGACTATAGTTTGCACATTCTTTCTGGAATAATGGCCATAACTAGAGTATTGCATTTTGGACGTATCCACTGGGATGCGTTTCAAGAGATAAAAGGATATCATCCAATGACTCCTTATTTAAGCCATCCCTAATGAATTGAATCTTATATTCTCTGTTATCAGACAACATTCCTAAAGAACATGATTTTTTATTGCATATCATTCTGGCACATTTATGACAAGTAACAGAAAGTCTTTGAGCTCGTCATTTTCTGGCATAGTTTCCTTTACCACAACCAGGCATGTATGCAATAAATTTAGGAAGTAACTCACTTGCTAAGCGAACTTTTGCCTCGATTAACCAACGGATGTCAGCAGGGATATTATTCTTCATCAGCAATCGCCTGCGTTCGGACCGGGCTTTACAAATTAAAAGGAGGGCATTCTGAGGAAGTGAAGGAAATCGCTTGTGAAGTTTTACTAAGATCTCGTCTCTATCTATACCTTCGTCTCAGAATATCAATTATTGTGGGAAAACTGAAGTAACCGACTTGATTGTCATGGAGTATCGTTATCTGCCACTTGACTGGGGTTACAAACTTTAAACACACAAAGTAAACTAAAATACACAAAGCAAACTAAAACACACAAACAAGAGAATAAATTAAAACACACAAAACAAACTAAAATCGTCCTCTTATTGAATTTACCTCAAGCTCCAATTAGATGTTGTAGATGCCTCTCTCAATTTCTCAGAGTTGGCTTTCCAAATCCTCAACATGGGCTACTAACTCTGGTGGTTGTAGCTGCCAGATACGATATGTTTTACAAAATGGTATCTGACCTCTGAGATGAGATTGTATATGTCGAAACTGTCTAAGAATATTTAAGAGGAACTGTCTTATGATTAAAATGATAAGAAAAAAAACTTAACGGTTAAACAAACACACTTAAACAAATATAATTTCAATTAGCAAAAAATGATAAAAACTAAAAAATAAAGAAAATAAACAATCAAATCAGTGAAAAAAAGTCTCAATTTAAATAGGTGGATCACTCAAATTTATTTCGCTGTTCTCTTCAAGTGGTTGGTATTCTAGATATGGCTTTAATCTTTGACCATTAACTTTGAAAGTGACACCATTTGTTGGATCCTTAATTTCAATTGCCCCATGTTGAAAAACAGTATGAACAATAAATGGGCTAGACCATCGAGAGCGTAACTTACCTAAGAATAAGTGTAAGTGAGAATTGAATAAAAGTACTTTCTGACCTAGAGTGAAAGATTTTCGTATAATTTGCTTGTCGTGAAAAACTTTCATTCATTGCTTGTAAATTTTGGCATTCTCGTATGCGTTATTTCGAATTTCTTCAAGTTCTGCCAACTGTAATCTTCTTTCTGAGCTAGCTTACTGTATGTCAAAATTGAATTTCTTGATAGCCCAGTACGCACGATGCTCGAGTTCCACAGATAGGTGGCATGCTTTTCCATACACTAGCCTGTAGGGTGACATCCCAATCGGAGTCTTAAAAGTCATTCTATATGCCCATAATGCATCATCAAGCCGCAACGACCAATCTTTTCTGTCGGGCCTCACTGTTTTTTCTAAAATGTGCTTTATTTCTCGATTGAAGATCTCAACTTGGCCGCTGGTTTGTGGGTGATATGGGGTCGCCACTTTATGAGTGAAAGAGTACTTTGTCAAAAGTGCTTTGAAAAATTTATTGCAAAAGTGGGCACCACCATCACTAATTATTGCTCGAGAGAATCCAAAATAGGAAACAATATTACTTTTCAAAAATCTTATTACCACTTTATGATCATTGTTCCTACATGGGATTGCCTCTACCCATTTCGAAACATAGTCAACAGCGACTAATATGTATTGATGGCCAAAAGATGGGGAAAAGGGTCTCATGAAATCGATACCCTATACGTCAAAAATTTCAACCACTAGAATTGGGTTTAGTGGCATCATATTCCTTCATGTAATGCTCCCCATTCGTTGACACCTATCACATGAAGAATAAAAGGTGTAAGCATCTCGAAATATAGTTGGCCAATAGAAACCACATTGTAAAATTTTAGTAGCTGTTTTTTTAGCACTGAAGTTGCCTTCACAAGTTTGTTCATGGAAGAAAGAGAGGATATTCTGAAATTCATTTTCTGGGACACATCGTCTAACAATTTGGTCTGCACAATATTTAAATAGATAAGGATCATCCCAAAAGAAATTTTTTATTTCTGCAAAGAATTTGGCCTTGTCTTGCTTAGTCCAATGCTCTGGAAGTTGACCTGTAACAAGATAATTAACTATATCAGCATACCATGGTACTACTTCCACACTCATTAATTGTTCATCTGGAAATGACTCATTCAAAGGTAAATGTTCTATTGTTGTGTCAAAATGGAGACGAGAAAGATGATTAGCCACAACATTTTATGTTCCTTTCTTAGCGTTGAATTCTAAGTCAAATTCCTGCAAAAGTAGCACCCAACGAATTAGTCTAGCTTTTGCATTTTTCTTTGTGAGAAGATATTTAAGAGCAGCATGATCTGTAAATATAATTATTTTACAACCAATGAGATAAGATCGAAATTTTTCTAATATAAACACAACTGCTAGTATTTCTTTTTCAGTGGTTGAATAATTCAACTGTGCATCATTCAACGTCATACTAGTATAGTAAATCACATGGGAAATTCGATCAACTCTTTGTCCTAATACTGCTCGTACTGCATAGTCAGATGCATCCATATAAGCTCAAATGGTAAGTTTCAGTTTGGGGGCTGAATGATGGGTGATGATGTCAACAATTGCTTTAGTTTTTCAAATGCCACAAGACATGAATCATCAAAGACAAAAGATACATCTTTAGCAAGTAAATTGCATAAGGGTCGAGAATCTTTGCTAAAATTTTTAATGAAACGTCTATAAAAACCAGCATGTCCAAGGAAAAATCTTACTTCTTTGACTGTTTTAGGTGGAGGAAGATTGAAAATGAGATCCATCTTGGCTTTATCAACCTTATTACCTTTGCTTGAAATGATGTGACCGAGAACAATACCTTGTTTAACCATAAAATGACATTTCTCCCAATTCAAGACTAAATTCTTCTCGATACATCTCTGCAGAACTAGTGTTAGATGATGTAAACATTGATAAAATGAATCTCTAAAAACAGAAAAGTCATCCATAAAAACTTCAAGGAATCATTCAACCATATCAGAAAAAATGCTCAACATGCATCGTTGAAATGTAGCAGGTGCATTACATAATCCAAATGGCATTCTCCTATATGCAAAAGTGCCAAAAGGACAAGTGAAGGTAGTCTTCTCTTGATCTTTTGGTGCTATGGGAATCTAATTGTATCCTGAATAGCCATCTAGAAAGCAATAAAACTCATGACCTGCTAATCTATCAAGCGTTTGATCGATAAATGGTAAAGGAAAATGGTTTTTATGTGTGACAGAATTCAACTTTCTATAATCAATGTATACACGCCATCCTGTAGTTACTCTAGTGGGTACTAATTCATTATCAGCATTGATAACTACTGTAACTCCTGACTTTTTAGGAACAACTTGCACAGGACTAATCCAAGAACTATCAGAAATGGGCTAAATGATACTTGCATCTAATAGTTTAAGGACTTCAGTGCGAACAACCTCTTTCATGTTAGGATTTAACCGACGTTGCATTTCCCTAGAAAGTTTAGCATTTTCATCAAAGTGAATATAATGCATGCAATCCACTGGGTTTATACCTTTTATGTCTGCTATGGTCCATCCTAATGCTCCTTTATACTCTTTTAAAACATCCAACAATTTACTTTTTTGTTCGTCATTGAGAGAAAAAGAGATGATTACTGGCAAAGTGCTTTCTTCTCCCAGGAATGCGTATTCCAAAGTGTTGGGTAATGGCTTGAGCTCGAGTTTTGGTGGTGATTCTGATGATGGGCTAGGTTTCTTTTCTGATGGCACTAGTTGTTCAACTCCTGACTTCCATTTATTAGTGTCCATGGATGGTGTTGAGTCAAATAGGGCGTTGACTTCATCGATTGATCTGTCAATATCAAAATTCAAACCAAAGTGAGTTAAACAAGTTTACAAAGGGTCATCACTAAGGTTTGAAAGAAAATTGTTACCAACTAGTATTTCTATTAAATCCACATCAACAATTCCATCATCTGCACTGTGAGGTTATTTGGCAATGTTAAAGATATTGAGTTCCATGGTCATATTGCCAAAAGACAACTGTATATTTTCGATTCTGCATTGAATATGTGCATCGGTAGTTGCCAAGAAAGGTCAGCCCAGAATAACGGGAATGTGCTTTTTTGAATCCTGCACTGATTGAGTGTCGATTACAATGAAATCAACAGAAAAATAAAACTTGTCTACCTGGATAAGCACGTTCTCCACAATACCACGAGATATTTTTGTGGACTGATCTGCAAGCTGTAACACCACTGGAGTTGGATGTAATTCACCCAGTCCAAGTTTCACAAATACAAAGTAAGGCAACAGATTTACACTAGCTCCTAAATCCAACAAAGCATTCTCAATTGTGTAGTTTCCTATACTACATGAGATAGTAGAGGAGCCTGGGTCTTTACATTTTAGAGGCATTTTATGTTGGAGTATAGAAATAATATTTTCTATTAGAAAGGCTTTTTTCTGAACATGAATATTTCTCTTTTTAGTATAAAGGTCTTTAAGAAACTTGGCATATGATGGTACTTGTTTTATAGCTTCAAGTAAAAGAATGTTAACACTTGTTTGAAAATTTCAAGGATCTCACCTGTGGATTTTCCTTTCTTCCCTTTAGCTAACCTCTGAGGAAATGGAGCTTTAGGAATATATTCTCATGGGTTGGTTTCCTCTTTCTCCTCTGATGATGATTCCTCAGTGTTCACAGGTATAATCTGAGTTGATTTTGGCATCTCTACTTTGTTGTCGACTTCTTTTCCTTTTCGCAAGGTCATCACTGCTTTGACCTCTCCATGCTGCTGTGGTGAACTAGAACTTGCTTCATTCACTACTTTAGGGTTAGGCACTGGTTGACTTGGAAATTTACCTTTTTCAACAGTCATGGCTAAAGTTTGAACTGAAGAGGCAAGTTATCCTACCATTTTCTCAAGGCTCGAAACAGATTGAGCTTGTGAGTTGAAGCTCGCTCTCATCTCATTTCGTAATTCATCAATGGTGCGGTTCTGCTGCTCGATCTTGGAGTTAGTAAGATTTCTAACATTTTGGAATGTCTCCTCCCAGGGTTTGGGTTGAGAATAGTTTGGATTCTGATTTTATGGTCTAAATGGTGGTTGAGAGGCTTGAGACATTTGAGGAACTGGTTGCATCAGTAGAGGTAGAATTGATGGTTCTTTTTGTTGGAATCCTTGAGACCATGAAAAATTGGGGTGATCTCTCCATCCAGGGTTATATGTGTTGGAGTAAGGGTTGTAGTTTGGTACTTTTCTCATGATACCTATGGCATTGACTTGATTTGAATATGAGTCATGGTCATGTGGTTCTGTTGATTTAGCAGTTGTCAAAGATGCTATTTGTCGAGCAAGGCCTTCGACCATTTCTTTGACTTCTTTAATTCCAGAGCTTGACTCGCTAATGTTAACCTCATTCACTTCCTTAATTCTCCTGATATTTCTGAGTGATCGACTCCGTTGTTGAGAATTATCTGATTGCTGTTGGAAAAATTCCCAAATCTCTGATGAGCTTTTAGACATTAACTCTCTTCCACTGGTTGCCATTAGCCATTCTTGCATATGTGGCAATAATCCCTTCAAAAAGTATTGGCATTGGTGTCATTTCTCGTACCTATGACGTGGACACTTCAAGAGTAGCCCATTAAACCTCTCCCATGCTTCAAAAAACGGCTCGTCGTCTCTTTGGGTAAACTATGAAATTTCCCTGTGAATAGCATTGGTTTTATGAACTAGAAAATATTTATTTAAAAATTTAGTTACCATTTGTTCTAATGATATAATGCTATTAGCAGGTAATGTATTAAACCATAAACGAGCTCTATCTTTTAATGAAAATGGGAATAATCTAAGTTTAACATCATCATCTGAAAAATTCTCGTATTTAAAAGTTTGACAAATAGCATGAAAATCATTCAGATGATTATATGGGTCCTCATTTTCTAGGCCATAGAATGTGGGGAGACAGTTTAGCACACTACGTTTTAATTCAAAACTCCTAGCAGCTACATTTAGGTACCTTATGCATGATGTGCTCAAATTAGCTAAAGGACTAAAATAATCCTTAAATGGCCTTTCTTGGGTTCTAGTTGCTAATTTTGCAAATTCATTTTAAATTTCTCTTGAAAAACAGTGTGTTTGTGCGTGCGAAGTGTTTTTTCTAATTCAAGTTCTAAAGGTTCAAGATTAGGTGATAATGACCTTCGACCATGCCTGCAACGAACAAAATAAATGAAAATAAAACAAGTAAAAATAAAGAGGAGAGAAAAATTACAATACTAACCTTGTGACATTATTATAACCTTACTATGAACATACACTCAAGTGCTAAAAAGAAAATATAAGAAATAGATTAACTAAAAATAAAATAAGAAGATAAATTACAACGAAAAATGAAAAATTAAATTACAGAAATATAAAGAAGAGAAAAAGAAACGAAATTAAATTACAGGAAAAAGATTTAAAAGAAAACAACAAAAAAATTACTAAAAAAAACTAATTCTATGAATTAATTCTACGAATAAATTAAAATAAATTACGAGATAAACAAAACAAATTACAAAGAAAAGTAAAGCAAAAATTAAAGTACATAAATTTAAAGAAATCACAGAATAAAATTAAATTAAAAAAATTTAAATTACAAAAATTAAACTATAGAATTATTTTTTATAAGGAAAAAAAATACAAGAAAACAAAAAAATTAATTCAACAAATTAAAATAACTTACCTCCCCGGCAACGGCGCAAAAAACTTGTTGTACAAATTTTATTGAACTCTTAAGCGCACGAATCTATTGTAGAATAGATTAATGGTGACAAATGTCGATCCCACGAGAAGGTTGATTTTAATTATGTGCAGAATTAATTTTCTTTTAATGGGAACAATTAAATTATGGTAACTTTATCTTAAATTGTGAATTAAAATGACAGGAATAATTAAGAATAAAACTGTTATAATAAAGCACTTAGGTATCCAGATCCGCATCAACATGCTCCATGGGCTAAATATTCCATATAAATACCAATTAAATCATAAGGGGTATTCCACACCTCATGAACCACTCTCCAATAAGTATGGTGCTAAGGGCTTATCATACCAAATAATAATAACCTTGTACTAGGGTGCCGGTTTAACCAGGGCTGTATCTAAATAAGACTATTATTATTTGTCGACGAAAAGTAAAAACAACCACAAATATTAGAAGGGAAGAGAAAGTAAATTTACCAAATTAAACCCATGGAACATGTTGAGACTTCACCTTCAACCCAAGCTCAAAAAGAAATTAGTTACTCATATTTTAACTAAGGAAAAAAAGGAAATTTTATTAAAATACAAAGAAACTACAAGAAAGAGAAGGAATTTCAAAAATCTAAGCTTAAAAATAAATTCAGAGGTATCAAATTAGGGGGGAAAGCCTCCTTTTTATAGATACATTGAGTGAATCGTGACCATCGGATTAAAAACAGTTCGGATGCTCAGCATTGCGCGTCACGATCAACAAATCAATAATCAGTCAATCAACAATCAATAGTCAACAATCAATAAATAATCAACATTTACACAAGAATGTAAATCGAATAGTAAATAATCCCATGTATGCACATGTACTGTACACACGATTTTTACTCCACTGAGATGCTGCCACGTCATCGATCTACATTACATAAGAAATTTAGTCCAATAAGATCGTGACACATCATCGGTCGATGCCACATTATCGGTCAACGCCACATAAGCAGTCAATACCACATAATTCATCCAATCAGATACTGCCACGTCATAGGTAGTTGCCACATCATCGGTCCGTATATATGAACAGTGTCGTAAACAGTACCGTACATATGAACAGTACCGTTTACGTGAACAGTAACGTTTTCCTTTAATGTTCCTCTTAAGGTTTTCGATCATCTTGAGTCCAAATATGACGTCCGGTTTGCTGTCTGATCACTTATTCATTGTGAAACAATCGTAATGCCTCTAAAATACATAAAATACATAATTATAATAAAACACATATAATTAAATAACAAAATACTTAAATAAATAAAAGTAGCAATGTTAGTGAGATTTAAAGTGTAAAATGACGATTTTTTCCTTTATAAATATATACTTTCTAACACTCAACAGCAGTCATAGATCTTACTATTAGAGTATTTCAACCACTTTACTTTTTGGTTGTATAATTATGATAATATTATTATAAATGGTTAATATATGTCGGCATAGTAGTATTAACTACAATATACTTTTCCATTCTAATAGAAATTTTAGGAGTTATATAGATGAGATTATCACAATATATTAATTACAGTGATGTGTGATATTAAAGATGTTTGAAGAGATATTAATTAATGAAGTTGGTTGAATATCTTACTGTTTTAGGGGGTCTTACTTTATTAATAAATGTTTGAGGAGATATTTATTAATAGAGTTGGTTGAATGCCTAATTACTCAAGGAGTGCTTACTTTTCATATTTGCAAGTTGGGAAAGTAAAAAAATAGTCTTTACTAAATTTCAATAAAATCTTTAATAATGATTTTGTTTGTTCATGTTACATGGAACTAACTAGATTTAACCTTAGATTTGGATAGTTGGTTTCAAATACTCCTTGTAGATTTCTTTCGAGGATTAATGAGAGAATTTAATATTTGATCCAATATGAGTAATTAGTTGGATCATAAACTTAATCCAAAATAAATAAATTTCAAGCCCAAATTTGAGGACCTCAAGCCTACGATAAGATATTTGCTTCTGTTGTCCGAATTGAAACTATTCGACTTATCATTTCTTTAATTGCTTAAAATAAATGGAATATTTTTTAAATGGATGTAACGTCTACTTTCTTGAATGGATTCTTTAAAGAAGAAGTTTACATCTAATAACTATTAGGCTACGAGGAGAAAAAATATGAAGATAAAGTTTTAAGATTGAAGAAAGCACTTTATGAGCTAAAACAAGCACCAAGGGCAGGAAATAGTATAATTGACAAGTATTTTCAAGAGAATGGCTTCAATAAATGTCCACATGAACATGTTCTCTACGTTAAAGAAGATAAGAGAGACATTCTGATTGTGTGCTTGTACATGGATGATATTATTTTCACTGAAAGTAATCCAAATTATTTGAAGCGTTCAAGAGAGTGATGATCAAAGAGTTCGAGATGACTGACCTTAGACTAAGGGCATACTATTTTGGCATTGAAGTCAAACAAAAGGAAGAAGATATATTTATCTCCCAAGAAAGCTATACAGAGAAGATACTAAAGAAGTTTATAAGCATGCCAGTAGAATGTGGAGTCAAGTTATCCAAACATAATGAAGGCAAAGATATAGATCCAACATTCTTTAAGAGTTTAGTTAAAAGCTTACATTATTTGACATGCACGAAACCAGATATCCTTTATGCAATTAGACTTGTGAGTCGATACATGAAAAATCCAAAGACCATCTATTTTAAGGCTACAAAGAGAATCCTTCGCTACATCAAAGGTATAATTAATTTTAGCTTGTTATATAAGTTTTTTGATGATTACAAGCTTATTGGATATAGTGATAGCGATTAGTGTGCAGATGTAGATGATCGAAAGAGCACCACTGGATTTGTGTTCTTTGTGGGAGTACTGCTTTCACATGGATGTCAAAGAAGCAACCAATTGTCACACCATCTACCTATGAAGCTCAGTATGTAGCTACTATATCAAGTGTTTGTTATCCAATTTGGCTTAGAAATTTGTTTAAAGAGCTGAGTTTATCACAAGAAGAGCCAACTTAGATTTGTATTGATAACAAATCAGCAATTACTTAATCCAAGAATCTAGTTTTTGATGATCAAAGCAAACACATAGATAATCGCTATCATTTCATAAGGAAGTATATTACAAGAAAGAAAGTACGAGTCAAATATGTGAAATCACAAGATCAAGTAGCTGATATCTTTACTAAGTCGTGCAAGTAAGAAGACTTTGTAAAATTCAGAAGTTTGCTTGATGCCATAAGATCAAGCTTAAAGGGGGATGTTGGATCATAAACTTGGTCCAAAATAAATAAATTTCAAACCTAAATTTGAGAAGCTCAAGTCTATTGATAGAAGTTTCTTGTGGTAGGTGAAGTTTGAATTATTTATGTTAAGTGTGGTAGTGTAATAAGTCTAGTAGGTAAAAATGAATGGTTATTGTTTTTTGTAATTGTTTATTTGAATGATTTAAATTTGTTTTCATATACTATAAATATCCCTTATTGTCATTTTTATCTAGGAAATTGTAAAATAAAAATTTCAGTAGTAACATGAAACTACAAAATTCATTTATAAATCTTTATTAAAAAGATTTTCTAAACATGAACACAAATCTTATAAATCTATTAATCTAAATTTTGAATAGAGATTTATGTGATTATTAAAATCATTATGTGATAAAATTTAAGTATTTCATTTTTTTATAAACTAAAAATTATATTATAATTATATTATCTTTGATTTAAAGCTATGTTTTAATAAGAAAAAGAATGTAATAATATTGTCTAAGAATAAAAAAGAATATGAATGCTTATTTTTGCTTAACTTTTTTACTTGTTCATTAACTTCACATTAAGTATAAACAAAGACGAAGCATAAATTTAAAATTTGAGGCCTTTACCACATGGTATTCGCATTGAAAAGAAGGATTTTCTCATCCTGTGCTACGAATTCCTATTTATCAGTTAATTTAATTTAATTGTTAAAATTCCTTGAATTCTAAAATTCCTCGAGTTCCAACTTCACTCACAAAGAGCGAGTCGTCTAATATGCACTCAATAAATATCATAAATTCATATAATAAATACTAATAACAATCGATTGATAGATTTCAAACGCGACAATTAGTATCTTTCTAACACTGTTTACTCTTTTTTCAGTGCTCAACCTCCGAAATTTGGATGGTTTTAAAATGCTAATAGAAAAAAAAAACAATAGAAATATGGGCCATGCATTATCTTTTTTTTCTTTTAGCATATTGGAGCTTGCAATTTTTGTCTTTTAACTTAGTCTGGATAATTTTAAAATGCAAACTCTGCATATTACTATAAAATATCGTTACAAAATAAAATATATAAAAAAATGAATCATTCATTGATGAGGACGTCCATGGCTCATGATATTTCATATGGATGCAAAGTTTGCAATATTGTACGATGTTGTCAACTACTTTACAATTTTGTAAAGTAGTTTACAGCATTGCCATAAACGATTTTATACTCCTGTACTAAATCTATACCTTAAAAAATATGAATATCCATACTTAAGAAGGATAATATTGTTAAAAATAAAGTAAAAGCATAGTGGAAAATAGTACACAAAAGAATACTTGAATAATAGACAAAGTGCTTATGAAAGTTCCTATATATAGGCCAGAGGCTGTAATCTTAACTTATTATTCCAATGAAATGAGTAAAAGAGGCCTCCTCTATTTATAGTGAAGAATTAGAGTTTGATAAATATAATGATAAATAAGATAATTACCTAATAATTATCTAACCATTGGAATAGAAATAATCTATTCTAGAATCAATGTCTAAGGTGGTAGGACCATCAATACACAACAACCATGTATCATTGAAACTAATCCATATCTTAGCTAAGTAAATCCCTAAAAGTAGTTATTGACACAATGTAATATAATCTACGCATCTGATAATTTTTTGTTATTTTCTAGTGAGGAAATGAATTACCAAGGCGGGAAGGGAATCCAATTTCTTTTTAGTGATTATAGAAAGTAATTTTGTTGGTCCAAACAAAATTATTTCTTATTCTGGATTCCTATATACACAAGGATTTCTAATGAGGTTTCCTAATACATATTGATGTTATTCCTGTTAGGAATAGGAAACTCAAGTTCATAAGGAATTAAGATTTCCTATTTAATTTACTACTATAAATACATAACATAATAAGAGAATAATTGTTTAGTTGTAATAAAAAATTCAACTTCCTGAAACAAATCCATGAGGAGATTTTTCTTTAATTATGTTTCTTACTTTGTTGCCTTCATCTTTTGCATTCACTCAAACAACTCAAACGTGTTAATAAGGATTTAATCCATAAAACTTCAAAAGCTGCTAGAGCTAAGGATCTGTATTTAGACTCAGTACTTCATTGAGATATGATTCCTTATTTCTTTAAACACCATGAAACCATATTTGGACCCAAGAAAACAGAATACCCAACAATGGATCTCCTATATCTCTATCACTTGCCTAATCAACATCACTGAAGCAATCAATGTGCCGAATTCCAAAATTATAGAATTGTAAACCAATATGTAGTGTACCTTTGAAATATCTAAGTATTCTTTTACTAGTATGCCAATGATTTATAATAGAAGTATCTAAGAATTGACGTAACTTGTTGATAGAAAAGGATATCTCAAGTATAGTTATATGACATGCTATAAAGGACCACTAGTCCTATGATACACAGTGACATTATCAAGGGGTATACTATTAGTTTTAGTAAAAGAGATACCAACAACCATGGGTATAAAGCAAAGGGTGCAATCTTGCATATTGACTTTATAAAGAAAATCAACTAGATATTTATTTTGAGAAAGTGTAGACTAGAACCATTTTTCATAATTTAAATAGTAAGAAAATAGTTCAACTCCCTAAGATCCTTGAGAGCAAAGGTGGATTGGAGATTGGTGATGACTTACTAAATCAAGTGTTGACTAGATCCTGTTATAATAATATTATCAACGTACACTAAAACAAGCAAAAGATGATTCTTAATCATTTTAAAGAACAAAGAAGTATCAGATTTGGGGTTGTAAAAGCCCCATTAAAGTGTTAATACCTGTTTCAACTTATCAAGCTAGGCTCTTGGAGCCAACTTAAGACCATATAAAGCCTTTTGTAACTTTTAAACATGTTATGGCTTGGATTAATCTATAAGTCCTCTAGGCTACTTCATATATACCTCTTTTGTGAGAGACCATTGAGAAACGCATTGTTAACATCAGCTTATCTTAAAGTTTAGTGATTTTGAACATCTGGGTTAAGGATAACTTTGACGGTAGATGCCTTTACCATTGTACTACAAGTCTCATTAAAGTCAATGCCTTAAGTTTGATGGAATTCTTTAACTATTAGTCTAGATCTATATCTGGAAAAACTACCATCAATGATGTATTTTACCCTAAACATTCATTTATTGTCAATGAATTTAACAAGATATGGTGGTTGCACTAGTGTTTAGGTATTATTATCCATAAGTTTTGATATTTCAGTTTCATGGCTTAAAACCATTTAGGTAAGCTAAAGCTTATATTGAATAAAGTTCAATTGGTTTTTGAAAGAAAGTTGCAAAATAGACTATTTCTAGTTTAAAAATACTTATTTTATACTAGTAATCATGGAATGGCCTAGAACAAGTTGAGAAGGTAGAGATAAATAATGTACTAGAGTTGATTATGAAAAAGATGATGGGGGTTGTGTATCTGGTACAAGTAAAGATGAATAAGATAAGAATAAGGGTAAGTCTGATGCTTGTAAAGATTGTGGAGGAGAACCATCAAGTTAGAGTATAGTCTATAGAAAAAGTAACTAAAAGGCTTACAAAATGTAAACATAAAGATTAGCAAAAATAATGAGTTGAAGAAAAATCAATACCATATTTAAAAGGAAAAGATGTTTATAAAAAATAATATGATTACTTATGTAAACTCTCTCTAAGAAATGAAGACAGAGATATCTTTTATATTATGAACTATAACAAAAATATATATATATATATACACCTCTCACTTCTAAAAGGAAACTCGTAATAATTGTAAGGCCTAAAATAGGGTAACAAGAATATTGAAAGACTATCATGATAATATAATCAAGTGACTTATGAAAAAGCATATCAAAAGGAGATTTATCATTTAAGACAGGTGTGAGAATTTTGTTAATGAGATAGATGGTAGGGTGAAATGCATTCTGCTAAAATTTTAAAAGGAGATGAGCCTAAGTTAAAAGATTTAATATAATTTCTACAATATGTTTATATTTTATTTCTACCTTGCCATTTTGGTTGAATATATAGACAAAGATGAAAGATAAAGGACAAATAACCTAAATTCACCCCTTAATCTATTTACAGACATTTGATTTTCTTGTGAAGTTTATTTTCAATCATATTTTTTGAAACTTATAAATACTAATAAGGCATTTGACTTAGCTGTGAGAGGAAAAATCCATGTAAATCTGGTATAATCGTCTAAGATTGAAAAATAGTAATGATAGCCTTGAGAAGATAGAATAGAAGCTAGTTCCTAAAGATCAATATGGAAAAGTTCAAGAGGTTGTATTGTAGAAGGTTTATAGAAGGAAAATGTTGCACGTGACATTATCCAACCTGAAATACATAACATGAATGAGGCTAGATTATTTTATCAATTTTAAGATTAAAGTTTAAGCTTTTTATGATTTGATGTAAAACATATATAGTAGGATATCCTATTCTTTTATACAAAAGATTGTAATCAATAGATTTTATATTAAAGGCAACAAAAGTTACGAATCTAATTTTATTAAATTGAAACTTATTTGTAGGTATTTTATTTGTAGGTATTTGAAATTGAGACAATGTTTTTGAAGAATCAAATTGAGCAAACATTGACACTAGATTTATTTTTTAGACTATAAAAGACTTGGACAAAATGGACATAGGAATTGAAACCTTGCAACTGTTATAGACTATAGTAAGCTTTTTCAATTTATTATAGTCCTCCTTTAGCAATCCCCTTTAGAAACATGATCCCTATATTCTTGGCCTTACAAAATAAATAATATCATAGAATTTAATAAAAGCATTGTTATCAACAAGCAATTTAAAGATATCAAGAAGATTTTTTGTTTTAGCTAGGGCATAGGGATATTATATAGATAAAGGTATGAAGCAGAGAGAATTTAAATGATAGAAATGATACTTTCAATAACCAAACCCATGCCATTTCTAATGTGTAATTTGCCATAACCAAGAAAAGTTAGACAATGAATAAAAATACCTAGATCCTAAGTTACATGATTGGTAGCACCCGAGTTAAGATCATAAACTGATCAACAACTATACCATGAGTGGCTATTGGTATAGAATAATTAACCTATCCTGCAGATATTATGTTGTTGTTGTAGGAAAAACACAATGATTATAATTTCCACTATTCCTTTAAGACTCTAGCATATTCTGAGGATAAACGAAGCTTGGTATGCATCATAGCTATGAAATAGTGCTATTAGTCTTGGATAAAAGGTCTAAAACCCTTGCAAATGTTTTTTTTACCATTATTAGTATATGCTTTAAAATTTTAATAGTTTTGAGCTCCTTTAGCCAATCCCCTAAAAGCTTTGTTTCTTAGAACAAATCCTTGATTAAACCTATTTTTATTTATATATAGGATGTGAAGGAATAAAATATATTTGACAAATGATATCTTTTCCAAGATTAAAACTAGCAAAAGCATTCCTATTATTACTATAGCCTCCAACATATCCTCTAAATTTTTACCAAAATTATTATTTTTCTGCATATCCTCCAAAATTTTCACAATAATTATTATTTTTCTAAGTTCTATAACCATTTTTGTTAGGATTTTGTCCTTTTTGAACAAAATTAACAGTTATGCCATGCATATTCTCACTTCATAATTTTTCTTTACTCATCTCTAACCTAGTTTTATGATTAAGCATCATTGAATACATTTCTTCAATAATAAGTTTTTCTTTCTCAAATATAGTGAGGATATTAGTCACAAAAGACTCATAGCTATCATCTAATCTAGTGATTACATGCATAATCGACTCATTAGATGAAAGTGCATTACCTTTAACAGCCAACTATCAACTATCTTTTTCATCTTATTGAAATAGTCACTTATATAAAGAGATCCTTTTTTAGTTAACTCAATTTTCATCTGTAGTGGTAGGTATCTAGCCTTTGACTGTGACATGAAGATTTGAGCAAGCATCTTTAATAGGTCCAGCAAAAATGCTCAATAAATCACCATAATAAGCATAAGATCAACCATTAATGAGAGCATCCAACTGTGAAAATGCTTATCAATTTTCATCCAAGTAATGTATTCTAGATTCTCTTGCCTTTGTGAAATTTAAGCTATTGATCTATTAGATTCTCCCTCTATTGCAATGAGATAATGATCCGAACAAACACTATCAATAATGATGAAACCTTCAAGTCCATTGGCAATTATTGAATCACAAACCTGAGCCTTCCATGCAAGATAGTTTGATCTATTAAGCTTAATTGGTTGAATAAAGTTGGTGGAGATGGAAGAAGAAGCTATGTGATTTAAACTAGTCATATTTGTTCGCTCTAATATCGTGTTAAAGTTGTTAGCTTGGATTGTGAGAAAAATTAAGAGAAAAATGAAGAAGAAGAATCCAGATGAATATGAAATTCTTGTTTATTAACTAAATGAATACAACTTACAAACTTACTTAGTATAACACTATTTACACTTGTTTACAAGCTATAACAAACTACAATATAATAACAAAATCTAAATATACTGATAAGATATAAATTGCAAGTTGGCATTTAGTTAAATTAGATTCTTCTAGCTAGCTCAAGTAGCTTTCAAACTTTGTTATTACTCAACATCATCTAATCAACACATAATCACTTCATCAGCATAACAATATCAACAAGTCATCACATCATGATATACCTTAATAGAAAAGGCACATTAATTAGATGATATGATTTGTTTACTTGTTTAGTATTGAGGTAGGGTCTTTAGTTTAAAAGTTGCAGCACTCAAGTGATTGGTAAGAACTATCTATTGTAAGTTATAAGTTAAGTTTATTTGATTTTACACTTGGGTTATGAAAAATCTATTATATCCTCATTAATTTTATCAAAATTATTATTCAAATATTATATTTGTTACCTACTATCAACTTTTATTTCTTTATTTTCCCACAGAGCTCCTTCAGTCTTAGTTTACTGCATGGATGTCCACTTTAAGTTGCTAATTGAATCAATATAGTGCTGCTTGCAAGCGGATTTAAGTTATTCCAAACGAGTTGAAAATATTAGATTTGATTTGTTCAGTATTGGTGGATTGAGGTGCTAAACGGAGCTTTCCATGAACAACAATATGGTATAAGCACAAGGGTTCTTCATGGATCTCATATTCATAAGACGAATAGTAAATTTTGCAAATTTTCTGAGCGGTCGGATATTTGCAAACTTTTGGAGCCTCCATTTATTGATTCTCTTTCCTTTGTGAATAGAAAAATGACAGCTATAAGAAACTGAAAAGGAGGTTCGTCTGAAGTTGATGCTCACATACGCATCAGTTTGTGTACCTAGCCATTTTCATTGTCTGTTAAATTGCAAAGAAGCTAAAAGCAAATGAGCGTTGCTAGCTAGATTTAATTAGAAAATAAAAGCAGTCTAATCTTGATACTTCCAATTTTTTAATTTATAATGCCTATATTTTGTCAGAATAAACCTGAAATATTTTGGTAATCCTCCGGTTTAAAAGCATTTAATCATGTGCCCTCATTGTCTTTTTTTCAACCCAAACCATCCATTTCTTCACAAGAAGCCTAGTAGAAAAAAGTTCTAAAATTTGAATCACACTTCTTTGGGTCCATAGACATTGACAAAAAATTGCTTTGAACTCAGGACTTTGTTTTCTATTATTGAAAGACAATTAGAATGGATTGTGTAATTACAGTATTAGGCACCTAAATTTAAAAGTAATCGAAAATTGTAACCTTATGATTCACGTGTTGATTACGCCATTACATATAAAGTATGTTTTATTTATTGACTTATGGTGAATTTATGACATTACGATTGATAAAATACAAGAATACTAAGAAATACGAACCCTCAACTTTTTATGATTAATGTTGAGATGATGTCTCATTTATTAACATAACTGATGATTGATTATAAAATTTGCCGAAATCTATGGGAGTTAGTGCCTCTATACATGGTCTGCTTCAGATTTTTTTCTCTTTTTTACACTGCGGTCCTGATAAATTGTATTGCCTTAATATACAAATCAGACGGCTCTGAAGCATAATCTGACAAACTGGAGACTAATAATATTTCATTGAGACAGCATTTGTTTAAGCTGCGTGTGCAATTCTGAGGGAAATTGCGGTCTTTGGTGCAAGAAGTTGAACTTACTAAAGGGCTGTTTGGGATTACTTTTGGGAGGCCTAAAAGTAATTTTAGAAATTTAAAAGTTAATTTTAGTGTTTGGTAAAAGAAAATTAAAATTATTTTTATCAAAATCTGTTCCTTTTACAGTTGATTTTAAAAAGCAAGGAAAGAGTAATTTTTAAATTTTGATTTTGAGAATCAATTTTATTATTTAATATGATTCCATAAATATCCTTATAATTATTACTTAAACCCAGAATCATCCTTATTTAAATTAAAAAAATAATATTTTAAAATTTTTAATTATAATTCACACATTCTCTTTATTCATCCTATTTCTTCTTTATATTTTACATTATATCATAAGTTCTTTGTAACAATATAACAAAAATTTTATTTTTAATCAAAATTATTATAATACACAATTAAAATCAATAGCGTATAAATTTTACTTTTAATTAAAATTATTATAATACACAAATAAAAATTATTGTAAATATTTTTTTATGTGTAAGTAAATTTCATTATACATTATGTACATTTTCGTCATCTATTTTCTTACAGTAGTTGTATAGTAAAATTTACCAAACACTAATAATTACTTTATAAACTCACAGTACTTTTGAAAACAAAATTTATCAAATATTTGACTGATTCCCATCACAGCTAACAATAATTATTTTAAAAGTTACAAAGTTTTCAAACTGGCCCTGAGTTCTTTGAAAAGAGATGGTTATGCCACTGCCCCGGATTCGTCATCTTTCTGTAGAGCAATTGACCCTGCTGGTGAAATCATCGTGATGCCTAGGACCAAAGACATTGCCATGAACATGTAACTGCTCACTAGGCTATCAGTCATGTTGCTTGCCGTTTTTGATCACTTAGAAATAATGTTTCTCACAAGATAGCATGCATTTAATACCGTTTCCTCAAAACAATGAGTTTTTGTGGATATTATGAGCTTTTGTTAATTTGCATTGCCTTTGCAGTTTGTATATACATTAATTAGCAACTAGGGAGTCGAGTGTTTCTGAAGCACCTTTATAGCTTTATTTAGGGAGTTAAAAAGTTTGATTTAAAGTTTGCCTTAATCTTTTCTCATCTCTTTACCTTTAAAAAAAAAAAAGAGTAATGAGTAAAGATTCTCCCTCATTTGTGGTTCGTGAGTTTTTTAGCAATTTTTTGTCTCAAGTGTGTATTCTCTTTTATATATTTTTCAAAAGGGTGAGGCTATTTAAACTATTAAAATATTTTATAACCCCATTTATTAAAAAAATCCACTACTAAAATATGAAAATTTAGATTTTACTATATTCACCCATCATAATATCAAACATGCCCTTAGATTATTTTAAACACAGAAATATACCAACTAATATACCCATTGATTTCCTTCAAATACAAATCAATTTATTAATACAAAAATATTGTGGATCAGTATCAATCATTTAAACATGCATTTGATTGGAACTAATCACAGATAAATTGCCTATATACATGCCTCTAGCCATTGTCAATTTGTTTGTGTTCATAACAAATCAAAATTAAATAATAATAATAAAAAGTAAATATCATTGTTAATAAAAAAAAATCTTTGCTAGAAATGATTTTTTTTGTTGGTTTCATGTACATTGTAATTAGACATCATCTAGTCTTGGCGGAATGTTTATTTTGAAGATAAGCTTCAATTTGTAATATACTTGACACTTAATTCTTCTTCGCAATGAAACTTGTCTCTAAATGCCTAACAATAAACATTATTCCTTTGTTTGGATTCATGACTCGAAATTGAAGGGACAATATAAGCGGCTGTTAAAACTTGAAAGAAGAGCAAACAAATTAAATTACTTTCTTTAGTTTTGTTGACTTGTCTAATGCTTAAAGTTGTAATTTATATTTGGGGTATATTAGTAACAAAAATATTTTTTACAAATACAGTTGCGAATAGTATTTTGATGGGTTTAAATATTCTTACCCTTTTCAAAATCTATTTTTCACTCGTTCGTTATTTTCTATTTTATTAACCATTTATATTTGTTCTGTTAAATACCAAATTCTATGATGTTTTGCTTGCATCAAAGATAGGTGAATGTTAAGGATTCAAACAATAAAACTATTTTTAGAATTATAAATTGATTTGAATATCAAATTTCAAGGCAATATTTATTATCACACATTTGTTTCTCCGTCACCCCCTCCAAAATATGAATCAAATTGTTGTTTATATGGCGTACTTGTGAGGTTTGAGGGGGGTTTTTTTAACAGTTATTCTTAGACATTTTTATGTGGATAGAAAATAAGTTTTTAAATAGAACGTGGACTGATGAAAATGAATATTCTCATAATAAATCATCCTTCGTTTACCTTTTTTTTCAGAGGTCGAGGAATAGAAAAAGTCTACATCATTGTTGTTTTCTTATTGCCTTAGGATTTGACTTCGAATAACTAACAGAATAAAAATAGTTAAAAAGCACTGTTCCGACCCCGGGCCTCTTCCTTTCACCTTCTAACTATTAAGACTACTCATAGGTATTAATCATTTTTTTCGAATCGATGGTAAAGTTGTATTCCAGTTAAAATCAAAAGGAATAGATAGTAGGACTAAGGAAAAAAATTCCCAGGGTAGAAAAAGTAGACTTCCAATTTTTTCCCAAGCATAAGGTCATAGACTTCCAATTTTTTCCTTAACCATAATTTTCTAACGATATATTTTTTCAAAGGTACGCGTAAGTAAAGCTAAACCCGAAGGCGAAGAGTTGATTTGGGGGCTTATTTGAATGACAACATAGAGGGCTAAAGTATACCATAAGTTGTGTTAGTAAAAGTTGAAGATAATAATAAGAGGAAATTTCGATTTGTTCAAGATACTTAGTATGAAGGTCTATTAAGTCATTAAAAAAAAAACAATTATGGATAATTGAAAATTTAAAGATTGGTGCTATTAGCACCCCTCAAAGGCTGAGGATGATTTAAAAGCGTAGTTTATCGGAGGCTTGAGGCTAAACATGGTATAGTATTAACCTTGTTATACTAGTTTTACAAATTCTGCATCGGGATTGCAAAAGATGCATACCATTGGACAAATATTAACAGCAGTGCTAATAATGACATATATCTCGCTATGCATAGATTGTAAAGAGGACTTATCATCAAGAGATATACTGCACCTTCAGAAAGCCCGAATGTATCCTTTCAAAATAAACACAAGAGGATGCTCCTCTCTTCAAATAGGCTATTTGTATTCAACCAAATTCTAAAAAACATAAGCGAATAATGCCAAAATAACATGAGTAGTTTTAATTTGTAAGAGCTCAATGCAAAGCAAAGTAAAGTTAGAAACCACTAACCTACAGCATAATTATTATCCAAATGAATTCTTACAAAATAAGTTACTTACATAACTTGAATGAGAGATGTTAGAATATTTCTATACTTCAAGAGTAATAATAGATATCCAAAAATTTTATACTAAATGATGTGGCATATGATGCATCATAGTATTAATTGACTGATGATTTTTCAAAAATATTCTGTGAATTAATTACATTATCTCGCTAATCATGTTATAAATACAACATCATTTAGAGATAAATTTTGTGATATGTAAAACACTCTTACTTAAATAATTGAAATATATAATTTTTTATCATGAGGGATGTGTTAATTTTAACATAGTAATTAATCATTTTGAAATATTAATTAATTATTTTGTTAATGCAATAACATTTGCTAATAAATTACTAGGCACATGCCGCGTCGTTCAAAATCCAAACTATCTAGGTATAACATTAATCTTTTAAAATAATTAATCAACGCAAAACGAGATTTACGGTGACAACGTGACAAAGAACCTGACCATGCTTGGATGGCAATCTTTTCCGACCAGCATCACAAGATCAGCACAACATGGATCAGTCGCCTTCTCTTTTCGGCCAAAAACTGTTTCAAATATATATATTTTATTCGCACAAGAATTTGGCAACTTGTTTGAGCAATTTTTTAGGTAATCATTGTGATTATTGTTTTCTTGAGAAAAATGTGGTGACATTGAGATCATCATATTGATGCCTAGGAACAAAGTTTGAAGTGACCAATAATGAATTCTTTTCAACAATACTGATCATGTTGCTGCTGTGGATACGTAACGCTTGCAATTTACAAGTGCTAACTTCTGGCAATATATATGGTGTCTTTCCTGATCACAAGTCTATGTTACGAACGTTTTGGGATGAGTTATTGTTCATTTGCATTAGTAAAATGTGTCTAATAAATGCTTTCACAATTTGCAATTGTTTATCTGATGGCGCTTAACTGCATATATATGGGATAACATTAGGTCTTCAATCATTATAGTCAGGATTCGGTCTTGTTAACTTGACTAAGGTCATTTTCATTTTCATTTTGCCTTTCATTTCCTATCATTTTCCTTAGAATCAAACTCATACGTAGATAAAAATTCTGTAACTTGCCAATGGCCTTGTTAACATCGTTGATATTTGCACAGCCTTTCAAATTATATTAGCGGGAATTATTCCCTATAACTTACCGTCTAGTTCTACCAACGGTCATGATCAGACTAACGTTACATCTTTTTAAGTGGTATGTGTCAATATTGTGGATTTGGTGAACCTCATTTGACAAATTGAAGACAATATGATTATAATTACAATTGGCCTGTTTACATATCATAGGCCAACCAAAGTATAGCTTCATAAAGTCAGTCACAAACCAGATATCAATAGTGAGATCAGAATGCCCAATCTCGTTGTGATTTCAGAGAAGTTAATGTCAAGACCCTACCAAGGAGTTGATCAACTCTTCATACACAACGGCTGGAAGTGTTCCATCGTCTTCAGCCGCATACAATGGCCTCCACTGGACGCACTCATCATCGCGTTCACAATCCCCCTTACAATAAGGTTCCGTAACTTCATCAAGTTCATATGAAAGCTCTTCAACATTGAAAGTAAGCATATCAGGCATTGACAGAAGCTCCTCTTCAGATTCGACAAATTGCAGAATGTTATCGGTGCTGGATAACTCGATTGGGCGGTTTTGTTGAGCCAAATATGCCTCTTCTTCAGCCGTTTGCTGCTTGTCCTGAACGCCCACATCATCATGAATCTCAGCGCAATCATTCTCTATAATCTGATCCATATTTGAAGAGTACTTTTCCCCATCAATTGTATCGGAGTCTTTGGGCAATGCTTACTCCATCTGCCCTTCTGATTCCACAATCTCCATAATGCTGTTTTTGGAGCATGGAACGTCAATTGCTTGGTTGTGTTGAACAAAAAGTGACTTCTGAGCCCTTTGTTGATTATTTGGAATGCTCTCATTACCGTGATCGTCTGCGGAATCATGTTCTAGAATTTGGTCAAGACTAGACAGATATCCTTCAACGCCAAATGCAGGAGAATCTTCAAGCAATGAGTGACTTATCTCCCACCCAGGTTCCACCGGTTTCAGACTGTTACTTGAACAAGTTGAATGGCTTTATTTAGCCAAAACCGATTCCTGCTCAGTCCTTAAGCGTTTATTCTGAAAGCACTCATCATCATGATCAATATTGCTGTCGGACGATGTGGCCACTTTCGGCTTTTTCTTAAGACCAGAGGCCCTCGTTCCTGAGTCATTCTTCTCGGTCTCACTGTCTGGTTTGGACTTTCTTGGCTCCTCACCCAAATTGGCCTTCTCTCGGTGTTGCTCTGATTCATTCTTTTTGATGCGGCAGAGAACAAAATGGAGAGCTTTATGCGAATATTGCGGCCCCAACAAAGACGGATTAATAGTATATTCATGCATGATCCATCCCTCATTTTCTTCAGTGTTGCAGCTACTTTCATACCGGCACCTTTCCTTGAACCCTAATACGTGATCATCAGAGCCACGAGCGAGAACAGGCTTTGCTGCATCCTCACCCTGCCAGGAACCAGAGCCAATCTTTCTGTTGAATCTTGAACCCTTAGGAGACGCTTTCTTTAATTGAGTGAAAAAATAGAGAGCTTGATTCTCCTGCAAATGGTTTCCTCCATATAATTTCCAAATATCTGAAGGCTCATCATCGCCGTAAGGGTTGCAGTCTCTGACTGGAATATCATCACCAGACGACCCGTTTGCTTCCACTCCAGCCTTGATCCTTGGGCCTTTCCATGGAGCCTAAGATATTGAAGAAAATTGCTTCATACTGAGCACAATTCATCCGGAAATCATTTGAGTTATTACGTTTTTTTTCAACTTGCATTTATATACTAGTGAAGAAATTGGTCTTTCCAGTTCAAAACATGCGTTTTGAAAATGAGCTTCCCAGAACTGCTGATTAGGTTTACTTTTATTGATTTATACCTCCTTGCTGAGAAATTCTAAAATATATTAGAGCTACCATATCAAGCATACGACAAGCAAATGATGTAATGACATGTGTCAATTTATTTTGAAGAACCAACATAAAATTAGTGGATACATTATGATGTTATGCTTGTATAAAAGATAGATGAATGCTAAGGATTCAAACAATAAAACTATTTTTATGATTATAAATTGATTTAGATATCAAACGTGTAGCTAATATTTATTATTACAAATGAGTTTTGCCTATGGTTTCATTTTAATAAAATTTTCTTGTATTGTCTAGGTAATTTAAAAAGCAAAAGAAAAAGAACTAACCTTTAGGTAAATAGCTTGACATTTAGGAACCTCCACAAAAATATCTACTTCAATATGCTCCACACCTACAAGAGAGACAAAAAGGATCTCCTTTTAACTGATAATTAATTGAAATTACTAAAAGGAGAAGAATTCAAAAATATTATTATTTGAAAGAGACTATGTACGTTAATGGATACTTGGATGGTACTTTTTTTAAGACACGAGGCAAGTCAAAGTTAACACCATTAATTTGTGAGTACTTATCAATAATTAATTTAAAATTTGTACCTAAGCCACCAACAATGTCTACCAATAGGTTTAGACCTACAAATCCCTTGAAGATTTTAAGAATTTCCTTCTTGACTATATTTGTGTAATGCACGTGCATGCTTCACCAGCTTCTTTATAAGTCAAATGTGACTAATTATCAAAGCAACAGTGAACAACCAGCTTCATGCAAGGCACGTGCTTCCTTCACCTGCAGGCTTCACTTGTGTGCTTGAGTTAGTGGGCCCATATATAATTTGAAGGAATTGAAAACAGCTCTCGTTTTGCGTCATTTTTCAATGTGAAACAGAGAAGAAAAAGAAGAAAAATCGGAGAAAAAAAGAGAAGGGAAAAGAAAAGAAATGAACAAAAGGGTAAAAGTTCATTTAGTCCCTATATTTTAATATTAGTATTTATTTAGTCTTTATTTTTTAAAAAATATTTCAAAATATCCCTTACATTAAATTATTAGCACCTTTACTATTACTTTTTGTTGCTTTTAACTTGATTTTACAATATTATCCTCTTACAATAATTTTTTTTGGATATTAATGAAATAAAAAATTAATCACCAATTTAATCTAAAAAATGAAATAGAAACAAAATGGATATATATTACTTTTTTGGAATACTATGTTGAGAAGTTAATTTTTTTTACTAATGTCCCAAAAAATCAATAATTTAATTTTTTTACAATATTAATTTTTTGGGTATACATAAGCTTTCACAAAAAATAATATATATTCTTTTTGTTTTTATTTTATTTTTAGGGTTAAATTGATAATTTAATTTTTTTCTTTTAATTAATTTCATAAAGAAAGAAACATTATTGTAAGAGGGCAATATTATAAAAGCAAGCTAAAAGAAATAAAAATAATAGCAGAGATGTCAACAGTTTAAGGGCAGGGATACCTTGAGATATTTTAAAAATATAGGGACCAAACAGGAACTAATCTCAAAATATAGGGATTAAATAAGATTTACCCTAAAAGAAAGGAAGAAGTTATGAGTGGGAAAAGAAATGAAAAAGATGAATAGAGAGGGAATGTTACAAGAAATGAAATTGAGCTGTTAGATTACTATTAATAAATTAGTGGGTAATGGATTTATGAAGTTAAAATAGTTATGTTATAAATTTCGTGATACTTATTAATTTTTATATCAATTCTAATACTTAAACAACATCCCCAACGAGCCCCAACGAACCTTGGAGTAGAACAAGAGTCGTGAGTGGATATTATTATTATTATTATTATTATTATTATTATTATTATTATTATTATTATTATTATTATTATTATTATTATTATGTATTCTACAAAGCATTTATGTTTGATAATATGATTTAATATCATGTTATGATCATATATACACATTATGTATTTGATTGAGTCATGAGATTTGATTGTTAATCACTGTATATGTACCCTTCCCTATGACTATGCACATGCGTATTAAGAGTGGGTTACTATATCCCTACGATATAGTTGAATTTCATCGAGTGTTGAGAGGTTTTTCCCTTGCTCTACTCATGCGATGATGATCTCGACAAGTACTGAGAATTATTTTCTTTGGGTACTATTTGGTGCAATTTTGTTGTGTATGTATGATTTTCATGTTTCTTGAAGTATTACATTCAAGTCAAAGTTATGTCATATGATTATGTATATACCCTAGTACACTACTTTTCTTTTTTATATAAAAATTATATCTACTCATTAAGCCAAAAGTTTATTATTTTCCTATTTATCCCTTTTCTTCTAGGATTTTGGAAGATTCTCTTAGGATTTTGCAAGACTCGTGTAAATTAGTTCTAGTCAATGGTCATGAGATGCATTGCTAAATGACTTACATTTTGAGCATGTTTATGCTGCTTATGTTTTTATGTATATATTTATAGTGTAAGTGTGTTTAGTTAGACATGAACTGTGCAAGCTGTGCAACTTTTGAATTTATGTTTTTGAACGAGGCATAGAGGTTGTTATGTGTTTATAATAAAGGTTATATTATATATATTCATGAATTATATTTTTGCCACGAGTTTTAGTTATTAGTCCACATGATTTGCCTTGGATCTGACATATAAGTCGAGGCTAGTCATGCCAAGTTGTGTGATCGTTCATTGATTGGTTAAGGAGGTCATTTATTCTGGCATTTGTGGCAGCAATTACAAATCCATCTTTTCCATTATGTGTCTTTATGAATGGCACCGTCCTTTCCAATAAAAAATCTTTCAAGGAGTACTAGTTGAAAGATAGTCATGCATAAATATAAGTGTTAATTATAAACACTAGACATACAATTCATGTAAGTACATGGAAATTAGAAACAAATTACCAAGACTCTATAGTAACTTTGTCATGCATTATGAGCAGAGTGAGAGCAAGAGAAACTTCATAATCATTTGGAACAAAATAATTGGAAAGTGATGCTAAATCGTATAATCTATGGACTCTTCCATCTTTATTTGTGCCAAGATTATAAGTGAGGAAAAAATACCTGGCAAGGAGGCATAGCATTCTGTCAAGTACTATTGGGCCTCTTTATTATTTACAGTTAGCTGAGAGGCAATCTCTGAACAAGAGAGAAGACCTGGGCTAGCTTTTGCCATTATATCTAATGCACCAAGGTCAATGGCAGCTTTCATGGTCATTGGAAAGACTGCACTAGTAGCAAGTTCCATGGCCAACCAGAAATCTTTTTCATCGTCTGCTAGTTTCATCATGACTTGGTGATCACCGTGGACTGAATCCATCTTCTTGTACTAGGATATGGAGAGACAATATGTCAATAGTTGCTATATGAATGCTAGAGTGCTTAGTTTTTATATGGAGAGCTAAAACTAATTTTTCTTAAGTGTTTATTTTATCTTTATATTCGAAAAAATATATCAATGTATTTTTGTTATTAAATATGTTATATTTTGACCTTTTTTTTTACTTTTACACTAATATCCTAAAAATAATATTTTTCACATTAATTAATTTATTTGTAAAAAAGTCAATTAGGAATCGAATTAATAATTATTTGTCAGCAAATTAACAAATAAATATATGCATGAAAGAACTAGTATTTTTGTTATACCCTTGGAACAATCTTACTAATAATTATTCATCAATGATTTAATATTAGCAAGCATAAAGTAATGTTTAATATCCTTGTAATAATATTATTAATAATTATATATTAAACTTTAATTTACCTAATTAGTCCTAAAAGTAGAATGACAATATAAAAATTTATACTCATTTTTATTTTATTTTTAAAGCTAATTTGATGATTTAATTTTTTTAATTAATATCCCTGGGAATATTGTCATAAGAATGTTCTTGTGAAAAGAAAGAAAAACTAACAATAAGAATGCTATATATTTAACAATATAGGTGTCTTAAAGTATTTTTTAAAATATAAAGACCAAGTAGGTTTTTATGTCCTTAATTTTTATGCGTATTTAACTCATGTGATTTAATAGAGTCAGATTTTAATACTATTAAATTACATAACTTTATAATATATTAAAAAATAATTTCATTAACCTGCACGATCTAATAATATATTTGCATTAAGGAAAATAAGGGCACCAATAATAAACTATAAGATCGCTTACTTACTTTAACAAAATAAAAGACAAACAAAAAGACCAAAAAGAAAAAGAAACCGTATCTATTTATAAATAAATATTTAAAAATAAATTAATATTAGCCAACTTAAAGTAATGTTTAACATCCTTGCAACAATGTTACTAATAATTGTATATGAAAATTTAATTTATCAAATTTATCCTAAAAGTAAAATAATAACATAAAAATTCACACTAATTTTTATTTTTTAAGGCTAGTTTGACGATTTAATTTTTGTAATCCATAATCCTAAGAATATTATTCCACGAGTATTATTGTAGAAAGAAAGAAAAATAAAGAGTAAGAATGCAATATGCTTCACAATATATATATATATATATACAATAAGGGATCCTTTAAGTTATTAAATTAAGAAATAAACTAATACAAGTACAATACATGTTCTGATACAATATATTTTATTTGATAATATATTAAAACTTATATTTTTTTTTGTTTTTTAACTTATCCTCTATTTCAATGAAGTATGAGATCTCTTACTTAATAAAGGATAAACAAAAAGACAAAAAAAAAAAAAAAGATAGAGAGAGATCTCATATACTCAAAATGTGAAGCATGTGTGTCATTAACTTAAAATGCTTCTGCGGGTGTCATTAAATTAAAACGCGTCTACTAGTGTTTATCTCGATGTTTTCACCTTGCTTTCTTTCCTAGCCAACTCTCTACGCTTTCAATTCATTGCTATGGATTTAAGCAGCCATCAATTGTTTTTTTACATTAATTAGGTAGTCTATATCTTTCATCTTAATTAAACTGGGCACCATGCAAAAAAGAAAAATGTCAAATCAATCACATTTGTTGACCCTGTGATGCCAATATAATGAAATGGCAGTCATCCTGCCTTGCAGCGCTGTATCTCATACAGCGATTGCATGCAGTCGGTACAGTCGGTTTTAACCGGTTAATATGATAAAAAATATATTTTTATTTATTTGTAACGTGAAAAAATTATGAAAAAAATTAGGAAAAAAAGATAAAATTATAATTAAAGAGGAAAAAGATGGTAATAATTTTAACTTCACAAATAATACAAAAAATATATAAAAATTATAATATATCACAAAAATATTATATTCTTACTTATTTTGAGATATTCTAATATTTAAAGTGTATGTTTCAAGTTTACTTATCAAATTCTTATTATTTATGACGATTCAGCTAAATTTTGATAAGTTTTTTTAACTCATTTTCTCACTACCTTTTAGTCTTATATTTCCACTCTCTTCATTAACTTTCAACTTTTCAAGTGGATATTTTAATTTTACTTTTATATCTCTACAATATGTTAAGCTTTATCTAATTTTAGGTAAATTCTTCTTATTTATTTTTCCATTACTTTTTGCTTTTATATTTCAAATATTTTTATTGAATTCCAATATTTTGCTTGGATATTTTAAATTCAATTTCTACATCCCTATTTTCCGTTAAAATTTATTAAATTCTTATTAAAGTATTTCAGCTCTTTTTTTAATCGGTTATTAATTTCATATTTCAACTCTTTTCATTAAATTCTATATTTTTAGGTTAATGTTTCAACTTTACTTTTTATATCTCTATATTCTGATAGATTTTATCTAGTTATTGGTACATTATTCCAACTTATTTTCCCATCACTTTTTGGTTAAATGTTGTTGCTTTTTTTTAATTGAATTCTAACATTTTAATAGATATGTCAAACTATTTTTTAGATCCATATTTTCCATTTGAATTTATCAAATTCTTGGAAAATTATTTTAACTTTGTTTTTATCCAGTTAATAGAAAAAATTATATTTTTATTTATTTATAATGTGAAGAAATTATTAAAAAATAAATAAAATAATGGAAAAAAATGTAATAAAAATGAGGCAAAAGATTGTAATAATTTTAAATTTATAAATACTATAAAAGTTATAAAAATATCACAAATATGTCACAAAATAATTATATTCTTCTATATTTTGTGAGATTTCAACAGTTTCAGTGTATGTTTCAAGTTTATTTTGGAAATTTCTGTTCTTTGTTATTGTTAATCTAAATTTTGTTAATTTATTTCAACTCTTTTTGTACCAATTTTCGGTTATATATTTAAACTTTTTTCATTAAGTTACAACTTTTAAAGTCGAAGTTTCAAGTTTATATTTAATATCCTTACATTCTCTTTAGTTAAAACCTAATTTTTTACTACTTTTTGGTTTTATATTTGTATTATTTTTACTAAATTTTAGCATTTTGGGTTAATATATCAGGTTTAGTTTAAATTCTTACTTTTTGTTACAATATATCAAATTATTGGCAATAAATCTCAACCTCTTCGTTAAGCTTCGTCACTCTCATCCCCACTAATTTTTATTCAATAGTCCACCTCTTTGTGTTATATTCCAATATTTGGTCGATTCATTAAGTTTAAGTTTTAAATCTCAAATTTTCATTGAATTTATCGTTTTCTTGGTAATTAATTCCAAGTTGTTGGTTATAATCATTAGTTCTTATCCCATTGCTTATTTATTTTATATTTCTACTCATACCGTTGAATTCTAACATGTTACATACATGTTTCAAGGAATTGAATAGATTCCTAATTATTGATAGAATATATCGCATTTGTATTATGTTGTTCCGACTTCTAGGTTTAATTTTTAAATTTCGTTTCGATAACTTTTTTATTAATATATTTATACTTTTTTTTATTAAATTTCTAATATTTGGTATAGATATTTCAAGTTTAGTATTGCGATCCCTTGTCACCGTAGGATTTATCAAATTCTTACTCATCTTTTTCAAATGTTGGGTTATAGTCTACTACACTTTTTTTAACCACGTTTTTGTTCATATTCATATTCTTTTTCTTAAATTATGACTTTTTAAGTGAATATTTCAAGCTTTTTTAGGATTACTACTTCTAATTGGAGTTTATCTTTTTATTAGTAGATTATTCTTCTAATTGGAGTTTATCTTTTTATTAGTAGATTATTCTAACTTCTGTGTTAACCTCTGCAACTTATTTTCCTTGAACATTTTCATTCTATATTTCTACTCTTTTAAACGAATTTCAACACTCTTTGTTAATGTTTCAAGTTTCTTTCCATATCTCTAATTTTGGTTAAACTTTATCATGTTCTTGTAAGGAGATTCCAGCATGTGTGTTATGCTCTTCTACTCTTTTTTCACTATTTTTATGTTATATATTCTACTATTTCCAACGAATTCCGATATTTTACGTATATATTTGTAGTTCATTCTAAATCTCTATTTATTGTTTAACTTTATCAAGTTCTTGGTAATATTTTCCAACTTATTGGTTAAGTTGTTCCATCTTTTACCTACTATATTTTGGTTCGATGTTTTTACTATTGTCGACGAATTCCAAATTTTTCTGTGGATGTTTGAAGTTCATTCCAATCCTTTGTTTGTTGTTTAACTTTATCATGTTTTTGCTAAATTCTTTCAACTTATAGGTTAAGTTCTTTTATTCTTTTTCCACTGTTGGATTTTTTTTAATATTCCAACTATTATGATAAATTCCAAGATTTTACATGAATGTTTCAAGTTCATTTACATCTCTGCTTGTTGTTTAGCATTATCATATTTTTGGTTTTTTGTTCAAACTTACAGATTATGCTCTTTTATACTTTTGCCACTATTTCTAGGTTCTATATACCATCTGTGATAAACAAATTCCAAGATTTTACACGAATGTTTAAAGTTTATTCTAAATCTTCGATTGTTGTTTAACATTATCATATTCTCGGTAGTATTTTTCCACTTATATGTTAAGTTTTTTCATTCTTTTGCCACTATTATATAATGCAATTTATAAGATAACATATTTTTAATTTTATATTGTGAATTTTTTAATTAAATTCTATTATTTTATTGAATTCTAAAGTTAAGTAAGTATTTCATGTTAAACTATAATATATCTACTTGGGATTTTGATTTCTTTATTTCTTGGTTATAAATTTCCATTTTTTAGTTGAGGTATTCTACTTATAATTTCAACACAATTTAGTTGCATATTTCAACTATGACTACTGAATTCTAACATTATGAGTACATATTTCCTAGTTGCATTCATATTTACCCACTTTCCTATCATCTTTATGTAATTATTATTGATAAAATTCTAAATTTTGGTTAGATTCCTCTACTTATGTTTTCTCAATTTTTTTACTTAATATTACTATTATTGTAATAGAAATCAGACACTATGGGTACATTTTTCAAACTACATTATCAAATGCGTTACTATCGTTATTCTTTATCCAATTCATAGTCAATTATTCCTAATCACGATTTCATCTATTTAATAATTTCCTCAATAATTTATGGGTTCATTATTCCAACTACATTTTAAGAATTTCAACTTTTATATGAATTTTTTAGTTTTATTTATAATTACCAACTTTACCCTTTTTTTAGTTATTCTTTATCCAATTCATAGTCAATTATTCCTAATCACGATTTCATCTACTTAATAATTTCCTCAATAATTTATGGGTTCATTATTCCAACTACATTTTAAGAATTTCAACTTTTATATGAATTTTTTAATTTTATTTATAATTACCAACTTTACCCTTTTTTTATTGATTTCTTCTTCATAAATTTCAATTTTCAGCTTTACTCCTCTATTTCTCTTGTATCGAATTTTTGGTTACATATTTTTGTTATTATTACCAAATTCTAACTTTATGGATAAATATTTTAGGTTAATTTTCACAATTATCTTAACATTAATATTCATGTAATTTGTGGTAGGTTACTCCTATAAACTTGTACTCTATTCCTGTTTTATGGGCAAATATTTCAACTGTTTCCCAACAGTTCATTAGTTGCATATTCTAAACCTTACTATTATGACTCTTCTAATAAATTACAACTACTATGTTTAACTCTCGATTTCTATTTATATGTACCTACTTTACTATTTAATATATCTATTTACAGTTGATAAATTTTACTTAGTTGGTTGAATTCCTCAACTTTTTGTTCCTTGATTTTTTGGTTTGACATTTCTATTATCATAATGGAATTATGATATTATGGGTATAAGTTTCAAATTAAATTATCAAATTCCTTCTTTATGTTATATGCTATCTAGTTCGTGGTTTATTATTTCTAATTACTGGTTTAACTATTTAACTCTTTCTCAACAATTTATGGGTTGAATATTCCAACGACCTCAAATGAATTTCAACTGTCATGTGGAACTTTGAATTTCATCAATTATACCAACTATACTGTTATATATATCTATTGCTGATTAACATATTTCAATTTATTCGTTTATTTCCTCTACTAATGGGTCTGAATTTTTTTGTATGATATTTCTTTTATAATTACACAATTTTGGCATTACAAGTACATATTTCAATTTAAACCATCACATAATGCGTACGTATTCCAAGTTAAATTCTCACAATCATCTTTAAGTTAATCTTTATGTAATTTATGGTAAGTTATTCCTAGTTAACTTTTGTTTCAACAATTAATTGATTGCATATTCTAGTTCTTTTAATGGCTTAAAACTATTATGTTCAACTCCTAAAATTATATTCATATTTATCTACTTTGCATTTGCTTTATCTACTTACTATTAATATATCTGTACTGCACGTTATACTTTATCAACTCTTGCAACTCCTTTGCTTTTGCTTTCTTTTTACTCTTATCCTTCTAGAATCGTCATCCTTGCCTACTGTAAATTAAGACTTTTCCCTTCAACATTGACTCTCAACATGGATCCCACTACAACACATTTTATTTCTATAGTCCTAAAGAAAGCATGTATTTACACCATCTACGCTTGTGCCTCTTTCCACTATAATGGCATTCGATATGTTTCGAGAGGTGTTTATTAAGTAAGTTGTTTGTAACATAGAATCTAATAAGTTTTAACAGTTGATTCTTTAGAAAACTATGTTGCCGTTGTTAAATTGACACCATTTGCTTAGATAATTAATTATGTAATTGCCATGTGTCTATATTTCTACAACGACATTGCATTATGAGGCAAGATCCTGTTGTAGCTCTTAACGTACGCAATAATAGTGCGGCTTTTATGGACGGTGCCATTAGTGATAATTCTTTGTCATTGTTTAATTCAACATCCTCAAACCAATTTGAATCATTATTACCCAATTCAGAGGCTAATACCTAACCTTTAAATAGTGATCAAACCCTTTCCTCTTATGCTTCTAGGGATAGGTTATCTAAATCTGAAGTAATTAGCAGAGCGTTTTCATCTATAGAAGAAGTTGAAACATTCTACTTCAACTATGCAAAGAGTATTAGCTTTAGTGTTTGAAAAAATATTATGAGAATCAATGCACAAGGACAAGTGACAGTTAGAAGATGGGTTTATTCAAAAGAAGGTAAGCGATCAAAGAAGTATCTCAAATTAATTGATCGAAAAATGACAGCAAAACCTTTAACATGAGAGTTATGTCGAGCTACTTTTCACATTCGTTTTGACCATCATAAAGGTGTTTAGGTTGCCTGTGAATGGGTTGACACCCATACACATGTATTGGTTCCTGCTGTTCAGGCACAATTTCTGCGGTCAATGCGTCAAGTGTCAGATGTCGATTATGCTACTACTTTAACCATGTACCTCTTTGGTATGAAACCATTTCGGATCCATGAGTTAATGGCTAAATGTTTAGGTGGGTATGAGAATGTTGGATTCACAAGAAATGACTTACTTAATCGTTTATATGATGGCCGTCAAGAGTAAATAGCACACACAGACTCTGAAACATTCATTTCACTTCTAAGTGGAAAACAAGAAATGGACTCTGGATTTTATTACCAATATACTATTGATTCTGAAGGTAGGTTATCCGACATATTTTGGTGTGACTCCGGAATACGAGCAGATTTTCATTACTTTGGTGATGTTCTGTCATTTGATTCAACATATCAAACAAATGCATATAACAAACCTCTTGTGTTGTTTGTTGGTTTAAATCTTCATATAAGAAGTATTGTGTTTGGCTTTGCATTGCTTTCAAGTGAGACCGAAGACAAATATATATGGCTTCTTCATACTTTCTTAGCAGCAATAGATAATAAAATGCCTGTGTCTATTGTCACCGATGGAGATAGAGCAATACGAAATGCGATATGAATAGTGTTTCCTGAGGCATGTCATAGATTATGCTGCTAGCATCTAGAGCATAATGCCACGGTAAATACTGCTGACCCAAATTTCATGAGTGTCTTTAAAGATATTATGTTGAATTACATGGCAGAAGATGAGTTTGAATATGCCTGGGATCAAATGATTGGAAAATTTGGGCTAGCTAATAATGAGTAGATAAAAAAATTATATACCGATGGGCATATGTGAGCTGAAACTTTCTTAAGGCATACATTTTTTGGTGGGCTACGAAGTAATCAGCGGTGCGAGAGTATGAATGCATACATAAATCAATATGTCAGTGGCAAACTTATGCTATTTGAGTTTGTGATGCAAATGAAACTTTTGATTTCACTTCTACGTTATAAGGAGGTTGAAGATGACCACCGTTCATGCCAGACAATGCTCGTTTTAATCATTCATTTACAAAAGCATTACGAGAAGCAAGTATACTCGCACATTATTCAATCATGTGTTTAAAAAACTTCGTGAAGATGGATTGTTATATATCTCTAATTGTGTGTCAGATGTTGGTCGTCGAGTATATGTGATAAAAAAATTCAAGTTCGATAATCGCTCTTGGAAGGTTACTTTTCATGAAGTAGATTTGAAGCTTGTGTGCACATGCAATCTTATGCAGTCACTTGGTATACCGTGTAGTCACTCTTTTGCTGTTATGAAAGCAGAAAACTTATCTCAGATACCCAAGTGTATGATTTTGCCTCATTGGACAAAAGAAGCCAAAATCTCTCAGTTTTATTTGCAACATCTTTCAAGTAAACCAAGCATGGGTGAGGCTGCTTGCATTGGATCTTTAACCATTGCTTGTCGAAACTTAATCCATTTTACAGCCAAGACAGTTGATGGTTACAATGATGCCATTCAGGTTATTTGTGGGCTGACCTTGCGAGCTATGGATGTATTAGACCCTGGTGTTATTCTAAGAGCTTCTAACAAGAATAGAACTTCTATCGATATTATCAAGGATCCATTGACTATCAAGACCAAGGGTTCATGGAAAACAACCAAGGAATCTGTTAATAAACGTCTTTGCAGTACTTTTCAACAGCCTGACTATACCAAGCGAACTTGTAATCAATATGGTGAAGTTAAGAATAATCGTGACCTTGAGAATACAAGTTTCTGTACTAACTTTGTTTCTGAAAATTCCTTTAATACCACAACTGCGACAATATAGACATATTCATGGGCACTTTCAGCAAAAAGGTAGACCATAATGAAAGCTTTGTATTACCTATTTTCAATAGGTTTAATGGACAAAACTCTAGCGGATTTTCTTTTCCCTCACAAGACTTATCTCCAAATGATAAAAGTGGCACCATACCAACCAAGTGGCATGGGTGCTGGCATTAGAATGTCAAGTAACTTTTATTAATCTTATTGTACTTTTTTATTCCACCATATGTTATATACAATAACATCTATTGCTGTATTAATATTTCTTTTTTTGTTATCATATTTGCATCAAGCTCTCTAATAAACAAAAGAAGCATTTTTGCTCAAGCAAGAATAATTGAGAAAATGATCTTTAAAGAGGATTTCTAATCTCATTTTAATACATTTTTGTTTATTGAATTTGATAGTTATGTTGTGTTGGCGTTGTGATTAAATTATTGTGGGAGTTTTTTGATATTCTATCTCTAGCAAAGTATGTTTTTAGTTGTTAAGGATACTGGAGTTTGTAAGGTGAGTCTGGAAGTACCAGCTGTTAAAAAATATTGTAAACATATAGTAAACCAAGGCTGTTTAGCAAAAGGCTGCATAAATAAGTTTTACTTTGGATTGCTTTTTTTAAGTTAAGATTTTTCAAACCACTATATTGCAAGCACTTTACGATAGAAATTGAAAAATAATTGTTTTTTTTATTTCACCTAAAATCAAAGATTTCGATGTGCGTCATGGCTTAGGGGATATGCCTATCCATCATTCATTGTTGCTAAGCTTGTGGCTCAAACCATAGACTTATGCTGCTTATCTATCACCCACAATCAAGTTGATTAGCATTTTTAACCTTACATATCCAATGCAAGCTTTGGGTTATTTTGAATTTGCAACACTGCTTCCATGTATGGTTAAATGCTTAAAAAAATGGTTGTTTTCGCTCCTTATTTTAATTACATTCTTCCTTTTTTAACTGTATAATGCAAATAAATTCTTGAATAACTTATAATCTTCGTGAAGATTCATTTGCGTAATTATATTCATACCCATGTAATATGTATATTTACATGTGGTAGAGTAACATTTACTCTAGCGCACCTCAAAAATGTTCCATAGATCATGTACTAGTCACCCAATTGACATCTACCCAAAATTTGTACATAATTGTACAATCCAACAACACCCATCTTTTACATTAAAAGATAAAAAAAATAAAAAATACAATTCACATTCCAGTAAGGCCCTGCTTGCAACCTATTAATAAAAATGACAATACAATTAATATATAAACTTATAAAATAAAATGTAATATTCTGAACAAGGTAATAATATACAAAACTTACATCGAAACTAAAAGCATAAGGATTCATTTCCCATTATTTTCAACAGCATGATAAATATTGAATTAAAATTCACACATAACTAGATCACATGTACACTTTTGAACAAATATATTTTTGTACCATACCACCCAATTTTCCTTCCAACAAATAATTAATGCAATTTTTCAGCTATGAAATAATAACATCAATTTACATTGATAGTTCATTTTCAAACTTAACAGATAAATACTTAACATAAAAATAAATAACACTTTCCCTAAGTTAAAATAAAAGATAAATAACACTTACTTGTATACTACCTCCTTTTTTCATGACCTTTTGGTTTAGGTTTTGGATTTTTCTTTTGGCTGTTGATTTTTAATTTTGTTGCACCTCTGTTGGATTTAATATTCCCAGTTACAGGAGGCTTATTCAAGATTTCGGCCATCTGTCGAGAATAATAGTTGCTAGCTAGCTCTTGAATCATATTGCGATTAGGATTCATCTCTGATAAAGCCAAATGCAATGCTATTGCGAGACGCTCTTTATCCGAGTCATGTTGTCATAGAAAATGTTTAACAAGATCAACTATGTCATAGAAAATGTTTAACAAGATCAACTATCAACACACCAACATAGAGTTCAAGGAGTGAATTATCTTTTTCCTTTCGATATTCTAAGATAAAATAATTTTCAGAACATGTCATTAATGAATTACCTTGTAGTTATAGTCCAGAACAGCAGGTGATTCATCCATATACCTCATGACATACACACCGCAGTCATTACCGTTCGCTTGTTGTGGCAACTTAGAATTTCAATCAAGCTGGAACTAGACAAACCTAAAATTTAGGCCATAAATTCATTGTCCTTCCTCACCAAGTACTTGTCCAGTGCTTCAGCTATAGAAAAACATAACAAGTCAATTTGAGTCCAATTAGTAGTTATCATTTATCAGAGCTTGAACATTTATAACTGAAACAGAATATTTCTAAGGTCACAACACTTACCACTGCCAAACAACTTTGTGTAATCTTATGCTTACGCTGGCTGGTAAGATGCAAATCCCATATTTAAGCAAAGCTGGAATGGATGTTAATCACGAGCACAAACCAGTGTGATGAACCATCATGCATTGGTATGAAAATCTGTAATTTTTTATAAATTATTTAAATAAAAATTCAACAACATTTTCAAGGCCACGCAAAATTTAACCATCAACACCATATTACAAACCTTCTCACATGTCTCCATATTCGGCATAAATCGATTAGCCCATCTACTTCCCCTCTGGAAGGGAGTAAGGTTGACATATTTTGAGTGTAATACGGAGTTCTGCAAAAGACATCACCAGTGCTAAACCAAACATGCCTTTCTTTTAATAATCCATCATCTTATGAAATTCACTATAACAACAATTTTTTGGGATATCTAACTACATTAAATTTTGTTTTAAATAGTAGATCTATGCCAACAATGAATGCTATGAATAAACAGATTACCGAGAAGTAAACAGGTAAAAACCAAGCCCATGGTCCAACTGGGTTATTTCGCAACTCTTCAATTGTCCTGTACTTAGCATACATGCTGATAACCTGGCGTTAAATATATAGTTAGCAACAAAAACAAAATATTGCAAACTACCATATACTAATAGGTTTTTAAATCATAAATAAGTTTTACATATAATAAAACTAACATCACTGTGAATCCATTTGGTTAGCTTCAACGAGCACACGCCATTATGAGTCACGTACTCACAAGGAGTTCACTGTTAATGTATATCACAAACAATTCAGCCTCATTAGTCCATTGAATAATATTTAACATAATACACTTTTTAGTCTATATAACCAACATTATGTACGCATTTTCATTTACATCATGTGGGATAAAACACAATGTTGATGAAACAATAAAAAAATATAAAAAAAGTCATGAAAAGAAAAACACAAAAAAATGACTCAATTTAAATAATCAGTGAAAAAACATTAGCATTGAACTACTTAATAATTTAATGCTTACTTCTCATCAAGGCTGCCATCAAATATATAACTGACCACTTATAATTGTGATTCAGTAATAGGTGTTGTTACCACATATGGACCAGCCCAATAACAAGGCCTAACAGACCTGCTGCTGATTCTATCAAACGGTGAGCATTAGAATCGACAAGGCCTTTTCATTGATCGAAACTCGTAAGGACAATGATTAGTTGAAGAAAACATGGGTTTTTTTGTATGTCTCGTAATGTCATCCTCCTACAAAAACACATTACAATATTAGTTGTTATGAAAGCATCGAGTTATATAAAATACTAAAATAAAAAAAGTCAAACACCTATAAGTAAATCGCTTAACTAAATTAATTGTAATAGGTGCATGCATAGATTTATCACTATTTAATGCTTCCATATTTGTTTCAGCATTAGCCTCATTTGGTGCATCATTGGTCGATAAGCCACCATCATCATTCAAAAAAGTGTCTATAACATCTTTTGTTTTTTCTTCAGATATGATGTTCTCAACATCATTGCGAACATCATGTGTCGGCTCTATAGTATCTCTGAAAAAATAATCCATTGTTAGATTGTCATCACTAATTCTAAGGGATACTATTAGTGACGGAACAATATTTTCTTTTACTGGTGTATCATGGGTTGGTTTCGAATCAGGGGCTGTTTTCTGACTTTGGGTAGGTGATTGATTCACCGCTATTACCAAATCTGACACAAAGACTGTTTAATCTGTTGAAACCCATTGTTAATAATTGTATAGATTTTGATTGCTTTGTAATGCGCTTAACCAGCCCTGCTATGTCAATAGGTACTTGAGCAGATGATCCAACACCCTCAAAAGCACGCACACGTACCTATAATCATCAACGTGTAAACTTATTAATTAATGCGACATTGACATAAATATCTCTTTTTTTTTTATCCTGTAAGAAACTCAAAAACATAATAAAAATGGCAACTTATGATAGTAAAGTACACCAACACTCTATTAAGATAGGATAAAAACTAAAATTGTCTGTATTATGCAAAATTATACCCAATTAATATCGATTTACTGCATGAGTACATGACTATAAAATAACAATTATCAAGTAAATTTTTTCAAGTAATATAAACAGAAAGTAGAATATAATATGCCAAGTAATAGAATGTCATTACACTTATTACCTTTTTATAATTATCACATCATTTTTTTTAACCATCGCATGATTTTTTTTATCTCTTCGTCATTCCAAGCTAATACTAGAGATAGAGAAGAAACCCATTGGTTCTTGTAATAGTTTTCAACATTTTGAAAGTAGAAAACCTAAACATTTCTTGCATAATCACAGCATTAGTTCATTAAATGAACACATATGGATATGACGATTAATAATGTGTCATCATATGCATAATAATCAACTAACTCTAATAACACAATAAAAATTACCAACCTAAAGAAATAGCAGACAGCCTCCTAGATGAGCAGATTCATTTGACTTAAACTTGGAGATGGCCATAACAAGTCTACTGTAACAAAATGATGCCCAATTGTGTTGTTTTATGGCATTAGTGTCAACTAATGGATGTAAGAATGAAGCTGAAATGAGCATTGCACTTAATGGGCATAATATAGTGGCCAATACAAACAACATAAATGCAACCTGCAATTTAAAGGTTGACATATAATGTGAGACATAATATAATAGGCGAATGAATAAATACTTTGTGGTAACCAGTAACTATATATATATATATATAACCAATATCAACATTACCCTAAAGTCATTGCAAGAACCATCTAATTGGTTAATGAAATCTTCTAATGTTTTGATAGCTATTCCTCGACTCGTGCACTTGAAAGTCTCTCTCAATGTCGCAATATTTTCAAGTTGATTAGATAGAGATACAGATAAACCTCCATCATGCACTCCCATTATATCAAAAAATGTTGTTGCATTCAATTTATGCGTTGATTGTTCAAAACAAGCACATGCTGATCAGGAACAAATTGTTTAACTAACCATGCACACAGTTGTCTTCTCAGCCTACCAGTTCGAAATGTAAAAGATTACCAAATCTAATTTCTCGTACATCCCGTTGTTTATCTACATTGAAAGTTTAAATAAGGTCAGAAAATCGATCTGGTGCACATCGGGTGTCAAGTATATGCTTATCTATCTTCGAATGCAATTGTTTATCAGCGTCAGTTGGCACTTTATAGTCGAAGACATTTAATAGCTTTGTGTACTTAGACTTTTCTTCTGGTGGTAAGCTCTTGTATGAATTACCCAATTTTTTTCTTCGCTGGCCAATAATATAAGCATTAGTCAATAGTTTTTCTTTGTTTTTTTTCCCCCAATTCAATTAAGAATCACAACATAAATCATATTACATATGATATAACATGAAACACATGACAATTTAATTACCGCTTTGCTGACAACAAGGTTCTCATTAGAGACCTTCAGTCGCTTCACTTGCTCTTTGCTGTAAGTGAAACTAAGATTTATTATATATACAGATATTAATAGAATAAAAATGAATGCATCATGTAGTTGTGCAAAAATATCTGATAAAAAACATCAACTAGTACTTACAAATATGACATGAAGCCATATGATTGCTTGCAAGAACCTGCAGCAGTCAGATCAATATTCCCATCTTGCTGAATGGCAATATCGTCTAAGCATCTCTTCTGCTTGCGATCTTCTCTTGCCATATTTAACAGGACAGAAAACTTTTTGCTTTGAAAAAATATAACCTGCCTCAAAACCCCATGATTTAATAAGAATTCTTTAAACTATAACCTCACTTAACTACCATTTGAATCAATTACATTTTACAACTATAATACAAGGAATAAAGACCATCAACAAAATCCAGTAAACAATCAAGCAAATATAAACGAAATCCAACAATCGGATTTTGCCAGTTGAGCGCAACTTACACTCGGCCTCATAAATAAGGCACAATATATCAGGCAAAACTTAACCAGCCTAAGGGAAAAAAATAATAAATATATATATATATATATATATATAGGCACGCACACACACAAACAAAAAAACCATGAAGAAAGTAAATAATTTTAAAAAAATAGACATTGTCGACAAAATTTAAACAAAAGTAGTTTCAAGCTTGCTGAAAAAAAAGAAGATGAAGAACAGACAAATATTCAAGAATCTAACCTGCCTCAAAATTAATACTTGGGTATTCTAAATATTAGATAGAATGCCAAAAATCATGTTATCCGTAATAAACATGAAAAAATCATGTTTTCCATGAAATCGGAAGAAAAATTAACCAGCCCACGGAAATGTGAAAAAACAGCCATAGCCGAAATTATAACAAAAAACAGAGAACAATTTGGAAAATAGAATGAAAGCCATTGAAAGAAATAGAGCAAACCTGAACCTTGTTTCTCTACCAATGAACAAAAGGCATAAGTAGATGCTGGGAACTATTGAAGAATGGGGGAGCATATGGGTGCTGCATTATACAATTTTTTCAGAGAACATTTGTGTCTGTTGACAGAGAAGAGGGAAAATTTGAAGCAGCTGAAGTTTAATAGTAGCAACCAAGCATCCACTTATTTGGGAAAAAGACCAAGAGTCGGGCAATAACGGTGGTAATGTTTTTTATTTTAAAAGATAATTACGTGTTGCAATTTGGACTATAGCCACAAATTTAGTTATTAAGAAAACGAGAAAAAGAGGAAAAAATAGAAAAGGAAAAAATTAAGAAAGGTGAGTATTGTTCAACAAAATTTAATTTTGGCAATAGTTTTACTGTTAAATATTTCTTCATTTTTGTTGGGTATTTGAACTTAATTAAGTGATAATGGATACTGTTGTATTTTTATCCATATTCTTTTTTCGAATAAATCTGACTTTGAATTATAGTTGCTGTAGTGACAATTGATTGTGTAATGTTGCCACTGTTGAATAATTTTAGAATAGTGATAAAAATCTTTATACAATCCCCTAAAAATTTAATTTGCCTACTTATCTCAAGTTTAAAACAACAAATATATAAATTAATAAATTATCTGGTCAAAAATGATAAAACTTGTACCTAACCATAGTATTTCTTTTAGTTTTTTTTTGTGCTTTTAAACAATTACTTCTTTGAACTTTAATTTTTAAATAAAGTATAAATATAAAAAACTAAAGTAATTTCTTTAATTTTTCAACTAAAATTTAACACATAAATAGAAATGGCAAAAACTTCCGTCCGAACCGGATGCCGGACCGGACCCGGCATATTTCACAAATACTAATCTTAAGTACATTTGCACACATGGATATTACTAATAAACGTTTATATTTGCTAATTTTAAAAAGTAATACTTCTAAAAAATATAAAAAATAGAGGCAAGAAATAGAAATACAAAGGTGTAACCGTCAGCAGAAAATCTTGAAATTCATTGACATTGTATGTGTAGTAGAATATATCACACTGCCTAAATTGCTTTTGTTGAAAATTAAAGTGGTAGGTCAAATTGATTTCACCATGCAAGCAAACATTCGGCTTTTGCTCTTTTCTTTTCTTTCTTTTCAATTTTCTTTTTTGAGTGTTCAACAACCATAAACAATATAGTTCATTTTCTTTTTTAAATGCCCAGCAACAAACAATAACAATCCAGTGATCTTTTCAGTACCCATGCATGCATGCATGCAAGCGACAAAAGAAAAATAAAAGATCACTTAAATTTAGCAATAAAGAAAAATTGAATCTATTAAAATATAATATATGTAATATTAAACACCATTAGTGAAATCAAAGTAGATCAGACAAGAGTCGATAGCATCATACTTCATTAAATTCCTATAGTAAAATAAAACAAAATAAATTTAAGCTACAAAATTTCAATATGTAATGATACTAAAATTTAAGATAGTTATAATAAAGAAGAATTAACAAAGATATAATGCTAGATGTATATAAAGTTTTTACAACTAGCCGTCTATGACTGATATTGTTGAATAATAAATTAAATTGTTAGAATATACAAAATTAACAAACTACACTCAGACACAAAAAATAAAAGGGCATTCACCAAGCACTAAGCGCATCTACAACACCATCTTCTAAGGCCACACAGAGCTCATCTGCTTCTTGAGGTCAATGAACTAACAAAGATTCTAATAAACAGTTAATGTACCATGTTTCCAAAAAATGATTAGTATATCCTATACAAAAAAGGCGTTGTTACAAAAATAATCAGGTGCAAAATGGTTTGGAATACCAAAATACAAAAGCTACTACTCCAAATATTGTGACACCTAGTTCAAAACACAAGCTGATCATTTTCACAACAACAGTTGGTATACCAAAAACATTAAAGCTCACTAAATGAAATAGAAAAAACAACCTAATAACAACTGATAAGTAAAGGACATTAGATAGAAAATGGGAATGTTAACATACCTTTAGAGATCATAGTAACGGCTTTAATGAAGCCTCGAATGGTGCCTGGTTAAGATTAATATTTCTGACAAATTTTTTGAATTCTGAAGTTTGTTTACAAAGGGCCCTTTGAGATTCAATAGCACTACACTTTCCACATTCACCAAATGCATCTTGCATGAATTGATGCCTTATATCATTAAGTGGAGATTTTGCAAGATAGAGTGCCAACAAGATGCGAGCATAATCCGAATCATGCTAACAGGAAAGAAACACTAGTTACAACAATTTCTATACGACAACAAGATGAATTTATGTAAAAATAACAAGTCCATATGGTTTAAGAGTCCAGTGTTTGTCATCTAGTTACTAGCAGCAAATGTTTTAATTCACATAAGACAGTTGACTTGCAAGATATAATAATAGTTTTACAATATAAATATCCAGCCTTTTACTTAGATATTTTTCACAATTCAAGTTTTTAAATTTTAGAAGAAATCCAGTTTTGAACAATTCAAGTTTTTAAAAGCTTGTTCATGTTCTCTTAAGTACCAACACCAAGCTGAAAAGTATCTCTTATTAGTTTAAAAACTAGATTTCTTCTACAAATAGCTTGCTTAGAGGAAAACGATTTATAGAGTACTCCTAGTTATGCTTTGAAAGTATTCTATACAAAGAAAACTTTAATATTTCTTACCTCTTTGCACTACTCCTATGTTACTGTTGTTATTGATCTAAATTTTAGAATCATTAAACCTAATGACTTATAAATGATCTGAACAAAGCACTGATCATGAACAAAATAAGGATTACTCTTTCAACTAGTATAATCAATGTTTGAGATTAATATAAGAGAGATGCTTTGATGTTGAAGGAAAAAAAAAGACTTATACCTGATAAGACTTATCAGCAACAATAGAGGTATTGTCCATATATTTCAAGGCATAGTATCCACAATCAAAATCATTTGGCTATTGTGGCAAACCCATTTGATGACCAAGTAGAAAATTCAGAAAACTGAAATTAGAACCAAAATGAAGTCGCGCTTCTTTAAGTAGCAAAACGTCCAATGAGACGAGCTGCTATTATTAACCAGAAATAAATTTTAACAAAATTTTGAATATTATCCCTTTAAGTTCAGACTAATGCATAAATGTAGTCAGTCCTCCTAAGAACATACAATTGTCAGTGACTGATTAATCATTTCTTCTATTTGATTGAGAGAGCCCAACGAATCCCAAATATTAGCAGTTTGACGAAGAATATCAATAACAAGCATATACCAATGACTTTCACAATGAATGGGCACATAAATCTTCAGTTGTAGAAGAGTAAAACACAATTAATGGCAAAATGGTTTGTTATCGACTTAGAAAAATGAAAAAGAAGTTAAGGAACTATGTGAAAATATAAACTACAAAAAGTTCATGAAAAGACAAAAAAATTCATGTTATGAGCTAAACTTTTTACAAGTTTCCAACTGAGGCATGTATCGCTCTTGGAACCTAGAAGCTCGACTATAGGGGTTTAGATCACTAGAGTCACCCAATACAACTTGCTTTAAATTTAAGGGTGAAAAATTAAAAGAATTAAAATTTTGTTAATTGAGAATCTAACAGATCTCATTTAAGGAATAATGATAGATTTAGAAATATATAATTTATGGTTATCTTACTGAATAATATGATGGTAGGAATCAATACTGAGGAGTGGTTATATCTTTTTGGGCCTCTTCAATAGTCTTGTAGTCTGCATACATAGTAATAATCTGAAATATTTTTTTAACAGTTGTCATCAAAGTGCACACATTAGTTAAGATATATGTTCATATATACTAATTGAAAATAATGGCATTATTAACTTTGAATCCATCCTAAATATTATACATAGTAGGCAGAGAGTATTACATCACCATTAATCCATGCCCTAGGTAGGAGGGAACGCATACTACTCCGTGTTATGTTCCTATATTCTGTCCGGACGACAACATCCCTTTACCATGAAAGAAAAACAGTATCACAATAAATAAAAGCAAGATTAAGAGATTTGTATCTACCCAAGAAACAATCTAGCTATAAACACATTTCATTATTACTGGACCATACATTTCAACCAAGTTCTCATCAAAATAAGTAGCGAACGAGCTTCGTTTCATCCTCGGTAAATGGAATGGGAACAAAAAATGGACCAACCAAAAATCAAGGCTGGGCAGGCTTGAGATTGACATGTTGTTCTCTAAAAGTTTGAATATGCCTGCCTTTTGTAGTTGATTGTATCATCACAAGACCCTCCTATAAATGGAAAAAAATTACAATTCACATATCCTGAGGTAAATGTCACAACATGCAATTTTGGTAAATATAAAGGCAATAGTACGAAAGACTCTTCAATACCTTCGATACCTTAAGAATTTCTTCTGGTTTCCCTTTGGACATTTCTATTTTTTTTTAGGGAAATGCATCTATCTTTTCACAATCCAAAGCCATTTCCAATCTGGTCAATATTTGATAAAATTGTCTTTCCTTTGTGTTTAAGTCAGACCCATTATAAAGAGTGTTTATCTTATCATAACCAGGGGATGAACCTTCATTTGATGAGATTTCAATAAATTCAACCCTAACATTATCTTGAGCAGACATAAACTCTTGGGAAACCGTTCTGATGTAATCTGTGGTAGGATGATGCACATGAGCAGCAACACATTCCATAATTTGCCTTTGATATAGCAATTATTTTCGCATTTTAGTTTGGTCATATATCGCATAAGATAGGTAATCAACCTTAAAAGTTAGTATCATGATTGAATGTCTTTGCTTCTGAATTATTTCTTCAAAATTAGGACGTCTAACAGCTTTTGATCGAGAAGCTCCACCAGTGTTAATAGTACGCATCTGAATCTATTTAATTGAGCAAATAAATGATATCAAAAAATAAGAAAGATCCCAATTTCCCATATATTATTATGCTAATTATAATGATAAGCACTATGCAATAAATTTACCTTATCGCTTCCAATCCCTCCCTGAGATCTCAACCACTTCATGAACCTCTTCACCATTGATTTTTTCCAAAATGTGAAAGGAGCTTTAATCGGATCAGGCTGGATGTAATTGTATGCAACATTATAGAGGTAAAAAATCTGTATAAATAGCTTATAGTTAAGAAAATAGTATTATTAATACCATTCATGGTCAGAAAAATATTAAAATTTTGTTATGGAAATTATCAAGGTCAAAAGAATGCTAAAATTTAGTTATAGAAATTACCTTACTTGTAAGAAAAGAAGACATCCTCCAACATAGTAAATAAAGCAAGAGTAATTTGAAAATTCATACCACTAGTTTTCTTTGAACTGCAGTTCAAAGTTTCTTTGATTACATTTTTGTTTTCGCTATTGATTGAAGATGATCCCTTCGTTGAAATTAAACTCTTTAGTTCTGAAGCTGGCTGATTCTTCGTTGAAAATTCATACCAACTTCCACTCTCATGACACCATCAAAACTTTCATTTCGAACATGTACAGGAACAAGGGAGACTATTAATTGCTTGAGCTTCAGAGACGGATAAAAAAGGAACGGTGGGTAATGACAGGGGAAAAAAATCTTATTTATACCATATCCCAATCAATTGCAACTGGTTCCTTCGATAGCCAACATTAACAGAAAAAAATATAACCTGTTGGATTACTTTGAATGAGATCCAACGGTAAATTAATTTTTAAATAAAAAATTCATTAACGATGTATGTGATGCAGCGCTGTATTCCAGTTGAGGCCATGAAATGGTGGGATTTGTACTAACTAACAAAGATGACAATTATGAAAATAAATTTTTAATTCATTTTGCTCAATTTGGTATTCTAACAAGGGCAGATCTATACATGGCTACACAGGGCTGTAGCCCGATCTTGAATAAAACTATTATTTATATAGTTTATATTTTATTAATTTTATATAATAATATAATTTTTATTTTATTTTCATATATGTCTTTAATTTAGTTATCTTTATATTTTTATTAATTTTATATTATAGTAGAATTTTTATTTTATTTTCAAATATATCCTTAATCTAATTATATTTTTTCTTTTGAAATTAGTGATTTATTTTGTAAAATGATTAAATTATACATTTATTGAATAGGTTAAAAGCATTAGGGATTTAAAGTGTTACTACTGCTTTATTTAAAAAAACTTTAATTGAAAAAATTTATATCAATTTAAAATAAAATTTTCACTAGTATTAAAGTACTTACAAAAATAATGTGTAATAGCAATTATCAGCATTTTCATAAATTTTTACGTGAATTTTGAGATTTTATTTATTAGTTAAAATAACTAACAAGATAGGTTAGAAAATAAAATTTAAGTATTTTAAGGAGCTTTTGATAGAAGAATCATTAGCATCTGACTCTTCAAAGAGAGTCAAAGTGCCTATAAAACAATGACAATTAAATATATTTTTATTAGATGAATTTAACTTATTATTAAAATTTTTGACTAATAATACATTTATAATTTTAAAAGATGAATAAATTTTTTATTTAATTTATTTAAGTCTGGTAGTTAAGTAATTGACTTCAAACATTAAAGTTTTACTTGCGAGTTTTAAATTGACTTAATTATTTATATTGATTTAATTTTATCTTAAAATTAAAGGTTGTAATATTGGATTTCATAATTGAAAAATAGAGTTTTTCTATTTGAATTATCTTTTATTTTTTATTTTTTTATAACTATTTTTATTTCGAGCACATTTTTATAAAGATAAGGTTCTTTATGTCCCCTTATTTAATATACTTTTTCTTACTTATGAATTTTTATGATCACTTCAAAATATAAATTTTTTTAATTTAACCCGATGTAATATAAATTCTTGAATCCACCCTTGTACCTTAATATTTAAGTATTAATTTAATTTAAATTGATGTAGTGTTTATTCATTAGATATTGGTTAATTAATTTGATAAGCTATTAAATCCATCCTCTAATAGATAAGTAACACATGAATTTGAGTAATAGGTGAGTAATGAAGATGATAGTTATGGAAATAAATTTTCAACTCATCTTGCTCAAATAAGTCTCCTAACAATTAAGTTTTAATTTGAGTTTAATGTGATGTTTATCCATTAAATGATGCTTAAGTAATTTTATAAGTTTTGAAATACATCCTCTAAAAGTGAGTAACACATGGAATCTTTAATATTATTATTTTACTTGATTTATAATTAAATTTTTTACAGAAGCATCAACAAGCAGCACCTATTTTTCTCACTTAAAAAAAAAGAATCATTACTTTTAATCAATTTTTTATTATATATTGTTGGCTAAAATTACTCATCAATATCCAGATAGACATATATGAAAATATTTAGATAGTCCAAATTTTAAGGTAGATCCTAATTTCTTGCAATACTCTGACAAGAAACGATAGGTGACAGTTAGATATTGACATGGAAAAAATTTTCAATAAAGGATCCACTTTTTTGTTAATGTATAAAATAAGTTTAAAAATAAAAAATATATATAATTTAATATAATATATGTTATCTCATAGTACATTAAAATTTATATTTTTTATATTTATTTTGTCCATTACCATAATATTAAAGTAGAGAACCCTTACTAAATAATTACTTTTGACATCAGAAAATTAAATCTCAAGTGATTTGGTAAACTAAATATTTCGGGAATAATAATCGAAAGAAATTGAGCATTTTGTTGCTTCATTTCCATTAAAAAAAATTCAAGGAACACCTGAGAAAGATGAAACTTTTGAACTTACTCTTAAAATGAAAAAAGAAAAAGTATCTAAGATACAAGTTGAAATTGGAAAACTCTACAATACAAGGCAAGCAATTATTAAAATCCGATCGGCACAAGATGACCAATCTTCAAAAATGGCCGGGCCACTCCTGACTATAATATTACTTATATTTGCTCGCCTTATAATCGTCAATTTTCAAATATATGTCAAATGTTTAATTTTTATAATCACCATTTGTAATTGCGTCTTTCACAGGATCAATAAACGTGGGTGACTATTAACATATTAATTTATTGCTATAATATAATAATGAGATAGCTTCCCCATCTTGTCCCTTTTAAACATGCTTGATTATATTGCTAAAAGCAAGAGAAACATAACGACATAGAATACTGATAAATATCACGCTACAGCATAAATTTTTGCATATTGTTAGGTAATTTACAATAAGGGAATTACTTACTTTGATATGGTGAGGAATAAAGTAAAAAATTAAAAATATATATTTTAATATATTATAAGATAAAATATACTGCATTAGCAACTATGTTTTATCCTTTTAACTAATTCAACACTTAATTAAAATCAAAATTTTCTTATTCTAAAATTATTAGTTGTTGTTAGATTTAATGATTTTATATAAGTTGTGCATACCAAATCCAATCCAATCAAATTGACCTAATCTAATGCAATTAAATCTAATTGAATTTAATTGAGTTAATCAGGTTATAATGGGCTGAGTTCATATTGATAGTCCTATATAACTCAACCCAAGAATAATAATAATCTGAGTTAAGTTGAGTTCATGTTGATAATCCTATATAACTCAACCTAAACCTAAGAATAATAATAATAAGGATGGTGATATTTGACCCTTTTGTTATATTTTACTAATTTCTATTTTTTATTAAAACTCATTAAAAATTTTAAACTAATCTTTATTTCTCAATATGCCCCACCTAACTTTAAATTTATTCTATGTTTTTTATATTTTTTTCAAGCATCTGCTATGTAACTTATAAATCCATTTTAGAAAGAAAAAAGAGCTCTCATAATCACTATAATTTCTTTCTTTCCTCTTAAAAGTTTTATCCATTATTATCAAAACAATAAAAAAAGGATTTGATACTTCTTGATCATTCTCTATTGCATACTATAATTTAATTTCTTTTATGATTATAAAAGTAAAGTACATAATATTTGAGAAGGGATAATAATTCAAAAAGTTAAAAAAAGTTAATGTTTAAGAAATTAGATTAGCTAAACTAAATATTAATAGAAATTATCATGTGAATGCACTTAAAAGTTATTTGCACTTTGAAGTCATTTTAGACAAAGATAGTATTAGCATAAAAGTAATCAACAAGGTTGGGGAAATATAGTGAGAGAGTTAAATTAACAACTCTAATAATAATTATAGTAAAATTAATACCAACACTCAACCTATCCCTTTTAAATCTTTTATTAAAAAAAATTGTTTAACTTTTCTTAGTTAAACCTAACATTAGTCTAATGTGCTGTGCTTGGAATGTATATGATATTGTTCACCTGAACCATCATATCTACCATAGTATTCACCACTACGATCAGACCTGATGCTTTTAATTCTTTTGCCAAGTTAATTCTCAACTTCAACCTTAAATTTTTTAACTATGTTAAGAGATTGTCTTTTCATAGAGGAGATACATGTAGCCATATCTAGAAAAAATTATCTATCAATGTCATAATATATTGTTGACTATTCTAAGTAGATTTAGCAAATGGTCCATAAATATCTGTATATATGAGTTCTATAACATCTGAAGTATTATTGGCTTTAAATCTTCTTTTATTAGTTTGTTTTTCCTTAATACAGTTAACACAAATGTCGAAATATGTGAAATCTAAAGAGTTAAGAATTTTGTCTGACACAAGTTTCTTTATTCTCTGTTTGGAAATATGACCTAATCTCCTATGCCATAATGCAGTTAAATTCTCATTAGTTAATTTTCTTTTTAAACCTCGTATACTTAATTATAGGGACTCATTAAATGAAGTAATTATGTCAAGCATATAAAGATTATCCTCACATGTTAAAGAACCATAAACAACTTGTCTTGAATCATAAAACAAACTAAATTTTCTATTCCCAAATGAACAAGAAAAACCAAATTTGCCCATAGCAGAAATATAAATCACATTTCATCTAAAAGATAGAACAATAAATGCTTCATTAAGATCTAAGTAAAATTTAGTTTTTAACAATAATCTAGACTTTCCAATTGCTTCAACTTCAACTGTCTTGCCATCGCCCTCATAAATGTGTCTTTCACCATCATTGGGTTTCCGACAAGGCAACCCTGCATAGACACTCTAATGTGAGTGGTTGCTCTAGAATCTATCCAATATGTATGTCTAGGTACAGAAGTTAAATTAACCTTAAAATAAACCAAACTAAGAAGCATACCTTTCTTAGCATGCCATGCATGATAATTAGTGCAATGCTTCTTCTTATGCCTTTTAGTCCTACAGAAGAAACAATCAGTACCTTCTGAATTACCAAGTTTCTTTTATTGTTTCTTTTGAGGTGCTGTATCTGCAGCTTCTTTATCTTTCTTCTTTTTCTTTCCCTTGTTCTTGCTCTTAAAAGTAAAGGTTAGGTGAACGCTTTCTATCTTATCTTTTTTCAACCAATCCTCTTCCTAAACACAATGTGATATGAGCTCATTCAGACAGCATGTCTCTTTCTGACAATTATAGCTTACCTTAAACTGGTTAAACTGAGTTGGTAAGCATATCAAAACCAAATGCAATAGAAAGTCCTCAGAGAGCTCAAGCTTAAGTGCTCTTAACTTAGAAGCAAGATGAGACATCTCTATAGTGTACTCCTTAATGTTGCCTGTACCCGTATATCTCATTGAAATTAGGCTTGTTAAGAGTGTACTAATTTTATCCTTTTTATTTTTGATAAACTTTTGTTCAATTTATGTAAGAAACTCCTTAGTCATGGTTATTTTTTCAATGATTGAACCCCTAAATACTTCTGGAATGGTCTTTTTCATGATCATGATGCACATGCAATTTGATCTCTCCCACTTTTTCATTTCTCTTTTATCATCAAAGGTAATTTCATCCCTATGAGATGGGGGGAGAATTCACCCTTAATGCAAGATTAAGATTTATGACTCTGAGAACTATTAAAAGATTCTCATGCCATAATTTGAAGTTAGAGCCATTTAGCATAGGAATTGAATTGATGTTGACAGTAATATTAACAGACATAACTAAATAGAGAATAAAGAATAAACAAAATAAGTTTATATTAGTCTCAAAATAAAAATTAAATTCAAATAAAGGTCAATCTCATCTCAAGATACCGGAGACTCCATTAATATCTAAAACATTAACTTGTAAGTGATATCTTGATATAGTAATCAAACACTGATAATAAGACATGTTAAACAATCAATCTTCCTTTAAGCCAATTTATTGCTTATATATAAAATCAAATAATCATCACGTGTTTATTATCACAGGTACACATATTTTATTAAATATGAACCTTCCTTTGGGCCGATCGATATTCACAGAAATTACATACACAAAAAATCATTTATATTCTAAAATAAATTAATTTCCACAAGAGAGGTCACTTTAGTGACATGTTGCTTCAATTAATTCATCTTAAAATACATATAAATCAACCAATATTTGAATTTAAAATTGTACAAAAAATTACCCAAAATAAAATAAAAAATAAAAATTATTTTTTGATCAAAGTCAATCTCTGACTGGCAAATGATCAATGGTTGACCAATCAAACATTGATCGATCCGAACCGTGATCGGTTCTAGAACAAACTAGATCGGTCAAAAAAACTAATTTTTTTTAAATGGGCTCAATTAAAATTTAAATTAATGGGCTATATAAATACTAAATTAACCTCATAATTTCTTTACATCGAGCCGAAATTTAGGTCTAATACTTAATTTCATGAAGCCCAAATGAAATTAATTGTAAAACTCCTTAAAATTTTGCTAGAAAACAAAATTATATAATGTCTTAGGGACTTTTATGATATTTTTCAATAAAACCTAATACTCTTTTCATTTTCTTCTTCTTGTTTCCAACACCTCCTTCTTCTAGCATCCTAAGCGCGGCAGCATGGCGCTGCCTCCTTTTTTTTTCCTTAAGCCTGAATTTCCAAAGAAAAAAATTTAAATTTTAGATTTATATTATTTTGCAATAAATTTAAATTTTAGATTTCTATTATTTTGCAATACCAAAGAAAACAACTATAAATTTCAAATTTAAGAATACTAGAATTAAGAACAAAAAATATTTAATCTTTGATCAAAATAAATTTGATTCTTAATGATTCAACATGAATTGGCTCTGATACCACTTGTTGGGATAAAATTTTTAATGAAATACTATCATTTATAACCCAGAAATATCATGTTATATCACCAAGAATCAATAACAAATTATGAAGAGGCATACCTGAATCAATAATGCTGAATTAATCTCTAGAATTATGTGGTTGGCCTTCCAGATTTATATATTCTCCTAGAGAATCCTTTAATTCTCTTTATACTCTTTCTCTGATGATGAGATATCAAAAAAGATGGAAAGAATAATATGTGTGACCTGGGGACTATAACCACTTATATAGACAATTTTTCTTTTTGTCACTAGGTATTCCTAATTTTGCATATCATAGAATTAGAATATGATTAGGTTTCTACACATTCAAGATCCACACTCTATTAGATACATTAAAGTTTATAATATAGAAGAAAACTTTAATTGATCACTTTAATTAGGTTTAACTTTATATGACAATCTACAATACATAATTATTCACATATAAGCCCAACGTTGGATTAAGAATCTAACAATATTAGATTAAAAAATCCAACAACGATAATTTTTAAAATAATTGCTATTAGTTGTACTGTAAAAATAATCAGTTATGACAAGAATTGATTAAGTGTTGGATAAATTTTATTTTAAAAGTATTATGTGTTTTAAAAATAGTTATTAGTATAAATTTTATTATTAAACTGCTATAAGAAAACAAAGAATTATATGCTAATGTATTTGAAATAGGGTTACTACTATTGAAATAAGGTTACAGGTGCGTTTGAAATAGGGTTGACAGTGCTGAAGTGAGGCTATTGGTGTGTTTGAAATGAGGTTGTTAGTTGTTGATAAGGCTACTGGCATTGAAATGAAGTTGTTAGTGTTGAATTGAAACTATTAGTGTGTTTAAAATAGGTTTGTTAGTGTGTTTACAAGGCTGTTCTGTTGATTTTTGGAATGAGGCTACTGGTGTTGATGAAATGGGTTTGCTGGTGTGTTTATAAACAACTTTTTAGCTTTTATAATCTAGCAAATAGTCATTTTTGGTTCTAATGGCTAACTTCTAGGGTATTCCTTACAATTTTTATTTTTGTTATTTCTTTCTTTTGAAAAGGTGAGATTGTCTTTTACGCTTTTGGGGTAAAATTGACTTTTAATTCATTTTCTGTCAAACATTAACATTTTCTTAATAGAGAGTGGTAAATTAATAATGACACAAATATTTAGTGGTAAAATATATTTTTAAGCAAATGAATCTTGTAGTTCATTAATGTAAGTAGCTAGTAGTCTTCGAAAATAGATTCAATTATTGACACCCAATTTTTTTATTTTAGCATTATCGGAATACGTTATGAGTTTGAACAACTAAGAAAAGGAAAAACAAAATAAAAAGTAATTGATGTAGGACATTAATTTTCTATTTTAATTAGAGTCAATTATGGTGTTTATTATTTTAGAATTTTTATTTTTATTAGAGTCAATTAAGGTATAAGATTTAGTTAACTTAGGAAAGTATCTTTTAGTTTTATTATATTTGTGATTCAGTTTCTTAGTTTTAAGTTAACTAAGGAAAAATATATTTTATTTCCATAACTTAATTTCTCTCTTTAAGCTAACTTAGGGAAGAAAGTTTTCTTTATTCTAAATAGAGAAATCCTATAATTATTTTCATAACCTCAAATTCAATTATTCAATAAAATCCTTTTTTTATAATTTTTCTTGGGATTATCTATCAGAATATCTTTTGTAGAATTATTTGAACTAAAGCGTCACCTACTCTCGCATTATGCGCTATTAAAAATCTTATTGAATCGTAATATATAATCACTCTTTAATTAGAGTGTAACCTAATCACGTTACCTTGATTTAATATTAAACCGATATCTGATATTTATTAATCTATCAATACCACTTCAACCGCCTCAGTAATAATATCAGCCACACTTCCAATTCTAGCTAAGAGCTAGCTTATTCACATTTGCTCAATAAGTAAATACGTAAATAAAACACTAGTGTAATTGAACAACCATTAAGAATAAAAGTTTATTGGGACCCATAAACAGGCATGTTTCCCATCTCATCCTGTGAAGCCCTTAATCCGCCCAGGCATCATGATATATAAATAGGCAAAGGTCTGTTGTTGTTGTACCGTACAAGATGACCTAGGTAATTGTTAAGGGGAAAAGGAATGGCTCTACTTGTTCTTGTGACCCTATTTTTTCTTCCTATCTTTCTATTGTCTTTTCTCCAAAAATGCAGAAAAAACACAAGCGCTAAATTCCCACCTGGCCCTCGCGGTCTCCCCATAATCGGTAACCTATACCAGTTCGATACCACAAACATTGGATTCTATCTCTGGAAACTTTCTAAACAATATGGCCCCATCTTTTCTCTGCGTCTTGGTTTTAGACCATCCATAGTAATTTCTTCATCAAAATTGGCTAAAAAGGCCTTCAAAACTCACGATCTTCAATTTGCTGGTAGGCCAGTTTTGCTTGGCCCCAAAACGCTAACTTACAATTACTCGGGCGTCACTTTTGCCCCACATTACAATGAGTGGAGAGACATGAGGAAAAGATTTGTCACCTCTTTGCTTAACTCTAACAGAATTGAGCAATTTCGTGGAGTTCGAAAGGATGAGATTTTTCGTATGGTTGAAAAAATATCGAAATTAGGCGATGCCGCTGATGAAGATGGTTCATCCAAAGCGCCAATCAACTTAAGCAAGATAGCAATGACTTCTGTATTTAGTACTATTTTCAGAGTCATTTTTAGCAAGAGACTTGAAGATGATGGCCCCACAGGCGTAAATAGATTGGATTATCTTCTTGCGGAAACTCAGCTTTTATCTGGGACCTTTTTTTTCTCAGATTGCTCTTTTTCTTTCATCGGTAATTGGCTCGATAGAATCACAGGAATGCATCGTCGCCTCCAAAAGCATTTCAAAGATTGTGATCAATATTATCAACAACTCATCGATGATCATTTAGATTCAACGCGCCCAAAAGTTGCTGGTCAACAAAGAAACTTAATCGATGACCTACTTAGTCTCACTAAAGCTGGTGATCTGACATTGGTTGATGTCAAAGCAGCAATCGTGGTATGCGAATAATTTATTCCTTTTACCAAAAATTAATTTTATTTCTCAGTTAGCTACTCCCCATTGACGTACTTGGCCTAGTGCTTTTCAAGTATGCCTGGCCACCCCCAGTCTGAATTGTCAATTAGGGGTTGCCATCTCTTTCTTTTAACACATGCGTTTTAATTTGCATATATGCAGGAATTATTTATAGGTGCCACAAACCCGAGTAAAGTTACTATTGAAATGGCTATGACCCACTTAATGAAGAATCCACAAGCAATGAAGAAGGCTCAAGAAGAAGTTAGAAGTGTGGTTAAAGATAAAGGGTTTGTAGATGAAGATGATATTCCAAGATTAGAGTATCTTAAGGCTGTAGTCAAAGAGACAATGAGGGTTCAACCAGCGTCTCAATTCATCTCAAAGGCAACAACCGAAAGGTGCGTTATCGATAGTTATCACATACCAGCTAAGACAATGGTTTTCGTTAACGTGTGGGCAATAGGAAGGGATCCTCAAGTTTGGGATAAGCCAGACAAATTTATTCCTGAGAGATTTGTGGGCTCTAACATGGATATGGGAGGACAAAACTTTGAATTTATACCGTTTGGTGTCGGCAGAAGAATTTGTCCAGGGATACCAATAGCAGTGCCCAGTGTAGAGCTTACACTAGCCAATCTTCTTTACAAATTTGATTGGAAAATGCCGCATGGAATGAAGATTGATGACTTGGATTTTGAGGCCACGCCCGGTTTTACCCAGCATAGGAAGAAGCCTCTCAAGCTCATGGCTGCCAAATTTATATGACGGTGTAGTCATTACTGTAGTGATTTCAATAAATTTGCATGCAAGCACTTTTATTTATGGTTATTGTTTGTTCGAGGACCATAGTACATAACTGTGAGGAGCACGTTACTGCTTTCTTGTCGGGCCAAGGCTTATAATTTTTTTCTAGATCGCTGTTTCTTTCTGTTCCTATTAGTGATTTAATAAAATTTTTAGCACAATTGGAATCATTCTTATTCTTTTACACACACATATGAATGATTAGCTCATTTGAATTTTATAATTCATCTTCTATCTTCATGCATGATATCGATATTCAAATTCATACGTATGAAATAATTAGTTTATTGGATGTCATGACTTTCTCATATTATATCAAACCGAATAAGTCACGCATGTTTCGTGTTAGCTAGAAAGGCATCGGAGATAAAAAAGGCAAGGAATTTAATATCCAATTAACTCTAGATGACGAACTTTCAATAATGGCTGGTCTCTTCCTTACTATAATAATAAAAATAATTTATATTTATTTTTTTATATAATCATCAATTTTTAAATATATGAAAACTCTTTAATTTTTATAATAACCAATTGTAATCGTACTTTTACAGGATCAGTAAACGGTGATGATTTTTATTAGTATTATTTTTAATGGAAAATGTTGCTGATTATTAACTTATGAATTTGCTACTATAGTATCATAATCAGATATCTCTCCTACCTTGATCATTTGAAATATGCTTTGGTTATGTTGTTAGACACACGAGAAACATTACTTTATAAAATATTTATTAATATCAAGTTATTTCCATTTTTTTCTATGAGTTCATATATAAAACAATTCTATATTAGGCCACATAATAGTATTTAGTGCGACAACCAAACTTTTAAAATTAATATTTTATTTATTAACATATATCCAAGCATATCTCAAAGGATTAAGGTGGGAGGGCTATCTCATCTTACCTATTAAGGAAATTTCGATTGAGTAGCACCCACCATATCATACAGAAATTATTGAAAATGTATGTACATGTGGCAAAAAATTGCATGTGGATAGCACGTAATTTTTTACTTTTAGCATAAAGTTGTTGAGTAAATGGGAGGCATATAATTTTGATTTTGTCACTAAAGTTGAAAGTTGAGTAAAAATTTAAATTATTTTAATATCCACTATTATTAAAATAAGGTTGCTAGTGTTGAAATAAGGCCACTAATATGTTTGAAATAAGGTTGTTTGTGCTGAAGTGAAGCTACCGGTGTGTATGAAATGGGTTTGTTAGTGTGTTTATAAGGGTACCACGTTGATTTTTGAAATCAGTACAAGAAAAATAGGATTTTATGACACTAACTTAGTGTCAGTAATTATTTTTATTAACACTTATTAATTGTGTCAGTAATGCTCAAATTAGAATACATTAATACTAATTTTTAAGGTCAGTAATTTTTGTGTCACCATAGTATCACTAAAATAACGACATTAGAGTGTTAGTATTTGATGATACTATTTTTATGTCAGTGATTCACGTCACTATCACTAAAATAATGACATTATAGTGCTAATATTTGATGATACTATTTTTGTGTCAGTAATTTACATTAATATAGTATCACTAAAATAATGATACAATAATGTTATTATTTAATAATACTATTTACATATTAGTGATTTATATTATTTTAAATATTTAATACCAGTATTTTCTACATTATATTACTTTTGATTAATAGCACATTTTTGTTTTAATCATATTTTCCTATTTGTCTTCCAAGTAAATAAAAACCTAAAAATATATTAAATATACCAAATCTCGCAACACAATTAACATAATAAAAATTCTAAGTACATTACTTAAATTAACATTATTCAACTGCACCATTGCTTGGAAAAAAAATAAGTACGAAATTAAATTTTTCACAAGTTCTAAGTAATAAAGTACTAAATTAATTTTCAACAAACATTAACCAACAAAATTGTCATTGAATATCCATATATGGCTTCAATTGTTTCCCACCTACAAGAACATAAAATCAATTAGTACATCATAAAAAATAAGTCTTGGAAATTTGAAAGTAAAAATAATCATAAATTATTCATATATTATCTCATAATTTTAGGCTGTAATCAACTTGGCAACGTACATAGCACATTGATCATGAAGTCATGAGAGCTCTTTCATGGTGTACTTATTAATTCCTTTGAACTTTGGTTTCAAAAAAACAAGTTATTGACAAAAAATTAAATTGTAAACTATAGCTATTCACTTAACCTCTCCAACAATATGCCGTATACACATTATTATAAGTACCTTTACTTACAACATATAAAATATATGCAATATATGGTAAAAACATAATAATCAAAAAGCACACATTAGGTTTAAGGTTCAAGGTTCTTTTAAGGTGATTTATTTTACAATATAATGCAGTATTCTAAAACTTCTTTTCGATAATTGCATTATTTTTAAGATTATTCACATTTGTAACGACATCTTGAATGTAATTCATCACATAGTAGACACATTCAAAGTTGCTAGGTTGCCTTGGACACTACGAAGTAAAAATTACATAATTTATTTTTCTGAAATAAGTAATAATTATTTAGGTTTATCTCATTTTTACCTTCATAGAGACCCATGGAACATTAGGCTTTATACTAGGCTTTAAAGATTGATGTATTATAATCCCACTACAAGGAAGACATAATGAATGTTAGCAAATAATTAACATAAAAAAATAATAAAAGAAGATAATCAAAGATACAAATAAGAAACTTAACTGATTCACAATCTGCGTCATCTCTTCATTAGGATTACTTTCCAAGGGATTGAGATAATAAACTATACATCTCACCGTATCAATTGCGAATAACACGCAATGGCCACTAAATAAAAAAAAAATATTTAAAGACATGAATAAAAATAAAATTTTTTACACAATTCATTTACGAAATAAAATATATAGTTAGCAAATGAAAAAGAATATACCCAGGATTATATGGGAATACAATGACCTATCCTAACTCTGCCAAGTCCAAAAGTTTCAAAATATATTGAGATCTTTCTTTAAAACTGACTGTTGTTGGATGTAATTTCTCAAAAAGCCCAAATTGAAATGACTTGGCACTTTCATTATTCGTTATCTCTTCATACAAGTATCTAAGTAAAAATAAATATATATAAAGTAAACATAAATAATAAAAATTCAAGTTGATAGTGCAATTTGAGACCCCCTTGAACTCGATAATTTCACTCGTATCATGTGCAACTGCTCGTGTATTCTTTGCACCTTGTTTGAGGTTTTTTGCTATTGGATTGATGACCAGTGGCTCTTTTCTTAGCATAGGCTTTGAAGTAACTTCATAGTCTAGTTTCTTTAGAATTTGTTGAGGAGTTGGTTGGGAAATTTTGATAGGAGTATTCTCTAAAGTCAATAGGCTCTTCATAGATTTTTTAGTTAATGTACCCGATAGGAAAATGACATATGAAATAATTAAAAAATATATGCACATCATTAGTAGTAATACATTCATAAATAAAACTAAAATAATAACATATAGCATTCCCTCTACTAACTTTCTTTTTCTAAGAGTTTCAGGAGATTGTTGATCGATCTAAAATTAAACATTAGTGAAAGGTTTAGGCTTAGAATGGTTCAAACTACCAACTTCAGTATTGCTGTAGGCATTCAATCTTACATTCACGTGTTCCAATTAAGCATACATAAATTGAAAACTATCTTGATACATCCTTCTTTCTCTTGCCAAGTCTGTAGTATTAGGAATATAAAAATACATGGATGGAGTGATGAATTGTCCTACTCTTTGCACCCTATTTCCATTTGGCTACTTTTGAAAGACTTCGCCTAGAATGTCATTTGACCCTGTGATTGAAATTTTTTTTGTTCAACTTGACTTTTCAACTCACTCTATAAAAAAAAATTATAAATCTACAAGTTGAATTAAAGAGTTAAAGAATAATTAATAACAACTGTGTTAATACATGTTTATCCATAATGTTGATTTTGATGATAACAAATAAGATTAAGAATGATTAAATTTGTCATAGCTCAAAATATTTTTCAAACATTTAAAGCTCAAATTATTTTTTATACTTTTTAAATAAATAAAATTTGTTATTTTTCAAGTTCATATCTAATTGAAAAAGTTTTAAAACTATAGAAATAGACTTATTGATATAGTTTTATGAAAACTTAAGCTTTAATATAGTTATAGAAAGTTTTAAGGTAAAATTATAATTTTTGCTATAGTTTCACTATAGCAGATGGCCACAGATTGTAATATTATAATTTTATACTCTATTTTATATTGTATAGACTATATAATTTTTCATTTTGTAACCTCAAAATTTATAATACAAACCAACTTAATTGTATTATAAAAGAATGGAATACATGAGAATTAAATATAGAAGTAACTTACTATTTTTTCAGCCACTAACATCGCTTCAAAAGTATATTTGCCATCTCGATCTAATCGTGCCATTAACCAACCTTTATTGCGGTCAATCTCTCATTCAGAAACTTCATCCTCCTTTTTCTGTTACAGGTTGATAGAAAACAAAAAGGTATTGATTATATTATATTATATTATATGAATTAGTTGGGTTTTATTGCACTAATATATTAAATTGCTTATCGTCTATACTTTTTTATACAAACATATCTTGCGCTACCGAAGTTACAGTTGGAGACATTTTAAACTCTTTTTTCCTTTGCTTTCATACTTTTTTCTTATACAAATGATATACTAAATGATAAAAAAGTTACAATTAATTCTTAATAACTAACAATAAATAAAAATAATAATATTCACAAACAGAACCTAAAACTATTGAGATAAAGCTTTGTCAACAAAAATTTTCCAATCTTTCTTTTTAATGCTCGAATATTCAATAGGAGCCAATCTCAGTGACTTTTTATCATCCTTGTGTGTAGAATGAATTCGTTTACTAGTAGATTTCTAAAGTTTCTTGATGCAACACCCATCCACTTTAACACTTGACTTTTACATTTCAAGCTCAAATTGAACTTTTTCTATAAAGCAATGGCATGGATTAGCATTAAGTTTAAATAAATTTGGAAGTGATATAAAATAATTAAATATAGTATTAAATAATTAAATAAAACCTGAAAATGAAGCCATAGAGTTTCTTTCATTTTTGGTGGCACATGTCTCTAGTCATCAAATAACATCGACACTGTTTCATGTACGATGACGCCAACATAACTCCTTAGATCATTTCTTTCCTTCTCAATTGGAACAATGTAAGAATTGTACTCAACTAAAGCTTCATTAATAAATTCTTCTTTTCATAAACCTTTCTTTTTCTTTTTGTTTTGTTCTCCTTAGTCTTTTTTCGAGTTCTAAAAGAGTGAACACATCATTTTCAACCATATCTCTTACAAACCTAAAAATGATTAAAATAAATAAGTACATCAATTTAAATTAAAAAGTTTAATAAAATAAATAAATCACTCATTGTATTTTTAATGATTTTTAAAATCATATCTATTGGCATAGCATCACAATTTTGTCTGTCATAAATTCCTTTGTCATCCTTCTCATCTAACTTACATACTAGAAGTTTGTTGGATAATGGTGAAAATACATCCATGTTATCACATGTTTCCCCATTTAATTTGTAAGTTTTTTTAGTCACTGAAGAAACTATTGATTTACTCTTATCTGCTTCATCATTTACATAAAATGCTTGCTTTGCATGGCAAGCTAGAATAAACCAATCGAATTTATAACCAATTCGATTCAAATCAACTATAATGAAGCCTAAGTCATCAACATTAACCCTCTTATCATCTACCCAATCATACTTGAAAAGTATTTTTTTAACCACTAGGTAATCAAGTTATCAAATTTCATCAATGACTCCATAAAAAAGTCATATCTCCAAAGTAAGGACTTTTCTCTTTTGAGTTTGAAATTTGTAAAGTGTTAGTGACAACTCTAACACCACTATTTTGAGTTACACGATTATTGTCTCATTTTCTTGTTGTAAAATTGAAGACATTAATTTAGTAGCCATGGTATGTCACCACACTCGACCGTCATTTGTTTGTTAACGACCACACTATTTCTTCAACTAGAACATTGTTTGTTTTATCATATACTACCTATAATTTAAATTAAAAAGTATAGTAATTAGTTGCATGAAAAAAAATTTTATTAAAGTTTGTAACCTATATTGTTTTTAGTTGAGCATTAATTCTAACCTTTGTTTGCAACCATACGAAAAATGTATGAGTGTGTTCATTTTACAGCTATAGATGTTTTCTTACTTCATTTTCGACCATGTCAATTATGCCACTATAATCATGACACCTAAATGTTTAACTATGGTCTTAACATCTTGTAAATGTATAAATAGTGTCAGCCTCACTATGCCAAGTCTATACTCTATATTTTAGAATAAAACCATTTTCAAATAAATGATCTTTCACTTGTTGAGGAGTATGAAACTCCATATTACAACAAAAGGTGTAAAGACATCTAATTGACATTTGGTTTTCATCATTCAAAATGACAAAATTTATGAAATCAGTAACTCTGGTACTATACTCTAGGGATAACCCATTACAAGTTATCCAAATTCTGTCTATTTCATATATTTTTACCTATTCATACATTATATAATGTCAGTTTAAGTTTAATAAAATTGCATGATTAATTTTAAATACTTAAAGTTATTGTGATTATAGCTTTAATAATAAATTTATAATTAGTGAAAATCATTTATAGCTCTTATACCATAAATGAATGCATTACCATAAAACATAATAATTTTCTTAGTACAATTATATTAATTTGAAAATATTAATAATAACATATTTTTGTTTGTGAAAATTACATGGCTTATGTATTAATTTGAAAACATTTCACTTATGGATAATCACAATCACGGTTAAATTGCTAAAATGTCTCCTAGTTGATCAATAACTAATGCTCCACCTATAAATTTGAGGAGATGAATTATTAAGATTGGTCTTATTAGCTTTTTAATAAGCTGAGCATTAATGGCATTTTAATAAGATGGCCTAAATTTTTAAATAATAAAGTTTATTAAATAATGATGAATTAATAAAATCAAGATTTTAAATCCTTTTACATAATCGCCTTTAATAATGTGAATTTATGAAAATAGTCAAATTCAAAAAGTTATTTGATAATAAAATTTTCTTAATCAAAATAACAAATCTAAAACAAATGGTATCCAAATCTGATATCTACAAAAAAAATAAAAATCCTAAAAGAAACCAAAAAAAATCTTAAAACTAAAAAACAACCAAGAAAGAAACCAAATTTCAGGCGCAAGCTTAGACTAGAATGGGTTAACAATTTTGGGATTGATTCATCTCATTCAAGCTTTGAAATGGTATATTATATGCCCCAAACAAACGCCTGTAGCCCAAGTTATGCCTTGTGAAAGATATCCTACTCGCAAAACGTAACCTTCTTACGCCACTTTATTGCTTGAGTGTAATTAAAGACTTCAAACACTAATTTTACTAATAAAGATAACCTTCATTTCTATGCAATTCTTCAATTTTGTGTAGATTCACTATTACTAAAGCTAATCAAACCAAACAGAAGCTAACCTTTAACGAATTATATGTCAAAACTTGGTCAACAAGTATGCTTAGTAAAGTATTAAACTTCGATAAAGTAGGTCGTATACATATTGAGAATACCCATGTTTCATTTCATAGGCAGTGGGTAGTCCAATCTATAATATTCAATTTAATTAAACCCTAAATTTGAATAAAGAAAGTGAGAGAAATGATAAAAAAATAAAGTAGTACCATAATTGTCGGCAACAACAACGATGATGTAAAGCTCTGCATTGTTTCAAAATACTGTTGAAAGATGAATCAACAGCTCAATTTTTGAAATAAGAGTTTAAATAGATAGCAATGGGCATATGAATTTGGCTAGAGTACTAAACTAGGAAAGGTTTTGATTGATAAGATAAAGGAAAGATTTGCTTGAGATTTTATTCTAAGTGTAGTGAATTGTTAGGAAGTATTGGTTTCAGCCAGTTCTATGAACTAAAGAAAAAAATGTTAGGGTTAGATTGATGAGATAAGGGAAAGATATTCGATTAAGATTTAGACAATGGTTTATTGTATTTTTTTTTATATTCTTAATGACAAAAGTTATATCTTAAGTCTATGTGGTTCAATGGTTGGCATCTCAAATATAAAAGTTTTGAATTAAAAGTCCTAGGTTCGAGTTACTAGTTTTGCAAATTAGAATAATTTTTTTAAAATTTTAATACTTTAGTGTCAATGATTTCTGATATTTAATTTACCGACACGTTAGTATCAATAACTTATGATACTTATTTGTTAAAAGTGAAAAATAGCACATATGTACATAATTACTGACACTTTTTACAAAGTATCAAAAAATTAAGTGTCAGTAAATATCATTTTTGTAGTAGTGAATGAAGCTATTGGTGTTGATGAAATGGGTTTGCTAGTGTATTTATAAGCATCTTTCTAGCTTTTATAAGCTAGAAATTGCCATTTTTTGTTCTAATGGCTAATTTCTTAGGCATTTCTTCTAATCTTTGTTTTTGTTATTTCTATATTTTCAAAGGTTAAAATTATCTTTTATGCTCCCTAGTAAAATTGACTTTCAATTTATTTTCCATTAAACATTAATGTTTTCTTAATGGAAGAGTGGTAAATTGATAATGGCACAAATGTTTAGTGATAAAATTTACTTTTCGACAAACTAATCTTATAGTTCACTAATGTAAGTAACTAGAGGTCTTCGAAAGATGATTCAATTGTTAACAGCTAATTTTTTTTATTTTAGCATTGTTGGGCTAAGTTATAAGTTTGAACAATTAAGAAAAGGAAAAATAAATTAAAAAGTAATAATATTAGCTTGTAATGAACATGCATGTTTTATCTTCTTCTTTATAAGCTAAATGTGGTTAATTATCAAAGCAACAACTAGCTATCAACTTCATGCAAGGCACATGCTTGCTTTACCTACAAGCTTCATGTTTGAGTCAGTGGCCATATATAACTTGAAGGAATTAAGAAGCTCTTATTTTGCATCATTTTTTTAAAATGAGATAGGAAGAAAAAGAAGAAAAACTAAGAGAAAAAGAGAAGAGAAAAGAAAAAAAGAAGTCAAAAGTAGGAAAAAAAGTTTAAAAGTAAAATTAAAAGGAAATTTAATAAGCCAAGGGATAATAGATTTATAAAATTCAATTAGTTATGATTTAATTCACATCGTACATAAAAGTTTTATATCAATTTTAATATTTAATTTTTAAAAATGTATTTTAGAAGAAATTTGAGAGTCTAGAAACTGACCGGAGCCCTAATGAACCTTGGATTGAAATAGAACTTTGAGTGAATACTATTATTGCTATTATGTATTTCATTAAAGATTTTATGTTTAGTAGTAAGATTTAATATTAGGTTTGATTACATATACGTATATTAGATATCTGATTGAATCATGAAGTGTGATTGCTAGTTACCATATGTGTATCTTTCCTTATAAACTCTAAGTATGCGTATTGAGAGTTAGGTTACTCTATCTATGCAATGTAGTTGAATTTCCATCAAGTATTGAGATGTTTTTCCCCATTCTACTTGTTCGATGATAATCCCAGCAAGTATTAAGAGTTATTTTCCCTAGATACTATTTGGTGTAGTTTCTTCATGTATGTAAGATTTTAATGTTTGCTAATATATTACATCTAGTGCGGAGTTTTGTCACATGATTATGTGCATACCTTAGTATGTTACTATATTTTTCTATATATAAATCATATCCATTCACTGAGTCGAAGCTCATTATTTTCCTTTTTACCATTTTTCTCCTAGGATCCCGTAAGATTTTTATCTAAATTAATTCTAGTCAATTAGGGTTGGGCCACAAGATGCATTGCTGAATGACTTAAGTTTTGGCTATGTTTATGTTGCTTTTTTTTATGTATATTATAGTATAAATATGTATAGTAAGACATGAACTGAGCAAGTTTTGAATGTATGTTTTTGGATGAGGCACAGAAGGTGTTATTATTAATCTGGATTAGTTTTTAGATAAAGTTGAAGGGTTCATTACTAATGTTATATGAAGGGAGGTTAAAGTTTGTACAGCTAAACAAAACATCATTAATTTGCTCTTGATTTAAGGGCTACGACTTTCAAGGGCACAATTGACCCTATAAGTTCAGAGTCATAATTAATTAGACTGCAGAAGATTTTCAATGTAATGAGATGTACTAATGAAGAAAGGTTATTCTTTACTGAGTTTCTACAAGAGAGTAATGCGTATCACTAATAAATTTCTATAATACATTGATATGAAGGACGTGGAGCTATACCTGGCAAATTATCAAAGAGAGTTTACTGATAAATTCTTTCTTATTATTTATCAAAAGGATAAAATGAATGAATTTATTGAAATGTAAGTTATGCAATCCAAAAGGGTAGATGAATTAGGTTTTTAAAACTTAAATATAATCAAACCACACAATAATTTAATTTATTACCTTAGTGAAATTCAAAATAATAAATTTAATAAAGCACAATAATAAAAGAGTAAGGGAAGAGAGAACAAATACAATAATTTTTACATGATTTGATAATCTCCACCTATTTCTACGCCTCCAAGCCAACCAAACTCGAAAATTTCACTATTTAAGTCTTCCAAGACTTCAAGTTCTTTAGAATTGACTTCTAAGATATCAATCAACCTTTACAATCAAAACATTCTCTCTCAATCTCTTCACTCAAGTGTTGTCTACACTTTCACTCTCACAAATTTTGCAATGAATAGAAGAATTACAACTAATACTCTCTTTTAGAGTAGACATACAAATAATAGCACAATAAAAATTTAACCTATAATAATTTACAAATTTAAAGTTCAAAATATAGTATTTACACTTGTTTATGCTTGCTAAAATCTTTAAAATAAAATTTGATTTGAGTTTAAATAGATTTAACCAAAAAACTAACCGTTAATAGGTAAATTCCAATACCTAGACAGCTAGTCTCTTAATTTAGTAAGCTATTTACTTCAGAACAGTAAAGTTACCATTAAAATTTGAATTTAGTATTGTAATATTATTCACAAAATTATAATTTTATCCAAAACTTTCTATAATTATATTATAGCCTAAAACGTCATAAAAATTTACAAAAATGCCTAATTCTAGAATTTTCAAATATTATTTGTCATTATATTCTGAAATGTGATATGACTTAAAACATAACAATATTTTTCAAAGAAGTGCTTTTTAAAATTTAACATAATACTTTTAAATTTTAAAGTTCTTTAAAATTTTTTTATTTTAGTCCATAATTTGAAAATCTAAATTTTTTTCTTAGACAGCTAGCCCCTAACTCTCTATCTAATTTTAATATTTATACTTTGGCATTAAAAGTTTTACAAATTATAGTAAGGCCCAAAATTTTTTAACTTTTTATAGATAGGTCTAAATTTAGAATTTAAAACAATACTTATAAAAATTAAAGATTGTAAAACTTTTTTATTTTAGTTCACATCTTGAAAAATAATTAATTTTCATAAAATACTTGGCTTATAATTGTAAAATCTTAGATTTATGAAAATAATGATTTATTAAATGAAATCTTTGAGTTTCTGAAATGCTAAATCATACCGGCTTTACAAGAATTTATCGCAATAATCAATCTGTTTCCTTTAAGATCTAGTAAAAATGTGAAATATAATATTTATAAAATTAATTAAAACACATGTTTGTTATCATTAAAATTATAATATGTATAGCCCTTTAGGCTAACATTTATGACACTTATATAAGGATCTATGATAAGGGAAGACTATGAGCATAAATTGTACAATACAGAATGAAAGAGAGAAATATAGACGGTGTGAATGAAGTCTTCGAGAAGACATAAGGATTATAGTAATTCGAATAAAATGTATAGATTTTAACACATTATTCAAAGTTGCTACAAGAATCAAAAGGATTCGTAAAGAAGCATAAAGGGCTGAGTCCTTATAGCACAAATAAGGCTGTATTTTGCCAGTTAATAAACCTAGTAATAGAACTCAAAGCAAAGAGATGGAATATAAAGATTTCTCAACTAGCCAACAGTACAATCAACGATGAAAGTTTATTAAAGGGAAAAGAGCTTCTAGTAGTTATGATAGCATTCAGTAAAGTCATAATATAAGCAAAACTAATTGCACTCAATGTAATATTTGTACAAAACTTAATAGGGGACAATGTTTGAGTGGTTTATCATGTTGCTTTTAATGTGGACAGTTGAGATACTTAAAGAAGGATTGTCTAAACTTCTAATCGAGGAACAGTTTTGTGCTCGAGACTTTCACTACTTTTAAGTGACAGTAGTTAATTTTGAAGGCAAAGAGGTTCCGAGAGAAGAGGTCCCATATTTTTCAGTTGATCTCAATCTAATGTAGGAGAGACCAATGACAGTCATTAGAGCTAGCCAAGTAGATCAGATACCCAAGTGTTGAGTGTTAGAAAGTGTATATTTATAAAGGAGAAAATCGTCATTTTACACTTTAAATCTCACTAACATTGTTATTTTTATTTATTTAAGTATTTTTTATTTAATTATATGTATTTTATTATAATTATGTATTTTATGTATTTTAGGGACATTATGATCGTTTCACAATGAATGAGTGATCAGACAGCAAAACGAACGTCATATTTGGACTCAGGACGGTCGAAAACCTTAAGAGGAGCATTAAAGGAAAAAAGTTAGTGTTCACATATACGGTACTGTTCATACGCACGGTACTGTTCATGGTACTGTTCACGACACTGTTCATGTATACGAACCGATGATGTGGCAACTACCTATGACGTGGCAGTATCTGATTGGGCGAATTATGTGGATTGACTGCTTATATGGCATTGATCGATGACGTGGCGTTGACCGATAACGTGTCACGATCTTATTAGACTAAATTTCTTATGTACTGTAAATCGATGACATGGCAGCATCTCAGTAGAGCAAAAATCGTGTGTACAGTACATGCGCTTACATGGGATTATTTACTATTCAGGCGGCGTTACTGTACAAATTTTGACTGTTGACTATTGACTGTTGACTGATGACGTGGCGCAATCCTGAGCATCCGAATTGTTTTTAATCTGATGGTCACGATTCACTCAATGTATCTATAAAAAGGAGGCTCTCCCCCCTTAATTTGATACCCCTGAATTCATTTCTAAGCTTAGATTTCTGAAATTCCTTCTCCTTCTTATAGTTTCTTTGTATTTTAATAAAATTTCCTTTTTTATCCTTAGTTAAAATATGAGTGGTTAATTTTCTTTTAAACTTGGGTTAAAGGTGAAGTCTCAACATGTTCCATGGGCTTAATTTGGTAAATTTACTTTCTCTTTCCCTCTAATATTTGTGGTTGTTTTGACTTTTCGTCGACAAATAATAATAGTCTTGTCTAGTTACAGCCCTGATTAAACCGGCACCCTAGTACATGGTTATTATTATTTGGCACGATAAGCCCTTAGCACCATACTTATTTGAGAGTGGTTCATGAGGTGTGGAATCCCCCCTTATGATTTAATTGGTATTAATATGGAATATTTAGCCCATGGAGCATGTTGATACGGATCCGGATACCCAATTGCTTTATTATAAGAGTTTCATTTTTAATTATTCCCGCCATTTTGATTCATAAATTAAGATAAAGATACCATAATTTAATTGTTCCCATTAAAAGAAAATTAATTCGGCATATAATTAAAATCAACCTCCTCGTGGGATCGACACTCGTCACCATTAATCTATTCTACAATAGATTCGTGCGCTGCATGAGTTCAATAAAATTTGCACAACACCAAGCACGTGTATTTACTCTAACCCTGTAATTTTTTATCAAGAGACATATATTTTAATTGACCTAAGGTCTACCCCATTGTATTATTTATCTTACATTTGCCAAGCATGCGAGATAGAGTGATGAGGCCATTAAGCGTACTTTAGTAATGGATAAACTGGTCAATAATTCTTTGTTAGTTGAGAGTGTATTTTAAGATTGTACAATAAGAGAGAGTAATAAAGATATTATAGTAAATCTGATTTTGTTAGACATCTATGATTTTGATGCTATTTGAGGGATGGATTAGCTAAAAAACCACATGCTATAATCGATTATTTTAAACAAGAGGTAACTTTCAAGAAACCTATAGAGCCTAATACCATTCTCTATAATGAATGATGGATCTTGCCTTCTTTTGTGATATTTTCCATTTTTATTGTGTAATTACTTAAATACAAAAGTTGAAGGTACGATTATAGGTATTAGTTAATAAGAATTTCATCAGACTTAGTGTATCTATATGGAAAGCACTGATATTATTTATAAAGAAGAATTATGGAACTATGAGATTGTGCATAGATTATAGGTAGTTGAATAAAGTCACTATTTATAATAAATATCCATTTCCTCAGATTGATGATTTGTTTGATCAGTTAAAGGTGCGATAATTTTTTCAAAGTTAGGTTCACACTCAGGTTATTATTAATTGAAGATAAGAGATCTTTGATGTAACCAAAATAGCATTTAGGACTTGTTATGGATGTTATGAGCTTTTATTGATGCCATTTAGGTTAACTAATGCCCCTGCAGCATTTGTAAATCTTATGAACTAGGTGTTTTATTCTTATTTGGATCAATTTGTATTATATCTATTGATGACATCATGATATATTCAATTAGTAAAGAGGAACATATAGAACACTTAAGTATTGCCTTACAACCTTTGAGACATTAGTGGCTTTATACTAAATTCAATAAATGTCAATTCTAGTTAAACAAAGTTATATTCCTAAGCTATGTAATTTTTGCTTGTTGCGTGTTAGAAAGTGTATATTTATAAAGGAGAAAATTTACACTTCAAGTCTCATTAACATTACTACTTTTATTTATTTAAGTATTTTATTGTTTAATTATGTGTGTTTTATTATAATTATATATTTTATATATTTTATGGGCATCACGATGAATGAGTGATTAGATAGTAAAACAGATGTCATATTTGGACTCAGGACGGTCGAAAACCTTAAAAGGAGCATAAAAGAAAAAATATCACTGTTCATATATATAGAACTGTTCATACATACAGTACTGTTCACGACACTATTCATATATATGGGATGATGACGTGGCATTGACCGATAATATAGTAACTACTTATGACGTGGTAGTATTTGATTGGACGAATTATGTGGCATTGATCGATGATGTGGCATTGACTGATGATGTGTCACGATCTTATTAGGCTAAATTTCTTATGTATTGTGGATCGATGATGTGGCAGTATTTCAGTGGAGCAAAAATTGTGTGTACGGTACATGTACATACATGAGATTATTTACTATTCAAACTGCATTACTGAGTAAATAGTATTACTGTGCAAAAACGTATTACTGTACAAACGGTAGCTAAATAGTGTTATTGTTCAAACGGCGATTGTTGACTATTGACTGATGACGTGGCACAATCCTAAGCATCCGAACCGCTTTTAATCCAATGGTCATGATTCACTCAATGTATCTATAAAAAAAGGGCTTTCCCTCCTTAATTTGACATTCCTGAATTCATTTTTAAGCTTAGATTTCTGAAATTCCGTCTCCTTCTTGTAGTTTTTTTATATTTTAATAAAATTTACTTTTTATCCCTAGTTAAAATATGAGTAGCTAATTTTTTTTAAGCTTGGGTTGAAGGTGAAGTCTCAACATGTCCCATGGGCTTAATTTGGTAAATTTACTTTCTCTTCCCCTCTAATATTTGTGGTTGTTTTGACTTTTCGTCGATAAATAATAATAGTCTTGTCTAAATACCGCCCTAGTTAAACCAGCACCCTATTATAAGGTTATTATTATTTGGCACGATAAGCCCTTAGCATCATGCTTATTTGAACATGGTTCATGAGGTGTGGAATCTCCCCTTATGATTTAATTGGTATTAATATAGAATATTTAGTCCATGGGGCATGTTGATACAGATCCGGATACCCAAGTGCTTTATTATTACAGTTGCATTTTTTTATTATTCCAGCTATTTTAATTCAAAATTTAGGATTAACTTATTATAATTTAAATGTCCACTTAGAAAATTAATTCTGCACATAATTAAAATTAACCTCCTCGTGTGATCGACACTCGTCACCGTTAATCTATTCTACAATAGATTCATGCGCTTGCGAGTTCAATAAAATTTACACAACACTGCTCATCGTACTTTTATGGATATCTATAATGATTCGTGCGCTTGCAAGTTCAATAAAATTTATACAACACTGCTCATAGTACTTTTATGGATATCTATAATGATTCGTGCACTTGCGAGTTCAATAAAATTTACACAACACTGCTCATAGTACTTTTATAGATATCTATAATATAGAGGCTAGAGTAAATTAAGAATATTCGACTAGTATGTCTGAAGTTAGGAGTTTTCTTAGCTTTAAGGGTTATTACCACAGACTTATGGAGCGCTTTTCTAAGATAGCTTTACCTCTAACAAAACTAACAAGGAAGAAAGCAAAGTTTAAATAGACAAATGATTGTGAACAGAGTTTTCAAGAGCTCAAGAAAAGGCTAACATCTGCTTCAATTCTTACACTTCTGTCAGATATAGAAGGATTTATAGTATACACTAAAGCATTTAAATAGGGATTAAGTTGTGTGTTGATGCAGTATAGAAAGGTAATTGCTTATACTTCTGAATAGCTCAAGCAATATGAATTGAATTATCCAACATATGATTTGGAACCCTAGTAGCAATGTTTGCTTTAAAGACTTGTAACCATATGTATACCTTTACCCATAGACTTTGCATATGTGTATTAAAAGTTAGATTACTCTACTTATACGATGTAGTTAAATTTCTACAATGTATTGAAAGGTTTTCCCCCTACTCTACTTTTGCAATTATGATCTTAATGAATATTAAGAGTTATTTTCCCTGAATACTATTTAATGTACTTTTGTCATATATGTATGATTTTCATGTTTGTTGATGCATTACATTCAGTATGAAGTTATGTCACATGATTATGTATATACTTTAGTATGCCATTATATTTTTCTATATATAAATTATATCCACTAATTAAGTCGCAAGGTTATTATTTTATTATTTACCCCTTTTCTCTTAGGATCCCATAAGATTTTTATCTAGATCAATTCTAGAAAATTAAGGTTGGGCCACAAGACACATTGCTGAATGACTTGCATTTTGAGCATGTTTATGTTGCTTATGAATTAAATTTGTGCCATGAGTTTTAATTATCGGTCCACATGGTTCGCCTTGGATCTGACACATAGGTTAGGATAAATTGTGTCACGTTATGTGTTCGTTGATTGATTGATTGAATAGGTCATATATTCTAACATCTGTGGCAACAATTGGAAATCCATCTTTGAAGGAGTATAAGTTAAAAGATAGTCATGCATAAATATGATTATAAACTCTAGACATACAATCCATGTAAGTACATAGAAATTAGAAACAAATCACCAACACCTTATAGTAACTTTGTCCTGCATTATAAGTAAAGTGGGAGTAAGAAGAACTCCATAATCATTTGGGACAAAATATTTGGAAAATATTGCTATACCATATAGTCTATAGAAACTTCCATCTTTATTTATGTCAAGTTTACATGTGAGGAAAGAGTAACTTGCAAGGAGGCATAGCATTCTATTAAGTACTATGGGGCTTCTTTTTGTTATTTGTGGGCAGCTAAGAGGCAATCTCTAAACAACAGGAAGAGTTTTACTGGCTTTCACTATTACCTCTGATGCACCAAGCTCAATGGCAGCTTTCATGGTCATTGGAAAGACTGCACTGGCAGTGAGTTCCAAGGCCAACAAGAAATCTTTTTCATGGTTTGCTAGTTCCATAATGACTTAGTGATTGGACTGAATCTATATCTTCTTGTATTAGGATATGGAGAAATAATGTCAATAGTTGCTATATAAATGCTGCAGTGCTCAGTTTTTATATGGAAAGTCAAAACTAATTTTTCTTGAGTGTTCATTTTATCTTTATATTTTGAAAAATATTTCAATATGCTCTTGTTATTAAATATGTTGCATACTTATATTTTTACCTTTTTTTTCTTTTACATTGATATACTAAAAATAATATTCTTGACATTAATTGATTTATTTGTAAAAAAGTTAATTGGCAATCAAATTAATAATTATTTGTTAGCAAATTAAGAAATAAATATTGCATGAAAGAACTAGTATAATATATTACCTTTACAACAATCTTACTGAAATACTAACTAGACAACACAAGAGAGGGTAAATTGGATTTTTGAACTTCTAACAAACAAAAGACTCAAAGTGATATAAATTAAGCAATTAAATTTGTGATAAAATAAATGAATGAACAATAAAAATAGAGGGATGAAGTAAGAGAGATCAAACACAGTTATTTTTACGTGGTTCGGCTAACCCCGCCTACGTCCACGCCTCCAAGCACACTGAGCTTGAGGGTTCCACTAAGCAAGTCTCCAAGGCTTCAAATTTTACAATTGACTTCCAAGGTGTCAATAAACCTATACAAAAAGAGATTTTTCTCAATCTCTTAATCTGAGTATATCACAACACTCACAATCACTCAAAACAAAGATTACAAATTGATTTTTCTCTCACACAATTTTTCAAGATTACAAAGCAATGCCCAATGTGTGAATAGATGAAGTAAAAATCTATTAAAAACTCAATGTAGATCGTATATTCATGTATATGCTCAGTAGTTGTATTGTTATCCCCGTTGATTTAACTTGGATGAACTTATTTATAGTTGGAGCTGAAAAATAGCCGTTGTTCATCCTTGTTGATAGAAAACGGATTACTGTTAGTCCTTAACGGATAACCTTTTTCGTTGGTCAATGTTACCGTTGGGCTTGACTTCAAATTAACGGTTGACCGTTTGTAATTGCTCTCTCGCCATTAATATCTAGAGACCTGCACAACAAAAAATCTTCTATCCGTTTTAGGTAAACAGTTAAAGATTAACAAAGAATGTTAGTCTGGATATTATCGGTTAGCCGTTATATATTAACGGTTCGCCGTTAAATTCCTGCAACCTTATAAAACAAAAATATTTAACCGGTTTCCTTTAAACGGTAAAAGGTCAACACATGGTGCAAGTTTGATCAGTATCGGTTAACCGTTAAAATTAACGGTTTACCGTTTACTCTTAGCAAGCTTAGAGACTTATCGGTTAAGACTTAATAGAATACCCCTTTTTTTGGGCATGAAAGTTAAGTTTGACCATAAACGGTTAGCCGTTTTAAAAAAATGGTTAGCCGTTTATTTCCAGTGTTTGTTTTTAAGTGAGTTATAAAACACTTAGTTGAAATTTTTTAAAAAAACCACCTCTCTGTATTTTATCGGTTAACCGTTAAAAATTAATAGTTTATTGATTATACTCAGAAAATTATATTTTTGTTTAAAATATTCCAATTTCTCTAAGGCTTGTAAACATATGTAGAGAGTTTTGACTTTTTAAGAAATTTCTGAATCTCTATTAGCATTATTAAAAAAAATTAATTGTTTGTTATCATCAAAATCAATAAACAAAACATGTATATGTTAACACTTAATAATATTATTCATCAATAAATTAATATGAGCTAGCATTAAGTAATGTTTAATATCCTTAAAGTAATATTACTAATAATTATATATCAAAATTTACTTACCAAATTAGTCCTAAAAGTAGAATGACTATATAAAATTTTTTCTAATTGTATTTTATTTTTAGAGCTAATTTGATTATTTAACATTTTTTTAATTAATATCCTGGGAATATTGTCGTAAAAAATTGTTGTGAAAAAAAAAAAGAAAAATTAAGGATAAGAACATTATATATTTAACAATATAAGTGTTTTAAAGTATTTTTTTAAATATAAGGACTATGCGGGCTTTTAAGTCAAAATACAAGCACTAATATATATGTAGTACAGGCATGCTTATTTTTTAATGTGGATTTAAGCCTTATGATTTAATAGAGTTAATTTTAATGTTATTAAACCTAACTTAGTAAATTTTATGCATCCTGAATATAAAGGTTTCTTAGCTTGTTTTAGTACCTCTTTAAATGCCTTAGGGTCTTTCTAACAATCCTGATAAGCATCATTAATCATTTCTAGCTCAATACCATTGTTAAACTCTATATTACGTGGTTTAAAATGGTTTTCCTTTTAAGGAGGACTTTTATGAATCTCTTCCTCATGCCAAAAACCAATTGTTGTATTGCACATCAAAACTATGCATATATAATTTATCTTTTATAGTTGTAGGTGTTTTAAATGTAAATTTCGGCAATCAAGGCATAGGCACTTAATGACACTACAGCCTCCAACATTTTTTGTAGAAAAATTTATAAATTTCTCAACTTAATTTTTATATTCTGTCAACAATTGATTATATTGAATCTAAGATTTATCCATTTTTGGCTTAATGATTGATGTTCCCGACATATGCACAAAACAAATAAAGAAAAAAAATATAGTTAGATTGTTTGTCTAATGTTACTGCACCCATGTGAAATAAATAAAGTTGAACCAACATGAGGCCATTTAAGTTAAACATAGTTTGGCCTATATAGTTTTCTCTTTTATATTAAAAAAACAACATACCTTACCAAAAAGTATGGTCATGGACCATAAGCAAATTTAAAAATTACAAATACAATAACCATGAAAGCTAATAAACTGAAATTCATACTTTTCAAAAGTTCACTCTCCTATTATAATAAAAATATAACAAATAAAATAGGGCCATAACAAACACATTTCATAGAATCATAATTATAAATTTAAAGATTAGTAAATTTTAACCAAGTGTATATCAACATAAAAACAAAAAGTAAAATAATAAACGATAAGAAATGAAACTTACTAGATTAAACACAACATTTTGTTGTTGTATCCAATTCCAAGTACAAACCAACAACAATATTTATTACCTTTGGACTCACCATGGTTAGAACTTCCAAACTTAAGCTTCTCGTTATCGTTGACCAATGAGGGGCAATTCGATAATTTCATTAAACTTAGGGTGAATTTTATAATTTTTATAATTTCATTAATCTTATTTGTTAAAAGTGAAAAATAGCACATATGTACATAATTACTGACACTTTTTACAAAGTATCAAAAAATTAAGTGTCAGTAAATATCATTTTTGTAGTAGTGAATGAAGCTATTGGTGTTGATGAAATGGGTTTGCTAGTGTATTTATAAGCATCTTTCTAGCTTTTATAAGCTAGAAATTGCCATTTTTTGTTCTAATGGCTAATTTCTTAGGCATTTCTTCTAATCTTTGTTTTTGTTATTTCTATATTTTCAAAGGTTAAAATTATCTTTTATGCTCCCTAGTAAAATTGACTTTCAATTTATTTTCCATTAAATATTAATGTTTTCTTAATGGAAGAGTGGTAAATTGATAATGGCACAAATGTTTAGTGATAAAATTTACTTTTCGACAAACTAATCTTATAGTTCACTAATGTAAGTAACTAGAGGTCTTCGAAAGATGATTCAATTGTTAACAGCTAATTTTTTTTATTTTAGCATTGTTGGGCTAAGTTATAAGTTTGAACAATTAAGAAAAGGAAAAATAAATTAAAAAGTAATAATATTAGCTTGTAATGAACATGCATGTTTTATCTTCTTCTTTATAAGCTAAATGTGGTTAATTATCAAAGCAACAACTAGCTATCAACTTCATGCAAGGCACATGCTTGCTTTACCTACAAGCTTCATGTTTGAGTCAGTGGCCATATATAACTTGAAGGAATTAAGAAGCTCTTATTTTGCATCATTTTTTTAAAATGAGATAGGAAGAAAAAGAAGAAAAACTAAGAGAAAAAGAGAAGAGAAAAGAAAAAAAGAAGTCAAAAGTAGGAAAAAAAGTTTAAAAGTAAAATTAAAAGGAAATTTAATAAGCCAAGGGATAATAGATTTATAAAATTCAATTAGTTATGATTTAATTCACATCGTACATAAAAGTTTTATATCAATTTTAATATTTAATTTTTAAAAATGTATTTTAGAAGAAATTTGAGAGTCTAGAAACTGACCGGAGCCCTAATGAACCTTGGATTGAAATAGAACTTTGAGTGAATACTATTATTGCTATTATGTATTTCATTAAAGATTTTATGTTTAGTAGTAAGATTTAATATTAGGTTTGATTACATATACGTATATTAGATATCTGATTGAATCATGAAGTGTGATTGCTAGTTACCATATGTGTATCTTTCCTTATAAACTCTAAGTATGCGTATTGAGAGTTAGGTTACTCTATCTATGCAATGTAGTTGAATTTCCATCAAGTATTGAGATGTTTTTCCCCATTCTACTTGTTCGATGATAATCCCAGCAAGTATTAAGAGTTATTTTCCCTAGATACTATTTGGTGTAGTTTCTTCATGTATGTAAGATTTTAATGTTTGCTAATATATTACATCTAGTGCGGAGTTTTGTCACATGATTATGTGCATACCTTAGTATGTTACTATATTTTTCTATATATAAATCATATCCATTCACTGAGTCGAAGCTCATTATTTTCCTTTTTACCATTTTTCTCCTAGGATCCCGTAAGATTTTTATCTAAATTAATTCTAGTCAATTAGGGTTGGGCCACAAGATGCATTGCTGAATGACTTAAGTTTTGGCTATGTTTATGTTGCTTTTTTTTATGTATATTATAGTATAAATATGTATAGTAAGACATGAACTGAGCAAGTTTTGAATGTATGTTTTTGGATGAGGCACAGAAGGTGTTATTATTAATCTGGATTAGTTTTTAGATAAAGTTGAAGGGTTCATTACTAATGTTATATGAAGGGAGGTTAAAGTTTGTACAGCTAAACAAAACATCATTAATTTGCTCTTGATTTAAGGGCTACGACTTTCAAGGGCACAATTGACCCTATAAGTTCAGAGTCATAATTAATTAGACTGCAGAAGATTTTCAATGTAATGAGATGTACTAATGAAGAAAGGTTATTCTTTACTGAGTTTCTACAAGAGAGTAATGCGTATCACTAATAAATTTCTATAATACATTGATATGAAGGACGTGGAGCTATACCTGGCAAATTATCAAAGAGAGTTTACTGATAAATTCTTTCTTATTATTTATCAAAAGGATAAAATGAATGAATTTATTGAAATGTAAGTTATGCAATCCAAAAGGGTAGATGAATTAGGTTTTAAAACTTAAATATAATCAAACCACACAATAATTTAATTTATTACCTTAGTGAAATTCAAAATAATAAATTTAATAAAGCACAATAATAAAAGAGTAAGGGAAGAGAGAACAAATACAATAATTTTTACATGATTTGATAATCTCCACCTATTTCTACGCCTCCAAGCCAACCAAACTCGAAAATTTCACTATTTAAGTCTTCCAAGACTTCAAGTTCTTTAGAATTGACTTCTAAGATATCAATCAACCTTTACAATCAAAACATTCTCTCTCAATCTCTTCACTCAAGTGTTGTCTACACTTTCACTCTCACAAATTTTGCAATGAATAGAAGAATTACAACTAATACTCTCTTTTAGAGTAGACATACAAATAATAGCACAATAAAAATTTAACCTATAATAATTTACAAATTTAAAGTTCAAAATATAGTATTTACACTTGTTTATGCTTGCTAAAATCTTTAAAATAAAATTTGATTTGAGTTTAAATAGATTTAACCAAAAAACTAACCGTTAATAGGTAAATTCCAATACCTAGACAGCTAGTCTCTTAATTTAGTAAGCTATTTACTTCAGAACAGTAAAGTTACCATTAAAATTTGAATTTAGTATTGTAATATTATTCACAAAATTAGAATTTTATCCAAAACTTTCTATAATTATATTATAGCCTAAAACGTCATAAAAATTTACAAAAATGCCTAATTCTAGAATTTTCAAATATTATTTGTCATTATATTCTGAAATGTGATATGACTTAAAACATAACAATATTTTTCAAAGAAGTGCTTTTTAAAATTTAACATAATACTTTTAAATTTTAAAGTTCTTTAAAATTTTTTTATTTTAGTCCATAATTTGAAAATCTAAATTTTTTTCTTAGACAGCTAGCCCCTAACTCTCTATCTAATTTTAATATTTATACTTTGGCATTAAAAGTTTTACAAATTATAGTAAGGCCCAAAATTTTTTAACTTTTTATAGATAGGTCTAAATTTAGAATTTAAAACAATACTTATAAAAATTAAAGATTGTAAAACTTTTTATTTTAGTTCACATCTTGAAAAATAATTAATTTTCATAAAATACTTGGCTTATAATTGTAAAATCTTAGATTTATGAAAATAATGATTTATTAAATGAAATCTTTGAGTTTCTGAAATGCTAAATCATACCGGCTTTACAAGAATTTATCGCAATAATCAATCTGTTTCCTTTAAGATCTAGTAAAAATGTGAAATATAATATTTATAAAATTAATTAAAACACATGTTTGTTATCATTAAAATTATAATATGTATAGCCCTTTAGGCTAACATTTATGACACTTATATAAGGATCTATGATAAGGGAAGACTATGAGCATAAATTGTACAATACAGAATGAAAGAGAGAAATATAGACGGTGTGAATGAAGTCTTCGAGAAGACATAAGGATTATAGTAATTCGAATAAAATGTATAGATTTTAACACATTATTCAAAGTTGCTACAAGAATCAAAAGGATTCGTAAAGAAGCATAAAGGGCTGAGTCCTTATAGCACAAATAAGGCTGTATTTTGCCAGTTAATAAACCTAGTAATAGAACTCAAAGCAAAGAGATGGAATATAAAGATTTCTCAACTAGCCAACAGTACAATCAACGATGAAAGTTTATTAAAGGGAAAAGAGCTTCTAGTAGTTATGATAGCATTCAGTAAAGTCATAATATAAGCAAAACTAATTGCACTCAATGTAATATTTGTACAAAACTTAATAGGGGACAATGTTTGAGTGGTTTATCATGTTGCTTTTAATGTGGACAGTTGAGATACTTAAAGAAGGATTGTCTAAACTTCTAATCGAGGAACAGTTTTTGTGCTCGAGACTTTCACTACTTTTAAGTGACGAGTAGTTAATTTTGAAGGCAAAGAGGTTCCGAGAGAGAAGAGGTCCCATATTTTTCGATTGATCTCAATCTAATGTAGGAGAGACCAATGACGGTCATTAGAGCTAGCCAAGTAGATCGGATACCCAAGTGTTGAGTGTTAGAAAGTGTATATTTATAAAGGAGAAAATCGTCATTTTACACTTTAAATCTCACTAACATTGTTATTTTTATTTATTTAAGTATTTTTTATTTAATTATATGTATTTTATTATAATTATGTATTTTATGTAGTTTAGGGACATTATGATCGTTTCACAATGAATGAGTGATCGACAAAGAAACGAACGTCATATTTAGACTCAGGACGGTCGAAAACCTTAAGAGGAGCATTAAAGGAAAAAGTTACTGTTCACATATACGGTGAGTCGATTGTTCATACGCAGCAGATCGTTTTTCATGGATCGTTTTATTCACGACACTGTTCATGTATACGAACCGATGATGTGGCAACTACCTATGACGTGGCAGTATCTGATTGGGCGAATTATGTGGATTGACTGCTTATGTGGCATTGATCGATGACGTGGCGTTGACCGATAACGTGTCACGATCTTATTAGACTAAATTTCTTATGTACTGTAAATCGATGACATGGCAGCATCTCAGTAGAGCAAAAATCGTGTGTACAGTACATGCGCTTACATGGGATTATTTACTATTCAGGCGGCGTTACTGTACAAATTTTGACTGTTGACTATTGACTGTTGACTGATGACGTGGCGCAATCCTGAGCATCCGAATTGTTTTTAATCTGATGGTCACGATTCACTCAATGTATCTATAAAAAGGAGGCTCTCCCCCCTTAATTTGATACCCCTGAATTCATTTCTAAGCTTAGATTTCTGAAATTCCTTCTCCTTCTTATAGTTTCTTTGTATTTTAATAAAATTTCCTTTTTTATCCTTAGTTAAAATATGAGTGGTTAATTTTCTTTTAAACTTGGGTTAAAGGTGAAGTCTCAACATGTTCCATGGGCTTAATTTGGTAAATTTACTTTCTCTTTCCCTCTAATATTTGTGGTTGTTTTGACTTTTCGTCGACAAATAATAATAGTCTTGTCTAGTTACAGCCCTGATTAAACCGGCACCCTAGTACATGGTTATTATTATTTGGCACGATAAGCCCTTAGCACCATACTTATTTGAGAGTGGTTCATGAGGTGTGGAATCCCCCCTTATGATTTAATTGGTATTAATATGGAATATTTAGCCCATGGAGCATGTTGATACGGATCCGGATACCCAATTGCTTTATTATAAGAGTTTCATTTTTAATTATTCCCGCCATTTTGATTCATAAATTAAGATAAAGATACCATAATTTAATTGTTCCCATTAAAAGAAAATTAATTCGGCATATAATTAAAATCAACCTCCTCGTGGGATCGACACTCGTCACCGTTAATCTATTCTACAATAGATTCGTGCGCTTGCGAGTTCAATAAAATTTGCACAACACCAAGCACGTGTATTTACTCTAACCCTGTAATTTTTTTATCAAGAGACATATATTTTAATTGACCTAAGGTCTACCCCATTGTATTATTTATCTTACATTTGCCAAGCATGCAGATAGAGTGATGAGGCCATTAAACTGTACTTTAGTAATGGATAAACTGGTCAATAATTCTTTGTTAGTTGAGAGTGTATTTTAAGATTGTACAATAAGAGAGAGTAATAAAGATATTATAGTAAATCTGATTTTGTTAGACATCTATGATTTTGATGCTATTTGAGGGATGGATTAGCTAAAAAACCACATGCTATAATCGATTATTTTAAACAAGAGGTAACTTTCAAGAAACCTATAGAGCCTAATACCATTCTCTATAATGAATGATGGATCTTGCCTTCTTTTGTGATATTTTCCATTTTTATTGTGTAATTACTTAAATACAAAAGTTGAAGGTACAGTTATAGGTATTAGTTAATAAGAATTTCATCAGACTTAGTGTATCTATATGGAAAGCACTGATATTATTTATAAAGAAGAATTATGGAACTATGAGATTGTGCATAGATTATAGGTAGTTGAATAAAGTCACTATTTATAATAAATATCCATTTCCTCAGATTGATGATTTGTTTGATCAGTTAAAGGTGCGATAATTTTTTCAAAGTTAGGTTCACACTCAGGTTATTATTAATTGAAGATAAGAGATGCTGATGTAACCAAAATAGCATTTAGGACTTGTTATGGATGTTATGAGCTTTTATTGATGCCATTTAGGTTAACTAATGCCCCTGCAGCATTTGTAAATCTTATGAACTAGGTGTTTTATTCTTATTTGGATCAATTTGTATTATATCTATTGATGACATCATGATATATTCAATTAGTAAAGAGGAACATATAGAACACTTAAGTATTGCCTTACAACCTTTGAGACATTAGTGGCTTTATACTAAATTCAATAAATGTCAATTCTAGTTAAACAAAGTTATATTCCTAAGCTATGTAATTTTTGCTTGTTGCGTGTTAGAAAGTGTATATTTATAAAGGAGAAAATTTACACTTCAAGTCTCATTAACATTACTACTTTTATTTATTTAAGTATTTTATTGTTTAATTATGTGTGTTTTATTATAATTATATATTTTATATATTTTATGGGCATCACGATGAATGAGTGATTAGATAGTAAAACAGATGTCATATTTGGACTCAGGACGGTCGAAAACCTTAAAAGGAGCATAAAAGAAAAAATATCACTGTTCATATATATAGAAGTTTCATACATACATCTCGATCTTATTCACGACACTATTCATATATATGGGATGATGACGTGGCATTGACCGATAATATAGTAACTACTTATGACGTGGTAGTATTTGATTGGACGAATTATGTGGCATTGATCGATGATGTGGCATTGGTGATGATGTGTCACGATCTTATTAGGCTAAATTTCTTATGTATTGTGGATCGATGATGTGGCGATTTCAAAGTGGAGTAAAATTGTGTGTACGGTACATGTACATATATGAGATTATTTACTATTCAAACTGCATTCATTCGAGTAAATAGTATATTCTTGTGCAAAAACGTATTACTGTACAAACGGTAGCTAAATAGTGTTATTGTTCAAACGGCGATTGTTGACTATTGACTGATGACGTGGCACAATCCTAAGCATCCGAACCGCTTTTAATCCAATGGTCATGATTCACTCAATGTATCTATAAAAAAAGGGCTTTCCCTCCTTAATTTGACATTCCTGAATTCATTTTTAAGCTTAGATTTCTGAAATTCCGTCTCCTTCTTGTAGTTTTTTTATATTTTAATAAAATTTACTTTTTATCCCTAGTTAAAATATGAGTAGCTAATTTTTTTTAAGCTTGGGTTGAAGGTGAAGTCTCAACATGTCCCATGGGCTTAATTTGGTAAATTTACTTTCTCTTCCCCTCTAATATTTGTGGTTGTTTTGACTTTTCGTCGATAAATAATAATAGTCTTGTCTAAATACCGCCCTAGTTAAACCAGCACCCTATTATAAGGTTATTATTATTTGGCACGATAAGCCCTTAGCATCATGCTTATTTGAACATGGTTCATGAGGTGTGGAATCTCCCCTTATGATTTAATTGGTATTAATATAGAATATTTAGTCCATGGGGCATGTTGATACAGATCCGGATACCCAAGTGCTTTATTATTACAGTTGCATTTTTTTATTATTCCAGCTATTTTAATTCAAAATTTAGGATTAACTTATTATAATTTAAATGTCCACTTAGAAAATTAATTCTGCACATAATTAAAATTAACCTCCTCGTGTGATCGACACTCGTCACCGTTAATCTATTCTACAATAGATTCATGCGCTTGCGAGTTCAATAAAATTTACACAACACTGCTCATCGTACTTTTATGGATATCTATAATGATTCGTGCGCTTGCAAGTTCAATAAAATTTATACAACACTGCTCATAGTACTTTTATGGATATCTATAATGATTCGTGCACTTGCGAGTTCAATAAAATTTACACAACACTGCTCATAGTACTTTTATAGATATCTATAATATAGAGGCTAGAGTAAATTAAGAATATTCGACTAGTATGTCTGAAGTTAGGAGTTTTCTTAGCTTGGCAGGTTATTACCACAGACTTATGGAGCGCTTTTCTAAGATAGCTTTACCTCTAACAAAACTAACAAGGAAGAAAGCAAAGTTTAAATAGACAAATGATTGTGAACAGAGTTTTCAAGAGCTCAAGAAAAGGCTAACATCTGCTTCAATTCTTACACTTCTGTCAGATATAGAAGGATTTATAGTATACACTAAAGCATTTAAATAGGGATTAAGTTGTGTGTTGATGCAGTATAGAAAGGTAATTGCTTATACTTCTGAATAGCTCAAGCAATATGAATTGAATTATCCAACATATGATTTGGAACCCTAGTAGCAATGTTTGCTTTAAAGACTTGTAACCATATGTATACCTTTACCCATAGACTTTGCATATGTGTATTAAAAGTTAGATTACTCTACTTATACGATGTAGTTAAATTTCTACAATGTATTGAAAGGTTTTCCCCCTACTCTACTTTTGCAATTATGATCTTAATGAATATTAAGAGTTATTTTCCCTGAATACTATTTAATGTACTTTTGTCATATATGTATGATTTTCATGTTTGTTGATGCATTACATTCAGTATGAAGTTATGTCACATGATTATGTATATACTTTAGTATGCCATTATATTTTTCTATATATAAATTATATCCACTAATTAAGTCGCAAGGTTATTATTTTATTATTTACCCCTTTTCTCTTAGGATCCCATAAGATTTTTATCTAGATCAATTCTAGAAAATTAAGGTTGGGCCACAAGACACATTGCTGAATGACTTGCATTTTGAGCATGTTTATGTTGCTTATGAATTAAATTTGTGCCATGAGTTTTAATTATCGGTCCACATGGTTCGCCTTGGATCTGACACATAGGTTAGGATAAATTGTGTCACGTTATGTGTTCGTTGATTGATTGATTGAATAGGTCATATATTCTAACATCTGTGGCAACAATTGGAAATCCATCTTTGAAGGAGTATAAGTTAAAAGATAGTCATGCATAAATATGATTATAAACTCTAGACATACAATCCATGTAAGTACATAGAAATTAGAAACAAATCACCAACACCTTATAGTAACTTTGTCCTGCATTATAAGTAAAGTGGGAGTAAGAAGAACTCCATAATCATTTGGGACAAAATATTTGGAAAATATTGCTATACCATATAGTCTATAGAAACTTCCATCTTTATTTATGTCAAGTTTACATGTGAGGAAAGAGTAACTTGCAAGGAGGCATAGCATTCTATTAAGTACTATTGGGGCTTCTTTGTTATTTGTGGGCAGCTAAGAGGCAATCTCTAAACAACAGGAAGAGTTTTACTGGCTTTCACTATTACCTCTGATGCACCAAGCTCAATGGCAGCTTTCATGGTCATTGGAAAGACTGCACTGGCAGTGAGTTCCAAGGCCAACAAGAAATCTTTTTCATGGTTTGCTAGTTCCATAATGACTTAGTGATTGGACTGAATCTATATCTTCTTGTATTAGGATATGGAGAAATAATGTCAATAGTTGCTATATAAATGCTGCAGTGCTCAGTTTTTATATGGAAAGTCAAAACTAATTTTTCTTGAGTGTTCATTTTATCTTTATATTTTGAAAAATATTTCAATATGCTCTTGTTATTAAATATGTTGCATACTTATATTTTTACCTTTTTTTTCTTTTACATTGATATACTAAAAATAATATTCTTGACATTAATTGATTTATTTGTAAAAAAGTTAATTGGCAATCAAATTAATAATTATTTGTTAGCAAATTAAGAAATAAATATTGCATGAAAGAACTAGTATTTTTTTTTACCTTTACAACAATCTTACTGAAATACTAACTAGACAACACAAGAGAGGGTAAATTGGATTTTTGAACTTCTAACAAACAAAAGACTCAAAGTGATATAAATTAAGCAATTAAATTTGTGATAAAATAAATGAATGAACAATAAAAATAGAGGGATGAAGTAAGAGAGATCAAACACAGTTATTTTTACGTGGTTCGGCTAACCCCGCCTACGTCCACGCCTCCAAGCACACTGAGCTTGAGGGTTCCACTAAGCAAGTCTCCAAGGCTTCAAAATTTTACAATTGACTTCCAAGGTGTCAATAAACCTATACAAAAAGAGATTTTTCTCAATCTCTTAATCTGAGTATATCACAACACTCACAATCACTCAAAACAAAGATTACAAATTGATTTTTCTCTCACACAATTTTTCAAGATTACAAAGCAATGCCCAATGTGTGAATAGATGAAGTAAAAATCTATTAAAAACTCAATGTAGATCGTATATTCATGTATATGCTCAGTAGTTGTATTGTTATCCCCGTTGATTTAACTTGGATGAACTTATTTATAGTTGGAGCTGAAAAATAGCCGTTGTTCATCCTTGTTGATAGAAAACGGATTACTGTTAGTCCTTAACGGATAACCTTTTTCGTTGGTCAATGTTACCGTTGGGCTTGACTTCAAATTAACGGTTGACCGTTTGTAATTGCTCTCTCGCCATTAATATCTAGAGACCTGCACAACAAAAAATCTTCTATCCGTTTTAGGTAAACAGTTAAAGATTAACAAAGAATGTTAGTCTGGATATTATCGGTTAGCCGTTATATATTAACGGTTCGCCGTTAAATTCCTGCAACCTTATAAAACAAAAATATTTAACCGGTTTCATTTAAACGGTAAAGGATTAGCACATGGTGCAGGTTTGATCATTATCGGTTAACCGTTAAAATTAACGGTTTACTGTTTACTCTTAGCAGCTTAGAGACTTATCGGTTAAGCCTTAACATAATACTCATTTTTTCTAGGCATGAAGGTTAAGTTTTATCATAAACGGTTAGCCATTTAATAATAACGGTTAGCCGTTTAATTCCAGTGTTTGTTTTTAAGTGAGTTATAAAACACTTGGTTGAAGTTTTTAGAAAACCACCTCTCTGTATTTTATCAGTTAACCGTTAAAAATTAACAGTTTATCGATTATGCCTAGAAAACCATATTTTTGTTCAAAATGTTCCAATTTCTCTAAGGCTTATAAACACATGCAGAGAGTGTTGACTTTTAAGAAAATTTCTGAATTTCTATCAATATTATTAAAAAAAGATTAATAGTCTGTTATCATCAAAATCAATAAACAAAATATGTATATGTTAACACTTAATAATATTATTCATCAATAAATTAATATGAGCTAGCATTAAGTAATGTTTAATATCCTTAAAGTAATATTACTAATAATTATATATCAAAATTTACTTACCAAATTAGTCCTAAAAGTAGAATGACTATATAAAATTTTTTCTAATTGTATTTTATTTTTAGAGCTAATTTGATTATTTAACATTTTTTTAATTAATATCCTGGGAATATTGTCGTAAAAAATTGTTGTGAAAAAAAAAAGAAAAATTAAGGATAAGAACATTATATATTTAACAATATAAGTGTTTTAAAGTATTTTTTTAAATATAAGGACTATGCGGGCTTTTAAGTCAAAATACAAGCACTAATATATATGTAGTACAGGCATGCTTATTTTTTAATGTGGATTTAAGCCTTATGATTTAATAGAGTTAATTTTAATGTTATTAAACCTAACTTAGTAAATTTTATGCATCCTGAATATAAAGGTTTCTTAGCTTGTTTTAGTACCTCTTTAAATGCCTTAGGGTCTTTCTAACAATCCTGATAAGCATCATTAATCATTTCTAGCTCAATACCATTGTTAAACTCTATATTACGTGGTTTAAAATGGTTTTCCTTTTAAGGAGGACTTTTATGAATCTCTTCCTCATGCCAAAAACCAATTGTTGTATTGCACATCAAAACTATGCATATATAATTTATCTTTTATAGTTGTAGGTGTTTTAAATGTAAATTTCGGCAATCAAGGCATAGGCACTTAATGACACTACAGCCTCCAACATTTTTTGTAGAAAAATTTATAAATTTCTCAACTTAATTTTTATATTCTGTCAACAATTGATTATATTGAATCTAAGATTTATCCATTTTTGGCTTAATGATTGATGTTCCCGACATATGCACAAAACAAATAAAGAAAAAAAATATAGTTAGATTGTTTGTCTAATGTTACTGCACCCATGTGAAATAAATAAAGTTGAACCAACATGAGGCCATTTAAGTTAAACATAGTTTGGCCTATATAGTTTTCTCTTTTATATTAAAAAAACAACATACCTTACCAAAAAGTATGGTCATGGACCATAAGCAAATTTAAAAATTACAAATACAATAACCATGAAAGCTAATAAACTGAAATTCATACTTTTCAAAAGTTCACTCTCCTATTATAATAAAAATATAACAAATAAAATAGGGCCATAACAAACACATTTCATAGAATCATAATTATAAATTTAAAGATTAGTAAATTTTAACCAAGTGTATATCAACATAAAAACAAAAAGTAAAATAATAAACGATAAGAAATGAAACTTACTAGATTAAACACAACATTTTGTTGTTGTATCCAATTCCAAGTACAAACCAACAACAATATTTATTACCTTTGGACTCACCATGGTTAGAACTTCCAAACTTAAGCTTCTCGTTATCGTTGACCAATGAGGGGCAATTCGATAATTTCATTAAACTTAGGGTGAATTTTATAATTTTTAAAAGCTATGGGTAATTTGGTAATTATGGACTAGAGCTGTTAGATAATTTAAGATTTCGAGAGTAAATCAATAATTTATGTTATCAAGAGTAATTTAGTAATTTTATACCCCCAGGGTAATTTTATAATTTTAGAACTCATAGATTATTTTTGTAATTTAAATTAAGAATATTTTGGTGATTTAAGATTTTGAGGATAATTTGATAAACAATGATTTTGAAGGCAATTTAGTAAATTTTTATATCATGGGTATTTTGATAATTTTTAAATATAAGGGTATTTTAGTAATTTTAGCTATTTGGGAGTTATATTATGTAGATTCGAGCTTTATTGAGTACAATTAGTCATATTTTATATTATCGATAATAATTATGTCGTTTGTTTGATTAAGAGGATCTACAAATGAGAATCAACTTGCAGACGTTGACGATGCAGGATTTTTTGTCATTACTATGAGTGGAATATAAAAATCTTATTTTTTATAGTTTATTATGATTTGAAAATATGATAAAATATGTTGTGAAATGAATTTCAAAGGCTTCAATTTATGATTTTCTAAAAATAGATTTTATTAGTAGAATCGGTATTTATTATTAAAGATATTTATAATTTAATGATTTTACTATCGATTTTGAACATATATGTAATTATGATATTTTAAAGAAAAGAAAATGGATTTAAATTTTGTTCAATGAAAAAGAAAATGATTTCAGACATTATTAGATATTTATGTACTTGTGTGTAAATGGTTTTTTGGGAAATCATTGGATAGTATCCTTCTCCATGTACAGTGATATTGATAAGATGATATATGATGATATGAGATACAGGCTTTTGAAGCCCGTCTAAGTACACACAGAGGCTTTAGACCGTATAATTTGATACTAATATCTTTTGAGGACTAGTTATGTATGTATAACTATGATGATAAGATATGATGAGTTATGTTGAGATGTGATGAGATATGATGAGATATGATGAGATATGATGAGATGTGATGAGATATGAGATACTATTTCCCCATCTATTTGTGTGGCTTTGGGGTATAATGGTTTCTTGATTGCTTGTCTGTTGAGGTCTAGATTATCCGTGTAACTCTGAGGCATGATGATTTCTTGATTACTCATCCATCGAGGTCCAGGTATGATGAGATTATTTTCCATGAGTACTTGTTTGGTGATAATTCTTCAGTATTTGGTATTTGATATCATATTTGGTACTAAAATACTTCGGATGATATTTAGTATTTGTTGGGATGTTAGTTGGCAGAGTTTGTTACATTTTGGAAATATTTTGGAAGTGTTTTTTTATTATTTGTAAGATTGAAAATGTCATAACTATAGGAGAAACTCTTTCAAAATTTTGATAGAATTCTTATTTTTATAGAATCGTTATCAGTTGAATTCATGGATTAAAGAGACTTTTCTTAGAGTTTGGGCAGGTCATGTCAAATGCCTTCAACAAATCAAGAACATTGAACTCTTAAATTTATGCAACAGTCACAACTATTTATGGTGTACAAGAAATTGTTGCGAGTAAAGATAACAACAATAACAACAATAGCATTAGTAGATACAAAACACCTACAACACCAACAGCTTTCATAATTATAGTAGCAGAAGCATCAACTTCCCTATAATGACAGTAACTTACCTAGCTGCAATAATAGCAACCAATGCCCCAATTACAAGAATAATAGTAGCTCTCATAACTTTAAGTACACACTTAATGAAAAAGACAGATTTCCTAAATTTTCATGTGAACTTGAGCTATCCATAAACTTTTCATTGTTGAAAAACAAATAGCACATGCATAGGTAGATGACTATAAGAGGTAAGAATTCTTTAATTTTACAGAATATAATCATTTACTAAGAATATCTCTTCAGCTTTTGTTATAGATAATTTAGGCCACTATTTAAAGAATCAGCTATCAAAACATAAAGATATATAAGTTACACATTATCTAGTTTAAAATTCATACATTAATTCTCATTTAATCAAAATTACCTAGAATTAAAACAGACTCAAATTATTTTTAAAGACTATCTTCCTTGAAAATTATTTAGTAAATTGATTAACTAAATATATGTTATACACACAAATACATTTTAACATTTTAGAAATTATTTACTGCTTTACATAAAAGTAAAATGAATAGCCAAAATTAAAAACATGCAAATGCAGGAAGGACTCACCAAAGGGTGTAAAGCTTTAATTGGCCGTGAAGGCTAGGGTTTCAACTTCGAAAACTATAACTTTAGTCTTCTTTCACGATATGCGATTAGATTTCTTTTAGTCAATGGAATTATCATAGCTGTTGTTCTCATTATAATTTGGGTTTTGATTAGCACTGACTTTGCTACAGTAAAAAGAGACAATTAAGTGACAACCGCAGTAAAGAGAGATGATTGAGTCAAATAATGAGAACGACACCCAATCGAGGGTATTGGATGTCGTGAGTATGCTATGGCTGGCCTTCAAGGGTTTGGTGCAAGTGCACTGTTTTGAGATTTCAAAATTTTAAATTTTACCCTTTCTTACAAAATGTTTGCCTCCCTTAACAAAAGGAACATTTTTTAATTTACATTTATAATTTTTCTTAAACACTTGCAAAACGTAATATTTTATAATTTAAATTTATTACTTTAACATAAACGACATTGTTTTGCTTTTTTCTCTTAATAGAATATCTTCAAAAATAAAGTCAATTATGCACAATTAAAGTCAACATAAAAAATTAGTCTTCCATTCTTGATATTCAAATAATCTATCACTGATCTATCATAGTTTCTTGATAGATGATATTTGTATCACCAATATATTGTAGTTTTTGATAGAAGATATTTCTATCATAGTTATATGAAATATACATGATAGAAAATAATCTATTATGATTCTATCTTTGGAGGCCTTTAGACCAAAAACATCACACAAAGGACTGTCATAGTAGGCACTTTTTCTTGTAGTTAATTTTCTTGTTTATCTATTTTCTCCCAAGATTCTGAAGGATTTTCATGTCGATCAGTACTAATCGAGCCATTTAGACACGAATTATTACATCAGAATAATGTGCCGGATAGATCAACGTAGAGTGAGAGGGAAAAAATGTCAAAAATAGTATCTTGTATTTTAAAAGTCATGATTAGCAAGAAATAAATAAATAAAATAAGAGATATGATCCAAACAGACTTACAATTTCTTTTGAAAATGAGAAATAGATTTTTTATTGCAAAAAAAAAAAAGAAAACAAATCATTTTCATATGTTTCACCACGAGCTTCTTATAATTATAGAAGACGTGGAAAATTTCTAAATCTTTAAAAGTGAAGTGTATAAACCACTATAAGAGAACAAAGTCCATAAGAGTATCCTCCTAACTCCATAAAAATCAAAGATAGAGGGTGAGAGAAATAATTAAGATAATTAGGATCCACATTCTAAAAAAAAGTGAGAAACATATTTTTTAATAGAAAAAGAGAAGAAAAGTTTTTGTATATATTTCAACAAAGGCATTCTAATCGTGAATGCTCATAGATATTTAATTAGAAGATATAAATTGTGAGCGAAAAATTAATAAATAGTGAGAGAAAAATCAAGAAGATTCTAAACTTTCATTGCTCTTGATCTTCAAAAGTCAAAAATAGACGGTGAAAGAAAATGTTATGGGAAATATGGATCCAAACTGTACAATTGCAATTACTCAAATGTATGTCATCTAAGTTGCAAAGAAAGTATACAGTAGAGAATCTAACTTGACCAATCCTACTGAATTATAGCTTAATTCAAGAAATTTTTGCCAACCTTAATATCTTCTAGAGAGATTATAGATAAAATGTAATAAAAAAGTTACAATATAGTTAATAATTATATTTAATTAAATTATACATATCGATCATACTTGTATTAAGTAGGTCTAGTACTCCGTTATACTTTAAAATTTCAACTCCCAAGATTGCTGGTGATAAATGAAATATTATACAACAATCATGTAATTTGTTAGAATAAAACTATAATTCGACCGTCCAAGTTTAACAAATTTATTTTGAAAAAAAAATCCACATGAAACTTGGTAAAATCATTCTAGCTTAGTGTAACAGTCAAACTATAATCTTAAAATAACTAGCACTTATAATGCTTAGATCATTTTGTAAAAGTCAGTAACCCGGTAGTAGTAAGCACAACATATAACTTTAACATCTGCAAATCCAGTTGTTTCTGCCAAAGCCTTGAACTACTTCAATGTCTTCTTTTTTGCTCTAGGAAATAGATTGAAGAGATGAATGTCAAGCCTTGGAATATTCTTGCTTATAATATTAGTCTTAGGCAATTCTGGCACTATTGATTCCACCAAATGACCTTTCTAAATTCCAGTGAGCCTTTCTTCAATATCTTCAAACATTCTTCAGCACCCCAATCATGAAGTATCCACTTAAAGTTTAATTCATATGAACATTTCTTATTAGTTTTAGATAATGAAAAATATTCAAAACTAATGAAAAATATTCAAAATAACATACATATTCGATTAGAAAATTTTCTAGATTAGGAAATACTAAGGAAGGACTAACTTTCTTTGTGGAAACCATGTCTTCTATTTTGGCCATAGAGAATTAGAAATTGGATATTATAAAGATTGGCTATATCTTTTGTAATTGATGGATTCCCTACTTGCTTTTCACATGTTTAAGAACCTTTTTCTGAAACCTTCTTGGACTATTAGGAAGTGTTAATTGAATTGTCATCATTTGGCATAGATGAACTTTTGAGTTACTCACACATATCGTGAAGTAAATGGTTTTACAGATTGTTTGTTTAGTTGGTTCTTGATCATTCAAATTCTACGTATTGGAATTCTCTACTTTTCGATATGGTATATTTGCTTTCACATAAAGCCATTAGTATTCCTAGTTACCACTTTTATCAATTGGTCTTTCACAAATAACCTTTGTAAATTTTTATTCCATTAGCTTTTGATATTATTTTAAAGGGTAAGGTTCATTAGTTCTTTTTGACTAAGTATTATTGTTTCATTTTAATAAAATTTTCTTGTATTGTCTAGGTAATTTAAAAAGAAAAAGAACTAACCTTTAAGTAATAGCTTGACCTTTAGAAACCCCTACAAATATATCTATTTCAATATACTCCACACCTACAAGAAAGGCAAAAAGGATCTCCTTTTAACTAATAATTAATTGAAATTACTAAAAATAGAAGGATTCATAAATATTATTAGCTAGAAGAGACTATGTGTCATAACCCATCCCGAACCCTTGGACAAGTCTCTCTAATCCTCAAAATTCAAATTAAAAATGATTCTATAATAATAATAACAATATTTCTATTGAAATTCCAACAGAGTTTCCTTATGGTTTTTACATTTTCAATCTTGCAATTAATAAAATAGTACTCCTAAAATAATTTTCAAATACAACTAACTCTGTCAATCAATATATTAATAAATACTAATTATCATCCGAAATATTTTAGTACTAGACTCAGTGAGTTATTCTTAATTATAATATTATACAATCTGAAATATTCCCACACAAAACTCTACAACTTCTAGGACAAATACGTGGCCAAAATACAAGGAGCTATCATTGCTGAGTTAACTATTGTACATGCAAATCTCCTGAGGGAAAAAAATATAATTAAAAATGGGGGTGAGTATAAAACTCAGTGAAGGTTAGTGAGTAGATAGTAATTTTTAAAAATAATTTTATTTTTAAAATAATCGTATCACATTTAATTATACAATTTCATCAAACCGTAAATAAGAAATGTTAATAATCACTTAACATTTATAATCAAATCACTAACTTCAAAAACATATATAATGCCATGTGAAATAACCAGGGAAGAATATATCATAACATCGTATAAATACTTAATCTGAAATCATCACAAAATACTGAGTAAAACCAAAGAAAATTCACAATATATGATATCATTACTAAATATTGAAAACTTTCACCAAACGAGTACCTAGGGAAATAATCTCATCATATCCGAACCTCAATGGACGAGTAATCAAGAAACCATCATGCCCCGGAGCTACACAGATAATCTGGACCTCAATGAATGGGCAATCAAGAAACCATTATATCCCGAAGTTGCACAGATAGATGGGGAATAATATCTCATATGTCATCACATCTTGACATATCTCGTCACCATACTATGCATGCAGAAATAGTCCCCAAAGGACAAAAACGACTAAGTACACGGTCCAAAACCTCTAAATGTACTTAGACGAGCCCCAAAGGCCTGTATCTCATACAATCACCTATCATCTCATCACAGTGTATGGGAAAGGGTACTGTCTAATGACTTTACAAATAATTAAAAATATACATATACATAAGCATTCGATAATATCCGAAATTATATTTCCTTTTATTTTCAACAACCTTTAAAATCTATTTCTTTTCTTTAAAAATATTATTATTATGCATATATTCAAATTCGAAATAAAATCATATATCATACACAATTCCAATAATAATCGCCATTATGCAGATAAAATCCATTTTTTATAAAATCATTAAATCAAGCATTTAAAAATTCATTTGCAATCATGCTTTATCATAATAAAAAATCATAATAATCCATAGAGAAAATAGGTTTTATATATTCCACTCACAGTGACGACGATCAAATCTGGTATCGTCGACATCTGTGAGTTGGTTCTCGTTCGCGAGTCCCCCTAATCAAATAAACGGTATAATTATTACCTGTAACATAAAATACAACTAATTTTACTTAATAAACTCGAACTCACACAATATAATTCCCGAATATATTCAAAATTACTAAATCATCCTTATGTCAAAAAATTATCAAAATACCCCGATTACAAAATTTACTTAATTGCCCTTAAAAATATAATTTATTAATTTATCCTTAAAATCTTAAATTTACTAAAATATCCTTAAATTCTTTCAAATTACCAAAATGCCCTTGAATTCAAAATTACTAAAATATCCCAAAAATCATAATTTACCAATTTAACCTCAAGATCATAAATTATCAACTTATCCTCAATTTTATCAAATGCTAAAATACTCATGTATTAAAATTATGAAATTACCCTTAGGGAGTAAAATTACTGAATTACCCTAATCACTTAAATTACCGATTTACCATCGAAATCTTAAATTACCTAACTGTCTTTGTCCATAATTACCCAATTACTCATAACTTTCAGAAATTATAAAATTAACCATAAATTTTATGAATTTTTCTAATTGCCCCTTATCAGTCAACGGTGACCGCAATTTCATCAACGGTGATGAAATACTCAAATCTTATAGTTCTGACCTCGGGGAGTCCAACGGTGCCGGTAATGATCTCCCACACGCTGTGACGGCGGCGGATTGAGCTTCCAAAGTCGGCGATTGCAAGTTACCGATCACCGGTAATCCGACCATTTCAGTTAACAGGATCAGTCGGAAATAAAAGCTAGAGGTGAGTGGAGTGGAACTTAGATAGTGGTGTGGCCAAACTCCGACGGGATTGACGGCAGTAAGAACAGGTTTTTTATCGAAACGTTTAAGCTTCACCAGCGATGTTCTTGTCATTTCCGGAAACGGGAATAGTAGGGATATGACCCCTGTCTCACAAGCTTCGTAATAGTACCTTCCTTGCCTAGAACAGTGTCTGAAATCTCGAGATTCGGCCAGGGCAACTCACAGGTTTAGGTCGGTCAACTTGGGTCAACTCTCTCTCCTTCTCTCTCTCTCTCTCTCTCTCTCTCTCTCTCTCTCTCTCTCTCTCTCTCTAAAGCGTGGGTGTGTGTGTCCCATGTTCTCAGTCTTCATATTTATTTCCATGCGTTACACTATGCATATTAATGGATATCTAGATAAGATGGTATAGTTTTTAGGAAATTAAATAAGTCAAAGTTAATATGCTTAATTTGTGGGTACTTATCAATAATTAATTTAATATTTACCCCCAAGCCACTGGTAATGTCTAATAATAGGTTTAGACTTACAAATCCCTTGTAGATTTTCAGAATTTCCTTCATCATTATAGTTGTGTAATGCTCAATAATGCTTCACCTGCTTCTTTATATGCGAAATGTAGCTAGCTATCAAAGCAACAACAATCAACCAGCTTCATCCAGGGCACATGCTTCTTTTACATGCATGCTTCACTTATATGCTTGAGTTAGTGGCCATATATCATTTGAAGGAATTGAAAACAGCTCTTCTTTTGCATCATTTTTCAAAGTGAAACAGAGAAAAAAAAGAAGAAAAGTCAAAAGTGAAGAAAATCAAAAGTAAAAAGAAAGAAATTAAAGGAAGGAAGAACCAGTAATTGGGAAAAGAAATGCAAAAGATGAATCGAAAGGAAATGTTATAGGAAAAGAAATTGAAAATTAAATTAATATCCAATTAGTGGTAATACATTTATGAAGTTTGAACAGTTATGTTACAGTTTTCATGATACAACTTTTGAAAAAAAAAGAAAACACAACATGCATAGGTAGATGACTATGAGAGTTAAGAATTCATTAATTTTAAATAACAAATCATTTACTAAAAATCTCTTATCAGACTTTGTTATAGACAAGTCAGGCCAATCTTTAAAGAATCAGCTATCAAAACATAAAGATATAAAAGTTACAGATTATCCAATCTAAAATTCATACATTAACACTCATCTAATTTAATGAAGCTTCAATATCAAAATTAGCTAGGATAAAAAAAAATCACACATAGGCACATGAACATATATCAAAATTACTTAGAATAATAATTTTAAAAAACAACATTATGCAAGGCATGATTACAACTCATAACAGAACTCAAACTATTTTAAGGACTATGTTCCTAAGAAGGTATTTAGTTAATTGATTAACAAAATATATGTTATACATGCAAATACATTTTAATTTTTTTAGAAATTATTTACTGCTTTACATAAAAGTTGAATGAATGGTCAAAATTAAAAACATACAAATGCAGCAATCTACTCACCAAAGGGCGTGACGCTTCAATTGACCTTGAAGGCTAAGGTTTCAACTTTGGAAACAACAATTTGGGTCTTCTTTCATGATAAGCAATTGGGTTTCTTTCAATCAATGAAAGTATCATGGCTGTTGTTATCACTATAATTTGGGTTTCGATTAGCACTGACTTCACCATAATAAAGAGAGATAATTGAGTGACAACTGCAGTAAAGAGAGACAATTAAGTGAAACAATGAGAATAGCGCCAACGGCAAGTGTTTAGATGTCAAACAATGAGAATATTTTTGAGATTTCATAATGAGGCTAAAAAATTTTCTAGACACTTAGAAAAATTTTGCTCCTTTTATTTTTTATTTACATTTATATTTTTTCTTAAACACATGCAAAATGCAACATTCCATAATTTAAATTTATTACTTTAACATAAACGACATTGTTTCACTTTTTTTTTTAGTAACAAAAAATTTTTAAAGATAAAGTCAAATCCACAAAATTAAAGTCAACATAAAAAATCAATCTTCCATCTTGATAAATGATATCTCTATCACCAATATATCATAGTTTTTTTTTATAGACAATATTTCTATCATTGTTGTGTCATAAATGCATGACAAAAAATAAATATATCATGATTCTATTGTTGTAGGTGTTATGCAAATTTTATTGAACTCACAAGCGTACGAATCTATTGTAGAATAGATTAATGGTGATAAGTGTCGATCCCACGAGGAGGTTGATTTTAATTATGTGTAGAATTAATTTTCTTTTAATGGGAACAATTAAATTATGGTAAATTTATCCTAAATTGCGAATTAAAATGGCGGGAATAATTAAAAATGAAACTGTTATAATAAAGCACTTGGGTATCCAGATCTACATCAGCATGCTTCATTTCCATATTATGCCAATTAAATCATAAGGGAGGATTCCACACCTCATGAACCACGCTCAAATAAATATGGTGCCAAGGGCTTATCGTACCAAATAATAATAACCTTGTATTAGGGTGCCAGTTTAACTAAGGCGGTATCTAGACAAGACTATTATTATTTGTCAACGAAAAGTCAAAACAATCATAAATATTAGAGGGGAAGAGAAAGTAAATTTACCAAATTAAGCCCATGGAACATGTTGAGACTTCACCTTTAACCCAAGCTTAAAAATAAAATTAGCCACTCATATTTTAACTAGGGATAAAAAAGAAAATTTTATTAAAATACAAAGAAACTACAAGAAGGAGAAGGAATTTCAGAAATCTAAGCTCAAAAATGAATTCAGGGGTCTCAAATTAGGGAGGGAGAGCCTCTTTTTTTATAGATACATAGAGTGAATCATGACCATCGGATTAAAAACAGTTCGGACACTCAGGATTCGCCATGTCATCAGTCAACAGTCAATGTTTGAACAGTAATGTCGCCTAAATAGTAAATAATCCCATGTATGCGCATATACTGTACACACGATTTTTGCTCCACTGAGATGCTACCACGTCATCGATCTATAGTACATAAGAAATTTAGCCCAATAAGATCGTGACACATCATCGGTCGATGTCACGTCATCGGTCAACGCCACATAAGCAGTCAATACTACATAATTCATCCAATAAGATACTGCCACGTCATAAGTAGTTGCTACATCATCGGTCCGTATATATGAACAGTATCGTGAACAGTACAATGAACAGTACCGTGAATAGTAACACGCACATATTCAACCATCTTCTACTCAAAAAGTTAGTCATGGTTAGTTCAACATTCCACAATTGTCAACTATTCCCTCCCCCCAACCAGAACAAAACATTGTCCTCAATGTTTGAAAGGAAAGAAGTAGAGTTTAGAAGACATCACCTGAGTGCTGTAACACATAAGAAAATATTTATATGGTTGAAGGAGAGGCACATGGCTCGAGAGTAAAAAAAAAAAAAAGAAATAGTGAAAAAAGAAAGTAAATAATTATAACATAAAATTAGTAAAGACAAAAATGTAAGTAATTAAACAAAAACGAAATAAAACAACATTAAAATAAAAGGATATTGACAAGTAGTTGCGACTGTGGCTCACATCTTCCTCTAGTTTTACGTCTAGAAACGGCTTAAACGCCCTCTATGGGTCGAGGTTAGACTTCCCATTCAGTTTTCTTACAAACTGGCTAACATGGTCTTTTATAGTCAGATTCCTGAAACTATAGTTTGCACATTCTTTCTGGAATAATGGTCATAACTGGAGTATTGCATTTCAGACATATCCACTGGGATGCGTTTCAAGAGACAAAAGGATATCATCCAATGACTTCTTATTCAAGCCATCCCTAATGAATTAAATCTTATCTTCTCTGTTATCAGACAGCATTCCTAAAGAACATTGCTTTTTATCGCATCTCATTCTGGCACACTTATTCAAAAAAATTAATAATAATAGTTAAACTTACAAAAACATAATTAAAAAAAATTAAATCACCGAAAGGAAACAGAAAGAAAAAAAAATTCAGGTCACTTCAACGTTTTATGTTGTTTTCTCCACATGGTTGGTATTCATGATATACTTTACTTTTCTGACCATTAATTTTAAAAATTAAACTGTTCCTTGGATTCTTAAATTTAATGGCTCCATATGAAAAAACAGTATGATCAGCAGATGGACCAGACCATCAAGAGCGTAACTTACTTGGAAAAACGTGCTATTAAGAATTGAACAAAAATACTTTCTGACCTAGTGTGAAAGATTTTCTAATGCTCCGCTTGTCACAGAGGATTTTCATTTGCTTTCTGTAGTCCTTGGAATTTTTGTCGTTACGAATCTCTTCTGGTTTTGCCAGTTGTATCCTCCTTTTGAACCAAAAATGGGGTCAATGATGTCTGTATTCTTTTGTTTGTCATTAGGAGAGGATGAGATGATTTTTGACAATGTTTGTCCTTCTCCCAAGAATATAGAATTCAGAGGGTCAAGTGAAGGTTTTAGCTCAATCTTTGGTGGTGAATCTGATGATGGGATGAGATTTTCTTTTAATGGTGCCAATTGCTCTATCTTTGTCTTCTATTTATCAATGTCCATGCATGGTGCTGAATCCAATAAGGCATTAACCTCATCAATCGATCTGCCAATATTAAAATTCAAATCAAAGTGAGTTAAACATATCAGAAAATGGTCATCACTAAGGTTTAAAGGAAATGTATGATCAACCAATTCATCAATTAAATCCACATCTACAATTTCATCATCTGTACTGTGCGGTTGTTTGGCAATGTTGAAGATATTTTATTCCATGGTTATTTTGCTAAATAACAACTGCATATTTCCAGTCCTACATTGAATGTGAGCATCGGCAGTTGCCAAGAATGGACGACCCAAGATAATGAGGATGTGCTTCCTTGAATCCTGCACTGGTTGAGTGTCAATTATAATGAAATAACAGGAAAATAAAACTTGTCTACTTGGATAAGCACGTCCTCCACAATACCACGAGGTATTTTTGTGGACCGATCTGCAAGTTGTAACACCACTAGAGTTGGGTGTAATTCACCCAATCCAAGTTTCATAAATACAGAGTAAGGCAACAAATTTACACTAGCTCCTAAATCCAACAAAGCATTTTCAATTATGTGGTTCCTTATACTACATGAGATAGTGGAGGAGCCCAGATCTTTACATTTTAGAGGCATTTTATGTTGGAGTATAGAAATAATATTTTCTGTTAGAAAGGCTTTTTTCTGAACATGAACATTTCTCTTTTTAATACAAAGGTCTTTAAGAAACTTGGCATATGATGGCATTTGTTTTATAGCTTCAAATAAAGGGATGTTAACACTTACCTGTTTGAAGATTTCAAAAATCTCACCTGTGGATTTTCCTTTCTTCCCTTTAGCTAATCTCTGAGGAAATAGAGCTTTAGGAACATATTCTCGTGGGTTTGTTTCCTCTTTCTCCTCTGATGATGATTCCTCAGTGTTCACAGGAACAATCTGAGTTGATTTTGGCATCTCTACTTTGTTATTGGCTTCTTTTCCTTTTCACAAGGTCATCACTGCTTTGACTTCTCCATGTTGCTATGGTGAACTAGAACTTATCTCATGCACTCCTCTAGGGTTTGGTACTGGTTGACTTGAGAATTTTCCTTTTTCAACGGTCATGGCCAAAGTTTGAACTGAAGAGGCAAGTTGTCCTATCATTTTCTCAAGGCTCGAAATTGATTGAGCTTGTGACTTGAAGCCCGCTCTCATCTCATTTCGTAATTCATCAATAGTACGGTTCTGCTGCTCGATCTTAGAGTTAGTAAGATTTCTGACATTTTGGAATGTCTCCTCCCATGGTTTGGGTTGAGAATGGTTTGGATTCTGATTGTATGGTCTAAATGGTGGTTGAGAGACTTGGGACATTTGAGGAACTGGTTGCATCGGTGGAGGTGGAACTGATGGTCCATTTTGTTGGAATCCTTGAGACCATGAAAAATTGGGGTGGTCTCTCCATCTATGGTTATATGTGTTGGAGTAAGGGTTGTAGTTTGGTGGTTTTCTCATGACACCTATGGTATTGGCTTGATCTGAATATGAGTCATGGTCATGTGACTCTGTTGATTTAGCAGTCGTCAAAGATGCTATTTGTCGAGCAAGGCCTTTGACCATTTCTTTGACTTCTTTAATTCCTGAGCTTAACTCACTAATGTTAACCTCATTCACTCCCTTAATTCTCCTGATATTTCTGAGTTATCGAATTCTTTGTTGGGAATTATTCGATTGCCGTTGGAAAAATTCCCAAATCTCTGATGCACTTTTGGACATTAACTCTCCTCCACTAGTTGCCATTAGCCATTCTTGCATATGTGGCAATAATCCCTCCAAAAAGTATTGGCATTGGTGCCATTTCTCGTACCCATGATGTGGACACTTTAAGAGTAGCCCATTAAATCGCTCCCATACTTCAAAAAACTGCTCATCGTCTCTTTAGGTAAACTCTGAAATTTCCTTGCGAATAGAATTGGTTTTATGAACTGAGAAATATTTATTTAAAAATTTAGTTATCATTTGTTCCCATGATGTAATGCTATTAGCAGGCAATGTATTAAACCATGAACGAGCTCTACCTTTTAATGAAAATGGGAATAATCTAAGCTTAACATCATCATCTGAAAAATTCTCGTATTTAAAAGTTTGACAAATAACATGAAAATCATTCAGATGATTATATGGGTCCTCATTTTCTAAGCCATAGAATGTGGGGAGATAGTTTAGCGCACTAGGTTTTAATTCAAAACTTTTAGCAGACACATTTGGGTACCTTATGTATGATGTGCTCAAATTAGCTAAAGGACTAAAATACTCCTTAAATGGCCTCTCTTGTGGTTCTGGTTGTTGATTTTGCAAATCTATTCAAGTTTCTTTTGACAAATAGTGTGTTTGTGCGTGCGAAGTATTTTTTCCAAATCAAGGTCTAAAGGTTCAAGATTAGGTGATAATAACCTTCGACCATGCATGCAAAGAACAAAATAAAATAAATAAAAATAAAGAGGAGAGAGAAATTACGATATTAACTTTGTGACGTTATTACAATGAAAATACACTCAATAGCTACAAAAAGAAATTACGTGAAATAAATATTAACTAAAATAAATAACAAAGAAAGATAACAAGACAAATTAAAAAAATTATAAGGAAAAATAATATGGAAATTAAATTATACAAATTTAAAGAAGAGAGAAAGAAATAAAATTCTAATCTAATTTTTTTAGAAGAAATTACAAAAAAATAAATTACAAAAAAAAGGAATTACAAAAAATAAATATTAAGGAAAAAAACTAATTTTATGAATTAAAATACTTACCTCCCCGGCAACGACGCCAAACACTTGTTGTACTAATTTTATTGAACTCGCAAGCGCATGAATCTATTGTAAAATAGATTAATAGTGACGAATGTCGATCCCACGAGGAGATTGATTTTAATTATGTGTAGAATTAATTTTCTTTTAATGGGAACAATTAAATTATGGTAACTTTATCCTAAATTGCGAATTAAAATGGCGGGGATAATTAAAAATGAAACTGTTATAATAAAGCACTTGGGTATCCGAACCTGCATCAACATGCTCCATGGGCTAAATATTCCATATTAATGCCAATTAAATCATAAGGGGGGATTCTACACCTCATGAACTACGATCAAATAAATATGGTGCCAAGGGCTTATCGTGACAAATAATAATAACCTTGTACTAGGGTGCCTGTTTAACTAGCGGGGTATCTAGACAAGACTATTATTATTTGTCGACAAAAAGTCAAAACAACCACAAATATTAGCGGGGAAAAGAAAGTAAACTTACCAAATTAAGCCCATGGAACATGTTGAGATTCACCTTCAACCCAAGCTTAAAAAGAAAATTAGCCACTCATATTTTAACTAGGGTAAAAAAGAAAATTTTATTAAAATACAAAAAAACTACAAGAAGGAGAAGGAATTTCAGAAATCTAAGCTTAAAAATAAATTCAGGGGTCTCAAATTAGGGGGGAGAGCCCCCCTTTTATAGATACATTGAGTGAATCGTGACCATCGGATTAAAAACAGTTCGGACAGTCAGGATTGCGCCACGTCATCATTCAACAGTCAACCGTCAACATTTGAACAGTAACACCGTCTGAATAGTAAATAATCCCATGTATGCGCATGTACTGTACACATGATTTTTGCTCCACTGAGATGCTGCCACGTCATCGATCTACAGTACATAAGAAATTTAGCCCAATAAGATCGTGACACATCATCGGTCGATGCCACGCCATCGGTCAACACCACATAAGTAGTCAATACTACATAAATCATCCAATCAGATACTGCCACGTCATAGCTAGTTGCCACATCATCGGCCGGTCGTATATATGAGCGAGTGTCGTGAGCGAAGACAATGAAACGATCGAAGTGAGCGATCGTTTATGTGATGGTGACTTTTTCTTTTAATGCTCCTCATAAGATTTTAGACCGTCCTGAGTCTAAATATGACGTTCGTTTTGTTGTCTGATCACTTGTTCATTGTGAAACGATCGTGATGCCCCTAAAAAACATAAAATACATAATTATAATAAAACACATATAATTAAATAACAAAATACTTAAATAAATAAAAGTAGCAATGTTAGTGAGACTTAAAATGTAAAATGACGATTTTCTCCTTTATAAATATACACTTTTTAACACTCAACACACCCCCCAACCAGCTTATTGCTAGTCCCTAGCAAATAAAGCGAACATAAAATTCAAAACTTTTTTTTTTAAGGAAACACATGTGTTTATTCAATCAGATTAATGATAGCAATCAAATAAAAGTACAAGCATTATCTCCAGTCTAAAGAAATATCACACCCACATCAACCATCCATATGCATCAGTCCAGCAGACTTTGTTGTAACAATAGTAATCAGGCCACTTTCAAAAATGATATATCCAACCCCAAAATCTTACCGGTTGTAGTGACACTCTCACAAAGAACTTAATTCCAATAAAATTTTGTCACTACAATGAATGGTAAATTGAGAGAAAATAATAAAGAAATATCATTTACTCTCACCAAGATGAAAAAATATGCCCATATCTTAGAAATAATACGATCTCAAATAAAATATTAGTCAACCCAATGTATTCATTTTTTTTTATATGCATCACTACATCTTAATTGCCTATATAACTAGCTTTTATTTCAGATTATAGTGCCCTAAAATCAAGAAGAACTTTTATTAGGACGTAACATAGGGTAGGGACATGGCTAACAAAGAAAGAAAAATAGGGAACAAAATATATATGTTTGAGAGAAAGTTCCAGAACTTTTAAAAATTACAAGATGCATTTTACATATTTATTGCTATTGTATATCTTTTTTTTCTTCCTTTTTTCTTTTTTTCTTCTTTTTTTTGAATTTTTTTTTATGTAGCACAACTTTGCTGAACAAAATAATTATTTATTCTTTTTCTCAAACATGAATAGATGGATGGAACTTGTATGATATCGAGTAATACTCTAAATTGGAGTGGGTCAGGATGATAAGTTAATAAAGAAAAGGTTTTTTTTAAATAAAAGGCTCAAAAGGACTAACTATAGATATTACATAATAGGGATGGCTAGAAAGGCTCAAACGGGTCAAAATGGCCTTCCATTGTCTTTTATGACTCTAAATAATCTTCCATATCTACTAATTAGGTGGCCATTTAGATGCAGTAACACGCATATATTTTTTTTTAAAGAGTTTACTCAAAGAAAATCTAGAGATCATGTATGAAATAATAAACTGCTAAGCTACATGAAAAATGGGCAAAAAGGGTTACTCTCCAAGAAAAATTAATAGGTTTAAAAACTCACTTGGAATTTATTATAACATATGCATTCCTTCAAGTAACTCATATTTGCCCCCAACATCAACATGTAGAATAGCAAACATGGAGTAACATTACTCAAGACCAAAGATAATACAAATACTAAAATTCGAAAGTCATCATATCATCCAATATAAAAAAAACTCACATAAAATATTTTTTTTTAACAGAATTCTTTCCCCCAACCTATTTTAAACATAAAAAGAAAACCTACATGTAGAAAAATTAAAGAAAAATAAACTTTTTTTCAAAAGAAAATGCGTTTCTAGAGTCACTACATTCCATATTCAGCCATCTTCGACTTTAAAAACTTGAAAACATATATTTATAAAGGAGAAAAACGAAAGGTTAAAAAAACACAAAAAAAATTTTTTAATTTTTTTTTACTAAGAAGATGCGTTTCTAGAGTCACTACACTTATATTCAGCCATCTTCTACTAAAAAAGTTAGTCATAGTTAGTTCAACATTCCACAATTGTCAACTATTCTCTCCCCCCAACCAGAATGAAACATTGTTCTCAATATTTGAAAGGAAAGAAGTAGAATTTAGAAGACATCACCTGGGTGATACAACATAGAAGAAAATATTTGCAAATAGAGAGTTAAATCTAATTTGTACTTCTTACTACCGCTACTTTTACTATCATTATTTAAACATTCCAACACAATAGCCCTGGGATCTAGCTCTGGTTGATAAGCTTGTAACAGATCAAGTAGCGCATTAGCAGTATGTGCACAAATAAAGATTTTTTTCACTGAGTAAGGAATGAAGTAATTTTTTATTGCATGGTTAAGAAATGCGAGAAAGCCATCATAAAAGTTATTGACATTTAACAAACCAATGGGTTTTTTATGAATGTTCAGATGGGACCAAGATGTTAATGTCATTAGTGCCTCAAGAGTTGTAAGGTCACCTGGAAGGAAAATAAAAGCATTGGCATGATTGAGCATTTCAGTTATTCGTTCTTACATACCTGAGACGACTAACTCTTCTCCAATTGGTGAATGAGATAAATAACCCAAAGCTTTTAGGATTTGAGGGATGATGCCTAACACTTGACTCCCTCTGATAAAAGCAGCTTCTGATACCATTTTGGATAACCCTCCGTGACCTGCTCCGTACACCAAGTGTAATTTTCTCTCTACTATTCTTAGACCAAGATCTATGACTGCCTCTATGAACTCTTTATATTTGCCATAATGAAACCCAGAAAGCCCACAAATGTTCTTGAATTGTTTACTGGAAGTAGCTGCTATTAAGATACTACTCAAAAATAACTTGTGAGTGCTCAGTAAAAAAAATCGTATTTAAAGACCTTGGTGACAGTTAGTTACAGCTGTGTATGAGGCATCATGTCAACGTCAATTAACATGCAAGGCACATGGCTCAAAAGTAAAAAAGAAAACAGTAAAAAGACAAAAAAAAAGAGTAAATAAAATTATTAAAAACAATAATACAAATAGTAAAATAACAGTGAAATAAAAGAACAGAAATGTAAAATAATATTTAAAGATAATTGTGATTGTGGCTCACATCTTCCTCTAGTTTTACGTCCAGAAACGGCTTGAACACCCTCTATGGGTCGAGGATAGGCTTCCCATCCAGTTTTCTTACAAACTGGCAGACAGGGTCTTTTATAGTCAGATTTCCGAGACTATAGTTTGCACATTCTTTCTAGAATACTAGCCATAACTGGAGTATTGCATTTTGAACATATCCACTGGGATGCGTTTTAAGAGACAAAAAGATATCATTCAATGACTCCTTATTCAAGCCATCCCTAATGAATTGAATCTTATCTTCTCTGTTATCAGACACCATTCCTAAAGAACATGATTTTTTATTGCATATCATTCTGGCACATTTATGACAAGCAACAAAAACTCTTCGAGCTCGTCATTTTCGCGCATAATTTTCTTTACCACAACCAGGCATGTATGCAATAAATTTAGGAGGTAACTCACCTGCTAAGCGAACTTTTGCCTTGATTAACCAACGGATGTCAGCAGGGATGTTATTCTTCATAAGCAATCGCATGCGTTCGGACCGACCTTTATAAATGGTGAGGAGAGCATTCTGAAGAAGTGAAGGAAATCGCTTGTGAAGTTTTGCTAAGATCTCGTCTCTTTTCATGCGTTCGTCTCAAAATATCAGTTATTATGGGAAATTGAAGTAACTGACTTGATTGTCACGGAGTACCGTTATCCGCCACTTAACCAGGGTTACAAACTTTAAACACACAAAGCAAACTTAAACACACAAAGCAAACTAAAACACACAATAAGAAAATAAATTAAAACACACAAAACAAACTAAAATCGTTCTCTTATTGAATTTACCTCAAGCTCCAATTGGATGTTGGATGTTGTAGATGCCTCTCTCAATTTCTCTGAGATCTTTTTCTAAATCTTTAACATGGGCTACTAACTATGGTGGTTGTAGCTGTAAGATACGATGTGTTTTAGAAAATCATATCTAACCTCTGAGATAAGATTGTATACGTCAAAACTATCTAAGAATGTTTAAGAAGAATTGTCTCATGATTAAAATGATAAGAAAAATCTTAACGGTTAAATAAACACACTTAAACAAAAATAATTTCAATCAGCAAAAGAATGATAAAAACTAAAAAATAAATAAAACAAACAATCAAATCAGTGAAAAGAAAAGTCTCAATTTAAATAGGTGGGTCACTCAAATTTATTTCGTTATCCTCTCAATGTGGTTGGTATTCTAGATATGACTTTAATCTTTGATCATTAACTTTGAAAGTGACACCATTTGTTGGATCCTTAATTTCAATTGCCCCATGTGGAAAAACAATATGAACAATAAATAGGCCAGACCATCGAGAGCATAACTTACCTGGGAATAAGTGCAAGCGAGAATTGAATAAAAGTACTTTCTGACCTGGAGTGAAAGATTTTCACATAATCTACTTGTCGTGAAAGACTTTCATTCGTTGCTTGTAAATTTTGGCATTCTCGTACGCGTCATTTTGAATTTCTTCAAGTTCTACCAACTGTAATCTTCTTTCTGAGCCAGCTTACTGTATGTTAAAATTGAATTTCTTGATGGCCTAGTACGCACGATGCTTGAGTTCCATAGGTAGGTGGCATGCTTTTCCATACACTAGCTTGTAGGGTGACATGCCAATTGGAGTCTTAAAAGCCGTTCTATATGCCCATAATGCATCATCGAGCTGCAACGACCAATCTTTTCTGTCGGGCCTCACTATTTTTTCTAAAATGTGCTTTATTTCTCGATTGGAGATTTCAACTTGGCTGCTGGTCTGTGGGTGATATGGGGTGCCACTTTATAAGTGATGGAGTACTTTGTCAAAAGTGCTTTGAAAAATTTATTGCAAAAGTAGGCACCACCATCACTAGTTATTGCTTGAGTGAATCCAAAGTGGGAAACAATATTGCTTTTCAAAAATCCTATTACCACTTTATAATCATTGTTCCTACATAGAATTGTCTCTACCCATTTCGAAACATAGTCAACAGCGACCAATATGTATTGATGGCCAAAAGACGGGGGAAAGGGTCCCATGAAATCGATATCTCATATGTCAAAAATTTCAACCACTAAAATTGGGTTTAATATCACCATATTCCTTCATGTAATGCTCCTCATTCGTTGACACCTATCACATGAAGAACAAAAGGTGTAAGCATCTCGAAATATAGTTGGCCAATAGAAACAACATTGTAAAATTTTAGTAGCTATTTTCTTAGCACTGAAGTGGCCTTCACAAGCTTGTTCATGGCAGAAAGAAAGGATATTCTGAAATTCATTCTCTGGGACACATCGTCTAATAATTTAGTCTGCACAGTACTTAAATAGATAAGAATCATCCCAAAAGAAATTCTTTATTTTTGCAAAGAATTTGGTATTGTCCTGCTTAGTCCAATGCTCTGAAAGTTGACCTGTAACAAGATAATTAACTATATCAGCATACCATGGTATTACTTCCACACTCATTAATTGTTCATCTGGAAATGACTCATTCAAAGGTAAATGCTCTATTGTTGTGTCAAAATAGAGATGGGAAAGTTGATCAGCCACAACATTTTCTGTTCCTTTCTTATCTTTGAATTCTAAGTCAAATTCCTGTAAAAATAGCATCCAATGAATTAGTCTAGCTTTTGCATCTTTCTTTGTGAGATGATATTTAAGAACAGCATGATCTGTAAATATAATTATTTTACAACCAATGAGATAAGATCAAAATTTTTCTAATGCAAACATAACTACTAGCATTTCTTTTTCAGTAGTTGAATAATTCAACTGTGCATCATTCAATGTCAAACTAGCATAGTAAATCACATGGGGAATTCGATCAACTCTTTGTCCTAATATTACTCTTGCTGCATAGTCAAATGCATCACACATAAGCTCAAATGGTAAGTTCCAATTTGGGGACTGAATGATGGGTGATGATGTCAACAACTGCTTTAGTTTTTCAAATGCCACAAGACATGAATTATCAAAGGCAAAAGGTACATCCTTAGCAAGTAGATTACATAAGGGTCTAGAAACTTTACTAAAATCTTTAATGAAACGTCTTTAAAAACCAGTATGCCCAAGGAAAGATCTTACTTCTCTGACTGTTTTAGATGGAGGAAGATTGGAAATGAGATCCACCTTGGCTTTATCAATCTCAATACCATTGCTTAACGTTGTTGAAGTTGTTACGCTAGTCTTTTTAAGTCTTACTTTTCTACTACGTCCAAGTCTCTTTCTTGACGAAGAGTTTCTTCAACATTTGGACAATGATTTGCCATGGATTACAAAACCTAAAGCTCTGATACCAAATCTGACACAGGCTAAATTTTAAACTAAATTTTTATTATTATTAAGAAAAAAGATAAGAAAAAAAGGTCATTATTACAAAGGATTTAATAGGATACAATAAATTTTACCACTAATTAAAGTCTTACAAGAATTACAAGACTTCTATCTTACCAAATCTCATCACTCAAGAGGGTTACAAAGGATACAGAGATTCACCATTAAATGATATCCTATAAGAGATACATAGCTTCTCAATTCATCATTCTAAATAATCCACCCAAGAGATACAAGAGTTTAAAGAATGAATTCTAACAAGGAAACTCTTCAAGTCTATAATCTCAAAATCACTCACTTTCTTTTAAAAGTTACAACTTAATAAATTTATACAGGGAACTTGGAACATTTCTCTAAGCTTATGATAAGATTTTTATTATCTAAAATTTAAATCAAACTTAAATTAAAAGTCTTGGCTGTCATGAGGTGAAAGAAAATAAACAAAACTCAATTTGATTACTAGGTTGGTTTGATCAACAAATGTGAGCAGTCAATATTCATTTATTCATCTCTTGATGTAAAAAACTCTAAATCAACACCGTAAAATTTTTCAAACTCCTAATTCAAAAGCTTTTCAGAAATGGAAAGCTTGCTCGATAATACAACTAGTTGCATTGATGCAAGTAAATTCAAAACTTGTGGCCTTGTACAGAATTCCAGACAACTGTGACCTTTGTTAACTAAATCTTGAATTTCTTTAAAAAAAAGTCTAAATTTAATTTCATAAAATTCATTAGAAACTAGATAAATTTGTCTTTTCAACATATATTTACATAATTTAGTTATTTTTATCACAATACAGTTAACTTGAATAAATGAGCTATTTATTTTGACTTTTTCTTTCCACTTTGACTAAGTTTTCCAAATGTTCACATTCATCTTCATGGTTAATCTCCAAATATGATAAGTCTCTAAACACTCCTATGTCAAGTGGTAAAATGTCTGGCATTACCCATTTAAGAGTTTTTGAAAGCATTACTTATGTACGTGTATCAGACAAGAAAAGACCTAAGCTAGATAATAAAAATAAGAAGTTCATCGTCGTCGACTATGACAACAATTCCAAAGGGTACAAACTATATAATCCAAATAATAGAAAGATCATGAACAGTCGAGATATGATCTTTGATGAGGAAAGAGAATGAAATCTTGGCTCAAGTGTGGATGACTTTAACTTTTTCTCTATTGAGAAAGATGACATAAGTAGGTAAAATAAGCAAAAGAACAACAAGAGCCAACTATTCCACCAATCTCACCAGCATCAACCATACGAGGAGATTCACCATTATCTTTTTTAAATGAAAGAACTAAAGAACATATAAAAAGTCTTCGAGGTCTTTACGAGGTAACAAAGAGTCTTGATAAGCTCATTCTTTTTTACTTCTTTGTTGATTATGAATTAGTTAACTTCCAAAAAGCTACACAAGAAGAGAAGTGAAGAATTGCTATGGATAAAGAAATCAAAGTCATTATGAAGAATGACACTTAGGAACTTACTAGTATTTTTAAAGGTCATAAGGTGATCAGTGTCAAATGAGTCTACAAAATAAATAGAATGCAAATGAAGAAATTGAAAGGCATAAGGTGAGGCTAGTTGGAAAAAGCTGTAGTCAAAGAGTTGGCATAAACTATAATTAGGTATTTGCTCTTATAGCCTGACTTGAGACTATTAGACTTATGAATTCTTTGGCTTCTCAAAATAAATGAAAGATTTTTCAAATGAATGTGAAGTCGGCTTTCTTGAATGGATTTTTTAACAAAAAAAGTTTACATTAGATAACTACTAGGCTATATGGAGAAAGAATATGAAAATAAAGTTCTAAGATTGAAGAAAGTTTTTTATAGGTTAAAACAAGCACCAAGGACATGGAATAATAGAAATTGACAAGTATTTTTACGAGAAAGGCTTTATTAAATGCCCATATAAACATGATTTTTATGTCAAAGAAAAAGATTGAGACATTCGATTGTATGCCTATATGTGGATGATCTCATCTTCATGGAAAATTATCCTAGATTTTTGAAGAGTTCAAGAGAGAGATGATCAGAGAGTTCAAGATGATTGACATCAGATTAATGGCATTTACCTTGGCATTAAAGTCAAGCAAAAAGAAGAAAGCATATTTATCTCCCAAAAAAGCTATGCAAAGGATATTCTTAAAAAGTTCAAGATAAATGATTACAAGCCTATAAGCATGCTAGTTGAATGCAAAGTCAAGTTATCCAAACATAATAAAAGTAAAAATATAAATCCAACATTCTTTGAAAGTTTTGTCAAAAGCCTCTACGTTATTTGATATGCACAAGACTAGATGTCTTTTATATTGTTGGATTTATGAGTCGATGCATGAAGAATCTAAAGACTACCTATTTTAAAGCTGTAAAAAGAATCTTTTCCTTTATCAAAGGTATAATTAATTTTGGCTTGTTATACTCATTTTTTAATGACTACAAGCTTGTTAAATATAGCAATAGCAATTGGGGAAGAGATGTAGATGATTGAAAAAGCATCACTAGATTTTTGTTTTTTATGAAAGATACTACTTTCACATGGATGTGAAAAAAGTAACCAATTGTCACACTTTTCACCTATAAAGTTAAGTATGTCGCTACTACATCAAGTGTTTGTCATGCAATTTGGCTCAAAAGCTTGCTGAAGAGTTGGGTTTGCTACAAGATGAGCCAATCGAGGTTTATGTTAATAACAAATCAGCACTTGCCCTATCCAAGAATCCAAAATTTTATGATTGAAGTAAACACATAGATACTCGTTATTATTTCATAACGGAGTGTATTACAAGAAAATATATTCAAGTCATGTGAAATTACAGGATTAACCAACTGATATCTTTACCAAACCACTCAAGGTAGAGTATTTTATCAAATTCAAAAATATACTTGGTATAGTAAAATAAGTTTTAAAGGGAATATTGAAAACAACAAACTTGTTTTACACATAATTTATCAATTGGAATAAGGTGTTGGGTGGTATATGACCTTTATCAATATGTGCTTTATCATGGTCCTACAATGTGATGTCCGTGAATACTCTAATTAAGCTTTATACTTTAGATGCCATTAAAGGACTCCTTTAGAGCATGCTAGGCAATATGTATTGTTATGATAATGTTTGTGTTTCATTCATTATAAATAGCTATGTCATTTGTGCTATATACATCAAGTGTAAGATAAAAAAAAAATAAGAAGCAAAACGTAGCTTCTAAGAGTGATTTGTGAGAGTGTGTGAATTGTTCTTGTAATATTCTTGAGGTTTCTTCAATAAAATTTATATTTCCTTCTTGAAAATTCTCTAACAAATTCCTTCTTCATAAAGAATAATAATATTAAAATTAAATTAAAAAGTTCTATCATTAATTTAAAAATTACACAAAAATCAAAATGTGATGCACGTTAATGAGGAAGTCGATGACTGAGTCACTCATCTATTGCTACTACTCATCCAATTTTATTTTATAATTATATATTTTTTTAATGCCATCTATAATTAAAATGTTACACCATAATACCAAATAATGTCCAAAATATAAAGCATCGTGGCTTGTGCGTTATTAGCATGCAAATAATAGACCACATGCAAGATAGTGAAAATGAGGATAATTGAAATAAATAAATTGACCTGTAATTAATTGCATTCAAAATAAATTGACTTGTAATTAATTGCATTTAAAATAAACTGACTTATATATGACAGGTAAATAAAAATATAATATAACCATGTCAAAATTCTCTTGGAATTGGACCTCTTCTTATACGCTTACGCTCTAAAGAGTGATGGACTTTTCTTCTTATTTTAGGATCATTACAATTCCTAATCCTTTTGACATCAATTCAATTCTTTGTTGAGTCCATTGTGAAATCATACATATTATAAACAAAATCGTATAAATAAAGGAGATCCTATAATTTTATTCACAATATTATATAATTTTTTTAATTTTAATCACGATATTGAAAAAAAAATACAAGCAAATTAGGTCAAATCACATAATCAAATGCTAACATCTTTACTAAGCCACTAAAGGAAGAAAACTTCTTTAAGTTGAGAACTTTACAAGGTGTCATAAAACTAGTTTAAGGGCTATGTTAGATCATAAACTTGTTTTCTATTCAAAGTTCAAAAAACACAAAGCCTTGACCATCAGATAGAACTTTCTAAATTAAGCGAGCTTAGGTCTTTGATGTGGTTAGTGTGGTTAGTGAAGTATATAAAGTGGAATGAGTCAGGTTGATAATTATTATGGTGGTTGAGAACAAAAGAGTGTTTGTTATTAAATTTGTTTAGTTTACGTGTGTGTTATAATTAAGTTTCAGGTACTATAAATACCTTTATCATTTGTAATGTATACATCAAGCCCTAAAAAAAAAAAAAAAATTGAGAGCATAAGAAGCAAAACAAAGTTTTGAAAATGATTTGTGAGAATATAAATTGTTCTTCTAATGTTTTAGATCTTTCTTCAATAAAAATGTGTGTTTTATCCTTCAAAATCTACAACAATTTTGAAAATATTCACTCTATGCACGTGTGAGATTGCTTATCTAACTTTATTAAAATAGACATTGATTTTGGTTGTCTAAAATCACCCAATGAAATAACACTAAAAGTTTATTGAATTTGAAACATTAAATCAAACATTCATATCATAGTAACAGTAATCATGGTTATAGACTGCAATTCTAATGTTATGATATCATACTTATTATGATACTATAATAATATTTATAATCACTAACACTATAATCGTAACACCACAAACTATTGATAATAGATTTTGACTACCAGATCAATGACATAATTATCAAGAATCATTGTAAGTACTTGTAACACTATTTTCATATCAATGAAGACTATTTTTGTTGTAGTGTATAATTTGTTACTTTTTCTTTGTCAAAATCTCAGAAGCAAATATATATATATATATATATATATAATATCACATAAAAATTCTGAGTAGGATTAACACGAGTACCTTTGCACGCATAGTGGCCTCGTCCACAAAAGATTCTTTTCTGATAGATCTCCGCACTCCTTGTAAAACGAGACGCAAGCTACCTTCTTAATTAAGATGCAGCGTCTATCGGTGATGAAAATGTAATTTTGTACATCTGTTTTTGTGTTTTACTCAAAGCCAACGCGACAAATCACTAGTTTGATTTGTATTATACAAAAAATGAGTGGATTCAAAAAATGAATCTTAAAAAAAAAAAAAAGATGCAGAGAGGTAGCTCCGCCGCTGGAAACAACAATGATCAAGGAAGGCTGGTGGTTAAGGTCAAAAGAAATGTCGGAAGCAAGTTGGGTAAAATGGTTGTGGTAAATGTTTCTCAATTAATCAGTCCAAACATTGCAAATGGAATTTGACTTGAGAAGAGTATAAACAGCAACAGGATATATGCTAATTGCCGCTGTTGAAATATGGGAATGAAAAAAATTGAAAAGCATACAGAAGTTAAAAGAAAACAAGAGCAAGATGTAAGAGATGACTTACCATGGAGATTTGTATTTGATTAGTTTAAAAAAATAATAACAATAAGAAAAATATATTGTACATAGTATATTATAGGACAGAGGTCTTCTAAACCTTTGGTATAGGTTCAAATCCTATTGGACGCAATTTTTTGCCATTTCCCCATATTCTATTAATAATAAATTAATTATTGTTATATTAATAAATTTTTATTATTTATCAATTACAGGATGCATATGTAGAAAACGTTGAATCAAAATTAGGAATTCAACAACTACAAGCACATGTTACTTTATAATTTCCAGCTTTTCAATTTGAGATGAATATTGTTAAGAAGTTTAATTAATTTAGAGATTACTCTCCACAATTACGTATTTTAAGGGCATTTAAACATCTACTAAAACTCGTACGACAGCTTCCATTGAGAAAGATCGATCCCCTTAAAAACAATTCCTCGTACTATGGAACTAGTATCGGTTAAAGTGAACATTCACGTAATTAGCTAAGACTAATTTCCGGGGATAAAACCATTAAATAAACGGTATAATCTAATGTGCCTCTTCTAATTGATTACCCGACATTTAACAAAAATCAACATGTATGCTAGTCATAATATACGAGCTAATGTTACATGCAATGATGCACAAGTTAATTTGTACAATAATAATAATAATAATGCTTTTATTTCGCTAATTGATGTGGTAAAATTTAAACAAAATTGCGGAAAAAATCAGTAAATCTTAATCTACTACTACGCTAAAACTTCATGCTGCTGCTGTAACATTGGTTTCAGGATTCTCAATCTTTCTCCGCTGCCTTGTAACAACGACGCAAGTTACTACTTCCAATATAACGGCAATGGCTCCCAAGGCAATAAGAATACAAGCATACACCAAGCGCCAAATCTTCAAAGGGTTTAAAATATTAAAACCCTCAAAGATGTTGAAGATGCTTAATATTATGATGGCGTATCCAACAGAATGGTGGTAAAAACTCCACCAAATTCTGTATTTTTGCTCCTTCTTTGGTCTCAGTTTCAACGCAAGAACCTGAATGAAGCCAAGAACGAGAAGTAGTATCCCAATACTCCTGTGAGTAGAATGTTGAATGCCATGAGATTTGATGCCAAGATAAAGTCCTGTTCCCGCTCCGGCAATACCAAGTAAATAAGCCGAGGATTGGCATATGATGTGAGCATAAAACCAAGCAGGATCAGCTGATTGGAAGATCTTGATGTACCTGGCAGTAATAGCACCCACTGGCATCAAGAAGCCCCAACTAACAGCGTTTATGATTCCATGAACCTGCTTGAAATGAAGAGTACTCAAGGTTCCTCCTTCGGCAGTCGTAACTTTCCCGGAAAGAAGATCCAAAGTACCCATTGATTTGACATTGTCACCTCCTAGAGGATGCATGCCGAGGTGATTGTCACCACGCACAGGACCTTCTTGCCACACGTGGCTCACTGTGGTCATGTTCTTTGGAAGCACTATTGTTGCATATATTACCATCTCGTTATTAGAAAAGTCGGCTGAAATCTTGGGAACCGGAAAGCTCAAGTTTCCCTCCTGTAGCTTGGTGCCATAACTCATCACCGGCGATGTGTATGCCTTCAAGATTCCTTTAGGGTTAAGGTAGGCTACAAGAGATTGAGACCCGACCATACCTTTACCGGTAGGGTTTATAGCCCACGCAGCCCATCTCGTTGGTTGCATGCCTCCATGACGATAGGCCAAGTCGACAGAGCCGGTTGCTTCATCATAGCTCCAGTGGAGAAAAGAATTCAAAGCTTGCAAATCAACGCATGCACCGTATTTGCTGTTGTGGGTGGTGAAACGGTAATTGGTACATGTTTGAGTTTTTTGAGCGAACGAAGAAGATGAAGAAAGCAACGAAGTAAAAAGTGTAACAAAAAATAAGGTTCTCTTCATGGATTTGTTTCGGGCGTTTAAAGACAGAAAGCAATCTGTCTCTTGCTACTGCTATGTATTTATAGAAGTAAACTAAATAGGAAATCTCAGTTCCTTACGAAATTGAGTTTCCTGTTCGTAATAGGAATAACATCAATATAGATCACGAAACCTCACTAGGAATCCTTTTGTGTGCAGGGAACTAAATCGTATATATATATATAAATGATTTTGCATGGCTTGTGGGGTCGGCGTGTTACACGCGTCTATATTTCGCAAGGACACAAACATGAAAAAAAAAAAATTCGGTAAATATATTAATCATGATCTGGAACGAAATTTGTGAGATTGTTGAATTTATATGACAAATTTTTAATAGGTGGCTGAATTGCATCGAGACGATTAAGACTAACTCAGTTTCTTTCTAGTTTACTTATGTTTTTTAGGACTGTCATCCTACTGTCGATTTTTGAGCCAATCCAGGTCTGCAATCCTTCGAGCGTAGTTAGTGGCAAACCGCCCCCTGATATTCAGAGCACTCTTTTCAGAGAATTCAATGGTTTTCCCAGATATAGGTTTAATTGAGATGTTTCGTGACTTTGGCAATATATTCCATCATTATAATAATCTGATTGATCAACAATTTTACTTTGTCTTTTATGTCCCTATTGAATGTTTAACGCAAGGCTCACTTTGTCTCCTGATTTCTTATACTTTCATTTTCATTATCAACAATATTCCTCCGCATTGAGGCTCCATTCATATGAAAAAAAATTAATAATAATAATAATAAATTTTGAGGATTTCATTCTTTCAGTGAAATGTAAATTATTTTTAAATAGAAAAAAATGAATGAGGGGTAATTATTAAGTTATATAGTGCTACAAATTAACGAGGTATTTGGAAGGAAATTCAATAGTTTATTCTTGGTTTTTCCGAGCCAATATAACACCTTAGAAATCACTATCTACCACTTACTATCTTATTATTTTTATAATAACCAATAATCCTCCCGACATCATAGTTTTATACTATTGCCCTTATTTCTAAATATATTTTATTCATATTTATTATAAATTAATAAATAATGTCAATGAAAATCAAATTTGAAACATTTAAGTATTAAAAAAAATTTGCTTGATGTTAAATAAAGAATTCATAATTAAAAAGACAATTTTCTTATACTTTTTTATTATTTTTTAATTTTTTTCTTATAGTAAACACATATTTTATATTTTTCTTGCTCATACTTGTTACAGGTGACAATAATCTCTAATTAGACAATTACTGCATGAAAAGGAAATGCAGAGTAATTTTCATTTTTTGGATGAAGAAATAGTTCCCAGAAATAAAATTAATTCCATTCATATTAGTCTATTCACTCTTGAAATCCTTCAATTGGAAAAGAAAGACGAGAAGTAAACTTGTTGTGGGTTCAATTTTTGGTATGAAATGCATCCAAGGCTTTACAGTGTAATACTCCAATGCCCTTTGAATTGAATATTGTTGAGAGAAGATTTAGAGCTAAGTTTCAATCCTTGGTTTTTATTAATTTGTTATGAAGAAGCACAATTAAATATTTACAAGGGAAGTAGAAACCTAAGATTTTGCAAAAAAAATATGGTGACTGTATGTTTTTTCAAAAATCATAATAAATGTTTTTTCAAAAATCATAATAACTTGTACAAATTGATTTTATTCTCGATTTTGGGCATGTTAAAATAGACATTTTTTAGAATGTTTTGGAACTTGTTTCTAGCTAATCGGATAAGATTTCAATTAATTAGGATTTTTCTAACTCAAATCTAAAAACCTAGAGATTTTCTAATTTCAATGAAGAACATTGATTATGAAATTATTTTTATCATATCTAGACTTTTTCAAAAATTATGAAATTTGGATCAGTGATTTTATAATGTTTAGCGAGATTCTAGAGTTTTTCATGATTTTATACTAAAACAATAAATTGTTTTGTATTTTTAAAATGAGCACGTCCAAAACATAAATTTATTTGATAGTATTGATGATGTCTGAGACATAATATTTTCAATAGTTTTTGAAGGAATTAAGTTATGAAATTTTTATTAATGAATTTTTAATATGTCAGCATATGGTTTATAAAATTTAAGATAATAAGGAAATAATTTATTAAAAATAAAAAAATGGATTTTCTATTTTGGGGACCAAATATTGAAAACATTTGAGGTTGACTTTAGGAACTATTTAAAATGGGATATTTAAGAACGTCGGATGTTATAATTAGGACTTACTTTTATCTTATGAGGATTTTATTGATGATTTTTAGGTTAACGGTATCAATACGCATTTGTTAAGTGTGGATGCAAAGAGGAAAATAAACTAGACTTCAATATATGCATATGTTTGACTTGTTTGTAGTAAAACCTATTTTTGATGTATAAATATTTGGATTTATATGTTTCTACCCATGTGTTTATGTGATTTATTGTTACGTGCGTGATTATGTGCATGGGCATATGTTGTGTGAGGATTCATTAGCATAAGCATGAAAATATATTAAGTCTTCTATGAATGAGAAAGTAAATTTTAGTAAATGAAATTTCTACTTTATGAGATTTGCATTGGGGGCCAACTCTTGAACTTGTGTAGGGGCCACCTCTTGGGATTATGCAGGGGCCACCTTTCGAGGGCCAACTTATCACAAAGTGTCACACATAGTGTAAAGTGTCACATTACCGAATATGCATTTTATGATAAGTAAAATAAAATTTTTATATTGACAGAAAGAGATTTTGATGAATTTGTTTCATAGTATTTCTAAAAGATCATGACATACCATCCATTTACATTATGTATAAGTATGTATGTATTTTAGTATAAGAAAAACTAGTTTGCTTATTGAGTTTGTACTCATTATAGTTTATTGTAATTTAGATCCTAAAAGTCAGGATTGCTTGGTGATGTGCGAGGAGGACTTGAATTTAGAACAATAGATGATTGGGTTAAATTATTAAATTATTCCACTACCTATTATATTTGAGGCTTGAATTGTTATCAATTGTAAGAAGATATTTAAGTACACCAAGGAGTTGTGAGATTCACCCTCGGAGTTTGAGCTAGGGTGTTATATTAAACTATTATTTACTGAGTTCTGTACTGATTATGGTTTATTATGATTCAGTTCTTAGAAGTTATGATTAATTCATGATGAGTGAGGAAGACTTGAATTGAGGACGATAGATGATTTGGACAAATTATTAGATTATTCCACTGCCTATTATATTTGAGGGTTAAATTGTTATCGATTGTAAAGAGATATTCAAGTACACACATGAGTTATGGTTAGATTCACCCCCAGAGTTTAGGCCGGGGTGTTACAATCTCTTTCATTCAAATCAAATTTTCTTAAATTGAATAGCAGAAATAAGGTAACTCTCAACTGCTAAGCTGGTTTAGTTCTGTTGTTAGTCAAGCATGTCACGACTTGCTGCGAACCTTAGGACAAATCTCTCTAATTCACGAAAATCAAACTAATAACGATTAAATCAAACTAATAACGATTCTATAAAAATAAGATTTCTATCAAAATTTCGACAGAGTTTTCTCTATAATTATAATATTCTCAATCCTACAAATAACACAATAATACTCCCAAAATATTTTCAAAACACAACAAACTCCATCAACCATCATCTCAATAATAACAAATATTATCTAAAATATTTTAACACTCAACAAAGTAAGTTATTCTTAATTGTAAAATTATACAATCCAAAATATCTCAACTCAAAAATTTTCTATGGCTCCTAATATCATCATGTGGTCAAAATATAAATAATTATCGATGCTAAGTCGATTGTTGTACATGTAAATCTTCTATGAGAGGAAAAATATAATAAAAATAAGGTGAGTATAAACCTCAGTGAAAATCAATAAATGAATAGTAGTTTTTCAAAATAATTTTCTCATTTCTAATAAATTCATCAAAATGTCATAATAACTTAAATAAATATTTTTAATTCAAATCGTTCACTAATATAATAAAATCATGTAATATTGCATAAAGCCATGGAAAATTCACAACACATGATATCAATATTAAATACTGAAAAATTACCACCAAACAAGTACCCAAGAAAAATAATCTAATAATACCTGGACCTCGATGAATGAGTAATCAGGAAACTATCATGTCCCGGAGCTACACGGATAATCCGAACCTCAACGGACAAGCAATCAAGAAACTATCATACCCTAGAATTACACGGATAGATAGGGAAATAACATCCATATCCCAACATAACTCATTATAACTGGTCATAACTTATCATAACTCATTATCATAGCTAAGCATTCATACTAATCCCCAAAAGACAAAAAGATCAAGTACACTGCCCAAAACCTTTGTGTGTACTCAGACAGGCCTCAAAAGCCTATATCTTATATCATCACATATTATCTTATATCATCTCATCAGTATCAGTAGCACTGTATCTAGGAAAGAGTACTATTTAATGATTTTGAAATATATACATATATACGTAAACATCTAATAATATCCGAAATCTTATTTTATTTTCACTTTCAACAACCTTCAAATCCATTTCTTTTCTTTAAAATATTATTTTTATACAAATATTCAAAATTAGGAATAAAATCATTAATCGTGCATATTTTTGTAAATAAATACCATTATAATAATAATAATAATAATAATTCATTTTCAGAAAATCATTAAATCAAAACTTTTAAAATCCATTTTCAAACATGTTTTACCATATTTAAAATCATAATAATCCACAAAAGAAAATAGGTTTTGTATACTCTACTCACAGTGACAATGCTCAAATTTGGTGTCGTCAACGTCTATTGGTTAGTTCTCATTCATGGGTCCTCTCAATTTAAAAAATAATATAATTATTATCTACAAAATGAAATACAGGTAATTATACTCAATAAACCTTGAAACTCACAATACAACTCCCGATTCTATAAAATTACCAAAATATCCTTATATCCAAAAATTTTTAAAATACTTGCGATATCAAAATTTACTAAATTGCCCTCATAGTCATAATGTATCAAATTATCCTCAGAATCATAAATTATTGAAATATCCTCAATTTAAATTATAAAAATAATCTATGAGTTTTGAATTTATGAAATTATTCCTAAGGTATAAAATTATCAAATTATCCCCGATAATATAAATTACAAATTTACCCTCGAAATCTCAAATTACCTACTGTTCTAGTCCATAATTACTAAATTACTCATAACTTTTAGAAATTACATAATCAATCCCAAGTTTTATAAATTTATTGAATTGCCCCTCATCAGTCAACGATGACCGGACTTCAGTCAACAGTGATGAGAAGCTCAGGTTTGATAGTTCTAACCATGGCGAGTCCAACAATGTCGGTGATAGCTCTCCACGCATAGTGACAACAATGGATCGAACTTCCAAAGCTTTGAGTTTACAACTTACCGATCTTCAGCAATCCGACCATTTTAGATAACAGAACCGGTCGAAAATGGAAGCTGGAGGTGAGAGGAGTGGAATCCAACCAGTGATGTGGCCAAACTTCGGCAAAATCGACGACAGCAAAAATGAGGTTTTGGCCGAAACTTTCAAGCTTCACCGGTGGGGTTATGGTTGTTTTCTGGCGATGAGGATGGTAGGGATATTACCGCTGTCTCGAGGGCTTCAAAACATAACCAAACTCGTTAGAAACGATGGCCAAAAACGTGAGATTTGGTCAGGTCATGGTCGCAGGTCAGATCCAAATCAAGTCAAACTCAATCAACTCTCCCTTTCTCCCCTTCTCTCTCTCTCTCTCTCTCTCTCTCTCTCTCTCTCTCTCGCTCCTCTCTCTCTCTCACTCCTTTCTCTCTCTCCATCTAAAGAAATTTTTTTTTAAATAGCTTAATACTAATTAAGCTAATGTCGGATCTGTAAGAACCAAAAATCCAACTAACCGGTTTCGAAATCGTGCTCGAATAGCCTTAGCTTTACATTGTGATAAATTTAAAATTATTTATACGCGATTAATTAAATAATACGTCAAATTTTTTATCGCGATAACATATAACGAGTCCAAAATTTATAAAATCGACACCGAATGAAAAAACAAATAATTCACTCCATAAGAAAATAAAAGTTTGTATTTTACAAAACATAACAAATTAGCAATGGCAAAACAGCTCTCAGCTTTTGTTCTTTAGCTTCTCATCGTATGCTGGCCTTCTCCGCTTAACCATCACCACAGGTTAGTTAATTTGTAACAGCACAAAATTCCAGTTATATATACAAAACTTATGCAATGATAGTTGATGCGAAAAGGTTGGAATTTTTAGAGGTCTCGAATAAATTGCAACATTTGTAATTCTCTGCAGGGGCAATACCACCAGCAAATGAAGGCGAACAGGGATGGTTCTGACACACTCTAGCATTGCTGCCCAATTTATACAGAAATTTTGACATTTTAAGAATCTGACTCTATGTCGAGAAATCAAGTTCATTTATTCTCTGTTAAATCTCTGTTAGGCAATTCGTGCTTGTAAGAGTAAGTGAGCCTATAAGGCCTCATATAATCCAAGACCGGGAGCATGACATGTTCAGTTTCCTGTCAAGCAAATATTAACTTTTCGAGTTCTCTTTCCTATAAAATGGATCAAATCTTTATGCCTTTTTCTGGTGAGCAAGAACAGACACGCTGAAAGCAGATGGCAAGGCTTCATGTATTCATTTCTGTCTAATAAATAACATTGTGCATCCCGAAACCTTCAACCGGAGATGAACGGCCAAATGCGTGCATACACTTCTGCTGCGACAAAGCAGACATTGACTGTAGGATTATACAAGCCGGGGGCCCCTATTACGAGCCTAACAACAATTGCGCTCATGCTTCAGTTGTCATGCATCTCTAACTACAAGGCCAATAAGTCAATAACAAGCTAACTCACGCCTATGATTTCATGCAAACTGATCTGATTATCTCTCACCATCAATGTAAGCTTGTGCATTTCCAATTTTGCCGCTGACTTATTATCTATAAACTTATACTTTGAATCTTGCATTCTATACACGATTTTCATGTTTTATATTGCAGCTGTGGGAAAATGAATATATGAACATGCTATGAGAAGGAAATCTTTTAGTTATTTTTCATATTAATTAAAAATCGATGATTGAAAAGTAAAATTTTACATTGCTTATAGCTAACGAATGGTATCTGCTTGCGTGTGAATTTATGAAGACCGTTCTTACTGGAAATAAAGAAATATAGATTCGCCGATTTTAGTGCCATGATGATGCCATGATGGATGAGCAAGGGTACCATAGTTTCAAATTAAAACTTCTTGGTCTAATTGCCTTCAACTTCAAATAAAATATTTTAGTTACCTCAATGCAAAATCTTGGAATCTCGACGAACTATTCAGCACTAAATTTCCGCAGACTCCCTGGAGTCGAACGAAGAAACCAACAGTCCAAGAGTTATAAACTGATCATCCTCATCATCTCTACTTGGACTTGGAGTTCACTGTTCATCCAAACGTTCATTTGGAAGTGAAAGCCTTCAAAGTTCAAGATTTCCACTTTCCAGCACACACTGAAGTATTGAAACTCTGGAGCTGCGCGCCTAATGGGATTTTTCTTGATAAGTTATTGCACAACAAGTCCAAGACACCAAGACCACTTAACTGAGAAAGGCTAGAAGGAATGCTTCCTGAAAACTGGCTTTTACACAAATCAAGGAATTCAAATGATGTTAACCCAACAATGTTCTAAGGGATTGGTCCAGTTAAATTGTTTCTTGAAAGATTTAAGGAAGTCAACCCCGCAGGTCCATAATCTCTTCAGGAATTGTTTCACATAATTTGTTACGTGAAAGATCAAGGCATTTTACGAATCCCAAAGTACTTTGTACTCGAGTTCACTTCCATTCCACGTCAATAGTAAATAGTCGAAATAGCTATAGTGATAAAAATATCGACGGAGTCTAGATGTAATTGGCCAACCGAACGATGAGATTCGAACTTCTTTCTTGGGTTATTGTTGAAAAACTATTAAAAAATTTTGGTAACTTTCCCGATATACTGTTTTAAGAATGATTCAAGACTTGAATCAATGCTAGATGATATAACTGAAAAGGTATATTTCTAAGAGAATCGTTAGATTTCAAGCTAAGAACATTCCAATGCTGAAGACTTCCCTTATCCTTGTTTGGTATCTCACCAAACAATGCATTCGTCCGAAGATCCAAAACTCTCAGTTGTGTAGCAATTATTTAAGGATGAAAGCAATTCCCGGTTAACCTACTTCTGTGTAAACTCAGTGATTGGATATTATGTCAGAAGCCCATCCGACTTTGGTATTTTTCCTGAGGAGCTATTATTTGCCAAATCAAGAATGGATAGGCTATGAAAGCGCAACCAACAAACAGAAATCCTCCAGATAATAAGTTACTCTGGAGATCATAAATATTCCATTCTTTTTCAATAATAAAAGAAAAGTAAGTTATTGACCCTGAGAACTTATTTTTATGAAAGATTCAAGAACATCGAATTTGTAGGAAATGGTGGAATTGGGCCCTTAAAATGGTTTGAACTAATGGCTATAACAATATCGTCACACCTAAAAAAGAAAAGATTAGGAAGCTTACTTTAATAGGGTTGTTAGAGAGATTTAAAATAAGAGTTCGCTGGACAGATCCCAACATATTGGCTTTAAAAAATTTATCAAGCATTGTTTTTAAATTAAAAAAATGAAAAAAAAGCTACTACATTTTGCATTTCAACAATAATCCAAGGCGAGCACCTTATTATTTCTCAACAGAAAGTATATATATTGTAATGGCAATTAAATTACATGCTGTCCAACAATAATTTACTATTGCTTGGCAACTTCTATAAGGTGATCATATGGTGAATGGTAGAAACGTTGTTAATTAGGGAGTGATAGAAGAACGGAGAATCTTAAGCAAATTATTTAATTGGAAAAGCAGATTTGTATTTCACTTGTTTTTCTTTCTATACGTATTTTCTTCCCACCTTAATTTCATAATACCAATTTTATGATCTAATCCAACTAGATTTGTCCAAGTCCAAGATCAAAGCCCAATCCATGAAAGATTCAAGAATTGTTTAGAGATTGAGAGATATTTGTAGTCTAAGAAAATCTAATGATGCTAAAATAGATATAATTTTAGAAAGCTCTTAATATTTAGGGATATTTGTAAAATTTGGTTATCAAAGTTTTTGCAATTTAGTATTTGTGTAGTTTATATTAGCTCTAGGCACTTTGTTGAGGGCATTAAGTGAGGGGTGAAGAATGAGTAATGATATGGCTATAAATTCTTATATAAATTTTTTTTGTACAAATTAATGTGATATAATTTAATTGGTTAAACTAGATATTTATTGACCCACATAATTTGTTTTAATTATTTTATATTTTTATTTAACTAATGAATGAATGTCACATTAATTTGTATAAAATAAATTTGTAAAAGAGTTTGTATCCATATCATCACTTAATATATCTCTTATAAAATATTAATAAAATCCTTCAATTTAATAAAATTCTTCTATTGTCCAAATAGTTTCAGTTTTGAGTAGTTTATTCTTCTTTTGTTTCCAACAAAGACATGGAGTGCTAGACTGCTAGCGACAATTGCCCTTAGGGGCGACTGGGTCAGTCGCTAGCTTCCTCTTTGGACACATGTTTTGCATTTTTATTTTTGTGCAATTTTAAATTAATGTTAAAATATTAATAACTTTTAGTTTTGCTTCAATAATTTCATCAGATAATTTATCGCATTATCTTTGTACTTTCTCCATTCGACTTTTTTTTTTAAGTCCTTTCTTCTCTGCTGCCATTGCAACTTCTTCTTCTTCAATTTCTTTCCCTTCTTTTTCCTTTTTATGAAAGCTTGGAAAAAAGAAACAAAAGAAAGAAAGTTTAAAAACAAAGTCTCCTTTTAAGGGAAAAACTTTGGAAAAATATTTTATGATAAAAAATAAATAAGAAATAATTTCTTCCTTACTCAAAAGATGACCGTCCCTTCATTTGATATGGTATTTTTTTCTCTTCTTTTTTTTTCTTTTTTTGTATAACCGGATCTACATTGTTTGGACAATTTTATTATTTATTTTATAAAATACATCCCTTTTTCTTAATTTTATTGAAGAAAAGAGATTTTGTTTTTAAATATTTTCCCTCTGTCCCTTTTCCCAAGCTTTCAAAAAAAAAAAGTTGAAGAAGAAAAGGAAGTTGCAGTGGTAGGAGAATAAGAAGAAAAAAAATCTTGGCAAGGGGGAGAGAGATAAAGGATACTCGGTAGATTCCTTCTTCATAAAGAATAACAATATTAAAATAAAATTAAAAAGTTCTATCATTAATTTAAAATTACACAAAAATCAAAGTGTGATGCATGTTAATACAAGAAGCCGATGACCCAATTTTATTTTATAATTAGATATATTTTTTTTTCACGCTAGCTGTAATTTAAAAGTTACACCCTAATACCATATAAAGCTCAAAATATAAAGTACCGTGGCTTGTGCGTGATTAGCATGTTAATAATAGACAACATACGAGACAGTGAAAATGAAGATAATTGAAAATAAATAAATTGACTGATAATTAATTGCATTCAAAAATAAATTAACTTATATATGACAAGTAAATAAAATGTAATATATCTACATCAAAATTCTCTAAAATTTGAGTTATTTTTGGTTATATTATATAGGGTCTTTCTTAAGGAAAGGGCAGTATAAAATGAAATTATAGAAAAAGATACAATCACGCTAAATGGAATCTTTTTTCCACGCTTACGCTCTAAAAAGGGGTGATGGACTTTCCTTTTCAGTTTAGGATCATTAGGATTCCTAATCCTTTCGACATCAATTCAATTCTTTATTCAGTCTGCTGCGGAATCACCATCATAACACATTCATTGTTAATTTAGCTGCTGGTCTAGCGATCCTTCCTAGCGGTCAAAGAGGAGCACTGTTATTGAATTGTAGGAAATTTTAGACTACCTAAGCATACATTGGTTTTACTTGATATATAATTACCACTGTTGATTTTTTATGAACTATGTTGGGGTTGAAAATTATTCTATGTATAAATAAAAATTACTCCGCACAAAAGCTAACTAGATTTTCTTAATTTCCTGCAATTCCTGAGGATTCGGCCTCGTTACCTGCACAATGTTGACGGTAATCATCAATATCTACTCGCAAAATCATATATTACGCAAATTAAAGGATTAGTTTAAGATAATTTGTTGATGAATTATAGTCAATTTCTATTTTTGAACCATTAACTGCTAAGAAAAGAACTGAGCAGTTATTAGGTATAACAACCACAGCAGAAATAAAAATTTTGTTATATAAATAGAAGCGGTAATAATCACAACAGAACCAACTTGACCATTTGACAACTAAAATTAGCTCCTTCGTAAACCTGTATATATAGCTTCATAAATGACACATTGAGGACGAGCAACCAATATATATAATAGATTGATTCGGAATCTTAAAGAGAGAGAGTTAGAAATAGATCAAGAAATGGCTTATTATTCATGTAAAAGTGGTTCGGTTTGGGGCATTTTTGCAGCTGCACTAATTATGATCGTGGTGAGCAATGAGGTCCAAATGGCGGAAAGCAGCCGGAAATACAATGAATGTCTCGATTATTGTAAAAATGGGTTTAGAAAAGATGCGTTGACGTGTTTTATTTGGTGCAACATGAGATGCATGCCTTCGCTTGGCGGTGACTGCCTGGAGAGAGGTTTCCTTAGCAGTAAGTTCATTTTCTCGTCTTTATTTCTTTGCGGTGTCTAATTCCACGTCATTATTTCTTTGCATTTCTAATAGTGAAATTTAAGATAAATGGTCCTTTAGTCCACACCTCAATTAGTTAACTGTATTTTTTAAAAAAAATCTAACATATGCCCGTACCAGTACTCCTACTAATGGTTAAATTTGACTTTGTAAAAGTAAAACAGTATTTTTGAAAATTAAAAAAAAAATGGCATGCAGTAGATAAAGAATAAAAGATAATTAAATGGATATACTTAAAAGCATGTATATATTTACGACAGATAGTTTTTAGATAATTATTTAGAATATATGGATTATCTAAACATGGACTAAAAAAACATTTATTTACCCTTAAAATTTATAATAGAGATCAATAATATATTTTGCCCATAGATTTTACTCTTTATCGGTTACCTTATATAATTATTATGCCACCCTGTTACCGCCTTCGATGACAAAACTTGTGAGCTGAAAAAAATTCATCTTAGTCACAAACTAATCAGTTTCCTTTTTCTTTTTTCTTTCTTTTTTTTTACATCAACAAGTTAATGGGGATATTATGCATTAGATCTATATGAGGATAAAAAGAAAGGCCTGAATACTATAGAGAAAAAAGTGTCGCATTTATTTATTTTTTTTATATGTACACACGTGCACACAAAGTATCTCTGTGTGTGTGTGCGCGTGTGTGAGTGAGTGTATTTTTGTGTATATATGTACCTGGATATTCATTACTCTTGTTTCCTCCTCTGAGTGTTTGATTTGCAACAATAGGAAACAAACCTAACATTGGAGCAGCTGATGCACCATTGTCACCAGCCTTACAAGCACTAGCACAGAGCCCATTGCCACAGTTCTTTGAAGCATTAGAAAAGAATCCTGATATTCCCGAACTGAAACAATTCACACAAGCAACGGCTCCAACTCCTTCACCATCACAATCATTGCCTCATAACATGGCTAAATAAGCTACAATTACAGCTTATTGATACGTGGATGCATGCGAGCCTTGCATGAAGCTATGCAGAAGTAGAAGAAGAAGAAGAAGAAGAAGAGGAAGAAGAAAATGAAGAGATGCATGGCCAGGCCAAGAATTATTTTACGATCGACTTGCTTAATTATGTATATTGATTGAAAATTTTCTTAGCCTCAAATGGGTGAACATGTAGTCTAAAAAAATTGTTTCTAATTGATTTCTTGCGCGCGCTTTTCACTTCGATATTTGTTAACGTGCCTCTAATATTTGTGTGCGCTTTTATGCTTTAATCGCGAGGATAAATTTGAAAAACTTTTAAATCAGATGGCATAATTTACGACACCCAAGACTCACAGGGACTAAATTCCAAGTGTCTCGACTTACCAGGTGGCAAAATTTCATTGGAGCAATGGCTCTAATAGAGAGAGACAATTCGTTTGGACACGTACGAACGAAAAACAAAGCGCATTTTAAGTGCAAAATAGAAAGCAAATCAAATCCACTTTCAAGGCGAAGTCGAGGAATCGAGAAAAAAATTTGCTCCAAATAGAGTTTGAGCATGGCAGCTCGCAAGAGGGCTTCTTCAACAGCAACAGCAACTGATACTGATAGATCAAAATCCGAAACTCCGACAAGGCAAGAAAATGCTGACCCACCAATCGCTCCACCAAAGTCGGGTCTAATATTCAAGCTCTGTCTTTTCTTTTCAGTCCCGTACTTTTACTTGTTATTTTACCACTACAAGATTGAATCTGAGCTCCAGAGATCTATTCTCATCAATGCCGGCCTCAGCCTCGCTGGATTCTGTATCACCCAGAAGATGATACCCGTTGCTTCCAGATACGTCTTGAGAAGAAACTTGTTTGGTTATGATATCAATAAGAAGGGCACGCCTCAAGGCACCATTAAAGTGTGAGTTTTTATTTTTTTTTCAATTCATTTGGGTTTCGGTTTTTGAGGGATTTGGTGAAGGGGATATGCATTAGTTTTGCGATTTGGTGAAGTTAATGAAGTGGGTCAGGGTTATATCTTCCAAATTCCGTAGCGGTTCTGTGCCAGATTTGGTTCTCGATCAAATTGCTAAAATGGATGTTCTTTAATTCCTAGATGTGATCTTGATTGATTCAATTTGTGTTCATGGACTGAATATTATTTTGTTCGATGCGAGTGCCTGCTTTCATTTTAGTTATGAGCTCAAGTAAAGTCTTCAATTTGCCATGATTTTGTTGAAGCGAATGTGTGTGCAAGCTTGTTTCTTTTTTCAGTTACCATTCTTTTGGGATACATTGATCTGTCAATTGGTTTTCTCATTTCACTATCTTATTTTGTCAGAATTTAGTTCATAATCTTAGTTTACGGACTGCAGGCCAGAGTCATTGGGTATTGTTGTTGGGGCTGTCTTTTTGGTCTTGGCAATCTTATTTCAGTATTTTAACTTCACAGCGGATTCAAACGTAAGTCCAGAATGATTTAACACTTTCTAGCTCATATTTTCATCAGTTTGTTGTTCAATTTAAGTTTTATTTTTAAGCAAGAAGTTATTTTGACGGTTGTAGGTTATATCAGCTGCATACTCATTTATTTTGTTATGATAAATGACTAAGTCCTAAGACTTCTAAATGGCCATTTAAATACTCCAAAGTCAGATCTTCACAGAAGGCTTTATGAATATTGGGATGATAATGTTCATAGATTACATAGATTGCCATTGTGGAGAAACTAGGGATGATAATGTTCATAGATTACATAGATTTCTATTGTGGAGAAACTAGGGATTGCAAAAATTGATTTACTAGGAACTGTTGCAGAGGTTCATTTTTTGTTTTTATGGATTATACACAGTTTAAGCAGCATTTGTTAGTGCAGAACTGCTGGCATAGTGTAATCAATCAATCTTAACATTTCATACACCGAGAGAAGCTTATTAAACTAGCTAGATTGGCAACCGCATATTGTGGTTCAGAAGCAGGTTGTGGAGATAGATACTTATATGTTGAATACAGGTAGAATGGATGTTTACATGGTTGTTCGGGAAACTAAGAAAGCATCCATATGCTTTGAGGAGGCACAAGCAGTAGTATCAATGATGACTATAAGAGAAGCTAAGATGGTTTTCTTGTGCTGGGGAAGGCTAGTTGTAGCAATAGCAACATCTTTCAAGACAAAGAGATTGAAGTAGCTAGAAAGACAAGATGAAGGCTAAATAGATTATTGGATGAGGTAGAAAAGACACCATGATTTATGATCTATTGGATATCATGATCCTAGATTCACTAAAGCGTTTGTGAAGCTATCAAACTTAGTTGCCTTTCAGAGATTTGAATTAAGTTTTAATGATTCACTTATCCTTTAATGGTTTGACTAACTTCTTATGGTCAGTGGCTCAAGTTATTTGTTGTTATTTTCCTTACTAGCTGATCAAATCCCAAAAGATATAAATTAAGATGACAAAGTAGTCTGCCACAGAAAAGACAAGTGTGTAGATGACCTTACACGCTTACGAGCCTAAACAGAAAAATCCAAAGGATGTCTGTGAGAGGCACATGAATACTTGATGACCCTAAGCTTTTTTATGTTAAATTTTACATTGTTTAAGCAGCCATTTGCAGGAAATACCATTTCTTACTTTGGTTCCTCTTTTTGGGGCGTTAGTTTTCCTTTTATCCTATTTGTATTTTGTATTTTCAGTCATAACATAGTTGATTTTTTAATAATTTATTTAATCAAGCTCGTCTTTTACTTAACGCTAGACTCAAATCATGGAGTCTGCAATTGCAACTCCATGTGTATAAGTCTTGTGCATGTTCTGAATTGATGAGATTAAGGTTTTGACTATTTCCTTGATGCAGTGGCTTGTCGAGTACAACGCAGCATTGGCATCTATCTGTTTCATGCTTTTGCTTGGATTTGTAGATGATGTCCTTGATGTGCCTTGGAGGGTGTGAGTAGTATTCTGTCTTTTTCCTAAGATTTCAAACACATTTGAAGCCTGTTACTTCGCTTGAAGTATTTGCTTCTCACACCTTGCCTTTTATTTGTGCTTTGATGTACATGTGAAGAGCAGGAAATTAATACTGCCATCATTTGCTGCTCTTCCCTTGTTGATGGCATATGCTGGACATACTTCGATTATTATACCAAAGCCTCTTGTTCCATATGTTGGGCTTGAGATTTTGGATCTAGGTATGATCTTAGTTTTGAGAATCACTATGACCATACTAGAATGAAAAATTACTTTGTAATTCCAATATGGCATTTGTCCCAGCTCATGATCTCACACAGTGCACTTGAATCTTTAATATGGATGCTTGTTTTCATGGGATCATTAATATCTAATGCAAAAATTTAGTATAGAAATATAGTTTAGTTGGTATTTTGGCACCTGAATGTGGTCTGCCTAGCTTTGTCTTCATGATCTTATTTTCTTTTCTTCATTTGGGAGGTAGATTGTCATCTTGGTGTCATTTATATGTTTACCCTACGCAATAACATTTGGTTTCTTGCTGAAACTTACAATAATTTTTTTTGACGGAACAGGTTGGATATATAAACTTTATATGTTTCTTTTGGCTGTGTTTTGCACAAACTCTATAAATATCCATGCCGGTCTGAATGGCCTTGAAGTTGGTCAAACTGTCGTGATTGCATCTGCTGTAAGTATGAATCTGGTAATACAGTACTAAGCCAATTACATATGGAATCTGATACAAAGCAAATTACAGATATTGTTACATAATATCATGCAAATTGGAGCATCTCTGGATCCTGAGTATAAACAGGCCCATGCCTTTTCTATTTATCTTGTTCAACCCTTATTGGCCACTTCCTTGGCTTTATTTTCTTATAACTGGTAAGAATGGTGTTTTTCTTTTACTAGTTCTGTCTTAATGTGCAAAAGTATTTAATATTTCTTTATTGTTGGTTCCTTTAGGTATCCTTCTTCTGTTTTTGTTGGAGATACGTACACATACTTTGCTGGAATGACTATGGCTGTAGTGGGAATTCTAGGCCATTTCAGGTATGTCTGCTAAGATGTCTCCACTCCTTCCTCTGTTAATTAGTCATCATACAAATAACTTAGTAATGTTTAGGAAACTTCTTCTTCCTCTTCTTCTTCTTCTTCTTCTTTTTCTTCTTCTTCTTCTTCTTTTAAACACACAAAAGTAGATCTTCATATTTAAAAAATCTTTTAACAGGATTAGATTGTTAAGGTTCCCTCAAAAACTTAGAATTTCTTTTGCTAAGGCGATGTTGGACCTTAGAAATTTTTTGTTTTTTGTAAATAGTATAGGATGGAAGAAATACGTGTTCTTGCATGTTGCATGAGCATGCACATGTATATATCTGTAATCTTTACTCAAACATGGACTTGGAATGTGGTGATGGAACTAAGCTCTACTGGAGAACATTTTGAAGCTTGACTAAAGAACATGTTAACCTGGCTTAAAAGGCTTATTCCTTATAACTTAATTTGAGAGAAGTGTGCTGAAAACTATTTTGTTGTTCCTTGAACCCACATGAGTTGTTACTTTGGGTAGAATTTTGTACACATTATTTAATCTCATACTTATTTGATATGTTGTAAATTCTGCTGGTATTTTATCAACAATTAAAGATTCTAAGCAGTGTCTCCCATTGTGAGATTCTGCCGTATGAGTCTCCTATAATTAATGTTCTTGTTCTTTAATCTTTAATCTGTATGTATGCAATGCTTATGATCATCTGGTGATTGATTTCTTTACCTTTCCCAAATAATAGTGAGACACTCCTGATTTTCTTTCTACCACAAGTGTTGAACTTTCTCCTCTCAGTTCCCCAGGTATGTCTAATAAATCCTCTCTCACACATGGACATATCATGATCCCTGTCTAACCTATTCCAGATACGCGAGGAATCTGATTTGCTATTCTTTTTCATCAGCTTTTTGGCTTTGTCAAATGCCCGCGGCATCGTCTGCCTAGGTAGTTTTCTGTTAACTCTTGCTTGAATATTTCACTGAAAGAACTATTTGTGGCTTCTTATGGGGCTCTTTTACCCATTTATTTCATGCTGTAACATTTCAGGTTCAACCCCCAGAATGGGCTGCTGACTGGAACAAATGATGGAACACTTGTCAACTTTTTCTTGAGACTGTTTGGCAAGATGTCAGAAGAGTCACTTTGTGCAGCACTCCTTGTTTTTCAGGTGAATTGATCCCTTTTATGTCTGGTTACCTTTCTGCATTGTACATCTGTAGTGCCTAGTTTAGTGATACTTCATTTGATGGTCTGCAATCCAGAGTTCGAAGGCTGCATGTTAAAGGAATTATGTGTGTCTATGCAATATATGAAAATGTTTATAACTAACCTTTCCTTTTTAAGTCAGACATGCCTTCCAGACTTTTGAATATAATGGTTTTGAGTGGTAATAAAAACAAATTATGTGGATCAAAAGATATTTAATCCAACCAATTCAATCATGCCACATCAGTTTGTACAAAAAAAAATATATAAGAGTTTGTGGCTATATTATTCCTCATGATTTTTTGCCAGTTAAGACTTATACTAGTGGGGCCAACTGATTTACTCAATTTTAAAATCCCTATGCATCATTAACATATATATTATAAACTTGAATTAGAAGAAAAATCTGATTGAGCCACAAATGCTTCATTCAAGATAGAATTGTCATCTTATTTCATGTTGTCCATGTGTATTCCGTTTGTGCTGATCTGTTGAATTAGTTACTAGTCACTTGTATGTTCGTTATGATTGCACATATTCATAAATGCATTTATGTTTCAACAGGCTATTGCATGCTGCTTATGTTTTGTGCTAAGGTACTTCCTCACTGGTTGGTATAAATGAAGCAGCGGTATGCAAGGAAATATCTTGGTTTAACACTTCAGTTATCATCGGGGAACTTTTGCTAAATTAGTGGGGTATGTCATATCATATGATTTTTTGTTTCTCTATACAAAGATTAATCTTACAGCAAGAAATATAAAACTACACTTTTCAGTCGAGACATGGAGACTTGTGATTGACATTTTTACATCCCCAGAGATAATGCAACATCGAATCAGTTTTTTTGGAGTGTTTTACCAATTACAGTCTACAGATTGATGCCAGGAGCAGTTTTGAAAGATTACATGTTTACTGCTGAAATTTCCGGACTTATTGCTAAATCAATTGCATGATCATCATGTACATGGAGATAATGTTGCAAGAAACATCCTACTCCCAAGTACTCTGCCATGTTTCTTCATATTGCTTTGTGCTTCTGTTCTTGATTATTGTTACTGATATCTTCTTTGGTATAGATTCTACTAAATCGAAATTTTGTTTTAGTGTTACCCATCCAGCTTGACACATAATGGTTGCAAATACCTATGTACTAATGTCAAACTACTCAATTAATTTAGTTTCGCAATTTGTAGTAGGTATGTACGTGAAAATTTCCTCTAACAAGGATGTATCATTTCATCACTGTTGTATGAATAAGAAATCACTCGGGATTACCGGTTATGAATCGCTCGGACATGCTAAAGCTAAAAAATGGCTTTAATATCATTCTATCAAATTGTTTTAACTATTGTAATAAATATTTAGACACTGAAAATGTCCCTTGGTTATGCTGCCATGCGTTCAAGATCTACTACAAATAACTTCAATAATATTTTGAAATATACAAACTTAGTAGTAATAAGGAACAGTAAGACGTAACTTTGCTCGAGGTGGGGAGCAATCTGTAGTCGTAACCGAGTGATCATTCCTCAGTTGCAGTAAGCATTCACCTCTCACCTACAGAGCATGGTTTGGTATATTGCCGTCAAAGAACTGGTCTCAAACCTAATAAATTGAAGACAATGAGGAACCATAAGGTTGAAGACAAAAGGAACTCAATCAACATCCATCACATGCTCGTCTCCTTTGTTTCTCGTTGACCATAGCTTAATCCATCTATCATGTGAGACGGTTGCAATAGATTGTTCATCTGCCAGCAAATAACATGGATTCAGAAAGACTGCTTCATTGACTGAGGCATAAAATTGACTACATTGAGTAGCCATGCTTAAAGAAGGATAATTTGCAACGACACCAACTTTTAGTACTACCCATGCTTAAAGAAGGATAATTTGCAACTACATCAACTTTTAGTACTAAGTAAAAATATCATACTCCAATATGAATGAAAGTTAATTCTAGAAATTAGAAGCACAAATTGAGAATGAGGTCTCCAGACAGCCAAAAGCCAAGTTTTAGTATACGACAAATCCAACATTTCATACCAGCTTCAACTACTAGAAAAAAAAAAAAATGTTTGCTATACACCAAGCAACAGTCAATAAACTATGTTAGAGACATGATCTTAGATCAAATTTGTCATTAGAAAAGTATATACGTCAACGGTAGCAAAACTTAATTGTTTTGAATGTTATTGTTTAAATAAGATTTTCAAGTACCCCTGCAATGTTTAATTTTCATAATTTAACATGCTTCTACCACCATAACAACCTGGACAGGAGTTATAGAAGTCAACTGAATGCAGATCACACGCTTGACATCCATCCACATCCATAAAATTTAGATGCACAAGTTCTATATTCTCAGAGGATGCATCCATACTTTAGATGTCTGTACTTATCAAACAATTATAAGTAAATTTGCTTGCAAGGTTCCTTAAAAAATCAAAAATATGTTAACAGCCTATAACTGCTTCTTTTAATTTTTAAATTTTTGCCCTAACAAATACAGCCACTAGGATGCATGTCAATGTCAAATCATATGTCGAAACCCAATTTTCACCATGCTACCAGAAATCAGTAATTTTCAAGGATGTGCTAACATGAAAAGTACTCATGAAAGTTAATGAGTTAAAAATAATAATTAATTACAAATAAAAAGATGAATGCTGCAGCAAAGAACAAATAAGGAGAAAGAAAGAGTTATGGTATCATGGAATAGTTGAAGAGGAAAAACATAATGAAAAGAATGGTCTTTGATTGAGAAAGAAATGAATAAAACTTCATATGAAAACCTTGAGCGCTAGTAATGCCAGTAACTCATGATTATTTCTAGTTGATTTGTCCGTCAAAACACAATCACACTAGCTTTAATCAATAAGTTATGACAGCAAATTTTGGTTAATGATATGTCCTAAAACACATACATCATAGACAGACAATTCATGCTTCAAAAAGTAAACATATGAGACACCAGTGTATTGCAGCACAAAATCTCTCAACCATGCTGCTTGATCCATCAATTAAGAAAAGAAAATAGGGGAAAAGACCAAAGATAAAGGTAGGAATACACTTAAATTTTCACAGCTAGAGAAGATACCTGGATGAATATCCAAGGAAGTAACTTTTGCCTCGTGTCCTGACAAGGATTTTACAAGCTTAAAATCTCTGCCAGACCAAACCTGGAAAGGAAATATATGAGATTAAATGAGGCATAAAAAAAGAACTTACAATTCAAATAATTGATTTTCTTAAAAAACAATAACTATGTCATAAGACAAATGCACCTTCGCTGTCATGTCATACGACCCTGTCACCAAGAAGTATCCTTCTTGAGGCTCAAACTTCACTTGTGATATGAGATTTGCGTGCGCTGGTATGACGTATAAAGATTTTCTCTTCCTTAAGTCCCATATTCGACAAGTATTATCCTCACCACCAGTTGCTAGATGATATCCATTAGGTGAAAAACTGATACCAAGTACCTGAAAAGGAGAGCAGAGATACATCTCAATCAGGATTATATTTCTAACCAATAGCATAAAATGAATGATTACATTATAAAAGAGAAGGAACAGAAAAACGAATGAAGTCTCACTGGCTTCACATGGCCTTCCAAGGCAAGAATACTTCTGCCTGTACGGAGGTCCCAAACACGTGCCAAAGCATCTAGCCCGCAAGAAGCTGCCAAAGATCCATCAGGGTGGAAGGCAATCCCATAGACACTTCTACTATGCCCTTCTTGAAGAAGCAACTCCACTCCAGTATCTACATCCCAAAGTCTCCATGTCTTGTCAAAGCTGGTTGTCCCCAGGTATTTCCCTGATGGATGGAAGGCTATTCGAGCAAGACGGTCCAGATGGCCTTGAAAAGTATTCAGGAGAGATCCATCAGTGTTCCACAACCTTGCCGTCCGGTCAGCAGAAGAGGTAGCCACATGATTGCTCACAGGCGAAAATGTAACATCAGTGGCGCGTTCCGTGTGTCCCTTCAAGGCAGAGCACTTTTGCAGTCTTGACATGCTCCATATCTTAACAACTCCACTCAATGAGCTAACCCCCCCCCCCCAAAAAAAAAAAAAAAAAAAAAAGACCTTAAATTACTCTGAAATAGCACTGCAAATGGACTCTTCCTCTGCTGATGTAAAGTCATAATTAATACCAAATGTAAGTTGCAATTTTCAGCTGACCTTCCAATAAGTAACTTGAATATGTATCCCCCAAAAGAAGCGAAAGGTATTAACTAATTCAAAAGATTCATCATATGCAATCTTTCAAATACAGAAAAGAAACTGTCTTCTGAACTAGAAGAACATGGCAGTATTCCAGATTCTTTAGCCAAGTAGTTGGGGGTTTAGTGGGTGGTTTTTTATAGAGTTACATTCTTTATTTATAGACAAAAATAGACAAAATAATAATAATAATCATTGAGATTCAAGGGTGGTTTTTTATAGAGTTACATTCTTTATTTATAGACAAAAATAGACAAAATAATAATAATAATCATTGAGATTCAAGATCTTTGTGTGTATCTATGTATATTTTACTTAGGTCCAGACTTCCTGATTTTCTTGATATCCGGGTGTAAATTGTCAACCACAGTAGACACTCAATACTGGGCAACTTATTTACAAATTGCAATGGTAAAATAATGTAAGAAATAGAAATAATCAGAGTGGCCTTCTCATGCCAAGAACCAAGAAAAGTGGCTCTGAGACCACAAATTGGCTCTTTCAATTACAAAAGTGAGGGCTTCATATAGAAAAAAAACATTGCTTAACATGACAAGCGTCATCCAAGTGTCGCAAAGTTATGGATGTCTGGAGGAATGTAGTATAAATATACTGGGGAACAGAGGTAGAGGGATACCTGGTAGCAAGCAGGTTTCCATCATGTGAGTAGGAACAACCAGAGAGTGGCCGATCATCGCCAGACTCCGTACAATCGAGGTACAAACTCTCCACCCTTTTAAGAGCATAATCAATTTCCTCATCAATAGATTCATCAGGATTATCCCTTCTCCTCTGTGCTTGTTGTAGGCGCTTTGCTGCCTTCACGATAGAATACTTAGCAATATCTATTCTGGCATCCAAGAGAGCCTTTGACCCCTCAGTATAGAAGGGGTACTGGAGCATTTCTTCCTCAACATCTGCTGCAGTAGCAGTTGCTGCAGCCTCCTCCTCCTCATGAGCTTTCATCAGCCTATCTAACTGCCCTTCAGAGTCCAGCTTTGCCATAAGCATTCGCAACCTGTCCCGCCTTTCCATCTCTCGTTCTCCAAAAAATGTTATGGGCTCTCCAAGCCGTCGAAGTCTAGCACGGACAGCCATATCATTAGTGGGCACTGCTAGCACAGCAGCACGCCGTTTCATAAGCAGATCTTGCTTTGCCTTTTCCTGTCGCTCCCTCACCTGTCTGCTCTCTTCTGAAATCTCATATTCAACTGCAGAAGCCCGGGTAGGCCCAGATTCATCACGGTCAGACTCGGAGTCACTAGTTTTGACCTCCCCATTCTGTGCTGGCACTGGAGGCTTAAACACAGGGGGGCGTAAAGGAAGTGGTGCTAATGGAGCAGGAACTTGAGGAGGTGGAATAGTGGGTACCGGAGCAATAGGAGGCACAACAGCCGAAACCATAGGTGGGATAACAGGCTGAACCGGTTGAGGTGGAGTTGCTTCAATAGTAGATATCAGTGTTTGACTATCAGGGGCTGCAGCAGAAGACACCGGCACTGAAGTTGATGCCGGGTTTTCCTCTTCAGCCGCCATGAGACCTAACCAAAAGATCTAAAAATTTTAAAGTAGAAAAGTACGTGTGCATGTGTGTATCAAATACTGGTAAAATCAAACCCAAGGTCTCTAAAACCCTAAATCCCAATTATTGACTTGAGACACCGAATTTTGAAAAAAAAAACAAAAAGAAAAAAAAAAACAGAAGTTTACCTTAAACTGTGACAACAGAAGACGAACGGAGATTCACTTCGCTGGTTCGTTTTCTGATAATTTGAGGCCTTTCTCTCTGAATGAGCCGAGTAAGGCATATACAAATTTGAAAAAACATTATTCTGTAAATAAAATAAATCTTTATTGTTCAAAAATATTAAAAGAATGTTTAAAAAAAAAGTTAACTTTTATTTACCGCACTAGCTCTAATATCTACAACCATAATAACTCTTTAATTTTGATTTTTTTTTAATACTATTACATAAGACTGGTATTGATATCATATTAAAAATTATAGTTAATATTTATAATTAAATTATGCAGCTCAAACCTCCTCATGACATATAAATTAATTTTTTTAAGTATTACTTTGATTTTTTAATTTTTTTAATATTTAAAAAATACATTATTTCTATTTAATTATTTAATATTTAAAAAATAACTAATTTCTATAATATTTTTATAAATATTTCAATTTTTATTCTCATTATTTTAAGTGTGATGACTCTTGTTGGGGTCAAAGACCGATTAATACCTTTTAATTTTAAAATAAATTATTTTATTTCGAATACATTTGTAGTATTAAATGATTAAGGATTACTTATATATTATTTTTTGTATGATAATTATAGATCATGATATCATAAAAACCTTAAAATCTTTTTCTCAATAAAAGAACTTATTAATTTTATATATATATATATATATATATATGGATTTTTTTTTTTTACTTGACAATTGTCTATTTGGACATATATATTTCTTTCTAAATGTGCGCATGTGATATATTAAAAAATTTTGGAGGCCATTTGATGAATTTTACTCAAATGATTTTTTATTTTTTGGATGATTTTTCTTATTTGTTTTTATTAAAAAAAGTAAATAATTTCAGTTGTTAAAAAAAGGAGTAATGTAGGCTTACAAAGATTTTTTTAAAATAAAATTTGTATTTCAAACCATGTGATATTTAATATATTGTTTATTCATTGATGTTAAGAAATCATTCTAATCAATACTATAAAATTATCTCATTAATTGTAGAATAAAAAGACAAATATTACTTAACATGTGTCGATTATTGATTAACATTACGTCATTTGAAATTTTAGCTTTGTATTTAATACAGTATAAGCATTTCATTTCTTTAACATTTGTAGGTAAACAATTATTCTCTAAAAAATATAAAAATTTAATTACAAACAAGAGCTTTTGTTTACTTAGCTCATAGGGGTGGAGAATAGATTTAGTTGCCATTGAGCTAGATTTTAAAAAAATCACATTATTTGATGAAATAAAACTACGTAATTTGTGTTTCTTTTTTCCTTAAACGACATCGTTTATGATTAGAGTATCTTTTATGAATAAGATTAAGACATTCAGTTTGATTTTTTTTTTTTCTAGATAAATATCAAATCTTTTCTACTTTCTCTATTAATGCAAATTTCTCACAATTAATCTTGTAAAAAAAAATCTCCAAGTGAAAAGAAAAAATAACCTCATGCATTTTTAAATTGGAGATTTAACTAAATTACAACTTACAATTTACTATTGTTATACTAGACATACGCAAATCGTAACTTAACCGGCTCCTTAAATTGGTGACAATAAGTTGTATTCACTTTTAGATAAAAGACGAAATAACTCACAAACTTTTAGAACTCCGTGTGATATTCCTTTCACCTCTAACCTGCCCAATATTATTAGATTTTATACCAATGTTATTTGATTCTTGCAATAGAGTAACAGAGTTGTTTGCGGCAAGCAAGCAACCCGGCTAATTTAACTTTATCAATGTAATGACTCCTAAGCAGTAAAGAGAATATGGGAATTACCAAAAGAGAACCTCATATTATTGTTTGATCAAAATTATGCAACACATCAAACTTTCCAGACTCATCCAAAAACGTCAATCATCTTGATGAGGGTTGATCCTCTTAAACCTTTCAAGATTTCCAAGCCAGCGAACAAACTCAACATAGATACCTAGCACTACAGCAATGCACATCTTCCAATACATTAAAAAAACTTTCAAAACCTTGGATGAGTCTACTAAACAAACTAAGCATGATGAAAACACGACCAGTACTTTCTCAAATTGGTTTCATCTGTATTATATACATCTGACACAGGACAATAAATGAATTTAATGATAAACCAGACTACCTATACTATATATTATATACCTAACTGCTTACAAAACTTGTTTCTCCCAAACCCATGAGATTCCTCCTTTGCCATATCCATTATGGCTAATTGGACCACAAGAATTCATTGAGTTCCACTGGCTAGCAGAATGCTTTCCATTGGGAAATGGTCTTTCACAAACAAAATTAGACCTTTTATATCCTCGTCTATCCTTCCATCTACGATCCATACGATTGTAGTTATCACCCTGGAATCTTGATGTTTTGTACCTTGACATGTTCCAACCGGTGCCTCCTCTCTTCCTGGTATACCCATCACATATTCCCCAATCTCCACCACTTCTGTAATTGACATTATCCAACTCATTATAACTATTCTCCCACTCGTTATAACTGTTATCATGCTGATTCCATTCACATGAGTTGTTCCAACAATTACCCCATCTATCATCTTTTCTCACTTCATTACCATTGTGCTCCCAAGGATTTTTACAAATACCAGTACTGGCATTCTGGGCAGAGTCTCCGTGATTAGAAGCCACACACAAGTCAGTGCCTTTTTTGAAGTTCTGCTCTGCATCCCCCCATCCAGTGCAAGAAAATGACTGATTCAAGAGGAGAGCACTATTAAGATTCACAACCTTCTTATCTTTATCAATGTCATCTGTAGCTTTTGGTTCCCGTTCTAAGTCCAAAAGCAGCTCGGGGTCAGCATCTGAGTTCCAATCAATCTCATCAATATAAACATCAGGATCAGGCAATGATATGTCACAGGGAAGGTCATTTATCTTTGCCCAAAACCGGGTTTTAGCATTGTGGAATGCCTCTTCAACAGCAGAATCATTCCATTGAACAACATTTTCGTAAAGGTACATAAACCTCTTGGTTTCCAAAAGCTTTCCCCATGGAACAGAACCAACTGAAGTGCAGAACTTTTTCTCCCATGAAGGTACCGTAGGTTGCCAACTAGCTGCGGTGAAAAGAAAGAAAAATTGTAAAATTCAGTTAATTCTTGCATGCCTGGAGTCTCCATTTGATCAAATTCAACAAGCTATTTTGCCCCACAAAATTACTGGGCAAGCCAAATCCAAAAAGAGGGTTTTCTGGTTTATCTAGCTAGGCAAAATACCTGAACAAACTATCACTGCTGGATCAAAAAAACTAAAAGCCACATTTTCCTAGCGCGACAATAAGAAACAAGTCCTCAAAAATTGTGCCAAAGGTAGGAAAAATGCACAAGAAAATAACAAGTAGAAAACAAAGTGAAGACTAATAAGAACAATTGGCTAAACAAATATGGAAAAATTCCTTGGAAATTACAACATGACCGATTCAGGCATTTGACATCTTAAACTAAGTAACCAGCCAAGTTTCCAAAATAATTCATCACACGTATTTGGCACTCCAAAATATTTCCCATATTTGACTTCCATAACAAGCAGAAAAAAGCTAGGCACATAGCAAAATTATACGTAATGCATAATTCATATCTAAACTTAAGCATATGCGTTTAATTTTAGAACCCAAATCACCATTTTTTTTTAATTTCTTTCTTCACGAAACAGAGGAGTAGAAAAGCATCTTAAAGAAATCATCATTAAAAAAGAAAAGAGGCAGCAATAATAAAATCCAAGTAGAACCCAGTCGATAAAATACAAAACCCATTAAAGAAAACAAAAAATCATAGAAAGAAATTAATTAATTAAAACATACGTTGATGAGGAGGCTTTCTGTTGTGTGATCTTGTCTGTGTGCCCTGAACTTCTTGCTGATGCTGATGATAAAAATCACCTTTTGGCCTCCTCCAGTTATCCATTTTGAACGAACAAACAAAGACAGGACTCTTCCGACAGACAAAACAAGTGAAGTAATTAACTAGAAACAAACTCGCTGCTTACGCCTTTTGTTTTATTTATTATCTTTTTTTTTAATACAATAAAGCCATAAAGCAGCAGATACAAGAAGAAAGAGTTGCAGGTCCGTCAAAGAGATGAGGAGATAGGCATGAAAGATTTGGTCAAGAAAATGGTTTTGATTGTTCGAGTAGTCGCCGAAATTTGGGGAGAATTCTAGGTGATCATCACCAACAAGGCAACTTCTTCAAAATATTTTATTTTATTTTTTTGTTTTGGGTTTTTGTTTTCGTTCCCAAATTCTTATCGAAAACGGGAGCAAAGAAAAAAGGTTATCTGACAAGGACTCTACTTTAGTATTTATAGCCCTCGCTTTTCGGTCTAATTACAGAGTTGTACATTGTTTGTACAGCGGTCCTGAGGCCCGGCTCTTCTTCATTAGCGATAAGAAAGACACTGCGTCAGAGGCGGTGAAGTCTGTTGTTTCCCACGCTCTTATTTCGAGCGTGCTTTACCCTTCCTCCACTTCACTTGACCTTTTTTTTTTTAATTATTCCTAATTTTTTTAAATTAATCATTTTTCTACATTTCGGTATTGTAAAGCAACAAATTAATGACGGGGTTGTATCAGGTTTTGAGTCCATAAATATTTGAAGTTGAAGGAGGTTAAATATTTCTTAAATCAAAAATTATGTTTGATGTTTAAGTTATTGTAAATTATGTTTGAGGTTTAAGCTATTATAAATTATGTTTGAGGCTTAAGTTATTCTAAGTATTATATTTGATAAAACATAATTTAATAAAGGCTATACTAAATTAAATAATAACAAAATATAAAAATAAAACTTTGAATATATAAAATACTTGCTAATACATTTGTGATTATTTTCAACACATTTTTATTTTTTAAAATGTTATGCAATAGTCTCATTATCAATATTATTAGATGTATCATTTTGTATATAAATAACTAAACAACTATTCATCCTATTTGATTCCAAAAATGATTCTTTAAGAATTTCATTGCCAAAAATGTCAGATCTGCTATTACTACAAAAGCTAGAAGAATTAATCTAACTTTTGAGAATGGAGAATTGTTTTGGGTGGGGGGCTATCATTATTTCTAATTAAAATATAGATTTTTGTAATTTGTTAAAGTTAAAGTTTAAATTTGATGGATCTATAAATTTTTAGTGGCTATTTTAATAGATTTAATGGAGGTTAATATAAAACCTAAAGAATTTTTGTTTCCTTTATTCTTAGAATTTTTTTTTTCTTTTTTGGCTAGTAGGACTTGAGCCTCCAATAGTGGCTCAACACTTAGTCAAGTTAGGCAATTGACAAAGGCTTCATTTAAAATTGAGGTGCTATATATATATATTCTTTTAAAATAAAATTTTTAAGTGAAATAAATTTTTTCTAATATATCATCAAGACCCATCCAAAATCTTTCTAAATATATTTTAATGACCCATTAAAAATCAAAATATAGTGCCTATCTAAGTAACATAAAAATCACAAAAATTAGAACCTTATGCAATCTTATCACTTATTTATTTTATTTTTCAATACTTGTTATAAAGTTGTTATAATTTTAAAAATATGTTATAATCTAAAATTTACTAAAAGTTTAACTCTATACACTTGTAATATAATCTAGAGATCAATTAAGCAATAACTTGAAACTTCTCATGAATAATCGACCAAAAAAAAAATTAATCTACAGTTTTTAATACCATGCTCACTTTTTTTTTAATTATTTAGCAAAAACGTAAGTTTTTAATTTACACTTAAAACAAAATAAATTTTAATTACAATTTTTATTTGAAATTTGCCTAAGCTCCAACATTGTCTTAGGCTAGTCCTATAAGACTCCATAGATCACGTGCTAGGTTCGTTGTTTGTTTTAGTGACGATATATTGTCTACTATTTGGTCTGTACAGAAAGATTTACTTTTTATCAAAAAATAAAATTATTTTTTAATAAGTAAATATTCCTATTGAACTGAAAAAGAAAAAAAAAACTTCAAAGTTGCATGAATTCAAATAAGCATTACCTAATTACTTACAATTTTCTTTCTTAAGTCAAACTCTTCGGCTTTTGTCTCTTCAATAAGTTGAGATAGAAAAATATTTTAAAATATTATTTATTGAATATTATCAACGAAAAAGATCTCAACAATGAGTTAAGCTCTGTTTGGTATATAATATTTAGAGTATAACCTATTTAAATAGGTCTTTTATCTAAAAAATTTTTAACTGTTTGATTGTCAATAAAAATATTTTATTAAAAAATAACTAAATAACAATAAAAATTATAATAAAAATATATAAAATTAAATAAATATCTATGATTATTAAATAAGTCATATTGAATAAGCACTTAGTCTCAGCTTAGAGGTTGAGTTTGCAAAGCTCATGGTTATTGGAGCAAATTCAAAAAAAAAATTAAACTAATTAATTTCTCTTTAAATAGCAAGGAGGTTCGGGGGTGTATGGTACACGCGCGAATTTTGACCAAGTAACGTAGTCTCTTTGTATGAGTCGGCGGCACAACGCGACTCTCCTGACTCTTGAGTCTTGATTCTAGAAGACAAGAGTCGGAATGACGAAATTACCCTTCACTAACGAATAAAAATCACGTTGCGGAAAAACTGTGTCGCGTTGCTGTTCGATATTGGACTAGTTAAAAAATTAAAATCGTCTAGAAAAGGAAAGAAAGTTGCCACTCACAAAAACAATTCCTTGCGGCCCAATTCTTCTTTATTCACCAATCTACCCTTTCCTGACCGATTAATTTGGTGATTGGTTTCGGCAGATATGGTAATTTTGAATAAAATTGTGGATAATTGACTAGAAAAACTTACAGAATAGGAAAGATCAGTTTGGCAAACTATTGGATAATATTTCTTTTTCAATCTTTTTGACACTTTTTGGATATGCTTTTTGTAATGAAAATCATTGAATGGACCATTAATTTTAATAAATAAAAAAGTAATTTTATCAATTAGAAAAAGAGAAACCCAGGAGCATAGAAAGTGTTGGGTAATTTTTCTTCCAACTTTGATAACACCTTAAATTTATTTTCAAAATTTTATTCTAATAATTATTTGATTTATGTGTGGTTGAAAAAGCTGAAGAAAGATGAGTCGTAAAAGACATAATGCCGAATCTTCTTCATTTTTATTTCAATCTATTTTTCTCGCATGCCTTTTTTTCATTATGGTTAGATATTATGATATTTTAGGTAGACGACAACCATACCAATCCATTCCAAACTTGATAGTTAAATTATATTACAATTAAAATAGTATAGGGGAGATCCTATTGAAAAATAACTCAACACTATAATTAAAAAAAACTTAACACTTCTAATTATTATTATTTTTGCAATTTGAAAAAAATAAAAATTAAAAAGTTGCTTATCCAAAACTCTAATTATAAAAAACTTTTACTAGTAAGTTAAAAATGCAATTGGATTCAATTATGAAAGTGTAACTACGCAGATCAGATAGATCTATATATATCTATGTATATATATTATAATAAAAAACTAAGGACCAAAAATTAATTTTAAATCTTTTTATTCACTCAAACATCTTTGAGTGGATCACGCTACATCAATATTTAAAATTCTAAAATATATTTTAATTAAAAATTTTTAAATAAAAATGATTCTCTCTCTTAAATTTTATAAAATTATTTTCTTTCTCTTTAATTTATATTTTACTACTTTTTATTAAAGAGAAGAGGTGATTTAAATATTATTTATTTTTCTTTAAAAAATATTTATTTATTTCTATTTAAAAAACCTTTCTAAAAATATATTTTTTTCAACTTCTATTTTACCATATAAATAAGTAAACAGATATTTAAAAATAAAATTACTAAATCTTTTAAAAGAGGACCCTGTTACGGTTTGCCTTTAAAAAATGCTCTTACTTTCTTCCAAGAGAAGAGGGGAGAGGGAATGTGAGAGATGAGTCTTTGCTTAGAGTTGGAACTTGCCTTTTCATCATACCAAGAAAGCTTACGAGAAATTTCGACTTTATTTTGTTTTTTTGCTGATTTAAAGTAAATAAATAACAAAGGTTTAGCTCGTGTCCACTTTTGTAACCTTGACTTGATACAGCATTAAAGAAAAATAAATAAATAAATAAAACACTAGTGATACATACTCAGGCTTTCTTATTAAAAATTCATTTGGAATAAGTGTACCAGCTCGTCACGTTAACGTAAGAAATACAGCACTTTATTTTAAGATAATAAACCAGCATTTGCCAATTAATCAATAACGCATCACATAATATCTCATTTGAGATCCATAATCTTTTGATTGAGGGGTGAAAAAAGAAAAAAAAAAACCTACTTATGATGAAGACGTGTCAATGTCAACGCATACCAAGACCAAAATTGATTTTATCCCACAATACAGAAGAATTATCATAAAATGAAATGCTAAAAATTTCAAATTTTTAACCCAAAAAAAAAAAAAGAAAAAATAAGAAGAAGAAGAAGAAGAAGAAGAAATTTAAGCCACTTTCTATTACATTGGGGACAAAATCTGCTTTTGATTTTCCATGTACTTCTGTTTTTGACTCTCAAAAATGCACTACAGAAACTAAAGAAACAAAAAAAAACATTCACACCATTTGCCTTTATATAAACTCCAAACTATGCAGGCACCAGTGGACCTGATTGTCCCGTTTGATCATGTCAAAATCCAGACTGAGGTTTGTTTGGCTTGCTGTACTTGCTAAACCTATTGGAGATCCCCGCATCGGATAATGTATCCCATATCTGAAAATTTGCAGGAATTTCATTCACCATAAGTAATCATATTAAAAAAAAGTTCTAAAATTGAAAGTATTCGTAAGATTTTCACACTGACTTCCAATTTCCCTTTGGAGCCTCCAATAGCTAGTACAAATGGACTATCCTCCGAGAAGGCAACTGAAAAAACAGCTCCCTAAAAAATTTCAAAACAAGTGTAAGAATTCATTTCAAACTGTTCCCAGTTAATCAAGAGCTTACAGAATGCATTTGTAACTCACAAGGTTTTAAGGAAAAAAATAATACAAATGTGAATCACTTACTGCTTTAGGGTTTCGGGATGCAATACACGATGGTTGGTTGTTTGACAAATCCCAAAGTTTCACCTGCACCAAATGAAGAGCTCCATAAAACCACAGAAACCTTTCACACGCAGACAGGTGGAACAGCTCCACGAGGGCCAGAAAAATAGGAAAGAACTTACCATTTTATCTGTAGATCCAGTTGCAAGAAGCTGCAGAAAATCATAAGTGCAATTATTATAATGAATAAATAAGAAAAAATTTAATCAACAAAAATAAAAAATTGAGAAAAGGATAAAAATGTACATTGGGTACTAATGGATTATAGGAAACGGTGCAAACAGCTTTGTCATGTGCATGAAGGGTAAAACTTGATTGTTGTGATGTAGAATCTGGATCAGATTTGGCTGTCCGAATATCAAAACCTTTGATTGTACCATCTTCGAGACTCACCTAAGAAGACAAGTAAATGAAATTAATTAAATTTTATTGGCTCTCAATTAAAACATAAATATACAAGAATCTAGACTTACAAGACAAATTATTTCATCGAGCACATACACATAGGTACACACACTCACAGAAGTACACACTAGAAACAAACTTCAAGAGGATGGCCCAAACAAAAGGTTAAAGTACAAACCAGGAATGAATGCTCAGTGTGTGGATCCCATGCCAAGCTTTCTACATCAGCTGTGACAGGCCACTTGAAACCAGAATGTGTAGATATCCTTGCATCCTTCTGCAATGCATATCAAAGGAAAAGACGTCAACATAATATCTTCAAATTTGAAAACAAGTTATTAACTTGATGATGCCTTTAACTCCTGAACTTCTCATTTCACTTCACTGATAGCTTTCTATGAAGGATATACATTACTTACCATGACTACTGAATGATCAAAAGATCCACTAAGAAGAATTTGGGGCGAATGATGATTCCATGCAACTGCTTGAACCTGAAAGGAATTGTAGCAAACGGAAACTTGAGCAAATTTAATAATAGAAGTAACGTAAAAATTAGCCAAATATAATCCTTGATCATCTTGTAATAAGTAATGATCAATCATGGTGCAAGAGTAAAACCCTGCCTTATCTGTATGATGCTCCAAGGTGAGATTACATTTTTCTGCAGCCACATCCCATATCTTAACTTGTCTGTCAGCACTTGCACTAGCAAGGATATTCCTGGTTTTATTGGATTAGGAGGGGAGAAAAAAAGATTTGAGGACAATAACAAGCAGCCGTGCATGAAGGCAGTAACAAGCAAAAGAACAGTATATACTATGAACATTGAACAAACCTGAATTCCTTGTTCCAAGCAAGACCAAGCACTGAATCGGTATGACTACCCTCTTTATATTTAAATGATGACTGCATGCAAAGCAAGGAGCAAGCATTCATAAAAAATATTAATCAAGTTGAAATCTGCATAGAAACGTCAAAATAGCACAATCAGAAAAATCAAAATGTAGGTCAGAACACCATCAATAAATTGCAAGTTTAAAAATCAAAATGTAGGTCATCGTAATGAAGACCTCCACGCAGGCACAGTAGATGTACCAAAATGATGTTGTTTCAAATTGAATGTTTGAGGAGCATTAAACACAGAATGAAATTTGTAGCAGCCAACCTTCTTTCCTTTCTTACTCTTCTTTTTCTTCTTCTCCTCTTCAATGCCACCCAATATAACGTGCGGTTGTACTTCATCAATCTGAGAACAGTGAAGATTATAAGAGACTTCAAAATAATCTCCCTATTAATAATTTAGTCAAATTATTAACTCATGATATGATGATCTCCACAATCCACATACAACGTCAAGGTCCCATATCTCAATGGCAGGTTCCATTGAGCCCACAGCCATAAAATTCCCTGCCAACATATGAAATAATTCATTAGCAAATCAATTGTAACAAGGAATGAAACAATAAAATCTGAGTAGAAAACAAAAAGTGCTAATATTGCAATGCTTCCTGACATAATCCTCATGAATAATTGGAGGTCACTCAAAGAGAAAAGCTAAAATAAAACCTTGAAAAATTCTTCTCCTAGTTAGCTTACCATCAATGGTATTATCCCACCGTTCTCAACCCATCACCGAAATCGGAAAGATGAAAAAAAAAAAAAGGCTAAGAAGTAATTATTTGAAGGTAATGACATGTTTCCTTTTCTGCCTGGTAGATCAGAAAGAGCAACCTAAGATTTCCTATTTTTTGATATCCAGAAATCCGTTGACCCTACAACCAATCTACTTTTTTCCCAAGGGTGGTTGGATCCCAACATTATTACAATTAAAAGAAAAAAGAGTTGAATAAATTGACTAAGATTTTCTATTTTTCAATTTCCCCATCTCTCTGTGGCTGTCAGCATTACTGCAGTTGAATACATAAGCTCATGCAACAGAAATACCAGCTGGAAAGTGCAAATGTCTAACCTTTTTCTCCGTCTTTTAGTGGGCAATCAAGCCATGCCATGCAAAGGGGAAATGCTGGAATGATGATATGATGGTGAACATACAGGTTTGGATCACCATCATCTGATTCCTCAAGTATATAGACCTGTTTGAGAACATATAATTCATGAGTATTTGCCAGTTCAGTGCTTGTGAATGTGCATGTCAGAGGGAGGAGAGTGAATGCGCATTACGTGCCTCGAGATGACTGACATCATCCTCATTACGTGCACAAACAATGACTGCATCGTTTGGATTAATGGTCATATCCTCAAGATCTTCAGAATCCTCATCCTAAAAGGAAGTTGCAGTTGCATTAGAAGCCAAATAAGTAATGGAAGCCAAATTACATCAAAAGAAAGTCGTTGTGCTTACATCTTCATCCTTTAGATATGGATCCATCTGATTACTTGCATAGTAAAGGTCCCCAAGGCCCTTGCCAAATATTTCAACTCCTGCAATCAACCAGACAGATGAAGTATTTAATCCATGGGATTTTTTTGTGGCAAGGAAAACAACTGTAATATAGTCTTGGTAAACCTTGAATGCACACAATGGCTAATCTTCTTTCACATCTTAAACATCACAGACCATCCCTCAAACTTAACAGGCATAAGAGTTACCACCCCTCTTTTCAAAATGAAATAAAACAAAGGAAATAAAAGAATAGACATCAGAGAACTGCCAGTTGAATATACCGTCATCTTCATCATCATAGTGGTCCATGTCAAGTTCCTTCAAGCCATCAGTAATATCATCAAATTTAGTCCCTGAATTCTTGCTTTTGGAAGTTTTTCCAAGTGCACTTGCGACAGCTACCGCATGGGAGACGTCATCAGACTGCTTGGCCTCATCCTCAACATCCATATCTTCATCATCATCCTCCCTATGATCATCTTCACTGAACAAATGAAAATAATCATAGTAACCTTAACCAATCATTCAACTGCCAAAATTTAATTTTTGATCAACATTCATACTTTACTGTTCAATTTCGTATATATTCATGATTATACAATCCGACGAAATATTGATAACAGAAACATTCTTACAAATCTTTTGATTACGAACAAGTGATCAATATATGTATCCCTTGTGCAAGTCCAAATCATACTAAGGAAAAGAACAAAGCATTATCTAAGCTGCAGAGTATTATTATAATAACTTTGTTTACTTTTGGCAACCTTTTATTGGGATCCTTAATGCAAAATAAATAAATATATAATTCAATTAATATCTTATGTCTACATATTCAGTTTCCCTAAAATAAAATAAAAAATAATAATCCATGATATCACTACGAATGTCAAGATTAAGCCAACGTAATCCGTCCCAAGAGAATAAGGTTGAAAACTCATGATTATTACTATGAGTTTCTGGAGATATGAACTTCACCTATGGAACCAATGTAATCATTTACTGAATCTAAAATAACATCTCTAGCTAAAATGGGCCATCAATCCCTAATTTCTCTGCTAATTATGTTTTTAAATCAACTACTTCCATCATACAGGCAACAGAAGCAATCAATAAAAACGAAGCTGAATGCAAAGTAACAACATTAAAATTAAAAATTGAAAAATTAAAACAAAAAACTCACATTTCATGTTCCAAAGCGCCGCTGTTTATAATATCTTCAATTTCTTCCTTCGATGGAGGCTCAGCCTCTTCAGGCACGGCCTTCGAAGCCCCTTTTGGAACCCACGATACTGCTGCTATCATCCTTCAAAATTAACTTTTCTTTCTTGTCTTTTTTTTTTTTAAATCCACTAACAAATTGATATAGAATCAGTTGTTAGAAATCAAATGAGCGAGTATTAGTTAAATTAAACTCAATTTATTATGAATTCTTCGTAAAATTTACCCAAAGTTTAAATAATTTAAGCGGTAGTTGCAGAGAAGCTTAAGTAACTAGCTTGTTAAGGATTTTGGTTCGGGTTTTGGAATGAATTGTATGTGCTTGCCCTTGCCTAAAACCCTAGCAGGTCGGATCCGGGTTCCCCAACCGGGATATGAATTTCCCGGGTTCAGGTTTCCGGGTTAAATTAATGCCAGCAGCACGTGCGAATCGCACCTGCGGACGCATTAAGGAAAACCCCCACACCAGCAACGGCTAGTAATTATATAAACGGCTACTTCGTCTTCTTTCTTCACAACTCACACCTCCTCGTTGAAAGATCATTATCACTCTCTCTACTTTCGCTCACTTTCCAAGAAAAATTATCATTTGATTGCAACAGAAAAGTGATTTTTTTAACACATGAAATTAACCCCACTTCCCCATTGATCCCCGAAAGCTTTCTCGGGTATTCAAGAAGAGGGTCTGAAGATTTTCCCTAGAAACTAACACATCCCTATTCCCTTCCTTTCTCACTCACTCTATTGGCCTCTAATGTGATTAATTTCAATAAAAGGGTTTCAAGATTTTCCCGGGCAAAAAGTCAGTGGATCATTTTCTCTGTCAAAGAAGCCAAGCATGTGGCCTCACATTGACAAAAATTTCTCGACGCCGCCACCTATGTGGAGGAAGCAACGGTCCTTGCCGTCGCCGTTGTCGGATAGGAAGAGAATTTCAACGCCGGTGAACAACAAAAAAGGCGATATCTTTCATGTCATTCACAAAGTGCCTTCCGGTGATTCTCCTTATGTCAGGGCCAAACATATTCAGGTGAAAAGTCTCCTTTTTGTTTATCTATTTTTTCGATTAATCTGTGCTTAAATTTCTTGTTCGTGTTTATTTGTTAATTTTTGGCAACAATTTGATTCTTCAATGTTATTAAAAGGAACATGAGGTTAGGAGTCACTTTCTTGTTTTAATTCCTGCCCACATGCATTAAGTCTTTTTGAAGGAAAATTCCAAGATAACAAGATCAAATGAATTGTGAACTTTTATTTTTATGTTTGCTGCATTTGACTTATAAATGAATATTTGACTTTTGGGTTGTTGAGCTTAATATCAAGAATAGCTGAATGCATAAATGTTCAAGATTGTTTTAGAATTCTTCAGTGGAAGTCTGCTTCTGTTCATATCTTTTGTAATTTTGATATTTTTGAAATATAGTTGATAGACAAAGATCCAAGCCGGGCAGTTTCCTTGTTTTGGGCTGCTATTAACTCTGGGGACCGAGTTGACAGTGCCTTGAAAGACATGGCTGTTGTGATGAAGCAATTGGATCGATCAGATGAGGCAATTGAGGCGGTCAAGTCTTTTCGTCATCTTTGCCCTTATGATTCTCAGGAGTCACTCGACAATGTCCTGATTGAACTTTACAAAGTAAAACATCATTCTCTTTTGATAATTTTCATATATTTCTCTTGTCATTCCTTATAATTTGCTGATCTTGAACTAGTTGTTGTTGAAAATATGAGTTGCGGATATGAATGGTCAAATATGAGTACTTTTTCTTGCATGTTTATCATTTAATATCTATGGACATTTTGCATGACCTAATATACTATAGGAAGGGTTGAAAGGTAGGTCATAACGTATTCATCTCATTTGATGATATGGTTGCATTTTATAATTTCATACATTTTATAATTTCATACATTTTATAATTTCATACAACTAATTGAGAATGTAGCAACATAGTCTAGTATTGCTATATAGCCATGTTTCTGCAGACTGCAAGTGAATAGAGAAACTTTTAAGATTCTCCAACAAAAGTGTTGTAGTGAAAATGTGGAGCAATTGGTACTTTTTTATTCCTTCAATTCAAGAAGATTTTTCTTAATTTTTTGTAGACTGGTCGCGAAGAGAGAATTAAAAATAAATGTGCCCAATTTCTGAGTTTTCACTGGCTTCATTATTTCAATGAATTTTCGATATTTCTGATGAAAGGATCCATGTTTTATTTATTTATTTCAAGAATAAGGTGTAGCGTTGGAGAAAGGTAATATTATCGTACAAGTGGAGTGTAAATAGACAGTTGTCAGATTAAGTTTGCTTATCCACAAACAGAGTTAAGTGGTATTATGGAGCTGTAAAGTAAGGATTTAATATTGTGTTCCTGATTTCTTGTTTATGTTTAACTAGTGTAGTCAAATCTCATGGTGTACAGCTGAATCAATCACTTGCAGTGACGCTGTTATGTTGATGCCATTGTTCTTCTATAGCTGTTCAAGCAGCTCTTTATGTAGATCCACTAGTTTGTTATTGTTATGCTGTTTTTGCAGAGGTCTGGGAGGATTGAAGAAGAGATTGAATTGCTTCAAAACAAACTGAAAAACATTGAAGAAGGAATAGCTTTTGGTGGAGCGAAGACAAAGATGGCAAGATCGCAAGGGAAGAAGATTCAAATAAGTATCGAACAAGAGAAATCAAGGTCAGTTTTACTTCTACTTATAATTCCCTCTCTTCTTGCTTATTTTCACTGAATATCTTGTTACATTTATCTAATTTTGTACATCAAACAATGCAGAATACTTGGGAACTTGGCATGGGCATATATGCAGCAAAACAATTTTGAAATGGCTGAAAAGTATTACAGGTAAATCCTTTCATTGACAGAATTTTTTAGCTATATATGTATGGCTGTACCTTACCCTTAAACTCCAACATTTGTTGCAGGAAAGCTCTATCTCTAGGCATGGACAAGAACAAACAATGCAATCTCGCTATCTGTTTGATGCACATGAACAGGATGACAGAAGCCAAGTCTCTACTTCAGGCAGTAAAAATTTCAGCTGCAAATAGACAAATGGATAGTTCCTATACTAGATCCTTTGAACGTGCCATTCAAATGCTGACTGAATTAGAGTCATCATCAGTATTAAAACCGACTGAGCTGGAAGTAGGTGACTATCAGAAAAACCAAAGACCTTTTGCATTGCCTGCGAATGGAAACACGAATTCTCAAGTTACTTGCTCAACCAATGAAGGTCAAAATCATCATCATTCTGCTTCCAGTGTCTGTAGAAGCCTGGCAAATGGACATGATGAGGAAACAGTACTACTAAATGAACTGGATAGGATAGCCTATTCCAGAGACTATCATGAGAATAACCATGGTTTCCTTGGATATGACGAGGGGAGTTTGAAACTTATGTCATCTGGACCAAGGGCAGCTTCTCAATTCTCTCCACCCACATTTGTTGATAATAGGATGAGAGGTTCTTATCTTGGAAATCCATATGGAAAATCTGAATTTGCCAGTACTATGAAGAAAAATTGCTGTAGCTCACCGGGAATAGGAGTAAGTTCTGCACACAAGGGAACACATGTTTCCCCAGCTGCCATTAGAAGGAATCTTGAAGTTCTATTTACACAACCGAGAAGACCATTTAGGGAGTCCAGAGATGGGGATCAGGGGAAAGACAGATGGGGACCAACTGGAAGTTCAAATATGAATCAGTCATCTGAGAAAACTTTACACACTTACAGTACTGTTCTACTTACCCAGCCAAGAAGATCATCTTCACATGAGCATAACATGGAAGATCAGAGAGTAGCAAAATGCAGAGAGAAACCAGTTGGACGTTCCATCCGTAAATTGACATTTGAGCCAGCTATACCCAGTGAAAATGATGAAGCACAAGCCCTCCCCTTTGTTCAAAGAAAACTGCCAGTTCTAACCAAGTATGAATCAAAAATTGAATTGCCAAACTCTAAAAATGCTTCACTTTTACCTACTTGCGAAGGCAGGACAAGGAGATCATGGGAAGATATTGATCAGGTGAAAGATGAACCAGCGAAACAACCTCTGCAAATAGCAGTAGACAGAGACTTGAAAAGTACTCATTGGAAAACTGCTGGGTTTGCTTTAACAAAACATATCGTGATGGAATCCAGCTCACAGTATATTTTGGATGAAATGCAGAAACTGAATGCTTGTGGAAATAGTGATGACCAGAAGAAATTGGCTATAGAAGGCAGTAACTCAGCTACCACATTGCCTACAGGACCCAGCATAGCTGTTGATAATACCGTAGAGGGATTAATTACTTCCATTGGTAATCAGAGCATTGGTAATCTGCAACAATCTATTGCAGAAAAACCTAAGGCAAGCCTGGATTGCATTACAACTAAGGATAAAAAGAGTTGGGCAGACATGGTTGAGGAAGAAGAAATTGAAGAGCAAGATGAAAATCTGAACTCCAACATAGTTTATCCAAGTTCTTGTGCAGAGAACCAGATAGAATACTTAAGCCAACAGCTTGAAGACTCATTTGATCTCAAGGATGGCTATTCAGCATCCAGAAATGCTGCTTTACCATCAAGAAATCTAAAAGCTAGGCGTTCTTTATGCTTTGATCAGCAGCTGAGCCCAGAACCAAAAGTTCACTTTTATTCGTCCCCACTGCCAAACAAGGGTTCAAAGTTCAATAACTCTGTGCCTGGAATGATAAGGGTAAACAGATTGCAGGTATTCCGGGACATCACTCCTTTTCCAGACAGTCCGTGAATTTCCTTTATTCATCATGTTCTATAAACATTCTTTCATTCATTATGCAGCTTAGTGTGTTACTGCTGCATAAACCATTGTACATCATCTGCTACACACCTATCCATATACTGTAAAAGAACATTCTGTAAAAAGTATTTGATTGAAGAAGTGTACAATTGTGTTTCCATGACCTTTATCTATTTTACTTACCTTATGAGACTTGATTCAGATGACAAGGATATTCCAACTTCTATTACTAGCCTCAACAACCGCAAGAAACCCCAGTAAAAGACAATATAATAAAATAAAAGCTTGTTTAGTAATTTTTATCATTTTGGACAACCACCAACAGTATATAGTCTGAACTTCCAAGAAAAATGATTCCGTTAAAACCAAGAAACCAACCAACTAATAATCCTCAAAAGTCAAAACAAACAGCAGCAGCAACAAATTTGCACTCACTTGTTGATTATGGCCAAGTTAGTGAATCATCGGAATTCTCTATTATTGATTAATCTGTACCTATACTTACAATCCACCATGACCGTTGGAGAGACACCGGAAAATGATGCACAGACGCGAGCAGGTGCACCCTTCAAGATTGTTCTGTTTGCAGACCTGCACTTTGGAGAGGGTGCATGGACAGATTGGGGTCCGTTTCAGGATGTGAATTCTAGCAGGGTTATGTCTACTGTGCTTGATGATGAAGCTCCAGGTTATATCATCATTCTTTGTGTATATGTTATTTTGAAATTGACCAGTAATGGGTAAGAAAATTTACCGATCCGATCTTATGCTATATTTTGTTAGATTGTATCTGCTTTGCAGTATTGCCTTATTAGAGAAAATTGGTTTAAGTGAGTGCTCTAGTTTCTCATCTAGCACTAAAGCTTTCTGGATACTTCCCTTCTTTTTCCTTCTTATTTTAAAATGAACCAAGTGATATTGCAGATTTAGTCATATACCTTGGAGATGTGATTACAGCCAACAACATAGCTATTTCAAATGCAAGCCTGTATTGGGACCAAGCTATCTCTCCAACAAGAGCCAGGGGCATACCATGGGCTAGTGTATTTGGAAACCATGATGATGCAGCATTTGAGTGGCCATTCGAGTGGTTTTCATCCCCTGGAATTCCACAACTTAGCTGCCCCACAGAGGTCAATTCATCATATTCAGGTTAGTCTGTTGTTTCAAAGAATGTGAATAAGTCTCAGTCAATAGAAATGAACTTGTTATTGCTATCTAGGAATTGATCCACAGGCCTACAATGCCTTCTTAACTACAAGTTACAATAGCTTACTATAGGCTTAGGTATGAGCAATGTTTTTTCACTTGTTATTGCAGTTTGATATATGCTTCACCTAAGCTTCCATGCCAGGGGAAGAAGAGTGTGATTTTAGAGGCACGCCTCGTCTGGAGCTAATGAAGATAGAGATTGATCATAACATTCTTTCGCATTCTAAAAAGGGTCCTAAAAATCTCAGGCCGAGTATTTCGAACTATGTCCTGAATGTCTCATCATCACATGATCCAAACATTGCAGTAGCCTATTTGTATTTTCTTGATTCTGGTGGTGGCTCCTACCCTCAAGTCATATCAAGTGCCCAAGCAGAATGGTTCCTACATAAAGCTCAAGAGATCAATCCTGATTCAAGGTATCACAATTTGCTGTATGCTTATTTAAAATTGTTTTGTTCAATGAGAAAAGGAACTATTTGACAGGGTTCCTGAGATAGTGTTTTGGCACATACCAAGTGAAGCTTATGAGAAGGTAGCTCCAAAGTCTGCAATTGAAAGGCCTTGTGTGGGTTCAATTAATAAGGAAAGTGTTGCTGCTCAAGAAGCTGAAATGGGTATAATGGACATTCTTGTCAACAGATCTTCTGTCAAGGTGAGTTAGATTAGTGTATATTTATGTTTTCAGTCCAGATAGTTTGAACTGAGTAAATCTATTTCATCACAATTTTTGCAAAAGCTACCGGCAACATTACTGTCGTTGCTTGTTTCATACTACATGCCACAAGTGAAAAACAGATGATAATTATGAATATTTGAACAGAAAAAAATTATATAAAAAGGTCATTTTAGGTAATCCATTAAGTTTGGATAACTGAAATTTGTTTTGAGTGCATGCATGAGGTCATATTGAATTGTATTTATGTTTAATTACATGGAATTAATGCTGCAGGCAGTGTTTGTTGGACACAACCATGGACTGGACTGGTGCTGCCCCTACCAAAGTCTATGGCTCTGCTATGCAAGGCACAGTGGCTATGGTGGCTATGGAGATTGGGCTAGAGGTGCTAGAATCCTTGAGATAACTGAAAGGCCTTTCACTCTTAAATCATGGATAAGGATGGAAGATAGTGCTGTACATAGTCAAGTTACATTGACTACTTAACTAGCATTTATCTTCCATATGCTGTAAAAAAAAATGAAAAAAAATTAAAATAGGAGATGTGATTTTTTACAAATCAGAAATTGTATTTCACCATTCAAATATTTATTTTGGAGAGAAGATTGTATCTGAAATTCTAATTACTGCATATAAATTTGTGTTTTTTATTTTTAAATCACTTAATGTGACTTATGTACTTTTTGAAATATTTTAGTATTATTCAAGATTATCCCAACAGAAAGGGAAAAAAAATCATTTTCTTTTTTTAATTTGATAATAAAATTTATAGTTTGTATTTAGGAGAGTTAAACATATTAATTTTTTTTTTAAAAAAAAGTCAAATGGAGGACTTTTTAGTAATTTTGATATTATTTTCCAGCAGCCAGTAAGAAGAAATATAATTCCCATTCCATTCGACGCAGGGGAAAAACAAACTTAATTATCCTTGAGCTTCTTGGGACAAAATGGGCAAGTCGCTGACCCATTTCTCCGTACAATCCGTACTCAACCTGTATGTACACTTGCAATCCGTTTTGACCGTTGGATTCGCTTTGGGTCAACCCGAAGAGACCATCGGGCTACGCACAACGCCAGAAAATGATCAGCTTCGCATGCAAGAAGCAGGTGGGCCCTTCAAGATTGCGCTGTTCGCCGACTTGCATTTTGGAGAGAATGCGTGGACGGATTGGGGACCACTTCAGGATGTCAACTCTGTCAAAGTCATGTCTACGGTGCTCGATCGCGAAACTCCAGGTGAACATATGGAGGGACTGCATTTGATGAATTTCACTAATTTCTAATTGCCATGGAGTATAATTTCTATATTTGGCCCCCTTATGTTTAGGGAATCTGTTCTATAGCCTACGGAGCCTATGTTTTCTCATTATGATCCCTCAACGATAAGAATGTCCAGCAGGGCCTGGCCTGGCCGGCCCGGACCCGGATTTTTTCAATATATATATATATATATGTATTATTTAAAATAATTATATAATTATTTTAAAAAATTTAGAAATTATAGAATAAATTAAAAAATATATATATATAATATTTAAAATACAAAATTTAGATTTTTAAGTTCAGATAAAAAAATCCTCTATTGATAATAAAAATATTTGTCTGGCAGAATTACCTAGATCCAACCAGGGTTTTTGTCATCCGACTCACTGGTGACCATCTTAGGGTGTGATTAGAATTGACGTTGAATAATTATAGTTTTTAAAATATAATAATAAAATATTTGATAAAACTAACTATTATAACTTAAAAGATATATTAATATTATTTTTTATTTATATAATAAAAAATAATTTTATTTTTAATAATTTTATTACAATTATTATTTAAAATTTATATTTATTATATATTATTAATTTTTATTTCATAATTATAATTTTTTTCTAAATTACCTGCAGCTTAAAACCTACGGCACCTCGATTCCTATTACATATTTAGTTTTACAAAAGTCTTCACTCATCCTTTGGGTATTATCAAGTTTCCTCTAAATCCAGACCGGGAAGAAGTTTGTTTGTAGTGTGTAATCGAGTGGTATCAAATATGAAGCTATGGCTTTCCAAAATGGATGTAAGATACACCGAAAACGAACGCCTTGATTAAGCTTTCTTATGACTTGCCTCCTTTTTTTTTTTCTTTCCCCCCCTCCTTTGAAATGAATTGTCATTGCAGATTTTGTCATATACCTGGGAGATGTCATTACGGCCAACAATATGGCAGTAGCAAACGCAAGCTTGTATTGGGATCAAGCAATCTCTCCAACAAGAGTGAGGGGCATACCATGGGCCAGCATATTTGGAAACCATGATGATGCCCCCTTTGAGTGGCCATTAGACTGGTTTTCGGACTCTGGAATTCCTCAGCTTTTTTGCCCTGCAGTGAATTTGTCAGATTCAGGTCAGCTTGGAGTTTAAATGTGGTAAATATAAATCAGTGAAAACCAGTCATTTTTAGGAAGTGACTGGTTTATCATGCCTGCATTGCATCCGGTTCCTGGTCTTCTGCAGGAATATATTTGTTGTCCCTCAGATGCCCCATTGTAACTTGGAATAAGGGTTGTCGAACCAAAATCTGCTTTGTTAGTACTGAATACCTAGAATTACTGTCCTTTAGTTATGAATGACGTATCCCCTTCAAATAGTAGTGTGATCCTTGGATGTCCTCTATATAATTAAATTTTTTCTTAAGGTTAGTTTGTCAATAATAGATTAATACATAAAAAAGACATTTGCAAACTTACCTATTTTTTGAACTGTGGTACCCAGTTTTAAATCATAACAATATACCATGAAAACATTAAAAGGAAATGATGTCATTTTGGATTTGATGGATTGGCACTCATTTGTGCCTTCATTTGAAAATGAAATTTATCAAGATAATCAGAGAATGTAAACGTGACTCTCTGATTAACAATTTCAAAATATTGGTGACATAATTCTTCATTTTGTGATGAAGATTCCTCTTACTTGAAGTATTTTGTTCCCCCTGAAAGATACAGAGAAAGAATTTCTTTATGGTTGTGAATAAGTTAGTCGGAATAGCATGCTAAATAGATGTTACTTTTACAAGATGTTATGTACTTTTTATTGCAGATTGATACTAGATTCTCCTAAGCGGGTCAAAATTTCCATGCCAGGGGAAGAAGAGTGTGATTTTAAAGGCATTTCTCGTCTGGAGCTGCTGAAGAAAGAGATTGATCATAACGTCCTTTCGCATTCTAAAAAAGGTCCTAAAGATCTTTGGCCAAGTATCTCCAACTATGTTCTCCAAGTCTCATCGTCATATGATCCGCAGATAGCCGTGGCTTATATGTATTTTCTAGATTCTGGTGGTGGCTCCTACCCTGAAGTCATATCAAGTGCCCAAACAGAATGGTTCCAACACAAAGCTGAGGAGATCAATCCTGATTCAAGGTAGACTGATTCATTTGAAGGGTATTTTATATAGGACTGATTAAAGTTTAAATATCAATTAACTAATTCATTTAGGTATTTTTTTGCCAAGATAGGGAGAGAATCATGAAATGAGCTGAAAATTTGGGATATTTTACATGTTAACATGTCTGAGTCTGAGCACTTTTCTATTCCTAGTTCAAATTGATTTTCATTAAAGTTTACCTCAAGTAAAACAATCTGATCTGTTTTACATTTTCTTTCATTCATTGTTTCCCTTACTTTCTATTCAATGTAACAAAATATCATTTGACAGGGTTCCTGAGATCCTTTTTTGGCATATACCAAGTAAAGCTTATGAGAAGGTAGCTCCATCGTCTGGAGTTCACAGGCCTTGTGTGGGTTCCATTAATAAGGAAAATGTTGCTGCTCAAGTAGCTGAAATGGGTATGATGAAAATTATTGTCAAAAGAAATTCTGTGAAGGTGAGATCTTAACAGAAGTGCTTATTTATGCAAGCACCTACCTACATTAAATCATGCATGTAAAAGTGCCATCTGTCTATGGAAACTCAAGATACACATGTCACAAACATATACAAGCATTTCCAGTAATGGCTCCGATTGTGCTCAACCGTCATATTTCTTGATTGACTCATCTTTTACCCCAGGAAAGAGAAGAACCCATTTGAGCTCTCCGGTGGGTGGTGTTACAAGTGTCTGCAGACTGAGATCAGTGAGAAGTTATTACCAATAAACTCATCCTTGGCTAAAACTAAAAACTGCCTCCTCTCGAACTGATTTTTATAATCTATTTGGAATCCCAGTTTAATCTTTTTCCCCCTTTTTTTTATATTACATAATTACAAACTTACCTACTGAACCAACCAACAGTCAAGCACCCAACTTTTGGAATCCCATTTAAAGCTGGGAGGAAAGTCATTTTTTGTGCATCTTTGAAAAATGTTTCTAGAAATGTGTCATTTGCTATCACTCCTTAAATTGTTACTTGAAGCTTAAATCATTTTAGAATGTGAGGAGATGAACAACAGTTATTGACACACCTAAATTGTAGAAATTAGAAATTAATGGATGATGAAATGTCAAGAAAAGTTGGAAAATAACCATTGAATGGGAATGCCGAAACTTTCATTAAGATTGTATTTTGTTATGAAGACGGTTTCCTTTTTTGCAAAATCCACTTAGTAGGGACCAATGCTGATGTGTGGCTCTGAAATTAAAATTGAAATTGGAATGAAGCAAGGACTTTTATTTTGCTTTAATTCTGCTGATCGGGTCCTATTGAACTATCATGCTTTCACATGGAATGCAGGCAGTGTTTGTTGGACATAACCACGGATTGGACTGGTGCTGCCCCTATCAAAATCTATGGCTTTGCTATGCTAGACATACCGGTTATGGTGGCTATGGAAATTGGCCTAGAGGTGGTAGAATTCTGGAGATAACAGAACAACCATTCTCTCTCACGTCCTGGATAAGAATGGAAGATGGTTCTGTGCACGGTGAAGTTATATTGAGTTCTTAACTTAAAATTCTCATGCTTTAGAAGTAAAATGCTCAATAGAGAAGCAAATGTACTGAGTGTTGTGCAATGTAAAACAATAAAATGATAATCTTCTTCAAGCTTAAGTGATTGCTTGGACCCTGGATTTATTTTTGCCTTCTTCACTTTTGTTCTACTTGCTGCTGCATAGATCATTAAAGGCAACAAAGATTGTTCAAAGCAAGCTGGGGGAAAAAAAGTAATCATGAATCTTCATTTTTATTGGTAATTACAATGACAAGTTGAGAGTTTCATCAATGTTTGCAGATGGGTGTGTGCATGTAATCATAATGACATAATAAACTATTTTTAAAAAAATTATTTTCTGTTTTTGGCAAATTACATGTTGTTCACTGTCATGACACGTAATTAAAGCATGCGTCAGGCTGCATTTGTAATTTTATTATTACTCAATATTCCTGACCACAAGTTAGGTACTAGGTGATGATTAGCTGATCTAAGTTGTATATGTATATTTTTTTTATGCCAAAGTTTCTTTAATATGAGAATTTAGAGAGAGATTATTCTTATCACCTTTTCTTACCTGCTTTTTAGATTAAGGAAAAAGCAAAGCATGAACCATAAGATAAACATTTATTTATTTGTGGTTCTAGTTGGGGTACTCTAATTCAATTTAAAATATACGGATAGAATATTTCATTTGCTTCCTCCTAAATTTTGTTTAGTTAAAGAAATCCTCAGTTTGTTGGTGCATTGTTGTTACTCTAATTTGGGGGCCAAGGAACAGCACAAAAGCTACAGTATTTTTCCCTTAAGATGATATTATAAAGGCAACTCAAAGCAACCTAAGAAAAAGTTTCACTGAATTTATGAGTCTTGACTTTGTTATCTCTTGTTCTCTGGACCTTAACAGCTAAAAAGCCACATTACCCTCACAGTGCTGGCTACAATTTGGGAAGCAGGAAATGAATAAAGTTGCTATTTCTTTGAAAGATTGATGGTCAAAATTTGGTTAAATAGTTGAATGCATGCATGGCTTGAGATTCTCATGGCGCATAGTGGGTCCTCGTTGATGCAATCATCATAGCTTTTAGATATGGTTAGAATACTCTTGTTTAATCCAACAAATTAGCATTTAACAGTTTCGGATGACAACAAATGCTTTTTCTTGACTTTTTAAGAAGCTCCTGCCCTATGGTTGAGAATTGAAGTGGGGTTGATGAAAAAGCACTTGCAAGTTCCAATCTGATAAGATTCAGTCTTATAAACACACATTTTTAACTAAAGCTAACCTAAAGGGACAGAATAAATAATTGTAATAATAAAAAAAAAATATTTTTGCAATATTGTATCACTTTTATTTACCAAATTTGCGCCAACATGGTCCAGATTAGCGACGTTTATGGAATTCAACTTTTGTTGACACAACTAAGGCAAGCACAGATTTGGCGCTGTCTGCCCAAGAAATTCTTATGTGGAGTGAAGAAACACATATAGGAACAAACCCACAAGCCATACGTGATGAACATGCATGATGATAGTGTCTAATGCCAATTTTCCAAGTAAATATGGACCGCATTAATTCATGTTTAAAGGCTGTTGTTGAGCACCAAGTTAGACTCCAATTAACTTATTTTAACTCACGCAGTTGGCACTGAATGAATCCCAAATTAAAAAATAGAAAAAATTCATAAGAATTGTGTAATTAAATCTACTAACAATATAAAAATAATAAACAGTCATTAAGGTGTTTCATTATTGTCAATAATATGTACTTCTTTTTTTAAGATATACTATATAATATAGTCACAGTACTCATGATACTTACAATTAAAAATAATTTAAGATTTTTCTTAATAATTATATTATGATACAACTCAAACTTGACTCTCATTTAATACTTGAGATATCAAATATATCCTAAATGATAGATAAATAAATAAATTCTTATTCAATTTTATTGAGAGAAAAATTGAGTACCAATCTGAGTTCTCAATGAACTAGGAGTCCGTTAACACATATTTATTTACAGATGCAACAGGAAAAAAAAAATTTTTGACGTCGTTACCAGAAAACGTGACAGGGTCGGAAAAAGAACGGGGTGAATTCAGTAAATTCATAGTAACAAACATTTGAATCAGTCATTAGTAAGTTATAAGTGAAAGCGACAGTCGGCAAAATAGAAATAAATAAAGAGGGAAAAGGACCCCGCCATGAGCGAGGGAGTTATACATAAGGCATAAGTCAGCACTTGCCAATCACCGCCAAGGGACCCGCAAATGCCACGTACATAAGCTTCATTGGAAAGGGCGACCTTATAATTCAAACTTTCACTTTCACTTTCACTTTCTAGTACAGTCAATAAAAACCAACGCACTTGAATGTAGCATTCAAGAGACCATCATTTCAGTAGATTTCAACTGTTTCTCAACGCCATGGATTAAAAGCTTCTAAATCAAGGCTTGTTACTTTATTTAAGTCATGATTGGAATTGGGTCAGTGTTATTTATTTATTTGCATTCTGTGAATAGCAACGCTGATTCTTTGACCCTGTGTGGTTTATTACTGAGATATTTTACTTTTAGTTTTCAGATTGTGGATTAAATCTGGAAATGTTAGTACTTTAAAGACACTGTCAAGATATGGTTTTGGATTTCAGTTGTAACTAGTCAGCTAAGGGGGAAAAAAGTTACTGAATTTCACAATTTAAGACAGGTGAAAAAGAAAGATATCTTTTTGCTTTTGTGTTCCCCCCCAATTCAGAATGCTTTCTGAGTTTGTTAAATTATTAAATCATGTTAGTTTCTCAAAAGGGAGTCTTATCTTTCTCTTAATTTAACTCAATTCTGTGTGTTAATGTAGGAAATTTTCTATAAATTCTGATCTGATGCTTGTGTTTGTATTATAAGGTGTGATTCAAGGATAGAAACACGGCGTCCAAATTTTGGTTGATATGATTTTGAGAATATTCAATGGCGAAGCATCGGTCCTGGTTTGGTTGGGTGAAGAAACTCTTCGTTTCTGAGGCAAGAACAAAAGCAGAAAAGGTTTAGTTTCAGTGTTCCACTCTGCTAATTGATTAAATGTTATTGCTATTATGATCTACTCTTCCTACTTTCTTAATCTTGAGTCGTCGTAATATTTGTTTTATTAATAATACTATCTCCAGAAATCAAAGAGGTGGAAAATGTCTTTTGGAAGGCTTAAGTTTAGACAATACCCTGCACTTACAGCCCCACAAAAATCGTTGAATGAAGCAACTGAAGAGCAGAGGAAGCATGCTTTGAATGTTGCCATGGCAACTGCTGTTGCTGCAGAGGCCGCAGTTGCTGCTGCTCATGCAGCGGCTGAGGTTGTTCGGCTAATAGGCACCTCTAAATCTTACCATCATTTGACTGGGAGAGATCGAAGCTTGGCTGCCATCAAGATTCAAAGTGCTTTCAGGGCATATCTGGTGAGCTTCTTGGATCTTCCTCTTTTTACCTCATTTAAACTCGGATGATTTGTTTTTGCTTTGAAATTAAAGTAATGCTAATGAGAATTGATCCTCTTAGAAAATAACCCCTTCTGCACAATTTTGAATGGTCTAAGCACTATAGTATCTATGATTCGTGTCTTCTCGTTAAGATAGTTCTTTTCCAATTCTGATATTGGCCCATATTTAGTTTACCAAAAATGACCTTGAACTAAAAATCAGTTATTTTTCACAATCTGACTGAAAGTATTAATATTTTTAAAGTTAGACAACACTGTATGGTTCCTCAGTTTAAGTTCAAATGCTTCTAATTTATGAAAAATAATATCAAAACCTGAATTCTACTTATATGTGTATTGAGATAACCTGAATATACTTATATGCTATTGAGACAACCTGAATATGGTAACTGAAAATGATCTTTCAAATGGGAGTGAAATAGGCAAGGAAAGCATTGCGAGCATTGAAGGGACTGGTGAGACTTCAAGCTATTGTTCGTGGCAGAGCGATAAGACGTCAAGCAATAGCCACAGTGAAGTGTTTGCCATCAAATGGAGAAAAGCAGTCGAAGGTCCAGGAAAAGAGAGATGCAGTTTGCAAAAATAGTGAACATAAAAAGTGCATCAGGTCAAAAGAGGAGTTGGAAGAGAAGGAAATAAAGGTATCTGTTGTGGATATGCCTCTTTTCTTTGCTTAGATAGTTCTTCTCTAAATTTGAATTTATGGTAATTGTTTCCCTAATGTTGCTTAAAAACAAATATAGAAGTAGACTGAGCTGTAATAGCCCTGGGAAACAGTATGAAGATGCCCATTTTTTGACTTTGTTCCTTTTGGGAGGATATCTTCTCTAATTGAGAAAATAGAGGTGTGAATCATATGCAATTACTATATATTTATAAGCATACCCAATTAAAAAAAAAAACCAAAAAAAAAAAGGAAAACAACATCGCATATGGGATTCACCCTTTAGTCTGATATAGAGCTATTCTTTCTGGTAACGGCCCCTAAACATATCCTTGTGCCATGAAGCTGCATATTCAAATTTGTCTTCTTTGTGATTGGTGATTGTTTCCTTCATTTAGTTTGCCACAAAATTTTTGTTGTCGACAGCCTGAATTCATTGATCAAAGAAGTTGGGATTACAGTATTCTTTCAAAGGAAGACATGAAAGCCATATGGTTAAGAAAGCAAGAAGCTGCTATCAGAAGAGAACGGATGATGAAGTACTCATATTCCCATCGGGTGAGTTCATCTCAATTGTCTGCTTCCATCATGCTTATTGGATACAGACTGCAGTATAAAGCAACAAAACAATGCAAATTTGTATAAACATGAGCAATGCTGTCTTTCAAATATTTTTCTCTGTTCCAATTTTAATGAAATGAAGCAGAAGGATTTCTCTTCTTGTAGTTACATCTAAATTCTGCAACTCTGAGCAAACAATATTATGATCTTTCAGGAGAGCAGAAATGTTCAGATAGTGGAACAATCAGTGCCTTACAAGGAAAATGGAAAAGAAAGCTTCACATCAGAAAGAGTATCAAATAGAGGGGGATATAGAAGGAAAGAATTAGAGATGTTTAACTCATCAGCAGATGAAAATCTGATTCCAACTGAAATATATGTTCCTAGACACGTTAGAATGAGACGTAAGCATGAGTCACAGGACAATGTGAGTTCACCAATTTCATTTCCAAGGAGATCATTTAGTCACACAAAACAGGATGCATTTGGAGATAATGATTCTGTCCCAAACTCTCCGGTCTTTCCAACTTATATGGCTGTTACGGAGTCTGCCAAAGCAAAGGCAAGGTCTATGAGCACACCAAAGCAACGTGTAGCATTTCTGGACAGTTGCTTTGATCACAGCATGCCATACAGGAATGAGATCTCTCTGCAGTCTTCATATGATGGTGAATCAGTAACGAGAGATGTGAAGAATGGTAATTTTCAACAGCTATCTGTAATCATGAATAGTCATCAGTACTGACATGTAAGCTAAGTTGTATAAGAAAATTCCATCAAGCAAGGCCGCTTCACAACATCATAAGGTCGCCCTTATGAGGTCCACTCATACTAAAATGGAAGTGCAACCTCTCGTTGAATTCTTTGAGGTACATAATTAATTAAGCACTTGCTTCTGTTTGTTTTTATACATTAATTAATTTGTGGTTGTGCTTGTTAGATATGGCAAATGTGGATTTGTTGTGCTCTTTTGATTTGTCTATTTGTTGTTGTGGCAAGAATTTTGGTCATATGTGCAATTTATACAGGTTTGTTTCTGGAATGAGAAAATTTATAATCATTTTTTTCCCCCGTTATTGTAATAATTCCCTCAAGAACTGTAAATTCATGTTCCTTGCAATATGTAACATTAGGTTTGGAAGCGTATAGCTTGTTACGTTGAGAAATCATTTAGACCATAGGTAATAACTTTACGGCTTCTTTGGAGCATCCTCGGGTCCTTTGCAATCGTTGGTACAATTGTTGTCACCATTTGCAGGACAGCAGGGTAAGAATTTTCGTTTTTCCCTCACCTACATAGAGAACAATAATGTAGTAAATTCTTTGGCTAATCTCGGGGTTGGTTGCCATGAGTAGGTGGCGGAGCTCGCTGCCAGTGGAGATTCGAAGCCTTATTTCTAAAGACACTAACGATTTCCCCAGCCATAGATGTCATTGATTTTGTTCTTTTCTGTTTCTGGCTTTCATCTATCTTTTTTAATTGCTTATTTTACAGAACCTGGGCTCTTTTTTGTTTTAGCACTATGCATTTTTTTTTAGGGGTAATGGTAAAGCTCATTATATCCCACTTGACCTGTCTTGGCTCGTTAGGTCACGCAACAGATTTATTGTCTTAGTTTAAGAATAACTGAGTGCGTAGATGTGAACAAGAAAATCTCTCTCTCTCCTTTTTTTTGTGTGTGTGCGTGCGTGTGTGTGTGTGTGTGAATTGATAAACCGACGAGCACTCACACAATTGACAGGCTAAGGTGCCCATTACATCCTTTTACATTAGCACTGCACTTAACCGGATCCATCAGGGTTTCTCCTCATGCTGGCCTCCGACGATTCCATACTACCTGAAATTTTCAAATTAGAAAACTTGTTCATAAAGGCAAAGATTAATGTAATAATTATAAATGGAATTCAACTTGACACGGCCTGATGAATTGCCTGAACAAATAGTTTCCATATTCTTTCAAATTAGAAAAGAGCTCCGCTAGCTTTTGCACAAGTAATTAATAAGTTGGTTTTGTGAGTCCTTGATTGGGGTTGCGTCGGGTTTGACATAACACGATATATGGACACAGGTAGCCAACAGGAAACTATACAATATATCATTAGCAACAATTTACATTACGAATATATATATAAATTCAAGTAGGTGTCGGTGACAGCGGGGCAAGTGGATGACGGATCAATGGCTGTATGTTTAATTGCAGATTGGTAGAAGACAGATTCAGGGCTGTAGTTCAATTATGTGAATAACGTTCGAGCTTGCATGGACCGATGGCTCACTGATTAACCAATAATTGTAGTTATGTACATAAGAATAATTATGAATGGGTGGCCGCTACTGCCATGTAGATGCTCCAGGTGCATTAATAAAATAAAGAGGATCACTTTAAGATCCTTGAGATATGATCGTCAAGCTTCTCAGATATTTCAATTATGAGCCAAGATCTTTGCCGTTGTTTCATGAAAATATGGTAAATTTCGTGGCCATCATGGTGTTGCAAAATATGAATATATATATATATAAATCGATCTTCAAAATCATTCCATTCTGGATCGCTTTCTCTATCAAAGCAGTGGATTTCTAAATTTTTATAGGGGCCTCCCAGAATTCCTTCTAAAGACTATGGAATAATTTTTACGGATTCCTTTATTTCACCAATTCGGACTAAATAACGAGCTAAGGAATCCCCTTCTTTTTGCCATTGGACTTCCCAATCCTTGAAGAGCCGTATGAGGTGAAAATCTCATGTACGGTTTTGTAATAGCGATAGAAACCGTAATGTTACCACCGACTATGATTATCTAAGAGTTTAAGTACTGTTGATATAATTGAGGCGCAATCAAAATATGATTTTTGGGGGTAGAATTTGTGTCGTCAACCTATAGGGTTTATCGTTTTTCTAATTTCTTCCCTATATATATATATATATATCCTCAAAGGCTTCTTGTCTAAATTGGTCTATGAGCATTTACGTTTCTATATTGTCTATCGAGCGGACATTCAACATGATTTAGCTGGTGGGACTCGCCACCAATGGAGGTTCGGTGCATGTTTTCTAAAGAAGCTAATGGTTTCGTTGATTATAGATCTCACTGATTTTGTTCTTATTTGAGACGGGCTTTCATCAATCTTTTCTTGATGCTTCTCTCACAAAGCTGATGGGTAAGACCCTCATTACATCCTCTTTCACTTTGTTCTTTTTATGTAAACAAATTAAGCTTCTCTCGCGTCGCCGAGGTTAATTTTTTTTTTTTTTTCTAAAGTTAGTACTTAACAACACTTTGAGATTGTGTATTTAGTAAATTTATTGTAAATATATTATTTTATTATATAATTATCAAAATATACAAAATTTATTTTGCTTTTTGTTCATGTAAGACATAATTTCCTTTTGAATTTTGAGTAATGCTACACTAACTCAGTTGCTAGGATATGTTGAGATATTATGATAAGCAAGTTTTGCCAATTAAGCTGGTTTTGAAGCTTGATTCATTTGCAATGATATTATTAGATAAATATATATATTTATCATTTCGTGAATAATGCGTTGGGACATTTTACAATTTTCATAAAGCAAGAAAACCTTATTTTGCATAAATTTCAATTCTTAAGATCATAAAAAATCATAATTTTTACATCATCATAATTGAGAGAAAATATATCTTAATTTATAGTAATTTTTTTATCAAATTTTACTGTAAAAATTAAAGATTGAACAAAATTAATTTCTCTCTCTTAACATTTTTAAAACGATTAACTTTTCTCATAGATACAACAATTAAAATGGTTAAAATGGGTGAAGAAAAGATCAATTTCAATAAAACACTTATTTCCACTTTCTATCCATGTAAACAGTTAAATTTTTTCCATAGACTAATAAGATTTCAACTCATTATTTATTTTTATTATTTAAATCTCAATTATAATACATTCACTAGCGTGGCGCATCCGCACACGGGCCACTAATACACCAACATGACGCGGGAGCTTGCATGGGTCCAATGGCTCACTGATTAACCAATAATCGCAGTTAAGTATATAATAATAGCTGTGAATGGCTGGTTTTATTTTAATAAAAATAATTTAATACAAAAACACTAATGATGTGATTTATTATTAGTCTATTTTAAGTAAATAAAAATAATTACTTTAGACACTCACATAATTAATAAACTCGATCTTTTAACATATAAATATTCTTCTACCTTAAACCTAGAACTTTGAAAAATATTTGCAAAGAAGCTATTTCATACGCTATTGATTTCAGTAAATAAAACCCTATCAATTATTCGGATCAATTTTCAGCTTTACGACGTCTTCTTTAATGATTTCTTCTTAAAATTAGTTTCATCTCATGCGTCTATACTTCTTGTATTTTAATAATTTTTTAATGACACTTTCACGTAAAGATACCTAACTGGCCGTGCTGTGCTGACCTGGGTCCATAAAGGAAAGCTTATGTTTGTCTTGCTTATGGTTGTGTCATGTCGTGCCATACTTTATTTTTTTCACTTAAGCCCTACCCTGCGCACGTGCCATGCGTACACGTGTTATGCTGTGTCATGGGCCATACTGTACCATGCATAGAAAAAAAATCCACTAAATTTTTTTTTTAATTTTGAAGAGTGCATACTAAGTTATTATCTTATTTTTTTCTCAAATTTATATATATTTTTTGGATCCATGTGACTTATTTTAATTTAATAGAATAAAAAATTTAAAATTCAAGCCTTTATTCAATAATAATAAATTACTAATAATAAGAGAATGTAATATTAATTGTCAAATTTGACTTTATAATATCAGAATTTTTTTTTAGTACTTAACAACAACAACAATAATAAATCTTTTTAAAGGTTAACTTAATTGTTAATTTAAAATTATGTAGAATCATATATTATAGTTTATAATAATATTAATACATATTTATAAAATCATGATATTTATAATTTTATTTATTAAAATTATGATATCAATTTTTTTAATAAATTATAAGCATAAATCAATTACAATTTTTTAAACTAAGAATTAAATAAATTTAGCTAATAAAATATATTAAAATATTCAATTTCAAGTTTTTTATAAAATCTTAAATTTTAAGTTTACTTTCATTAAAAAAATAAAATTTTAAGTTTTTAATAAAATCATAAAATTTTAAATTTACTTTTATTAAAAAAATAAAATATATTTCTTGTATATTTTTTCACGCGCCGTATTTTAATTTATCTTTAATCGTGTCATATTTTTAAAATCTACGTGTCTAAATTTTTAAGCCTGGCCCGAACTAACCCTCCAGGGTATCATGCCATACAGCATACGGGTGTCTTAAGATATTTTTTAAAATATAAGAAATAAATGAATGTTTAACTTAAAAAATAAGAATTTAATGAGTATTTATTTGTTTTGACCCACGGTACGTGCCTGCTTGATTTCGAGGGAGGTTTATCAATTTTGATCACAAAAGAAGTCATTTGACCACTAGGCAAAAGACTCTGCCGCTGTCAGTGGCGAATATGCAAATGTTTCTAATTCCTCTTCAGTGCACATGACATTTGAGAAAGCAGCAAAACTAGTTACAATTGCTTGCCTAATTTGAAATTTAATGTGATCGTATATGTTGTTACTGACGTAATAATGTAGACGTCGGCTCTTTTTGTTTGAAGATACGAAAGAAAAGAAAAGGAGAGGAAAGGAAGGGGAGGAAAAAAAAATAGGGTGAAAAATAAAAATTCTACATAAAATTTAACTATAAAATTAAGACTGATAATTTTTTCTCTTATTTGTTTCTCCTCTTCCCTGTCTTTTTTTTTTCACCCGACTTTTATAGGTTTTTTACACTTTTTTTTTTTAAGTTTCCTTGATTTGCTAGTTTAATTTCTTATAAAAGGAAATTAGTAATGTAGTTTGTATCATTGGAGTGAAGAAACCGCATCATTGGAGGAATCACTAGCATTATTTAAATTAGTAATTGTAGTTTGCATATTATAGAGAGCATAATCATGGCTAATTTCAATAACAAACTCACAGTAGATCCACTATAGGACTAGTGGGAGAAAACTATTTATTTTATAAAAGAAAATTAATATATTTATAAATAATCTCGATTAAATTATTAGATAATTTCACCTTTTAAAATTTAAATTAATATTTTATTAAATACAAAAATTATACTTTAGCTTAAAAAATCTACAGTATAAATATTTATAATTTATAATTATCAAATTGTGAGTGTCAAATTTTAATTAGGGATTGCATTAAACTAAAAAAATTATATTTAAGTTTTTAATTTTTAATTTTTATTATTATTTAATTTAGTCTCCAGTAAATTAATTTTCTAGATCCGCCACTGCACACAGGAGTTTTATTTATTTATTTCAAAGAAAATAAATTACATGGGTGTGAGCGAGAAAATCTCTTATATATATATATATACCCCAAGAGATCTTTCATTTTAAATGAAGCAAATCCAAATGCTCTCACACCATCTACTGGCTATGCTGCCCATGACATCCTTTTGCTTTTAACACTGAACTTCACCAGATTCATCAGAGGGTTCTCCCATACCCGGGGACTACAAGGAGATCAAGATTATAATTTTCGATCCTATCATCAATCACACAGCCACGAAATGGAGCGATGCTAGCCTCCAACCATTCCTTAATGCCTGAGAAATTCAAATCAGAAAACTTGTTCGCAAAGGCATATATTAATATAAGAATTATAAATGGAATTCAACTTAACATGACGTGATGAATTACGTGCAAAAATAGTTTCCATATTCTGCAAATGGGAGAATATCTCTGCTAGCATCTATGCAGAATGAGATGCACAGTGCAACTTTCATGATTTGATGAGCTACTGGAGACTTTAGATGGCTTCACTCGGACAACTGCTTTCCTAGTGCTGTTAGTGAATTTTTCATATGCATTCAGGTGCTGATGTTTATTCTACCATTGATTTGTTTCTCTTAGTTTGGGTCTATTACACTTTCCGTAATTTATGTTACCTTCGTTGATGAAATAACAATTGGATGTGGTAACTCACGGTTTTGATGCAGATTCTTGATATTAAGCTGATATTTGAATTAATCTTCTTAAGTTTCAAAATTTATTTATGTCACAACAATTTTAAAAAATCATGGCTAAGTGATCAGTTGAATAATTTTTTGATCATCCAACCAGAATCCTCTCCTGTCCTGGATAATCATCAAAATCTTATTATAATCACAATGATACATTCATCTGGCCCTGCTGTTGAAACTAATCAATTTAGATATCTGTGCAAAGCATAAAACTCATGCGATATCAATTCACTAAACAAATCTTATAATTGGAGCCATAACTTCATTTCAAAAATGGAATATGACGTGATTATATTACAATTGAAAAAGAAACGAACGGTGTACGTAACATAGACAAGCAATCCAAGTATTGCTTTCATAAAATCAGATGAAAAGCAGAGAACAAGAGTGAGATCAAAATTCCCACTCCTCTCTAGTGCGTTGCTAGTAATTACATAGAAACTCTACAGGCAGTGGCTCCATCTCCTCTTCACATGCTACAGCTGGCAATTTTCCATCTTCTTCATCCCAAGCTTCAGCAATTTGATCGAGTTCAGACAAAACCTTTTGCTCATCAAAAACAAGTCCGTCAGGTAATGAATCAATCTCCACTTCAGATTCAGCAATTTCCAAGATGTTGTCGAGGCACGGCAACCACTCACTCTCTACAATCTGATCCAGGCCGGACGAACACCTTTCTGCATTAAATGTTTCAGAAACTTCAGGCAATGAGTACTCTGTCTGTCCTTCAAATTCCACAATCTGCACTTTGTTGATACCGGAGCAGGGGATGTCATTTGCTTCGATCTGTTGGATAGAAAAAGCCTCTGCTTCAGCCCTCTGTTGACCATTTTGATTGCCCTCGTCATGCTGATCCTCTTCCAGGATTTGGACAAGACTAGCCATAAACCCTTCGACGTCAAAGAAAGGTGAATATTCAAGGAAAGAATGTATAATCTCCCCTTGGTGCTCCACTGTGTTCAGACGGTTACTTGAGCATGGGGAGTGGGTTTGTTCGGCCAAAACTGAATCTTGTTCAGCCTTGAAGCGCTTGCTCTGAAAGCCCTCATCATCATGATCAGTGTGGCTACTGGAGGTCACTACTTCTTTCGGCTTTCTCTTAGAACCAGAAGCTCTCCTTCCAGAGTCGTTCGTCTCGCCGACATGTTTCGACTTCCTCGGCTTCCCGCCCAAATTGGCATTCTCCGAGTGGTGTTCCGATTCATTCTTTTTGACGCGGCAGAGAACAAAATCGAGTGCTTTATGTGAGTATTGATTACCCAACAAGGCTGGATTTATGGTAAATTCATGCATAATCCACCTCCCATTCTGCTCCGCGTTTCTACGACTTTCATACCTAAACCTTTTCTTGAACCCTAAAATTTGATCTTCAGAGCCAACAGCGAGAACAGGCTTCGCTCCGTCCTCACCTTGCCAAGCACCAGAGCCAATCTTTCTGTTGAATCTCGAACCCTTAGGAGACGCCTTCTTTAACTGAGTGAAGAAGTAGAGCGCTTGACCCACGATTAGTTGCTCTCCTCCGTACGAATCCCAAATCAAGTTCGGCTCATGAGGGCCATAGAGATTGCAATCTTTCACTGCAATATCATCGCCCGCTTGGTGGAGATTAGGGTTTTGAGTAATTTTGTGAAGGAGATAGAACTCCAGCAGTTCCTGTTCTGTTGGATAAAATCTTAATCCAACGTGAGAAGGCATTGTGTTGGTGATCTGGGAAAGAAAAAGCGATCGACAAAATCAGAAATCGAGATTGAATCAGATGGGTTTAAGAGGAGTTTTACTGGGTAGGTTTTGGTTGATGAATGAATGAAAGAATTTGGAAACTGAAAAACGTAGAATTTGGAAACTCTCTCGGTTACTTGCTAATCAAGTAGCGTTGTGATTGCGTCGCGTGCGTGAAGGCGCCGTGTGTTATGCGGGGGCAATTATATAGTCGTTTGATGTGCGCGGGGGAATCATTTAGCCGTTGGACGGTGTCTCTAATTTGAATTCAGTATTTAGGAAACTGGGTGTTTTGTTGCGTGATAATTAAGCTTATCCGTAAAGAAGTAGCCGTTAAAGTTTGGTGCGCAAAATTTAAGCGCCAGCAACTAACCGCCGTTGGCAACAGGGCAGCGACAAACGGCGTCGTGGCACCCGCGGCCTCATTAAACTAGACAGGAAGGTGCCTGAGTGAAATGTTGCCACCCACAACAGACCCACAAAACACAGTGATCAAATTCTCACCGTTCCTTGCTAATCAACTAGTGCTGTGATTGTATTGTACGTGTGAAGGCGGCGTAGGTTGCGGAATGAATTATGTAGCCGCTAGATATCTAATTTGATACGGGGTCAGGAAAGTGGGTATTTTGTTGCATACACAGTAAGTTATAATTCAGGCGCCAGCTGCTAGCCGTTACTATGGCGGTGCTGCTTCTTCGGGTTAGGGTTTGGGCGCCAAAGGCACAGGCACTGAGACACGGAGTGATGTTTGCTAGCCGTGGTTATTGGATTTTGAATTTCCGCGTGTTGTTTTAACGCGCACGTGCGGTGAAAGTAATGATATTATTATTGTTAATTTTTTTATTTGAAAGATTATAAATCTGTTTTGTTAATGATTTATTTTAAAATTAGAAAAAAGAAATTCTCTAGATAAAATTATAAGCGAAGTGACTTTCATTTTCTGATGCTTCAAATCGAAATCAAGATAAAATTGTACGGTTTTGGGGTCGCTCTGTGACTTTCATGATCGGCACACAATCTCTGTAGTAAATGTGCTTCCTTGTTGCTAACTCACGTCTCAGAGATCTTAGTCTACGCCAACAGTTGGAAGTTTCAATATTGCAATTAGGGTTCAGAGATGTGATATTCTCGCCAATGCCACGACCGTTCGGTGTCAAAATCTTGTTGTGGTGTGACACGTAAGGCTGACATTGTCAATGGGTGCTTTTTGATGTTTTTGCTTGATGGAGTTTCTAAAGATTTGATCTTTATTTTCTGGGTCTCCCTTAATTCTGTATTTGCTCAGAAACATGTTGGGTTTCCCTTAATTTTGTATTTGCACAGAAACGTACTGCATGTATGTTTCATCTGTGTGTACGTGTTGTGATGATAAGAATTGTTCCCTGGGATTTTGGGGGCGATTATCAGCAGTGGTTAATAGTAAATGATTGGTTAACATTATTTCTTTCTTGTTGCACAATGAGCTTGCTATTTTGGAGTTTATGTACTTGTTATTTGAAACCGCGGACTTTCGATTTGGAATTGTGGTAAGATCTCTCATGATATAGATGAATAAATTTCAGACTCATCTTGAAAATACACGGCTTGTTGATTTTATTTCATTTGGGTCCCTATTGTTTTACAATTTGAAGGAAGTTGATTTAGTTTCTTGTTTAATTACTTAATATGTAGCGTGAGCTGGACATCATGTTCCATTTGAAGAAGCCCATTTTATACTGTGGGAAATGTTCATGGATGGGTGTCAAGCAAGTCAAACATGTCAAGCAAGTCAAACATTCTGACACTGATAAAACTGATGGAGAAAAAATCTTGAAATCCTGGTAAGAGCTCAGGATTTTGTGAGAGATTCATGACAGGTTGGCCACTTGTTTATGCTGGTTGGATCCTATTGTACTATTAGTTTTAAACGTCATGAAAATCCTGTAGTTTCACTCATAAATGAAATATTTGACTACCGTATTGTATTGATTCATTGTTGACTTAACTCAGAACCAAATCAAATTCATTTGTAGTTCTTTAGAATTTGGGTTCACCTGACATCTATGAGGCAATGCAAACATAATTGGGCTTTCTGGTGTGCCCAACTATTTGGAATTTGAGAATTAGGATCTTTGTTTCTTTGAGGGCAAGAGCATGAAGTCCAAATGGCTTCCTTGTGATTAATCAAAATTAGTGTTGTCAGCTAATGATATGGAGGCTAAAAACCTGAAAGGACTAAAGCCAGCCCAAAACTAGGTTTTAGTCACTAACTATGAGAATTCCTGGATAAGATGATTGTGAGATAAGCAGAGTAATCAAGAAAAAAAAGACCATAATTAAAAGGATTAGTGGGTACAAACTTGAATCTGAGAAGGTTGCTGTATAAGTTATTTCATTACTTTTTTTGTATCTACCTTGGTGGTATAAGATGTGACTGATAATTCTTGTTGTGTAATTGTAAAATGGTACAGAAAATGGTTAACTTAAGGCGTAGAGTATTGGAGATGATCCCAAAAGAATTCAGGTTATGACTGTAAAGAACTCAGAACTGCATTGATGTACTTGTTTTAGTAGAGCACATTGTTCACATATCACATTTATAAGAACCACATGCTTTTTGTCCAACTTGTATTAACATGTTATGTTCCTTTTTCATGGCCGAAGACAATGGAAGCTCCGTGGCAAATCTTTCCTATCCAAGACATTTTTTCAATTACTTTTTAGATTCTTCTCTTTCCTGATTGTTTTGCTCTTGAGAATGTAATCAGGTAGAATATATGGTGTTTGATCAATGGAATGTAAGAGTTCCTTGTTCCTGTATATCTTATTTTTGTGAATATGATATTTTCATTTTCAATCATCTTTAATATAGTGGTCCCTGTAAAAGGTTCTAAAGGCAACCTTGCATCTGCCTTTAAGGTATATGTGGACAAAAATATGGAATAGTTAACCATTTTTCAATATAAACAAAGTTTAATGTTCTCTAACTATGTTTATAAGGCTTCATGTCATCAAAATTCAGTCTGATTTCAGGACAAGACTGAGTGTGGCTGCAAGCAAATGCTGGAGTTTCGGCTATCAAAAGAGCTGTGAGTCTGTCCATTCTTCTTCTATGTCACCATTCCTATTATATAAACCTGCAATATCTCTGTTTGGTTCTTCGCTCTATTTCTTCACCACTTGCCTTATTGCATTTCTGTTATCTAGTTTGGTTCTGATCTTGATGATGCAAAAACTGCAAAAATTCAGATGCTCTCTGTTGAAAATTAACAGTCCAATTTCTCTACAGGTTTTTGTAATGACATACTTATGGATTTTGTGATACAATTGTGTGGACTTATCTTTTGTAGTTTGTATAGAAGTTTAAGATTTAATCTAGTGTGTCAAGGTTTGAATTTATAAATACTAATGCAGAAAGAAAACCTTTTTGCTTAACTGTGTCTTAGTTCTCAGCTTGGAGTACAATCTTAAGTCAAAGGTATTATACATTTAAATATTTCTAGAAGCATCCAAAAAAACTTTCCTGACCAATTGAGTAGATTTAAAAAATAGCAGTAGCTGATGCAGCAGGAGCTAAATATGCAATAGCAGCAATCCAATCCAAGGGCTTCAATGACTTTCTGCATGCTCTGTGGCTGGTACAATCTAGATCCATAATTCCGGAGAAGGGTAAGTTCATCTATTATTTTCAATACAATTAGCCAATATAGAAATCCTTAATTAGTAACTAGTAATTAATCACAATGAAAAATTTACCATACTTTAAAATTCAATCAGAACATTTCAAGAGATAAGATTAGCAGGGTGTTTGAAGAATTCAGCTCGGTCTTCTATCAAATGTCTGAATGAAAAAGTGATGATAGGAGACTTGTAATTCAAAAGACTGCAATGTGTCAATTCAGAGAACCCTTTTGTGATGATCAGTAGGCAAAACAATCAGAGGGTTGAAATTAAATTACTAAGGCGGTAATGCATGCACAAGAAAGATTGAGAATTCATTCAAGTCTATAGTCTTGAGTCAACAAGACTCTTCATTCAAACCAATAGTCTTCTCAGAAAATGAGGTGGTGTTAAGTTACATTATAATGTAACTTAACAAGGCCTCTGAAAATGATATTGTAATTATCACTAGTATTTAGGATATATTGTTAAGTCTTGCCTCGTCTTTTATATTCTGCCTTGGAGTAGCTAAGCCTTGTCCTCCTCAACAAGCCTTCATTCAGGTCAATATGCCTTTGGGAAAAGAAACTTCTTGATAGTCTTTTTAAATTATCGTTAAGAAAATTCTTTTTAAATTATCGTTAAGAAAATAGAAGTTCCGTTTAATATAATTTTTAGGTTCACAAGGATGGAGACTTAAATAATGAATTTAATTTATCGGCTGTTTTAAAGAAGCAAGGGCAACTGCCTGCACCTGCCTAATGCTAGCTCCATTCTTTGAAATAATCAATTAGACAAAAATGTAGTCAGGCACATGTTTGGTAAACTATATGTATCAACAAGTTGGCAATATTATTCACCCTCGTTGATTAAGAGAAAAGACTCTTAAAATTACACCCATCATTTAAGTTTATGCCCCCATAAACTGAATTTCAATGCTCTCATAAACTAATTTTTTGACTTATATCCCTCTATAATTTCTTATTTCTTCCCTTGATTCTTGTACGTTGTGTTAAAGATTCCTATCAAACTTACCAAAACAGAGAGTAATGGTGAGAAATGCTGAAATTGGGCATGTCAGTGAAAATGCAATCCAATGTGCATTAGTAACACATCAGTTAGAGTCAGCTGGGTCTTGAATGTGATGGTATGCGATGATACATTCGTAAAATTGGTAAAAATTAGGATAGAAATGTATTGTGTATTATTCAATGATATCACAGAGTCTTCATTCAAGTCAATAGTCTTCTCGGAAAATGATATTTTAGTCTTTATTTTATATTACTATGTACCTTTCTGTAGTCCAATGGCTCACATAACATGATGGGTTTTTGGTGCTTCTGGAGTATTGCCCCTTAATAATTCAATGCTTGCTGTGTATTTATATATATTATCATGATTCATTGAATCATAAACATAACAAGTAATAAATGGAAAAGGAGTAATGTTCCAGGAGCTGCCAAAACTTTTTCAATGACTAGTTTGGGTTGCTCCTTCTATCGAGTAATGAAACATTAATGAATTTCCAAGGTACAAATTCTCTACAGATGCAGCTTATATATTTTAATTTTTTGTAGTTATATTGTGTGTTTTAGCTTTATGCTTCTGTTTACTATGTTGCCCTAAATATTGTTTGGTGACATCTCTATTATTTTTATTGAAGTTTATACCATTTGCAGGATCAATCATTATTAAAAAAAAAAAATGTTCTCTAACTATGTTTATAAGTCTTCATCTCATCAAAATAGGACAAAGAAAAATAAACAATTTTTCATATCTTCAAACTATTTCTCTCTCTTTTTTCTTGATTTTTTAAATTCAGGTTTGGTTCAGCGTTAATCAAAAGTGCACTGGGCAAACAAGTTAAGCTCATCAAGAGCTCTCTCTGTATCTGCTATATGACAAATAAAAGACAGATTCAATGAGCTGCAATCAAAACTAAGAAATTAAAATGTAGATAACTTACAGTAGAAGAGTATAGAGAGTGGAGGGCAAAAAAATAAGAATTTAGATAATCCATCAGGGATATTTTGAAAATAAAGCAGGAATGTGGTGGAGTCTAGCGCTGATCCTGCCAAAATCCCATTTTGGGTTGGTGGGTATGCCCAAGGGAACCATACAATTGCCATATCTTAATGTACTTGTATGTCTCTTAACTCCCAAAGAGCATGTCTATAATGGGAATCTCCTTTTTAAATGCGCCTAGCTGGTACACTTGTTCATATCTAGTTTTCAATTCAAATTATCATTATGTTTCTGAAAAGATCAATAGTACTTTGTTTTTCTCATTTTTAGACAAAAACTTTGTATGACTTCGTATTGTTTATAGGTGAACATAATTGGATGAGGCTGCTGTCCTGTCTTACACATACCCAGAATTCAGTCTGATTTCAGGACGAGACTGAGTGTGGTTGCCAGCCGATGCTGGATTTTTGGTTCTCAACGGAGCTGTGAGCTTTTCCATGCTTTTTCTGTGTCATATTTCCTATTATATAAACCTGCGATATCTCTGTTATTTTTAGGTTAGGCATCTAGAGCTGTCCAAATTTAAATTTGCCTTTTCTGTGTCTTTGCGCTATTTCTTCGCCACTTGCTTTATTGTAAATCTGTTATCTAGTTTGGTTCTGATCTTGATGTTGGCAAAATTTGGATACTCTATGTTGAAAATTAATAATCCAATTTCTCTACATTTTTTTGTGTTGGCATACTTATGGATTTTGTGATACCATTGCATGCACTTCTCTTTTGTAGTTTGTATGAAAGTGATTTAATCTAGGGTGACACGGATGGACCTATAAATATTGATGCAGAAAGAAAACCTTTTTGTTTAACTGCATGTTGATTCTCGGCTTGGAGTACAGTCCCAAGTCAAACATGTTATAGGTATTAATGTTTTTAGTAGCATCCGAAAAACTTTCTTGACCAAGTGAGTGGATTTAAAAAATACCAGCAGCTGCGGCAACAGGAGCATAATATGCAATAGCTATCCAATCCAACGGCTTCATTGACTTTCTTGCTCTGTGGCTTTTGATAATTTCCAATGCCTATAAGAGTACAAGCTATAGTCATAATTCCAGCAGCCCCTTAAATCAGAAATACATGCCTTTGACATATATAGATACCATGATTTGAGAAATATAGAAGAGAGAAATTTTGAAGAATGGAAAAATAATGAAAAGGTGAAAAGATGAGAGATGATAGAAGAAAGAAGGTTTCTGTGAAAATACATGCCTTTAAGTACTCACATGCCTTTTAACTCTTTAATAAAATGGTTATTCAGTATCTTCTTAACAAAAATACTTGTCCCCATACTTTTGTTTGCAATCTATTGAGTTAAAATGTCATATATGCTGTGGTAAAGATCATGATATTATCTATTTAAGATATGATGATGCCATATTCAAATTGGACTAGGCTGCTGTCCTGGCTTAACACATATTATTTTTCTTATGTGACTTTGAGAAGTGATTGGTGTGGCTGCAAGCGCATATTGCAGAGGAGGATAAGTTCCTCAATTATTTTAAATAGTTTTCGATAGAAATACTTAATTAGTAACTTGTAATTAATTACAATGAAAAGTTTATTGTTTAAGAGTTAAGATTAGCAGGGTGTTTGAAGAATTCAGCTTGGTGTTCGATCAAATAATTGAATGGAGAAGTGATGATGACAGGAGACTCGTAATTGAAAATACAGCAAATTCCCAATTCAGAAGAGGACCCTTTTGTGATGATCAGTTGGCAAGACAATCAAAGGGTTGAAATTGAAGCGCACAGGTGGTAATGCATGCTCAAGAAAGAACAAGAAATCATTAAGTTGATATTCTTGAGTCAACAACAGAGTCTTTATTCAAATCAATGGTCTTCTATGAAAATGGGGTGGTGTTAAGTTGCATTATAATGTATTGTAATTATCGTTGGTTTTGAGGATGTATTGTTATATAAAAAATCGTGATTCCTGGAGTCCATGACAATGATTGTAAGCAAACAAAATGATGATAAGCGCTGATAGAAACAGAGCATATTGGTGTTGGTTTTTTTTTTTTTTTTTTTTTAAATTAGATCAGTAAATTGGTACTAGATCTATTTTGTTTCTATTAGCATTTTCCATTTTTCAAACAAAATGAGCTTCATTCTTCGGCCAAGTTTGAGATTGTTGTGCACTGCTTATAACATTATCGGTTGTTTTTGGGCTGATGAAATAATCAGAGACAGTTTGAAATTCAGTCTACAGGGGCAATTTAATAATGGATTCAATTAAAGGGATCGCAACTTCAACTCACGGGACATTTTGGCTGAGCGCACATGGGGAGGAGCTTAAATTATTCAACTCATGGGTGTATTCCAAATCAGTTCATGAGGACAGAAATAATGAATACAATTTATGGGTCGTTTTAATCAAGCGAGGGCCACTGGCCACACTGACCTAATACTAGCTCCGTCCTTGGAAATAATCAATTAGCTCTTGATCAAGGGCCAAAAAATAAAAAAATCTTGAAGTTGCATCAATTATTGAAGCTTATACCCCACGAACTGAATTGAACGCTCTCACAGACTAAATTGTCCACTTATAGTGCTTTATAATTTCTTATTTCTTCTCTTGATTTTTTAATACTGTATTCGATTCCTACCAGACTTACCAAAATAGAGAGTAATGATAAGAAACGCTGAAATTGGCCATCGCAGTGAAAATGCAATGTGCGTTAGTAACACGTTAGTTATAGTCAGCTGGGTCTTCAATGTGATGGTATGTGATGATGCGTCTGGAAATTTGATAAAAATTAGGATAGTAAAGTCGTGTGCAATATTCAATGATATTACAGAGTCTGCATTCAAGTCAATAGTCTTCTGAGGAAATAATATTTTAAGTCTTTACTCATTATCACTGTATGTGTGTTCATAGAAATTTAAATCAAATTTAAACAATAACCAGTTCGAACACAGTAAAAACAAATTGTTGTAAAATTTGATCTTTTCCTTCACATTTTAGTACCAATGATTTTGAATCATACGAACTTACCACCTACTTTGTTAGTAAGATTATTCTAGTATAAATATTAATTAATTAATTTGTCATCCATTTAGTAATTTTTTCAGTCAGCAACTCTTTAAATAGAAAGATTTGTTTTGTCTTTTATTTCTTATTCACCCAATGAAAAGAAAACCAGAGCTAACATTGATCAATAGCAGAGCAGAATTTGACAGCCTTTATTGCCGTAATGGATTAATTGTATAGCTAAATTCTAACCAGAGAATATAAACGCATAGATCGGCGGTGGTCTAAAGAGAACCACATACAAGTTTCTTTAAGCATAATTTATTTCTTAATAATAATAATAATAATAATAATAATAATAATAATAATAATGTATAATTGAGTGAAGATAATTTTTTTTATACCTATGGTAAGTGTGAAAGGAATAGATATCCTTAAAAGATTAGCGAGGATTAGAAATCTAGATAATCTTTCATAAAATTAATGTAAATTTGTTCGAATAACAGTTTATTTTGTAAATATTAGTTATAATATTATATAATATAAGTTATAGTTTGAACAATAGTCTCGTGTAATTAAAAAAAAAAACACCATACACTCAATAATACAATTTTCATCTATGAGTTAACTTTTTAGAAAGATTCCAAATATCGGATGATGACTCTAAATAATAATGGCAAGATGTTGAGTTTATAAAGGGTGATCCACACTTTAATTGGTAAAACATGTTTTGAGGTGTATAGGTAGCTTAAAAATAAAATTACGAGGGATTTGTTAAAATCCAAAACAAATAATATCTTGATAAAGTAAGGGAGAGATATTGAGTTTATAAAGGGTGATCCATACTTTAATTGGTAAGATATGTTTTGAAGTGTATAGGTAGCTTAAATTAATTTGTAAAGGGGAAGGGATGGAGGGGACTAACATTCCTGTACCCATGCTCAATATTTTGCATATGCCTCTATCTCGTTAGAATTATTTAAGGAGATCCTTATCCTCTCCCTAAATAATATTAGGGGATCTCTAAATAATTCTCAAATAACTAATATGTTTTTAATTTTTGAATTTGATTTAAATATATTAAAATAAAAATTTTAATAAATATAAAGTTTAACAATATATCTTAATAAAGTTTGGGTGTTATAGCTTTAATCTTTTACTTTAGTTTTTTTTAATTAGATAGATATGTAAAATAAAAATTTTTGGGCCAAGTCATTTTGAATAAGACTTGATCAAATAGTAATTTAGAACACAACTAGTTAACTTAACTAAGCCTGAAAGTTTCATAGTATATTTGTATAAATATTTTGATATTTATTATCTATATTACTATTTAATATTTTATTATCTAAATTTTATTATTTAAATAATTAATAATTCCAAAAAATAAATTTAAAATGGGTAAATAAGGAATTAGGAAGAGGAAGAGGATTCCAGATCATACCTATCCCTTCCCCTAAAAATAAATTAGGCAAAAAGTCTACCTTATCCCTTTCCCATATGAGAAATTGAGTATAAAAATTATAAATCCGAACCCCAAAAAAACCATAACCATAAGTGGTTCTATATATATATATATATATTTGGAGGTAGGGGTGTATATATATCTTAATATTGTCATAAATCTATCAATTTTAATTTTTACTTATTTGAAAAAGTAATGTTATAATAATTAAGCTATAACTGTAAATGTTATTGTAATGAATGACGATACTTACTACAAATTTGAATGTTGAATTAAAAAGAAATAGCACTCAAATTATAATAGAAACAACTGATATTAATTTCACAAGTGTAAACAACAGTATTTTTTTTAGAAAGAAGGAAAATAATATTTGAAAGTAATATTAAAATATACAAATCATTGAAAGACAATGAATAACTAACAATTGTGTCATCCTAGTTAGAAATTACTAGACAAGGAAATTGTAGGTTTGAAGCAAAGTCTTCGAAAGCCAAAACACTCGCTACATGGTATATAAAGTTGCAAACGGATTTTATTGGGTTAATGTCAAAGTAGTCCCCGTTAAGTCACAATATAACAAACAATCCCATTTATTTTGAACATAATCATCAAGGCCCAAAATTATGAAATCAACCTTAATTCTTTATGTCCAATTTTGCCTATTGAGTGTAATTATAAGTGTTAAAATAGTAAGAGAATTTTTTTTTTCACATGCACATATGAATAGGAGTTAGATTTCAGATTATTTTGATCTATTGTGAACTTTTAGGTTTGGGATTAACAGAAATTGGGTAAATATTTCAAATTTGATTTATATTTTTTTTGTTTTATTTTAGTGATTAGCTTCTTTCTTTCTTTTTCTTTTTCACTAACTTTTTACACAAAAGAAAATTTTAGTTTAAATCACAAATAGAAAGAAAGTAGTTTTCTTTTTCTAAATAACTGGATTGCAATAGGCCTATTTGGTATTGTTTTCTAATAGATTTTTTTTTAATAAAAATGAGAATGAAAATTATGTTTTGTGGGTGCTGTATTTAAATTTAAATATAAGTTGGTTTCATTTTCTATAACATGTATTTTAAAATTGAAAATAATAATATGTATTCGGTAGACATGATTGAAAATAATTAAAACTGTGAATATATAGTTAGTAGAATAATCCTATAAAAATAAAATTTTAATAAATAATTATCTTAACATTTAAATAAAATTAATTTATTTTTCCATACTATTTGATAAAATCTATAAAATTTTAATCATTCAAAATTCTTTTTAATTGGTCGAACGAAGAATCATAATGAACACAAACAGAATTTTACACAAGATTAAGTTAGCTTATAAGATTCAGCATAGATTTTATAACAAGGGCAAAACAAAGTTAAGAAGAGTATTGTTAGTCATCACAAAGTTACTGAATCCAGCAAAAATTGAGAGCAACCAAAAGAAAATCCATTAGCAACACTGTTTAAATGTTCAAATTAATCTTTCAAGAGTAGTCATCCATTCTTTTGCTTCTCGTTATTATCACATGGTCTAACTTGGATACTTTCCGTTGCTTTCACTTTGTATAAATGCCCAAACACCTGTTTAATATCCCATTAATTTAAACAAATAAAATTAGCTAGGTCCTTAAACACCCATTTTCATGTAGCAGCGAACCAAATTTTATAGTAAATTTCGTTTTTTTTTTAAAGTAATTTCATATGTGTTTAATTACATTGATATGAACTAATCAAAATGCAAGGTGATTTAAGAATATGACGGGAAGAATAAAAAGGAGTTGACGAAAGAAGAAGGAAAGAAGAGGAAGAAGAAATAGTGAAAGAAGATGACGAAAAGAAAGAAGGATGAAAAAGATGCAGTATAAATAAAGATTTTTATATTTTTTATTTCTCATTACTTCAAGTTAAATTTAAACAGTAATTAAAATAATATTACAATTTAATCTTGTTAATAGGGGTGACAAAAATATCTGCCTTATTCGAGTATGAAGTGGATTAATCTTGGGTATCATTTGATAAATTTAAAATTCAATTTGAAACCTAAATTTTATTAAAAAATATTAAAAAATATAAATTATTTTAAATATTTATATTTATTTAATTCATCTGTTATATATATATATATATATAAATCTTAAATATTTAAATGTTTATATTTTTATATTCAATTTCAATGAAATAAATTTAAAATTATAAAATTATAAAAGAATTAAAAAGTAATTATATAATATTAAAAAAATATAAATTTTAGATATTTAAAATGCAGTCCGATCTGACGTCAGATTTTTAAAATTTAGTCTAAATGAATAAAAATAACATCCGGACCGGATCCGGATATTGTGGCCCCGGATTTTGCCGTTCCTACTTATTCGAGTTACTGAACTTTAAGATAGACCGTGTGTTGATTGCATGGTTAAACGAGCTCACTTCGTGATTGCCCGGTAGCTTTGTTTGTACTTGGGAAGTTGCAAACCCGGATCCGGCGCCTTTTCAAAACGGATCATAGCTCCGTGCTAACTTTCGTTGACTAGACATTGACTGAGCTCATATGGGCCCGTTTACTTCATTGACTTTGACGTTTTAAATGGCTCCAGATGTTGCCACGTGTCTCTGTGATTCAATACTAGGAAAAAATTTTTAGCCATCTTTTTAAATTAACTTTATTTATTTATATATGAAACTAAGTGGAGTGGAATTGCTCTGTTCCTTTTTTCTTTCCAGCTAGTTAATGCAGATCTCTTGGAGACTTGGACTGCTGCGGGATGTTTGAGATTCAAATCTTTGCACGGTTTTGATTCATACACATAATATTTTAAAAGGAAGTGCCCTTTAATTTTGCTTAATTCACTGTTGTGCTCTTTCTAGTTGAAATTAATTTGGTATTGTGGGGGCGCTTATACATTGCATGATGGCCAAGGAAGAATTACATTGCATGTTAATTAAGCCATTCAAAAATTGAAAGAGACAGTGATATATAATTAAATACCGTAACCATGACGTTATTGATAATGAAATTTGGCCTCGTGCACCAATGCAAGGTGATGATACAAATTCTTAATTACTAACACATAAGGTGCAATAATTTATTCCATTACAAATTTAACTTCAAATCTTCTGCTGCTGCATGCAGCTGCTCTGATTTGGTTAATTAATTAAAATTAACTTGGTATTTAGGCTGCTTACCTGGAGCAAAAAGTCCCCAATGCCTCTCAGTCTCAGCTCCCTTTTTATCCTTCTCATCAAACATAGCAAAAATGTAAGTCTCAATAGGCTTTCCAGACTTCTTTGGTGACCCTTGCTTCACATGCTGTATCAAGTTATTAATATAAGTCCTTGCATTATCAACATTCGTTAACTCTCCGTCACCGCCTGCCGTCGGCCACCCACTCTCCGATATCACAATATCCAACGAGCCCCCACCGGCTTTCTCCAACGCAGCGTAAGTAGCATCCAACTGAGCATCAAAAAGATTCCGGTAACTCAACGGAGGGTCCGAAACAACCGGTTGTTGGGACCTAAATAGTGCAAAATCAAGAGCTATATTGCGGTCACCAGCGATGGCGAAGTAAGGGTACAAGTTAACAAGCAACGGGCAATTGTTTTCGTTAAGGAAGGTAATGAGGGGGTCCAGAATTGGTCTGTAAGCCTGCTTAAAGGAGCCTGCTGACGGCGGAGAGGATACTTCAAGAGCTCCGAATTCAATGGCAGTGGAAACTTTGATTTGGCTTCCAAGGCCAGCTCCGTTAATGGCGTTTTGTATGTTTCTCATGGCGGGTACAAGATACTGCGCAGAGTCGTCTCCTGGTTTTACTTCATTCCCTACGGCAACGTATTTGATCTTGACATTGTTAGCAAAATTTTGGACGTTGTCTTGGACCCAAGTGTTTGCTTCGGCTTGATTGGAGGAGACTCTTGGGAGGTCTTCGTTGAGAAGGCCCAGCATGACTTCAATGTTGGAGCCGCGGAGAGCTTCGAGTGCTTCTCTGTTTGGATCATAGAGTCTCATTCTTCTGATGTTGTTTTGGTTGTAGAGAGCTATGACATCTGGTTTTGACGGTAAGTTGTCAGCACGCATTCCATAACAGACACCTATTTGAGCACCTGCAATACATACATAATATACATGTAGAATCAACAAATTAAAAACTTATAGTAATGAATAATATTAATTCATAGTGATATATATATAATATTAATTCGTAGAGATATATATAGCGAAAATGGTCAAACGACGGTGTTGATTTCATTAAATTAATCATTTAGCACTTCATGTTCAAAATCTGTCTTTTAAAAATTCCTATTAATTCTTAGCTTGTTTTATCTATTTTTACTAACTACTCATGATGTGGTAAAACTTTGAAACTCAATTGAGTTTAATGTCTCTCTTTCCTTTTCTTAAAAATGTAAGGGTGGACAGAAGTTAAATTAATATATCTCCTTTAGCTTTTGAATTGGAGTAGCAAGTCAAAAAAACTACTTAAAAATCGCTTGATCAAATATGGTTTTGATGAATTTTACAGCATGGAGGAAATAATTAATTTTTGATGAAGAACATGGAGATTTTGATAATTTTCTAGGGAAAGATAAATACATACTTGCTGTGTCTAGGGTAGCCACTAGCAGCCCGACAAGTAACATGACCACGGAAGCCATTGAAGGGGTATTGGCAGAGTTAAAGAATTTAGCCATGCGCGGAGAAAAATGAAAATGGAAGAGAGTGATATACCAACAACATTTCGTAGCGGTCGTTTTATAGAGGGATATCATGACCATTTCTATAAATCATATTGGAAGGCCAAAAGAAATGGAAAAACAATTCCACATTGATAATAAATAAAAACTTAAACATTTCAAAATAAATTTATCCGACAACTTGTCTTCCGGGTTATTTGAAAAGTCTGAAGCTAATTTAATTTCTTGATGCTTCTCATTATCTTTCGGCTGTGCCCCACAACTGCAATTTTTTCGTATCCGTAGTTGCGTTGTTCACATTTATAGACCCCTAATTACACGGAGAATACAACACGGTTGTTCTTTAATTAATATGGCGTTAGAAAGGGGAACAAGTCTTGATTAGATTTTATCATCCACGTGGTCGTGAAACTATCCAATTATATAATTTTACATGTTATGTGTATCTCATTCGTGTATTATTAATGTACTTTATTTTATATGTTATTTGTAGGGCTGGTCATATTTTATAACAACTGACTTGTATAAAAAATAATAATATTAAGGTTAATATTATAGTATTAACCAAGAGATTTTAGTGTTACTAAATAAGCAAGGGCATACTTATAATATTACCAAATTAATCCTCAAACTAAAATAATAATTAAAAAATCACTATAATTTTTATTTTAGTTTTAGTGTTGATTTAATAAATTAACATCTTTTTATTATGGTTACTAATAATATAGTTGCAAAATTATTATAAGGATAATATTATTATATATTTCATAAGATGGATGTTTTAAGATATTTTTTAAATATAAAAATTAAATGAATACTTAACTCAAAAAATAAGGATCCAACGAGTATTCATTTGTTTAAAACCCGACAGTACGTGATTGCTTGATTTCTTGGCAGGTTTACTAATTTTGTTCAAAAAAGAAGTTATTTGATTACTAATCAAAAGACTGCCGCTATCAGTGGCGAATATCCGTGTGTTTCTAATTCCTCTACCGTGCACGTGACGCTTGAGAAAGCATGCAAAACTAGCTACCATTGCTCGCCTAATTTGAAATTTAATTTGATCGTGGGTGCGGTTACTGACATAGTAATATAGACGTCGGCTTATTTTGTTTGAAGATATGAAAGAAAAGAAGAGAAGAGGAAAGAAGGAGAGAGGAAAAAAAATAAATTTTATATTAAATCTAATAGTGAAATTAAGACTGACAATTTTTTTTTTTTTTCCTATCCTCTTCCCTGTCCTTGCCTCTCCTTTTCTTTCATTCTTCCAACCAAATGTAGGCATTCGCTAATTGAAGTTTTTTTATGACATTTTGTGGAAGAGATGTCTAGTATTCTATTTAGAGATGGCAAAATCCGATTTTGGGTCCAAGGTGTCGATGGGTGGTTAATTCTAGTGAGCAATGAGATAACTGGCCAAAAGGGATTAGCAGCTAGTGGCGAAGGTTGCTCTTTGGCAAAAGATGAGATCGAATTTGAAGGCGGCATAGCTTGGTTGGTGATCTTGATGATGATGGATGATGGAGTTACGATGATCTAAATTGATCAAAATGAAATCACAAAGTACTGAATTGATTTTGAGGACGAGGGAGATAGAGAGGTGGTAGCTGCGTGAGCCTTTAGGGTTTGGAAATCTCTTGAGAGAGCAAATAGTGTCGCAGATGTAAGGCCTTAGCCGGATCCTTAGGGTTTGCTTTACTTCCCCCCACTTTTTGCTTTTATATTTATATTTAATAATATAAATTAATTAATTAATAAATTTTAAAACACTGTAATTCAAGTATGGCTTTCAAAAATTCTGAGTTCGGCCAAATCTAGAACCAGGCCCGAATATGTCTGGGTTTTGAAAAATGAATTTGGACTTGTATTTTTAATGCATCAGGTATAGTGGATTGAATAAACTAGGTTTGTCTAGGTCCCGGCTAGGTTCGGAAAAATTTACCCTCTCTAATTCTTTTTGAAAAAAAAATCATAGACTATTTCCATCTAAAATTTTTGTTTATATCTCAAATTTGTAATATATTGTGTAAATTATGGTAGAATTTGGAGTATCGGCAAACAAAACTTAGATAATGGGAAGCATTCTACCCAGTATTTTTATTTCTAAATATTTGGTGCATATTTTTTATTTTTAAATTACTATTACTTATCATTTTATTAGGTAACAAAGACATAATTTTAACCAAGGGTATTTTAATAACTTGAAATCCTTATTATAAGATAAGGTAAACATATTAATAGGAATACATATCCTTTTGATTTCAGTTCATGTAGCCCTATCAAACAACTAATATAGTGGAAGTTTAATGTTCAAAATACTTCATTCATTTAAGCGAATATATGAATAAAAGAATAAACTAAATTCACATTGATTGAAAAAAAAGTTCCACAAATTTAGGAATTAAGACTCGTTAATTTTGTAGAATACTGAGAATCAACTAAAATACTTACACTGGATTTAAAAATAAAAAATATTATTGAGCTCAAAAAAATCTAACTTCAAAGGCTACAAGAGAGAGTTATTATATTAGTAGTAATTATCCTAAACTATGAAGTAAAAGAAAAACAAAAGTTCTATACATTTAGTAATAAGGAAATTAATCATAGTATAATATGGATTCCTAATTTGCATAATTCCACCCAGGATTGACAGAAATCACCCTCGAATTTAGATTGTCAATAATAGTATCTTCATCATGATTATCTTTGTAAGGAATAAAATGCTTGATATTGAATAAATCTGCAATGTGGATATGATTTAAAAGCTTTAGTTTGTATACATTAGGATTTATCTTTCTGTAATCTCCAAAGGTCTAATTTTCCTAGCCAAAAACTAGTCACCATTAAGAACCTGTATTTAGTTAGGACTGCCCAAATAAGATCTCCTACTTAAAATTTTAAAGTTCGACGCCTTTTGTTTGCCTTAATTTTATAACCTTCGATAGTCTTTTTTAAAGACTCTTTTATTATTGCACGAATTTTCTAAAGTTGCTTAATAAAGTCTTATACCTTACTCCTTTTGCAAACTAAATTTAAAACTAGAGTTTAAGTCCATGAGAGCTCGTGGATATATTCATAATTCACCTGAAAAGGGCTTAAACTAGTACTACGTTTAACTACTCAGTTATAACCAAATTTAACTTTATATAACTTTTGATTCCATGTCTTTAGGTTATTGCTAATTAGATTAAGTAAATGGTTTTCCAAAAAGCAGTTGACAATCTTAGTTTGACTATCTATTTGTAGGTGGAAGACACTTTCAAAATTCAAGCGAGTATTAGTTAACTTTTATAATATCTTCCATAAATGGCTAAGAGATTGTAAATGGCTAAGAAATTGTGTATCTTGGTCAGATACTATAGAACTCGATAAATCATGCAATCTATAGACTTCCTTGAAGAACAAAATAGCAGCAATAATGACATCTATAATCTTTTTGCATATAATAAAGATAGCCACATTTTAGAATCAATCCATAAAACCACAAACATTGAATCTATACCCTTTTAAGTGCTAGGTAATCCTAAAATAAAATCATGTTAATGTCAATCCAAGGTTGTGTTGAATTGGCAGTAGCATATATAATCCGGTATTAGTTGCGATACCCTTAGCAACTTGACATAAATGACAAGTCTCAATATAGTGATAGACATTACGCCTCATAGTAGGTAAAAAATAAGTGTTGGTTATTAAAATATGAGTTTTGTCACAACTCATATACCTTTTATTATATAACTCTACAATTATTTTCGATCTCAAACTTGAGTCAGGATTATGCAACTGATTACACTTGAAAAGAAATTCATCATGTAAATGATAGTCTAAGTAGAACCTTATAATTTCCAACAAAAGGGCAAATAAAGGGTTACTAGCATATAGCCCTCAAAATATGTCAAATTCGAGGACTTAATTATAGATCTGTATGAACAAGAAAGATCATCGACTAAGTGCAACTACTACCTATTTGGATTTATTATAAGTATACTTTACTATAAAAGTAAACTGCTAAAGGAATGTTGTGCATATAAAATAAAGTATTTATGAATCAGATAGTGACACTAATGTTTTAATAACTAGACCACTACATAAAGCTTCTTGTCATAAGTGTTGTAACTTGCCTTTACTCTATTCAATGTTTTATTAAAATAAGCTATTGGCTTACTCTAATGGCTAAGAACAACTCTAATGCTTACTTTAGATGCATCACAATATATCTCAAAAAGTAAGAGAAAAATCTGGTAGGCAAGTACTAAGGTCATAATCAATCTTCTCTTTGATAATCTCAAATGTTTTAATATATTTTTTTTTCTATCCAAGAGAATTGTCCTCCATCATACAATATATGATTAGCGTTGTAATACTATAAAATAATAATTAAATCACATGTAAAAAGATGTCAATTCATAGAAAATTTTCTTTAATGGGTGAATAAATTTGTGGTGAAATTGATGGTCAATCTTGAATTTAAATTCACTTTCGATTGATCAGCAAATATACCATTCTTTGACACTATACATCCCAAAAAATAGTACTTTCTCTATCAAGAAAATACACTTGCTTACTATTGTGTGTATAAACTTGCTGCTCTTAAGGCTAAAACTCTTCCCTCAAATGTTGTAGTTGTAACTTGTGGCTAGCATTATATATAAGTATATTATCAAAGTAAGCAACCATAAAATTTTCATTAAAACGGTGAAGAACTTGATTTATAACTTGCATGAAAGTACTTAGAGCATTAGATAGGCCAAATGGCATTATTAACCAATTGTATAACAATTCATGAGTTTTAAAGGCTGTTTTTCATTCTTCTCTTGGTTGTATTCGAATATAATGGTAGCCACTCTTTAAATCAAGTTTGGTAAAAATTGTTGCCCTATTGATCTAATCTAATAAGTCATCTAATCGAGGGATTAAAAATAATATCTAATTGTAATTTTATTGATACACACATCCTCCAAGAACTATCTTTCTTTGGAGTCAACAAAGCAAGGACTTCATAAGGAATGTGGCTTTCACAAATAAATCCCTTTTCTAGAAATTTTTTCACTTGGTACTTTAATTTCTAGTGTTTTATAGGACTCATATAGTAATAAGGTCGATTTGGTAATGTAGAACCTAGTACTAAATTAATTTAATGTTGTATGACCTTAAAAGGTGGTAAACCTTGTGGTAGCTTATTAGTGAACAAATCTTGAAATTCTTCTAGTATAGGTGTCAAAGCTTCAGGAATCTTTAAATTACTGTAGCTCTCTTTTTCTTAAAAAATTATAGATTTTCTTTATTGTTGTTACAATGTTTGTAAACTAGTTCTTGCTTAACAATAATTACCTAAGTTTTACCTGAGTGTGAGCTCCTTATTAAGTAGAAGAAAGATTTTAGTATTGTTAAATATAAAGCTTTAGGTATTTTTTTTCCTATCATGCACTATGTTTTAATCTTACTGCTAATGTCTGCCAAGTAAAAGATGACAAGCGTTTATGGCCAAAACATCACACCAAATTTAGTTTTTATAAATTGATCCAATAGTTAAGGAAACTAAGTAAATTTTTAATACTGCATTTGATTTCTTTCCTTTAGTCATGTGAGCTTGTATAGAGTTTGATAAGGTTCTGTTTTCAGATTAATTTTCATTACAACTTTCTCTCAAATAAATTCTCATAACTACTCGAGTCTATCACCATATGACATACTTTTCCTCCAATTATGTAAGTATTCTAAAAAATATTTTTTTATAGCCACTTGTCTTTATCTTGTGCCTTAAAACTGAAGCATGTGTGATTTACTATCAACATTGGTCTACTATCGACATGTTCTTTAACAAATCGTGCAATGCAACTATAATAAAAACTTAGCTCTTTAATAGTCACTTCAATCTCATCATTTAGGTAGTCTTTACTATCATTAGTGCCTACGAATAAGTCATATTTTACTCTCTTTCCACACTCTATCATTTGATGCCCATTTCCCATAATTAAACAGTGAATCCCAAACGTACGGATTAGGTTTTGTTATTTTGATTATTTTCACTAGATTTACTAGTTTTATTTGGATGGTTTGGAAAAGTGAAATTATAGAATTAAGAAGTCAAGTTTGAATTATCATGAATAACACTTTAAGAACCTTAAAAGCTTGAGTTACTAGTAAGTCGACTAAATTGCTTCTCTAATTGCAAAGCTTGTTGATGGGTTTTTGAGACAAAGTATTTTCAAAAAATATAATTTTCTTTATTGTTGTTACAATGTTTGTAAACTAGTTCTTGCCTAACAATAATTCATAGGCCTTAGGTAGAAGAAAGATTTTAGTAGGTAACCTATAAAGCTTTTGTTCTTTTATTTCTATCAAATTCTTTTTTAGTCATCTTGTATGGAGTTTAATAAAATTCTATAAATTTATTTTATTACTAACGATTATCTTGTCTTAAACTTTATAACTATTAGTATAATAGTTTAACAAATTGTAAGGTAAGAATACTCCGCGCAAGTGCTTCTTTAGCATTTCCTAAGAGTTGATCTTCTTTTTACCATGCCTCATTCTTGTGAGCTTTGTTTGTTGCCATTAAGCTACTAACCTTCCATGGAACTGAGTTGCTGCAAGTAAGATAAGTTTATTATTGGGAACCTCTTTGTATTCAAGGACTTCGTTAATGGCATTAATCTAATCTAATAAGTCTTCTAGTTCACCACTTTTTTAGAATTTAAAATTATCAATCCTTAATCCATGTTCCCTTCTTTTATCATCAACGCACTAGTTCTATATCAAGCCTAGAGAATGCGTTAATGAAGTTTTCACTTGACTTGTCTTTGGCACTGATGTACGATGACGTTTGGCCAATAACTTTGCCATTTGTGCAGCTAATACATCAATTTTAGTTGCTATGCTAACTATAGCTTTATCTCTAAGAATCATCTTAGTCGTAAGTTGTTGCAAGAGAGGAATGCCTATGAGCTTTTCTTAGAGACATTTTTTGAACTTGGCATAAAAAAGTTTCAAGGGTTAAACTAAAAATTAAATAAAATTTTAAGAAAAACAGTAATTAAGTAAAATTTAAAGTTTCTGATGATGGTGGTCGGAGATCAAGTGTCAGTTAGTGTGATAGTGATGGTGCTTTGTCAAAAAAGGTTTGATTTGGTTGGAAATTAGCTTTGATACTTGAAATTTGTTAGTCGATCAACAGTAGGGAATATTGAAAAAGGTTGAGCGCGTGGAGAGAAGTGGATTGATGATGTTGCTTGTTATATTGTAGTGGAAGTTGATGAATGATAGAAGCGGCTTTGGCAGCTGTTTTGGCTATTTTTTTAGGGATATGTGGTTGATTAGTGTGGTATTTGCATGAGATTTGATAGCCGGTTCTTTCTAGTTCGAATTGTAATGGTTACAGGCTGATCAGTGATGAAAAATCAATGTCGACAACCTTGGATGATGGTTGATGGGGTTGATGTTTCTACGTCTATTTTTTTTAAGCTAAAGAGGAAAAAAGAATATGTTGGTGGATGAAAAAAGCTAAAAATTAGGTTTTGGCTTTAGTACTATGTTGATATAGCAGAGGTTTAATGTTCAAAATACTTCGTTGATTTTAAAGAATGCTAGAATAAAAGAACAAACTAAATTTACATTGATTCAAAAAAGAATTTCATAAATCTACGGACTAAGACTCATTGATTCTGTAAAATTTTGAGAATTAATTAAATTGAAATACTTACACAAAGATTTGAAAATTGGAAAAACTATTGAACTCAAATTATTTGCTTTGAAAGGCTATAAGGGAGAGAGTTATTTATATTAGTAATAATTTTCCTAAACTATGAAGTAAAAGAAAAATAAAGTTTTAATCTAGAAGGAAAAACAAAAGTTCTAAACTTTAAGTAATAAGGAAACTAATCCCAGTATAGTATGTATTCTTAATCTACATTAATAACTTATTCTAATTTGAATCATTTTGATCTCAATCTATTCTAATTACTCTAATTACTACAGATGTTGAATCCAAAAAGGAAACTCACCATTTTTACATCTGAAAGTACTTTTAATTGATAGAATCATTTTAAACCTAAAACATGTCAATAAAGTAAGGACTCATGCTCATATACATGCTTGAATGGTCAATTAATTTAACAACAAATTAATATATTAAAGCTACCACGACACTTCCAAAATGAGAATGTACTTTGCTACTATATATTTCATAATTTTAATATATTGATTCATTTTGGGTACAAGAAGTAGTAGTGGTAATAATAATAAGAATAATAATAATGCATACACTTTACAATAATTATAGTATAAATTATTATTATTATTACTACTATTACTATTACTACTATTACTATTATTATTATTTAAATGGGACAAAAAAGAAAATTTGATTTTCTTTAAAGTTAACAATGCTAGTTCATTCTGTACTCCTAGTACCCATTTTTATTTTCACTTTCCTTTTAGAAATGGGAATGGAATTTTGATTCCTGAATACGTTGATCCCATTCAAAATCTATTTATGTTTCTAGTAAATAAACACAATTAATTATTCTTCTAGGATGGGCTAGATTTTTTTTAATTAAATGCTTTTCTATTTTAGAGAGAATTTTTTAGTAAGAAATTGAAGATATACCTATTAAAGGACATAATAAGTCTTATCCTAAAAATGCGTATTGTACATGAAATGAAATTATTGAAGATACATGCAAAAAAGAAACAAAAAGAATAGTAATGAAAATGAAAATACAATGTAAATTAAAAAAATACTATTAAACTTATGTCGTGTGATTCTTTAAAAAAAATTAATCTATTATCAAATCTAGGTCAATGTTATCAACAATTTCTCTATCAATACAAGTAATCATGAAATCTTAAAAAAATTAATTCTTCATTTTATTTTGATTTGTTATCTTAATAATTCCATAAAGAAATGCTCCCTTTGTTGTTGTCGTCGAAATAAGAAGTATTTTATGGAAGCCTGTGGCCCTAACTAAACTCAAAAGCTAGTCAAGAGTTGAGGGGTGTCAAAATCTTATATACTTGGCTTGAGTTCAATCGACAATTGATGAGGGTATTTTTTCTAACACCCCTGTCACATGCATATTGATCTTTTAATTTGAAAATCCATTTCTAGCTTACTATCTTTTTTTTTTTTTGGTTCCTCAATTAATTTGCAAGTTTAACTCTACATAAGGGATATTATCTCTTCATCCATTGCTTTTTGCTAGTACAACTTATTCTTACTTGTTTGCTTCTCGATAAGTCCTTGGTTCATTATCATTAATCTCCTGTACAATTATCAGTGTATACGGAATCATATCTCCCTTTGCATATATTCTTAGTGGTCTAGTGACTCTTCATTTTCTATCTTTAGCCAACTAATAGCTATCATCATTGCTTTCTATTGTATCAACTTCTTGTTTAGCCTTAAGCTCATTAATAACACTTTTTATTTTTTATTAATATCTAATTTAGCCTTTCCTTGTTCATAAGGCTCCACCTTAAACCAAATTGTCTCAGGTTCCTTTCTATTTTTTATACTTCACTTATGGAGCTTCTTGGCTAGTTTAGAAATTCAGCTTTATTGAAGGTTACGTCCCTGCTAATTATGGATTGAAATTGTTTAAATTCAACACATCATAAGTTATAACCTTTAACACCATTAGGATAATCTATAAATCTATACTTCAATGCCCTTAGTTCCAGCTTACCTTTTTGGCAGGTGCATATGTCGACAACCAAAGTTCTTAGTTAATAATAATCAGCATGTCTGCTTAACCATAACTCCATTAGTGTTTTATAGCTTGTAATAAGCTTATATTTACTAGATAGCAAGTAATGTTCAAAGCTTCTGTCGAATGAGTTTTTAAAAACTTTGAGTTTATTAGCTTACACCTCACTTTGTCCATCAGTTCTTATTCATCCTCTCAGGAAGTGCATTTTGTAAAGCTATACTAATTACTATCTTATGCCTCAAAATACCATTTTTTTATAAAGTAATCTTTAAACAACTTGTTAAAAACTCTAAATTGTTATTTGTTCTTAGTGCTAAAAGCTGCAATATTGGTGCATGTGATCAAAACCAACAACTGTAGCTTCATCTAGCTGTGTGTGAGTAAGATAAGTGTGTCTATGCTCTATAGTGTGTTGGGCTTACTATTTAGGGTTGTGCATCGCTTGGCTATTGCTTACAACATAAAGCAAAAGAGAAATTTGAGATTTATGGCCTTTTTTGAATTTTTTTTATGTTACTGTTCTGTGCTTTCATCATTTTATTGTATATAAATAATTTATTTTTTAAAATTCTTTTACTGCTAATCTGATTGATTTTGATTTTAGTTTAGGTTGCATAAATTTGAACCTATTTAGATTTAAAGGGCCAACTCGAATGGAAGCAAACCCAAAATTCTATTCAATTCGGGTTGACTCGATTCGAATATCCACTCCTAGTATATATCCTAATTTGCCTTTGGTAGTATTAACTACAGTTTTAAAATTTAACCTAGAAGGTTTACTCAGAATATAGTCTTCATAGAATCCTAAAGAACTTATCTTATCTTTTCTAAATACTCCTTACTTTTAAAGCTCTTATAAGTCTCTTTCACTCATGTGCTCTAACCTCAAATGCCACAACTTAGATTTATTCTTTTTACTATCAGTTAAGCTTGCCTTCCCTTTAGTTATTTATCCATTTAACTCATGTAAACCATTAACTTTTATACCTTTTATGATCACCATTAAGCCTTTAATATTAATAACCCTAAAAAATTTTTTTTTTCATCCTTAACTACACACCCTGTTTGATTTAGCATGCCAATATAAATTAGGTTCCTTTTTTGGTTCAAGAGCATGCCTACGTTATGTTAGTTCTCCAATCACACCATTAAACATCTTTAAGGTAAACAATCCCAAAACCAGCTACCTAACATATTAAATTTATTGTATAGTATTGTATAAATTTTATTAAACTCGCAAGTACTCGAATCTATTATAAAATAGATTAATAGTCACGAGTGTCAATCCTAAAAGGAGGTAGATTTTAATTGTGTATTGAATTAATTTTCTAAATGAGTAGTTGAATTGTTGTGAAATTAACTTAAATAATCTTAAAATTCAAAATGAAATGGCTGGAATAAATTAAAGTAACAACTATTATACTAAGGCGCTTTGAGTATCTGGATCTGCATTAATATGTACTAGGGCGTAACATTCCTTATTAGTACCAACTAAATCATGAGGGGATGTGCATTTCTCATAAACTACACTCTAATTAATATAGTGCTAAAGGTTTATTATGCCAAACAGTAATAATTTTATTATTACTATTTGTCAACAAAAGGTTAAAATATTCATAGAAATTAGAGAGGAAGAGAAAATAAATTTATAAAATTAAGTTCATGGAATATGTTCAAACTTCACCTTAGCCTAAGTTTGAAAGAAAATTTGTCACTCATATTTGAACTAGGGGTAAAGTGTAAATTTTATTAAAATACATAGAAAATACAAGATGAAGAGAGAATTACAAAAGCTTGAGCTCAAAAATAGATTCAAGGTGTCAAATTAGGAGGAGATGAGCCTTTCTTTTATAGATATAACGAGTAAATCATGACTATTAAATTATAATAATTTGGATGCATAAGATTGTGCCATGTGACAAGTTATGGTTGGATTGAATACATCATTAAGGTTATCATCATGTGTATATACATGTATTGTATACACATTTTTCTGATCCATTAACATACTGCTACGTCATCGGTTAATAGTGCATAAATATTTTAATTCAAATAGATTGTGACACCTCATCAGTCAAGCCACGTCATCAGTCATCACCATATAATCAGTCAATACCACATCATTCCTTCAATCAAATACTGTCACATCATCAGTCGGTGTTACGTCGTCTGTCAATGTCACGTCCTCATACAATATTTATGAATAATATCATGAGCAGTACTATAAACAACATCATACATGTAAACAGTACTGTACATGTGAACAATGATGTTTATATTTTATGCTTTTTCTAAGGTTTCTTACCATTTTGAATTTAGTTTTGTTGTTCGTTTTATTATTTCATATTTTGTTTATTACAAATAACCATGTCACCCTTAAAATAAATAAAATACTTATTATAATAAAACACATATAATTATAATCACAAGAAACTTAAATATATAAAAGTAGAAATGTTAGTAGAACTTAGAGTGTAAAATGATAATTTTTTCCTTTATAAATATATATTTTCTAATACTCAGCATACAACGATCACATAATTGATATGAAGTAAAATGGCTTTTGTTTGGACATATGTAAAAGGTATAACTTGAGTCAATAACCTATTGATCTTTGGCTTTTCTTTTAAGGCAATGAGTACTTTAGCAATTTCAAAACTAACTTTTTTCTATGTCTATGGCTACGTCTACAGTCTTATCCTTTAAGTCTTTGACCTTTGTCTTTCTCTGATGGAAATCTCTTTTCAAATGTCATCCTTGTGGCAGTGAAAATATTTTAAGTGTTTTTATTTTGTCTTTAATCTTCGTCATTTCTTTTCTTTGTTTTCCTTCTTCTTAAGTTTCCTCTTGTCATTAATCCTTTATTGGATTTTCAAAATTCTTTTGCTTATCTTTCAACTTTTTAGTTCTAAAGGCTTACCTAACCTCTTCTAAGGAAAGAGTTTGTCTTTTATGTAAAATGTATCCATGAAATGCTTATATGATTTTGGTGAAAAACTTATCAATAAGACTCTCCTCACTCAATCCTTCATCAATTGTATCCAAGTCATCATAGGCCTTATTAGATTCATCATCATCTATTGATGACCTTCAACCAATTTCAAAGAAAACATTTTCTTTTTGATATAGAGCCAATTACCAAGAGGTTTTGTCATGCACAATTCCTTCAGTTTAGTTCAAACTTAGCAACAATCTTTTCTTTAGGTTATCTTATTTTCTTCTCTTTTTACTATTTTATCAATCTCAGCTGCATGTGCTGGTGGCTTAGAGGATGGAGCCTCTTTTCCTTTAGCCTTGATATTCAGATCATGGCATCCCCCAAATCTTGAGTAATTTAAAGAGCCTTTATCTGGATCTTCTACATGTTGAAATCATTTTGACCTATAAACTTCTTTACATCTACCTTAGTTGCCATTTCTTGAATCTTAATTAAAATCAAAGGCTTTAATACCAATTTGTTAAAAATTTGACCCTTATGAATTGGATCAAATCCACCCCAAGACTGATTTCACACTCAAAATACAGAATTATAGATCCAGGAAATGCATAAACTCAACACTTTATGAAGATCAGAAACAAAGAAACACAAAATACACATTAAGTCATTCAACACTTGTTTTAAGTCCCTACATCCATTGAGAAAATCAACCATATGCTTTCACTATATTGAATTCAAAATGTTACAATGATTACTCAGAGATTACAAAGAATGCAAAAACAAAAGCTCTCTTCTCAGTTCACTCTAATCTCTTGATTGAATAATGCAAAGAATAGACTAGAAGTAATCTATAATACTCAATTTCTATGTTTGTTACACATTAGCTAGATTTCCAACCAAAATTAGCTGACTTAATAGCTTCATCATATGCCTAACACATGCTAAATCAATACTAATTAAAACGACACAAAATTTCATTATTTAGATTAGCTCGATTTTGCTATATGTCATGTGTTAAACATGTGACTTACTTAAGAGCTTCAAATGACATATTTAACAATGTTAGTTTTGCTCTACAGCTCTAGCAACGAGATATCACACATAGCATGAGCTCTTAAAATGACAAGTTAGATTGAGTTCATATCATCACCAAGAATATTGATATCTATGTTCTTATATGTCATCATCAATTAGTAGAAAATCTTATAGCTTATGCTGACATGGTCTTATTTGATGTGCATTCTTTGAATTTCATCACTTTGATTAATAGGACAGTCCTTACTCCATAATGCAATCTAGGATCATATTCTAGATAAGAATTCTAGTTTCTTTAACTTCAAATTCTAGTTCCTTTAATTTTAGTTTCAACTCTTTGAGACCTAAAAGGATATCCCTTATTGAAAGAGCATCAATTTGAGATGCTAATGATTGACCATTTCCTATTTTCTTAAAAATTTAAAGTAAAAATTTTCTTAGCTTGATTGACTAGTTATTTGACATTGTATCTTATAATTATAATAAATTAGAGAATTATTTTACTTTATTGAAAAAATTAATGAAAATATAAATAATATATTAACTTGACAAGAGTCAAGAACTATTTTCAATTATCACAATTTCTATGAATATCATCAAGTTTGCAAGTGTGTAGTGTGAAAAAAGTACAAAAAATATTAACTTTTAACAATATATGTTAGAGCATTTGCTATAAGCATCAAAGCACTAAATTTCAATAATTTACAATTAATAATTTTAAAAAATCAAACAAATATCACAACAAAAATTTAAAGAAAAATTCTATACTACCATGATTAAAATTTTGGCATCAATGCTGTAGTAAATATAAATTTTATAAGTTACACATAAATTAAAAAACAAAAGATAAAACAAGCAAGTTAATATAAGAGTGTTAAATTAGTGTTTTAAATTTATAAAAAATATATTTATAAAAATAAAATAAACCTTTAAAAAATAATTTATTTAATTGATTTAATTAAACAAAGAAAAAAGTCACTCATCAATTAAAAATAAAATAACTGCATTGAAAACAATTGGGTAAGTTTTATTGAACTGGTTCAACCATAAATTTTATATTTATTCTAGGACATTCATAATTTCTTTTTCATTTTCTATCATAGTATTGTTCAGGTTAATTAAGCAAAATTATTTTTCTTAATTTGGATCAAGCCAAAATAAAATAAAAATATATTCTTATATTACTAAACATATATGATATATCAATAAAATTATATCTAATTTTTATTTTTATATATAATTCATGAAGTTTAAACTTTACTTCTTACTTGCACTTAAAAAACATTTGCAGTTGTTGCCATGGAGATTTAGAAAGACGCAATATTACCTCATCTTAGAAATAGCTTCGAAAAATACAAAAGAATAGTTTTTTAAAATATGATTTTGAGAATAAATTTTATTCTTAATAAAATATATAACTACTTGTTTATCCTTAATAAAATCACATATATCATCATGTATAATGCATAAACCCAAAAATGTGATTATTCAATTTAGAAACAAAATCAATAGATATATAAGATAATCATTATTATAATGAGTCCTTACTTTACATTTCTTAGTTTTTATTTTTTTAATAATTCTTATATTAATTTACTTATTTCACCTTCTATTTGTAAGTCTTATGTTTCATTTACATAATTTATTTTTATTTATACTTATTGATTTATAAGTTTTGTTTTACGTTTATAAGTTTTATTTTATTTACCTATAATACTCCAATTTACCACTCTTATATTAATTTACTTGTTCTATCTTCTATTTACAAGTCTTATATTTAGTTTACTTAATTGATATTTTATTTTACAATTATTGCTAATTTACATCTTTTGTGTTATATTTGTAAGTTTTTGTTTTATTTACCAATTATACACCAATTTACCATTATGTTAATTTACTTCTTTTACATTTAATTTACTAGTCTTATGTTTCATTTAAGTAATTTGTGTTTTATTTTACACTTAATATTGATTTACAAATTTTAATTTTATAGTTGTAAGCTTTTGTTTTGTTAATTTACTAATCTTATATTAATTTACTTATTTTACCTTTATTTACAAGTCTTATATTTCATTTACTTAATTTATGTTTCATTTGACACTTATTGTTGATTTCCAAGTTTTATGGTATATTTGTAAGTGATCATTTTATTAACTAGTAATGCATCAATGTACCACTTCTATGTTAATTTATTTATTTTATCTTCTATTTGCGAGTCTTATGTTCTATATACATAATTTATGTTTAATTTATTTTACACTTAATATTGATTTATATGTTTTGTATTAAATTTACATACCTTACATTTTATTTATATAATTTATGTTTAAATATGGTATTGATGTTGTGAATGATATCACGGCATCATAGAATGAATCAACTTTAAAACAATTCAAACTAATATAACAAACATATAGCACAAAAAATTATAATTCAAAAGCTAACCAAAAATTATTTTAATTAAACTTTCAATATCTGAAATTTGTAACTGGTATTTGATATTGAATTTGCTAGTTTTGACTATATTTATATTTTAGTTATTTAGATTAATTAATGAAATACAATAAAATACAAAATTAACTTTTTTCAAATTTTCCTCTTTGATCTTAGTTTTAAGAGCTTAAATTTTGACAGTTTCAAGTGGAAAGTAGAATGAACTCTAATAAGAGTTTGATCGATAGTTAGAGAGGGAGCATGATTGTTGGAATTTTAAGGATATATCAAACAAAAAAATACTGAAAAGTTAAATCTAATGGCCAGAAGTAAGGATGTGGACCTTTTCGAACATTTCTTAAAAATTTTGGAACTAACTGGTAATTAACTCAAAGTATGAGTATTGAAGAAACATTTATCACGTTTACTTTATTTGTTTATATGGTGGTATAAATTTTACTTTAATATGCTACACAAACATGTTGAGGTGATTAATAAATCAAAATTTAATCAATAAAGGTTTAAAGTACTCAACAGCTATATCTAGGAAATGAATTGCACCGCTCAATATAATGGCCATCATAACATGTTAATTCGTAAGAAGGAATTATAGTTTTAGCCCATAGATGGGATTCTTGCAATTTCCGGAAACAGATTTGCAAAGGATAAATGTTTATTCATCATAATTTTATTTTCTAGATATTTTATGTCCAATGAGGAATATCCGGGATGTCGAAAATAGACCAAAATCAATTAGAGTCAGAGATGATGTCAAGTGTTCGGCAGCCCAACCCCAACTGAGTGCGACTTGTTATCATGTTATGTGGAGAATAGAACAATCAAATTTGTTAGGTATCGTCATCGACCTTCTGCATACATGAATCGTAATGTCGACGTCAAGCAATGACTAAATTTCACTCAGTCAACTGGCTGCTTGACTAAGGTTACCGCAGTTTAGACTAGCTAGGTAATGGAAACTTTTAAGAGAATATAAATTTCATTCTTACTATTGCCTTAGGGGCTCAAAGATTTATTTATACAAGATTTTGAATAACCTAAAAGGAAAATAATCAAGTACTGTAAACGAGGAATTTATCTTCTAAATTTACATGTCACTTTACTTGAAGTTAATTTGTTATATATAGAGGTGATAACTTATAAGAAAGAACAACGAAGGTGAGCTCTACATAAGCCTTTCAACATATATTATCAGTGAAGGGAATGTAAATGGCATGTATCAAAGAGATTTTGTCACCCTAACAATTTAGGTGTGACCAATAAAATTGCATAAGTCACCAGGATCATGCCAAAAGATCCTTGGTATTTTGTATGCAGAAACTGGAGCCATACAATTTTGATCTTTTTTTATCTTAACGAGACCATATACATGGAAACTGGACATATACATAGAGGTGATAACGAGACCATATACATAGAAACTGGACCATATGCATAGAAAGGTCCAATCAAATTTCCTTGAAGAAAAGGGAAACGTAAATGTTTACCCAAGTGTTCGTGTGTGATGATGTGGGAGCGCATTAACATTGCATGCCAAGGAACAATTACATTACATGTTGATTAAGCTATGCAAAAAATTGAAAGAGAATATGATATCTAATTAAATACCGCAATGCATGACGTTATTGATAAAGAAATTTGGCCTCATGCACCGATGCAAGGTGATGATACAAACACTTATTAACTAATACATATGGTGCGATAATTTATTCCATTGCAAATGTAACTTCAAATCTGATGCTGCATGCAGCTGCTCTGATTTGGTTAATTAATTAAAATTAACTTGGTATTTAGGCTGCTTATCTGGAGCAAAAATTCCCCAATGCCTCTCAATCTCAGCTCCCTGTTTATCCTTCTCATCAAACATAGCAAAAATGTAAGTCTCAATGGGGCTGCCAGGCTTCTTTGGTGACCCTTGCTTCACATGCTGTATCAAGTTGTTATTATAAGTCCTAGCATTATCAACATTAGTTAACGCTCCGTCACCACCTGCCGTTGGCCACCCACTCTCCGATATCACAATATCCAACGAGCCCCCACCGGCTTTCTCCAACGCAGCGTAAGTAGCATCCAACTGAGCATCAAAAAGATTCCGGTAACTCAACGGAGGGTCCGAAACAACCGGTTGTTGGGACCTAAATAGTGCATAATCAAGAGAAATTTGACGGTTGCCATCAATTGCGAAGTAAGGGTACAAGTTAACAAGCAACGGGGATTTGTTTTCGTTGAGGAACGTAATGAAGGGATCAAGAATTTGTCTGTAATCTTGCTTAAAGGAGCCTGCTGACGGCGGAGAGGATACTTCAAGAGCTCCGAATTCAATGGCAGTGGAGACTTTGATTTGGCTTCCAAGGCCTGCTCCGTTAACGGCGTTTTGTATGTTTCTCATGGCGGGAACAAGATACCGAGCGAAGTCGTCTCCTGGTTTTGCTTCATTTCCTACAGCAATGTATTTGAACTTGACATTGTTAGCAAAATTTTGGACGTTGTCTTGGACCCAAGTGTTTGCTTCGGCTTGATTGGAAGCGATTCTTTGGAGGTCATTGTTGGGAAGGCCCAGCATGACTTCAATGTTGGAGCCGCGGAGAGCTTCGAGTGCTTCTCTGTTTGGATCATAAAGTCTCATTCTTCTGATGTTGTTTTGGTTGTAGAGAGCTATGACATCTCGTTTTGATGGCAAGTTGCTACCGAGCATACCATAGCAGACACCTATTTGAGCACCTGCAATGATATTTATAGAATCAACGAATTAAAAATTATAGTTATGAACAATATCAATCCATAGACCAAGATCGATAGGGAAAATGAACAAACCGCAACGTTGGATTCAGTAAATTAATCATTTCGTAACTTATGTTTAAAAACCTTGTCTTTTAAAATTTTCTAGTTAACTTCCAACTTGTTTTTGTATCTTTTACTATTTTACTTTTATGTAGCAAAACATTCAATCTTATTGTTTAAAAAAAAAATCTTAGAATGAAATAGTGAAAGATACAAAAGTTGGAAGTTAACGGAAATTTCTTAATCACAAGGGATTTTCATGATTTTTTTTTTATATAAAAATGTCAGGTGAGCACAAAATCCCACACAACTTTTTAGCCTCTATATGTTTCGTAGTATTGGAGCTTAGGTGGCCAGTAATAGGAAACTACTTGAAAACAAGTCAATCATCCCCGTGGACAATGGAAAGTTGGATGGATTTGGAGGAAACGATTGATTTACAAACAACGGGGAGGTTTTGATCATTTTCTTGAGAAATACACACACACACGCGCATACTTGTAGTGTCTAGAGCAGCCACTAGCAGGCCAAGAAGTAGTAAGACGACGGAAACCATTGAAGGTGTATTGAGGGAGGATGAGAATTTTGCTATGGAGAAAACTGCAAATGGAAAAGTGTGATACCAACACTACTTCTGAGCAGCCCTTTTATAGAGAAAATCACCATAGCCATGAACCATATTGGCAGGGGAAAAACAAAAAGTCTTGCCAACATCTCCAGTATTTCAAAAACAAATTAATCAACTAGTTTGTCTTTTGGTTCTTTGGAAAGGCCGCCATTTCACTATCTTTCGGCTCAATCGCCGGGCCCTTTTTGGTGTTCATATTTGTAGACATTCAATTACTCAACAAAACGGTTCTCTTTTAAAAGGTTATTGGAAAGTGGAACAAGACTTGATTAGATTCTATCATCGACGTGGTCATGTAAGAATCCAGTATTGTATAATTTCAGGTTATTTATATGAATCATTCGTGTACTAGTTTAATTTATTTTATTGCATGATTGATTATTTTGAAAATACGCAAACACATATATGACAACTTTTAAATGAAAGGATCGATATACAATTACAAAATACGTAGACGTTCTCATTTTGGAAATGGCTTGGTGGCTTTAATTTTAATTTGTTGTTTAATTAATCGCCATTCATGCATGTGCATAAGCTGACAAGTATGAGCGCCTTACCCAATTGACCCATTTTGGTTAACGATCAACCCGATCAAAGGTGCTGTAAAAAATAATCTGCTGGTTATATTGATATTTATCTAGCGCGCATGCTACTCAAACACATGTATGCTGATGATGCCTTGTTACAACTTGTAGAGTTTGAGAAGGACAACAAAATTTTATTGTTATGGCTACTACAATATGATTTTTTTTTTAAGCCCAAGGACAATTTAATTTTCTTCCCACTTACTTGAACGGAATCAAACCTCTTTCTCTAGCTAAAATCATGATTAACAATAAAAACGTTTAGATCTCTCAGCTTTTAAAATTAGGAAATAAAGAATTGCACCTTTACATGGTCATGCTGGCATGTTAATTTATAAGAAGATAACTTTTCGCTCATCAGATGGGATTCCTGTTTTTTTTTGGAAATAGATTAGCAGACGATAGGCATTGATTGCTCATGATTTAACTTTTATGTATTGTATTTTTCATTGAGGAATATCCAGGATATATAAAATAACCAAACTCAAATAAAGTCAAAGAAGATACTAATTAAGTCTTTGTCTGCTGTAACAAATAATGACCGCCGCTTTCAATATTGTATATGAGTATTTTAAATATTTTTACAGATGCGTGCTCAACAAGACTGCTGAATTCCAATTAAGTGCCACTTGTTATCCTGTTATGTGGAAACTAGAACACTCAAATTTGTTGCTATCATCGTCGACCTAAATTTCACTTTCAATGTTGTCTATGCATATGTGTTCACGTCAACGTCAAGCGATAACTAAATTTCACTCTGTCAGCAGGCTGCTTGACTAAGGTTTCTACAGTATAGAAAAAGTGATTGAAACTCTTAAAGAGAATAAAAATTTCACTCTTATTATTTTCAATGGCTTATTTATACAAGCGTTTAAATAAAAAAACCTGTTAAGATTTTGAATAATATAAAAGGAAAATGATCAAACATCGCAAACAAGGAATTCATCATTCAAATTTAATTTTATTCTTAGTACTTTTCATGTGTATGGTATAATGGTCTTAATTATTGTCATATGTGCATGCCATAATGGTATTGATTCTCACTATCGGATAAAAATGAAGTCTGGATGGTAATTGTATATTTAACTAAGAGAATTTCAACCATATTATCTCAACAGCACCATCAACGGAAATCAAATAAAAATTTGTAATCAATTAAAGATTCTCTGCTTGATTGTACCTTCAATCACCTTCTAAGACTCATGTAAATGCATAGCTAGAGTAATCACTTGTAATTGTTCTTTTTTACAAATCATCAAGTAAAGATTATATACCTCTCAATTTGTCCCGAAAGTGTTTTATGGTATCAGAGCAACTATGGCTCCCAATACTCGAAACCATAATTTCTCTTCAAACATTCCACTAATGCTTCAGCCTAGTTTCTGTTAAACTTACTTCCCAAAACTACCTTGTATGGAAGTCCCAACTTCTCACACTCCTACAAAGCGTAAACCTTCAACATCACATTAGCGATGTTGGACATCATCTAGTCGAGTAATTGTTAGAGAAAATATGAATTGATATTGCTTCAGTGAATTCAAATCTAATCGAATCAGTGAGTTTTACTTGAAGAATATAACTTTAAAAATAATAGTCGCAAGTACTATTCATGTACTATTTGTGGGTACTGTTCATAAGATAATGTTCACTTTGGCATGGTTGACTTAGCACTATTTACGATACTGTTCACTCATCACTGTTTATGATACTATTCATCCAGCCGTTGTCATAAATTTATCAAGGCATGCATGATACCCTGACCTTAAGATCAATTTTTGCTCTTCCAAAGGAATTTCCCGATTTAATAAGGACACAAGTAATGCGAATTAATATTTAGAATTAAATGACTATTGTTATGAGGTTGCACTCCAAATAATAATGTAGAATAATAAAAAAAATTATAAAGGAAAACATGCAATAGGACAAGAGGCCAATTACTATTATTGTTTGAAGGCGCTTTATGTCTCTTTTATATATAGAAATTTTCTATAATCATTCTCTTAATTCAAATTGAATTAATCACTCACTTTCCTTATTTAATTTTAAATAGTCATTCGTAGGTCTCATAATTTAATTTAATTTGAATAATCTACATTACATTTAGATTTGACTTATTCAATTCTAATTTATAATTAAATCAAATACATGATCAATTTCAAATCAAATATAAAAGTGATTGCCCTCACTTTCCTCCAATGTAGGAAATTAGTATTTTGAAATACTAATAAAATTTCAACAGTAACTATTGATGAGAAACAAGTTAACAATCCATAATTTTCTAATTGGAAAAACAATGATAAGCCTTCAAAATGCATTCTGAGTTTAATCATAGGCCTTCAAAATGCAAGAGATGTTTGATTGTCCATAAAGGAGCAGATGCTTCTCGCAACCAAGAAGCAAAGATTCTTGGTTAAATGAAAGCTTGTATTCATTAAAGAAAGGGTCACTAAAGTTGAAAGATTTTTAAAGAAGTTCAAGAGGATATGCCATAATCTTGCTGCAATTGGAAAATCTTTAAATAATATAGATAAAGTTTTTCAATTGGCACGTGCCATGGGACCAATGTATGCCAACTTCAAGAATGCAATGCTCACCAAACCTCTATCTAAGCATGAAGGACTTTACCGTGGCCCATCATAGCCATGAGTAGATAACAAAGGTACCAAAAGAGGAAGAAGGCAAAAACATATTGATCCTAACTATGCCTTATTTTCTTGTCAAAGAGGAAAGGCAAAAAATTATATAGGATCTCGTGGCAGAAGGCATTCACAAAACAATGAAGGTTGAGGAAATAATAACAATTAATATCAGTTGGGCTATAATAATCAAACTCCGCCAGTATATGGTCAAAGGACTCCAAAGCCACTACATCAACTATACCAAAAACAAAAGAAATCAATCAAAAACAAAAGGAAAACTCAGGTACCATACTCTCTCAAATTTGTTGTAAAAATAACTATAATGCTACTTTATGTGTAACACCCCACATTTATAATTGTAACTAAAGTAATCTTAAAAAAATATATAAAACGTTCAACACTTTAAGTATAGATATAGATATTAAAATAAGCTTTTTATAAATATAGAACATAAAAGGTTTGTTACATAAAAAAATTTCATTATAAAATAAAGAGATTTCTTAGTAACATATCTCAAAACCAACTCATAATAGTTAACTATACCTAAACAAACTTATAATATTTATGTTTGAATGAAAACACAGATGAGCACATTATATAACTCAAGATTTGTTATATCCATATACACTTTGCCTTGGTTAAAACTTGGCATCAGATTGCCATAATACTGAATTCTTACAACATAAAGACTATATAAGCTTAATGCCCTGTAAGTTAACACTTGATGCATGTATTAATTTTTGTACACATGAATGCTAAGTCTTTTAAATAAAACTTAGAAATATAAAAGAACTCTATTAGGGTATTAAGTTTGTTGTACTAGAAGGCTAGCACTAAATAACATGTTCTTAGACCTAATTAATTGATTCTTTTAGTGTTACCTATCGCCATACCAAAAAGATCTCTTTTTACTTAGTTTAGAGGGCTTGTCCTCTTTGTAAACTTTACTACCTAGTAGTAACACAACCCATTTATTAAAAATTTATTTAAAATATCTTCTTTATGAAATAATCCATGAAATGCATGTGTCCAATGCAATTTATGTCATAGACTGTGGAGTTTCTAGATATGTAAATAAGGCGAAACACAACTATTTTAGGGCAACAAACTTTAATATATATGGCAGTACTGTCCATATAAAATTAAATAAATAGAATTATAGTATAAGTGGCAGAACCAACCATATAAGAAGTAAATTAGAAAATATCATAATATAGACGGCAGAGCCGACTATGGTATAATTAAATAAAAGTATTGTATATTAGACGGTATAGCCAATCATGTAAAGAGTGAGGAACAAATTATCATATTATAAGTGGTATAGTCGACCATATAAGGATAATTAAGAAGATATCATAATATAAGCAGCATAACTAGCCATGTAGAAGTTGGACAATATCTATTCACATCATAATAACCATCACAAGATAAATGACTATTAAAACCTAATTTAGCATGAAAGGAACTATTATTTGAAGTTAAATTGAAGCATGAAAGAAAATTATCTTTATATTACAGTTGAAATGAAGTGTTACTTATCTCTTTTTCTTAATTTTTCTAAACCTCCCTAACTTGAGAATTTCTCTACTATTGATGCTTTGATTTAGAATAAAAGAGGATTAAATTTCTAGGATTTATGAAAAATTAAAAATTTGAGGGATATTTATAGGATTTCTTAAGGCTAATGGATGGTTAGAACTTTGCCACCATAGCACTTGATTGATAATAGAGATTTATCTTTTCATAAAATCTTAGTAATTTTTATAATCCTAAAATATCTCTACAATATCTCTTATTGCATCATTACTTATGTCATTGTGTGGGTCATCATTACTTTAGAACTATTATTTTATATAAAGTTCAGCTTGATTGTGAGAGGATTTACTCAAGTTCATGGCATAAACTATGAAGAAACATTCAGCTTGATTGGCAAAGCGACAACCATTCAACTTGTCTTAGATATTAATAACCGTAAGAAAAAATTGATTGACGAGACAACTTAACATTCGAAATGCTTTTCTATATGGCTCTCTTAAGAAGATAGTTTATATAAAGCAATTCCCTAGCTTCAAGGATCCAATAAATCCTATTTATGTTTGCAAACTCTATAAATCACTCTGACATTAAACAAGCTCCTAAAGCATAGTTTGAGTGTTTATTTAAAGTTCTAATAGGAACTGGCTTCAAAAGCAACAACGTTGATTTTTTCCTCTTTACCTTTCATAAAAATTTTGTTATTATTCTTATATTAATTTATATTGACAATGTTATTGTTACAGGAAGTCAAGAAGGCATAATTTTTTAAATTATTAATAGCTTAAGCTCCCAATTTGACTTAAAAGATCTTAAGGCCTTAAGTTATTTCCTTAGCATTGAAGTAAAGAAATTTAGAAAAAGCCTGTTCTTGTCATAATCCAAATATATACAAGACATTTTGACAAGGGTAAATATGCAAAATTACACATTGATTTGAACTCTAGTTACCATAAGCTCCACGGCTTGCGTTGATGATAATGAACTGGTTAAGGCTACTGGTAATAAGGCTTAGTAAGGAGTCTTTAATACCTTATATTCACTTGACCTGACATAACTCATGCCTTTAACTACATGTCTCAGTATTTCCAAGCATCTACCAAGGCTCATATTCGGGCTGTTAAGCATATCTTTAGATATCTCAAAGTTATTATCAATTACAATCTTTGAATTTTATCTTAAAATTCTCTAATGCTTTATGTTTCTCTTATTTTAATTGGGCAATTTGTTCAGTGACACGGTAAAGTAAAAATAGCTACAACACCTATCTAGTGCTAATATAATCTTTATTGTTCTAAACATTAAAACATGGTTGCTCATTTGAGAATAAAAGTAGAGTATTGCCCATAGCATTTACTACCACAAAGATGACTTAGATTACCTATTTGCTTTAGGGATATTAAGCTTATTATGACTCAAATTCCTTTGCTTCTTAGTGACAACATAAGTGCACTTTATTTAATAAAAAATCTATTGTTTAATGCTCGTACCAAACACTTTAAGATAGACTACCACTTTGTTCATGAAAAGGTAGATTAAAGTTCATTAGACATCTGGCATGTTCCTTCTCATCAATAAATAGCAAATTTTTTTGCCCAGTCTTTTAGCAAACAATAATTTTCTATAGTTTGACACAAATTAGAAGTTTGTTGAGCAAAACTTTCTAGCTTGAAGGGGGCAAATAGGAATGAAGCTAATAAGGTAATTGCAAATTTGACTAAGAGGATTTCAACAATATTATCTCAACAACACCATCAATAGAAATCAATAAAGATTTTGAATCAATCAAGGATTCTCAGTTTTATTGTACGTGCAATGCCCAAAATTCTCATTCTTTTATTTTTTTCATTAGAATTTATGGGTGACATTATTGCCTTACTAATAAGGATTATTGATGGGGTAATTTTAGAAAAAAAAGATTATTTTTTCAAATTTAGTAAGGTTTCTTAAGACTCTCTATAAATATATACATTTCTCTCTTTTATAACCCTAAGTCCATAATGTTTATTTCTTCTTCTCTGCTACTAATTACACTCTTGCCCAAACATTAATATTTAAACTCTTGTTTAAGAAGAGTATTAAGACAATTTGGTAAGTTTTCTCTCTCTATTCTCCATAATCTTTCCGATCACTCTAATTAGGATTTTGAATTGGCATGATTATAGATTGTTGCATATCATAATACATAATTTAGGGTATGTTTAGGATTTTTTTTTGGGTTTTGATTTCATTGTGAGTTTTGATTATCAATCCCTAATGCATTAGGCACATTGGACAATATGCGTATCTCGAATTTTAAACACTTATTTTCTCAATGATTTTCTAAGAAATTTATCTTTGAGGAAACTAAACATGTAGGGCTTAGGAACAAATTTTGTATCATGAAATTTGACTTTTTTTTCAATTTTATATGTATTTTCAAATCTGACATCGTGGCATTGGAAAACTGTGATTCTAGCAAAACGACTAGATTCATAAATTATTTGCACCAACAAATTTGAAAACTTTTGAAATTTTAAAAAAGATTGATATATGTTTCTAGTATTTATAGTTTTAATTTCATAATTTTCTGGTTTGTTTCTGATTTTATAAAATTCTCGAAACTCATTCCATTTAATTAAAACACTATGAAATAGTTTCGATTATGTCAAGAAATGAATAGTTTTAAAAATGTATTTGTCCCTCAAATCTTCTTGAAATTTTGTAAGAGATAGCCATGAATATCGAAAATAGTTCTGTAAAAAATTGTGTCATTCTGATTTCTTGATTAAGAGTTAAAATTTTAAGAATCAAACAAGTACGAGTATGAATAGAAAATCATATTCTTAGAATAAGTTATTAATAGTTATATTTTATATTTTATTTAAGGTGTTGGAGGTGTTTAAAGCTCTTAGATACTCATAAGTATGTTAGATCAATTCAGAAATCGAGGTAGGTAACTTCATTCCTAACGTACTGAATAAGAATATTTATTTTGATACTACTATAAGGATAGGTATTTTTATATTTTTTTCCAAAATCATTGTTTTTCATAACTAAATTAGCTTATGCAAATGTTTTTAAATCTGAAATTTATTTTATTTTATGGTTTAAACATAATATTATAAAATCCTTTAAATAAGTAATTTATTTTGTTACTTGATTACCTTTTATAATTTTGTCTATAAAATCATTTGCAAGTCTAAATTATTGTTATAGACTTTAATAAATCTGATACGAATTTTTTCTATTTACAAATGATTTTAATTATTTGTGATTGTATAGGGTCACCTCTTAAGACTGTATGGGGGTCAACTTTTGAGGGTAGATTGTTAGCCTAAAGAGTTACATATTATATAACTTTGATGATAAAAAATATGTATCTTAATTAATTTGATAAATATTGTATTTCACATTTTCACTAAGTCTTGAAAGATATTATTTATGTAAGTGAATAAAGTGAAATTAAGTTCAAGACACTCAACGAACAACGGTGTTGAGTGTTAGAAAGTGTATATTTATAAAGGAGAAAATCGTCATTTTACACTTTAAATTTCACTAACATTGCTATTTTTATTTATTTAAGTATTTTGTTATTTAATTATATGTGTTTTATTATAATTATATATTTTATGTATTTTAGGGGCATCATAATCGTTTTACAATGAACGAGTGATCAGACAGCAAAACGGACGTCATATTTGGACTCAGGACGGTCGAAAACTTTAAGAAGAGCATTAAAGGAAAAAGTCACTATTCACATATACGTACTGTTCATATATATGATACTGTTCATACGCACGGTATTGTTCACTGGGGTACTGTTCACGGTACTGTTCATAATACTGTTCGTATATACGGACTGATGATGTGGCAACTACCTATGACGTGGCAGTATTTGATTGGACGAATTAAGTGGCATTGACTGCTTACGTGTCATTGACCAATGACGTGGCATTGACTGATGATGTGTCACAATCTTATAGGGCTAAATTTCTTATAATTGTCAGATCTTATACGTGGCTAAATTTCTTATGCAAAAAATGTGTAGATACGCGATGAGATTATTCTACTATCTCGGTGGAGTATAAAAATCGTGTGACTATTACACATACATGCGCACAATATCATGAGATTATTTTTATTCGATAGTCACGATTCACTCAACGTTATGTACAAAAGGGGCTCAAATTTGATACCCTTGAATTCATTTTTAAGCTTAGATTTCTAAAATTCCTTCTCCTTCTTATAGTTTCTTTGTATTTTAATAAAATTTCTTTTTTTATCCTTAGTTAAAATATGAGTAGCTAATTTTTTGTTGAACTTGGGTTGAAGGTGAAGTCTTAACATGTTCCATGGACTTAATTTTGTAATCGATGGTCTAATATTTGTGGTTGTTTTGACTTTTCACTCGACAAATAATAATATCTATAAAAGTGGGTTAAAATAAGGTTAAGGTTATTATTATTTGGCACGATAATTTTGGTACCATACTTAAAATTCATTTTTAATCCCCTTAGATTTCTAAAATATTTAGCCATGGAGCATGTTGATGCTTCTCCTTTTTATAGTTTAATTTTGTATTTTAATAAATTTAAAATTTTTTAATTCATTAAAAGTTAAAATTAAAATCAATGGGATCGTAGCTAATTTCTATTTTTGATAGATTGGGTTGAAGGTTCAATAAAATTTCACAACATGTTCTCATCAAGATAAAAGTTTAAGCATTCAACAGATTTATTATTGCAACAATTCTTATAAAGTCAGTATGATTTAATATGTGTATGATTTTACATTTGAGAAGCTCAAGCTTTTATTTAATAAATTATTATTTTTCATAAATCTAAAGTTTTATAATAATAAATATTTTTTGTCATAGATAATTTTAAAAAGTTGTGGAAACTTTAATAAATATTGTTTTATTTTATAAATTCTAAAATTAAACTTATTTATAATTTTTTTGGAAATGATTATTTATAAATTCTAAAATTAGACTTATTTATAATATTTTATGACATGTTAGGCTATAATAAAATTATAATTTTAATAAACAGTGATACTGTAGCAAATTCAAACTATTCCAATATTAGACCTATTTACAAAGTTTCATAGAAAGTTTTGGGTCATAATATAATTATAAAAAGTTTTAAGTAAAATTATAATTATATGAATAGTGTTACTTTAGCAAATTCAAATTTTAACAGTGACTTCACTGTAGTAAGCAAGTAGTTGGCTAAATTAAGCAGCTAGCGCCTAAATATTGAAATTTTACCTATAATAACTAGTTTTTATATTAAAAATATATAAAATAAAATCAAACTCATTTTTAAGAATCCTTATAAGTCAAAATAAGTTTATAGATTATATTTTGAGCTTTCAACTTGTAAATCATCTTAGATTAAATCATCATTATACTATAATTTGTACATCCATTCTAAAAGAGAGTTTACTTGTTGTAATATTTAATTTTATTGTAAAATTTGTGAGTATGTGAATGTGAAAATACTTAAGTGAAAAGATTGAAGCATAATCTCTTGAGTGTAAAGGTTTATTGATACCTTAAAAGTCAATTGTAACGAACTTAAAGACTTGGGTGACTTGGATAATGAAATCTTCGAGCTTGGTTGACTTGGAGATATGAACGTAGGTAGATATTATCGAACCACGTAAAAATTCATTGTGTTTGCTTCTTATTTCCTTTCTCTCATATTTTTTAGCATTATTAAATTTATTGTTTTTAATTTCATTAAGGTATTAAATTGAATTGTTATGTGGTTTAATTAACTTAAATATTAGAAGCCTAATTCGCTCTTCTTCTTAAGTTACATATCTTGCATTTTATAGACATGCTGCAAAGTGCCACATATAGTGCAAAGTGCCATGTATAAGTCATTATATATGAAAGTCCAATTTGAATGTTTTGGCTCATTATTCGTAGTTATTTAGATTTTGATTCTGATCATATTATATGATGCATATATGTTCTAGACCAGTACTGGGTTTCTATTTTGAGTGTGCACAGATATTTTGGTTCTAATTCTTTCTAATTAGGTCACCGGGACTATAAGTGACACTATGTGATATAAACTAACTTTTTATTATCTCTATATAAGTTATATGATTTGATTTCATAATTTATGTGCTTTTGATATTATGAATTTATTATTGTAATGTGTTGTTTTAAGAAAAGTTACAAAGTATATTATATATTTTACTAAAACGGGAGGTTTTCAATATTTTTAGTAACAATAGACCTAGTGTGTTGGGAATGATTTTACTTACCGAATTGACGGCTCACCCTTCGTCATTATTTTTTGTATATTAAATTTTTTATTTGAGAGTTGTGTTTAGCAATAGAGTTAAAGATCTGTTTCATTTTGCTAATTGAATAAGAGGAGGAATAAACTCATGATTCTTTTAAGTTAATTTTGTTATGAATTTGTAATTTAGGAGATTTAAGACTTTTAATATATTTATGTCTTCAGAAGATATTATTTAGTATTAGACATAGATTTGTGGTTTTAATTAAATGATTATTTGAGATATTTTAGTTAAAAATTTTATATTTAAAGATTTTAATTTGTAACTAACCTGCTTCATTACGTTCTCCGCACGTGTTAATTTAGAATGTTACAGTATGTGACCTCCTTCAGTCACATTCCAAAACTTACGTAAATACCATAGCTAGACTAATCCCTTTGTGTATAAATATCTATTGAACTTTTTTATAAATCATCAGATAAAGATTTTGTAGCTCTATACATCACATAATGCTCTTGATGCTTGCCATGTGTGTATGTTACTATAGTCTTCATCCTTGTCATGTCTGCATCACATTATGATTTTGATCCTTGTTATATATGCATCATCTTTGTATGATTCTTATCAAGTGATCGATGACAAGCACAAATCATATTATTAAAATATTGGTCAACATGATTCAAGTGAAAAATGGATCATGTTACAATTAGACACTACCGTCTATTTTTAACAAATTAAGCCTTTTTATATCATACTATGTTTATGTTATGGTAATAACAACTCTAAATATTGGGTAACTTATGATTTATTTTTAATCATAATTAAAAGTATCATATATGTTCTTAATCAAACAACTATAGAATAAAACTCTCTCTTAAAGATTTGACCAAGTAATTTGCAATCACTTTTAATTTTTTAATTGGCCATCCAAATTCAAATTTTGGAGATATAGAAAGTTGGACACAGTTCAATTTACATCAAACTAAACTAAAATTTCAAATTCAGTTCAGTTTAGTTTCCAATACCATAGCCATTTAGTTTTAATTTAAGCCTATAGATAATATTAGTATTTATGATCAACCGTCACCAATAAATGTGTCCCACACGTAGTATACCAAAGAAGATCAAACTTAGTATTTTAAAGTCAAACATGCATATGAATTAAGCTTTGTAAAAATAGAAGAGATTATGATACAACTAATGTTAGGCTTACTTATTGGAGTGGGAGTGAAGAGTATGAATTAGTAATATATTTGGAGTGGCTGTGAAGAGTGTCAAATATATATATATATTATCAATTTTGTACTTAGAAACTACAATTTTTAAGTGAGGGTAGAACTGTAATTTAACATTATTTACTCTTAATACAAGATAAAGTAAATATATAAATTAGATTTTAATTCTAATCTCATACTCTAATTTCAATGTAAGTAAACAACTTACCATTACTCTCATTCTACACTCTCAATCCCAATATTCGTACTTTTCAAAATTTTCAGTTCAATCTAAAACGTAAACCCTATCTAAATACTGCAACGATTGACATTATTAATCATAACGTTTGCCCTCATTCAGCTGTGCAAGCTGGCGATACAAACTTGTATTCACTAATACATATGGTAGAATGTGTTCCATTATAAATATATTTCTTCAGGTCCTCTCGGTGCATGTGGCTGCTTTAGTTTTACTTAAATTAATTAAAATTGACTTGATATAAGGGCTGCGTACTTGGAGCAAAATGTCCTCAACGCTACTGAATCTCATCTCCCGTCTTCCGATTCTTATCAAACATAGCAAATATGCAAGTCCTAATAGGCCGTCCAGGCTTCTTTGGTGACCCTTGATTCACATGCTGTATCAAGTTATTATTGTAAGTCTACATTATCAATATTCGTTAACGCTCCGTCACCACCGGCTGTCGGCGACCCACTTTTTGATTTCCAACGAGCCCCCACCGGCTTTTTCCAAAGCAGCATAAGTAGCATCCCACGTGGCATCAATAAATATCACCAGCAATTATGATCATAAAATATGTGAACAACACAACAGCATTCATTATAGCAAGAGGGCAAAGGCACACATGATAACTCCAGGAATGAACAAAGATTAACGCATGTTTCAACATATACAATAAAGATTTGCAAAGACCCACTACTATCTAGCTTTCTAGTTTTTAATAACACAATAGGCGCATACAGATACAAAAAATGTTTCATAACGGAAAGCGATCCAAAATTTTAAAATTTGAATTTGCCAGAGTTTGTCAATTTCCCGTTTTCCTCAAATATTTCACAATTGAATGAACCGTACTTCATAATTCAGAATGTTATCTGTAGAGATTTGGATGGCTTTAATAACTTACCAATCCAAAGACTCTGCCCAAGATCTTTAGCAAGATCAAAACAAGTTGTACAATCACAAACTGAAACCGAATCAATTCAATATCACAGCACACAGGACTTAATCAATCTATCGAGAATCAAGAATAAAAGTGAAGAATCAGAAACAAAATTGCAAAAGAAGAAGATAACGTGGTTCAGTCTCTCAAAAGACCTAATCCATGAGTGAAAACATCAGAGCTGGTTTGATTGATTCACAATGAAGAGTTTACAAGTTTTCTGAAATGGATTTCACAAAGTACAAGCAACAACTCTCACTCACCAAAACTAACTCTCTAGAAAACTCTTTATCTCCCCAGAACACCTACTCATCACCCCCGTGAACCAGCTTCTATATCAGCTGCATAACAAACTTCGAAACCCAGAAAGCACAGCTTGTCTCCACGTGTAGAGTCTGTACACGAACTAAAAGAGACTCTTGAGCAAACACATGACTTGCGCGGGCAAGTCTGTTAATCCGTTAGAGACGAAACGCTGAGCTTGATGTCGTTTAAGTTAAAAGCATCACGAGCTAGCTCACGTGACTTCAAAACGACTTTAATCCTAGCCCAAAACACTGCCGTTTTGATCTGGTTTGTGTTTGGATTCAACTGCTTTACGTTATCATTTTCTGAATTACAAATTCATAGTCGTAGTCGATGTTGCAAACTGATCATATATACTATGAGTCTATGAACATATTTCTCTAGAAGTACGGAAAATCAGATGAAGAAAACCTGATAAAAGATCGATAGTAAGCAATAGACATCCAAATCAGTTCAACGTGCGCTTTTTTTTCCCAAAACACATCAGAAAAATGTCATTGGCTAACACAGGCTCCTTCCCCACACTGAATTCCTCCTCAAAAATCCACACTGCCTTTGACCCAGCCGAAACTGTCTTGCAACACACGCATCTCAAAATCAAAACTCTCCTCCTCTAGTGTCTTCTGCCTGACTTATCATCTATTTGTAAGAAAAATGTATTAAACTGTCTATTATAATATATTCTGTTCATCTTGATAAGTTAGAGCAAACCTGCTAACATTAATTAATTATCATGAGAAATAATAATAATGTATGAGGCCATGATACTTAATTAAATGGCAATTTTCTCTAGCGGGAAAGATTCACCAAGATCAAGAATGGATCTGATGTTGTTTTGGTTGTAAAGATCTATGACATCTGCTTTAGGTGGTAAGTTGTCACCAAGTATTCCATTGCAAAAACCTATTTCGGTAGCTGCAAAATGCAATATGTTAAGTCCATTATTTATATAGTCGGCGTTTTACGGCAAGTTTAGTTAAATTGAAATTTTATTTATTACATATCTTGTATACAAGGATTAATTTATTAATTATCTAATTTAGTGAAATTCTAATTTATTAGCAATAATTGTTTCCTAATTTAATTAGATGTTTAACTTAACAAGTCAATTAATGATAGAGTTCGAAAATTGGCACGTAAGATCTATTTAAAGTAAGAAGTTGGTTCAAATGAGAAGTTTATTAAATGATCTACATATTTCTTAGGAGACAAGCAAGATAAAAAGATCAAATTTATTTGAATTATAAAATGAAACAAAATCTTATTTTAGAAAGAATTCAAGTATTCTAAGACTTCCAATTTTTGGGAAATCCTAGGGTCTATATAAAGAGATATATTTCACAATTGAAGAGCACTTCACAAAGTATAAAGCAAAGAAGTAAAATTCGGCCTCCTCCGTATAGAATCTAGATTTGGTGCATAATATTGTGTTGATTTATTTTCTTATCTTTTTTATTCAAAGTCTTGTAATCAGATTATTTTTTTTCATCTCTGTGGAGAGACTACGTGGATCTTAAATCACTAAACATTGAAGAATTAAAGAATTGATATTGATCACTTTATGAAGTGCCTTTAGAATTTGGATTAAGAGAGAAAGCAATTACTCAAGAAAAGCAGCTTTAGTTTAAGGTTGAATAAATTGTATGGTTATAAAATGTAATTGAGATTCTTAAGTTAGGCAAATCTATAGGTTGAACCATCTCAACATAGTAACTACTTTTCATCTGGGCGTGGCCTCGTGAATGTAAGATTAATTAATCTGAATCAAGTAAAAATCTCCATGTCACTTAATTTCTACAATTTTTTGTGTTTTAGAAAATTAATATTTTTATGCGGATGAAAAATAACCATATCTGTGAACAATAATTAGTAGCAAGCAGTATCTGTGAACAATAATTAGTAGCAAATAGTAAATGTGAACAATAACAGTGAATAATATTTTTAAAATTAATTAAATTATTAATTTAAGATTTTAATTACCTACATCTATTTGCAATAGATCTAAATTTCAACACATTATATACAGAATCAACAAATTATTAAGAAAATTATAGTAATTAATAAGTAATATTAATCCATGGATAGAGAGTTGGATAAGGTAAATGATCAAATTGGTACATTGGGTTTCAGTGTCTTTTTGGGAAAAAAAATACTCTTCTTTCACGGTTTGTGTCTCTTACTATTTTTCCTTGATTTGGTAAAATATTAGTGAAAACTCATTATTTATAAATAAAAAGGTGTTCGTTACCTTGCATGATAAGGTAACAAAACATGACAAAATGAGAAGCGTTGGATTTGAAACTTCAAATCTAACAGCTAGAAAGGAAAGGTAATGTATTAAGAGATTTGCAAGGAGGTATGGAGAAGGGAGACAAATTTAGACTTGAAGGTTTTCTTTTCCTTGTTTTAATTTAATTTATTTTCCCTGAAATAATCCAATGCTCACATGACCATGAAATTAGTCATCGTCCTGGCGTAAATCTTAGCAAATTTATGTAAAGATGTTAGGTTAATTAAATATGTGCAATAATAATAATGACATTAATAAATAATAATAATAATAAAAATAACAACAATAACGATGATGGTGAAAATAATAAATAACATTGATAAGTTTTAATAATATTAGTAATGGTAATAGTAGTAATAATAATAATAATAATATCATCAACAATAGCAACAACAATAACAATAGTAATAAAAATAATATTGAAAATGAAAATAATAACAACAAAGAAAATAATAAATATAATAATCAAAATAATAAAATAAATAAATTTTATAAGGATGATAATAAGAACATGAAGGACAATGATGATGATGATGATGATTTATTAATTTTATCATTATTATAATTATTATTTTTAATTTTTTATAAAATGGGGATTAGAAAATTAGTTTGGGTAAAAGAGCATTTCTAGAATGGAGTTCTGATTCCCAAACCCTCGAGAATTAAAACTCTAGTAATAATTTCTGAATTTGACATGGCCTTCTATAATAAGGTAGCAAACATAAGAGTTTTAACAAGCATACATCAAGATGTTGGCGCCTATAGCTACCACAAATATAAGTTTATCAGTTGAAGTTGATTGAAAAGATGGTCAAACTATAAGATAACAAATGCCTTTAGTTTTATAAATTTTAAAAGTAAAATCATAATTCCTTGTGTGCTGACACCCATTTCTAATTACATGACAATCATAAATCATCCAAGTAAAACACATTTATAATAGTTTTGGCTAATAATAAGAATAAGAAAAGTATTGGTGCCTTCCCTTGCCCATTATATTCCTACCACCAGTAAGTCTAATGTTGTGTTTACTAAACAGTCATGAGAATTAGAATAAAGGAATTATAATCAATAAGTTGTTTACCACCAATAATCCTTACCTGGAATGGAGGAATCAGAATCAATAAAGGGAATTGGAATTGGAATGGAGCAATCAGAATCAATTAAAGCTTGGAAGAAAAATGGGAGTAGTGTGAGACCTACAAGTTCTAGAATCATTACCAAAATTCTTATTGCTAAGGGTTAGAAATAAGAACTCTATTTCCAGGAATGAATTTTTTTAGCCTCAACTAAATTTTTTAATATCCACTTTATCCTTAATTTAAATAATAAAAAAATTAAAATTTAATAAAATTAACAAAGAATAATAAAACTATAATAAAAAATAAATTATTATTTCTTTTATTATTATTAAAATTTTATTTATTTATTTATTATTATTATTATTATTGTTATTATTGTCATCATTATTATTGTTTTTATCATTTACTAATGTCATTATAATTATTACACATATTTAATTAACGTGATATTATTATATGAATTAGCTAAGATTTATATTAGGATCATGACTAATTTCATGGTCATGAGAGCATTGGATTATTTGGGTAAAAAAATTAAATTAAAAAGAAAACCTTCAAATTTGAATTTGTCTCGCTTCTCCATGCTTCCTCAAAACTCCCCTGATACATTACCTTATTTTTCCAACCATTAGATTTGAAGTTTTAAATCCAACGCTTCTCATTTTGTTATGTTTGTTACCTTATCATGTAAGGTAACAAATGCCCAATAAAAATTATATAAGTAGTACTAAAAGATAGAAAAATTGAAAGTTAGCATAATTTTGCTAACCTATAGGTATGTTTTGATGGACTTTGGAAAAAAAAAAGAAAGGTAGGGAGTGGACAAAGCTTAAAATCTATTTTTTTAAGTTCAATAAAAAAAATTGTTTAACAAAATGATCAGCTAGGTCCCTAAAGCAATTTTGATAGGTTTTGAAACAACAAAAAAAATTTATTTTTTTATAAACAAAATAGAGGTTTTGACCATTTTCTAAAGCAATTAAGATATATACTTTTTTTTTTAATCTAAGGTAGCCATTTGTAGCCCAACAAGCAACAAGATGATAGAAGCCATTGAAAGGGCATTAAGAGAGGTATATGTTGGAATTTTAATAGTATTCCAAACTACTAATATCCTCACTTTTTTTATGAAATTAAATTAAAGTTAAATAAGTTAGATCTAGACAATGAGAGAACTTAGTTTACTATCTAATTGAGCTATTCAAATGAAAAATATAATATATGTGTGGAATCAAAATCGACAAAGAGGACATGTTAACGCCATCTTAGTAGAGAAACTAAATTTCTCAATTTAGTTCACAATGACATATAACAAATAAAGATGAGGCAGGTGAAAATTTCTTAATATATAAAAGTGAAATTCATGAATTGACACCTCCTTATTCACTGAATATATTGATACACCTGAAAGAAAAATAAAACATTAAAAAACATGACAAATATTAAGGTAATAAGTTCTAAAGCACTACTAAACTTCTAGGGGAAGCTATGTTGTTAGCTTGTCATATTTAGAATAGAATATCCTAAAAGAAAAAAAGAAAGATGCCCTATAAATTATGGAGAGGCTATAAGCCTAACTTGTCAAACCTTAAAATGTGGGGTGTTTAAGGAAGATTTTTATACATGATCCTAAAAGAACTAGATTAGGACTATAAACTATAAGCTATTTGTTTTCTTTTAATAGGGTATGCTCACAACAATTGTAGTTACAAATTCTTGGTGCTTTAAAATGAATGACATCCATTCATACATATACCATCATTAATTGTAAGATTATTGAATTCTTTAACTCAATTTTCTTAATAAGGCTAACATTATTTACATACCCCTAAAAGAGTCAATTAAATGATGCTCCTAAGAGTTCAAATGTTGAATATATGAGAAGCAAAAGAATGAAAAAGATCATTAGTTATAGATGAGACTTTAAGGTTTTTATTATTAATGATGATCTTTAAATTTCTAAAGAAGTTATGGCTTCTTGAGAAGCAACTATAGAGAGAGGTAATCAATAGTGAGTTAGATTCCACCATGAGCAATTATGAGTATTAGTTGATTTGCTTTTAGATACAAACCTATTGGCTTTATAAACAAGTCAAACATATAAATATTATTTGTTGTGAATCATTTTGAAGACTAGTTTACTTACCTCTTGGTAATTTTCATATAACAAAGGTGTACTAATATCATTGATATAAAATTATCAATAAAATTATCATAAGATAAATTAAGTCTCAATCATAAACTCTAATGTTCTTAAATATCTCATTTTAAATAGCTCCTAAACTCAACATCAAATATCCTCAATACTTGGCCATAAGGATAGAACAATTCATGTTCTCTAATTTTTTAATAAAGTATTTCCTTATTGAAAAAAATCTCATATTTTGTAGACCATATGCTAACATACTGAAAATTTATTGATCAAAATTTCATAGCTTAATTCCTTCAAAAATTATTGAAAGCACTTTATGTTTCAGACATCATCAATACTATCAAATAGTTTTCTACTTTGAATATACTTGCTTTACAAATACAAAAAATGTGTTGTTATATCATAAAATCATGAAAATTTGTGCAATCACTCTAGACATATATAAAAATCATTATTCCAAATTTCATAATTTTTGAAGAAGTCCAGCTATGGTAAAAATAATTTTGTAATTAATGTTATTCACTAAAATAAAAAATTTCTAAGTTCTCAAACTTAAGTTTGAAAAATCGTTTAGGGTGTTACAATTATGGTATCAGAGTAGATTTCCAATTGAAAATGTGTGGATGTTTGTGACACCCTACATTGCTTAGGAAGGATTTTGTAAGGATGAATAGAATTAGGTCTATGCCAAATCTTTAGGTTTTGTGATTTTGTTTCAAAGAAGTATATGATTGAAGTATCAGAGTAGGAAACGAAAGCATGATGATTTTTCAAACTTAAGTCTGAGAACCTAGAAATTTGTTATTTTAATGAATAAGAAAAATTACGAAATTATTTTTATCATAGCTAGACTTTTTCAAAAATTATGAAACTTAGATCAGTGATTTTTATATATATCTAAGGCCCAAAGTAGACAAATCTTGCTAGGTTTGGGTTAGGCCATGATAGAAGTGTAATACACTAATTCTGTTAAAAGTATTTAAGTCTTTTTAGTTTTAATGTGTGACATGTGCAAGTAATTAAAAAATAATTAGAGATTGCTAGAATCCAAATAATTTATATAAATTAGTCAAAACATTATTAATTTTTCATATGTTTTGGGTGAAACTATTTCCAAATTTCAATGTATATGTTATATGATTCACTTTTAAACTTATATTGTGTAAATTTTTATGATTTTATGACATAACAATAAATTTTTTGTATTTGTAAAGTAAGTATGTTCAAAGTAGAAAACTGTTTGATAGTATTCATGATGTTTGAAACATAAAATGTTTCCAATAGTTTTTGAAGGAATTAGCTATGAAATTTTGATAGATGAATTTTTAGTCTTTCAAAATATGGTCTATAAAATATGAGATTTTTTCCAATAAAGGAATAATTGATTAAAATTAGAGAACATGAACTGAAATTTTGATAGATGAATTTTTAGTCTTTCAAAATATGGTCTATAAAATATGAGATTTTTTCCAATAAAGGAATAATTGATTAAAATTAGAGAACATGAACTGTTTTTTTTAATGGCTCATTATTGAGGACATTTGAGATTAAATTTAGGAGCTGCTTAAATTGAGATATTTGAGGACATTAGAGTTTATGATTGAGACTTAATTATATCTTATGATAATTTTATTGATGATTTTAGGTTGATGATATTAGTACGCATTTGTTATATGAAAATGTCAAGAGGTAAGAAAACTAGATTTCAAAATGAATCACAATAACAAATATGTATATGTTTGACTTATTTTATAAAGCCTATTTTTTATATATAAATATGTGAATTTATATGTTTCTGCCAATGAGTTTATGTGATGTGTTGCTTTGTGTTAAGAGTGTTTATGGACATAGGCATATGTTGTAAGAGCAAAAAGGACTTGAATTAAAGACAATAGATGTTTTGACCAAATTATTAGATTATCCGGCTACCTATTATATTTAAGACTTGAATTATTATTGATTGTAAGGAGATATTCGAATATACAAGGGAGTTATGATTATATTTGCCTTTGAAATTTAGGCCAAGGTGTTACAATACAAGGTACATCAATCTCTATTACCTCTCATTGTATCTCATATTTTTCTTCATAAAATATTCTTTACTATTCACTACAACAAAAGCACAAATTACTAAGGGACAAATTCCCTCAGTAATTTCTCAAATCCCTTAGTAATACTTATTAACAAGGGAAAATGTTCGTCAGAGTCCATTGTGAAAATACTTATCGTTAATTCTATAATTCCTATGGTCCCTTGAAAAAATGGATTATTACCTAAGAACATTTCCCTTGGTAAACATAAGACAACTATGTCGGAAAATAAATTCAAAAGATGAATAAAAACATTTCCTAGGGACACATTTTATTAGTAATAGTATATTTCCCACAAAATATATATATCAGTAAAGATGTGTGACCTTCAGAAAAATTGAATTCGAACTATATTTAAACCCTTAGAAATACTAAATAGTCCCTCGAAAGCATGAAATTTTTTTCCCTTGTGTTAACCAATTTTTACATGAATTATATAACTTAAGTGTAATAAAACTAAAACAATTAATAAAAAAATCTAATTAAGTTCATTATATTAAAATAATAATCCAATACTTTCAACAATACATGTAATAAAAGATAAATGTCAATTCATTTGTTGTTCAACTTCATATATACAAAATGATTCTTTACCTTTTTTTTTGTTTTCACTTCAGATGGATTATACATTCTTACTTTTTAATATTCCATCAAGTACTATGCTCATCTCTTTGAATTTACTCATCTTCATCTTCAACAGCAAGGTCCTGCATTATTTTAAAATCATATTATCAGTTTACTTAACACTCTTTTAGCATACACCATACGACACAAGCATAGGACATATATTTCCAACTCTCCCCAAGGAATGATTTATATACTATTGTTGAGTGTTAGAAGGTGTATATTTAAAAAGGAGAAAATCATTATTTTATATTTTAAATCTCATTAACATTGCTACTTTTATTTATTTAAGTATTTTGTTATTTAATTATATGCGTTTTATTATAATTATGTATTTTATGTATTTTAGGGGCATTACGATCGTTTCACAATGAACGAGTGGTCAGACAGCAAAACAGACGTCATATTTAGACTTAGGACGGTCGAAAACCTTAAGAGGAGCATTACACCCAACTCCGGTGGTGTTACAGCTTGCAGATCGATCCATGAAAATACCACGTGGTATTGTGGAGGACGTGCTTATCCAGGTAGATAAGTTTTATTTTCCTGTTGATTTCATTGTAATTGACACTTAATCAGTGTAGGATTCAAGGAAGCATATCTCCATTATCTTGGGTCGTCCATTTTTGGCAACTGCCGATACTCACATTCAATGCAGGATTGGAAATATGCAGTTGTCATTTGGCAATATGACTATGGAACTAAATATTTTCAACATTGCCAAACAACCTCACTCTACAGATGATGAAATTATAGATGTAGATTTAATTGATGAATTGGTTGATCATACATCTCCTTTAAACCTTAGTGATGACCCTTTACTGACATGTTTAACTCACTTTGGTTTGGATTTTAATATTGACAGGTCGATTGATGAGGTTAATGCCTTATTAGATTCATCGCCATGCATGGACATTGATAAGTGGAAGACAAAGATAGAGCAATTGGCACCATTGAAAGAAAATCTCATCTCATCATCAAAATCACCACCAGGAATTGAGCTCAAACCTTCACTCGACCCTTTGAATTCTATATTCTTGGAAGAAGAAAAAATATTGTCAGAAATCATCTCATCCTCTCCTGATTACAAACAAAAGAACATAGACATCATTGACCTTATTTTTAGTTCAAAAAAGAGGATACAACTGGCAAAACCAGAGGAGATTCGTAACGACAAAAATGCTAAGGACTACAGAAAGCGAATGAAAATCATCCGTGACAAGCGGAGCATTAGAAAATCTCTCACACCAGGTCAGAAATTATTTTTGTTCAATTCTCAAGGGCACATTTCTCCAAGTAAGTTACGATCACAATGGTCTGATCCATCCACTGATCATACTATTTTTTCACATGAAGCCATTAAATTTTAGAATCCAATGAACGGTGTAATTTTTAAAGTTAATGATCAGAAAAGTAAAGTCATATTACGAATACCAACCATGTGGAGAAAACAGCACAAAACACTGAAATGACCTGACATTTTTTTCCTTTCGTTTCCTTTCGGTGATTTAAAGTTTTCTTTTCTATTTTTAATTATGTTTGTGAAAGTGTGTCTGTTTAACTTTTAAGCTTTTATTTTTTTATCATTTTCCTCACGAATATGTCAACTAAAAAGTATCTCTTCAGTATTCTTAGACAGTTTCGACGTATTCAATCTCATCTCAGAGGTCAAATACGATTTTGTAAAACACATCGTATCTGGCAGCTACAACCACCAGAGTTAGTAGCCCATGTTTAGGATTTGGAAAGCCAACTCTGAGAAATTGAGAGAGGTGTCTACAACATCCAATTGGAGCTTGAGGTAAATTCAATAAGAGAATGATTTTAGTTTGTTTTGTGTGTTTTAATTTATTTTCATGTTTGTGTGTTTTAGTTTGCTTTGTGTGTTTAAAGTTTGTAACCCCAGTCAAGTGGCGGATAACGGTACTCTATTACAATCAAGTCGGTCACTTCAGTTTCCCATAATAACTGATATTCTGAGACGAAAGCATGCAAAGAGACGAGATCTTAGCAAAACTTCACAAGCGATTTCTTTCGCTTCCTCAGAATGCCTTACTTTTAATTTATAAAGCCCGGTCCGAACGCATGCGATTACTTATGAAGAATAATATCCCTGCTGACATCCGTTGGTTAATCGAGGTAAAAGTTCGCTTAGCAGGTGGGTTACCTCCTAAATTTATTGCATACATGCCTGGTTGTGGTAAAGGAAATTATGCGAGAAAACGACGAGCTCGAAGACTTTCTGTTGCTTGTCATAAATGTGCCAGAATGATATGCAATAAAAAATCATGTTCTTTAGGAATGGTGTCTGATAACAGAGAAGATAAGATTCAATTCATTAGGGATGGCTTGAATAAGGAGTCATTGGATGATATCCTTTTGTCTCTTGAAACGCATCCCAATGGATACGTCCAAAATGCAATACTCCAGTTATGGCCATTATTCCAGAAAAATGTGCAAACTATAGTCTCGAGAATCTGACTATAACAGACCCTGTTTGCCAGTTTATAAGAAAACTGGATGGGAAGCCTATCCTCGACCCATAGAGGGCGCTCAAGCTGTTTCTGGACGTAAAACCAGAGGAAGATGTGAGCCACAATCATAACTATCTGTAAATATCCTTTTACCTCTCTGTTCTTTTATTTCACTGTTATTTTACTATTTACATTATTGTTTTTAATAATTTTATTTACTTTTTTTTCTTTTTACTATTTTCTTTTTGACTTTTGAGCCATGTGCCTTATACGTTAATTGACATAATGTCCTATACACAACTGTAACCAACTGTCATTAAGGTCTTTAAATATAAATTTTTTTACTGAGCACTCACAAGTTGTTTTTTAGCAGTATCTTAATGGCAGCTACTTCCAGTAAACAATTCAAGAACATTTGTGTGCTTTCTGGGTTTCATTATGGCAAACATAAAGAGTTCATGGAGGCAGCCATAGATCTTGGTCTAAGAATAGCTGAGAGAAAATTACACTTGGTGTATGGAGGAGGTGACCGAGGGTTATCCAAAATGGTATCAGAAGCTGCTTTTGTTAGAGGGAGCCAAGTGTTAGGCATCATCCCTCAAATCCTAAAACCTTTGGGTTGTTTGTCTCATTCACCAACTGGAGAAGACTTAGTCGTCTCAGGTATGCAAGCACGAATAATTGAAATGCTCAATCATGCCGATACTTTTATTTTCCTTCCAGGGGATCTTACAACTCTTGAGGCACTAATGACATTAGCATCTTGGTCCCATCTGAACATTCATCAGAAACCTATTGGTTTGTTAAATGTCAATAACTTTTATGATGGCTTTCTCGCATTTCTTAACCATGCAATAAAAAATTATTTCATTCCTTCCTTAGTGAAAAAAATCTTTATTTGTGCACACACTGCTAATGCGCTACTTGATCTGTTACAAGCTTATCAACCAGAGCCAGATCCCAAGGCTATTGTGTTGGAGTGTTCAAATAATGATGGTAACAGTAGCGGCAGTAAGAAGTACAAATTAGATTTAACTCTCTGCTTGTAAATATTTTCTTCTGTGTTGCAGCATTTAGGTGATGTCTTCTAAACTCTACTTCTTTCCTTTCAAATATTGAGGACAATGTTTCATTCTTGTTGGGGGTAGGGAATAGTTGACAATTGTGAAATGTTGAACTAACCATGATTAACTTTTTGAATAGAAGGTGGCTGAATATGGAGTATAGTGACTCTAGAAACGCATCTTCTTAGTTAAAGAAAAAAACAAAACAAAAAACAAAACAAAAACAAAATAAAAAAAATATATTTGTGTGTGTTTCTTTTCTAACCTTTCATTTTTTTCCTTTATAAATATATGTTTTCAAGTTTTTAAAGTCGAAGATGGCTGAATATGGAGTGTAGTAACTCTAGAAACGTATCTTTTTAAAAAAAAAGAAAAAAGAAAAAAAATTCATTTTTCTTTAATTTTTCTGCATATATGTTTTCTTTTTATGTTTGGAATAGGTTGAGGGGAAAGAATTCTGTTAAAAAAAAAATTGTGAGTTCTTGATATTGGATGATATGATGACTTTCGAATTTTAGTATTTGTATTATCTTTGGTCTTGAGTGATGTTACACCATGTTTACTATTCTACATGTTGATGTTGGGGACAAATATGAGTTGCTTGAAAGAATGCACATGTCATAATAAATTCCAAGTGAGTTTTTGAGCCTATTAAATTTTCTTGGAGAGTAACCCTTTTTGCCCATTCTTCATGTAGTTTAGCAGTTTATTATTTCATACATGATCTCTAGATTTTCTTTGAGTCAACCCTTAAAAAAAAAAGTGTGTGTTACTGCATCTAAATACCCACTTAATTAATAGATATGGAAGATTATTTAGAGTCCTAAAAGATGATGGAAGGCCATTTTTGACCTGTTTAAACCTTTCTAGCCATCCTTATTATGTAATATCCATAGTTAGCTCTTTTGAGCCTTGCATTTAAAAAAAAAAAACCTTTTCTTTATTAACTTATCAACCTGACCCACTCCAATTTGGAGTATTACCTGATATCATACAAGTTCCATCCACCTATTCATATTTAAGAAAAAAAAATAATTATTTTGTTCAGCGAAGTTGTGCTACATAAAAAAAATAAAAAAAAAGGAAGAAAAAAAAGATGTACAATAGCAATAAATAAGCAAAATGTATCTTGTAATTTTTAAAAAGTTCTTGAATTTTTTCTCAAACATATATATTTTGTTTCACTATTTTCCTTTATTTGTTAGCCATGTCCCTAGCCTACGTTACGTCCTAATAAAAGTCTTTCTTGATTTTAAGGAACTATAGTCTAAAATAAAAGCTAGTTATATGGGTAATTAAGATGTAGTGATGCATATACAAAAAAGAAAAAAAAAGAAAAAAATGATAAATACATTGGGTTGACTAATACTTTATTTGAGATCGTATTATTTCTAAGCTATGGGCATATTTTTTCATCTTGGTGAGAGTGTATGATATTTCTTTATTATTTTCTCTCAATTTATCATTCATTGTTGTGACAAAATTTTATTGGGATTAATTTCTTTGTGAGAGTGTCACTACAACCGGTGAGATTTTGGGGTTGGATATGTCATTCTTGAAAGTGGCCTGATTACTATTGCTACAATAAAGTCTGCTAGACTGATACATATGGATGGTTGATGTGGGTGTGATATTCCTTTAGACTAGAGATAATGCTTGTACTTTTATTTCATTGCTATTATTAATTTGATTGAATAAACACATGTGTTTCCTTTCAAAAAAAAAGTTTTGAATTTTATCTTCGCTTTATTTGCTAGGGACTAGCAATAAGCTGGTTGGGGGGTGTGTTGAGTATTAGAAAGTGTATATTTAAAAAGGAGAAAATCATCATTTTACACTTTAAATCTCACTAACATTGCTACTTTTATTTATTTAAGTATTTTGTTATTTAATTATATGTGTTTTATTATAATTATGTATTTTATATATTTTAAGGGCATTACGATCATTTCACAATGAACGAGTGATCAGACAGCAAAACGGACGTCATATTTGGACTTAGGACGGTCGAAAACCTTAAGAGGAGCATTATAAATACGGTACTGTTCATGATACTGTTCACGATACTGTTCACGACACTATTTATGTATACGGACCGATAATATGGCAACTACCTATGACGTGGCAGTATCTGATTGGACGAATTATGTGGTATTGACTGCTTATGTGGCGTTGACCGATGACATGGCATCGACCGATGATGTGTCACGATCTTATTGGACTAAATTTCTTATGTACTGTAGATCGATGACGTGGCAGTATCTCAGTGGAACAAAAATCGTGTATACAATACATACGCATACATGGGATTATTTACTATTCAGACGGCCTTACTGTGTAAATGTTGACTGTTGACTGATGACGTGGCGCAATCCTGAGCATCCGAACTGTTTTTAATCCGATTGTCACGATTCACTCAATGTATCTATAAAAAGAGGGCTCTCCCTCTCTAATTTGATACCCCTGAATTCATTTTTAAGCTTAATTTTCTGAAATTCCTTCTCCTTCTTGTAGTTTCTTTGTATTTTAATAAATTTCCTTTTTTATCTTTAGTTAAAATATGAGTGGCTAATTTTCTTTTAAACTTGGGTTGAAAGTGAAGTCTCAACATGTCTTATGGGCTTAATTTGGTAAATTTACTTTCTCTTCCCCTCTAATATTTGTAGTTGTTTTGACTTTTCGTCGACAAATAATAATAGTCTTGTCTAGATACAGCCCTAGTTAAACCGGCACCCTAGTACAAGGTTATTATTATTTGGCACGATAAGCTCTTGGCACAATACTTATTGGAGAGTGGTTCATGAGGTGTGGAATCCCCCCTTATGATTTAATTGGTATTAATATGGAATATTTAGCCCATGGAACATGTTGATGCGGATCCGGATACCCAAGTGCTTTATTATAACAGTTTCATTCTTAATTATTTCCGCCATTTTAATTCACAATTTAGGATAAAGTTACCATAATTTAATTGTTCCCATTAAAAAAAAATAATTCTGCACATAATTAAAATCAACCTCTTCGTGGGATCGATACTCGTCACCATTAATCTATTTTACAATAGATTCGTGCGCTTGCGAGTTCAATAAAATTTGCACAACAACTATACATTTATCAATCATGTAAGATTACTTCAGAATTTACTTGAGTCAAATACTCTTTGTAGGATTGTCAAACGAATTTGTAAAAAAAAAAATCTAGATTCTACTTTGATGCATGAGATAAAATAGTTAATAAACTATGCAAAATATGTCGACAATGTTTCAGTTGCTGCTTGTGGATATTCAAGAAATGTAGACCAAAGTCCTTTGATATGCATAGAAAATAACGCTAATGTATCAAATAGCTTCAGTTGAAAAAAATCTTATGATTAGCTTTTACTAGCTCATTTCTTAGACTAATTAATTATGCCATTTTCTTATTAGCCTTATCGCTACTAATTATAAATTTTAACTGAACATAATTTGAAATGCAAACAAACTAACAAACAAAATCTCATAATTTGAAAGGACTACAATGTATAACAATCTAGCAAATATACCTTTAACGTCCACAAATGTGCTCCTTCATATAAGTAGTTGCTTTGCCTTCTCAAGATTGCATGTATACACGTTACCCATTAATTAATTTTTCATGTCATTTAATTTATCTAGAGAAATAAAGATCAATTTTAAGGAGATTTTGGAATATATATCTTTATCCTATATGTTCTATGTACAAAAGACACAACAACACATTGAATACATGCATAGGGATAGAAGTAAAGTGACCAAAATCAAGGCAAACTAATGTTTTAATAAGTATTCCCAAAGAAAAGGAGAAAACATAAGAACTTAGACAAGTTATATGAGTACTAAAAATCCAGAATGCAAATTCTGTGCTCCTACTCTCACCTAAAACTTATTTAAAAGATTAATATATACTTCCATTATTAGCCCTGATATTTCTTGATCATAATATTTCACTCGAGAAGTTCCAATAACTAAGATATGATATTTAAGAAAAAAAATGAAGTTGCATATTCCATTTTTTTAGATTTTGAATTTCTAAAATCATGACAATAATAATATATAAGTCTATTTCCACTCACAATAGATGGTGCTCTTTCTAATCAATCTCTGTTATTCTCAATTGGTTCTTCATCTGAAACTCTTTCAATCTCCCCAATACAAAACATGATCAACATAATTAATTTCTCACTAGAAAAATAATTTAAAACTAACATGTCGATCAAACACTTCCAAACATATCATTTCAATTTCATAGAATGAGTTTACACAAATATTAAATAACAAAGATTTGAGTTATTTAACTTACAATTCAACTTATACAGTTCCATATACAACTACCTGCATAGCAATATCCAAATCTCCTCTTCAATGCATTGATGAATTTTATACATGCATGACTTGTTACGAGCAAACAATTGCAAGTTAACCAATTTAATTACCTATCCATGGTGTTGAGTGTTAGAAAGTGTATATTTATAAAGGAGAAAATCGTCATTTTACACTTTAAATCTCACTAACATTGCTACTTTTATTTATTTAAGTATTTTGTTATTTAATTATATGTGTTTTATTATAATTGTGTATTTTATGTATTTTAGGGGTATCATAATCGTTTCACAATAAACGAGTGATCAGACAGCAAAACAGACGTCATATTTGGACTCAGGACGGTCGTAAACCTTAAGAGGAGCTTTAAAGGAAAAAAGTCACTGTTTACACATACGGTATTGTTCATACATACGGTACTGTTCATGTAAACGGACCGATGATGTGGCAACTACCTATGACGTGGCAGTATCTGATTGGACGAATTATGTGATATTGACTGCTTATGTGGCGTTAACCGATGACGTGGCGTTGACCGATGATGTGTCACGATTTTATTGGACTAAATTTCTTATGTACTGTAGATCGATGACGTGGCAGCATCTCAGTGGAGCAAAAATCGTGTGTACAGTACATGCGCTTATATGGGATTATTTACTATTCAGGCGGCGTTACTGTATAAATGTTGACTGTTGACTGTTGACTGATGACGTGGCGCAATCCTGAGCATCCGAATTGTTTTTAATCCGATGGTCACGATTCACTCAATGTATCTATAAAAAGGGGGCTCTCCCCCCCTAATTTGATACCCCTGAATTCATTTCTAAGCTTAGATTTCTGAAATTTCTTCTCCTTCTTATAGTTTCTTTTCATTTTAATAAAATTTCCTTTTTTATCCTTAGTTAAAATATGAGTGGCTAATTTCTTTTGAGCTTGGGTTGAAGGTAAAGTCTCAACATGTTCCATGGGCTTAATTTAGTAAATTTACTTTCTCTTCCCCTCTAATATTTGTGGTTGTTTTGACTTTTCGTCGACAAATAATAATAGTCTTGTCTAGTTACAGTTCTGTTAAACCAAGACCCTAGTACAAGATTATTATTATTTGGCACGATAAGCCCTTGGCACCATACTTATTGGAGAGTGGTTCATGAGGTGTGGAATTCCCCCTTATAATTTAATTGGTATTAATATGGAATATTTAGCCCATAGAGCATGTTGATGCAGATCTGGATACCCAAGTGCTTTATTATAACAGTTACATTTTTAATTATTCCCGCCATTTTGATTCACAATTTAGAATAAAATTACCATAATTGTTTCCATTAAAAGAAAATTAATTCGACATATAATTAAAATCAACCTCCTCGTGGGATCGACACTCGTCACCATTAATCTATTCTACAATATATTCGTGCGCTTGCGAGTTCAATAAAATTTGCACAACACATGGTAGTAAAATGGAAGTTTGTACTGAAGAGGAAAATAGTTACTAAGTCATCATCCTAACACTTCAAATTCCTATCAAATTTTTCAAACTAAATCATAAAAAATTTAAAACTCATCCTACCATTTCCTCTTTGCAATCATTATTTTTCTCTCAATTGGATAGTAATCTTGATCATACTACCACAACACAATTAAATTTGCACTTTAATTTAAAGTTTTAATAAATTTTGTTCTATGCCATCCAAAAAACTAGATTAAAATTAATGAATAATCACAAAAAATGATCTTTTTAATTTTCTTTAAAATCAAATTCCAATCTTTCCCAAACAACTGTAAATTACTTCATAGTCTTCAAAATAAGTTTTTATATGATGAACCAATTGAAAAGTAAGATTAATAAAAAAAAATCCCCATGTTTTATTATAGTATTCTATAAATCAAATCCAAATCTTTTCCCTGAATAACTCCAATTATTTTTTTCATCTTTAAAATAAGTTCTCAAATTACAAACAAAATAAAAATAAAATTATTAGAAAAAATCTCAAAGTTTGTTAATAGTACCTTATAAAATCCTTCTTCCAATCTATCTTTATTCAAAGCACCCTCGATTATTATTTTGGTTTAATAAAACACACCATTCTTTCTCTATTTTCGCTTTTCTCTCAAGCTCTTGTCTATCTCTTCTTATTCCATTCATCTTCCATAATCCCTATCTTTTTACTCTTCTTCATTTTGTAGGAAGGCTTTAGCAACTAGAAAGCTTCAATAGAGCATGATAAGAGAATAATATCTCATCCTTTTAATTGAAGGATTTGTGCATGAAATGAGTTTTGATAGCAAGATCTCCTCCTACGAAGCTACTCGCACTTGATGTAGTTGCGGTGACAGAGTGTCTTTAGATAGAAGAAAGAACCTCCTCTCTCTCTTTCTCTCTCTCTCTCTCTCTACATTAGAGGATATAGATATTTGTTGGTGTTGAGGAAAAATAAAAGTGAAAAAGTTTAAACCAAAGGACAAAATGCTATCTTTTACTTAGCCAGTCATTACCGAGGGCTATTTTTACCTTTCTTTCTACAATAATTTCCCTCAGTACTAAAACAAATATAAAATTTATTTTTTAAAAATCTTATTTTCTAAGGGCATATCATCATCATCACCATAAGCTTTGGCACCAACCTTCCCATGAAAAATAATTCACAATAACGATGGATTTTTATCTTTTACAAACAAAAAAATTTTCCTAAGTATTAAATTATGTCTTTTTCAAGTTATATATTGTGAATGCAGTAAAGTAAATCAAAGAATTTCAAAATGACAGAGCAGAGTTGCGTATTGGTTGCTAAACTAAATTGAATGAAATGCCATCAGGAGATATGTTTTGTTGAGTGCTTAGTTTACTTAATAAAACAACATGCACTCTTATGTTTTTTTCATTTAATAAAGCACAAGCCTTGCACATAACTAAGAGAAGCTATTAAGAAGTCGTTACTGCATATGATTGTCACGAGTAGTTTTAGGGAGCTCCTGGGTTTGTTATAAGGCTGTTATTTATAGTTGATCAGTGTGTGGTGTAGTGAGACATCAAGAGTCTTCTAGAGAGAGAGTTAGCTTAAAGTTAAAGAAGTTTCTTGTTCTATATTGAGAGCTCTGTAATTTATCTGTAAAAGATACCTTGAAAGAAATCAATGAGGCTAGTTAATTTGTTCCTTTATGGATGTAAGTCAATGAAGATTGATTGAACCACGTTATATGGTTGTGTTATGGAATTTCTAATTTCTATTATGGATTCTTTACTTGGTTCATTTTTAGTCATCATTTTGTTCATTGTTGTATTCTTATTAAACAATTTTGATTGCTTAGAAAGCATCTTGTAGCATTTTATCATAGTTTGTATGAAGTGTTTATGTTAAGCTTAGGTGGAATTATTCTTTACAAATCACTGCAATTGATATTAGAGCCAGATTATCTGGTCAGATCCAAGCATGGCCACTCTGGATCTTGAAAATTTTAATGGTAAAAATGATTTCAACACGTGGGAAGTAAAAAATAGAGGCATTGTTAATTACACAAGGGTTAAGTGATGCTATTTAACTAGTAATTAAGAAGATGGAAAAGAGGTGTCTTCATCACATACTCTTAAAAAAGCTGCTGAAATTGACAAGAAAGCAAAAAGCACCTTAAGTTTAAATGACTCAGTAATTAAAGATATTGCAAAAGAAAAGATAGTGGCAAAATTGTAGGCAAAACTTGAAAGCTTATATATGACTAAGTCGCTGGCAAACAAATTATATATCAAGAAAAGGATGTTTACTCTGAAGATGGATGAGGGATCCTCTCTTGAAGAACATATTGATGAATTCAACAAAGTTTATGACACTTTCGAAACCATTAATGAAAGAAAAACCTTACTCTTGATAAGCTCCTTACCTCTATTATACTCAAACCTTGTTGATGCTTTAATGTATAACAAGCAAATCCTATCTTTAGATGAGGTTAAGTTTACTTTGAATATAAAAGGGCTTCAAGAGAAACAATTGAATAGGGAACATGGAGAAAGGTTAACTGTGAAATGAAAGAATGACAAGAATAATGAAAAAAAGAAGAAGCAAGGGAAAGCTGAAAGCAAGTCTAAAAATTTAGCGCGTTTCCATTGCCATAAAAAGGGACACTTCAAGAAGGACCGTCTAGAGAGAAAATTTAAGAAAAAAGATCAAAATGGAGTTGTAGCCATTGTTAAAGAAGAAGGATATGAATCAGCTGATGTGTGTGTTGCAACTAATGAATGTCGAAGGGTAAGTGGATCTTTGACTTGGATGCACTTTTCATATAAGTCTTTGTTAAAATTATTTTTTTCATTATCATGTGTTTAATGAGGGAAAAGTTATGATGTAGAATAATGCTGTATGTAAGGTCACTGACATAAGAAATGTAAGCCTTAAACTACATGATGGGACCATTAGATAACTCAAGTAAGTAAGACATATACTAAATTTAAAAAGGAATTTAATCTCTTTAGGGATGCTTAATCAAATGGGATGCATTAGGCTTAAACATGCGGAGTTGAGGATCTTAAGTGGTACAGCATTGATTATGAAAGGTGTTAGAAAGAATAGCGTATATGTCTTAGATAGAGAAGTGGTAACTAGTAAGTCTAGTATGTCTACTAATGCTGACTCTGATACAACTCAACTATGGCATTTAAGACTAAGCATATAAGTATCAGAAGACTCAAGGAGTTAGAGAAACAGGGTGTTTTAGGAAATAACAAGATTGGAGAGCTGGTTTTCTGTGAGGATTGTGTTCTAGGAAAGTCCACAAGAGCTAGTTTGAAAACATCTCAACACAAGACTAAAAACATCGTGGAATATGTATATTCAGACTTATAAGGGTCATCACATATTCCATCTCTGAGAAGGAAGAGGTTCTTCATGTCAATAATTGATGATTTTTTAAGAAGGGTCTGGGTATATATTCTTAGATCAAAGAATCAAGTGTTTAGTAAATTTAAGGAGTGAAAAACCCTAATTGAAAACTAAATAGGAAAAAAATGATGAAACTAAGAACAGATAATAGGTTAGAGTATTGTAATCAAATATTTGATGATTTCTATACTATGAAGGGCATTACAAGACACAAAATAATGAGGCATGCACTATAACAAAATGGACTTGTTGAAAGGATGAATAGGACTTTAATGGATAAAATTAGGTGCATGATGATTCAATTTAAGCTACCAAAGAAGTCATGGGCAGAAACACTTTTGATAGCTTGCTTGCTAATTAATCTTAGTCTTTCAACAACTATTGAATTTAAAACCCTATATGAAAAATGATTTGGCAAACCTATAAACTACTGTTGTCTTAAAGTGTTTGGATGCGCAGCCCATACATATGCAAATCAAGGGAAGCTATCACTTAGAGCTTTGAATGGACAATTTATAGGCTATCTAGATGGATTTAAGGGCTATAAACTATAATGTTCAGAAGTAAATCCACTAAGATGCATAATAAGCAAAGATGTGGAGTTTAATGAGGGACCTGTAATGACTAAAAAACTCTTTGTTGATATTATTGGATCTCAACATAAAGCTACTGAGAGCATACAGTTTGAGGTAGAGCAATCATTAATGGAACCTTCAAAAGAAATTATAGATTTTAAAGAAAGTAGATAAGCAATCATTAATGGAACCTTCAAAAGAAATTATAGATTCTTATTAGAGAAAGGAGAACCACAAGACCTCCTAAAAAATATAGCTATATAGGCCTTATTACATATACATTTGCCACTTCACATAAAATTGATGACACAGGACCTAAGACCTATAAAGAAGCAGTTTGTGACAAAAACAAGGTTGAATAGCAGAAGGCTATGGATAAAGAAATAACATATCTTTATAAAAACAATACATAGGAGCTGGTGAGATTCAAAGCCAGGTTGGTAGTTATCTTAACTTTAAAAATAGTATTAAACATGCATTGGCTAAAGATAGAGAAAGGAGAACCACAAGACCTCTCGCATGGAAACCTATAAAAATGACATGGCTATAAGTATAAAGCCTTATTACATATACATTTGCCACTTCACATGAAATTGATGACACAGGACCTAAGACCTATAAAGAAGCAGTTTGTGACAAAAACAATGTTGAATAGCAGAAGGCTATGGATGAAGAAATAACATATCTTTATAAAAACAATACATAGGAGCTGGTGAGAAGACCTGAAAACAAAAGGCTAGTGGGTTATAAATAGATATATAGAATCAAAGATGGGGTGTTAGCTATTAAACCTAAGAGATTCAAAGCCAGGTTGGTACCTAAAGGATATACATTGAAGGAAGGCATTGACTTTAAAAAATATTTTCTCCCGTGATTAAACATGCATCTTCATAATAGTTTGTTACTATTCACTATGACAACTCAAGTGCAATATACCTGGGCAAGAATCCAGCACATCACGAAAAAAACCAAACATATTGATGTTAAGCTACACTTTATCAGAAATAACGTGTCCAAGGGTGCAATGAAAATGATCGAGGTTCATACTGATGATAATCCAACTGATACGTTAACAAAGGTGGTGCTTGTAACCTAGTTCAAACTCTATTTGGATTTGACTGGAGTATGAAGTTCATGAAACTATACAGGAATAGGAAGAAGGCTTATCAAGTTTTGATTTGCTTTAAGGTAGAGTTTTTTTGTGAATACAGTGAAGTAAATCAAAGGAGTTCAATACTACAGAGTAGAGTTGCTTATTAGTTGCTGAAATAAATTGAATAAAATGCCATCAGGAGCTGCGTTTTGTTGAGTGCTAAGTTTACTTGATAAAACGACATGCACTCTTGCCCTTTTTTTGTTTAATGAAGCACATGCCTTGCACATAACTAAGGGAAGCTGTTAAAAAGTCGTTACTGCATGTGATTGTCACGAGTAGTTTTGGGGAGCTCCTGGATTTGTTATAAGGCTGTTATTCATAGTCGATCAGTGTGTGGGGTAGTGAGAGATCGAGAGCCTTCTAAAGAGAGAGTTCGCTTGAGGTTAAAGAATCTTTCTTATTCTATGCTGAGAGCTCTGTAATTTCTATGTAAAAAACACCTTGAAAGAAATTAATGAAGCTAGTTAATTTGTTCCTCCATGGATGTAAGATAATGAAGATTGACGACTAGACACGTAGTTCAATTTACTCCGAATCAAACTAAAATTTCAAATTCAATTCAATTTGATTTTTAATATGACAGTCGTTTAGTTTTAATTTAAGCTTGTAGATAACATTGGTATTTAAGATCAACCATCCCTTTAAATGTATACTACACGTAGTATGGGAAAGAAGATCCAACGTAATATTTTAAAATGTCAATATGCCTTCTCAGGAAAAAAAGAAAAAAAAAGTCAAATATGCGTACAAATTAAAATTGCGAAAACGGAAGTGATTATGACATAAGTAAATACCTTAATCGTTGACATTATTGTTCATGAAATTTGCCCTTATGCACCCATGCAAGATGGTAATACAAACTCTTATTCACTAGTACATTATTCCATTATAGATATTATCTCGCATACTGTCAGTGCATGCAGTTGCTTTAGTTTAGTTAATTAATTAAAATTAATTTGGTATCTAGGCTGCCTATTTGGAGCAAAAAGTCCCCAGTGCCTCTCAGTCTCAGGTCCCGTTTTGCCATTTTCGTCAAACATAGCAAATATGTAAGTCTCAATAGGCCTTCCAGGCCTCTTTGGTGACCCTCGCTTCACATGTTGTATCAAGTTATTATTATAAGTCCTTGCATTATCAACATTCGTTAAAGCTCGGTCACCACCAGCCGTCGGCCACCCGCTCTCCGATATCACGATGTCCAGCGACCCCCCGCTGGTTTTCTCCAGCGCGGCATAAACAGCATCCAATATGGCATCAAAAAGACTGCGGTAACTTAAGGACCCGTCGGAAACAACCGTCTGTTGTGACCTAAAGAGTGCATAATCGAGAGATATTTGGCGGTTATCAGCTATTGCGAAGTAAGGGTACAAGTTGAGAAACAACGGGGATTTGTTTTCGTTGAGGAAGCGAATTAGGGGATCAAGAATCGGTCTGTAATTTTGCTTAAATGAGCCTCTTGACGGCGGGAAAGATTCACCAAGAGCTCCGGTTTCGATGGCGGTGGACACCTTGATTTGGTTTCCAAGGCCAGCTCCATTGATGGCGTTTTGTATGTTTCTCATAGCGGGAACAAGGTACTGAGCGAAGTTGTCTCCAGGTTTTGCTTCATTTCCTACAGCAACATATTTGAACTTAACATTGTTAGCAAAATTTCGGACGTTTGTTTGGACCCAAGTGTTTGCTTCGGCTTGACTGGAAGCGATTCTTCGGAGGTCATCGTTAGGAAGGCCCAGCATGACTTCAATGTTGGAGCCTCTGAGAGCTTCGAGTGCTTCTCTGTTTGGATCATAGAGTCTCATTCTTCTGATGTTATTTTGGTTGTAGAGAGCTATGACATCTCGTTTTGATGGTAAGTTGTTACCAAGCATTCCATAGCAAACACCTATTTGGGCACCTGTAAAATGCAACAGATACAAAATCAACGAATTATTAAGAAACTCATAGTAATCACTGAATAATATTAATCCATGGATGGAAAGATTGATGAGGAAAATGATCAAATGGGCTAGTTGGGCTTCAGTAAAGTAATCATTTCGTACTTCATATTTCGCAAACTCTATTTTTTTCGAAAGAAGAATTATATTAATTACTAACTTGTTTTCTATCTTGTATTACCTTTTCCTCGATGTTGTAAAACATTAATTAAAACTCATTGTTTATCAATAAAAACTATATAAGTAAAGTAGTACTAAAATATACAAAAGTTGAAAGTTAATACAATTTTCATAACATATGGGCTTGTTTTGATGGATTGGGGCAAAAGAAATAAGAAGTAGGAAGTGGATAAAGCTCAAAATCAATTGTTTAGCCACTATCTTTCTTTTCCATATTCTATCACCAAAGGTCAGAAGAATTGCTTAAAAGCCACTTGGTCAACTTCCCCAAAGCAATTTGATGGATGTTGAAACATGAACCAAAAAAAAAATATTATTTTCTTACGAACAACAAAATGGTTTTGATCATTTTCCCAAGAAATTAAGACATATACTTGTTGTGTCTAAGGTAGCCATTAGCAGCCCAAGAAGAAACCAAACAGCGGGAGCCATTGAAGGGGCATTGAGAGAGGAAAAGCACCTAGCCATAGAGATAAACGAAATTGCAAAGTATGTTATACTAACACTAAATCCTTGCCAGCCCATTTATAGAGGAAAATCACCATGACCATGAACCATAGTGGAAGGCGAAAAAGTAAAAAAATAAATAAATAAATAAAAATCTTCTACACCGATAATAATCACAAATTGAATGTTCCAAACAAATTAATCTAACAATTTGCTGGGTTCTTTGAAAAGTCTTGTGGATAATAATTTTCTTGAGCACGCGTCGCTATCTTTTGGCCCGCTGGCTGTGCCCAATTGCAACTTCCTCCATATTTTTCTGGTGTTTATATTTGTAGCCATTTAATTACTCAACAGCAAGATCCTTTTTTAATATGGTGTTAGAAAAAATGGAACAAGACTTCATTATTAATTGTATTATTGTCGCCCGTGGTCGTGCATCTTTCCAATTGTATAATTTCTTATCCGTGTGTATTTATTTACTTTATATTAATTTATATTTTATTCGTATGTTGATCATTTAAAAAATATAAAAACTTGTAAAAACTTATGTAAAAACTTGTAACTAAAGGATTGATATATTGAATTACAAAATATGCAACCGTTCTTATTTCGGAAATGTTTCGGTGGCTTTAATATTAATTTGTTGTCTACTTAAGTTGCCATTCATGCAGGCGCATGAGCTTGATATAATAGGATAGATATTTTGCGCAGCACATCCTTGCAGCACTTAGATGACTATTGCACAAAAGTTTTTAAGTAAGTCTTAAGTTTCTCGACTAGCTAAACTAAGTTGTTTGGATGAGAATAGAGAAAAAAGTGAGCAATTGAGTTAAAGAGAGTTTGTATTCACAAGAGTGTTTATGAACAAGAGAGCTTTGAGAGCTTTCTTACAAGTTGCTTGAGTTACACGTTATTATTGCGTGCTAAACAAATGCTAAGTGTCATGTCCTATTTATAAGAAGAATTACTTAATTTTAGAATGTTTTAAGTCTAGAATTCTTATTACTACTATTACTATTAATACTATTATTATTATAAACAATAATATTATTTTACTACTGCTACTTGCTACTACTACTATTACTATTGTTGCTGCTACTACTACTACTCTTACTACTACTATTACTACAATTGTTATTATCGTTACTGCTGCTACTAATACTACTACTAGTGTTACTGCTGCTGTTGCTATTACTACCGCTACTACAACTACTACTATTATTTTTTACTACTACTTATTATTACTATTGTTATTATTATAAATAATGACAATAATCAATTAAGATCAATTTACTAACTTGTAACAATATTATTTCGATTTTAAAATAAAATAAACACATTAATAATAATACAATTTATTTTGATTATAATTCTTACAATTAAAATAAATAATTTATTCTAATTTTCATTTTCCATTTGAATTTTAGCTATTCTAATTCTACTTCATTCTAATTTCAATTCATTCCAATGATTAATTAGTAAACACCATAAGTCTTTATTGTCAACTGTAACAAATAATGACAAATTGCCACTTTCATTGTATTTGTATAGTTTTGCAGAAACGTGCTCAACGGGGCAGCTGAATCCGAATTGAGTGCTAACTTGTTATGTGGAAAATAGAACGTTCAAATTTGTCGATTTCATCAAGTCATCATCACATTATGTGGACGTGTTAATGTCAAAGTGAAGCAATAACTAAATTTCACTCAATCAGCAGGCCACTTGACTACGGTTTCTAGAGCTTAGATTAGGCGATCACAACCGCAAATCATGCTATTAAATATTAATCGACAAGACTCAAGTCAAAACTGGGTCGTGTTACAATTAGATATATGTCTCTGTCTGCGGTACTTGACAAATACAGTCTTGATAATGTACAAGGATTTATGTGAAGTTAGCGGTGTTTCATAAATATGATTTCTAAATTACTTAAATGAATTAAAAGTATAATATATTTTAATTAAATAAGCATGGATAAAACTTGTCTTTTGAGACCTGAATGAACTTTTTTTTTTTAACCGACCACTCAAAATCAAATCTTGAGAGAGGCATAGGCTGAGCATATGGGTCAATTTGCCACAAACCAAACTAAAATTCCGAGTTCAATTCTGTTTGCTTAGGGTAACAGTTTAATTTCAATTTGTGAAAGTGATCCATTGTTTGGTTGGTTTCAATAAAGTTTAGATCGATTTGGTTCACAAATTCAATTCGGATAGCAAATTTTTGAAGATTACAAAATTCACAAAGGAAAAAAAAGAACACTTTTGCAATAATATATAAATAAAAAATGGTATGGTGGCTTGGAAAATATTACAATTAAATTAGGAGTTGAATAATTGGAACACTCCAAAATGCTCTTAAGCTCCTTTTTTTAATTATATCCCGTTAATACCAAAAATACCATTTTTCTAAGTAAACAATATTTTCATTTGTGAGTAATCTTGTGAGTAAACAAGATCAAGCCTTGGGTCTGAATCATCTCCGGAAACTAAAATTAGATTCACACTAATGATTACTACAAAATATTGTTTGGACAATAAAACTCAATGATAATTTTCTCTTTCCAAGCCAATCCTCAGTTTTGTGCTTCATATAGAACTCGCGATGGTAATTTTCTCTTTCCATTTTACATCTCTTTGGTGATTTTTGTTATTAATTTTGTTTCGCAATGATAATGATCCAAGATCCCTCTTTTTATATTACTGTAAAACTGACAAGATAAGCCTGTAATTTAGAGCAAAATTAGATCTTACAACTAAAGAAATGATCTCTTCTCATATAAAAAAAGATTTCAAGGAGATGGAAAGTGCTAAAGGGGATCTACGGGTCATTTTAATTTCCCCAAACAGATACATGTTCACCCCTGCCAGCACCAGTACCAATAGGAGCCCAAAACACAAAAGAACGAAGAAAATGACCACTCTACCGTGCCTGCCCCAAAAGTTATGAACTACAACTTGAATAAATATTTACACCGGTTATGTACAATGCCTAACATGATCACAATTTTTGGGGGAACGGTAAATATGAAACCTAAGCAGCCCTAACAGTTAAAGACAATCAAGGCAATGGAAAAGCCCATTAGAAGACGACGAAGACTAGTACTAGTACAAATCTCTCACTCTCAGCACTCAGCAGAATAATTTTGAGACCCCACAAAGAGCAGAAACAACACCGAATTTCATTTGGTTCTAAGAGATACGGTTGGCATGGCCAAATCTCCAGAAACCATTTTATGTGCAGTCAAATTCTCCAATTGTTGGCATAACACCACTTTTGAGTCCTCTCCTATTTGTATTGACCCGATATTTGCATTGACCTGAGTTGCTCGATGATCTCAGAATACCTCATATAGTCAATGCCTTTCAAACAAATGTTTCCTCAAGATCATGATTATATTGTTGAGAACCTCAGTATTTTCAATCAAATACAGTTCAGCTTGATGTCTATCACTGAAAACCTCCCGTTTTATGATGTAGTTATTTTGTTCCTTCTGAATGATTCCATGTTCAGATGCCAATTCAAAAATTTCAGGCACACAGTAGAAGCCTTTGCCAAACTCTATCATGAGGTCAGCTTTCCGCATTGCGGGTGCCAACTTATTTTTCACCACTTGAACGCTAACCTCCAGCCCAGTTATCTGAAGAACAAGACAATAAAAAATATGAACCTCAATGACTCCAGAGACGATTACATAAAGTTAAACCCAATGAGAACTTAAAGCTAAAGAAAGATCATAATAAAAGATAAATAAATAAATAGAAGGGGGAGAAAAAAAATGATGACAGCAGAATAGAATTTAAATAAGGAAAAAAAAATCCATCAATCCAAGCACATAAAAACAGTACATATTCATATTTAATCCCAAATTTAAATGAGATGTAATAAGTCCTAATTTAAGACTAAGATGCATCAAGGAGCTAAACTATCGCATTCTACAAACATGTCAAAATAATGACCTGAATAAGGCCCTATTGTCTTTTAAGACATCAAATATTTTATGCAAAAAGCACAAGAAACAGTATTGAATTCTTGTTGATCTTCCATGGAATAACACCTATTTCCTAAGCACGAATCAAAAAGACACTGCTGATGGTGCATATTGTATTTTGAAATACAATCTAAAGCTATAGTTAAGGACACTTCTGTACCATCTCTTCTTTCCTTCTTATTCCAACCGGCACGGCTTATGTTAATATCAATTTCTTTCTCGATTCATCTACTTCTTCAACCATGGTACCATAACTTCCAAAGGGCCAGTCAAGAATTATATATCATACCCTCAAAACAGCCCCTAAAAAAGCAATAAGTTTTTCCTTGAATCAGTAAGCCAGTGATCAGACTATCAACATGGCAACAGTGACTTGTGTTGAGACAACCATAAATCTCCCTCATTATTTAAGTTTTTTATGACACCATGTGAAGACCAACCATGTAATTAAGGATATTCAATTTTAAGTAGTAAGGAAAAAAAATTTAAAGCAGCAACAAAATTATGATAAGACAATTTACAAGGATGAAAGGAATGGAGCTGGAAGATTTTCACAAAAGACCACATAGCTACTTCCACATTATCTGACAAACAAATGAAGAATGAAGCATTAGGGAAATTGATATTATTAATTCTGCTTAAGCAAAACATATCTCCAAGAGCCCTATAATCTAATCATGCTCCCTATATTC